>CM032774.1:6324379-7607293 GCA_019155195.1 Avicennia marina
AGTTAGCATGTCATTAGGGGATTAATAACAAAAATATAGCTTGATATGATACAAGGTTATAAGTCTAACATGTCGTTTTTCTTATACATATGGAGATATGTGTGTGATGAATATGGGATTTGTCTCCTCGCAAGTAAACGAGATGTTTGTTGTTTTATGAGATGGAATTCTTTGGCTCAAGTAGTGTATGATTAGAAAGGAGTTTTAGATAGGACATTAGTCTCATGAGAAAATATTAATTTACTCATATGATTGAGCCAATAAGTTTAATTAAATTTATAATTCTCGCTTGATTGAGATGAAGCAAAATAAAAGGTCTATACCACATGATATTCACAAATAGAAGGGTTTATGTAATCTGATAATCTTATCTTAGCTTAGGCTACAATATGAGCCATAAACTAGTTATCTATATCTCTTGAGTTATATTGTTGTCAGTTAAAGATGAAATTAAAGAGTTATACACGTAAGCATAATGCAAACTTAAGATGGTTATTGTGATATGGGGGCTTGAACAGGACTTGAGAAGTTTCATGGTGAAATTAATTTATTCACAATTAGATTGAATTGAAAGGAATTATTTTTTTTCTTATTATGTTTATTAATAATGAAATTGTTGACTAAAAACATAATGGGCCTTTGACCTAATTAATAGGATCAATTAAATTAAAGGACAAGATACTAATCACTTAATTATTAATTTGATTAATACTTATAGTGGAATAAGTTTATATTAATTTTAAGGTCCATCTAAAAGCTCACAAAACTCATTCCATATGCCTTAACTGAATGTAGATGAAATTAAGAGTCATGCCATGTAAATAACACAATATCTTGAAAATAAATAAAGGTGAAAGGGTTCCAATTACCATATGCATTTTTGTAAGACACTGTTCATGCACAGTTTATGTTATTGTATGGCACTATTCACACATGAATAGCCAATGACTCTGTACAAAAGGAGAGAGAAATTTTCACTAGCCTCATTTTCGATTTTCTCTTATCCTAAAGTTCTCCAAACACAAAGGAGTTCACAAGTTTTTGTGAGGGAGTTTATATAAGTTTGTTGGAGAAGCCACGTCCACGCCTCATTCATGTAGACAATCTATAGGCTATGACTTAAGTTTTGTAGCTCGTGGACCATGTAAATAAATGGCCATGAATTTGACTGTAGGTGGCAATCCATACAACCTTTTTATATTTAAGTTCAAATGATTTATGAGAGGAAAAGTAGATCGGGTTGGGAATCAAATTTCTGCTACATTTTCTTTGTTATTTGACAATTTTTAATTGAATTTTTGCACCCTAAACCTAGTGAAATCTGATAGTGATATTAAAACTGACTTTTTTCTTCATATAATCATACCTAGAATGATTCATTTTATGATTTATTGTTAGTTTTCATTGTACTTGGATACTTGTTTCTGATTGTAAAAATTATTTTGCATGGTTTTAAATCATAGGAAAACAAACAATATGTGATGAAAATCGTGCAAGGCCACTGTTCAAAGCATACTAAAAGAGGGCACCGTTTCGACTACGATAAGAACCATGGCAGAGTGTGGAACTCTACTGTGGGCAAGGTTGTGGCCATAGGTATAGCAACAACAGAGATATGATCTCTACTATAGCTCGTTTCATGATTACATGAGTGGATTTTGTGGTTTCAAGAATGATTTTTGTAGCCACAAGATTGAAAGCAATAGAAGTATGAATTTTGTTGTGGCCAGACTTCACAAACGTTGCTAGCAGCCTCACAAACGCGAGAAGGGTTCCTAAAATCACAAAATAGGTTTCAAAGTCACCAAACTTATTTTTTTCCTAAATTTAAAATCTTGGAAAGAAGTTTCCACAAATAAAACTAAGGGATGATATGCGTAAATCATAAAAGAACTATTCAAATGAACATTATTGTGTTATACATGTGATATATAACTATTGTATGGATGGAATGATTGATTATGGACTTAAGACACGTTTGGATGGTTGGATGGATTTACTTTTATTTTAGTTTTAGATTTATTGATGTATACATTATTTTTCATGGATTGTAAAAGTATAAGTCCAAGTCTTTTAATTAGTATAGGATTTATACTTTCTGTGGCATGCCACAGTGTAATTGTAATTGGAGGGCTAAGAGTTATTTATTGCCTGAAAACTAAGGAGTTGGTGATCGCTCAGGACTAAGAGTTGGAGCAATGTTCCAGGGGTTGGTGAGCCCATAGAGTAAGGAGAATGAATCCAAGACTATGAAAATCAATTATAAAAGCCTTATAATATAATATGTAACTTCACACATGTGCACAATCCAATTGTTAGCTTCAATTGGATCTAGGAAGTCCTTAATCATTCAAATATTTTGTGTCTTCTATTTTCCTGCACACTTGTGATGTGCATGCAAAAATGGTTAATATGTAAAGGGAAAGATTTACACATAGATTTAAAACTTCCTCATTGTAATTTTAAGTTGTAGTAGTGAAATTGAATCATCATGGCCTTTCACTAAGCTGGAAGTTCTAGGTATAATCTTAGTATGTGGTATCATCACATTCATGCGATTACATTGTGACAATGTATTAAGGACTTTTGGTGGACTTGATATGATATTTAATGAATACTTTACCTTAAGAACTGAAAGGGTCATGGGTAGGGTTACTAATCTTGTAAGTTGTAAGTTAATTAGTGTGAGTTAAGTGCACCAACAATGTTAAGAATTGTATGTATAAGATTTTGTCTAGCCATGGGTTGAGTGAAGATTCCACCTTGCATGAGATGCTTTGGAAAGAGTTGCCATTTATTAGACCTAGCATTCCAAGAACTATATGTGTGATGTATCGTATGTTCAATGAAAACTCTAATCACCACTAGGTAATTTTTCTAATTAAATTTTGATTTCCTACTTGAGAGAGTGTAAGATTTGAAAGATCTAGTGAGAGGCCATTTGTTTTAAGGTCTATAATCATTTAGTAACAACTTTTATAACCAAATTAATAATCTCGCTTGGTTTCTATAGTTATTTTATTCTTGAATGATGTTATACACTCTCAGTATATTGATTAAGACCATTATGTTGATTGAGACCATGATCGTTGATTAGTTTAGAAGTTTAAGAAGTGTTCTCATTTTTGGAAGAATTAGCAAGATCTTCGAAGCTATTATCCCATCCCATGGGAAGAGGTTGTTCTTGACACGTCTAGCTCCTTAGTTAGTGAGCTTAAGGAAGGTGAGACTAAGAGAAAGAAACCTTTAATTTCCAAGGACAGTGGGGGAGATGTGCAAGAACCAATGCTCGATTCGGCAAAGGAAGTTTCTCACTACAAAAAGAAGGGGCATTGGAGGAGGAATTGTGCCAAACACCTCAATATCTTGAAAGATGGCACCGAAGATAAGGAACTTTAAGTTTATGAAATATCTTACCCCATTAGTATATTCTCTTCATCTTAGATCTTAGATTCAAGGGTATCCTGTCACATTTGCACTTTGAATCTAGATATATTCAAGAGTAGATAGTTTAAGAAGCAAGAAATAGTGATTAAAGTTGGTAGTGAAGTAAGTGTTGCAACTACTGCGATTGAGATTGCTTCAACCAAGTCATCATTTGGTCATGTTATAGCCTTGAAAGATTGTCACTTTTGCCAAATAGACTAAAAAATATTATCTCTATAACTTTATTGGTAAAACAAGGTTATTAATTTTCTTTTAGTGATAGTATGTGCCACATTTATCATCGTAATAAATTGGTTAGCACTGATTCGTTGGTAAATAGCCTTTACTACCTATACTTGAATGATATACTTGTGATGAATATCGTCTCCAACAAATGTGCTAGGGACGGGTTAAATCCCAAAAAATTATGGCACCTTTGATTATGTTATGTTGGAGAAGCTAGTATAGGTAAGTTGAAAAAAGATGAGCTAATTGGCCCTTTAGGAAAGGAACTCTTACTCAACTTGTGAGCCTTGTATCTTGAACAAGATGACTAAGAGTGCATTTGATGGACACATTGAGAGAGCCACATTAGTGTTGGGGCTATTCTATACTGACTTTTTGGTTTATTTTATGAAATTATGAGAGAGAAATTTCACTACATTATAACCTTTACTGAAGATTAATCTATGTATGGTTATGTTTACATAATGAAGTACAAGCATGAATCATTTGCAAGTTCAAAGAATTTAAAGTTGAAGTGGAGAAATAAATTGGTAAACATGTAGATACGCTGCGACTAGATCCATTGGTGAGTGCACATGCACCAAGTCTATTGAATTCCTTAAGGAGAGTGGCATTGTATTGCAACTTACACCACTGAAAACTTCTTAATTAAATGATGTAGCTGAGTAGAGGAAATGGACTTTAATCCATGATTAGGTTCACCGATCTTCCCATTTCACTATGTGGACTTGCCTTTGTTACATTTATGCTTATCTTAAGTAGGATTCCTTCTAAATTTGTTCCTTTGAACTTGTATGAGATGTGAAGTGGAAGGAAGCCAAGCTTACTATATATCAAGATTTAGAGATGTCCAGCTTAACTGAAGTAGAGTAAGATAAACAAGTTAGAGGTAAAGGCCATTTTGAGTCACTTTGTGGGATATCCTAAAAATTTTATGAGATGCGAGTTCTACTTATCTAATGACTGTAAGATTGTTGTTGGTTATCAAGCACACTTCCTTGAAGAAGAGTTTGTTTTAGAAGGCGATGCTGGTAGGACCTTTGTATTTAAGGAAGTTGAGCATGAGCAATAAACAATGAACTCAAACAATAGGCACATGTTCAAAACCACCTTCTATAATGCAACCGTTACAATGATCAAGTAGAATCTCTCATGCAACATAGAGAAATGGTTATGTCTTAGAGAACAGATAAGTGTTGCTCATTACAGAAGACAATGATCATAGAGATGATCCTTCTACTTAAGATAAAGTAATGTCCGATAGAGACTCCTCCAAGTGGCAAAAGGCTACGCAATCCGAGATGGGTTTGATATATTTGAACTAAGTTTAGACCTTAGTGTATCTACTTGAGAAAATAATTTCTATAAGATATAAGTGGTTCTATAAGAGGAAGACTGGTTCAATTGGAGAGGAGAAATTCTATAAAGCTAAGCTTATGAAGAAATATTATAGTCAAAAGGAGGACATTGACTATGATGAGGCCTTTCTACCCATAGCTATAAACAAATCAATTCAGATACTCTTTGAGATAGCCCCGCACTTAAATTATGAGATTTGACAGATGGATATCAAAATCTTTTTTTTAAGCGAGTTTTTTTAGGAAAACATTTATATAATGCAGCCATGCAGTTTTAGTGTCCAAGGGAAATCTCATAAAGTTTACAAGCTTAAGAAGTCCATCTATAGTTTTAAGTTAGCATCAAGAGTTGGACTATTTGTTTTGATGGTATAGTCACATCCTTTTACTTCATCAAAAATGAAGATGAATAGAGTGTCTGAAAAAAAGGTTAGTAGGAGTGCCATTGCATTCCTAATATTGTACGTAGATGGCTTACTACTTGTTAGAAATGAAGTTAGGATTCCAACCTTAGTTAAGATTTGGTTATCAAGTACGTTCTTGATGAAAGACTTGGAAGAAGTGACTAATATATTGGGCGTTCGCACTTATAGAGATAGAGAGGAGATTGATGGGTCTCTTCCAAACTTTGTATATAAAAAAGATCTTAAAGAGGTTTGGGGTGGAAGTCTTTAAGAGAGGATTGCTGTCATTTATGCACAACATCCATCTTTTAAAGTCTATGTACCTATAGACTAACGATGAGAGAAGAACTATGGAGACCATTCCATATGCTTTAGCAATGGGAAGCTTATTGAATGTAACGCTATGTATGGGGCCAAATATCACTTACAAGCATTTAGGTGAATCTAGGCAAAGAGCATTGGAATGCTGTCAAGTACATTTATAAGTAATTAACAAAGATTAAGGATATGGTATGGTTGCATCGAATCTGACATCTAGTATGATGTTAATCGTAGGAAATTTATTTTTGGATACATCTTGAACCTGAATGAAGAAGTAGTGCATTGGAAGAGTTCCAAATAAGGTACCATTATAGGTTCTATCATTGAGACTTAATATATCACAACACGTGATGCTAAGAAAGAGGCAACTTGGATTAAGAAGTTCATCAAAGAACTTTAGACGGTTTAGGAGAGAGATCAATTGTTGCCACTTCATTGTGATAACAACGGTATTATTACAGAAGGAACTAAGGTCTTATCAAAGATCTAGACACCTAAAGAGACATTATTACATTATTTGAGAGATCATTAGATGGGTAATATAGCCATGCAAAAAATAGATTTAGTGGATAATGTTACTAACCCACTAACAAGGATGACCTAAGTGTAATTGAATCTGCATCTTGAGAAGGTGGGTATTAGATACCCATTGGAATTACTGGCATTAGAGTACAATGGAAGATTGTTAGTAATATGTTCTCTAATATCAATTGTTGATGAAGGGTATTGATTGTGGATGTTATTTATTTATTAATTAATAAAATATTGAAATTCTATTTTTATCAATATTATGGTAGTTTTGTCATGTATGTAATTCTTGTTATAGTGTAAACTTGTGCATGTGCCCATATAATTGCATTAAAAAGTCTTATTCATAAGAGTTATGAATATGTACTCATTACTTCTTAGTGCAAAATTATTAAAACTTGTTCATAAATCACAGATTCTCCAAAAGAGAATTAGAATATTGGTACAACTTGCACACCATGTATTTGTGTAATGAGTATGTTGTTTGGTATGAATATTTAAAATACATGTGCATGGATATATCATTAGGAAATGGTGTATTCAAATACTGATTAGAAGAATGAAGCAGATATATGGAGCTTATTCTTTGTTGTCAACCTCTTGCTTTGTGATTGTATTAACTGTGTATGCACTTTAGACTTAAGACGACAAGGATATCTTGTATTTATTATGGTTAACATGTCATTAGGGTATTAAGAATTAAAATTTATTTTGATATGAGATAAAGTTATGAGCCTAATATTCTATTTCTCATATGCATACAGAGGTATGTATGCAATCAATTAGGGATTTGTTTCCTTGTAAGTAAGTAAGAAGTTTTTCTTATGCCATCGATGTTTTATGAGATGGAAATCCTTAACCAAGGTATTGTATGATCACAATGGAGTTTTTGATAGGACATTTGTCTCATAAGGAAACACTAATTTAGTTACATAATCAAGTTAGTGAGTTTGACTACACATATAACTCTTACTTGATTAGAATAAAACAAGATAAAAAACCTATACTGTTTGTATTCATGAACGAAAATGGTTCATAGGATCTAATCACTTCATTTTTGTTAGGTTACAATATATGCTAAAAGTTAGGTGTTACTTATATCTTTCAAGCTAACTTGTTGCTAGCTAAATATGAACATAGAATCAGATGTAGATATAAGAATCAAAAGCCCTTTGCATTACCACCCGAACCCCTCACAAGATCACGAGCACGTAAGTTGAAGGAGGCCCTTGTGAATTTTGTACTTGATTGGAAGGTTGGAGAACACTTGAACATGTTGGGAGAACCAAAAATGGAATTTGGTGTCAAATTTTAGCTTGGGAGGGCTAACAGCAAAAAAGGGCTCTAAAATTGCAATCTAGGCTAATCTAGAATGATCTAAACAAGGCCAATCATTAGGTGAGCATTCTAGAATTACAATTTCCTAAGGACGCGTTCAATCCCAAAAATCCTGATCGACCTGGATGTGGGAGGGGGACATTCTAGAATTACGATCATCAGTGGGCATGATCGCATTGGGTAGCTTCCAGAATAGTGATCAGACACCGACGGGGTCGAAGCAGATCAATCCTTAGCAAGGCATGATTGATCTGAAGACCTTCAGATGGACCACAACAAGCAAGAAAAACTAATTTTAAGACTATTTTTTTTCTTGTTTTTGGCCATTGGAGCCCATTTCAATGCCCATTTAGACCCATCAAACTTGTAGACTTGGGTCTTTTTTATGTTACTACTATAAATACATTCATTAGGAACCCTTATAAGAATTTTTGGCTATTTTCATAACGCAATAGAATAATTTTCTTCTTTTCCATACTTGTTTTGTGAGTGTTTGCACCCAAGACTTAAGTACAAATCGAGTCATTCGATTTACTTCTAGTGATTTGTGGCCATTATCTTGCAACATGGTGTTTGGTTCTTTAGTTGCCAAGATTTTGATTTTTTGCAAGGATTTACCCTAAGTAAGGTAAGCTCTTACTTAGTTAATATTTTGAGCAATCTCAACAACTTTCTTTCTTTCCCTAATCACGTTTCGATCCTTGCTTTCTCTTTGTTTATATCAATTAGTATCACGACTGGTTAATTGTGTTTCTTAATCCAGTTCGTCAGTTGGGGTCCCATTTGAGCTATTTTTCTCCATCTTTCACTCATTTCTCCACCTTTTTCAATCTTCCTCTATTTAAATCAAAATTTCAAAAAAACAAAAATAATATATATATATATATATGTATGTATGTATGTATGTATCTAGATTGTGGGACTATTTGGATGAATTTTGATGATTTTGGTTATGTTGAAATATTGTCATATTTGTTGGGTGTTTAAGTATTATTTGGACAAAAAAAGAAAAGAAAAGAACAAAAAAAAAGTAGGAAAATCATAAAAAAATGAAAAAAAAATAGAAAGAGAGAAGAAAAATAGTACAACAAAAGGAGGAGTGAAATTTTTGTGGGTTTGGTTACTTATTGGATTGAAAATTTGCTCAGAATTGCATGTCAGATCGACTATGCCGTTAGGGTTGCCAAAAACCCATGTTGCTATTTTTGGGAATGTGATTGATTGCCCTTAAGTTAGATTGTCCGACCTTCCTATTTTCACCAAATCACATGCATGATCTACCTATGTGATCACCTTTGTTCCACTTGATGTTTGAATCCATCTAGCCCTTCTTAAATCGATTACCCTTCCAGTTTTTCTTCACCTAGATTGATCTTCTTGATTCCAAATTGATCTAAATTCATATTTTCTTGTTTTCCTACACCTTCTCATGTTTTTTTGTTGGACATTGAGCTTAGGAACCACCTTGAATATTCTAAGGTGACCTTGGGTTAGGTTGGTAAGATCATTTGAACGGGTTGAAAATATTTTAATCATTTCATATATAAACTTGCACACACGCACATTTATTCTCACTTTCTACTTCATCATGTCAAATAGCTAAACAGGTTTGATAGGAGAATCATATGATATGAAGATGATGATGGAAGCCATTAGGGAGAAATGCAAAGGCTATTCTAGACACTGGAGGGAATGTATGACCATTTGGAGAAGATTGAGGCTACCAAACTATAAGGACTCAAGATGGCCCATCACCACTTAGTGATCGGGTTAGGGATTGTGAGCATGGACTAAGGGTAGATAGGAGGTCCCTGGACAATTATTTTAACTTTCATGATGATCTATATGATGAGCCTCCGAAGCAACGAAGAAGGAGGCTGACAAATGATGATGATGATGTGCTTTAAAGAATCAAGCTCAAGGTACCACCATTCTAAAGAAGGTTAGACCTCGAGTTATACCTCGAATGGGAACATCGTGCAAAGATGATTCTTAATTACTACCAATACTTAGAGCAACAAAAACTAAGCTAGAGGTTGTGGAATTCGCCAACTATATGGTGATTTGGTGGGTACCATCAAATTCAAATAAGGGAAAGGGATGAGTGGAAAATTGCTTTTAGGACCAAATTTGTATTATATGAATGAACTTTGATGCCCTTTGGTCTTACAAATACCTTTAATACATTCATGCGATTGACGAACCATGTTCTACATGCTTATATTGGAAAATTAGTTGTTTATTTTAATGATATTATGATTTATACTAGGACAATGGATGAGTATGTTTGTAATGTGCTAGTTACTTTAAGGCTAGAAAAGTTACATGCTAACTTTAAAAAGTGTGTATTTTATGTAGATCATAGTATGTTTTTTGGCTTTGGTGTTAGCTCGTATGGTAATAGCACACACCTCAATCCATTGGAGATGTTAGAAGATTCCATAGCTTAGCTAGCTTTTATCGATGATTTATAAAGGATTTTAGTACTATAGTTGTTCCACTCATGGCTGTGATCATGAAGAATGACAAATTCGAATGGGGCAAAGGCCAACAGGATGCCTTTGACACTTTAAAAACTCACATGTGCCCTTTTATTCTTAGTTTACCTAATTTTAACGAAACTTTTAACAGTGAATGTGGCACTTTAGGTGTGAAGATAGGTGCCATATTGATGATAGAAGAAAGGTTTGTAGCATACTTTAGTGAGAAGTTGAGTGGTGCCATCCTCAATTATCTAACTTACGACAAGGAGTTGTATTCACCAGTATGGGCAATGCAAACTTAGCAACACTATCTAAGGCCTAAGAATTCGTGATCCTGACATACTATGAATCTTTGAAGCATCTTAAAAGTTAAGGTAATTTGAGTATGAGACATGCAAAATGGGTTACTTTTATTGATACATTCCCTTACGTGACTAAGTACAAGACAGAAAAAGACAATATTGTTGCTAATGCTTTATCGCATAGGCGCACCTTATTTTTCACAGTAAGCACTTAAATGATGGGTTTTAAGCATATACATGAATTGTATAAGGATGAAGTTGATTTTAGTGCTATGTATGCCTTGAGACACATTACCCCACACTAAAACTATTAGCATTTTGCAAGAACACTTTCATTAGCCCCACTTAGGAAGGGACATGGCTAGGATCATTGATTGATACTTGAAATGTCGAGAAGCCAAGTCCCACTCACATCCTTATGATTTGTATGCTCTTCCCCCTATACCCTAAGCTTCGAGATTGATATTTCTATGGATTTTGTTTTGAACTTGCTTAGGAGTAGGAATGGACATGATGTTATATTTGTTGGTGTTGATAGATTTTCCAAATGGCTCATTTTATTCCTTGTCACAAAACCTATAATACAAGTCATGTGGCTAACTTGTTCTTTAAGGAGATTGTACGCTTGCATGGGGTTCCTAAGACCATTATGTCTAACCGTGATGTTAAGTTTTTTAGTGATTTTGGAAAATAGTTGGTGTAAATTAGGAACAAAATTACTTTTCTCTACTATTTATCACCCTTAAATGGATGGCTAAACTGAGTTGGTTGATAGGACTTTAGGTACATTACTAAGTGCTATTCTCAGAAAGAATTTAAAATCTTGGGAAAAATGTTTGCCACACATAGAATTTGCTCATAATAGGAGCACATATGCTACTACACAATTTTTTCTTTTTGAAGTTGTCTATGAATTTAATCCTTTGACTCTCATAGATTTGTTGCTATTACCCAACAGTGAGCAAGTTAATACAAATGGCATGAGTATAATAGTTCATAAAGTTATTGTATGAGAAGGTGGGTTGGAATTTGAAGAAAAGGACCCATCAATACAAGCAACAAGCTAACAAGGGACGCAAAAGAGTCATATTTGAACCTGGTGATTGGATGTGGGTTCATTTTATGAAGGAGAGGTTCCCTTAACAAAGGAAGACGAAACTACATCTTATAGGAGATGAAACATTCAAAGTGTTGGAAAATAGTTGGAGATAATGCCTACAAGATCGAGTTGTTGGGATAGTTTTAGTACCATTTTTTTTGAATTAGCTCATTTTGATGTGGCGGATGAGGACTTAAGGTTGATGGAACAACCTTCGCAAAAAAAAGGAAGTGATGTGGACATTAAGAATCGAGACCCTTTTGCATTACCACTTGGACCGATCGTAACATCATGAGCACGTAAGTTCAAGGAGGCCCTTTTGAGTTTCATAATTGATTAGAAGTTTGGAGGACACTTGGAAATGTTGGGAGAACCAAAAGATAGAATTTGGTGTAAAATTCTAGCTTGGGAGGACCAAGAAGCACCAAGGGGCTTTGGAATTGTAATCTATGCCAATCCAAATTGATCTAGACAAGGTTGCTTGTTAGATGAGACTTTTGGAATTACGATTGCCTGGGGTCGTAGTCTATCGCAAAAGTCTCAATTGACTTGGGTGCAAGATGGTAACACTCTAGAATTACAATTGACAGTGGGCGTGATTGATTTGAGCGAGTGCAATCGCACTGAGCAAATTCTAGAATAGTGATCGCACAGGGGCGAGATGGAAGTAGATTGGTCCTTAGCAAGGTGTGATCAATCTGAAGACCTCCATATTGATCATGATGTGAGGGAAGAGCTGATTTTTGGACTTGCGTTTTTTAAATTTTTGGCCATTGGAACCCATTTCGAGGCCTGTTTTGACCCATCTGATAGACCTAGGTTTTCTTGTGTTACTATTATAAATACATTCATTAGGAATCCTTGTATGAACTTTTGGCCATTTTCATAACTTAATAGAAGAATTTTCTTCTTTTCCATACTTGTTTTATAAATGTTTGCACCTAAGATTCAAGTACAAACGAGTCATTCGATTTACTTCCGATGGTTTGTGGCCAACATCTCGTGGTGTGTTGTTTGATTCTTTGGTTGCTAGTATTTTGATATGTTGCAAAGGTTTGCCCTAAGAAAGGTAAGTTCTTGCTTGATTAATATTTTGTGGAATCTCATTGATTATTTTCCTTTCCGCATTCGTGTTTCAATCTTTACTTCTGCTTTGTTCACATCAAAGTTACACACATAAGAATAAGACAAAGACAAGAAGGTTATTATGATGTGGGGCTTAACAAGACTTGAAAAGACTTATGGTGAAATTAATTTTTTTGTAATTAGATTAGACCAAAAGGAATTTTTTATTTTTTATTACATTTGTTAATAATGAGATTATTGATTAAAAAATGTGAAAAAGCTTTTAATTTAATTAATAGGATTAATTTGTAAAAAAGTTTTTCCATGCACGCACCCACTCATATACACACTCCTAAATATATTTGAACCCAATATCTAAAAGATGAAATGTTGGCATTCAAACAATTGAGGCGTCCCTTAGAGGACTATTTATATAATTAAGCTAGTTATATAAAATTAAGGAACATGACACTAGTAGATTTTAATTATTATTTAGATTAATAATTAAAGATAGAATGGATTTAAATTAATTTTAAGCTCCATGTAAGAATTCATAGAGCTCATTCTATATGCTTTTATTGGATGTACATATCATGTCATGTACATAACACTACATGTTGAAAATAAAAAATGGTGGAAGGGTTCCAATCATTGTACATGTTATTGTACAACACAATTCATGCACTGTTTACATTATTGTTCACATTTGAATGGATGCCACTTTGCATAAAAAGAGAGAAAATTTCATTGGCCTCCACTTTGATTTTCTCTTGTTCAAAAGTCCTTTAAACATGAAGGAATTTATGGAATTTTGTGATTCATGAAGGACTTTGTGAAAGTTTGTTGGAGAAGCCTTGCCCATGCCCCATTCATGTTGACAATCTAGATGATGCGACTTAAGTTTTGTAGCTCATGGATAATGTATAAAAATTTTCGGGAATTTGACTCTAGTTAATAATTCATACAACCTTCTCATGTTTAAATTTATACAAGTTATACGAAGAAAAGTAGATTGAGTTGGGAGTTAAATTTTCACTATGTTTTCTCTCTTATTTTATAATTTTAAATTAAATTTTGCATCCCAAATTCAATAAAACTCAATAGTAGCAACTCTCTTTTTCTTGATTGCTTCATTTAATTTGCAAAGCTAATTCATTCTCTTTCTCTGCCTAAATGATTTTCATTCTAGAAGCATGTAAACAGCCCATTAACTTATTAAGTCTCATGTTATTCACATTGCGAGCTACCTCAGTTGCTATTACCTTAACTGAAAACATTTTAAGAAGAGACCTCAAGATTTTTTTGTCCTAGTTTGCCTTTGAATCTCCTTTACCAAACTGGTAGCTAGTTGGTAATGTCATGGAGTTTTTCATTTCATGTGGTAATAGTCTTATCTTCATCTATCCTTAAAACTCTGGAATTCTAAAGCTAAATTTTGCAATTTGGACATCCTTACAGTGCTAGTTCCTCCATTTAAATTTGAATGATATCTAATGCTTATCTGGTTGTTTTATATGTTGATATGAATTTAAATTATTCTTCATCCACTAAAATAAAAAACATTTATTGCTTTATAGTTTCCTAAGGTTTTCCTCTCTTCATCACTAGTCTAATTTTTCACATCTTTAAGGACATTTTTGCCATTAATGTTTGTGGTTGTAGGGGGAGGTCATCCTTCAACAGTGTAGTTCTATACTTTCTCATCAAAATATTTAATAAAAGGCCCACATTTCAATTTTTCACTAAGGATAGTTGGTTTCATCTAATAGAGGTGGACAATGAAATAAGCTCTTTCCATCGTACTTATTATCTAACCACATATTATGTCATGATTTCACTTGTCTAGAAAACTAAAACACAAAAGAGTGATGTACCTCTTTAAGTTGGGTTGTACATTGTAAAATTAAGCAGCATGTTAAATGATATTATAACATGCACAAAATATTGAAGCATGTGAAAGTAAATGAGTCAACACACAATATGTGCATGTAGTTTGATGTTGACTACATCAATGTCTATGTGGCTTTGTTAGAAAAACCAACTCCACTGACACAAAATCAACTTGTAGATGTTATGTGCAAGACTCCTTGCAAAACAATCCACCTAACTCAAGACACCTTTAAATTCAATTCATTGTTATTGTTGGAGAAGATATTCATAATTGGATTTCTATTAAACAAAAAATTTGTATAAGTCGATTACAATTTGAATCAAATGAAATTTTGTGGGTACAATCTCTAACTTATTCCTTTGATTCTTCTTTCAACTTTGCAAGACTTGAATGTTCTTGGAATTTGTTGAAATTTTTATGGATTTGATCTTCTTAAAAGTTCTCTAGGCCTTTTGGAAACATTAAGTTCTTGGTTTAATATCACGATTCTGGATTGAATGCCTTGATTTGATGAACTTTGTTGAAGAAAGCTTTGAATGTTGATTGAAGAATTCGGCTAGAACTATGGGGGCTTTTAAGATTTGTTCCTTCTTGATGTTGACCGGAGCCTTCAATAACATTAATCTATTGGTTTACAACCTTGAATGTGGATCAAACACTAGGATATAATAAATCTCTGGGAAGAATGCCTTGAATCTGATGACGAACTCATTCGAACATCTTGAAGCTGGTGGAGAGGATTTGAACTCCTTGAATGCTTCTTCACTTCTTTAAGCGGGATTTCCCCTGTCCCTTTGGAGAAGTAATCAGTAGCAGTTAGGATATAGAGGTGACTACCAAATGACTTTTTTATAGGTCTAATGACATTCAATCCCCAAGCATCAAACGACCATGAAGCTATTGTTGGGTGTAACGGCATGGGTGGTTGATGAATGAAGTTGGCATAGTACTGACATGCTTGGCACCTTTGGGCGAACTCCATGTAATCTTTCACTATTGTTGGCCAGTGGTATCCCATCCTTTTTGATTTGGTAGTGAAGTTTTAGTCTAGATTAATGGGCACCAAAAATCCTAGAGTGCGCTTCCTCTATGACTTGAACGGTTTCGTCATTGCCTATGCAGTATAGGAATACTTCATTAAGTGAGCGTTTGTAAGAGACGCCCTTAAAGTTGATAAAGCGGGATGCTCAGCATCGAATGTCAACCTTTTAATGGGGATTGTCTAGCAATTTCTTATATTTCAAGTAGTCTAAAAATGGGTAGTGCTGCCAACATTTGAGGATGAAGAGGAGGAAGAAATTGCTCCGTAAAAGTCATCGATGACAAGATGAAGACACCAAGCAAAGAACACACAACAACCAATTGAAGGAGCAACAAGAAGACTTCAAGTGAAGAAGCATTCATGGAGTTCAAATTAGTTGGTGACAGTCCTACCAGATTTATTTACACCAAAACTTTTCTTGAAATTGGATATCAATTTTTGTCGAGACTTGTCCCGCCAGGCGTGCTAGAAACTGTAGGACAAAATTCTTGCAATTGGATTTCTATTAAACAAAAAATTTGTACAAGTCAATTACAATTTGAATCAAATGAAATTTTGTGGGTACAATCTCTAACTTAATCCTCTTATTCTTCTTTCAACTTTTCAAGACTTGAATGTTCTTGCAATTTGTTAAAGCTTTTATGAATTTGATCTTCTTCAAAGTTCTCTAGGCCTTTAGGAAACGTTAACTTCTTAGGTTAATACCACGATTCTGAATTGGATGCCTTGATTTGGTGAACTTTGTTGAAGAAAGCTTCAAAGGTTGCAAGAACACTTTGAATATTGATTGAAGAATTCGTCTGGAACTAGGGGAGCTTTTGAGATTTAATCCTCCTTGATGTTGACTGGAGCCTTCAATAATGTTATTCCACTATTTAGAACATTCAATAAGTTAGTCCTTCATGAATCCCATACCAGGCTTTTGATCCACATTCAAGGTGCTAAACTAGTGGATTAATGTTATTAAAGGCTCTGGTTAATATCAAGGAGGATCAAAGCCTTAAAGCTCCCCTAATTCAAGCCAGATTCTTCAATCAACATTCAAAGCGTTCTTGTAACTTTTGAAGCTTTCTTTAACAAAGTTCACCAAATCAAGTTGTTCAATCTGAAATCGTGGTATTAAACCAAGAAGTTAACATTTCCTAAAGGCCTAGAGAACTTTAAAGAAGATCAAATCCATAAAAGCTTCAACAAATTCCAAGAACATTCAAGTCATGCAAAGTTGAAAGAAGAATCTAAGGATTAAGTTAGAAATTGTACCCACAAAATTTCATTTGATTCGAATTGTAGATACCAGTGGGTGGAGCGAGGCACCTCTTTGATTGTGGATGTCCCCTTGATTAGTCACTTTATGGTTTCTTAGGCTAGGCTAACTGTTCAAGGCATATTGATGAATGGTCACAGCCTGCTTCTCTTGGGCAGTCCACTAAGGGATGGACCTTACGGTCGAGCCACCATCAACCCTCTGATGAGGTTGTGCCTTTACCCACACTTGATCGTCATATCATCAATGGGGAAGCTAAGTGGGCTAGCCATCTTAACTTGACTAGCAAGTTTCAATACATCATTGGCTATTATGAGTGGATCGAGGATGTTCTCAGCAGGTACAAACCAAAGCTGGACGTTGCCAGAATCTTCTACGCAGTGTATGCTTCACTGTTCTGATATGTTCGAAGCATGAAGATCATGAAGGCATTTCTTGAGGTCTGGTACCCTCTCACCAATACCTTGTTGACTTCGCTCAGGGAGATGTCGATATACCTTTATGGCCTACGTTCAATGACCGGGCTCCCTATTAGGGGAAAGTTTTATGACGAGATAATCCCAAGTGCTAAGGATCTAGTTGGCATTGACGGAATAGGTGTAAAGTTTGTTCCTCGTTCGTGCAAATATCTATTCCATGCTTTCCATAGACTTTGAGGTAGGGTCCTCGTGGGCCAACCTCAAAAAGTGTCAATTGTTGAGTTAGTGAGGTTTTGGTGTAAGACGGATACAAAATATTCTGTGCCTCCTGCCCATACAAAAAAGAGGACAATACATCCCGATCTACATATAATTCATTTGGGGATATTGATCCCCATGCACCTTGGTTCGCGTCAGAAGAGACCTTGTTCCTGAGTTTTGGCATCAGTGGAGGAGCCAAGGAGGAGAATTTTAAAACAAGAAGTTAACGTTTTCCAAAGGTTTAAAGAACTTTGAAGAAGATCAAATCCATAAAAGCTTCAACAAATTCCAAGAACATTCAAGTGTTGTAAAGTTGAAAGAAGAATCAGAGAATTAAGTTAGAGATTGTATCCACAAAATTTCGTTCGATTCAAATTGTAATCAACTTGTACAAATTTCTTGTTTAATAGAAATCTACTTACAAGAATTTTGTCCTACAGTTTTTGGCACGCCTAGTGGGACGACAGCTTCAACCTGTGAACCAACACATAAGGAGCTGCTCTTGAAAGATGCATTATCACAAAAGGCCTAGCAAGGTAGTTAACTTACTTTGAGTCGATTGCCATCCCTGAGGCTGCTGATAAACCATAGTATCTAGGCCAAGAGAACGAGGACAACAAGAATGGTTCATTGTCCTCTAGCCTTCGCCTAGTCGCCTCACCCTACTCCAACACCGATCCAGCAATGATGATAGGTGCCTCAAGTCTGGAGGATCAAATCGCTACATTAACTAGGGTGACTAAGGGTCTTGCTAAGCATGTAGAAGAACAGGACTGTAAAATCTCTAAGTTGATGGAAAAGGCACAGCCAACTGAGGCTAGTCATGTGGAAGAGAAGCCTCAAGAAGTCTATGATGATGCTGAGATATCCACGAAGCAGCAACCAGAAAAAGGGAAAAGGCCTGTTATTGAGGAGCTCCAACCCTCTGCAGATGGCTCCATTCCTCTCAATCAATTGAAAGATTTCATCAAACGGGCCATTAAAAGCAAATTTGAAGAAACTATCAAATCGTCCCTAACTTATGCAAAGCCTTACACGGCCCGAATTGACAGTTTAAAGATGTCAACAAGTTATCAACCCCTCAAGTTCCAACAATTCGATGAAATGAGAAATCTAAAGCAACACATTGCCCATTTCATCAAGACTTGCAATGATACTGGAACCTACAATGACTTCCTTGTCAAGAAATTTATCCGGTCCCTAAAAGAAAATGCCTTTAATTGGTATACTAACTTGGAACTGAGGTCCATCGATAGTTGGGAATAATTAGAGTAAGAATTCCTCAATTATTTCTATAGCACCAGGTGAATAATTAGTACGATCGAATTCATTACACCTGCCAGTGGAAGGATGAGCCTGTTATCGAATACATCAATCGCTAAAGGAATAAGAGCCTGAAATACAAGGACAGAGTTTCAGATGCTTCAAGCATCGAAATGCGCATTCAATGGATGTATTGGGGGTTGAAATACATCCTGCAAGGGATCCAACTAAGGGCCTTCGAAGAGTTAGCACTCGTGCTCATAATATAGAGTTGAGTATGGCAGTTAATAGAGTCTACGGTCCATCTATACAAGACTCTCAAAAGTCCAAGGAGAAATAAAAAGGGGGCAAGCCCTTCTCTAGTAAACTTGCCATTAATGTACTAGCTAAGGAGTCAATGGTAGTCAAGGCGAAGCCCATCAAACCATCGGCAAAGGAGAAGCCAACTGAAAAGAAAGAAACTCCTTCACCAAAGACAAAGAGGCTGACCTTGAAAGAGATGCAGGCCAAGTCATACCATTTTTTAGCCATGGACATCCTCAAGATCTTCGATGAATTACTAAAGGCCAACATCATTGACCTACCAGAGATGAAGCGGTCTACAGAAGCTGAGAAGACTGACAATCCCAAATACTGTAAGTATCACTGCCTAGTCAGGCACCCCATCTATAACTGCTTCGTATTCAAGGACAAGGTCATGGAATTAGCTCGCTAAGGAAAGATCACGTTAAAGAATGATGGTGTCAATGTCAACACCATCACCCTCAATGATCGAATGAATGGAGTTAATGAAATAAGCAATTTCCCCAACGAAGTTGGCTGCTTCTAAAAGAAAAGCCAAGAGCCCGTTGAAGACTTTATGGCTGCAATAGTCTTAACGGACAAAGATTTGATGCTAGGGTCTCAACCCCACACCAGGCCTTTGTTCGTTACGGGCTATGTCTGCAAACAAAGGGTTAATCGAATGCTGGTTGACGACGGCTCTGTAGTTAATATCTTACCCTTAAGGATGTTAAGAGAGCTAGGGATCCTGACGGGTGAACTCTCAAATAACCACTTAATGATTCAAGAATTCAACCAAGGGGGGCAGAGAGTTTTGGGTACCATAAGGATGAAGCTGCTCATAGACAATATGGAGTCAACAGCCCTATTCCACGTCACTGATGCTAAGATATCATACAACGTGCTTCTCAGATGGTCGTGGCTCCATGAGAATGGAGTAATCCCCTCTACTTGGCATCAATATTTCAAGTATTGTTGCGACGATGCTGTGAAGAAAATGTTGGGCGATTGCAACCATATTACACTATGCGAAGAAGGGCAAGCCATCGAGAAAGATGCTAAGATTACACCACTCTAGATGGAGGCAGGAACTAAGTCCACGGTAGACGAATTAAAAGAAGTGGACTTAGGGGAGATAACAGCGATCCTTGACCCATCTAAATTAATGCCTTGTTGACAGACGAAGAGGTGACATGTACATGGAGCTGCTAAAAGAGTTCAGGGATGTGTTTGCATGGTCATACAAGGAAATGCCGAGCCTAGACCCAAAGGTTGCCATACATCACCTATCTGGATTCATCTGGAAAGTTAAATACCCCACATGGATCTCTAGCATTGTTCTGGATAGGAAAAAGAACCGACAAGTTTGCGTGTGTGTTGACTTTAGAGATCTCAATGAGGTATGCTCAAAAGATGACTTCCCTCTATCCATCACCGAGCTCATGATCAATGTTACAATGCGACACTCTCTCATTCATGGACGGATTGTCCAGGTATAACCAAATTCACATGGCATTAGAAGATGAAGATTTAACGCCTTTCGTACACCCAGGGCATATACTGCTATGAGGTGATGCCTTTTAGCCTTTAAAATACAGGAGCCACGTACTAGAGGGTGATGCAAAAGATTTTCGAAGATATGCTCCACAAGAACATCGAATGCTACGTCGACGATCTTGTAGTCATGTCAAAAATGAAGGCGGACCATCTGGACAATCTTAAGAAAGTCTTCGAACGTCTTAGAAGATACCAGCTAAAAATGAACCCATTGAAATGCGCCTTCGGGGTTGCTTCTGGCAAGTTCTTATGCTTTATCGTCCACCATTGAGGCATTGAGATTGAGTAGGCAAAGATTGATGCCATCTTGATGATGCTAAAGCCTCGAAATATCCACGAGCTCAAAAGCTTGCAAAGAAGATTGGCATATATTTGGAGGTTCATTTCGAATCTCGCAGGTCGTTATCAACCTTTAGTAGACTTATGAAAAAAGGCATTCCATTCGAATGGGATGAATACTGCTGACAAGACCCTCAGTGTTGGTAGCCTCAATGCCGACCGTCCTCTGATCCTATACGTCGCTATGTAAGAATGCTCAGTGGGAACCTTATTGGCTGAAGAAAATGATGAAAATGGGGAGAGTGCCCTCTACTACTTAAGCAAGATGATGACACCAAACGAGTTGAAGTACTCACCGATTGAGGAAATATGTTTGGCACTTGTCTTCGCCATATAGAAATTAAGGCATTACTTTCAGGCTCATACAATTCGCTTAGTGTCTAAGGCCAACCCATTAAAGTATCTCATGACAAAGCCCGTTCTATCTAATATGCTCACAAGATGGTACCTACAATTCCAACAATTTGAAATCGTGTATATGCCACAAAAGGCAGTAAAGGGACAAGCTTTGGCTATCTTTTTGGTAGACCATCCTGTTCCAGCCAAATAGGATCTGTCTAATGACTTACCACATGAGGATGCTTTGATAGTCAAAATTACTTCTCCATAGAAGATATACTTTGATGAAGCCTCCCATAGGGGTGGAGCCGGTGCAGGGATAGTATTTGTGATATTAGAAGGCGAAGTCTTACCTCACCCATTCACCCTTATAGAAAATTGGTCCAACAATGTGGCTCAATACCAAGCCTTGATTATCAGACTCAAGATAGCTAAGATATCAAACAACTCCATCTCAAAGTCTATGGTGATTCCAAGTTAGTGAGCAACCAGTTGTAAGGGGAGCATGAAGTTAAGAAGCCTAAGTTGCTTCCGTACTATAACTACGCCAGTATGCTTATAGAATGGCATGGGGGTGTCATAACTGAGCATGTGCTGAGAAGCAAAAACAAGTAGGCAAATGCATTAGCTAAGCTTGCCTCCACTTTGTCTTTGTTCGATGTTGAATATCACGTGCCTATATGCAAGAAATGGGTAGTGCCACTAACATTTGAGGATGAAAAAGAGGAAGAAAATTGTTCTGTAAAAGTTCTCGATGTGGAAAAGGAAGATTGGCGCCAACCATTCGTAGACTACTTGAAATATGAGAAATTGCTAGACAATCCATGTCAAAAGGTTGACATTTGACATTGAGCATCCTGCTTTAACTACTTCAAGGGCATCTTGTACAGATGCTCATTCGATAGAGTATTCCTACGCTGCCTAGGCAATGATGAAACCGTTCATGCCATGGAGGAAGCACATCCTGGGATTTGTGGTGCCCATCAATCCAAACTAAAACTTCATTTTTGGATCAAAAGAATGGGATACTACTGGCTGATAATGGTGAAAGATTGCATGGAGTTCACCTAAATGTGCCTAACATGTCAGTACTATGTTAACTTCATTCACCAACCACTAAGCCATTACACTCAACAGTAGCTTCATGACCTTTCGATGCCTGGGGACTGGATATTGTCAGACCTATAACAAAGTCATTTGCTAGTCACTTCCACATCCTGGCTGCTACTGACTACTTCTCCAATTGGGCAGAGGCGATCCCTCTAAGGGACGTGAAAAAGGAAAATGTTGCCGACTTCATCTGCGTTAACATTATCTACACGTATGGATTTCCTAGGTACATCATCATTGACAATGGGAAGCCATTCGTCAACAATACCATTGTCGGTTGCTGGTCGATTCTTTTTTTTTTTTTTTTGAAAGATTGATCCTCGACTTTAGCATCGCCACCGTCTCCATCTCCGTTGCAACCTTTCCTCCACTTTAGAGCTATGTAAAGGAGCATAGCTGTGACGCTACATGTTAGGCTAGGTAGCCTCGGCATCCCTCTAACGCGACTGAGCGTTGGTGGGTGCAGGCCGTGAGTGTTGAAGGCTGAGGGAGAAAGAGGGATTGAGGGCCATGTTTGGGTAAAGAAAATAGATGAGTCGAGTGAAAAAAACATATGAGAGGGAGAGAGAGCTGATGATGATTTAAGGAGAGAGAGCTGATGATGATTTAAGGCTATGCTTGACGTCTCTTTTTTAAGAAACTATGGCCATGTTTGGTTGGGTGGAAACAAAAGGATAGGTTGGGGCATGTTGGGTTGAGTGTTTAGGAATTGTTGAGCCTGGGCCAAATCCAACCTAGCCACCTTTTTTTTGGGAGAAAATAGAATATGATGATTCTTCTTTTTTCCCCCTTTTTTATTACTTTTTATTTTATTTTATTTTTTATATTTATTTATTATTATTATTATATTTTTTTGGAATAAAATGTTTGGATGTTCTCTTAAAACTTGGGCCTCAAGACTTGGAAAACTTTGAGCTTGGGTCTTTGAGCTTGTGGGTTCTTAAATTTGGGTTTATACCCACGTGTTTAGACTCTTGATTTATGAACTAAGGGCTCGGGAAAATTTCAGTGCCTTGTTATTTTGGGTTTGGAATTTTCTTCGGCCTTGGGAGAATTAGGCCTTGTAAATTTTGGGCCCCGGGCCTATGAGTTCGGATTTGGATTTTAGGACTTGGATTAGAGCCTTGAACTTAGATTTGATCGATGGGCTTGGGCTGGTCCCTTAGATTTAGACTTAGTTCATAGAGTTAGGTTGAACCCTTGAACTTGGATTTGACCCATGGGTTTGGGCTGGTCCCTTGGACACTGTCTTACTCTATAGATTTGGGTTGAACCCTTGAACTTGGATTTGATCCATTGTCTTGGACTGGACCCTTGAACTTAGTTTTAATCCATAGACTTGGGCTGATCCCTTAGACTTGGACTAGGTCTATAGACTTGGGTTGGACCTTGGAACTTGGATTTGATCCATGGACTTAAGCTGGACCCTTAAACTTGGATTTAACCCATGGGCTGGAGCTAGTCCCTTGGACTTAGATTTGGTCTATGGACTTGGACTGGGTCCTTAGGCATGGATTCTTAGACTTGGGCTAGACCCTTGTACTTAAATTTGATCCATTGACTTAGATTGGGTCCTGAGGCTTATATTCTTAGACTTAGGCTGGACTCTTGAACTTGGATTTCATCCATGGGCTTGGGCTGGTCCTTTGGACTTAGACTTGGTTTGTGGACTTGGGCTAAATCCTTGAACTTAGATTTGATCTATAGGCTTGGGTTGGTCCTTTGGACTAGGACTTGGTCCTTAGACTTGGGCTGGACCCTTGAACTTAGATTTGATCCATTTAAGTCACTATATATGATTTTGGCCCCGTTTCAACCCTATTGAGTCTAACACTCTGCTTTTCTTCTATGTGACAGTTAAGAAGATGGCATATTTCAGAAGTCATGTTGCATCATCTGGTGAAGAATGCTTGATCAGCCATGATGATAAGAACCAGTGAGTGGAGCGAGGCACCTCTTTCGTTGTGCATGCCCCTCTGATTGGTTGCTTTGCGGTTTCTTAGCCCAAGCTAACTATTTTTAGGTGTGTTGATGAATGGTCACAACCTACTTCTCTTAGACGGTCTACCAAAGCATGAACCCTGCAGTCAAGCCACTATAAACTCTCTAATGAAGTTGTGCCTTTGCCTACACACGGCCGCCGTATTATCAATGGGGAGGCTAAGTGGGCTCTTGACTTGACTGGTGAATTTCAATACATCCCTATTGGGAGTGGACAGAGGATGTTCTCAGTAGATGTGAACCTAAGCTGGATGCTGCCAAGATCTTTGACGTAGTGTATGCTTTGCTGTTTTCATATGATCAAAGCACGGAATCATGAAGGCATTTTTTGAGGCCTAGTAGTAGTTAGGATGTAGAGGTGACTAGCAGATGACTTTGTTATGGGTCCGACGATATTTAGTCCCCAAGCATCGAATGGCCATGAAGCTACTGTTGACTATAACGGCATGGGTAGTTAGTAGTAGTTAGGATGTAGAGGTGACTAGCAGATAACTTTGTTATGGGTCTGACGATATCTAGTCCCCAAGCATCAAATGGCCATGAAGCTACTGTTGACTATAACGGCATGGGTAGTTGATGAATGAAATTAGCATGATACTGACATGCTCGACACCTTTGGGCGAACTCCATGCAATCTTTCACCATTGTCGGCCAGTAGTATCCCATCCTTTTGATCCGGTGTAAAGTTTTGGTCTGGATTGTGGGCACCACAAATCCCAAAGTGTGCTTCCTCCATAGCTTGAACGGTTTCATCATTGCCTAAGCAACTTAGCAATACTTCACCAAATGAGCGTCTGTACAAGACGCCCTTGAAGTAGATTAAGCCAGATGCTCGGCATCGAATGTCGACCTTTTGATGTGGATCGTCTGACAATTTCTTATATTTCAAGTAGTCTACGAATGGTTAGCACTAGTCTTCCTTTTCCACGTCGAGAACTTCTACAGAATAATTTTCTTCCTCCTCTTCATCCTCAAGTGTTGGTGGCACTACCTATTTCTTGCATATGGGCATATGATATTTAGCGTCGGGCAAGGACAAAGTGGAGGTAAGCTTAGCTAAGACATCTACTAGCTTGTTTTCACTTCTTGGTACATGCTCAATTGTGATACCTCCAAGCCATCCCATGAGCATATTGGTGTAGTTATAGTACAAAAGCAACTCGGGCTTCTTGACTTCATACTTCCCCTACAACTGGTTGATCACCAATTTGGAATCACCATAGACTTCGAGGTGGAATTGTTTAATATCCACGGCTATATCGAGTCTGATGATTAGGGCTTGGTACTTAGCCACATTGTTGGGGCAATTTTTTGTAAGGGTGAACGAGTGAGGCAAGACTTCGCCTTATGGTGTCACAAATACTATCCTTACACCGACTCCATCCTTATGGGAGGTTCAATCAAAGTACATCTTCTAGCGAGGAGTAATTTTGACTATCAGGGTATCCTCATTTGGTAAGCCATCAGACAGATCTCATTCAGTTGGAATAGGATGGTCTGCCAAAAAGTCAACTAACGCTTGTCCTTTTACTGCCTTTTGTGACACATACACGATTTCAAATTGTTAGAATTGCAGGTACCATCTTGCGAGTCTGTCAAAGAGAATGAGCTTTGTCATGACGTACTTTAATGGGTTGGCCTTAGATACCAAGCAAATTGTATGAGCCTGGAAGTAGTGCCTTAATATCTAGATGGCAAAGACAAGCACTAAACAGATTTTCTCAATCTGTGAGTAATTCAACTCGTTTAATGTCATCATCCTACTTAAGTAGTAGAGGGCACTCTCCTTCTTTTTATCATTTTCTTAGGCTAATAGGGCTTTCACTGATCATTCTTACGCAGCGATGTATAGGCTCAAAGGACGGGCGTGTATTGGGGCTACCAACACTAGGTGTTTTGTCAGGTAGGACTTGATATTTTCGAGGGCCTTCTTGCAGTATTCATCACATTCGAATGGAATGCCCTTCATCTTTTGGTGCCATGCAAATTTGGTTGTACTCGGACGATCTATCCATGAATGAGAGAGCCTCGTGTCCCTTGGTAACATTGATTATGAGCTTGGTGATGGGTAGAGGGAAGTCGTCTTTTAGACATGTCTTGTTGAGAGCTTTGAAGTCAACATACACCTGAATTTATTTGGTCTTTTTTCTGACGGGATGATGCTGGAGATCCATGTGGGGTATTTAACTTTTCAAATGAATCCAATGTCGATCAGTTTGTTGACCTCTACTTCAATTTGGGGAAACAATTCTGGTTAGAATTGGCGTTGTGCTTATTTAACAAGCTGAGTTCCTTTCTTTATGGACAGGTGATGTACGGTGACTTTTATGTCTAGTCCTGACGTTTCCTTATATGACCAAGTAAATACATCAATGAACTCTTTCAGGAGCTCTATGTACTCATTAGCCTCTTCATCCGTCAGAAAGGCATTAATGTAGATGGGTGAGGATTGATGCTATCTCCTTAGTCCATTTCTTTCAATTCATCTACCGTGGACTTAGTTCCCACCTCCATTTGGGGTGGGCAATCTCAGCATCTTTCTCGATGGCTTGTCCTTCTTCGCATAGCATAACGTGATTGGACGAGCCTACACTTTCCTTATCATCATCCTCTACTACTTGAACTTTAGTGAAGATAACTGTTTGGAATTTGGTTTTAAGGACTCTATCACAGGATACCATCAAATCTGTTTGTCACTACATACGAGAAGGGATCAAGCTTTGAAACTTTTCCATCTACTTTGGTACCTTTTTGATGCCCCCTTTTACCTTCCAACATTTTTGTCTCTTGGGTGGACTAAGTCTTTCGAAGACCGACACCCGTGCTGGCTTGCTCTCTACCTTTGAAGAGTGATGCCCTTTAGTGATACTGTTGGCGGTAGCCCTTCTTATGGCAATGCGGACAGAGCCTTTTGGCAGTTCATACTCAAGCCCTGCTCCGTATTTTGGCTTGAGGATTCTTGAGGAAGCTTTCCCAACAACGATTGCTTTTGTGGGTTGTATCCAACTTTGATGAGGAGTTTGTATGCCTTAGGATCGAAGCTTTTTGCAGTTCTTAACTCCTAAGCCTCTTGGCATTCCCCTATAGCTTCTTTGGGCTATGGGGCAAGTGCGTTACTGCTAATTTAGGTCAGCGGTAGAGTCAGACCTTTAAGAGCATTGTCAATCACCTGGCTTTTGCCTCGGCGGCTTTTGGGATACGCCTTGCCGGTCTCATCTTTCTTTATCGAACCATCGTCTTACTTTTCTTAGTTTTGAAAGCTACTAGTTTTAGGAGCTTCGACCTTATTCAAGTAATATTTGGCATCGGCGAATTGGGATTCAGCTTTAGTGAAGGGCTTGCAATTGTCCAGCACTTTCTTCACAATACCATTGTGGCAATACTTGAAACATTGATGCCAGGTAAAAGGGACTACCCCATTCTCATGGAGCCATGGTTATTTGAGAAGTAAGTTGTATGACGTCTTAGCATGAATAACATGGAATAGGATAGTTGATTCATATCGTCTATGAGTAGCTTCATCCTCATGATGTCCAAAGCTCTTTGCACCCCTTGGTTGAATCTTTGAACCATTATGTGGCTATTTAAGAGCTCAACGGTTGGGATTCTCAGTCTTTAAGGGTAAGATATTAACTGTAGAGTTATCGTCAACCAGCATTCTGTTGACCTTTTGTTCGTGGACATAGCCTGTAATAAATAATAGCCTGTTGTGGGGTTGAAACCCTAGCATCAAATCTTCGTCCATGAAGACCATTGCAGCCATAAAGTCTTCAACGGGCTCTTAGCTTTTCTTTTGGGAGCAGCTAACTTCATTAGGGGAGTTGCTTATTTCATTAACTCCATTTGTTTGGTCGTCGAGGGTGGTGGTGTTGATATTGGCACTATCATCCTCATCATCCTCTAACGTGATCTTTCCTCGGCATTCCATGACTTTGTCCTTGAATACAAAGTAGTCATAGATGGGTTGCTCGACCAAACAGTGGTACTTGCAATATTTGGGATCATCAGTCTTCCCGACTTCTACAGGCTACTTCATCTCTGGTAGGTTGATGAGTTTGGCCTTTAGTAAGCCGTCGAAAATCTTGGGGACGTTCGTGACTAAAAAAGGGTACAACTTGGCCTGCATCTCCTTCAAGGTTGGCTTCTTTGGCGATGGAGCTTCTTTCTTTTCAGTAGGTCTTTCCTTCACCGGTGGTTTAACAGGTTTTATCTTGACCGCCATTGACTCCTTAACTAATGCTTTAGCAGCAGGTTTGCTACATAAGGGCTTGCCTCCTTTTTGTTTCTCCTTGGACTTCTGGGAGTCTTGCATGGGAAGATCGTAGACTCTGCTAGTTGCTATACTTAACTCTATATCGTGAGCATGAGTGGCTAACTCTTTGAAAGTCCTTGGTAAGATCCCTTACAGGATATATTTCGACCCCCAATGCATTCCTTGAGTGCACATTTTGATGCCTGGAGGCTCTGAAAGCTTGTCCTTGCTATTCAGTCTCTTATTCCTCCAGTGATTGATGTATTTAATGACAGGTTCATCTTTCCATTAGTGGGTGTTAGTAAGTTTGATCATATTAACCGTTGGCCTGGTGTAGTAGAAACAGTTGAGGAATTCTTACTCTAACTGTTTCCAGCTGTTGATGGACCTTTGCTCTAAGTCTGTGTACCAAATAAAAGCATTTCCTTTTAGGGACTGAACAAATTACTTGATAAGGAGGTCACCGTAGGTTCCAGCATCATTGCAAGTCTCAATGAAATGGACAATGTGCTGCTTTGGATTTCCTATGCCATCTAATTGTTGGAATCTGGGGGGTTGATAACTTGTTAGCATCTTTAGGCTATCAATCCAGGCCGTGTAAGGCTTTGCATAAGTTAAGGACGATTTGATAGTCCCTTTAAATTTACTTTTGATGACCCCTTCAATGAAATCTTTCAGTTGATCTGGCTGCTGCTTCTTGGATGTTTAGGTCTCATCATGGACTTCTTAAGGTTTTTCTTCGACGATTGTAGCCTTAGTTGGTTCCGTCTTTTCCATTAACTTAGAGATCTTAGAGTCTTGTTCTTGTACATACTTGGCAAGACCCTTAATCAACCTGGTCACTGCAGTGACTTGATCCTTTAGACTCGAGGCACTTGTTATCATTACTAGAGCAGTGTTGGAGTTGGGTGAGGTGATTGGGCGAGGACTGGAGAGCAATGAACCATTCTTATTGTCCTCACTCCCTTGGCTTGGATAGTATGATTCATTAGCAACCTCGGGGATGGTAATCAGCTTAGAGTAATTTAATTGTCTCACTAGGCCTCTTGTGACAACGCCTCTTTCAAAAGTAGCCCCTGAGGCATTTGAGACGGCAGCTTTAGATGACTTTGCTTTGTTTCCAGCCATTTGAGATTCTTGAATTTACTTTTTGTTGAGAAGAGAGATATGAGAGGTAGAGAGGTCTCACTAGGTGCGCCAGAAACTGTAGGACAAAATTCTTGCAATTGAATTTTTATTTAACAAGAAATTTGTACAAGTCGATTACAATTTGAATCGAATGAAAATTTGTGGGTACAATCTCTAACTTAATCCTCTAATTCTTTTTTCAACTTTGCAAGACTTGAATGGTCTTAGAATTTGTTGAAGCTTTTATGAATTTAATCTTCTTTAAGGTTCTCTAGGCCTTTGGGAAACGTTAACTTCTTGGTTTAATACCACAATTCTGGATTGAATGCCTTGATTTGGAGAACTTTGTTGAAGAAAGCTTCGAAGATTGCAAGAATGCTTTAAATGTTGATTGAAGAATCCAGTTGAAATTAAGAAAGCTTTTGAGCTTTGATCCTCCTTGATGTTGACTGGAGCCTTCAATAATGTTAATACACTAGTTTAGCATCTTGAATGTGGATCAAACACTTGAATTTGATAAGTTTTTGGGAAGAATGCCTTGAATTTGATAACGAACTCCTTTGAATTTCTTGAAGTTGGTGGAGAGGATTTGAACTTCTTGAATGCTTCTTTACTTGAAGTCTTCTTGTTGCTCTTTTGGTTGATTGTTGTGTGTTCTTTACTTGGTGTCTTCGTTGTGTGTTGATGTTGTCTCCTAATGTGTAAAAGCCACCTCTATTTATAGGGGTGGGGTAGCCTTGCCACTATAAATGCTTGATGACGTGGCGACATCTGATTGATTGAGAATATTTGACTTGGTATCTTTTCTTTTAATCATGTGGTTACGGATTAATTGTTAAATCAACAGCATACTTCTTCCAAATTTATAAGATTTAACACGTGGTATGATTTGATTGGCCAACCTTATCGCAATTTGATTTGTCAACTAATTTTGTAGTACAATATCCATTTATTTGATTATTTAATTTCAAGAATTGTATTTAATTTAATTCATAAAGTATAAATAATTAAAAATTGATATTTAATTTCAAGAAAATGCCAAATGGTGGCATTTAATTAGCCAAAAACTTTGCGTGCTTATGGATGCATTAACCATAAACTCCTATTATCTTAAGCTTTAGCCAAACCCCCTTTTAGTCTTAACCTTAATCTACACTGTCAAACCCCTAGGAAGACAATCTTGCTCACAATTCTTTTGCTCAAATGATATTATATAAATTGGCAAGTGTTCAAAGCTCCCTTGTTTTTGTTAGAAGACTTACCCAAAAGTTTTTAGTGTTCAAAATAAATAGACAACATTTCCAAATAAACTCTTCATATTTGGCTACAAAATCTTTACATCATATCAACAAGAGATCACACTTGTCTTAGATAATATTGCATGCCACTTAGCTTTTCCCCTTTTCTTTTTGGGATCCAAATATAAATTAATCATATCTCTATAAATAAGTAAACTAATAACTTTAACATGATTTTATCATAATAACATTTCTTTTTCTCATTGGTGAAATATCTTTTAGCTAATTATGAGCTCCTTCAAATATGAAAATAAAATATTGTATCATAATTTATATAAAACCAAACAATATACAAACCTTGAGATTTATAAAGACAAGTCAGAAGCTTTTTTTCAGACTTACAATTTTCTCATGTGCGCACAAATTTATAAAAATTTAATTATTATATTTATTACAATCAATCAAATTATCACCTACAGATACACAACATGTGCAATCACATAAAACCTTAAATCTAATAATTGTCCTACATGTTATCGTATATTATTCGTTATATTTACGCAAAATATTTTGTCACCAAATGACGCCTATGTTTGGGTGCACCCTTTTCCCACGCCGGACACATCGCTGGACACTTGTGTATCTGTCTTTGTGTGTATCCATGCGTATGTTTGCAGCAATCGTCTTCCTAAAGTCGTTATCTATCTAAGTGTGTGAGGGGTGATTTGCCTCCTCCCATTAGTATGTGAAGAAGCTATTTGGTTTGCTCAATCCTTCCTCCATGTGGAGATCTAATATGAAAGGCAACTGAAAAGGGAGAAAAATTCTATGCCTGTAAGCACATTTATGTTTTTTTCTTTTGGTGGGATTTTATTCTGACTTCCAACTTGCTCTTTTGGTTATTTTTATTTATTCCATTCTTTATATTGATAAATATTTATTTGTATTAATCACGTTTTGATACTCTGTTTACGTTATAGGTTTAACATCGTTTGTTCGGAGCTCCTTGAGTGATCAGAGTTTTGTCATTCCAGTTCATCCGTGTTCTTTCGAATTCTAGTGTTTCTGTTCTAGGGCTAGAGTTTCGTAGTCTCTTTCGTTTTCTTTTCTTTTCTTTTTTCTTTATTGAAATCCGAACATTACCACGCAAATTTGTAATTGACCTTGGAATCTTTATTCATATAAGGTTTAATCGGAATACCCTTTTTTGGCTGATTTGCAGAATCATGCAACATTTTCTTGGAACTTCAGGCACTTATATTTTTAAGGCTTCACTTTGCTTTGGATTTGATTTGAACTATTACGTTGATAAATGTTAAGTGGCCTTGTAGAAGTAAAAGCATTGTGTTCTTGAGTTTTTGTGGTTTGGAGACTTTAATTGATGGATAAGGATAAGGCTCCCCATGATGGTGGTAGTTCACAATCTCCTCCAGGGAGGTATTCTGTTTTCTCTCCACCCAAGAATAGTTATAATGTGAATTCAGAGCCATTGGTATTATCAAATTTGCCTCCATTGGGCCCAAGCAGTTCGTCAGAGCGGGTTAAGTTTGTTCATGGAATGTCATCAGATTCTAGCCAATTTAGTCATGACATCAGCCGGATGCCTGACAATCCACTCAGGAATTTCTGCCACCGACGTGCTCACTCTGAGATTCTTACCCTTCCTGATGATCTTAGCTTTGACAGTGATCTTGGTGTTGTAAGCGGATTTGATGGGCCATTTCCTGATGAGACTGACGACGACCTGTTACCAATGTATCTGGATATGGACGAGTTCATTTCTGTATCTGCAACTTCTGATTTGCAAATGGGTGAATTGTCTAATTCAGCTGCAGCGGAGCCTGGTTTCTCCTCTTCTCTTGCATTGGAATCAGCCAAGCCACCAGCTGATAATGTGGCCCCATCTTTACGGGAGAAGCCAAAAATTAGGCATCAGCATAGCCAGTCCATGGATGGGTCTACTACTATCAAGCCAGAGATGCTTATGTCAGGTCCACAAGATCCATCTGCTGCTGAGTCTAAGAAAGCAATCTCTGCTGCTAAGCTTGCTGAGCTTGCTCTTATTGATTCAAAGCGTGCTAAAAAGTAACATTCTAATACTAACATATAGTTGTGTTTCCTTTACTAATTTAATTTTCTTAATCTTATTTTTTCCTGTATTACTTGATCAATTGAAGCAATGAATACCTTTTACTCGACTGGAAACTTCTTAGTGTCTCTGATACATTATTTATGCAACTAACTAAATCTATATGGCATTTACAAGGTGCAATTTATACTTGTTGGGATGTATATTCTCATGTTAAATCAAATTGTAGTGTGCTGCTTATCAAGATCAAATCTGGAGTTCTGGCTATAGTTGTTTATGGGTTTCCTATTTCAACTATTTTGATGCATTAAAAAGTTTCTTTGTGGCAGGCGTGGGCATTTTGTCCTTCTTAACATATTTTCCCCCTGGCCAGAGTCATATGCATTCTTCTGTATGCCCATCATGTTGATAAAACCATGAATAATTAGGCTAAACAACTTTTGTTTGTACAATTGTAGAGTATGAAACTGAAGATCAAGTTTGGATAAATATGTAAAGGTGCTATACGGGAAGCTCATGATATACTGGAGTAGAGAATGTTAAAGATAATATGTAAAGACATTATCTATGAATAAAACTTTCTTCTCCTTCTAGGAGTTCAAAAATGCCTTTGTCTCTTTTGTATTTAATCTTACAAAAGAGATAAGTGATCAAAAGTTACTGATAACTGCTGCATGTTTAATTGTGGTTAAAAATTGCAGTAGTTGCCTCATTCATATAGTAATTTGAGAAACGTCATTCTTTTACTCAGACTACTATGTGACTCTGAATTCTTTATAATGCTACTTGGATTAGAGCCTTTCTCTATGTTGATTGATCCCATGAGCAGAAATGGCCAATTTAACTGGATTTATCGAAAATAAATGAAGCTCAATATCTAGCAACTGTTCAAGACTGCAGTTACATCCAGTACTTGCATCTTAGTCATAGCAAAATGGTACATGATAATGAAAAAAAATAATTCTTTTACATTAGTTTAACTTGTGGTTCATGTTGCGGGTTTTAAAATGTAGACATGTGCCCTTTTAGGTAATGATATATTTACTAATTTGGATTAACTTGTGGGTGTATCAAGATGTTTGAGCAGTCTGAATCTAGACTGCCTCTGATCCATGGTTTCAGTTAGAGGCTATCTTTTTGCATTTGGGAGAATTTGGGAATACCTTAGTTGTATAGAGCAAGATGGTGGTGGTACCGCCACTAAAATCAACATTCCATTGTTTACTGGTTGTTTCTTTATCTGCTGCTTCTTGTACTTAAGTACCCTAATTAGTTATGTGGACTGCCATTGTATTGATGCCGAATAGTGCTGGTTTTCTATTCCCTGCAAGATTTTTAACCCTTATACACCTGCTAAAAAGTTCATGCATACCAAAATGCATACTTTAGTTGCTTAACTTGATTTGGTCATTTTACAGGCATAAAATTGTAGTTATAATGATTTTGCATGTTATAAATGTCATGCCAGTGGACATAAAAGTAGTATTGTTATGTATTCTCTATCAATTACTATTACATTCTCTCTATCCATTTTCCAGCTGCACAGATATGATATGGGCTGCTATTTTGCTTTTGTTGCCTTGTGGGTAACAGGATTTGGGCAAATAGGCAAGCAGCAGCAAGGTCAAAGCAACGGAAAATGAGGTACATTGCAGAGCTTGAAAGGAAAGTCCAGACTTTGCAAACAGAGGCAACATCCTTGTCTGCACAATTGACCTTATTGCAGGTGAATTTAAGTCTTTTCTACTGACTTCTAATTCTTGAATACTGGTTGCTTTCATAAACAACTGCACCCACTGCACCTCTCCCTCCAATCTCACCCAAACAAGAAGAAATGTAGGAAAAAGTACACTCCCCCTGAAATAAGGGGAAGGATGAAACCACAAAAAAGAACTGTTGAGGAATCTTCTTCTTTTGAGTGTGATACTTATATTAGCTTAGGCATTAAATGTTCTTTTGGAACAAGAACCAACAAATACTTGTATTCAGAAATATTAGAATATTTTCTTATTTCTTGTGTATTACCCTCTATTGTTTAGTTGCCATATATTTTGTACTCAAACTCTAATCTAAATGTATATATTGAGGTTTAGAGTCTTCAACTGAATAAAAAAAGACAGATTTTTATTCTCACATGATATTAGAGTGAGTTCAATTTCTTTGCATGTAAGTTTGAAAAAAAAAAAAAAAAAATTCTAGAAAACCCTAATTTACCTTTAGAAGATGCTACTGTTGCTTCATCCAAAAACTTGAATGGGGCTGCCATTGCGCCTTTGTTAAGGAACCTAGAAACCTTAATTGATTCCACCTTAATCAACACTACAGGAAATTGCCGCCATAGGAAACCCTTACAACCTCTCATATGTAATGGAGGTGCACTGATACTCTTGTGTACAAAAACTATAAAGCCCACCACCACTGAACTTGGCTATATCTCTCCAACCCTACAATTGGCACCTCTGTTGTCCCTCTCTGGTTTGTTGCACAATCAAACAGCCCACCTACAACACTCTTGTGCATGCACTTGAAGCCAACAACTATTACTCTTCTCTCGTTCTTAGCTACTGTAGTCTGTTTGGTTGGTTTGGTTACTTCTCCAACTCTTATTTTTTTAATGAGTGTCTTACCTATTGCTTGTTATTATTTGCTATTGGAGGTGTTGTGGTTGGGTCCAATATTCAATTCATTTAATAAAGTTGATGATGGCCTCATTTATTGGAAAATAAGGGTGCTTTTAGAACTAACATAAAATTGAATGGTTAAAACTACATTTTTCAGTCTCAAGCCTTTTAAACTTTTAACGAGTCTCAAAATAGATTACATCATATTATTTTTAGTCTTATAAATTCCGAAGAAGGTGGTTATTCATCTTGAAAATAGACTAATTTTTATGTTTTGACATGGGGCTTCTTTTAAAGATAGGGATAATGGGGCATTGTGCGGCTTGTAATTGTTACTCACTTGACTTTGTTAGTTTGACCTTGCACAGTTATTAGGTTGTACGTCACACTTAGATTTTGTAAAACACTTTATGGGTAAAACCCTACAAAAGAAAAGTATTTAACTCTTGTTTCCTCCCATAATATATTTGGGTGTGGAATCATTTAATAAAATATATGATTTTTTTTTTCTTTTTATGTGAAAGCATGATTCAAATTCCCTTTTAATAAGGGGGGAGGGGGTGGGTTTAAAAAAAAGTATTAGAGAAACTTTAACCTTGATAGCACCATTGGCCAAGCCACATTAATGCCAAAAATTTGCTGCAGCTACACTCAATCCGTGCCAACCAAAGGATCTTAGCGACTTGTTTCTCACTTTGAACCGTTCTACCACTTCTTGGGCTACCTAGATGAGAATCATCACTACTTTTATCTACACTAGCACACAAAGAATCTTTTAAATCTCTGTGCCACCATCCTGGAGCCTAAGTCAGCATTCCCCAAACAAAAATCATCGCATTTCCGCCACTTATCCATGCCCTGCTACAACTACATTGGGGTATCCACTCCTTGAAAACCCTAATCGGTCAGTCTACTACTACTACTATTTTCAGCTCTATTGCACCTGTTATTCACTCTGTTATAACCTTTGCATGTGCACACCATTTCTCCTTCACCACCATGCTTTTGCCGCTCATTTGCTGCTCATTGTCCCATCACTACTTCACATAAAAGAAATAATAGGTAGAATGCTTCTACCATACTCAGATCTTTTTTCTGTTAGCTGTCTCCTAGATTCCATCATATTTCATCAATGGGGGTTCTTTGCTACTCTTATGCTAGCTACTTAGTGCTTGCCCTTTGAGCTTACTAGCCTACTATTGAGTGAGGGATTACTCGAACTGGCTTTAAAATGACATTTCTTTCAACTGACTAGAGGACATCTTGTTATCTATTTATGTTAAGTCTGTAGTGTGCCTCATGGTAAGTCATGGTATTAGATTGTGAAGCCACTGTCCTCATTATAGGTAACAAATCCCACTTTTCCTCTTGAACATATTCCATATTATTGATGATACTTATTTTGTTCTTTATAGATTTGGTATAGTTATTCTTACTTGATATATTATCCAAAATAATGTCTTTTATGCTTCTTGTTTTTCAATTAGTCTTTATTTGTTAGTCAACTCACGTAACTACATGACTATTTTATACTTTTCTTTTATATTGTTTCCTTCAGGACTTGCAGATACGAAGGAAAATTGATAGTGGTTATGCATGATGTGGACTATACAATCACTCCTATAGATGCTAGTGCTCTTCTGGCATCAATTTCTCCTTTCTAACATCACTGTCAACATGGACACCCTTCTCCACAAAAATTAAAGCAACTTTTACCCTTTAAATTTATTTATCTAAGTTACTTTGAGTTTTATGAGTTAAGAAAACATTACCTCTCCACCTTTCCATCTATAATAAATAAATGTAGTTCACTTCCTTTAGAACTCATTCATTGTGATGTTTAGGACCCTGGTTATGTCAAGTCTCACGGTGTACTTTGTTATTTTATTATATTTGTTGAAGGTTATTTAAGAATGATAGATATACCTCCTAAATAGGGCATAGGCTATGGATATAATAACCTTATTCTATAATGAGATCAAGACACAATCTTCTACTAATGGAGGATTCCTTGTATGGATAATGTCTTAGAATTTTCTCAAAAAGAAGTTTCAATTTTGTAGGTATTATGGAATTATACATCATATATGCTGCCCATACACTTTGGAACAAAATGCTATATTTTATATGTTACTTTTACTTTGATGAATCATATGAATTTTCTTAAGTATTTTTGGGGATGTGACGTTCTCATTAATTGAATGCCCTTTAGTTTTCTCAAAGGAAATATAAGTTTTTCATATCTTTATCCTAATGAACCTCTCTTTCTTATTCCTCTTTGTGTATAAGGTTGTGTTGTGTCTACAATTTTTTCCCTAGCAAAAAGTTATTTCATAGATTGATCAAATGTATATTTCTTGGGTACCCTTGTATACAGAAAGGGGATCGATTTTCTGATCCGATAGCTTGTTGGTCTTACACCACTGTTGACGTTACCTTCCTAGATCCTAAAGATACTTATTAAGCACTCACGTCCTTTACCTATCCCCACCTCGTTGCTCCCCCACAATTAGTGATGACATCTGTGCTCAACCACTTAGTATATCCCTACTTATCTTCCTCATGCAGCTTTTAAAGCTCCTGACCCTTCTGTGTTGACATGGATCCCCCAACAGCCATCCGCAAATGTACTTGCTATTACACCACATAATTTTTAACTAACTACTTGTCCTTTGATCATCTTAATCATACCTTTTAATCCTTTGCTATTTTACATTTCTCTACAAATATTCTTCGATGTTATCATAAGTAAGGTACTTCAGCCTCTTGCTTGGAAGCTACTATGGATGAGGGGATATTGACCTTTATTTCACTCAACACTCAAGAGCTTGTGCTAGACCTAGAAAATTCAATGTTGTCTCTTGTCAGTGGATTTTCCACTCTCAAATATAAAGCTGATGGGACTCTAAATAGACATAAGACCTGTCTTGTTGCCATAGGTCTCCCTTAGACTTATTGAGCTAATCTTGAAAACATTCACATTAATGGCTTAACACTATCCAAGTATTATTCTCATTTGTTGTTAATTTTCTTATGTACTAGATAGATTTAAAGCATGCTTTCGAATATGGTAAAATGTACACAATTGTTTACCTCCATCATATGTTGCTTAGGGAGGGAAGCTGAATATGGGGTATAAACTTAAGAAAACAATTTGTGGCTTAAAACAAAGTCTTAGAGCTTAGTTCGAGACGCTTAATCATGTAATTGGTGATTATGGCTTTCAAAGGTTTCAAGATAATCACTCTGGGCGGAGTGTTAGTATTGGTATAATTATCTTAATTGTTTATGTTGATGATATTCAGATCCTAGAATTTCTTGTCCGTTAAAATTGCTCATATTAAACTTGGAATATCACTGTCTTAAAGGAAATATGCTCTCAATTTACTCAAGGAGTCTAGGTTAATTAACACAAATCCACTTGATACACCTATGAATTTCGATTGTAATTTATCGGCTAATAGTGGTAACTACTTGATTTTCAAGGTAAAATGTTGTTGCCTTACAGGAAAATAGATATCTCATTTACAGTGGGCATGGTAAAGCTACTTTGTTGGTCTTCCCATTTCTAGTTAGTTTATTATCTTTTTGTCAACTAACATTCTATCCTTCTTACATTGTGTTTCAAGACCTGTAGATGGGGAAGGGGAAGATGATTGATGGTGGCTATGAGTGCAGTGGTGTACACTATTAAGATATGTTGTTCATGTGGATGCTTGTGCTCTTTTAGCATTAATCTCTCCACCCAGTGGCACTAGTATCTTTCTTTTTCTAATCTAAGGAAAAAAACTTTGTTTATTGACCCGATATACCATTTTGAGTCCTCTAGAATAGTTTCAAATGTGAGCCTTTCCATCTAGAGTCGATAAGCTTAGTTGCTTTCCTTTTCACTTAGTTCATTGCGATATATCTAGTCCAGTAAAGTTTCATGGGAGCTTTTGTAACTTTATCTTTGTTTGAATAGCTTAGATGTATTTGCTAAAATGTAACTTTCAAATTTCCCGTATAATCCCATCCTTTTGTATTGAAATTAAACTCAATTTTCTATCAACTTACGTATTTTTTACATTGATAATGTATTGAAATTTTTGGATAAGGAAATTAATATATTTTGTGAATCTCATTGTATCCTCCATCAAACTTGGTGTCCATACAATTATTATATTTTTGATGACTTATATGAATGTTCCTAAGTACTTTGGGGGATGTTGTCTTCACCGTATTCTTATATATTGCATGCCATCTAGCATTTTAAATGAAGATATTCCTTTCTCTTGTTTTCATCCTGTTTGACCTCTTTTCCTGTCACTTATGTTTTTGATTGAGTACTTTCTGTTCAGAGTCTTTTTCTAGGTCATAACAAACCATCCCCGCTGTTAATTGCACATGTCTTGAGTATTCATGCAAACAAAAAGGGTCCATTTATGGTGATGTCACCTTTGAGTCCCAACGATAATACTTCAAAGACAGAATTCCTCTCGCAACTCTAAACACAACTTTCTCTATGCCAGTCCCTTCTTTTGTACCTGACAAGTATTAGAGGCTCCACTGAACAAAGCAGGGATTATACATGCTGTGGTCACCAAAAGTCTAGCCACCAACTGACACTTTCTTGACCCCTTTCTACAGTTGTTGGATGCCTTGACCCTTATGCATCTGGCACAAGTCTTCCAACTGCACTTCGCAAAGGTACATTGCCATGTGCAGCTCACCCAGCAACTCACTTTCTCTCCTTTGATAGTCTTAGTAATGGATTTCATCCTTTTAACGTTTCCCTCCTACTGCTATTCCCAGTACTTATCATGAAGCACTATGACATTCTAGTTGGAAGAAGCTATGGACAACCAGGTGTCTGCTCTTTTCTTTTGGAACTTGTGCCAACCCCGGTATTGTAGTTTCTTGTGCCTAGGCCCTCACTCCCAAGTATGAAGCTGATGGGACTATGATTTATTCAAAGCACACTTCGTTGCAAAAGGCTTCACCCAAATTTATGTCATTAATTGTTTAGAAACTTTTCCCCCATTGCCCGTCTTAATCTATCCTTGTGTTGTCCTCTTTAGTTGTCAATCAAGCCTGGCCTCCATATTGAGTGGATTTAAAAAATGTATTTCCTTATGGTGATCTATATGAGAAGTTGTTAGTGGTGCAACCTCTAAGGTGTGTTGCTGGGGAGAGAATCAAAGCTTGGTGTGCAAACTCAAAAAGGTGATTCATGGTCTTGAACAGAGCCCTGGAGTATGGTTTGACAAGTTTTGCTGTGTCATGGGTTGTTTTGGTTTTCAGAGTTGCTAAGTGGATCGTTCAGTATTTGTGTGTTGTTGATTAAATCGATAGAACTGAGATCTACAACAACACTTTGTTACTAAAAGTTTGGGATGTTTAAGGTATTTTTTGGACACTGAAACTGCCACAGAAAACTTGGATTATCTCTATCTCAAGTGGGATATGTTCTTGATTTGCTTGAAATAACTTGTTTACATGCTAGTCTTTGGGCTGACATTTTGTGGGAAAATTAATTTATTTTATAGTGTTTAGATCATATATCTTCTTTGGATTTACTATAGTTATTTAATATATGGACAAACCATAGCCAATTCGCTGGATTGTTGCCCTTAAGGTATTGAAGTCTGTGAAAAGATCTCCTAGAAACTAGGTTTGTTATTTAAGAAACTTGGACCCTTAAAGATTAAAGGCTGATTTGATGCTAAGTTGGTTCTGAATAAGAAATCCATTTCTAGTAATTACACTCGTGCTGGAGGACATCTGGTAACTTTAGCATAGTAAGAAGCATTTGACTGTGGTCAGATCTAGTGCCAAAGCTGAATATGTGTGTGTGGCGCACACTATCAGCAAGATGTTATTACTCAATGAGATGTTGCCTTGAAGAATTTCTTGGAAAAAATTGGGTATATAATGTGCCGCTTTTGATTTACTTTGACAATCAAGTAGCTATTTGTGTTGTTGGTGATGTGATTTTGTGTGAAAGGACTAAACTCATGGAAGTTAATTGCTAATTTATCTGTGAAGCCATGTTGAGCTGTAAGATTGCTAGACTGTTTACTTGTTCCTCAAGACATTGTAGATCTCTTCACCAAGGCCTTAGGATTAATGTAATTTAAAGATTTTATATAATAAGCTAAGCATGATTGATGCATATGCTTCAACTTGAGGAAGAATGTTAGAATATGTTTTCCTTTCTTCTGTATTACCATATATTCTCTGGTTGCCATATATATATATATGTGTGTGTGTGTGTGTGTAGTCCAACCCTAACCTCAACATATAGAGTTTTCAATTGAATTCAAAAAGAAGAATTTGATTCTCAACACATGGAAAGGGAAATGAAAAGGGCATATGTTTAATTTTTAAGTATTTTATAGCCCATGTAATTGTGGTCTTTTTCTGTTGCTCTTTTTCTCTTATTTTTGCTTCCATTCTTTCCATTAATAAACTGTTTATGTAATTTTTTTGTTGCTTTTCACGACAGGGGGACACGAATGGTCTTACATCTGAAAACAGTGAACTCAAACTGAAGTTGCAAACAATTGAACAGCAAGTACATTTGCAAGATGGTATGAGTCTACGCTTAGCTTCTTTTGCTGGAAAAATTTTCTACACATTCCATTTTTGCTGACTTCACTCTATTATGCCTGGTGCATATTTACAATAAAATGGTGTGGGGTGGAGGTTAAGTGAAACTTTCTCCATTCACTTTTATGTTAGAAATTAATGAAAGTAATTAGTGTTGTTTACTCAAAAAATAAAAGTGGGGGATACATTAGATAACACTCGGAATGTTGATCATCTGAGTTAAATGACAATCAGCATAGGATTGTAACAACTCAGGTACACGACTGATTTATGGTTACAATTCAAGTCAATATATCGTATCTTTCTTCAGCTTATGCTATTAAAGCGCTAGTTTGTGTCTCTTTCCTGCTTAAACACAGCTTTGAATGATGCACTGAAGGAAGAGATCCAGCATTTGAAGGTGCTGACTGGTCAAACAATTCCAAATATTGGTCCTATGACGAGCGTTCCTGCATCCTATGGAGCTAACCAGCAATATAGTTCCAATAATCATGATTTGCAAGCATTAATAACTGCTCAACAACTACAACAGCTCCAGTTACATTCTCAGAAGCAGCAGCATCAGTTTCAGCCACATCAGCTTCATCAGTATCAGCAACAAGTGCTGCAACAGCAGTCACAAACCTCAAAGCAGCATCTGGAACAGCCACCAGGATAATTGAAGCGGAGAAGTTCTATGCCATCTTCATTCATAATGGGCGTGCTCTGCTCATCTAATCAATGGATTGGAAAAGGAAACAGGCATGTGTATTCAGTGTTTGGAGTTTTGCATATGGCAGTAATCTCAGCAGTGGTCTCATCGCTAACTTTTGCCTTTTCTATTTAGTTATGTCAACATGATATCGGTTGTGTATTAGTTGATAGTATTTGTTCAACAAGGTCTTTTGTTGAGTATTATGTTTAGCAATGAAACTCTGTGCTTCTTCTGCTCTTGGATTCTGTATCCCCCAACTCCTCCCCACATCCTCCTCTTTCTTAAACTTCTCATGGCCTGCAAGTAAATTTCTGCCCACATTTTCATTATTTCGCAGAACATTTAATATAAGCCATCTGGTTGTTGTTTGAGATTCTCGATGCTTATGGAGTCAGTTCCCTTTTAATGTGGACTGTGAAGTGTTGCTTTTGATATCCTTTGAAACTTACTCTCATTTTCAAGGACAAACGCTATGTTTGGCTTTTTATAAAGTTCTAGGTTGACGTTGAAAAGACAAAAAATGAAAAATTAAGATTACCATAAAATATGAAAAATAGTAGTTGCAAATTAATGACGTGTTGCCTTTTTCTCCGCAGTGCAAGTTTACAATAAGGGTATGGTGTCACGTTTTGGAATTAGAGTTAGCAACGTAGCATACTGTGTTCGTATCAGGGGTTGTAAATGAGTTTAAACAACTAGAGTTTTGCACTCAAAGAACATTTATATAGAAATAAGTCGTAATGGAATTAGGCCTTCTGACCAACCCAGTCAAATGAATTGGGTCTCGAAAGGTGAGGACAAGTAAGGTTGGCCTGATTAAAAACAGGACTATGGGTTTCTGAATATTCTGGATTAAGGCTAAATGGGTGGTTTGGCTAATGAATGGTTGCCCAATGATTGGGGTCGGATGGTAAATTGACCATTTTATGGGTTTAAATAAAAGGCTATCCAGTGCCACAAGCTGTTGGCTCCTATGGGTTTGTGTCTCCTCTCCCTCTAGTTTCTTCCAAACTCTGACCCTAGCTATATTTTATTATTCTAGAGCCCTTTTTAATCTATTATTCGGTAGATCCCGATACTTAAAATAGATATTACACCTTTGAGATGCTTTGTGAGTGGGAGTGTTCAAGTGACATGCTTTCTAACATTAAATTTTTCATGCATAATATTGATCGTAAGTATTAACAATGATTATTAATGCAGTATCAATACTTTATTTGTATTAATATATGGCAATCTTAATTTGACATAGTATAAATTATTGCATGTGTTTAAAAAATTGCATTACGAAGTTTTATTCGTAAGAGTTGTAAATATGGACACTTTCTTCTTGATCTAAGAGTCAAATTTTTTTGCCCAGAATGAGATTTAACCTAAAGGATTTCTTTATTTTCAATTATATTTATTGATAATGAGGTTGTCAATTAGAAATGTAATGAGTTTTTAGTTATATTAAATGGATCAATTAATATTAAAAGATAAGATATAATTGGGCTTCATCTAATGAAATTAATAATTAAAATTTATTGGAGTTTGAATTAATGCAAAGGTTCTTACAAAAACCCATTGCATGTCTCTTACCTCTTGTTTGTAGAAAGATTCTTTCACACCGTAAGATGAAGATTATGTCTTGAAATACAAGAGGAAGGAAGGCCATTTCAACCTTAAGTTGGGGTATTGTCGTTAGAAGAAGGAAGATAAGGATGACAGGACGACGGGTAAAAGAATGTAACAGGGAGAGAGGTAGAAGAAAGGAAAGTTCTATTTCTCACTGGATGAATCCTTGCCTTTTCATCCTTCACATACATACATATATACATATATATATATATATATACTCTCACACACACACACACACATATATATTTTGACTAGTTCATCATTATCCTAAATGGATGAGGCCAGAATTGGCTGTAACAGAGGATTTGCCTTCGAGCTTGGTGCAACTTTTCCTTATTTCAGTCGTCTGCTCTTTCAACTCCCTCATTTTATGGATAGCATTGTTATGATTCTATCCCCCCACAAAGGCAACACAATAATACCCTACTATAGTTTGTGATCATCTAGGCTGTTCTTTTCTTTGATGCTCCTGTGATGATGTATGTTTATGGCTTTCAACATGAATATTATATTTCGTAAATACAATGTATTACTTATTATATATAATATTGAAAAAATTGAGACATGTTTATATTGTTTTTAAGTATAGCAATAATTGTATTGTTTTGAATCTCTATACATACAATATATACAATACACACACACACACACACACACACACACATATATATGTCTTTTAAACAATAGGTGATTATTTTAATATAAATTGTATCATTTTTTGATTTAAAATTTAATTATTTTTTATATTCAATTTAGTAGTTATGGCATTTTAATATTATATTTTTATAGTGTAGTTCGTTTAAGAATTGGTTATGTATGTATTTTATCATATTAATCATATAAATATAATATTACTGTTTTACTCTTAAATATGAATTAATTATTTATATAAATATATCATATTATAATTTTTTAACCGTAAGACTTACTCATGTTTACTATATTATCAAAAAGAAAAAATTTTCAATTATTTCTTATAATTTTGATTTACACAAATAAATGATAACATTGTAAGGCATGAACCCTGTCTATTTTTAAGTCCAAGTTTTTCATGGATTGTATGGGCATAAGCCTACGCTTATTTTATTTCCTTCGTGATTATAACTATAAATCACTTTGTCATTGAAGACTAAGAGTTGTTGGCCATTCGAAGTGATGATGATCCCCTGGAGCAAGAAGCTTGATGCCATAAGACTAAGGGAAGAGATCAAAGATTTTGTAATAATGTAGGGCTTCATATGTACATTGTGCGCAATCTAATTGAATGGCTCCAACTAGTTCTAGAACTAGCCCATAATCATCCATTTACTTTCTTGTTCAATTATTTTACAACATATATGTGATATGTGCACAAATTAATTAATAAATAAAGTAAACCATTAAGCACGGACCGAGAACTTCCTCACTTTAATATTAAGTTTTAACAATAAATTGTTTCATTGTGCCCACCATTGACCTCAGAGTTCTAGATATGAGTTTTGCACATGATTTCTTCACATTTATAAGGTCACATGTCAATGATGTATTTTAAAACTCTAGATATATTTGATGCAACATTTAATGAATATTCCACCATAAGGGAGAGGGTTATGATTTAAATCTAGCAAGTTATCAGTCAATGTGAGACTTAAGCGGACCCAAAATGATAAGAACTGTATGTGTGAGGTTTCTATAGATCATGGGTTGAATTAAGATTAGATTGCGTATGAGATACATTGACAAAAATTGCTATTCATTGGGCCTACTATATAAAGGATTATATGTGTGAGGTACTCAAGCACTTATTAAGAAATTTTTTCAAAGGAATTTTTATTTTCTACCCAAAGAAGTGTGAGATTCAAAATATTCTAGTGTGAAAAAGTCCAAAATCAAAATAGAAACAACATTTATAATCAAACTAATAATCTTGTTTATTTTTGTAGTTATTTTACTTTGAATAATGTCAAACCCACTAACTAAATTGCTTAAGACCAATATGTTGACTAAACCCAACTTGTATCACTTACAAAAGTTGTATGGTAAGCAAAGTTGTGCTGCGAGATATGAAACATTCAAGAAGCTTTTTAGGATGCGCATGGTAGGGGGTGTCAATGATAATGAGCATGTTCTTAAAATGATTTCACCTATTGATAGGCTAGAATCATTCAACTTCTTCATGGACACTAATTTTTAGACAAACTTGATCCTTTTAGTCTCTCCTAAATTCATTTTCTCAATTTATTGAATGAATGAAAATGAGTGCACTTTGGGTGGGCTCCTTACAATGGCACAAGTTGCAATGAAGGAAAGGAGGCTATTTTTGCTGCATGTAGTTCCTTGACTAATAAGATTAAGAAGGGTAACATAAAGAATAGGAAACTATGATTTTTAAGGCTAGTAGGAGTGTCAAGAAGGTTGATACTTCTATTGATAAAGTAAAGTGTTTCTACTATGGCAAGAAAGGGCATTAGAAGAGGAACCATACTTAGTATCTTAAGATCCTAAGGAACTATGCTAGAGGTAAGGAATTTTATATTTATGAAACATCTCGTGCTATTAGTGTATTTTCTAATTTTTGGATATTAGATTTTGGTACACTCTCTCATGTTTAAGCTTCACATTTGGATTTGGTTGATGTAGACTGCTTAAAAAGTGATAAGTAGTGATCAAGATTGGTGGTGGAGCAAGTGTTGTGGCCACGATGATTAGATATTATATTATCATCTAGTATGTTATCGTGTTAAGAGACTATTTATTGTTGGCTAATGAGTTTAAGAACACTATTTCCCTTCATTCGTTGGTGAATTAGAATTATAAATTTTCTTTTTTGAAACAATGTTTAATATATTTATTATAGTAATAAATTGTTTGGTACTGACTCATTAATGAAAGGTCTCTATTACTATAGCACGGATGATAAATTGTACGGATGATAAATTGTGATGGTATTAACTCATTGCATTTACTTGGGACATTTTATACAAGCCCTCTTATTCAAAAGTTTATTAGTCTATCTGGAGAGGAACTCTATCCAACCTTTGACCCTTACCTATTTGGTAAAATGGCCAAGAGTTCATTTGATGGACAAACTAAGAGAGTCACATTGGTGTTGGAACTTATCTACATTGACACTTGTGGACCATTTAATAAAATAGCTAGAAGAGTGATTTCGCTTCTTTAAAACCTTTATCGACAATTATTTTGGGTATGACTATGTATATTTGATGAAATACAAGCATGAATTAATCAAAAAGTTCAAAGAATTCAAAGCTAAAGTAGAAAAATAAATAGGAAGTCATGTGAAAGCACTTTGATCAAATCATGTCGATGAATACATAAGCGCCTAGATTTATGAGAGGGGAGTGCCATTGTATCAAAGCTTAAACCACTAACAACTCTTGAATTTAATGGGGTAGTTGAACATAAAAATTAAACATTGTTGGACATTGTTCAATCCATAATCAACTTCATGGATCTTTCCATTTCATCATGGGGATATGCTATCCTTATTATAGTTAACATCTTGAATATGATTCTCTCTTAGTCCATTCCTTCTACCCTACATGAGAGATGAGTGGGAGGAAACTAAGTTGAAGTACATGAAGATTTGGAGATGTTTGGCTTACATAAAGAAAGCTTTATGAACAAGTTAGAGGCAAGAGCAATTATTTGTCACTTTGTGGGATATCCCATGGATTCCAAGGGACACAAGTTCTACTTAACTAATGACCAATGAATTGTTATCGATTATCAAGCTTGTTTCTCAAATAAAAGTTTGTTTGAGAAGCTGGTGTGGATACAACAATTATGCTGAAAGAAGTTAAGCAAAAAAAATAAACAAACTGTATGACAAGTTCCTATTCAAGAACCACCTTTTGCAATGCAAGCATTGAAACTATTGAGTACAATATCTTATACAATTACAAAGATATATTTATGTCCTAGAAAATGGATAAGCGTTATTCGTTGTGGGAGATAATGATTATGGTGATGGTCCTCCTATCTACAAACAAGCAATGACGGATAAAGTCTCTACCAAATGGCAAGAGGCTATGCAATTTGAGATGGATTCAATGTATTCAAACTAAGTTCGGACTTTAGTAGATTTACTTGAAGGAATAGTTCCAATTGGATGCAACAGATCTATAAGAGAAAGATTAATACGAGTGACAAGGAAGAGACTTATAAGGCTAGGCTTGCGGAGAAAGGGTATAGTCAAACAGAAGAAATTGACCATGAAGAGACTTTTTCACCCATAGTTATGATTGTAATCATTTGGATTCTTCTTGTGATAACCACCCATTTAGATTATGATATTTGGTAAATGGATGTTAAAACTACTTTCCTTGAGGAAAATATTTATATGGTTCAACCTCACGATTTTGAAGTAGAGAGTGAAATCTCATAGAGTACTCAAGCTTGAGAAGTCTATTTATGGCCTTAAACAAGTATCAAGAAGCTAGAATCTTTACTTTGATCTCGTAGTTAAATCATTTGACTTAATTGAGAATAATGATGTACTGTCTACAAGAAGGTTAGTGGAAGCACCATTAAATTCCTAGTGTTATATGTAGTTGATATATTACTCATTGACAGTGATGCTAAAATGATGTGTTTAGTAAAGGTATGATTTTCCAACACATTTTCCTTTAAAGAGTTAAGAGAAGTGACTTATATTTTAGGCATTCATATATATAAAGATAAAGTGAAGGGATTTATAGGTCTCTCCTAAGTCTTTTGCATAAAGAAAGTCTTAGATAGGTTTAGGATGGAGACCTTTAAGAGAGAGTTGCTATTCCTCTATCAAAGACTGTAAGCTTAAAAACTAAGGATGAGAGAAGAAGCATGGAGGCTAGGCCATAAACTTCGATAATTGGAAGTTTGATGTATGCAATGCTAGGTATGAGGCTTGGCATCGCTTATGTTGTAAGGCTACAAGCAAATTTTAGGCAAATTAAGTCAAAGAGCACTAGAATGTTGTCTAATATATTTTTAAGTATTTGAGAAGAACTAAGAATATGGTATTTGTTTACGGTGATGGAGAGTTGATAGACAACATTAGTGATACTTCTCAATTTGTCAAGGATAGAAAATTTACTTATGGGTGCATCTTCACCTTCAATGGAAGAGTAATGAGTTAGAAAAGTTCCAAGCAAAGCACCATTATAAACTCCACCACTGAAGCTGAGTATATTGCAATATGTGATGTAGCAAAGGAAGTAGTTTGGATCAAGAAGTTTGCCATTGATCTTCAAGTGGTTTCAAGTGTAGATCAGTTGTTGCCACCCCATTATGATAACAGTAGAGTGATTGCACCAGCCAAGGAACCAAGACCTCACTTAAGATATAAACACATTGAGTTGTGGTACCACACTATTTATGAGATCTTGGATGATGCAACATAGCTATGTAGAAAATAGCTTCAGTGGATAATGCAGCTAACCCAGTCACCAAGCCTATATCACAAGTGAAGTTGGATCACCATCTTGAGAAGATAATGTTAGATACCATAGTGATTGGCATTAGAGATATGCCCTCCAATTAGTGTACTCTCTAACTCTAATTATTTGTGAGAGATATTAGTTGTAAATGACATTTTTTCATTAAGTAATAAAATATTAATATTTCATTTTATCAATATTATGGCAATTTTGTCATAAGCATAATTCTTATTATAACATAAAGTTGTGCATGTGTCCATATAATTATTTTAAAAGTCTTATTTATAAGAGTAATGGATATGGGCATAAGAGTATTAGTATGACTTGCATACCATTAAAATATACAATTGTTAAAATATATTCACGAGTCACATCCTTTAAATAGGCATTGGAGTATTAGTACAACTTGCATACCTTGTGTTTGTATGGTGAGTATCATGCATTTGATATGAGATACTAATAGCACATGTGTAATGATATGCCATTAGAGAATGATATATTCATACAGTGACTCAAGTAATGACGTGACACATGGAGTTTACTTTTAACTATCAATGTCTTATTTTGTGATCATGTGTGAGCCTTAGAATTGAAATGAAATGAATACTTTCTAAATATTGTGGTTAGTGCATCATTAGGGCATTAAGAATCAAAATCTATCGTGATATAAGATACGTATGTTAACCATGTTGTTGTTGGCACATTTATCAGAAAGATCATAGTTATTGTGATGATAGCTAGCGTGATGATAGAGCCATAAGTTAACAAGAAGTCTATAATGAATTTTTATAATGTCCAAAATTATTAATTTAATAGGACTTCTACAAGGACATTCTCAGATGATTGAAAACTTGAAGAGTTTGAAGAAATTTGGAGGAAGCTCTAGAGAAGTTTGGATCATACAAGGATATTTACTAGATAAGTATTAAAGAGTATGAATTTTGTCTTAAACTATTGCAATAGCACTTGCAATAGAAATTGTAACTTTTTGGGAATGAACTTTCTAGGACCAACAAGTGGATTCAAGATGAACTTTTGGTCGATGGCTATTAAGGTTTCTCAACCATAAATCATAGACTTCAAGTGAAGAAAGAGAGAGCATGGATTTCATTGAGATTCAGTTGAGTTTTAAGAGATAAATAGTTTGTCTTTGTGCTTAGTTGTGATTAGTTTCGTGAGGATCAACTCTTGAATGACACAAACTTTCTAAGAGGTGTAAGATGAGCCTAAAGGGTAGTTTAGATTAAGCACAAAACATATAAGAGGTTTTAGTGCATCCAACAGTTCAAGTACCTTGTTAGGGTATTGGGTTATGAGGATGTGAAAGTTGATTGACTTGCTTCACTACCTTATTTCAAGTTAGTGGAAGAGTTTTTACCTAGCAATGTATTGGTAGACATAGAATGTATCTCTAAACAGCATTATAACATTCATGTTCAATCCTTTTTTTTTGTTGGTGAGTGTGAGTTTGAGTTCAGATGTTTCCAACATCCTATTGAGTCATCATTACAACCGTTTTTGCAACATTGTCTTTGTGATTTTCACGTGGCAACAAAGCCAAGTTGCCCAAAATGCTTGGTTTGAAATGGGTGTGATCTTGGAGATTTATGTGATATGACGGCATTAATGCTAAGGAAGGAGCATCTGTAACTCATCTTCCATTCCCGATGGTACCAATTATCTTTATTGGAAGGCTTGAATGCATGCATTCATTAAATCTCAAGAAATGTTGATGAAGTTTTAGAAGATGAATTCTAACACTTGGCTATGCAACATGAATTAAATTAGTTTGAGAGGAATGATGTGTGGACACTTGTTGAAAGAGCTAAGAAAGTCAACATAGTTGGACCAAAATGAGTCTTTAAAAACAAGATAAATGAGGATGGTATGATAACAAGAAACAAAGCTAGATTAGTTGCTCAAGGATATACTCAAGTTGAGGATATAGACTTTGATGAAATTTTTGCCTTTGTAGCTCGACTTGAAGCCATTACATTAATTATAGCTATGGCTTGCTCATTAAAGTTTAAGTTGTTTTAAATGGATGTAAAAAGTGTATTTTTTAAATGACTATTAGAATGAGAAAATATTTGTCGAGCAACCGAAAGGGTTTGTAGGCACACATCATCCTAAGCATGTCTATAAATTAAAGTAAGCTTTGTATAGTTTGAAAAAAGCACCTCATGCTTGGTATGAACGTCTTACTAGTTTTCTTTTAAAGGAAAGTTATAAGCGAGAGTGAGCTGATAAGCTTTATTTGTGAAATGTTGTAACATAGATGTTATAATTATACAAGTGTATGTAAATGATATTGTTTTTGGTTTGACTTCATTAAGGTTGTTGGATGGATTTGTGAAAAGTAGGCAGCTCGAGTTTGAGATAAGTACAGTTGGTAAATTGACATACTTTTATGCCTACAAGTTAAGCAAATGAAGGAAGGTATGTTTATTATACAATTTAAATATGCTAAGAATTTAGTAAAGAAATCTTGAAGGAGGTAGGCATGTTGCAACACCAATGGCAACACTAGTGAAGTTGCACATGGATGAGTATTGTAAATTAATTGATGAGAGTCTATACAGAGGCATGATTGAAAGCCTATTCTACCTAACTACGAGTAGATCAAATTTGTGTTTTAGTGTAGGTGTTTGTGCTATATATAAAGTAGCATGGAAAGAAAGCCATATAATAATAGTGAAAAGAATCATAAGATGTGTAATATCTATGACAGAACTTAGTGTATGTTATACTAACAATTCCAAGATGAGTTTAGTTGGCTATACCAATGCTGTTTAGGCTAGAAATTATGATCGAAAAAGTATCACATGAGGCTATTTCTTTGTGGGAGATAACCTAGCATTATGGTATAGTAAGAAATAAAATTGTATTTCACTTTCCATAGTGGAAGCTAAATATATTATTGTAGGGAGTTGTTGTGCTTAATTGTTATAGATAAAGTAGATGATAAATAACTATAAAGTGACTACAGATAATTGATGGTATTTTGTGAGAACAAAAGTGTGATTGATATCATATATAACCATGTTCAATACTTAAGAACAAAGCATATAGATAATGGAGATCACTTCACATGTGAACTTCTAGAAAATAAGATTGTTGTCACTCATGTTACAAAGGTGTTGGATGGGAATAGGTTTGATTTTTTGTAGAAAATCACTAGGCCTATATCTAGTTTGATTTTCTCACCTTAAATTTTATAAGAATAGGTCTAAGGACTTCTATACAACATATCAATATTTTGAAGTCCTTGAAAATGAAGAATTGCAATTTTTCTTATCCTAGTGGTTTCTTTTAATTGTTGATGATGGTTATGTGCCTTAACTGATTGATTTGTAGTAGTTATTAAAAGTTTTTGCAGAGACTAATTGCACATTGAAAACTATCCAAGAGGCGTGTGTGTAGTATTCATTTCTTGCTGCAAACTTTCTTTAAAAAAAATTATTACTGTTGCCATACTACATGTAGTATTGGGTTGTTTTTGTGAGCTTTTGCTTGTTGAAGGTGAAAAATTAGATTCTCATGAGTTTGAGCTAGTAGATTCAATGATGAATTGGCTACACATGTTACTAATCTAGTTGATATTGATGGGCTTGGAGATGTTAAGCCAAATTGGTATGATGCTTAAGAGACTGAGATTGAAGCTAAAGATACTCCTATGGCACTAGATGCTACTATTGTTAGTTGACAACTTCACCAACTCCAAAAGTTGGGCTTTCCTAAGATTGAAGAATGGAATGCCCTACCCAGTTGCCAATCTCTTAGCAAATGTGTGGCACACAAGCAAAGAGAAGTCCTTAAATAGCCTTGAGGCAATTTAATGGTTTGCGATTTAGGGGCAATTATGTTTGTTAATTTTTATCTATTGATCATTTGTATTGATCTATGATTTTATGACTATTGTTAGAACAATGACCAAAGAATTGGATGTATGGTCATTGCATTTCCACAACAAAGTGGAATAGAGGAAGCCTATTGCTTTGTTGTCATTCGACTTATCATTGTTAGGGTTGGTGGTGTGCAATTCTAAATAGTGTATGGTACTAAAAGTTGAATGAAATTTTGACTTGAGTACTTTAGTCTTATTCTTTGGGTACTTAGTTTAATTATGCTACAAATGTACCACAGAGGGATATTATTAACCTTATTGTTGTTGTTGGCACATTTGTTGGCAACATCATAATTGTTGTAATTATAGCTAGTTTGATGATAGAGTTCTAAATTAACTAAAAGCCTATGATGAATTTTTGTGATGTCCAAAATTCTTGGAAGAAGATTAAATTTAAATGGGACTTCTACAAGAGAATCCTCAAATGATTGAAGACTTAAAAAATTTGAAGAAACCTAAAAGACTTTAAGTCAAGGAAGAGAGAGATGGACTTCCTTGAGGCTTAGTCGAGAGATTGTTAAGAGTTTTAAGAGATAAATAGTTTGTCTTTGTTCTTGGTTGTGATTAGTTTTGTGAGGATCAACTCTTGAGGGACACAAACCTTTCAAGAGGTGTAAGTTAGGTCTAAAGGGTAGTGTAGGTTAAGGACAAAATGTGTCAAAGGTTTTGATGCACCTAACCATTTGAGTACCTTGTTAGGGTATTGTGTTTGTGAGAATGTGAGAGTTGATTGACTTGTCTTCACTTCTTTGTTTCAAGTTATTGGAAAAAGTTTTGCCTAGAAAAGTGCCCATAGCCATAGGAATGTATCTTTGAACTGTGTTATTATATTGGTGTTCAATCTTTAATTTTTTGTTGGTGGGAGTGAGTTTGGGTTCAAACATTTCTAGCATCCTACCAAGTCATTGTTGCAACTATTGTTGTAACATTGTCATCATGATTTTTAAGGGTTATAAGCCCAATGTGCAATTGTCCATGTATGCATAGAGGTATGTGTGTAATCAACAATGGATTTGTTTTCTTGCAAGTGTGAAAAGCTTTTGTCCTAAGCAATTGATGTTTTATAAGATGAAAATTCTTAGTCAAGGTAGTGTATGATAAAAAAGGAATTTTTGATTAAGCATTGGTCTCATGAGAAAATATTGATTTTGTTGTTGATCGAGCCAATGAGTTTGATTAAATGTATGACTTTTGCTCGATCTGGACAAAGTAAGACAAAAGGCTTATACCATATGGTACTCACAAGTGGAAAGGTTTATGCGATTCGATCACTTCATCTTAGTTAGGTTAAGATATGGGCTATGGACTAGATGTTATCATATCCTTTGAGTTATACTTATTGACAACTAAGGATAAATCTAGAGAATCACACACATAAGAACAAAGCAAGGGCAAGAAGGTAATTTCATTTGGGGATTGAATTGCAACTGAAAAGCCTCATAGTAGAACTAATTTGGTCATAATTGGACTAGATCAAATGAAATTATGCATTTCGTATTATATTTGTTAATAATATTAATAACTAGAACCATAATAGATATTTGATTTAATTAATTGGATTAATTAAATCAAAGGACTAGATATAAATGGACTTTAACAAGAAGGAATATGCTTGAATTAATTTAAAGGTTTATGTAAAATCCTATAGAGCTTGTTTCATGTACCCTATTTGGATTAAATAGAAAGGAAGAATCCAACCATATCAAGAAGTTTTTGTCTTGGAAATAAATGGACTTAGCAAAGTTTCAAACATAATTAACACAGAATTTTTGTGTGCCCCCTTGTCAAGCAAGAGAAAATACCATCTAACCTCCAAAAAGTGATTTTCTCTTGTCCTAAAAATCTCCAAGCACAAAAGTGTTTGTGTGGAATCTTGATGAAGGAGTTCAAGGGAGTTTTCGTGATCCTTGCAAAAGTTTTGTTCATATGGACAAACTAGAGATCGTGGCTCATGTGTTAAGGCTTCTGGATCGCTTGCACACTTGATTTTGGAATTTGATTACAAGGTGACAATCCATATAAACTCTTAGATGTATTGTTACGCAACTTGTAATGAGAAAATGAATCGAGTTGGGAAATTGGATTCTATTGTGATTTTCTTTGATGTTTTATTAATTTTAAATTGAATTTTTACATCCCAAACTTGGTAAAACCCCCCATCTTTAATGCTAGATTTTGATGCACTATAAGGATATTAACTATAAATCTTCACTCTTAAATAACAAAGTGTTTATATGTTGTTTTATCAATATATGGAAATTTGTTCATTCATGTAAATATTGATATGACATAATAAGAAGTTTTATTTATAACAGTTAAAAATATATACATAAGGTTTCTTAATACACAATTATCAAAACTTGTTTGAAAGTCATGAAATCTCTAAATGAACACTAGAGCTATAAGTAAGACTTTCACGCTTTATGTTTGTATGGTAGGTGTTATTTTATTCGGTATGAGATATTAAAAACACGTGTGTGGGTATGTCATTAGGGAAATGAAGTATTTGATCATTGATTTGAATAATGAAGTAGACATGGAGTTTACTCTTTACTATCATTATTTTACTTCATTGATCATATTAAGTGAGTAGAATTTAGACTTGAAACAACATGGTTATCTTATGCATAACGTGGTCAGTGTATCATCAGGGCATAAAGAATTGAATCTACCTTGGTTAGGTTATAAGCCCAAAGTTATGTGTATATAAGCATGTATACAATCAATAAGAGATTTGTCTCTATATAAGTAAGTAAAGCATGTGCCTTATGCGAATGACGCTTTATGTGATGAAAATCCTTGGCAAAAGTAATATTTGATCGAAAAGAGATTTTTGACATTAGTATATTGAGGATGCCAATATAGTTAGATTATCAACTTTATGAGTTTAACAAAATTCATAACTTTCTCTTGATCAGGAAATAGTAAAACAAAAGGCTTATAACGTATGATATTCATGATCAAAATGAATTATGCAATTTTATCACTCTATCTTAATTGGAATTTGATATAGGCTACATGTTAGATGTTACACATATCTTTTGAGCTATGTTTGTTGTCACTTAAAGATGAATTTAGTGTGACAAATATAAAAACAATGTAAAGGCAAGATAGTAATATTATCATAGTGATTTGATTAGGACTTGGAAAGTCTATTGATCAAACTTATTAGGCAGTAATGAGATTGGGCAGAGAGGATTTATTTACTTTTCATTATGTTAGTTGACAATGAAATTGTCAATTAGAAACATAATGGATTTTTAATTTTATTAATAGGATTAGTTAAAATTAAAAATTAAGACATAATATGCTTTATTTATGAATCTTAGATTGGGGTTTGAATTGATTTAAATGTCCATGTAAAACCTTGCAAAAGCCCATTCCATGTCTCCTCCCTCTTTTTTGTAGAAAGATTTCTTCTTGCCATAAGATAGAAGTTATGTCTTAGAAGAAGTAGGAAAGGCAAGGCCACTCCAACCTTGAGCTTGCATTGAAATAGCTGCCTGCCCCTTAAGAAAATTGAAGAGAATTTTCCAACCCCCTTTAAAGAGTTCTAAGAAAAGTGTTCAGAGATTATTGCCCAAGGCTATTTGTGTGGATAATTTATAGGCCACACGTCGAGTTTTGTGACTTTTGGATCACATATGAAATGATTTGAAAGCAAATATTGAGGTAATGTGAGTAACTTTCTCCTATGAATAGAATTATACGTATTATAGAAAGAAAAGTGTCGACGTTGAGAAGTTGAAATTCCATTGTGCATGTAAGAGTTTTATTATATTTTGAATTGTGCTTTTGTATTCAAATTCTAATGAAACCCAATACGAAGGTCTTAGACTGCAATAGGAGAAGAAGAAGAAAGAAATAAAATGATTATCACAAAGAAGGAAATCAAGAAAGAGAGAGATAGGAGAAGAAAGTAGAGGACCTTTTCATCCTTTACATATACATTTGACTACTTCTTCTATTTGTTGAATAGATGAAGCCAGATCTAGCTGTTACTGAGGATTTGCCTCTAAACTTCATGCACCTTTTCGTCATTTCAATCTTTTACTCTTTTGACGTTGTTGATTTATGTTGGATGAGATTGCTAAAATTATGTCTTCATGTGTTTTACATTATAATATGTTTTAATGATTAATATATAAATTCTTTTTAAATTTTAGTGAATTAAGAAATCATGTTTTTATTTTTATTTTTGAGTCTTCCTCTTTATAAATATATAATTGCTTTTGAAATTCATAATGAATTTTTTTAATTATCTGGTAGAATTGAATTTTTTAATTATTTTTATTCTTTAAATTTTTATCTTATTTATCTTTATTCATGATTAAAGTACTAATTTATTTTTGAAAAAAATTATAAAGTTGTGTGTAAGACAAGTTCATGTTAATGTTAATGTTCAGAAATCAAACTTTTAAAATACTAATTTTTCATCTATGCATTGCTAATTTTACTCTTTCTTTATTTTTAATATTTTCCGTAATATCTTATAATTATGAATTTATGTAATATTTTTTATTAAATAAGTATTGTCCTTTATTTTAGTTGTCATATTGCACATGCTATTTAATTATATTTATAATATTTGTATTATAATTACTACTTTGATGCATTCATTTTGGAATTTTTATAAGCAATTTCAATTAGACAAAATTTATGATATTTTACTTGTAAGGTTTATTATCTATTTTTTTAATTATGATTTACAATTTTCCTTCTACAAAATTTCTTTAAAAAATATAATTTTTATTTATATATTTTGAATTAGTATTATAATATCATTGGTTATGTTTGTTTAGTTTTTAGGTATGAGTTATTTGTATATTTCTTTAAAAAAATGTGAAAATAAGAGAAACAAACAGATAAAATTTGAAATGAGTAATGATTGTAGTGTGTTTTTTTGGGTTGGTATGAAGCAAAACAAACATAGCAATTATAATAAAATTTATCATCAATTTATCCATATAAATTTGTAATTACATATTGTTTTTAATATTTATATTCAAATTTTTAAGTTTTGTTTTAATTTTGTAACATTATTTTTATTATTTAATATTTTATATTTTTATACATTACTAATTATAGCATATTTATAATATATTAAAGTGAATTACTTAAATATTAAATTTGACTATCAATTAGAATACTTTTTGCATGTTTATGCATTGTCATATTTACATTATTATTTTATAAAATTATCATTTTTACATTTAAATGTATTTTGATAATATTATACCCAGATTGATATGTTAATAAGTCTTCAAAAAAGTATTTTATATATTTCATCCTTAGAATCATAGTTTCATATCTTAATAATAATTATTTTGCCCCCATAGTAATATATTACATAAAATTAAACTTCAGAACTAAATAAATTTATATCAAATATATTAATATCACATATTTGATAAAATTTATAGTCAAATTTTTCTCATTTAAAATTTTTGATAACATATTATTTATTTTATAACATGAATTATTTTTTATAATAATTTATTAGCTTATATATTTATTTGAACTTTTAATACATTGTTGTAACATTATTTATATTGATATTTATTTATATTATTATTAAGTGACATTTATAAGTTAGGGTCATCCAATAAATTTATTATTATTTAATGAAAAATCAAACACTTTGTAGATAATAATATAGATAATTAATAATTTTAATAATTATATAAATAGTTCAGATAATTTAGATATTGTTAATTTCTTTTACATTAATCAATTTATAATTAAGCATACAAGAAGTTTGGATAAATTAGAATTCTTTTAATATTCAACTGCTAAAAGCTTTATATTTTACCAACCTAACTTTATTTTTACTAAGTATGAATCCTTAATTAAAGATATAGATTTGCTTTCTTAATGTGTCAAACTGGAAGAGATATACACTTTTATATAAAAATTAAATTATAGTATAGATGTAGATTAATCTGCAAAATGATATCCTGAAAAGAAGAGGCAAATAAAGCTGTAGTAAACATGTTTACCTTTCTAGTTCGAGCAAAACAAGTGAAACGTTGGGGAAAAGCATCAATTAAGAAGTAGACATGGGGAGATTAAGCCTGTGATTGGATTTGGTGAAACACTCTTTTCGCATAAATGATTCTCCGGAGAAATTATAAAAGTTAACAATTTCTCAGGAAAGTGTCTAAAAACTACTCATTTCTCAAAAGACTCCATACTCATATTAGCACTTACAATATCACTGGTCATCTTTCCTCTCACTCTTGTAGATGCATCCGCCTCTCTCCTTTTATAAAGAGTAACCCTTCTCTTTTAATTCCCCTTCAAATGTGGGTCACAACATCAAATTTAAAGGCTTGTTTAATACTAGAAAAGTATTTCGCAGTATTGAACTAATTTATAAGGGCAGTGCCAACATGATCTTGTCTCGATATTGTGTTACTTCCCAAACAATCTTAGAAATTATTGGTGTTGGGCCAAACTTGATTGAATAGTTCAGAAATTGTCTCCAATGAAAAACATTTGGTGAATTGTTCCCAATTCTGTCTCACTTTAAATCTGTGTTACAAACAACAAGGCTCTCTCTTTGTTCATTTTGGCGAAAACTTGCAATGAAATGGCGTCAGACACTGGCTCCAATGAGCCGTCGCTTTTCGTCCAAACCTTGATGAATTCAAGAAAGAGAAGTCTTTCTTGTTTAAGTTCACCATCGAGAGAATTTCTTCAAACCATCTCGCCAAGTCTGCTACACTACACTGCACTATAAATAATCAGGCCCCAAACAACAAGCCCTCCACCAAGGTTTCAAACTCCATCCAGACAGCATTTCTGATACTGAAGTGCCCGCCAGAGGCAAAGCCTTGATACCCACAAGCCTAAGCATTGCCATCCCCGAAGGAACTTAATGAGGATGCTAAGTTGACGACCTGATTTAGGGAGAAAGAGGAAACTCAAAGGGAAGAGCAGAAAAGGAATAGAACAATTATCAATAGAGGGAAAAAAAAGTGACATCATACCTCTCCTTGCGAGGCAAAATTGCCTGACAGAATGCAAAAAACCAAAACATGCTCATTACCATGTCATCATTTCTATTAAATAATAACTCTAAAGGACTTGGGTTAATTAAATGGTAAAATATTCCCTCAAGTAACGAGGAGCTCTCTTCCGCCTTTGAGACTAGACTTGGTTGCAATTTGGCCCTATCATTGCACTCTCCTTGTGGATTGACCTTGTCCTCAAGGCGTAATTTTTTTTTTGAGGCAAAGAAACCGCTATGGGTGGGGGGTTGAAGCAAGACTCCCAACCTGTATATAAAAAATTTGAAGGAAGTATAGGATGAACATTTTGAGTAATAAAACAAGAAGTACAACTCCCTTAACAAGAGTATAAGAAGTCTTAACCAAAAAAAAAAAAATAGAGAGAGAGAAAAAGGTTAGCATCATCTAATTCGAAAGTTGTGATGGCCCAGTTTATCTATTCTGATTAAACAAAGTACATGTTTATGGAGCTAGTTAGGGTCAAATACGACTAATGTATAAGTGGAACATGCTTGGTTTGCAAAGAAATCAGCAACAATGTTTCCTTCCTTATACATGTGAGAAAAATGAACCTGAACTTAGTTTGTAATTGTGTTGATTCTGGAGATCATCCTTTGAAGTGTCCATGCGAAGAGGAAGAAATAATGTTGACGACTGCTTGAGAATCTAACTCTGCCCAAAGTGGGAAAAGGCCTCTATACAAAGCTAATCCAGTCCCTTCACCAGAGCCCACTTCTTAGCGAACGTGTTAGTAACCTCTCCAATGTATTCTTGGAAGGCCATAACGATGTTGCCTTCAGAGTCACGGATCACTCCACCAGCACCCACTGCACCTGTAGAAGTTTTAGTTGCACCATCTGTATTTAATTTAAAACAACCTACATCTGGCTTTCATCCAAAATACTAGGAATGGAAGGGTGGGAGGGCTCAATGGGAAGTGGAATCCTAGAGCCTGTGCAACTTCCATGTCCCCTTGCCAATTTTTTCTGTCAAACCTTTTACTTCTATACAGTACTTTCAAATGGTTAAAAATTTTCTACACAACTTTGTGCCATGAAAACTTCTTGTTCCTGTGTTTGATATCATTTCTTTGTGTCCACAAAAACCAAAAAATGAGTAAGGGGATAAAAGTTCTAATATGTAATTTGTGAGAATAGCAAGAAGAGAATTTCCAAAAGTTAACAAGAATGTTTATATTAGCAGTATTATAGAGGGGGATATGAAAAAGGTTAGAGAATAGACTCCAAATGTGATTCACTTGCTCGTCCTAGGTGAAAATATAAGGGATTGATTCAATATCTTAGCAACAATGGCATTCAAAGGCAAGAGAGATTCCTAGTTTTTGAAATTGGGTGTCCACAGGGATCCAATTATGGAAGAAGCACCAAAGGAATATAGACATGGTGGGAATGAGAGATTGAGTCCACAAGTCACAGGAGGTGTTGAGTCACAATTGGCACTCTAATTAGGTTCCAGGCTGATTTAAAGCTAAAGGGGCCAGTGGAAAAGAGTTTTCATTTAATGAGATCCTTATTGGCATTGGAAATGTGCACCTGGATCACTTGCTCCACTAGATTTGCCGGTAACACTTGTTGAATTCTTTAGATGTCCTATTGACCATTTCTATAATAGTAATTAACCCTTTCAAATCCGTGGTCCCTTTCAAGAGATTGAGCTAAAGGGTAATCTCCACACTAATGATCATACCAGAAAGAGCATTCTCCCTTACCCACTACCTAATACATTTGATCTTGGGAAACCTATTTCATTTTGCGAATCCTTTTCTAGTTGGGGCTGTCATAAGTAGAGCTTTCAAGTTACTAGGGAACTCACCACAGTACTCAGCATACAAGAAGGATGCCTAAAGAGATATTTGTTCCCTAAATCTCCACTAAAGTTGCACCCAAAAACTTTAACAATGTCAATAGACTTATGGATGCTCAAACCACCTTCTTGCAAAGGAAGATAGATATTATCCCAAGTGCACCAATGTCGCTTCTTTTGTCCATCAAAGGATTCTCGAAGAAATTTGGCCATGATTTGGTCGATCTTTTGGAGAACATTTAGAGGGGGTTGTTGGACTTAGATCAGGTAGAGAGGCATTGTGGAAAGTGTGCTTTTGATGAGTGCCAGCCTTCCACTATAAGAAAGGGTAGACTTTTTCCAATCCTGGATCTTAGCTCTAATTTTGTTAATCAAATCACAAAAAAGGAGACCTTTTTTATTACCCTTGTAAAGAGGGGCTCCAAGGTTAGTGATAGGTCGTGCCTTGAGGGAGAAGCCTGTGGTTTGGGTAAGCCTTTGGGAGGTTGATCTAGGACATTTTTTGCTGACAACTAGTGAGCTCTTAGAAATGTTGATAAATTGCCCCAAGGCTTTCTCATATTGTTAGAGCAAATCTAAAAGTTTCTTAATACTGCTCTACTAGCTATTAGTGAAAATAATAACATCATTGGCATAAGACAGGTGAGAAACTTTGCATCATCCTTTATAATGGTAAAACATCCTCTTATTCTTATTAAAGACCATCTCTAATCCCATCAATAAGATTTCTGCATCAATGATGAATAGAGAGAGGGACAATGGATCACCTTGTCTCAGATCTCGACTAGATTGGAAAAAACCACCCATTTCACCATTAACGAGAATTGAGAAGAAACAGCTTTCAATGCAATGTGAAACAAGGAGAATAAAGTGTTCTGGAAAGCCAAACTTCCTGAGCATTTTGTACAAAAACTACCATTGAATCCTACCATAAGCTTTAGCCATGTCTAATTTCACCACAACATTAGAGTACTTGTTCGGAAGGTTTATCATGCATGAGCTCTGGCGCAAGGAGGATGTTGTCACTGATGAGCCAACCTTCCACAAAACCACATTGAGAAGAAGAAATAATCCAAAGGAGAAGTGGAGCCAATTTATTATTGAGCAGCTTGGACAAGATTTTGTTCACCACATTACAAAGACTAATCGGTCTTAAATCATTCCATGACAAAGGACTTCCAACCTTAGGGATCAACATAATAGTTGTGGCAATGAAGCTTTTAGGAAGCGGCGCATCCTTGTAAAATTCCATAACTGCTACTTGGAGGTTCTTGCTAATGATATCCCAACAACATTCGAAGAAAAGGCTAGAAAACCCATCAGGACTTGCAACACTTTCTACTTGAAGATCAAAAGCCACTTTCTTTATTTCCTCAATTCTAGGAATGCTACAGAGAAGCTCATGCTCAGCTGTGGAGATAAAAGGTGCGATGCAATTTAGATTAGCCTTATGAAGCTGGCTGGTATCATTTGAGAAGAGTGCATGAAAGAATTGAGAAGCAAATTGTTTCAAATCCTCCTGTTTAGTCAAGATTTACCCTTCATGAGATATGGAGTGAATTTTAGAAGTATACCTTTTCTTCTTGACCACAGAATGGAAGAATTTTGTGTTCGTTTCTCCATTTTCAATCCACCTATAAGCAGCTTTTTGTTTCTAGAAATCCTCTTCAAAAGTGAGGGCTTTAGTGAGCAAAGTTGTGCTTTTGTTCATGACCAAAATATTTTTTTTAGAGGGATCCTAGTCAAAATGTTTCTCACTAGCTACAACTTCCTGCTTAGCTTGCTTGACAGATCCAAAAATATTCCTAAGATGTTTTTGTTCCACCACTTAAGGTGCTTCTTCAACCTAAATAATTTGTGTTTGAGGTTAGTGAGACCAGTGTAGCCCGTTGAAGTCATCCAATTTTCTTTCATTGTTTCAAGGAAGAGGTGATCCTTGGTCCATATGTTTTGAAATCTGACGGAAGCTCTAGGCTTATTCTCCTTAAAGGAAATTTGAATAAGAAGTGGGGTGTGATCTGATGTTGCTTTTGGTAGATGTGTAATTCTTATAGCAGTAGAGAAGTCCATCTAGGGGGTGTTGAATAAGACCCTGTCCAAATGCTCCTAAGTTCTTCTGTCTGTCCAAGTGTAAGTGGATCCCTAAAAGCCAACATCCACCAATCCACAGTCTGTGATCATTTGAGCAAACTCCTCGATGACTTTCAATTTAGGTCTTTTAATCCCTTTTCTTTTAGAAATGTGGAGGACGGTGTTAAAATCTCCTCCAATGAGCCATGGTTCATTCCCAATAGTGAAGGCAATATCGAAAAGCTTGCTCCAAAGGGCTCTTCTCTCTATATAACAACATTTTGCATATATACTAGCAAGAAAGAAAGGGGTTTTGAGCAAATGGGAGCTTATCTAGAGATGAAGGTGCTGATTATGATCCACAACAATATCTGTGTCCATTCCCTGAGATTAAAATATCCAGATTTTATTGGAACAATTGACCACCACTTTTGAGAATCCTAATCTTCTACAAAAATATCTTTCTTCTATTTCAACCATTGGCTCAATGATTATGAGTACTTGGATCCCATATTTTTAACCATCCGATGAGTATGTTTTTGTGTTTTGCTATTACCAACACCTTTAGTGTTCCACACCACAATTTTCATAGTGATTGAGAGAGTGAAAAGGAATCTGACATGGATCTTGTAATCCTTTAGGGAGTGTAAATGAAGGTGTGTGAATCCTCTTAGACCTCACTTTTACGGGAATAGACTTACTAGTTCTGTGTTTTGTGTTGCGTAAGGTTTCCTATAGCTCTACAAGAGTGATATTATCAAGGTCAGAAGGTGAGGAGCTGTCTGGAATGTGGTTTGACTGATCAGGTGTATTAGATGATGATGAGTCCTCAACACTTGGAATTGATGCATCATTTAGCTCTCATAGGATGAGATTCAGATTGTAAATTACTAGAAGAGGGGTCAGTGAGGTTTGATACAAATTTGGTGCAAGTCACTTTGGTGTGGTCTATTAAATTCTATTTCTGTGCCTTCCATAGCCTTTTTTCCCACCCCATTAGTCCCTAGGCTTTACTCAGTCATGTCATTATTAGCACTATTGTGCAGTATATTTCCTTCCTTCCCATTATTTGCATCAAAAACAGTTTTCTTCCATTGAGATTAGTAGCAACCCATGAAATATGTTCAGTTTTTCCACCTAGCCACGCGACTTATAATACTAGCAGCAGCGCCAGCAGCCGGTTCAGGTTCAACAGTTAAGGCATAAATATGAGTAACTGGCATTGAATAAATGCCAATCTTCCTATGTGGCTTCGGTGGTTGGTGAATCACTCCACTAAATTGACACTGTTGGAACTCGTTTGTTGCCTCTCACTTGAGTGCACCAGCCTAATATTCATCAGGGTTGAGGAACCTGTGAGTAGTAGTTTGATGCAAAAGCTAGGGGAACAACCTCATCTTGGGAAAGATAAGGACAAAATTTAAGGAGTGACATATGGAAGGCATCATGCAAACAAGCCTCAGGAGGTAATGAAAATCTATATGAAAGTAGCCCAATGTGTTGTTGCATTGGATAGGGGCCATAGTACCTTTTACAGATTTTGTTGGAGCTTCGTGAAACTAAGGGAGATTGACGATATGGCTGCCATGTAACATACAACCAATCCCTAACTACATACTCTTTGTTGCACCTTTTCTGATTAGTTAAAATTTTCAATTATGTTTGTGCTCTCAATAAATTCCTTTTGGGAGAAGCTAGGATAAAGTGTAGGTCAACTAATGCGATTTTGAAGGGCTCAATTGTAGTTGATGAAGGGGTATAGCCCACAAGTCGAGGTGGTGGCTAGTTATAAACAACTTGAAAAGGTGAATATCTAGTGGACTTATGAATGGAAGTATTGTACCAATACTTAACCCATGGGAGCACGTTGGTCCACCATTGGGGATAATTTGTGACAAATGCTCGTAAATATGTTTCCAAATAGTGATTAACGACCTCTATTTGGCTATCAAATTAAGGATGATAAGAGTTACTCATATTCAATGCAATGGCATGAACGAGGAATAGCTCTCTTCAAAATCGACTAACAAATAAGGGCTCCTGATCAATCACTATCAATTGAGGAAATCCATGCAGTCAGACATATTCCATGATGAAATAATAAGCTAATTGTGATGCATCAACTAAAGAAGGCAATGCACAAAAATGACCAAACTTAGGCAAACGATCCACAATGACCTAAATAACTCTTTCCTGATGATGGAGGAAGTTCAATGATAAAGTCCATAGATATATCTTCACAAATACATTGTGGAATTGGCAATGGTTGTTGTAACCCCTTTGGACTATAGTTCTTTGGCTTAACTTGCTGATGCATAGAGCAATATTGCATAAATTAGCGAATATCTTCCATAAGCCTTAGCCAATAAAAAGTAGATGAAAGTTGATTAAATGTTTCATTTTTGCTAGCGTGGCCCCTAAGCAAGGACCCATGGAACAGTTGAAGTCCCCTCTATCTCAAGTTGGTAGGATCAGGAGCATACAATTACTTTTTAAAAAGTAGCAGGCCATCCTAAACAAAAAAAATTGTTGTAATGTAAAATCCACCTAAAGATTTTGTAAGATACAATTTGTGTGAGGGTCTTAGGACAAGGATGAATGAATATTTGCTGATAAGTTTCTATCCACAATGGTTATAGTATGCCATTCTCCCTATGCTTCTCGAGATCACCTAGATAGTGCATCAAGTCAATTGTTGTTGAGGCCTAGTTTGTAGATGATGGAGAACTCAAAGCCTAAAAGCTTGGTGAGCTAGTGTTTGTTGTTCTGATGTTTATATCACTTGTGAGTTAAGTTGGTGAAGACTTCAATGATATGTGAGAATGGTAAATGGCCATCCCAACAAGTGGTGGTTCCAACACTTAACTATTAATGTAATGATATACATTCTCCTACTGTAAGTTGATGCAAACTTAATTTTAAGGGTAACTTCTTGCTGTAACATGAGATAGGATGCCTATGTTGAGACAAAAAGGCTCCTATAGCTAAAGATGAGGCATCAATATTGACGACAAAAGCTTTACTAAAATTAGGCAATGCAAGAATAGGGATGTTCACCATGGTAAATTTAAGGGCCTTGATAGCAACATCGGCAACTGCATTCCATTGAAATTGTTGTTGTTTAAGTAATTTAGAAAGAGGCCTTGCAATGGAAGCATAGTTTTTAAACAAACTGGTGATAGTTACAGGGGAGGCCTAAGAGCCCATGGATTGATGTTAAAGAATCAGGTTTAGACCAATTTGTAATATATTGTACCTTGGTCAACTCCACACTTATGTCTTCAACTGAGATGATATGGTCCACGTACTCTAACTAGTTATGCCTAAACGAACATTTGGATTCTTATAGAATTGGTAATCTGCCAGAAGCTTCAAGGTGATTTAGAGATGTTGAAGATGTTCAATCCCGCTCCTACTGTTCATCAAGATATTGCCTAAGAACATTAATATGAAATGCTACAAAAATGGTTAAAAGTGGAACTCATGGTGACCTAGAATGTTGATGGTGTATTTGAGGTGTTGAATGGAATCATCAGAAAACTTGTGATGCCTTTTGTGTGTACAAAATGTCATTTTATGAATATCTAGAGGGTGTATGTGAATTTGGAAGTACCCACTTCTCAAATCTAATTTTGAGACAACCAACGTCCCATGCAATTTGTCCAAAAGCTCATCCACTGTTGGAATTGGGAAACAATCTTTCACAGAGAAAGTATTTAACTCATGGTAGTCTACATAGAAGCACTAAGTACTATCTTTCTTATGAACCAACAGAATTGGAGAGGAAAAGGGCTTATAGATGGCTTTATGAGCTATTAGTTGAGCATCTCCTTGACTTGTTACTTGATTTAATTTTTCTGGAAATTAGGATAATGACATGGTTTAATGTTAACCTGTTGGGCAACCATGATTAAGTTGATTTGATGATCTAGTGGCCAGTGGGGAGGTGGACCTAGAGGTTTGTTGAAGATGACCTGATATTTGAAAAACCGAAGCCAAGTCTAATGGAAGAGATAACGTGGCTTTCTTAGTTGTGGATGGGCCACCTCAAAAAGGATAGGCTTTGATCTTAAAAAATTAGGTTGAGGTATTAGTGGTGGACAAACAACGAAGTTGACTTATAGCAATGCGTTTAGTTGTGTTTGTGACCTTATAACCATGTAAAGTGATGACTTAGCCTTCACGAACAAACTCCAACATTATATCTTGGTAGTTGCTTGTCACATAACCCAAATCAACAAACCATTGCGTTTTAAGAACTGCATCTGCACTAGAAAACTGGAGGAGGTGGAAGTTAATGATGAAGTTAGCCCCTTGGATCACCAACTCTATCCTAGGATATCGCCCTTCATTGGATAATCTGGTTCCATTACCAACAACTACTATGAATTTTTTAAGTCTTCCAAAATAGATTCCAATGGAGTTTGGCAATTTAGGTAGATGTAATTTTGGGTGCCACTAAAATCCCCTAAAATGGGGATAGGTTGTAGGTTTATATGGGCATCCAACTATAAGGTTTGAGGTCCCGTCAATCCAACTAGTGCATGAAGTAAGATTTCTAGAGATTTTTGGTCCGATTCAATCTAGGTTGTGACATCAGTTGAATCATCCATTACCTTCTCTTGTTCATTAGTCTTCCCAACATCAAAAGGGTAGAGCAATTCCAACATCAATGACCTAGATGGTAATGTCCATCACGATCAAAAAATAGCTCTTGCGCCTTTCAATGCTATTGCTCTACTAGAGAAATCTAATAGATCAACATGAAAGATTTTATGTTATGTAGATTTCGTATGAGAAGTAAAGATAATAAAGGAGGTCAATTTTAGGTTTGATTTGCAATGGAAGGTGGAGAAGTGTTGTTTGTGTTTCAAGTAAGCAAAGGAGGAGGAGTTGCTAAAGGAATATGGAGTTTGGTTTCTATGTTCTTAGCAAGGTTAATGGCAATGATGAGGTTAGAAGGTTGGTAGGGTGCGAGCTCTACTCTAATTGCAAGCTTGAGTCCTAAAATGAAACATGAGAGGATGACAAATAGAGGTAGGTCATCAATGTGATTGCATACCCATTCAAAGGTTGCTTGGTATTTTGCAACATTCCTCATTTGCTATTCTGTACCTCTCTAGGGTCATGTGGCCCATCAAATGTAGGCATGTGGACTTTTCTCAAAACCTCAAAATGAACATTAATCCCTATGTTAGGCTTATTGTAGGATTCCTACCACTTGAGTGGCCTTGGTGGCTATAGTAATTATTCCTCTTTGGCCTAGTATGGCCATGGGGTGGCTGTAGTTGCCATTATACATAGGGGTGGAGGTGGAGAGAAACCCAATGGTTGTTCGTTCATCATGTTCAAGGTGCATCATGATGGCGTCTTTGGGTGGTGCATTGTTGGAGAACCAGCCATTTTCCTACATGATGAAGGTTTCTTGGAGTTTAATGATAAGTAGTTTGTGAGTGACTCATGGTTTTGTAACATACAAGGAGTAGTTGAAATAGTAGCCAGTAACACCCAATGCAAAATTTACTTTACTCAGTCGTAATATTGTTAAGTATTATAAATCTCATAAGTAGTCTAATGTCAACTACAAGTCATTATTCTTAGTCTACCTAACGCTCTCTCCTCGTTGTCTTGTCCCTAACCCTTACCTTATATTCAATGTGTGATAGATCTTTCCATTTTCCATGCTGCAAGGTTATGTTTTAGTTTGTACCAAATTTTACAACTATTAATAACTTATGGGCACATAAACACACAATTATTCGAGCTTATGGTACGTCCTCTAAGATTCACATCCCTTAGGTCAAGTCCAAACTTCAGAAATCATGTATTTTCTATAGTTGAATCCTAACCTCAATCTAAACCTTAAAGGTTGTTTCATTTTGATTTTTGCTTAGGGCCAAAAACCTAGGCTTTATCTAAATCTTGGATATCACACAACTTAGAGTCAAAACCTAAGCTTAGTCTACCCCTTTGATTAATTCCTTATGTGTGTATAAAATTGTACGCTTCAAACTTCATACTCAAGGCCTTAATGATTCAAGTCCCTATGGCCAAAGTGAGCTTTTCTTAACTTGTTGGATTTTCCCATTATCTAAGCCAAAATACCCAATTAAGTTAGTGCTCAATCCACATCATGATTCTAAATGTCTTATATGTACATGTAACTTATGATTTATTGGCCTTACGATTTATGCCCTATTGGTTTAACTTTCTATAGTTAAAGTCCAAGCTCAAATGCCTTATGTGTCTAGATCCAAAGCTTATGCTCAACCAAAGTCTTAGATGTTGTTCATGCTAAAGTTCAAAATTTAAACTCCGTTTAACTCCCAATTATTGCATTTGCTAATAGCTGAGTGCCTAAGCTCTTGACTAAGTCCTAGTTTAAGTTCGAGGAGCTATGTTCGATTTAAATCTTAGATACCATACTGGTTTAAGATCAAGAACTAATGTTTTTTTCTAATCCTCTGATTAATATCCCATATGCACATGAAATCTTAACCTTTAGACCTTAAGCTTTATGTCTTAATGGTTTGAGTCCCTGTGATCAACATCTAAGTTCAAGTTTCTTATGTGTTTAGGATCGTAACCTATGCTCTATCCATGATTTACATCATAAGGTTAAACTCAACCAGTCAATAATTAACTAATATCCTAAATGTACATGCAACAGTGACCTATTAACCCAATGACTTTGCCTCTGTACTTATGAATAACGTTAAGTTCCAATAATGTCTTGAGGGTTTAAATCATGTAGTAGTAACCCTAAATCATGTCTTGCGTGTCTAAATTTAGATTAGCACCTCCTAGACACTTAAAGTTGTGATAGTCTACCTTATATGTTGGGCCCTAATGTTATAAGTCTTATGGTCAAAATGTAAGTTAAAATCACCTATGTCTTTAAGATCAAGTCTAGGCTCTAATACCACTTTTTTCACACTCCCAAACTGGGGTTGAGACATGGCGGTACTCGTGAGATTGCTTTCTTAGTAGATTCTAAAATCCAAAATATCAAAATAAGTTAGTCTATAAATAGTAATTCAAATTGAAATGATGGTTCTATTACATACTTGTAGTGGAAATGAAATAAAGCTAGCCTATTACAATTTTCATATCTTATTTGCTAGATAAATAAACTAAAGCTTTCATCTTCCTAACTCTACCAACCCCACGTATGCTTAGTCTTGTTGGCATCCTCTACAAAGGAGATGTTAAAGAAAATGTGAGCGATGAGTTACCCAATAAATGGATTTACCTGTCTTTTCACTTTTATAGGATGTAAGAAGTAAAAATAATTTTGTATAAATCACATTTTAAAGTAGAAAATAAAATATCACAGCATATTTCACATTCGGAATAACTTTTCATATCGTATAATTTCACATGTTCAGTTGTCTACTCGTGGATTACAGATTTTGTGTACTCTTTTCATTAATCAGGGTCCTAATTTATACTCTCGATTAAAGAGGGTCATTTAAATTATTAGTTGCGCCGCCGTGAGCCCCAGTACTTAAACCCTGACTAGGCGGTATCTCAATCTATACTCTCAATTAGTAAGGTCATGTATCAACTTTCCTCACTGTCGGCCCTAATATATATACCCCAATTAGGCGGGTCCCAATCTATTACTCGATTGGTAGGGTCAGAACTTGTTCCTATGCTATCATTGGTACCAATAATGACTGACATATTTTCATTTAGCACAAGTATCCCAATCTATGGAAAACAATTAGTAAATGGTTCACAAATAAACTTACGTCCAATTTCAAGAGAACAACACATTTTACATATCTAGAAAATAGTCATGTCGAAATTTAGGTACTCATAAAATAGGAATATTTGCAAAGCATTTTCAGTAAAAGTAAATCTTATTTTGTATTGAAAGGTGGTTCCTGAAAGTGTTTATAAAAATTAGTAAGGTGTATCCACTTATCTGATCTTAGTCCCACCACTTCGTACTCTCATTGGTTAATGAGCCTTAAGTTCCTATTCAACCTATATAATTTTTTTCAATTCCCAACTCAATTGATAATTCTATTTTATGCTTTTGATGCATCCTACATGTCTCACATTAAACCATTTTTAGATTCTAAATCGTCTATGAACTTGGTTCTTCTATTTAGGTTCACTTGTTTGGCTTTATATATTTTTTTGTCAAGTTTATGCCCCAGATATATATGCTTATTTTAGCCTTAAAATGGTTAGAAGTTTCTTTCAAAAGCACAAAATCAAGTTTCCTCTAATTTTCCAGGTTTTGCAATTGTGAAAACGAGACTTGCGGTCACAAAAAATGGTTCCGCACTCATGAGACGAACTATAGTGCATTCTAGAGCATCCTGTGTTCATGATTCGTGATCATGAAGGCCCTTGTCATGACTGTAGAAGAGTTTACCGTGACCGCACCCTTAGTTGTAGTGAATTTGTTTTTCGCTGTAGTTCAACCCCACGTCTGATAGCATCACTGTAATACTCACCCAATTGGATAAGAATTCTATTTGTATGAGGAATATTCGGAAAATTAAGATAAACTATAAATCAAAGAATGTTTCATAATTAAATCACCATCCATAAGGACTCTAGGAACAAATGATATATATAAGAACAAATGTTTCAATTTGCCAACCCTAGAGTCCTAAAGTCTTCCAACTAGTACATGTGACTCCATATATAAATAGATGTCACCATTCCTAACTAAATTGAAAGAATTTGCCAAGGTTTGTGGAAATAATTAGGGTCATGGCTAGTATGCAAAAATGAGTCTAGAATGGAAGCAACATTCTCAACGTTATTCTAAATCACGGACTGATATAATTTTTACATAGAAATAGCCATTCCAAAGGAATGTCGATTCCCAATAGTATTGGAATTACTGTTACCTTTCAGCACCATGAGTTTTCATATTACTAATTTGTCAAAAATAAACTTATACTTTTATTTGATGAAATTATCATTCTATAATATATTAGGGTTAACATACTTTTAATTTTATGTGTGTGTGTGTGTGTGTGTATTCTATTTTCACTATACACCCACAATTTTTCTTTTTTTCATTTAGTTCTCTAAATTTATATTTATTTTATATTTTCTATTTCTTAATTTTTTCTTTTATTATTTTATGAATCATATAAATGCTATAAAATTTATAAGTAAAAATTATTATTATTATTTTCTTTATATGCATAAACATTGAGTGTCGTTATATTTAATTTATATTTTTGGTTAATATCCTCCTTAAATTTTAATTTATTCTAGTTTTTTCCTATTTTAAATTCCATTCTTCATCTTTTATTTTATAAGTAATGCTAATAATATTTATGCAATCAAGCAAACATTTGTTCCTTATAAAATTTTTTTACCAACACAAAAAATTATATTCACCACATTATAGTCTCATTTACAATTTTTTCTTTCTACCATCTTTTTGAAAATCATGATTTTTTTGACTTTTTTGCTATTATATGCCAATGTTTTGATAAAAAATTGAAACGCAATGCCATGAGAAAAAAAATGATGGTGCTTTTGAATTGGTTAATAAATGATTTTTTTTAAGTAGAAGTCTTTTTTAATTGGAAGATTTTATTTTTCAACCGATTTAAGTGTTGAAAAATATAAATATCTATTAGACTTTTTAATGTACAATGATATAGAGAAATATCATTTAAGGATGATTTTGTCAATTATGGAAATGAAATTCTAAATAACAATTATATCTCACCATGAGATAAATTATACAACATTTATTCCATTCGTATATTATTCCATTCTCATATGTTATTCTATTCCTGTATACCAGCCATGCCCTAAAATGCTGTAATATTTATGAATTGTTTAAATGGGATTCGTATTATCTGTTTTCAAAATATGTTTTATACAAATTGTTATTGTCTTTTTTGCTCACATCCCATGAAAAACAAAAATTCAAGAGGTACCATTACTAGGCAATTAGTCGCTTACATTTCCAAACATCTCTTTTGTAGAGGATACAAGTGAAAATGAGCATACATAGAGCTAGTAAAGCTTTAGAAGGCCGAAAGACTTTAGTTTTATTTTTCCAGCAAATGGGACTTGTTGGATATAATAGACTAGTTTTATTTCATTTTTTGCTATGAGCAATGCAATGGATCTTATTGCAATAAGTGCAATTTTTGGTTTAGAATGTTTTGACAACTTTAGGTTTTGGTATTTGGTGAGATTGCTCGCAGGTAATGCCATGTCGTAACCTCAAAATAGAAGTGTGACAAAAGTGGTATCAAAGCTAGGTTATGATTTTAGATGAGTATAAATAAAAGCTTTGGTTGTGATATTAAGCATATTACAAGAACAAGACGTATTATATTAGAAAATTTGAATGTGCAAACCTTAGTTTAAGTAAGTTGAATCTGGAAGCTTTGGCTATGATATTTGTAATTTAGAGCACAGGGGCCTAAGTTTTGATATTAGACAAATAGGATATGAAAGATTAGATCATGGTCATAGGCAAGTACAATATAAAAGTTTAGGTTGTGAAAACTGTCAACTACAATCTAAGATTTAGGTTATGACCTTTGATGAGTATTTTATGACCTTTTATGAACTATAGGTTAGGCCATGACTTAGAATTATGTACGATTAAAATTTTTGAATAAGTATGGACGTTATCATTTATTGTTGTTTCCATTCAGAGAATTAAGTAATTTTTGTGGACCTTGTGAATTGATTATTTAAAGCTAATGTGAGTAATCTTATAATTGTGCCCTTTAACAAATATTTCAATATATTAATTACAAGGGAAAGTACATGAGAACATAGGGGATAGTGGACAGTTAAGTCGTAGAAATAATGTCATAGGATTAACATGAAGTTTACATTTAGGAAACTAGTGAGGATGCACATAAGCTGAAAGCACATCTATGAGATGGTAAAGGCGAAATATTATGAAAAGTATATCGGTTTTAGTAAAAAATTGAATTAATTATAGATATAATGCGAGTACGATTCTTTCTTCAGTATGATGTATATTAAAAGAGTTGATAAGTTTTGAGTTAAGCATTAGACAACTTACTGCTAATTAAGAGGAAATTCTAGCTATAATGACGATTTGTGAGATTCTTTAAGAAAATGTGAAACATTATTTTGGGATTTTGCATAGAAGTATGACCAATAAAATGGGTTCATTAGAGTGACAATGATTATGTAATATAGATTTTTGTATGCATAATTGTAGATACAAAGTTATAGAATTGAGAATGTCTTTATGCTAAAGAAGAACTGTGAACTTCACAGAGGTGTGAATTACATAGAACAAAATGGACAGGTTTATATTTACATAAATCTTTAGAAATTGTTTAAGCACTGCTAAAATTTATTAAGGAGAAGATCAAGGGTTGAAGAGTATCATTAGACCTTAGAAAAATGTAAATTGTAGTGGTTTGCACATGGTATTGAACCAAACCTTGGGAATTGATCTTATTGGAAACAAATAAAAAAGAAAAAGAATGCTGCACGAATTTAGGGGTCTTCAAACCGGTCGGGGAAAAGTACTAATGAATTACTGAATATTGATGGACACTTTACAAGTGATTCTAATTAGAATCGTTTATACGAGGAACTAAGAATAGCAAGGATAGTTATAAGCGAGATGCATTACATGACTCAAATTTTGGGAGAATTGAACTCCATTTGATATGGAAGAAGTGTGATTCACATCTGATTTATAGATTGGGTATCTTGGAATTACCAGAAGTGCATGGAAGGGGTAGTGTAAAATAAGCTTACTGATCTGAACCATGAAAGGAAATCAAGAATGCAATATATGCGATAAAATTACTTGTGTGACGTTTTAGTTTGCATATGTGGAAATAACAGTTGGACTTAGGGTTAAGGAGCATTAGTTGCATGGGAATGCAACAAACTTAAACTCTCAACGTATAAAAAGACATTGGAAAAAAAATAGTATGTACTTTACCTCTCGAGCTCTATATTGTATCAGCTATTAGAAATGTACATTTTGTGATATAGACTTACTGTTATATGTCAACTAACTACTTAGAGCATAATCTTCATTTGCTTTTAGCAATCACATCTCTTAACCTTTTCAACTATCACACAACATTAAGTTTTGACGACAAAACTTGTTGCAAAGGGGGAGAATGTAATACTCTCCCCATTGGACAAGAATTCTATTTAAATAAGGAACATTAGGAGAATTAAGATAAACTATAAATCAAAGAATGTATCATAATTAAATTACTATCCACTGGTATCCAAATTTAAATAAATTTCCAACCCTAGAGTCCCAAAGCCTTCCAACTAGAACATGTGACTCCATATATAAATAGATGCCACCATTCCTAATTAAATTGAACACTACAATACGCTAAGGTTTGCAGAAACAATTAGAGGTTTCAAAGTTGCGGATTCTGCACTCCATTGAGGTAAGATTTCAATTGTGTATCATAAGATTAATTTATATGAGTATTCAATATTTAAACCATTTAATTCTTGTTTCAAAAATATTTTTGATTATTGATTGACTATACACATGTAGGCATTTGAATCTTGAAATCAAGAATTAAGATGTTCTTGTAAACTATATGGTATACTAATCAAAGAAATTAAAGAAACTAAATTAACGCATCATATTTGGAAAAAAAATAGATAGATAAATCGATTAAACTGATTAATGAAGAAAAAAAAGAAAAATAACGACGTGTTTATTTATGGACTAGTATACCTGTAACAGTTATATATGTATACGTGTGTTTCTATGTATATGTGTGCGCGTGCGCGCATTGATATTTTAGATATGAATAGAAACACAGTAGCCCCTTTGCCCATGTCTAATGGTGCCCACGTCGACATGCGCGAATGCAGTGACATGTTTTATATATAGATATATAATATGTATGTATAAGCAAGCAATGAAGAAGGGAAAAAAAGGGAGAAACCGGAAAGCAGAACAATGATTAGGAAAATACTATTTATGTATATTATAATATGTACCATTTGGTTAAGTATCAATTAGATAAAATAATAATAAGTTGTTGTAAACACACAAAGAAAATCTCGTGTCTAATCAAAAGATGACACGTGGAAATATGTTGTAAATATCAATTAAATAAATTTTGTTCATAAAATAAATAAATAAATAATTGATATTTTAATCAACCAATCAAATGACAACAAATGGTGCAATCCTATGAAAAGTTGAAGAGATGAAAACTTTGCAAGATAAAACCCATCGGCTAAGTCTTTGGTTAGGCTTCAAACTCTGACGGCCAATAGGACTGCTTCATGTCAGTAAGATGATGTACCTATACCATCTCTCCTCCAATTATAAATAGTAGACAAAAGTCAGAAGGTGAAATAGTTGAAGACTTAAAACTCCCCAAATTCTCTGTGGAATTCCCAAGAATATTCAAAGTGTTCTTCATTAAATTTAAGAAGTTCATTATCAAATTCAAAGAAGGTCGTCATATTCTTCACCAAATTCAAAGAGTTCGTCACCAAATTCAAGGCGTTCTCCATCAAAGTCCCTTAATATAGCTTTTGATTCAAGATCATGGTACTAAGCCTGAAGATCCGCATTACTAAAGACCTAATAACCCTCAAGGAAGATCAAACACAAGTACTTTCCTTGAAAATTGTTCAAGTTTCAAATCAAGCGTTATTGAAGGAAGAATCAGAGGATTAAAGTTAGAAAATATAATCCACAAAATTTAATTTGATCCAAATTATTCAATCTTACGCAAGTTTTCTTGTCATCTAAGAATTTTGTCCTACAAATTTCTAGCATGCCCAGTGTGACGTCTCTATCTCTCATCTCTTCCTTCGTCAAATTTCAAACAAACTTTAAGTTTCAAATAAGTCACTATGGCCAACAACAAGGGAAAGTCTACTAAAGTTGCTACCTCAACTGCTGTTGAGACTGCTGCAAGAAATGCTAGTGTTGTCACCCAAAGTGTGGCAAGAAGGCTAGCATATTCCGAGCCAACTCCTCTCTCTAAGGTTGTTGATAATCCGCTCTTTGCAAGTGAGGACCACAAAGACAACTCTACACCTTCAAACTCTCACTCCAATGCCTCATCTACCTCCAACATGGTGCTAGTCATGGACTAACATTTTAAATCTTGGGGACCAAATTGTTGTATTAATTAAGGTCATCGAAGGGCTTGCCAAACACGTCCAAGAGCAAGACTCATGAATCTCGAGGCTAACAGACAAAGTAGACAATGTTGAAATTAGTCGAGAAGCTGAAAAGGCACCTGAAGTGCCTCACGAGGCTGAACATCTACCAAATAGCCAGCCGATGACCAAAAGAAGTCCACAGTCAAAGAACTCCAAATTTTCTTTGACGACTTGACCCCTATTGATCAACTGAAAGATTTCATTAAAGCCACCATTAAAAGCAAATTCGATGGAGGCATGAAGTCAATTTTGACATATGCGAAGCCATATTCGGCAAGAATTGGCAACTTGAAAATGCTGATAGGCTATCAACCCCCAAGGCCCAACAGTTTGATGGAAATGGAAACTCCAAACAGCACGTACCTCACTTTATAGAGACGTGCAACAATACAAGGACATATGGAGACCATCTAGTCAAGTAGTTTGTCCGCTCGTTAAAAGGAAATTCGTTCGACTAGTACACTGACCTCGAGCATGGGACCATTGACAGTTGGGAGCAAATATAATATGAATTCCTCAATTGCTTCTACAGCACAAGGTCGACAGTCAGTAAGATCGAGCTTACAAATACTTGTTAGTGGAAAGAAGAGCCGGCAATTGACTACATCAATAGGAGGAGGAACTTAAGTCTGAATTGTAAAGATAGACTCTTTAAAGCCTTGGGTATTGTCCATTGAGGGCTACGATACATCCTTCAAGGAATTCAGTCCAAAACTTTTGAAGAATTGGCCACGCAGGCTCACAACATGGAGAAGTACAGCTGTAAGTGGTGTCAGTGGACCGCCTATTTCAGAGTTCCGCAAGCCGAAAGATAAGTAGGAAGTAAAGAAAGGGGGCAAGCATCCCACCAAAACTCCCACCAAAGACTCTATGGGAGTACATGCTAACCCATTCCAGTCAAAAGGGAAGGAAAGGTGGACGAGAGAAAAGAAGCACCTTAAAAGCCAAAAAGGCCAAGCCTAAAAGAGTTGCAGGCCAATCATACCCTTTTTTGAATACGGACGTCTCGAGGATCTTTGACGACTTGCTAAAAGCCAACTTCATTGAATTACCAAAAATGAAGTGGACTGTTGGATATAAGAAGATTGATGATCCCAAATACTGCAAATACCACCTTTGCTCAGACATCCTATCCACAACTGCTTCATATTCAAAGAGAAGGTTATAGAACTCACCCACCAAGGAAAAATCATGTTGGAGAATGATAGTGCAAGTGTCAATACCATCACCCTCGGCAACCAAATAAAGGAAGGTCACCAAATCGACAACTCTTTGAACGAATTTGGCTGCTTCCATAAGAAAAGCCAACTCCCTGTTGAAGACCGCATGACCAAACTGTCTTCACGGACAAAGATTTGATGTTGGGGTCCCAACCCCACAACAGACCGTTATTTGTCATCAACTATGCCCATGAATGAAAAATCAATCGAATGCTGACTGATGGTGACTCAGTCATCAACATTTTGCTTTTACGAACTCTTAGAGAGCTAGGGATCCCAACTGATGAGCTTTCAAATATTTGTTTGGTGATCTAAGGATTCAACTAAAAGGGGTAAAGGGCCTTGGGTGCTATAAGAATAAAGCTACTTAGAGACAGCATGAAATCAATAGCCTTATTCCATGTCATCGATACTAAAACATCATAAAACCTACTCCTCGGCTGGCCATGGTTCCACGAGAATGGAGTAGTCCCTTCTATTTGGAATCAATGTTTCAAATACTATCGAAACAGTGACATAAAGAAAGTGCTCAACAACTATGAACTGTTTACTAAGGCTGAGTCCCATTTTGCATCAGCAAAATATTACCTAAGCAAAGTTGGTACTTCTGAAGCTAATGACTCTCAAGAAAAAGAGAAATGAGATAGCCTGGCAAAGAAAGATGCCCTAATTGATAAGATACATTTCAAAAGATGCACGGGCAAAGAGTCAGCAATTAACGATGCTTTTAAAGGTTTGACACAGCCTTCGACTCAAATTGGTAGTAGAGCACCTACCCAACCACCTAAAGAAGTTGTAAGGGAACACCAAGAGGCTCAAGAGCTAAAGACTGCTAAATGATTTAGTCCCAAGGCATACAAACTCCTCATGAAGGCTGGACACAAACCGCAAGAGCAATCACTGTAGGGAAAGCTTCCACAGAAATCATCAAGCCAAAACCTGCAAGCAGAACTTATGTATGAGCAGCCAAAAGGTCTTGTCCGCATTGCCATAAGAAAAGCTTCCACAACACTATTATAGAGGAAGAATGCCCTTGAGGAATAGCTAGCAAGTGTCAGTCTTCGAAAGACTTGACCTACTTAAAAAGTAAAACTGCTAGATGACAAAAGGGTGCATCACTGAAGCACCAAAACAAGAAGGGAAACTTCGAACTCTGATCCCTTCTCACATGTAGCAGCAAACAAATTTGATTGTATCTTGTGATAAAGTCCTTAAAGTTAAATTTCAAACTATCGTCTTCACTAAATCTCAAGCTGAGGAAGACGATAATAGAGGAAGTGTGGGCTCATCCAACCACAAACCTTGCAAGAGGAAGGGGAACCCATTGAAGAGAATGCCAAAATCGCACCACCTTAAATGGAAGTAGGTTCTAAGTCTACGATGGATGAATTGAAAGAAGTCAATTTAGGGAACAATGATAACCCTTCTCCTATCTACATTAGTGCTCTACCTACAAATGAAGAGGCTGATGTATACAGGGAACTACTAAAGGAGTTCAGAGTCATTTTTACCTGGTCATACAAAAAAATGCTTGGCTTAAACTTAAAGGTGGCTGTGCATCACCTAACTGTGAAGAAAGGAGCTTATCCCATTAAGTAAGCACAACGCCTATTTTGACTAAAGTTGTTCCCTCAAATTAAAGCAGAAGTCAACAAATTAATCGAGGCTACATTCATTTGGGAAGTTAAATATTCCACATGAATTTCTAGCATCGTGTTGGTAAGAAAGAAGAACAAGCAAATTTGACTCTGTGTTGACTTTAGAGTTCTCAACAAAGCATGTCCCAAAGAAAATTTTCCTTTATCTATCACGGAGTTCATGATTGACACCATGACAGGACATGAATCACTCTCCTTCATGGATGGATCATAGGTATAATCAAATATACATGGCACTCGAAGATGAGGAATTGACAGCCTTTTGCACACCCAAAGCATATACTGCTACAAGGTGATGCCATTTGACATAAAAAATGTTAGGGCTACATATCAGAGAGCCATGTAGAAAATCTTTGACGACATGCTCCACAAAAATATCAAATACCACATTGATGACTTTGTGGTAAAGTCAAAGAAAAGAAAAAAATCATTTGCATGACTTAAGGAAGGTCTTCAAACGCTTAAGCAGATACTAACTAAGGATGAACCCACAGAAATACGCATTTGGGGTCGCCTTTGATAAATTTTTGAGATTCATTGTCCGCTACCAAGGTATTGAAATAGAGCAAGCAAAGATTGATGCCGTCTTGAAGATGCGGGAGTGTCAAAACATTCACGAACTTAAGTGCCTATAAGGAAAATTAGCATATATCAGAAGATTCATCTCCAATTTAGCAGGGCGTTGTCAGCCGTTCAACCACCTTATGAAGAAAGGCATTTCATTTGAATGGGATGAGTCCTCCAGAAAGGCTTTTGAAAGCATCAAGTCTTACCTAACAACACCTCTAGTATTGGTGGCCCTGGTACTCAGTCGTCCGCTGATCCTATACATTGCTACACAAGAATGCTCGGTAGGAGCCCTATTGGCACAAGAAAATGATGAAAAGAAGGAGAATGCTCTCTACTACCTAAGCAAGATGATGACACCAAATGAATTAAAATAATCACCAATTTAGAAGATTTGTTTGACATTTGTTTTTGCCATCTAAGAGTTAAGGCATTATTTCCAAGCTCATACAGTCCGTTTGGTATCCAAAGCCAACCCACTAAAGTTCGTCATGATAAGGCCTGTTCTTTCCGATATACTTACAAGATAGTACCTTTTATTTCAGTAATTTTAAATTATATATGTACCAAAAAGGGTCGTAAAAGGTCAAGCGTTAGCTGACTTCTTGGTAGACCATCCTATTTGAGTTAAGTCGGACCTTCTTGATGACCTACCTAATGAGGGTGCCTTGATGATTCAAATCATTCATTTATGGAAGATGTATTTTAACGAAGCTTCTCATAAAGGAGCCGATGATATGTGGTATTTGTAACATTTGAAGGACAAGTCCTACCTCACTCATTCACCTTTATGGAAAAAAACTCTAACAATGTGACTAAATATTAAGCCTCGATCATCGGACTCGAAATCACCGTGGAAATCAAGCAACTACACCTCCAAGTCTATGGGGATTCTAGGTTATTGATCAACCAGCTACTGCAGGAATATGAAGTTAAAAAGCCTGAACTACTCCCGTACTATAACTATGCCAATATGCTCATGGGGTGGTTTGGATATGTTACGACAAAACAAGTGCTAAGAAGGGAAAACAAGCAGGTAGATGCATTGGCCAAGTTTGCCTCTTCCTTGTCCTTACTTGAAGCAAAATACCACCTCCCCATATGCAAAAAAAGGGTAGTGCCACCGATGCTTAAGGATAAATAAGGCGAATAAGAAAATTATTCTATAGAGGTCTTTAAAGTTGAAAAGGAAGATTGGCACCAACCATTCGTGGACTACCTAAAATATGATAAGTTACTGGAAGATCCATGCCGAGAAGTGAATATTTGACAACGATCAGATCACTTCATCTATTTTAAGGGCATATTGTATAGACACTCATTTGATAGAATATTCCTATGCTATTTGAGTGATGATGAAGCTATATAAGCTATGAAAGAAGCACACTCTGGGATTTGCGGTGCCCACCAATCAGGACCAAAACTTCACTTCCGCATCAAAAGAATAGGGTATTACTGGCCGAAAATGGTAAAAGACTGTATGGAATTCACCCAAAAGTATCAACTGTGCCAGTATTATGCCAGCTTTATTCACTAATCGCCAGAGCCCTTGCACCCTTATTTACCTCATGACCCTTCGACGCTTAAGGCTTGGATGTTTTCGGACCTATAACGAAATCATCTGCCGGTCATCTCTACATTCTTGCTACAACCAACTACTTCTCAAAATGGGCAGAGGCAATTCCTCTCAAGGAAGTAAAGAAGGAAAATGTTGCTGACTTTATTCATGGTAATATCATCTATAGATACGAAGTCCCTAGTATATCATCATCGATAATTGAAAATTGTTTACCAATAGCACAATTGACAAGCTAAGTTAGAGATTTAGCTTTAAGTAAAGGAAGTTTTCAATGTACCATGCGCTAGCAAATGGTCATATAGAAACTTTCAACAAGACTTTGTGTAACTTGTTAAAGAAAGTGATGTCAAAATCAAAAGGGATTGGCATGAAAGGGCTGGCGAAGCTTTACGGGCCTATCGAACCACTCATAGAACCCCTACCCAAGTAACTCCTTATACATTGTGTATGGTGCTGAGGCCGTCACCTGCTTAAATAGAAAATTTCATCTTTACAAATTACTATACAAGAGGGGTTGACTGAGGAATACTATGCTCGCATGCGCCTTGAAGAACTGGAAACACTTGATGAAAGAGGCTAGATGCACAACAAAAGATTGAGTACTATCAAACTCGCTTATCCAAGGCATTCAATAAACGGGTGCGTACTCGATCTTTTCGAGTTGGGGATTTGGTGCTCCTAATAAGAAGGACTATTATCATCACTCACCACACTAGAAACAAATTCACCTCCAAATGGGATGGACCATATGTCATCAAAGAAGTTTACACAAACGACGCTCACAAGTTGGTTGATCAAGATGGCACCAGAGTTGGCCCAATCAAAGGGAGACTTTTGAAGAAATATTATGCTTAAAAAAATGATGAAAAGTGAAAAAAAATGATGACAAAAAAAAAGAGAAGCAAAAAAAGAAATTCAAGAAGTCATATCAAATCAAGGATGCAAAAAAAAAAGGAAAAGAAAAATGATGAAAATCGATTCCTCCTTAACATGAGCATAAACTGTCAAACCAAATCCAAATCGAAGTTCCTTGACATGAATTTAAAATTGTTAAATCCAAATCAAATTCATCCTCCTCAACACATAAGCCTAAACTGTATGTTACTCCTGACCTAGAAGAGTATAAACTGTGAATAGTCCTACCTTTCACAAATTAAAAGTGTTTGAACTACGTTATGATTTGATCCCATTTTATGGGTACGTACGTAGTTTGGATATTTTATAAGCTCAGTCATGAATTTGTGAGAGGTTATGTTTCAATTCACGATTATTACTGGGGGCACATCCAAACTAAGAAAGTAAGAAATAATGAAACAAGACATTTTTTTAACACAAGCAGGTGCTTGGCAAAAAAAAAAAATGCCAACTAATCAATGATCCTAACAAAGCCAAGAAAAGGAATTCAAGCTCTCCAACACATCGTTGGCAGCTATTAAATCTTTTTCAGTAGTGTGCAAGGCCTCTGTAGCCACTTCATCTGAAGGCTCGGTAGATTGGATAGCGACAATTTCTCCATAGAGCTCACTAACTTCCATTGATGGCTCTCTAAGGGATTCCTTTTGACGAGAAGGGGATGGAGATAGCTCCTTTCGTTGCTTAGTCAAAAGTTCTAGTTACTCCTTAATGTTCTTCAATTTGGCTTCGGAAACCTCAACTTTCCTCACTATTTTAGCTTCCCTATTTAAGGCCTCATAAAGTTGACACTTGGGATCCTTCAACTGTTTAATGAGGACCTCCTTGGTAGGCATATCAGCCACTATAGATCTCGCTTTATCATAAACTACAGCCCTAGCAAAAAGTGCCTCTAAAAACTCTTCTATAAAGAACATATCGGTGTGGTCAAAACGTTTTATAAATTTAAGGGCAAACATAACTTCATCTTTAAAAGAAGAAATGAGATCGGGCGAGGTGCCAGTTAAACCCTCACGAAGACTCACCCATAGCCAGCAAAGGAACTCCTCCTCGTGACTCCGAAGGAACTTCTCTGCTTTAAATACAGAAGCTACTACAGGAGAAAGTGCTTTCTTGCTCTTTTTCAAAACATGAATTTCCTCGAGGGCTATGGTTATAAGTGGATTTGGCTTTGCAACAAGTTTATGACTACTGCTATAACCCTTACCAACACTTCTGAAGGCCTACCTCTCCACCTAGAAGAAAAAGAAAAATGTGTTGGTAAATTGAAAAGGAAGAGAAGGAATGCAACAAAAAGAAAAGTAACAAACTACCTCCTGGGCAAGATCTCTAACTGACTCTGGGTAGTTGGAAAGTTTACCTTCTTTTGGACTTAAATGAGAAAGGGCTCTCCTAACCTTATTCCAGTGACGATCTGCATTACTACTGGTACTATCTTCTAAGACCTGCAAATACGGCTTGTTTTTTGTAAAGACAGCTGGGGCTACAGGTTCATGAGGCAGATCTCTGACATTAAGAGACAAGCTTCCTACATCAAGGATGAGACCTTAAGATGGAGTAATGCACAACTTCACAAAATGTTCTTAGTTCTTGTGAACTTTAGCCTAACACTCCTTAAAGGCTTTGAAATGAAACTTCCTCACAACTGCAGGAATGCAGGGAAACCATGCCTTGACCTACGAATTAGACAAGGAAGACACCCTCTAAAAGTATAAGCCTTCCTCTAGAAAAGTCTCATGCGGGGAAAGCATGCCTTGGCCTACGAATTAGACCAAAAGACACCCTCTTCTCTAGAAAAGTCTCATGAATGTCATGTGTAAGAATGTCAAGAATCTTTTAATAGAATCTGAATTCGCAACTAAACCGATGTGGACTGTAAGGCTCAACAGCAAATTGATTACCCTACCTCAATGAAAGATAACCTGAACGGATGGTAGCAAAATAATCATCATCAAACCGGTCAAGACTACCGTCATCAACGTAGAAGATATCCCTCTACTTGGTAATCATGGTCTCGATCCAATTGAAGAGTTTGCCTTTATGAATTCTTCGATGTACCTCGCGTGGGTCATAATACTTAGCCCCACCTTCACTAGAATATGTGATCATCTTTGGACTATCAACTACTTTATTTACCAGATAATGAGTCTTAAAATAATGAGCAGACCACGCATAAACATAATGAAATGGAAAAGGGGAATACACTCGCGAAGGCTGTAGGGAATGTGCAGTTTTACCCAAACCTCAATAAATACTAGCAAGAATAGGAAGAGCTAGGCTTACCGCCCTCTTAGTTGCCATAATACTTGCCATCTTAAATGCACTCGGATGAGCAAAGCCAATGTCCTCGATGGGAAGAGCAAAAATTCAAAGCCAACAAGCAAGAAATACCGCTAAGTAGGTCTATGTTTTGAGATTCTCGCTAACATTAAGATGTGTAAAAGGTTCCTTATCAGCAGATGACCAAGGCCCAAGCTAATCCAATCTCGCCAGAAAGGTTGCACTTAGACCTAGGACGGACTGTCTTTTTCTCCTTTCAGGCTGAGATGTTGAGTACTTTACTTCCCTTTTACACCAAAAGTTGATCCTAAAAGACATGACGCTTGAGCTCCTTCGATTCCTTTTGAAGATTGGATCAACTTTTAGTGTAAAAGAGAAGCAAAGTACTCAACACCCCTAACCTAAAAGGAGAAAAAGACAGCCTGTCTTAGGCCACGTACAACCCTTCTCACACTCATGGGCCTTGGTCATCTACCGATGAGGAACCTTCTACACATCTCAATGTTGGTGAGAATCTTAGAATGGAGACCTACTTGGTGGCATTTCTTACCTGCTAGCTTTGCATCTTTGCTCTTCCCATCAAGGATGTTGGCTTTGTTCATTTGAGTACTTTTAAGATCAAGTCTTATGGCAACCGGAAGGGCGGTAAGCCTAGTTGTTTCTATTCTTGCTAGTATTTATCAAGGTTTCAGTAGAATTGCACATTCCCAAAGGCCTTCGCGAGTGTATTCCCCTTTTTCGTTTCATTATGTCTATGCGTGGTCTATTTAATATTTTAAGACTCATTATCTGGTCCATAAAGCAGTTGATAGCCCAAAGGTGATCACGTATTCTGGTGAGGTGGGGCCAGGTATTATGACCCACATAAAGCGTATAGAAGATTTCATAGAGGCAAACTCTTCAGTTGGACCGAGACTATGATTACTAAGATGAAGGATATCTTCTACGTTGATGATGGTAGTCGCGACCGGTTTGAAGATGATTATTTTGCTGTCTTCCGTTCCGGTTATTTTTCATTGAGTTAGAGTAATCAATTCACTATTAAGCCTGACAATCTGCATTGGTTTAGTTGCCAATTCGAATTCTATTAAGAGATTCTTGGCATTCTTACACGTGACGTTTGTGAGACTTCTCTAAAGGAAGGCCTGTACTTTTAGAGGGTGCCTACCTTATTTACTTCACAGGCCAAGTCATGCTTTCCCCGCAGGCCTTTAAGGAGTGGTGGGCTAAAGTTTACGAGAACTACTTTGAAGAACATTCTGTGAAGTTGTGCATTATTCCATCTCAAGGTGGCATCCCTGATGTAGGAAGCTTGTCTCCTAATGTCAGAGATCCATCTCATGAACCAGTAGCCCCAACTATCCTTACAGAAAACAGGCTGTGTTTGCAGATCTTAGATGACACTAGAAGAGGGTAAGGAGAGCCCCTTCTCCTTTAAGTTTGAGAGAAGGCAAACTTTCTAACTACCCAGAGTTAGTTAGAGATCTTGCCTAGGAGGTGGTTTGTTACTTTTCTTTTTATTGCATTCCTTCTCTTCCTTTTCAATTTACCAACACATTTTTCTTTTTCTTCTAGGTGGAGAGGTAGGCCTTCGAAAGCGGTGGTGGGGTTCTAGTGATAGTCATAAACTTGTTGCAAAGCCAAATCCACTTATAACCATAGCCCCTAAGGAAGAAAGCACCTTCTCCTGTAGTGGCTTCTATATTTAGAGCAGAGAAGCTCCTTTAGAGTCACGAGGAGGAGTTCCTTTACTAGTTATGGGTGAGTTTCCGTGAGGGTTTAGCTGACACCTCGCCCGATCTCATTTCCTCTCTGAAAGATGAAGTTATGTTTGTCCTTGAATCTATAAAACTTTTTGACCACGTCGACGTATTCCTTATAGAAGAGTTTTTAGAGGCAGTTTTTGCTAGGGTTGCAATTTATGATAAGTCAAGATCCACAGTGGTTGATATGCCTACCAAAGAGGTCCTCACTAAATAGTTGAAGAATACCAAATGTCGACTTTACGAGGCCTTAAATAAAGAAGCTGAAGGAGTTAGGAAAGTTGAGGTTTTCCGAAGCTAAATTGAAGAGCATTGAGGAGTAACTGGAACTTTTGACTAAGCGATGGCAGGAGCTGTCTCCATCCCTTTCGCATAAAAAAGAATCCCTTAAAGAGCCAGCAACAGAAGTTGGTGAGCTCTATGGGAAAATTGTTGCTATCCAATCTACCAAGCCTTCAGATGATGTGGCTACAGAAGCCTTGTACACTGCTAAAAAAAATTTAGTAGCTGCCAAGGATGCGTTAGAGAGCTTGAATCCCTTTTCTTAGCTTTGTTTGCTTAGTTGACATTATTCTTTTCCCAAGCACCTACTTTTGTCAATAAAACTTCTTGTTTCGTTATTTCTTACTTTCTTTATTTGGATGTACCCCTAGCAATAATCGTGAATTAAAACATAATCTATCACAAATTCATGACTAAACTTAGAAAATACCCAAGTTGCTTACGTGCCAATAAAATGGGATCAAGTCATAACATAATTCAAACACTTTTAACGTTTAATTTGTGAAAGATTCACAGTTTATACTCTCACGGGCCAGAAGTAATATATAGTTTAAGCTTGTGTGTTGAGGAGGATGAATTTGATTTGGATTTGACAATTTTAAATTCGTATCAAAGAACTTTGATTTAGATTTGGTTTGATAGTTTATGCTCATATCAAGGAGGAGTTAATTTTCATCATTTTTCTTTTCCTTTGTTTTTGGCATCCTTGATTTGATAGGACTTCTTGAATTTTATTTTTTTTACTGCTCTTTCCTTTTTCTGTCATCATTTTTTTCACTTTTTCATCGTTTTTTCAAGCATAATATTTCTTCAAAAATTTTCCATTGATTAGGCCAACGCTAATGCCATCTTGGTTAACCAACTTGTAAGCACCATTTGTATAAAGTTCTTTGATGACATGCAGTTCATCCAATTTAGACGTGAATTTGTTTCTAGTGTGGTGAGTGATAGGCCTTCTTATTGCGAGCACCAAGTCCCCGACTTGAAAAGAACAAGCACGCACTCATTTATTGAATGCCTTGGATAAGCAAGCTTGATAGCACTCAATCTATTGTTGTGCATCTAGCCTCATTTCATCAAGTGTTTCCAGTTCTTCGAGACACAGGCGAGCGTTAACTTCCTCAGTCAATCCCTTTTGTATGGCAATTCATAAGAATGAAATTTTCTGTTTAAGAGGGTAACGGCCTAAGCACCATACACTAATACATAAGGAGTTGCCTGTGTAAGAGTCCTATAAGTGGTTTAGTTGGCCCATAAAGCTTCACTAATCCTTTCATGCCAACCCTTTTTGATTTTGACACCACTTTTTTTAATAAGTTACACAAAGTCTTGTTGAAAGCTTCTGCAAGATCGTTTGCTGGAGTATGGTACATCAAAGACTTCCTTTACTTGAAGCCAAATTTTTGACATAGCTTGTCAATTGTGCTGTTAGCAAATGGTTTTTCATTATTGGTAATGATATACTGGAGGACTCCGTGTCTATAGATGATATTAACACGGATGAAGTCAGCAACATTTTTCATCTTTACTTCCTTGAGAGGAATTATCTCTATCCATTTTGAGAAGTAGTCGATTGCTGTAAGAATCTAGCGATGGCCGGTAGATGATTTCGTTATAAATCCAACAACATCCAAGCCTCAAGCATCGAAGGGCCATGAGGTAATCATGGGGTGTAAGGGCTCAAGCAGTTCGTGAGTGAAGCCGGCATGGTTGACACTTTTACGCGAATTCTATGCAGTCCTTTACCATTGTCAGCTAGTAATACCCCATCCTTTTGATGTGGAAGTGAAGTTTTAGTCCTGACTGAAGGCACTACAAACCCTAGAATGTGCTTCCTCCAGGGCTTGTATGGCTTCATTATCACCCAAACAGGGTAGGAATATTCCATCAAATGAGCGTCTATACAATGTGCCCTTAAAATAAATGGAGCAAGCAACTCGCCATCGAATATTCACTTTTCAACGTGGATCTTCCAGTAACTTGTCATATTTTAGGTAGTCCATAAATGGTTAGCGCTAATTTTCTTTTTCAACTTTAAAGACCTCTACAGAAAAATTTTCTTCTTCATCTTCTTCATCCTCAAGCATCGGTGGCACTACCCTTTTCTTGCATATGGGCACGTGGTATTTTACTTCAGGCAAGGACAAGGAAGAGGCAAGCTTGGCCAATGCATCTGCCTGCTTGTTTTCCCTTCTTAGCAGGCGTTTTATCGTGACATCTCCAAGCCACCCCATGAGCATATTGGCAAAGTTATAGTATAGGAGTTGTTCAGGCTTTTTAACTCCACATTTCCCTAGTAACTGGTTGACCACTACCTTAGAATCTCTATAGAATTCGAGGTGCAATTGCTTGATTTTCACGGCAATTTCGAGTTCGATTATCAAGGCTTAATATTTAGCCACATTTTTGAAACATTTTTCCATAAAGGTGAATAAGTGAAGCAGGACTTGTTCTTCAAATATTACGAACACCACCCCAACACCGGCTCCTTCTTTATGAGAAGCTCTATCAAAATACATCTTCCATGGAGGAGTAATTTTAATCATTAAGACATCCTCATCAAGTAGGTTATCGGGAAGGTCCCACTCAACTAGAATAGGATGGCCTGCCAAGAAGTTAACCAACGCTTGACCCTTTACGGCCCTTTGTATATATGATTTCAAATTATTGGAATTGAAGGTACCACCTTGTAAGTCTAACGGAAAGAACGAGCCTTGTCATGACGAACTTTAATGGGTTGGCTTTGGATACCAAACAGACTGTATGAGCTTAGAAGTAATGCCTTAACTTTTGGATGGTGAAAACAAGTGCCAAACAAATTTTTTCAATTGGTGAGTATTTTAATTCATTTGGTGTCATCTTCTTACTTAGGAAGTAGAGAGCCTTCTCCATATTTTTGTCATTTTCTTGTGCCAAAAGGGGTCCTATCGAGCATTCTTGTGTAGCAATGTCTAGGATCAGTGAATAGCCAGGTACTAGGGCCACCAACACTGGAGGTGTTTTTAGGTAGAACTTGATGTTTTCAAAAGCCTTTCTATAAGACTCATCCCATTCAAATGGAATGCCCTTATTCATAAGGCGGCTGAACAACTAACAACGCCCTACTAAGTTAGAGATAAATCTTCAGATATATGCTAATTTTCCTTGTAGGCTCTTGAGTTTATGAATGTTTCAAGGCTTCGACATCTTCAAGATGGCATCAATCTTTATGTGCTCGATTTTGATGCCTGGTAGCTGACAATCAGGCCTAAAAATTTTCTAGAGGTGACCCCAAATGTGCATTTCAATAGGTTCATCCTCAGTTGATATCTCCTTGCTCAAAGACCTTAAGTCATGCAAATGATCTTTTCTTTTCTTCGACTTTACCACAAGGTCATCAACATAGTATTCGACTTTTTTATGGAGCATGTCATCAAAGATTTTCTGCATGGCTCTTTGATAAATGACCTTAGCATTTTTTAGGCCGAATGGCATCACCTTTTAGTAGTATATGCCTTTGGGTGTGCGAAAGGCTATCAATTTCTCATCTTTAGGTGCCATAGGTATTTGATTATACCCGAATGATTCATCCATGAAAGAGAGCGCTTCATGTCCTATCGTGGCCTCAATCGTGACAACCGTGATGGATACAGGGAAATCATTTTTGGGACATGCTTTGTTGAGATCTTTAAAGTCAACACAGACTCAAATTTGCCCATTCTTCTTTCTTACAGAGACGATGCTAGAAATCAATGTGAGATATTTAACTTTCCAAAAAAATCCAACTTTGATTAATTTGTTAACTTCTACTTCAATTTGAGAGAGAAGCTCTGGTTAAAATCGACATTGTGCTTTCTTAACGGAACGAGCTCCCTGATTCATAGCTAGGTGATGCATAGCCAACTCTGAATCTAAGCCAGGCATTTCTTTGTATGACCAAGCGAAAACATCTAGAACTCCTTTAGTAGTTCCCTATATACATCGGCCTCTTCATTTGTAAACAGGGCATTGATGTAGATGGGATGAGGGTTGTCACAGTTCCTAAATTTTCTTCCTCAATTCATCAACCATGGACTTAGAACTTGCTTCCATTTGAGGTGGTGCGATTTCAGCATACTTTTCAATAGGTTCCTCTTCCTCTTGTAAGGTTATGTGGTTAAATAAGCCTATACTTTCTCTACCATTGTCTTCCTTAACTTGAGATTTGGTGAATATGATAGTTTGAAATTTAGCTTTAAGAACTTTATCACAAGATACAATTAAGTCCATTTACCACTGCATGCGAGTAGGAATCAGACTTCAAAGTTTCTCTTCTTGTTTTGGTGCTTCAGTGATGCGCCCTTTTAGCTTTCAACATTTTTGCTTTTTGAGTGGGCCAAGTCTTTCAAAGACTGACACTTGTACTGGCCTTTTCTCAATTCTTGAAGAGCAGTCTTCCTCCATGATAGTGTTGGTGGAAGCTCTTCTTATGGAAATGCGGACAAGTCCTTTTGGTTGCTCATAGCTAAGTCCTACTCGCGAGTTTTGGCTTGATGATTTTTGCGGAAGCTTTCCCAACGACGATTGCTCCTACGGGTTGTATCCAACCTTAATGAGGAGTTTGTATGCCTTAAGACTAATGCATTTTGTAGGCCCTAGCTCTTGAGCCTCTTGGTATTCCTTTACAGCTTATTGAGACGGTTGGGTAGTTGCTCCACTGTCAATTTAAGTCATAGGTAATGTCAAACTTTTAAAAGCATCGTTGATTGCTGGCTCTTTGCCTGTGTGGCTTTTGGAATGTACCTTGTCAGTTAGGGCATCTTTCTTTACCAGGCAGTCTCGTTTCTTTATTTCTTGAGATTCGCTAGCTTCGAAAGTCCCAACTTTGCTTAGGTAATATTTTACATCAGCAAAACGAGACTCAGTCTTTGTAAATAGTTTGCAGTCACCGACCACTTTCTTCATGATACTATTTCGACAGTATTTGAAACATTGGTGCCAAGTAAAAGGGATTACTTTATTCTCATGGAGTCATGGCCGGCCTAGGAGTAGATTGTATGATGTTTTAGCATCGATGACATGGAATAAGGCTATTGATTCCATGTCGTCTATAAGTAGCTTCATTCTTATAGTACCCAAGGCCTTATGCCACCCTCAGTTGAATCCTCAGAACACTAAACAACTGGTTGAAAGCTTATCAGTTGGGATCCCTACCTCTCGAAGAATTCGTAAGGACAAAATGTTAACGGCTGAGCCACCATCAATCAACAATCGATTGATTTTTTGTTCATGGGCATAGCCGATGACAAATAATGGCCTGTTATGGGGTTGGGACCCCAACATCAAATCTTTATCCGTGAAGAACATTATGGTCATGCAATCTTCAATAGGGAGTTGGCTTTTCTTGTGGAAGCAGCCAACTTCGTTCTGAGAGTTGTTGATTTGGTAACCTTCCTCAGTTTGGTTGCTGAAGGTGATGGTGTTGGTACTTGCACTATCATCCTCTAACATAATTTTTCCTTGGTGGGCGAATTCCATAACCTTCTCTTTAAATATGAAGCAATTATGGATAGGGTACCCGACCAAGAGGTGGTATTTGCAATATTTGTGATCATCATTCTTCCCTACTTCTGCAGGCTGCTTCATTTCAGGTAATTCAATAAGGTTGGCATTTAACAAGTCGTTGATGATCCCTGAGACGTCCGTGTCAAAAAAAGAGTATGATTTGGCCTACAACTCTTTTAGGGTTGGCCTTTTTGGCTTTTGAGGCTCTTCCTTTTTCTCATCCACCTTTTCCTTCCCTTTGACTAGACCAGATTTAGCACATACTGCCATAGACTCTTTGGTGGGAGTTTTCGTGGGAAGCTTACCCCTTTTCCTTACTTCTTGCTTATATTTCAGCTTACGAAACTCTAAAATAAGTAGTCCATCGACACCACTTAAAGCTATGCTTCGCTCCATGTCATTAGCCCGTGTGGCCAATTTTTCAAAAGTTTTAGGCTAAATCTCTTGAAGGATGCACCGTAGCTCCCAGTGTATTCCTTGTATGTGCATCTTAATGCCCGAGGCTTCAGAGAGTTTGTCTTTGCAATTTAGACTTAAGTTCCTCCACCTATGGAGGTAGTCAATGAACGGCTCATCTTTCCACTAGCGGGTATTTATGAGCTCGATCATGCTGATAGTCCGCCTTGTGCATTAGAAGCGGTTGAAGAATTAATACTCCATTTGTTCCCAACTGTCAATCGTCCTAGGCTTGAGGTCAGTGTACTAGTCGAACACATTTCCTTTCAATGAGTGGACGAACTGCTTGACTAGATAGTCTTCATATGTCCCAGCATTGTTACACGTCTCTATAAAGTGAGCTACGTGCTGTTTGGGGTTTCCCTTTCCATCAAACTGTTGGAACTTGAGGGGTTGATAACCCATTAGTATTTTTAGGTTGTCAATTCTTGCTGAATAAGGCTTCGCATATGTCAAAGTTGACTTGATACCTCCATCAAATTTGCTTTTGATAGAGCCTTCAATGAAGTCTTTCAGTTGATCAATAAGGATCAAACCGTCAGAGAAAATTTGGAGTTCTCTAACTGTGGACTTCTTTTGATCATCAGCCGGCTATTTGGTAGATGTTTCAGCCTCATGAGACACTTTAGGTGCCTTTTCAACTTCTCGATTGGTTTATGCATCATCTACATTGTCGATTAGCCTCGAGATTCAAGAGTCTTACTCTTGGACATGTTTGGCAAGCCCTTCGATAACTTTAGTTAATGCAGCGATTTGGTCCTCAAGACTTGAAGTATTAGTCGTCATGACTAGCACCACGTTGGAGGCAGACAAGGCATTGGAGCGAAGGCTTGAAGGTTATCATAACTGGCTTGTGGCCCTTGCTTAAGCTTTAGAGAAAGGAGTTAGCTCGAAGTACGTTAGCCTTTTTGCCACACTTCGTATGACAACACCAACATTTCTTGCAGCTGTCTCAACAATAGTTGAGGTAACAAGCTTGGTAGACTTTCTCTTGTTGCCGATCATAGTGACTTATTTGAAACTTGAAATTTGCTTGAAATTTGACAAAGAAAGAGATGAGAGGTAGAGACGTTCCACTAGGCGTGCCATAAATCTGTATGACAAAATTCTTGGATAACAAAAAAACTTGTGCGAAATTGAATAATTTGAATCAAATTGAATTTTGTGCGTTCTACTCTCTAACTTTAAACTTCTGATTCTTCCTTCAAGAATGCTTGGCTTGAAACTTGAACAATTTTCAAAGAAAGAGCTTGTGCTTGATCTTTCTTGAGGGCTATTAGGTCTTCGGCAACGCTGATCTTCAAACGTAGCACCACGATCTTGGATCAAACACTATATTTAGGGACTTTGACAGAGAACATCTTAAATTTAGTGACGAATTCCTTGGATTTGGTGAAAAACATGACAAACTTCTTTGAATTTGGTGAAGAACATGACAAAATTCTTTGAATTTGATGAGGAACTTCTTAAATTTGACGAAGAACACTTTGAATGTTCTTGGGAATTCCAGAGAGAATTTGGGGAGCTTCAAGTCTTCAGCTGCTTAACCTTCTGACTTTTGTCTACTATTTATAGTTGGAGGAGAGATGGAGTGGCTGCATCATCTTGCTGACATGGCGCGGTCCTATTGGATGTCAAAGTTTGGAGCCTATCCGAAGACATAGCCAATAGGTTTTATCTTGCAGAGTTTTCATTTCTTTAGCTTTTCATAGGATCACGCCATTTTTCGCCATTTGATTGGCTGATTAAAAAATCAATTATTTATTTATTTATTTTATGAACAAAATTTATTTAACTGATATTCTACAACATATTTCCACATGGCATCAACAACAATATATTATTATTTTATCTAATTGATACTTAACCAAATGGTACATATTATAATATACATACATAGTATTTTCTTAATCTTTGTTCTGCTTTCCGTTTTCTCCCTTTTTTTTCTTCTTCATTGCTTTCTTTCTTTCTTTCTTTCTTATACATATATATTATATATATTTTCTTCTTCATTGCTTTCTTTCTTTCTTTCTTTCTTATACATATATATTATATATATACATATACATATAACATGTTACAGCATACATGTATATTGATGTGGGCACCTTAATTGAATAGGGAACAAGGATTGATAACCAGTCAGCTTACTGATTAGTAGAATTAGTACCTGGTAAGTAGATACACCCTTCCAACTTTTATAAAATGCTTTCGAAGCTATTTCTATGTTACAACAGAATTTTTTACTACATGTTTAAAATTATATCCAAATATTTTCCTGTCTTATGAAGGCATGCATTTGACATGTTGATTTCTGTGAAACTTAAACTATTTATTATTTTTTCAAAAAATCTAGATGTGATTTTATTTACAAAATAAATTACATGAAAACCAATACTCTGGAAAGCTGAACAAGTGATAATGTGAAAAGTCTCTCATGTGATACCGATGATAGTATAGAACGAGTTTCGCCCTACCAATCGAATAATAGATTAGGACCCCATGACTTAGGGAAGCAGTATTGAGGCTAGCAGTAGGCGAAGCTAATACATGGCCCTATAAACGTGCCTATCAAATGGACTTGCCTAAGATGCAAGGTTTGCAAGTCAGATAGAGCTTCTCTCCCAATGGACCTAAAGCCCATCTTTTTTCAACTTGCTAATCCTAGCCTCTACAACATGACCCAGTCTGAAATGCCATAATTGCTCAAGATTTGTACCATCCCTAGTGTGTTTGTTTGTTATGACATTTATCACAAGCTTATCATCCAAATTCAAGTAGTACAAGCCATTTATCAATGAGGCAGTGCCAACTAATTTTTAATGATAATAAATTTGGCACTTATTATCTCTAAAAGAAAATTCATAACCTTCTTCTACCAATAATGGTGTAGTGATAATATTTTAAAACCCATCTGGTAACAAATGACAATCTTTCAGGCCCAAAACATGACTAGATGATAATTTAATCAAAGCAGTGCCTATCGTAGCCACTACAACACTTGCCCCACTACTAATTCTAATAACTCCTCACTTCTGAAGTAATCTAGTCTTTGCCAAATCTTAAATTAAGGTGTAGTGTGGGAAGAAGCACCTGAATCCAAGATCCAAAACATAGAAAACACACCAATGAAATATGATGTCTCATAAACATAAAGTTCAATGCTTTCTTAAACATCTTCCAAGCTATAAGATTTCCTTTGCCAACATGAGAATCGGATGCACACCTTTCCCACTAGACTTTGAAACTCTAGGTTTCATTCTTTTCATCTTGCCTTCATTAGTTTCACTAATTGAAAGGCTCGACGCCTCAAGGACAACCTCCTTCCTAATGCTTGGAATGACAACTTTCAAAATTCTATCAATTCCTTTAAGAATAAGAACTCTTCTCAAACATTGAACCTAATCGGCTATATTAATGCCAACAAACATGATGGTCTCAATAATAATAATCATAAGAGTGTATATAATCATTCAAGAATAATGTAATCACAGAAAATAAGCAAATTATTAGTTTGGTTGTTAATTTCATTACCGAATGATTATGGACTTTAAATCATACAACCTTCCACTTTCAAATCCTACACTCCCTTGGGTAGCAAACAAGATCTTATTGGAAAAATCTCCTAGCAAGTGATTGGAGTTTTCATTGAGTATAGCATACCTCACACATACAGTTCTTAACATGATAGGCTCAATGAGTGGTAACTCTTACCAATATATCTCATGCATGGTCCAACCTTACATTTTGGCCCATGGCCTAATGAAACCTCACACATACAATTCTGGGCATCGCGGATCCATTTAAGTCACACCTACTGACTAACAATTCATGGGATTTGTAAACCCACCAATGGTCATCAAGTTCTTAAGGTGAAATATCCTTTAAATGTTATATCCAATACACTTAAAGCTCTAAATGCATGGTTGTAATGTGACTCCACAAATGTGATGATATCGCATGCTAAGATCATACTTAGGACTCCAAGCTTGATAAAGGGCTACGACGAAATAATTTCACTATTACAACTCAATACTGTTGAGGAAGTTTTCAATCCATTTGATATTCTTTCACTTTGTGCATTAGCCATATTGCATACACATATATCACATATGCAGTAATACATAAAATAGAAATAAAATTGATGAATATGGACTTTCTAGATCTGATTGGAGCCGACAATCAGATCGTGCACACATGTGTGAAGTCATATATACTCTTGCAAGGCCTTTTATAAAATCTTCTTCATTGGTCTTGCACTCCTCCTTCTTCTTGGGCTTTCCACACTTGGATCATCAAATAGATTCCAACCCTTGGTCCTGAACAACCACCAACTCCTTAGCTTTTAACCGGTTACCAACTCTTATTCTCAAAATTATAATTACATCTTAGTATACCACAGAAAAATAATTCCTATTATACTGTAGAAAAACTAGGGCTTTTTCTTAAGTTCATAAGTCATCCACACATTCATAAAACATCCATTCATCACATGTATGAAATAACAAAATACCTCGAACAACCATTTTATGACTTACGTATCTCATGCCTTAGTTTTCATTTACGGAAAATACCTTTCTCAATGTTTTGAATTTGAAAAAGGTATGGACCAATGTTTGTAAGACCTCATGCGCCTGTAGGAACAATTCCTAAGGGCTGTAGATTACCTTAGCATGGCCACAACACATTTTGCAATGTGTCATAGCCTTGCTCGGTGATCTCTCAACTGCGCCTCCTTGTCCCACGGCCACCACCCTTGGTAGTGGCAATTACATGACTTTTGTGGCAATGAGCCATGATAGAGCTACAGTGTTGTTTTATTCTTGTTCACTAAAATACGATTTTTCTTGCCTTTTTTCAATCCAAAACACCTACAAAACACTTTTGCAAGTATATACAAGTTTCAAAAACATGTTTATATAATTTTTAAATGAAGAACTAACATGAATCATAAAACAAGTGTATCTGAATACATTTATATGAAGAAAAACAGGGACTTTGATACCTCAGTTGGGTTCATTAGGTATGGGATGCAAAATTTTTTTTTTAATCTTAATCACAAAATCATCAAAAAATGCAGTGAAATAAATAAATCCCAACCCTATCCACTTTTTGTCACATAAAACACATAAACATAAATATTAGGATAGTTGCACGAATAATTTACCTAGAATCCAATTCTTGTAGGTTTCTGTTTATAATCCACAAGCCGCAATAAATTGTCGCCTCTAGTTTCCATACAAACAACTCCAACAAAACTCCATGAACTCTGTTGTGAAATTTCACAACTCTTTGTGCTTAGAGAATTTCTTGAGAGAAAATTTAAGGGGTAAGCTAGTAATTAATTTTTTTTCACATGCAAGTGGTGAAAACGAAAAGTGCTGCAAATGAACAGTTACACCACCAGTGTTCATGCATGAATATTGCCCTCTTGGAACTCTTCTTACTAATTTATTCTCAAGACATAATCCTATTCATATCAAGATGTCTAGAGCTTATGGAATGGCATCTATAAGCTTTTACGTGAACCTTAAAATTAATTCAAACCCATCCACCTTTAATTATTAATCTAATTAATAATTAAAGCACATTTGAATTATTTCCTTCAATTTAATTAATCCTATTAATTAAATTAAAAGCCTATTATGTTTTTAATTAATAATCTCCACTATTAATAAATACAATAGGTACAAAATAACTTTTTTGTACATTATCTTGTTAATTTAATTAATCTTCTTAATTAAATTAAAGCTTCATCATGTTTCTAATTAATGATCTCATCATTAACAAACATAATGAGGAATAAATTATTCTAATTTGGTCCAATCTAATTGTAACCAAATTGGTCTATCGTCTTGTTCTTTTGTGTATGACTCTCTAGTTCATTATTGAGTAACAACATGTATATCTCGAAGGATATAAGCAATACCTAACTTGCAATCCATATCATAACCACTAAGAGTGAAATGAGTGGATCACAATGAACCCTCTCAATCATAAACACCATGCAATATAAACCTTTTATTTTACTATGTCCTAATCGAGTGAGAACCATGAATTTAGTGAAACTTATAAGCGCAATCATATGATTAATTGATGTGTCTTTATGAGATTAAAGTTTCAATTAGAAACTCCTTTCTAATTACACACTACTTTGGCCAAGGATTTCTATTTTATAGAACATTAATTGCATAGAACAAACGTCTTGTGCACTTTTAAGGAGACAAATCTCATATAAATGTGCGCATGCCTTCATATGCACTTTTAAATGCCACTTTGGACTCATGACGCTATTCCATACGAGGATAGATGCTAATCCTTAATGCCCTAATGATACATTGACTGTCATGCGTACAAGACAACCATGTTGTCTCAAGTCTAAAGTCCATGCAAACTTAATACGATCACGAATCAAGACATGGAGAGTAAAGAGTGAACTTCATGAGTCTGCTTCACTTTGCGAGTCATTGTCCAAATGCTCATTCTCCAATGATGCATTGACACATATGTATTATCAGTATCTTATACTAAACGATATGACACTCACTATAAAAATACAAAGTACACAAGTCATATTGACTTTCCAATACCCTTTAGAGTGTTTGTGACCTGTGAACTGGTTATAGTGATTATGTACTAAGATAACCTTGTATTCATATTCATAAATTCTTATGAATAAAGTCTCTTAACACAATCACATTGGCATATGTAATACTTTATACTATTTAAGATTTACATGTCTAAAAATACTGTTACAACATTGACAAAAATAATCATCAATATTTTATTAATTAATGCAAATAACATTTACAACCAATATCCCTAAATATCTCTCATTGACAATTTGAAGTTAAATGATATATTACTAACAGCTAGTGGAGCTGTAGAAGGATGAAAGACATTAGTTTAATTTTTCTAGCGAATGAGACTTAATAAATGTAATAGACTAGTTTTATTTCATTTTCCACTATGAGAAATGTAATGGGTCTTATTTTGCAATAAGTGCAATTTATGATTTAGAATGATCTGATAACTTTGGGTTTTGGTATCCGCTGAGGTTACTCTCGAGTACTACCATGTCATAACTTTGAAACAAGGGTGTGACAAACACTATCGCGATAGCAAAGTTAATTCCCGTGACCACAACAGCAATTGTAGTGTGCAGTATCTGGTATCATAGCCCTACTTTACACTTCTAGGTCAACAACTTGCAACCACGAGATAGAGTATCGCTAGAACGGAGGCGACCATGAAGCAAGTTTGCACAAAGCGATATAATCTGTTTGTTTCCAAACGTCTTCCTACTCAATTTGAATCCTTCTACTTGATAAATAATCATGTTTTATAGGTTCTTAGGGACCTTTTATCATATTCTAATATAAAATTTTAATATTTATGAATTTCCCAAAATAATTCAAAAGCAATTCTCAAATCAACCTATTTTTCCTATACTGCACTTTTCATCAAAATCCTATGCATAGCTTATTCTAATATGATTTCAATGTGACATCCTAAATTTAATTCATATGTTGCCTATGAAATTCATGTGTCACGTGCCTAAATGTGTAAAACATAATTCCTAAGGTCATGCATTGAAACAACATGTTTTGGACTAGAAAGTTACCTTAAATTCATTATTGAAGCTAGAAGTCTGTCTCTTTCTCATTTCTCTGGGTTGTCCTTTGTTGTCTTCGTAAGTGGAGAATTCTCTTCTTTTTTTTTTCCCTTTCGTTAATTCTAGGTTAATTGGTGTATTTATACTTAGGCCAGGACATTTAATCTTGGCATAGTTTGACCTCATTAATATGGGAACAAATTTCTGTAAAATTTCAGCACTCCATCAGCCCATTAACCTCCTATTTAGGTCTCCATATGCTCATGATAATTATTGATTCTCAAGCTTCCTAGTTTTGATAAGGTTTGACTCGCGCATATTTGTATATGTTCCTTTCCATACAAACTTTATACTACCCTAGTTATTTTACATAAAAATAATAAATAAATAAGCAACTAAATAAATAAGTCATTCACCAAAATTTTGCTGGTAATATTTTTATCATTACATTGTGAGATTGATTATTAGGTCTTAAGTTCCAAAAGGCTAGTTTTGGAGGTTAATTTACTAGTTACTGAATTTGTAAATTATGAAATGTAGGTGTGTTTAATGCATAACAGGATGCCCTCTCAACTCTAATTCTCACTATTTCTCTCCATTTTATTAGAGATCTTTCGCATATCAAAGATAAAAATGTTGAACTTTTTTAAATATTCATTGCAAAAAACTTAGCCACTTTCAATCATACAAAAATATTTTCCTGACTAGAGTCATACTCCGTGAAGACTCTAATTAGCCATTTTAAAAAGAAAAATTCCTTGCTGCACTTCCAACACTTATTGGTGAGAAGGTCCGCAATCATATTAAAGAAACTTCTCAAAAGAAAATCATTCCTTATGTTCCTTATGAAGATTATACTTATGGTCAGCTTGTTGGTATCATCTAACATGAAGGTTAAAAAATATGTCAAGATTTGAAACTCGAAAAGCACGTCAAAAGAGAAATGAGGCAAATTAAGATAGAACCGTCAACAATTTGATATTAATCCCTTCAAACAATCACATTCTTCTTGTCAAGATAGTTGTACTTGAGACAAATCCAAAAGTTACAAAAAACCCTTTAAGAAGAATTACAAAACACATCAAAAAAAAACCCTTAAAAGAAGAATATTACAAAAAACAAACTCCTTAACAAGAATAAAAAATTTTAGCCCAAGAATTTCTCTAAGTCTTTAAAAGACATTAAATGTTTTAAATGTCAGAATTATGGACATACTGCAAAATATTGCAGACTCAAATCCAAGAACTTGATCTTAGAGAAGATGTCCTCAATAAACTCTCAAACTTTCTTGTTAGCACCTCTGATAATTCCACAAACTCTAAAATAGAAAACTCCTTTGTTTCAAAAGAAAATAAAAATTCTCTTCAAATTGATGAAATTGCTTTATCTAGTCTTCAAACTTCTTCTCAAAAAACTTCTTCTAAAGATAATGATGGATTTTCTATCCATGTCCTAACTTCAAAACGGCAAACAATTCTTGACATTATTAACCAAGTCGATAGCCCTGAGTTAAGGAAAGAAAGTCTTAAAAAACTTCTCAAAACTTTCACTAGCTGTGAAAGAGATCCCCAATCAACGTCTGAACCTGTGATTTCAAAAAACACTTATTATCTCACAAATATCCTCAACAAACAAAACATAAATCCAAAGAATTAATAGTCTAAGACCTCCAAAAGTAAATTGGGTTTGTTAAGCAAGACTTGAGAGAACTCAAACAAAAAAAAAAAAGCATGAGGAAGCTATTAAGCACATTCTCTCAAAAATACAGTCCAATGAAGAATCTTCGTCTAATTATGAGAATAATTCCATTGATACAAAATTACAAGCCCTCCAAGAAACACCAAATTAATTTCTCTTCATTCTTAGAGAAATTACAACAAGAAAATATATGATCAAAATTACTCTTAAATTTTCTCTTGATTATCTCCTTGATACCCTTGCTCTTTTTGACACTAGGGTAGATTTAAACTGCAAAATGACTGGCGTGGTTCCAAAAAGATTTCTTGAAAAATCACAAGAAAAACGTTTAGCAGCCAACAATACAAAGCTTTGTATTAAATGAAAAACCTTTACCAATATCATTAATAATGATATTTCTCTCAAAACAGCTTTTGTTGTTGTCTAAGAAATACATCATTCTGTTATTCTTGGAACTCCTTTCATAAATATTATCACTCATTATAAGGTCAAATCTGATTCTATTTCTTTTAAAATCAATCACAACAAATTTTTATTTCCTTTTCTTGACAAACCAAAAACTCGGAATCTTGATTACTTGAAAGTTTTTTCAATTCACCAAAATACTTTGCATAATCTTGTCCAAGCAAAAGACGTTCACCTTCAAGAACTTTACAAAAATATCTCTTTTAAAAGGATTCAAAAACAGCTAAATACTTCTTTCGTAAAAAAGCAAATCAAAGATCTCCAAAGTTCTATTGAAAAAGAAATCTGTGCTGAACTTTCAAATGCTTTTGGAATAGGAAACATGTTGTTGATCTTCCTTACATTGATTCTTTCACTAAAAAACAAAATCCTACTAAAGCTCATCCTATCCAAATGAATCCTGAACAAGAAGAACACTGTAAAGAAAATACAGGATCTTCTAGACAAAAGACTCATTTCAAAGTCACGTTCTCTATAGAATTGTGCACCTTTTATGTCAATAAAGCTTCTAAAATTGAAAGAGTCTCAAGACTCATCATCAATTACAAACAGATGCTTCTGAATCTGGGTTCAAAGATATTCTTCTCCAAGTACAAGAAAACAAAGAGTGTATAGTCCAATATACCTTAGGTCACTGGAACCAAACACAGAAAAATTACTCTACTATCAAAAAAGAAATTTTAAGTATTGTTTTATGCATACAAAAGTTTCAAAGTGATTTGCTAAACCAAAAGTTTCTTTTATGCATTGATTGCAAATCTGTCAAAAAAATTTTCAAAAGGGATGTTCAAAACCTTGCATCGAAGCAAATCTTTTCTAGATGACAAGCCATTTTATCTATTTTTGAATTTGATATTGAATTTATTAAAGGCAATATAAATACTTTACCTGATTTCTTAACTCGTGAGTTTCTATAAAATAGGAGCAATGCCCTCCAAATTACAATAGAAACCCATGGCTAAAGATAAATAGGTTGTAAAGCAGGAGGAACCCAGTCTCAAGTAAACAAGAGCAAAACAACTAACCTGGTATGATTTTGTGGTCAAAGAAGAAGAAGAAATAGAATAATTAAAGGATATAACACAGTCAGAATTCTTGATTCAAAAATTCAAAAAATATTCCTAGCATTTTGCCAATCCCCTGAATTATAAAAAGCCCTTTCAAAAAAGAATGACTCTAGTGAAAGTTCTGAGAGACTAAAAGCTCCAACCAAAGTCCCAAACATATCCAAACCTATTACCAAAACAAAAACTCCAAGTTCTAGTTCTTCACAAAAATCCTATCAATCCAAATATTACACCAAACCAACTTATCAAACTATTATTCCTCTTGAAAAAGGAATTTCTTTCAAAACCCCTTTTGATTGTGCCCAAAAATATTTTGGAAAATATCTTTTTATTCCTACTAATCCCATGAAAACAACGGAATATTGCCAAACTATCGTTGAGGTAACTAAGTCTATTACCATTTTCCACCATTATAAAACCCCAGACCAACAAATGTCGTCTTATTCTCTTGCAAAAATCCATAAAGTTATACTACCATCAGCATGGTCCACTAAAAATCTCACCAAACCTAGTTCAATTCTCTATCAAAAGGATGGAAATCAGCAAAGCAGAATCACCTTCAATTATTACGATTATTAGTAAGCCTGGTTTAATACATTCCTTATTCAAAACCTAAAATATTTGCATCCTTGAGTCATCTTTTTTAAAGAAAGTGAACTCATTGCCTCTTTTCCAAACTGGTTGAATTCTTGGTGGACCTATTTCGGGCTAGCCAAGAATATCATCATTGAACAACTCTTTATGGCCTATAACCTTTTTAAAACTCATTACAAACCAACATCTGATGAAGCAAAATTTCCTCCCATGGCAAACCTTTGCTCAAAAAGATACTCCAGTAGGTGTTTTGTTGGTATTTTGACATCCACAAACAAAATAATATTTCTTTTCTCAGAAGAAATTTCAAAATCATGATGTGGGAAAAGTTTCAACCAGCTAGACACTTCATCCCAGAAGGAGTGAAACATTTCCTTGGTATTACCCAAAAACAAGACAAAAGACAGTCAAAATTCCTCATGCAAAAATCTAGGATGCAAACTATAATTGTAGCAACAAAAACTCCTGAGGAAGTGATAAAAATTCTTGCCCAATTTGCACCAAAAGGAAAAGCTAAGACCTCAAAATCGTTTGAAGATGCTGAATCCTCTACCGATGAAGAGGATGAAACAGACTCAATCTTTGAAATCTTTGAGAATTCAGGATTAAGAAGAAAAAAGGAAAAGAGAGAGAAATAGCAAAAAGAATAGTGAAAAACAAAAGAAACAAAAAAGGAAAAAATCAAAAGAAAAACAAAAGAAATTATTTTCTCACTATTCAAAAGTACAGTTACTATTCAAAAATACAGAAACTATTCAAGTACACAAGGAAAGGACAAAAATAGTATAGTCACTGTAGCATAATTGTTCACTTTCACGGTGTAGTCACAAGTTTGAATACTATTCAAACTTTTCGAAATTGCAAAGAGGCCCTTCCAAGTATCTATAAAAGAAGGCCCTCTCTTTCATTCATAAGGAGAGCTAAAATGGAGAGCTTGGAGAGCTTGAAGAAAGCTTGGAGAGCCATCAAAAAGCTCTCACCGTAAAAATTTTAAAAACTGAAAAAAATCAAAATAGTCAAAACAGCCTTGTAATAGATAGGGTAGATAGGAGTTTTATCCCATTCTTCCTTTCAAAACACCAAACATTTTTCTTTTTAGAGGAATGGGAGGCAGATACCCTAAAGGTATCACAACTCACCAAAAATTTCAATTTCTTTCAAAAGGTTTGTATCAGGCATAACCTGAAGTTTGTACCTACAAATTTTGTTTAAATTTATATCAAAGTATTTAAATATTTATTTTTTGTTCTGCATATGATCGGCATAGCCACCTAATTTAAATATTTTTGTAAATATTTCATACATATGGTTAACATAACCGCCTGTCATTAATTTCTACAAACATCAATTGGTATATCGGCTGAAAACCTTACTGATCCTTAGATTTAATAGGTATACCAACACCACGTACCAATCTCAAATATTTTATTTTTGCTTTATTCCAAATTTCTCTTGCTTTATTTATTTTTTATGTTAAATTCCCAAGTGTTTAAACCCTATCCTCGTCTGGTCCTGGTGTCGTGTTTAATGCATAATATGAGCCTACAGTTATAGTTACTAAATAAGAGTGATCATTTCAAAATGAAGCAAGTCAGAGGAGTGATTGTGAATTTCATTCATTTTAATGAAATTATTTCTTTCTTGAGTTCATATATGTGGAAAACATATATGTGAATAGTCTAAGAGACAAAGTTGGACATAAAAGATAAGAAATGTGATTTGTAGATATTCTAATTTGTATTTATAGACGAAGGTCAACTGAAAAAGGTAAAGACTCATAAATTATTATATGATTTTATTAATATATTTATTTCTATGTAGAAATCCAAATGACATGCAGTACCATATGTTAGTCACCCTTGAACAAATATTTGTGAGATACCATTTTGGTATCTTGTGTAGGAGAATTTCATTGTATTAGAAGAATAAGAAATTTCTTATTCAATATTCCTTTAACTAAGAATATAGATGCCTCTTGGGAAGTGACAATTATTGTAGCTAAATATATTGAGATATGGTATTAAATTAGAAAGCACATATGCTTAAGAGACAGGATGATTTCCATTAATTATGGGAAGTCATTGATAAATTAGGTTGACCTTCTAATGTGGGAAGAATATTAAGTTTTTGAACTATATGAGAAATGGGACTTTGGCCAACAGAACGTCAACAAAGATAAAAACCTAACCTATGCGATTGAAAATCTCATAAATTGGGTTCATTTTGATAAGAATAAGTATCTATTGATGCTATAGCACTCAATATTTGAGTTCTACTTGAGGTCTTGATAAAGAGTGCTTAAGCTACGAATCTGTGAGAGGTTGCGTTATAAAACTCTTAATGAATTCATAGTCCTTATGAATTGTGTATTTAAGTGAGTGCACACCTAATGAATTCACTTATACAAGAGTGAAGTGGGGCCACTCCTATAAGATTCTAGCCAAATATTTAGAACTTTTATGAAAAACTAGAGTGGCACACATCTAAAAATGCACAAAACCATGTTTGACAACAAATTTTAAGTCTTTAATGCGATTGATAAGACCTTTGTGTTACAATAATGATTTAATGATTCATAAAATGTAGTTTCACTAGCAACTCTGTAAGTTAAGTCTTATTGATCTAAATTTGGTTTATAGTCTAATCGACACTAAACGCACTACTTTAAGACCACATCCAATAGCCTTAAGACTTGACTTACATTGCTTGTGGAACTATATTTATGAATCATTAAATCTTTGTTGTAAGACGAAGGTCTTATCAATCACATTAAAGGCCTACTTTGTTGTTCAACACGGCTTTGTGCATTTTTGGATGTAGGTCGTCCTAATTTTTCATGAAAGCTCTAAATATTTGGCAACTTAAGCACTGTTTCTCAAGATCTCAAATGGGACTCAAATATTGAGCGTCAACAGGTACTACTTCTTATTCATATGATCATAATTCATGGGATCTCCAATGACATAGGTTGGGTTCTCATCTTTGTTTATCTTCGATTGGCCAAGCCTCATTTCTCATGTAGTTCAAAAACTTAATATTTTTTCCCTCTATTTAGTCAGAAGATTGACCAAATTTATCTATGACTTCCCATATTTAATAAAAATCATTACATCTCTTAAGCATATACACTTTTTTGTATAATACCGTAACTCAACATATTTAGCAACAACAATTGTCACTCTATAAAAGACATCTATATTCTTGGTTAAAGAATTATTGAATAAGAGATTTCTTATTCAATTAGCCTCAAAATTAGCAAACTCTAAAGTTATACATTCTAATTGCACAATTGTTTTATTGCCTAATTTCCATGCTACTGCACCTCTATCAAATTTTTAATTACTAGTAGATTTACAAATGATACCTCTCATTTGGATTAGATATCCAATTTAAATCACCGTATTCTTTTAATACAATAAAAATCTACTACACAAGATACCAAAATGGTACATCTCAAACATTTGTTTGAGGACGACTTACATATGGGCATAGCCTGTTTCTCTTAATAATATAAATCTAGTTTTAGCAATCGTCACTAAAATGATATAGAATCTAGCCTTAGTGCTAGTTCCCCTGATGATATAAGATCTAGCCTTAGCACTAGTCCTTTGAGGCATATCAACATACTCTCCATGATTAAGATCTAGTTTAGTGTTACTCCCTCAAGGCATGTTTCTATCGCATAGAATATTTTATAATGCCTCTTAATTTAATTTTCAATTTCTTTCAACGGGTCATGCGCATAACCTACATATTATAAGAATTCCTACATAGAAATAAATATATCAATAAACTCATATAATAATTTATTAGTCTTTACCTTTTTCAGTTGACATACATCTACAAACACAAATTAGAATATCTACAAATCCCCTTGTTCTAACACCTATTTCTAGGGCATCCTTAGCATTGGGCTCAAGATAATGAAAAACAAAGGAAAATTGAGAGCTTGACAATGTCGCATCGTAGAGGTGGGGTATACTAGATGTTTCAACCAAAGCAATCATAGGTGTGTTTTCAAAAGACTTGAAAAGCTACTAAAATAGGAAGTGGAGGTAGTGAAGGGGTAGGAGTGGAGTGGACTTGATTGGCAATGGAGAAATAAAAAAGAAAAAATGATACATAAAGAAACAAGAAGGGAGTAGAAGAACTTGAAAACATCTCGGTGAAAAAAAAACGCAAATGATAGATAATAAAGAAGGTATTAAGACCTAAAGAAGAATAACTGAAAAGAAGAGAAAAAGAAAAAAAGAAAAATTTTATTCTTAAAAATTTATTTGACAATTATATTAATAATATTTTAAAATCATTTTCATACATAAATTTCTAAAAACAATATTATTAATGTACACATGTAGTATAAACACAAAACAATAATGAAAGAAACAATAAAAATAATATTATTTTATACATATATGGTTTTCAAATCATTTTTAAATAAAAATAATACTATTTTCTTTCTGTTGTCTTTCTTAACTAATAAGTTGTCAAACCAACAATAATAATAATTTGAATAATGATAATAATAAAATTTATTTATGACTAGAACAACAACACTAACAACAATAATATTTTTATTGGTAATCAGAACAATGATCATAATAGTAGTAACACGTATCATGAACATAGTACTTCTAATAACACTAATTCTAAACTATCAATGGCAGCAGCACAAAATATTCATAATAATAGTGTCAATAGTAGTAATACTTTTTTTATTTGAAAAATCAATTACTTTAAATGAGTTGTCATCCAGTCCTAGCCTAATTTACTTGTTCTCATGTCATATTAGTTTAGTATTAGTAGTAGTGTTGGACTCCATGTCCATGTCAGTTCTAATGTTTAAACTCTTTCGTGTTTAATCCAAAACATAAAAAAATGGCAAAATTAATTAAAAAATTATTAAGAGCATTCAAAACACATTACACAAATGATTGAAAGAGAATGTTGCATCAATAAATTAGAAGTAAATTAAAATTGAAGATAAGAGATTATTCAAACTTGTTTTTATCAATTTCCTATATTATAGAAGTTAGTCTAATAAGACAAAGCTAAATAATATAAAAGATACACTATTATCTTCAATCACTATCATATAAGGAAAGAAAATAGAGCTCATTTTAGGAAGCTAAAATCTTCAAATATTTTTTGATTTGCACGATTTTTTCAAATCTAGATGAATTCTTTATTTTCTCATTTCAACCTCTTCTATGATGTCCTAAGTTCAATTTTGAAGGAATTTATTGCAAGGAGTTGTTGTTGTGCTATAGAACAACTTTTTGGCTTTAAATGTCTCGCACTTGGTTTGCATTTTCAATTAATGTTTGATTACCTACATGATTTTTAGCTCGATTGGGAATCTTACATTACTCTATACTGTATTATAATTTCACCATTTTCCAATCACTAGTTCTTTATTAAGTAAAAGGTTTGTCTTGCTCGATTACGGATCGATTTTTCTTTCCTTGCTCAAATATCCGTATCTTGAGAGTACTAAAACTTCATAATGTTGACCTCAAAGCAAGTTGTAATTTATACATAGCTTTATAGCTTATTGAATCATTACAATCATTGATTCATTAAACTTTCCCCATAAATTTCAACCATTGGCAACATTTTTATATCTAAATGGATATTTGTCCATATCGCTACTTTTCAATCTAAGGTAGCAAGCATGTTTTTGTTGAATGACTTTTTTTGAGACACTGAGCCTAACAAATCTGCCTTGGACTATTATTTTGATGTGGACATACTCATTGGAAGGTTAGTTTTAACAAGTTTACTCGTCTCTTATGAGTAACAATTTTGATTTCTTTATTGTTTAAGTTGGGACTTGAAGACGCATGTATTTGAGTTTGAAAGGGGTTATCTTTCAATCTTCTTTGGAAACAAATAAAAGTGCTAAGAGGTTCTTGTTTGCATTCACTATAGCCCATCCGTGTTGTTAATCTCTAGCTTCCTAGCACCATGCCAAAATTTTAACTTTGATTGAGCAATCTCTAAGGGAATCCAAGGTATTGGTGCCATGAATTAGCTTTTTCATTATTTTGGAAAAATGCACTTAGATTATGTAGAAAAATAGAGTTTTGGAAAGTCTTGTCAAAAGGCATGTTTCAATAGTCAAGCTTTCCTGATTTCTAAAGTTTAAAGTGGAAAAATTTCAACCAAATCTAGATGATTTTATGTTGTTTAGAGGCTGAAAATTATAGAAAATATTATCTAATCTTGATAGGTATAGAAGAGGTTGATATGATCTACACTTATTGCGTAGAAAGGATCCTTGAATGTGTGGAAGTTTGTCATGACAAGATAATTACAAATCATGTTGAAAGTGTCAATTGGAGGGATCTCTAGAATTTAAAGGTCAATTTTCATAAGATTGAAACATATCATATTGCTTGTAAAAAGGGCTGAGAATTATGATCAAAAGTAAAGAGAAAGACTTGGAGTGAAATATACTTAGTGTCAGTTTTCACGTTTATTCACATTCAAATTCTATGAATACTTTATTTGATTGATTTTCTTAATCCTTGGGAGGACAAGCTCATGTCAATGTTATAGGCATCATCAAAGAGGGAATCTTGTTATCTTGTTGTCAAAGGAATTTTAGATAGAAACAAGTTGACTAGTTCAGAGGCAGAGATTTTAATCAATGCAAATTTGTAGCTACTGGATCTAGCTCATCATGACTTGAAATCAGTGGATTACTAATATAGGTGTTGTCCCATAAATATTGAAGTGGTTTGCTACAAATTACATAATTAATTTTAGTGTCATCTCTTTATTTTCATATTGCTTGAATAAGTGTATACTCGTAACATATCTTAAAATAAGCTATGAAATCGAACCAACAAAAGGTGTGGGCATGGGTATCATTACTAGGGACTCCTCTTAACATTTCTTGTCTAGAGAATAGGGTTTCATATCATATTGCAAATCAAAAACATGCATCACTTCTTGGCGCAAAGAATGCAATTAAGTTGGCAAGCCCATTTGGATGGAAGAGAGGGATTTCTCAGAGTGACTTCATGGAAGTCATTACTATATTGAAGTTCAAAGAGTAAGACTACTCACACTTTGGATCATTTGTCTAGAGTATTTAAGATCTCCTTTCTAACTCTTCTTCTATTTCTTTTAACTTGATCGCGAGGACAAGTTTATGCCCTGCTCATCACATTAGGATTGTATATTTGTATGGAGGTTTTAGTTTAGAACCTCTAATCCAAACTATGTTTTGTCCATTGTCCTTGCTATTCATACACATATAATCAAAGTTCATGGAAAATATTTACACCTAATTTTTTGAATGACACTAAAATTGTTCTAAAATTTTCAACTTTCTATATCTTATAGTTGAACATCATGTTAAAGCCAAGATCAAAATATAACAATATAAGTAATTTTAAGTATATAATAGGCATAAAATAATAAATATTAGTGAAGAAAAATACAATAATTTGCCTTTTTTTTAGTATTATTAAGTAAGCAAGGTATTTTAAGCTATTTTCATTAAGAAAAAATGAACACAAACAATGGCCGAAATATAAAGTTCATTTCAATTGGCCTTGGATAGTAATTTCAATTGGCCTTGGATAGTAATATCTGTTGAGAGCGCTAATAACTCTTGAACCTTACTCCATACTTTTTTCTCAACGCCCCAATAACTCCTTAGTTTGTGATATCGTAACTTGTTTTTTGGATGTATTACTCCTCACCTAAGAATGTGTTCACTAAACTTAGCAAACGAACCAAGCCACGCTGGTAATTTATTATGTTTAATTTTTTAGCTACGTAGGTCTACATCAACATATGAGTTGAGGTATAAGTCTATCATTTTGCTTGCTTTAAAAATATGCATACTAAAACACTAAAAAGTTGCATTTCTTGATGCAGGCATGTAATTCTCTCAATTTTACAAACAGAAGTATAATTAGCATATGCTTGGTTGTCATTTCAAATCAAAATATTTTGATGAGTTGTAGATAATTTTTTGAGTGTGTACTCATAAGCAATTGAAACATTTACATGCTTTTTGCATTTTATTATAATGTTTTGACCCTTCAAACTACACATGTAAATTAAATATACAACACTTCAAAAATAATTTTTTCTTTTCTATATATATAAACATATTTAAAATTGAATCATTACATATATTATAAAGCAAATTATTACTTAATCCATATACATAATCTGACATCAATATATATTTATAAAACCTAAAACCCTCATACAATATTATAATAATCAATCATTATATAATTTTGTATTGATAAGAATATAGAATAATCAAATTAAAGATACAAATTTATTATTTTTACACTATTTATGTAAAATTTTATGTAAAAAACATACTCTAATTCTAACCCTCAAAACTTACAAACAAGCATGGCATTCCTCCCCTTGCCTTCACACTAGATAAGAGAGACATTAAATTTAGCAAGGAGGATTAGCAAGGAGGAAAGTACAGGAAAGTACGAAGGAGACATGAGAACAAAGAGTCTTCATACTAAAAAGGTACTAGAGGCATTGCTTATTAATTCACCTTTCTCAATTTTGAAACTTAGATAGTGGTTGGATGAACTTATAAGTTTTTCAAAATATTTTATAAAATATTAAAAACTTATAATCTAATGAAGAGTGTTTGGTAAATTTTTTTTTTTTAAAAGAGCGTATAAGCTTTTAAAATAAATTATTTAAACTTTATAAGCTCTTTAGAAATAAATAAGCCATTCTCAACTTATTCATCCATCTTATAAGCTACTTTATTTAATAAATTAAAATTAACATAAATATTTTTAAATTACATTTTATTAATAGTATTTAATTTGTTTTTGTTATTATTAAACCAAAAAATTATAGTTAACTACAATTATAAATTTCAATAAAACTGTATAAAATAATCTTACCAAACACTTTATTCACTTTTTTTAAAATAAGATCTATTAGCTTATAAATTTTAAAAACATCTTATAAGCTACGTCATGTATCCTCCTCTTAGTGCAAAACTTTATCCTATTTTAATTTAACTCAACACACACACATCTGTACAGAACAAGATCATCATTTTTTTCGGCGGGAAATACAGAAGGTGAATAGCACCAATCAAATGTTAATATTATGGAGCAGTTTGTTATTTCATTATTGTTACGGTGTAGAAGGCCAAATGAATCTAACCAGATGGTGTAAGATAGCAATTATCCAAGGGTGACATGTGACATGACAGTTGAAGAAATAAACACAATTAAATAATTTAAAATTCATCGCCATCTTTCCATGCACTTCATCATTATCATAATGATCGTCAACCTCATCGTCATCTTATTATATATCTAAGTCAATTTTGATTTCATATAATGAAATTATTAAAAGAACATTAACCCTTTGTCTCCTTTTATTTCGCTTCAGAGCTTCAATTTTTATTCATTTCATCCACCTATCTCAGTTTTATTTTGTGTTATTTTTTTCAAATATATTTCTTTCTTTATGATTTTGTAAATTTTATAAATAATATAAAATGTATATTTTAAGAAAAATACTATTATTTCTATTTATGTGCGTTGGTATTGGATGTTTCTTAATTTTAAGTTATCTCGCGTGTGTGTATTCAATTTTATTCTAATTTTAATTAATTCTTATTTTTCTTTCAACTTCACCTTGTTTTTATTTTATAAATAATATAAAATTTATATTTAAAAAATTTACTTATTTATATAATTATGCACTTCTATATACCTCTATTACTAATATTGATAATAAGTGGTGGATCATATTCCAGATGTTAACATGTTTCTCTCTGTTTCTTTTTTAATTTTAATTTTCAAACAGAGCTCACTAAACTATGCTATATCACTTGATAGTAAAATTAAATAATTTTGGATTTAGAACTAGAATCGAAAGTCTTTCAATTTAATGCAAAACAACATTTAACAATTTGCACTTTTTTTTTTGGTTCTATAAACACTTTAAATTGTTAATTGACCTAATTCTTTATATATTACATTAAAGCACAAAGTTATTCCAAGAAAATGTATTCAGTACATCATTGATTAATTTGATAAAACAACATGGTTTTGTTGAGAACAAGATTTTAAGTTTAAAAATCTAAGAACAATGTAAAAATAAGTAGAAAAAATATTTGAGAGGATAAAAAATATTTGAGAGGATAATATGATTGCAGTTCATCTATTTTGTTGGTATGAAGATTAATGAAAAAACTAAGAAAAAACATAGCAATTTCTTGCTGTTAAAGAATAATCTACAACTTTCGCCTTATCAACGCTATTATTATTTTTAATATTAAACTAAAAAAATCATTTTTAAGAAATAAAAATTTACCTGTAGTGTAAAATATTTATTATATGATCTCAATCATTTAAATCCGGCTTGAATATTTTAATATTTCAAGAGAATAATAATGATAATAATAATAGAACCCTTTTGCCCATATATTTGAACTAAAAAACTAAAAAGCAATCGTGTCATATAATACGCGCCACATATAATATAATTACCAATGGAAAATCGTAAGACTAGTGAGAAAGCAAAATAAAATGCCTTGTGGAATCTAAGTCACGATTTTAGTATAATATTTTTTTTTTCTCATATCTATACCTATTTGATTTCTTTTTTACACAGATACCACTACAAAAAAATAATTTTATTCAATCATTTTCTTTTTATTTTCAATTATAAAATTAAACATGTAAATGACTAAATTGAACAAAGTGAATTTAATGGGAACTAAAAGAAAAATAGAGTTATAGGACTAATTTAACTTTTTTGCCTATTTATTTGAATTAAAAAATGAAAAAGAGATCATGCAATAATAGATTTATCTATAGAAATTTAACCGTTAGATTAATGTGAAAGCAAAATAGATCCCTCTTAGAATCTAAGTTGTGATTTTAGTTTAATTTTTTCATTGTCTAATATCTATATGTAAATAATTTCTTTCTTTCCATTTTTTTTTAAACATAGACACCACCTTAAAAAAAAAAATATATTATTCAATTATTTTTTAAAATAAGATGAAAAATATAAAACTGCTTAATAGAAAGAAAAGTCAAATGAGAAGTAATTTGCGTGAATTCTACTCCAAATAAACAATGAATTAGCACTAGCAGTAGCCAATAGCAGCACCAGAATTTCACCCCAAGCCATCCTCTCAATCAACGCACTACTAAATATTTTATTTTATAATATTTTTAAAAATTTAAATTTAATTTTTTTTAAATATATAATAAATTAATTATTTTTCAATTTTTATATTTATTAAAATTAAATTAATATTTTTACATATTACATATATATATATATATATTTTATAATATAATCATTATTTTTATAAATTATCATATCATTTAATTATTATTATATATTTTTTCTATATAATTTAATAAATTATATTATTTTTTAATTAAAATATCCTTTCCAAACCAAAATTATAGACAACAAAAACCCCCCTCTCCCAAACATAGCCTTTCAGTTTTCAACAGCTTTTTCGGCAACTTTTTTTCTTGTTTTTTTTCTCTTTTTGTCGTTGATTATTCACGTATATAATTCTTGGTTGTTCACTACAAATCATTCGGAATCAAAGCGCAAATCTTGGAACGCAGCTTCTTCTACTGGTAACTGGATAAAGGTGAGCCCTTTGCTTTTCTTGCTCCGTCTTTTTCCATTCACGCTGTGTTAGTTTTTTGGTTCAAATATGTTGAATTGTTCTGTGAAATTTTCTCCGAATCTTATCTGGGCTGATGTTTATTCATTTTCTTTTTAATTATTTTTTGGAGATTGTGATTTTGTTGTATGTTCGGGTCTTTTTTTTTTTTTTTCTCTTTTTTGCTTGTGGAATTCTGTCCAAAGGAACTTCTCTTGACTGTACCTTGCCTTTTGCGTTATATCTAGAGATAGCCACTGAGTTCACAAGGTAAGAAAACTTGAGGGAGCCATTCGTTCTTCGAATTCTATATTTTTTTTTTTAAATTGGACGTAGTTTTTCTGTTATGATAGAGAACAAACCTGAGGATTTCATTAACAAGGGGATCCTTCGGTTTTGTTTGGAAGAAGCCATGTGTTTTTGAGGTTGGATGTTTCTGAGGACGAAGTTGAGTGTATGATTTTCTGATTTTTATGTTCGGGACGTCTATTTATGATATTTGTTTTTGAATTGAATAACGTCTAGTGGAGTTTGCTTTGCAATTGTAATGTTCGCTCTGGCCAATGTCTGATTGATTTGAATTTGAGCGTTTGAACTTCTTCATTGCTCTCAATTTTTTTTTTTTATGTTATAGCTCTGTCAGTTTGGTTCAACTTTGATTATTTAAAGCTTGAGAGGCACTACAGAAGGTGTTGGGAAATTTTAAAGATTGATGTAGTGTTGATGGAAGGATGAAGTGAGTGCAAGAATGTATAGTGGATATAACTTCATTATAACAGACATTTGTACAAGTCGTGACAATGATAGTATAAATATAAGAATGCTCACTTTCTCAGGAAGATTATACTCTTTCTAAGATACACTACCTCTCATTCTTTCTCTCTGTAAGACTTGCTTAGAGAATTCCTACTCTTTAGAGACCTTATTTTCTCTGAAGCTTAGTTTGGGTAGTGACATCTCACTCCATTTTATAGGTGTGCAAATAAGGTTGATTGTGTCCCTTGAGCGACCAAATTGGCAACCACTGTTGTTGCTCCTTCTCACCTGAGCGAACCACTTATGGAGTGCTCAAATTAAACATTGCTGGTTCTGTTACCTAGGTGAGCCAGCAGGTAACACTCAAAAAATTGAAATGTCGTTGGTCTGACGCCTAGGTTAACGATCTACGATGTGTGGCTGCCTCCGATAGGCTTGGAATTCGATCTTCTTGTTGGCAGTGTGGCTTATGCAACCTGGCAAGTGACCGAATGAATCTGGACATAATATGTGCTTCCATTCATCCGACAAATGGGCAGCAACCCCAACAAGAAGAATATACATTAACACGCATGTGGTACCCTGTACCCACTAGACTAGCCTTTTGCTGTTTCTCCATGTGGTTTAAGTAGGAATCCAGGGTGAAGGTTTTATGTTGAAATTATGTTTAATTTGATCTCCATTCATCCTTCTTGTTTCAAACTTGATCAATTTTGAAGAGTTGATTCCAGCAAGGTACACCACTTATGTTGAAAAAACATGAAGATTCTAAGGCTGTGCCTAGATGGAGGGATTTGGATTTGGGGATAGGGTGGGAGCTAAGGAATTTGAATACCCTAATATTAGATTGATTTATAATCCACTATACTGATGCAGGAAATAGCTTAATGCGTGCTCAAGGATTTGATATTTTTCATGTCAACCAATTGGGACTGTGATGGCATTTGTAGCTCCAACTCTCCATTTGAATTCAATTACACTTACTTTTGGAATCACTTATGGTTGTTTCCTTGAATTCTTATATGAAATTTGGTTCTTACAAGTCTCCATTTTACTGTGCACTAAGTCTTCGTAAGTGTACATTTAATGCTTTTTTCTTAGTCCCTTAAATACAAGTGTGACATAACTTATATAGAACTCTTACAAATGAGTCGTGCTTTTCAGTTTGCTTTCTGCAAGTGACAGTTTTTACTTATTTCCTAGTTGTCTGCTTTCTTGATGGTTACATATTCAGAGCAATTTTTTTTATATTTTAGAATGGAAAAGCTTGAGCAGAATGAGGAGTATGAGTGGATTGAGAGAGTGAAATCAGAAGGTTCCGTTCCTTGTCTTCACCCAGATCATTGTCCAAATGGTTGGTCTTCTCCTCCTGGTGATGCTTTTATGCTTAGAGGGCCAGAATATCTAAGGACAAAGGAGAAGATCCCTGGTGGTGATTATCTTCTGAAGCCACTTGGTTTTGACTGGATTAAAGGATCAACAAACATTTCAGAGCTGTTAAATAATCCTAAAAACCGTGTTCGGAGAGCACTAGACAACGAATGTTCAAAGGGTCATAATCCTTTTGTTTGGGCTTTCAATTTACAAGTCCCAACCAAAGACAACTACAGCGCTGTTGCATATTTTGTGGATTTGGAAACTAGCCTGGAAGATTCTTTGATTAATCAATTCCTGAAGGGAGATGATGCGTTCCGGAATTCTAGATTAAAATTGATTGCAAACATTGTGGAAGGCCCCTGGATTGTGAGGAAAGCAGTTGGTGAGCAGGCTATCTGCATAATTGGCCGAGCACTTACCTGCAAGTATTCTATAGGAGAAAACTTTATTGAAGTTGATATAGATATTGGATCTTCTATGATTGCAAATGCAATTGTTCATCTGGCATTTGGGTACTTATCAATAATGACTGTTGATTTAGCTTTTCTTATTGAGGGTCAAATTGAATCAGAGCTGCCAGAACAAATCTTAGGAGCTGTAAGATTCTCAGAGCTTGATGCTGCTGCAGCAAGGCAAATTGAATTGCCCTCCGAAGGCAGCGCTGGAAATTTGCAGTCTTTTTTGCCAACTAGATTTTGGCAGTCATTTGGGCATGGATTTTCCCACTTTATTTGTCCAGGTGCCCAAGAAAGTGGCGATTCCAACTCAAGTGCATCATATGCTAATGGATCTATTGATCATGACACAAGTAGTGGCAAGGCTGACAATCCATAGGTACTACTCTTTAAGCATTCAATTGCATTTGCACATTTATTGATTTTTGCTAGATGATTACATTTGTAATGCCTTTTATTAGAAAAGTTCATGACATTAGTGTTGGATTTCCGTGGGATTTACCTATAAAAATCAAAACTTTAGAATATAACATCATTCAATCACAGTGGAAGCAAGGAGAACAAATTCCACTCATTTTTGTTACAAAACACATAAGATATCAAGAAAAAAAAAACAAGCATGATGTTTGTACGTCGGGAACATTTCCAAATGGTTTTGGATGTGATCTTTAAGTCACAGCCCTCAAACCTTTAACCTTTAGTTTGTCCACTCAACTAAGATGATCACGAGCTCTTTCTACACTTCACAAAACACTTTTTGTAAAACTCTAACACAAACTTTTTAGGTAAAAAGGAATTTTTGACAAGAGTTCAAAAGAGGGTGGCTAGGGGTTGCTTTTTCTTACTTGATGGAGCTGCACAAATTGTAAGGTTCAAAAAATGTCTTGAACTCTTAAAGCACCCCTTTAAGTAGTTATGATACAAGAGTTTTAGGTATGGACTCCATGGGCCCTTTTACATGGGTCCTTTAATTAAAATAGCCCATGAACTTGTATTTATTAATTTCATTAATAAATTAGCTCATATGTCCTTTAATAATTAAAGCCCAATTGTGTCTAATTAATTAATTGATATGCTTCTAATTTATGATTCATCATTAACAACAAATACCATAGTAATTTATTTAGTTCAATTCAATTACAATTGAATAAATTGTTCCACAAGTCTTTTCAGGCCTTTTATGCCACCCGTCAATTTAACATTCGCAATACATCCTAACCTTATGTGTGTGTTTCTAAGTTCATCCTTAATTAGCGATGAATATAGTTCAAAAGACATGGGTAACATCTAACTTATGGCCCATATTGTAATCTAATTAAGGTGAAGTGAATCAGATCACAATGACCCTTTTTGATTATGATTACTATACAATATAGATCTTTTGCCTTACTTTGTCTCAACTGAGCAAGATTTATGGATTTGATCAAATTCACAAGCTTAGTCGTCATATGACCAGTTAACATTTCTTCATGAGAGTCAGTATTTCCTTATGAGACAAGTGCTCCTATCGAAAAATCTTTTCTGATTATAGAGTATCTTGGTCAAGGCTTCAGTCTCATAAAATATGAAATGAAAAGGACAAATGTCTATTCACTTGCAAGGAGATAAATCCCCACACATGCCTTCATACGCAACTGAGTAACGACATGTTGAACTCATGATCCTATTCTATATTTGGATAGATATTAGCCTTTAATACTCTAATGATATATGTTAACCATTATGCGCACAAGACAACCATGCTGTCTTAAGTCTAAAATCCACGTGCACTTAACATGATCATGAAGGAGGACCTTGACAACTAAGATTGAACTCCATGTGTTTGCTTCTTCTGTTAGTCATTGGTCGAGTGCATATGCATATTCCTTAATGGCACACCCCACATATATATTTTTAATATCTCATACTAAATGGCATGATGTTCACTGTACAAAGACAAGATATGCAAGCCGTACTGACTCTCTAATATCATTTAGAGTGTTTGTGACTTACGAATAGATTTTAATAATTAAGTACTACCAACCCACAAAGCTGAAGCCTAACAACGACTTCGACCCATTGCTAACAAATTAACCCACACAAATCCCCCACCCCCACCCCCCGAACCCCAAGAAAAAGGAACCGCAACTCTATCCCACAAAATTAAAAGATATTAACCTAAAAACTATGAACAATAAATCCCACAACACTTATATATTGAAAATCGCATAAATATCCTTAATTACATTATATTACTAATGTTTAGTTTATTTTTATCACTCTTACACTAAATAATTATAATAACATGTAATTGTAAATTTCAATAAAATTTTATAAAATAATTTTATTTTTTCTTGAATCAAACTTAAATGAAATTTTATCATGTGTGCATCTGCTTATTAAATTAGACTTCTTGGTGCTTGCATCTGTCCTTAAATTTATATATAGTACAGATGGCATAGATATGAATTAAATAGGTTATTAATGGTATTTTTCTAAAAATACCATTACAATACCAGATAAAAGTCTTAGTAATAACATAACAATATAGATATATTTACGTATTTCAATTGCTTTCAGATTTTAAACTATGCAAATTAGTTAAACATGTATCATATGTCTTTATTTTCCGTTGCTCCATAAAGGTTTAACTTAAATAATTCTCAAGTAATTTGTCATAAAATTAGTAGCAATAAAAAGTATGAATTATTTTAATTAGTTATGTCTGGGGATAATCATGAACGTAAATTATTTAAATTGCTTCAGATTAGGTGTACATTCTGAAACTCGCCATGCCTAACTCCTATAAAATTTTGTAAATAATATTATATAATTTAAAATTAACTTTTTTAAAAGTCTTTTATACTTATTTTGTATACAGATTAAATAATTAATCAAAATGTATAATCGAAAATATCTGAACTTTTTTTACGCCGGCACCCCCAGGACCTGGGTTCCATTCCCGGTTCTATTCCATCAGAATTTTCATAGTTGCTGCTGTGGAATTTTTCCTTTCCACTTTACCATCAATTATTTTTGTGAAATTCTCATGTCTTGGTTCATTCTCTTATATGTTAAAAATCTCATAATCTTGACAGCTGCAGGTCTCCAAATTACTTTGGTCACATTTGATTTCAGCATTAGTTGTTTACTGATTGCTCCCTCTATTTACATGAATTCGCTTCTGCTGCCACTGCTTTGTGAAAAAGGAAGGATTCATTGCTGAAGCAGTGTAATGTCCTGCTTTGGTCTCTTCCAGAATTCTTTTAATTGTTAATGTAAAAATATCAGAATTTCTTTGAAAGACTTGTGGAGATCAATGTTTTAGTACACAATTTGTATGTACTACATCAAAACCTTGTTGGTTGGATTACCAGTTGGATCACTGAAATTTGGTTGACTCTAATTACATTCTATATGTTCATTACATTTGTCTGCTGATGTGAGCAAGATTGTGTGTGTATTTGTTTTATTCATGTATGATCGTAATTGTAGTTGTAATCTTGATGCTTTAGATATCAGGGCATGAACGGAGTGTCCTCCTGATTTTCCATTAAATCCACTGGATTTAAAGGGAGAGACCGGACAGGATCAAGAAAGCCTTAAACTTGATTTGAATCCCTTAATGAGTTAAAATATTATTATGTTTGAGCTTGATTCACTATTAAACTAGTCCAGATTGGAGGAATATCAATCCACGGGAACCTCAACTAGGCTTCAGGTTACTGCATGTTTTTTCTAATAATCAAACTACAATACGAGTGTTTTTTCTGTTCCATTTTGAAACCTCAGCCACCAACACACTGGAGTTCAGCTGTAAATGAGTTGGTTCGTATTTATGTTTAATTTCGAATCGATATGGTCAAAAATTGTGCCTAATGCCTCACTGACTCATATTTGTTGAATAGCAATGTAATGATGAGGCAGTAGACCCTTGCCCATTTATTGAATAAACGAATAAACCATTCAGTATCAGTTTCAATGCACAGGTAAAATATTAAGGCCATGGCTTGTCTCCGAAATGCTACTCTTTCTGTTGTGGCGTGTTTTGGGTCAACAGTGCACCTTAGATATCCAGTTTTTTTTTTTTTTTTTTCCAATTTAGATTTATTAATTGTGGTATACAACTAAAGTTTGCTTGATATTGTGCCCATTTGCATAACAGGACATTAAATTTTCATCCCACCAATTTGGTTACAATCTAAATGAGTTTGGATTATACCTACTTGGAACATTTTATCTTACCTATTAAGATAAAAACCCCAATGCAAGAATGTTGAAATATAATGAAATTCTTACATCATAAGTGTGATCTAAGGATGAGCAAGTTACTCGTACAGCACCAAAGGAGACGGAATCTTATGGGCAAAGAGGGCATACGCATCCAAGAAAATCCAAGAAACATTATTCTGGACACCAATTCCACATAACTAGAACATTTAACGCTAAAATGTGGGATGGCGCATAAAGATGGGAGGGACCAACAAATGAAAAGAGCTAAACAAAGGAAAAGGAATCCACAGTTCTTGGAAACAAACTCATGACATCAAACGCACATAGTGATTGGCAAGCAGTCAAAAGATGATTCGAGTGCAAAATTCTCCTCAATTTGGCTGCTAGATTTGGCTATTATTTATATTCAGTCTGATTTTCTAATTAAAGAAACATTTATTCGATAATAATCATCAACGACAAAAAAGCAATATCAGCGAAGTGAGATTAATAAATCAAGGAACTCATTTTGGGTCTTCAATTTTTCACATAAAATGAATATAGCATGAATGAGGTATCCACGAAAGAACATTACACAAAAACAAATGGGAATACAAAGACCAATTTTTTAGCATTCAAATACATGCACAGATGGAAAATGCTATTCACGGACAAATTATGAGATCAAATTAGGGCCATTTTGCACCTATCAGATTTTAAATGCAGTTTAGGCAGTATATCATAATTTTCAGACTGAAACAAACATCTTATCAAACAAATAGCGACACCCCCTGGAACAGAAGATAACTTAAGCATAAAAGAACTTTTAAGATATTTCCGCAAAGGTTCCCCCTTCTAACATCCTCAGAAATGTTCAGCAATTGTAATGCACTGTGGGCTAACAAATTAACAGATCAACTGAACATGATATGCCAAAGATGAAAAAGGTGGCGAAGAGATGTTAGACCAAGTGAGATAGCTCAAGGAAAATGTTTCACAAATTAGAGAGTTGAACCCAGAAGAAGCAGCATACTACAAGCTTGCAATAAAAACTTCCCATGTGAATATAGTCAAATTTAGAGTTTAGATTCTATAAAAATCATAAACTAGAAGTAAAACATTCAATACAAAGTGGAAATGACATTAAGACAGCTAGAAAATATTATTAGAATATTTAGAAATATTTAGCTAGATATTGTATATATTTTATTTCATATGATTAGTTTTATATTAAGATATTTTATATTCTTGACATATTTGTCCTTGTCCATACCATGAATTGGAGACTATTCTTAATTAATGAAATACACGTCAATTCTTCCAATTAGCATTCAATGTGATATCAGAGGCCGGAGTGGTAAAGCGATCCTTCGCATTCCACTGGGTATGTATAGCCTACAATATTCCCAAACTAATTCTATTTTTGAGCACTATCACCCAAGCTCCTACTGTTTGACACCTCGTTTGTTCTTCTTCTATTCTTGTTTGGCAGCTTACTACTCTGTTGATGGGCCACTGCCACAGCCCCCCCTATTGTGGTGCCCTTGCCATCCAAAAAAGACTTTGTAAATAAACCCTAATCCAAATACTGATTGCGCATATCACTACTGCTCTGTCTAGTGCTGCCACGCCATTTGTCTTCTGGGCACGCCGCTGCCATGAGCAACTGAGATGTGCCCTAACATTGTTTGAGATGTTGGACTTTTGTTTGTGCCAATTTTGAGGATGCAGCAATACCTTGTTTGGTTGCCTTGTACTTTATTAGTTTGGATTTTTCTAAAATTGAGGGCTGAACCATTCTTGGGCCTTTTGGCTAATTCTGAAATATTCTTGAACCTTTTTAATCTATGGGTTTAGTCTGCTATTGGGTTTCCACTTAGGCCCTTCTGGTAAAATTTGAGTTACTCATGTCTATGTTTGGATTTTAGCCTCCTGTTTTCAAAGCCTATAGGCCTTTATTCTTCTAGCTCATATTTAACTAATTACTTTATACTAAGGGCATAGCTTCATTAGCCTATTATATCTCCTTTATCGATTATTCTGGCGGTTTGTTTTTCTGCTAGATTACTGCCATCTAGTGTCTATCTTGATTGGCACCATCTACTACTATGTGTTCAACTATTACTGGCCACTAGCTCAACTATTACTGTCTACAAGCTTTTGCTTTGTTGACTTTTGGTTGGTTATTGACTACTGTTTATTTGGCCATCTCTACCACATTGGCTATCTGTCGATCTATCATTGTTCTACTTCTATTGTGATTTCTACTACTGTCTGCAGCTCTAAGCATGACTACTATATGCCACAAACTTCTGCAATTCCTAGTGAGGCCAACCTTACAGGCGTGACTATCTGGTATTAGCTATTACTGGACGCTGAGGCATGACTATCTGGTGTTGTCTATGTCTATTACTGGATACTTTGAGATATGATCTTCGACTGCCGGATACTTTGAGATGTGATCTTTGGCTCCTGCTATTGTTTGTTTCAATTTGGTCTTCCAAGTTGAATATCTTGATCCTACCTAATGTTTGATTTGAGAAGAAGTACTAAAAATTATTATTAGAATATTTAGAAATATTTAGCTTGATATTCTATATATTTCATTTCCTATTTAGTAGGATGAGTATATTTTATTTCCTAGTTATATAATTAATTTTATGTTAAGATATTTTATATTCTTGGTTTATTTGTACCCATCCTTTACTATAAATTAAGATCATTCTTGATTAACGAAATACACATCAATTCTTCCATTTAGTATTCAACAAAGGCACTTTGTAAGCAAAATATCCATGTCTAAGAAACTGAATAATGCCCAATTCAATATATATATATATATATATGTATGTATGTATGTATATATTGAAAAAACAGTTAAATCTTACACTACTTTATATATGTATTACAAGTCCATCTACCTTAGACAATCCTTGTAGGAAAGAGAAGTTTAGACTAGACTCCTTTAATCAAGATATAGATCAGAATTTAAATGGACAATTATATTAGGTACAAATATAAAAAGGACAACTTTAAATTAATACAATTATTAAACAGAATGATTTTATCATCATTCATATCTTTCCCATGCCATAATCTGCAAAAAGTGATAAGCGGAATTTACTAACTAGTTTCAGATGATAATCGATTCAGCAAGCCTCTACAGTTAACATAAATATATGTGCCTGTGCCATTGACTAAAAGACTATTTATGGGAAACGTTTTCATATCATGAACACATGTTAACACATACGCTATATAACATTATCTACCTCTCAAGGTTGAAAGTTAAATAAAGAGTTAAGCATCTCCACTATTTTCTCTTCCATCACAATTCTGGTTCTTTATTTAATAAATTTCCATACAAAAAGAGTACTTCAAATGCAACAAAATACTCAGGTTTGAGATAAAGTAAAGATAACCACAATAATCAATCATTTTTTGATCACTTATCCATTAATTTCCATGATATAACAGGCAATTAGGTTGAGATATTTCCCAAAAAATCCACATTCTCTTAGAGAAAATCTGGTAAAATAACACAAGGACCGCTGTATGTGAGTGCCTACATCCAGTAGAGGACTGTTACTCTTTGGGACAAACAAGGAAGCATGAAAAAATGGCTTGCTTGTCCCACATTCCACAAAGCATCATAATTGCATATAAGTAGGAAACATTACAGATCAAATCCCTTCAAAAGCTACACAAGATTGGAACCGACATCTGGCAAGGAACTCATCTGCAAGGTTCTAACATTTCCAGAAGCTAGAAAACGCACAGATGGTAAAGAGGGATCTGTCACAGATTCAATCTCAAGGAAGTTGAAATCATATGTACCAGACTTCTTCAAACTAAAAATAAATACAAGAATAATCCAGCCCAACATAGAAACGGCCCAGTAATTGTTCATCCCATGTATCAAGCCCCAGGCAATAGCGTAACCAACAACAATTCCAGAGAGATGACCAACAAAACTTGCTTGCGGCACAATTATAGATGTGAATATGAGGGATTCAAATGGTGCAAAACTGATAGGAAGTGACAGAAACCCAAAGAGCTCCAACTTAGACGATGGTTGCTTTGTCGACAATATAGTCATCCACCCAAAAACTACACAAGAGTACCCAACCGCAGTCACTCTTCTAAAATAGTCTATTTTGAACTTTTGGATCAAAGAGTGATAAATCCCTAAGACTAGCAACCCTGACAAAACAACCAACAGTAGCGTATAATGGAGATAATATTCAACTCCAAGACCTATATGCCCTAACTGCTCAATAACCCCAAGGCTCCAAAGTGCACTCATATTGAAAACAAGATGAAGAATGCTTATATGTGAAAAAGCAGATGTGATTATCCTCCAATGATGACCTTCCATCGCAGTTTCGTAACTTAAACCCACATCTGAATACCCGATGCCCTTCTTCTGAATATACAACCAAATCAAACTGCAAATTCCAATCACACAACTTGTAGCTGGCTTTTCCCAGATCTCAAAGAACAATGGTTTCCCCATCTACGCCACTTGAACTGGACAAACAATTTTCGATAAATATGCACTCTACAATATCTGATGCATATGCTCAAACACAAATACTGGAGACCAAGCGTTTGATAGATAGACTAAGAAGATCAACGAAACCCACTTCAAGATTTATAAAATCAACTCCCATTCAACCCAATATCCAAAATTTTGCATTCAGAATACATTAAATAACAAATCTGGCAGAATAAACGTCAAACTGATATTTTGCTCATTCTGTAATCAAATAACTAGCAATCAAAATGCTACGGTAGAATATACAGTAAATTTCCGAGTCAACATCAAAGAGTGCAGTTCGATACCAGAGAAAAGGACTTACAGAATCGGACAGTAAAGCGAATCACAACTTTAAGATCGTAGAGAAGGTGGATTCATCGCGAGGCTAGGCGTTTCGGCCTGACACGCATAGTAGGTTTCGTTTCGGTATGCGAATCCACGATATGATTATGATGCCAGAATTCAGTATACACAATTTTGTACGAGTCAATGTGCACATTGGATACAAAATTAAATGAAAATTAAATTAATAAAATAAAATTCCAATGACAATTTAAAATAAATAATACTCAAATATCAAACCTAGTATTTTTGAATTTTAATATAATATAACCACAATTTATTATTTGAACACAAATATAAAATTATACTAAATTTAACATTTTATATTTTTATCATAAAATGTATACGGACATGTGCAAGAAAGAATAAATAATTTTATTGTTTTGACAATAAAAATGAAATAGCAAGATATAAAACAACTCCAAAGTTATTGACTTTTCATTCATATTTAAAAAAGAAACATGATAGATTCAATCATTAGTTTTTGTTATATAGGATAATTATCGAGTTAAAACAAATAATTAAGAATAAAATTGACAAAATAATATAGGCTAAATTCAGTTATGGTAAGAGACGGAGCCATAATATATACTTGTAAATTTAACATGTTCTACGTGTCTATGGTTACATGTAAAATGTAAATTATAAAATTATTACATTTTTATAAAAAAATTATATAATATAAAATTAAAAATATAAAAAATTTTAAAATAAAAAAATTAACATATGAAAAGACATCTAAAGAGAAAATTATTTAAAAAATAAAAATAAAAATAAACTAAATGTAAAGGGGGAGACATAAAGGATTAAAAAAAAAAAATCAAAGAATTTAAAATAAGTAATGTATAATTTTATATTGTGAAATCAAAATAAGTAAATATGTAATCTCACTTTACAAAATCAAAATAAGTCCAAACTTTTATATAGATTATAAATTATAAGATAAATAAGTTTATAGAATTAACATTATATTATGAGCAAAACTTTTAAAATTTTATTCTAAAACCTAACATCACCAAGTGTATATGTTTGGACGAATGATTTAAACCTTAACTTTTCATTTGAAAGGACAATTGATTCAAATCTCATCCATCCATTGGGTGGTGGGTGTATAGTGCAAAAAACAAAAGACAAACCCTAACATCACCAAATTGTAAAATTTTGGTTTTTCACTTTTCTAATTTTATTTTTTAACTTACTTTTAAACAATTAAAACTATTTTCACTATATTTAAATATTATAAATATAATTAGACAGTATGTCATAAATGGTCCATGATTTAGGTGGGGGAGGGGGGCCTCCAGAATGTAGGAAAAAAAATATTTGGGAGGCTGTGTTTGGTTTCGTTTTTTTTTTACTTAAAATATCTACAATTTTAAATTTATTCTCTTTTACTCTCTTATATTTACACAATTTTTAATGAGATTACATTTAAAAATACATGCTAAGAAACAAAACCAAACATAGCCTTTGGCATCAAATTCCATTATATCATAAGCAACCAGTACATCCTCATACGATAGTCTTGTCAAATTTTAAGAATGAATTACAATCACTCATATAATTAACTTACAATGCCCTTAATTTCACCCTTGACAATTTATTTTAATTTTAATTTTGTGTTATTGGGTTCTTCTCTTCTCTCTATTTTTTTTAAATTTTAAATTCTTGGACTATTTCTAGTTTTTTCTATTTTTTAATTTGTAATATATATTTAGTTTTTTTATCCTTGTTCTTTCATTTCTTATTTTATTCTCAACTATTCGAATTTAATTTTAATAATTTATTATACATTTATTTTTTCTGTTGGTGAGGATTTGTCAATATGTTATTTATTTATTTTGATGGAAAATGCGACTAAATTCATAGTGATTCAAAAATTTTTGTTATTATATATATATATATATATATATATATCTATACTTGTATTATTAAAAGTTTAAGGTCTATTTAATTTAACATTATAAATTTACAATATTACTCTTAATTAGTAAATTGACACTATTGTTCTTAACTAAAGTAAAAAAGTACACTCAAATATAATTATTAGTATACTATTATCCTTTTATGCTATATCTGTACTATATTTTTGTTAAACTAACAATTTTTTTGTTATAGAATGTAAAATTACATTATTATCCTTATTTTAAATTCTTTTATTTCTACCATTTTTTCTACATTTCCTTCAACTTCTTATATATTATATGTATATACTCTCAAGTATTCTCCCTTTTTCAACTTTTTTTTTTATCATTTTTCTTAGTTGAAATATTTTTATATCTTTAAATTTTAAATGCATTTTTTATTTAAAATACAATGACTTCATTAAATAACTTGTACATGTATATAATGTGTAATTTTACTAGTAGATATTAATAACTTAAGAGAGAAGATCAAGATACAAAGTGTTGTGTGTGAAGGCGCAGGGAGCAATTATTTGTTGCACAGATGAGGCTGCACGCGATGTAGAAGTTCACACTGCTAACAGATTTGCTAGCAGACATTGCTTGTTCTCCATTGCCTTTCCAATAAACTCCCACCTTGTGATATATGCTGAGCAAGTGAAAGATGCCCACTTTCTTTACATGAACTTGTATATTGAATATATATTACAAGCCTAATAATTTTTTCTTTTCGAAATTTTAAAATTCATACCACAAATGCTTGCTTTTCAAATCAGAACCTCTCTTTTTATTTAGTGTTTTATTGTGTATTTGTCAAACAAAGCATATCAAGTGATTTGTTATATTACTTAGATACAAGGATATAGATATTAGCTAAATGAAAGAATGAGTCATTGATGTGCAATTCATTGTGCCAACTCATCATTTGGTAATAAGTATTCGCAGCAGTTAAGTTAGTTAGCTTGGTCTCTAAAATTAATTGAAGTTTGTTCTCTCGTAAATTGCATATGGTAGCATAAATAGGTTGAGTTAGTGGCTGATGAGAACTGATCTTTTGAATCAATCTTCATGTGAATACGAATAGACCTTATTTCCAATTTTCAATTTCTCATAATTTGTAGAATCACTCATCAATTCCATCTTTGTTCGGAAGTAATCATTTGTATTAGTTTCATGGAATCATCCCCAAGATTAGTAAATCAATCAAATCACACACATTCTTACCCACCATCTAAATATCCAAACTCTCCTTACTTCATATATTCTATAGATAATAGCAGTGCAACAATTGCACATCTAGAGTCGATGAGAGCAAGCAATTGAGAAATTAGCAAAGGTTGATCCTCTACGTCAAGCATGAACCCATTACAATGACCTAATTGTTGCTTGGCTGTTGAGATCAATGAGTCCATCCTTACTTCAATTGTATTATACATGAAATATGCAAATTAGATATGGGATGTGCTATCTAAAAAAGTTTTGCCAACTAGATGACAACATATTATATAGGCTACAAAGTGATTTACATGGTGTAAATCAAAAGAAAAGAGTGTTGATGCCTACTACACTAAACAAATAACAATCAAGAAGGAATTGAGGTCATACAGACCACCTTCTTGTTGCAGTTGTGGGGGTTACAATCTAATGTACTTTAAAATTTTGTTTAGTTACAAGAGAAGGACAAGATATACAAGTTTGTGAATGGTTTAGATGATACTAACTTTGCCACAATGATCACAACTTCTTAGGCAAAGAACTTTTTCGTCTTTGGATGAGACATACAATGCCATTGTAGAGGAAGAGGCACAAAGAAGAATACGATTATCACATGATTCTCGCATCAATTCTATCTTCAATGGCACATTGAGAGAACAAGGGCATGTATAGGATAAATGCTATAGAATTATTTGATTCCAACCAAAATTCAAGTTCACACAATCGAATGGAAGGAATTTATAGTTTATGGCTAGTCAAGTCTTAATCTCAATTGAGATAGATGGTGGAAATGTAACCAAACCAAGAATTAGAGGGTTCATGCTGTCTCAAAATCAAATCAAGAAACTTGTAAGCTTGATGGAATCACAAGGGGTCAACTTACCAAATTTTATATCATCACATAAGCAACAACACTTGGTAAATGCACAAAGACTGTTTGATCATCAACCCTTCTCAAACTTCGCATGTAACAACCCTTATAGCCTTTTTTTTGAACCATAATTCTTTTCATTCATGTCACACCTATGAACCTCACATTTAAACAAGCAAAATCTCATGCCTTCAATCTCATTTGATTGGATAATAGAAAATGGAGCATCAGATCATATGTGTGGTTCAATTCCAATCAACTTTTCTTAAATGTCTTTGTTAATCTCTGGAACAATACTAGTGTGCCTGTAACATGCATTAGTATAGTGAATATCTTAGAATCCTTTCATAGTAAAGAAGTTCTTCATGTCCCTTCTTTTAATCTAAACTTGATTTCTGTGAGCAAGCCAAGTAGATAACAAAAATATTGCTTCATGTTTAATTCAAGTTCATGCTACATATAAGGCCTCTTGACATGGATGAAGATTAGAGAAATTGAACAACGTCATGGCCTATACATACTGCATCAAAAACTAGTCAGTTGTAGCCCTCAACCCAACAGTACCTACAAGAGTCCATCAGTTAATGCAAAAACCTTATTATAGTTTAATGTTTGAAATTTTAGGCTAGGACAAATATTTTATAGTATAGCTAAAAAATTATATGAAATCTACCCTTTTATCAGTATAATGCCTTTCAATATATGTGAAACTTGTCCTATAGCAAAGTAGAAAAAGTTGTAATTTCTTATCATGTAAAAACTAGCAACATACCTTCTAAACTTGTTCATACCAATACATGGTGACCTTATTCCATTGCTGCAGTTGGTGGATATCATTTTTTCTTGACCACAGTTTATAACTTTACTAGATGTACTTGAACTTACTTTATGACACATAAAATGAAGTTCATGATATATCGCCTAAATTCTATAATCTCATTTAATCACAATTTAAATTACACAATGCTCTAGAAAAAATTTTGCCAAGATTCTTCACTGAATGTAGAATCATCCACCATTGTCCATATGTTGAAACTCCATTGCAAAATGCTGTGATGGAAAGAAAACAACATATTCTTTGTATTGCAAGGGCCCTCTTTTTCGAAGCCTAAATGCAAATTAAATTCTAAGGTGATAAATTGTTGATAGCCACACACATTAACTTCAAATCGCCATAAGAGTAGCTCTTTGACAACCACGTAATTATAATCATCTGAAAGTGATAATTTCTTTTGCTTTAGCTTTCGATTTGGAAAGAGATGGAACAGAGTTTGATCCCAATGCAAGAAAGTGTGTGTACATTGACTATCCATGTGGAGTGAAAGGATGCAAATTATAAAATCTCAATTCTTATGAAATATTTGTGTCCAGGTGTCATTTTTTAAAACATGTCTTTCCTTTTAATGATCAATGTCATAAACAACTCAATCTACCTAAATTTGACCCTAGTCTTTCCTTCATGACCAAAAATGATTTGACTGGTAACACTCTATTTTAGATGCACCTAAACAAACTCCAATTAATGAGACTAAACATGGTTTTTAGATATATAAACCAACACCTTTACTTTAGACTAGCTCGCTCATATAGAACACCACTTAAGTTCAAAATAACCAAGAAAAGCTAAAACTCCACTAGAAAGACCAACAAGAAATAGGAGACTAGCAAAGTCATTAGATATTTACCATTGTAACTTAGAAGCTCACAACCACCTAAACCAACCATCAATCACAAAATCATGTAAATATGAATATGTGTGTGTGTGTGTGTGTGTGCACGCACATGCGTATTGATTTAATGTGAGTATATGTGCTACATATAGGTATTGATTTGATGGTAGTGTAAAAATTGAGCATTAATTACTTAATTATATATTTAAGGGAGGAAAAATATGAATTTAAATTTGGATAAAAATTTTGTTGGGTACTTTGTGTAAATTTTTTGAGTCCAAGTATGAGTATGAAAATAGCAATTGTTCCATATTAGAAAAATATAGGAAAGTTGAGAACTATGTTAGCAGGAGTTATCCAATAAACCCAAACCTTAAGATACCAAACTCACTTATATACATGCTCTTATGGAAGCTCATAGACAATTCTCCTACTTTGGTTGAGTTTAACTTCAAACCTAACAAGTTGCTATCCATGAATAATATTTTAATTTAATTGGGCTCAGGACAGGCATTCTCCTTATGCGCCCTATCTATTAGAAAAGCTCAAAACACTTCCACAATCCCTTGCCCATTCCCTAGTCTTAGAGCTCCACCACTAGGTTAAATGTGTTTAATTAGAGCTTGAAGTTAGGCTCACACATACCAAATAAATGGTATTTGAATCAATGGTTCAACTTGGAATTAAGTATGACAAAGGTGTTCAGTTGATTTCGTTGAATGTTTAGATCTAAGGAAAGCTCATTCATAGAAGTGATGGGTAGTAGTCTGTTATCCTAAAAAAATCTTGGTTCATATGGAAGCCCACAAAATTAATGGATATAAAAGAGTGCTTGGTTGGTTGATCTCATGAAAGGTTAGATCCTATGGAAGGCACATACACATTGATGTGCGTAAATTGAAAGTACACTTGGTGAGATTATATGATATTCATAAGTTTCTGATAAGCAAAGAAAAGGCTCAACAAGATGAGCCTAACATGAACAGATGAATTGTGATCAAAGGGAAGCATGACCTAGTAAAAAGGCCCAATATGAAGTCATATTTAAGGGAGATATTATTAAGTCTAAATTTGGGTTGAAAAATAGCAACTGCCCCACTTTGGGAAAATATAGAAAACCTAAGAACTGTGTAAGTGGGAATAACCCAACAAACTGATATTTTAAGACTTTGAGTTGAAACATATATCAAACTTACTTATAAACAAACTCATACACAGGCTTATGTATAGTTCTTTCCACTTTGCTAGACTAAACTCAGGCCCAATAGATTTTTATTTATAGATAATGCTCCCAATTCGATTGAACTCCACCACTAAGACTAACAAATTTAGTAAAAACTTGAAGTTAGGTTTGCATGCACTCAACAAAATTTTAATGGGTTGTGTAAAATTTAAAAAAAGGGTCCCAAACACAGCCATAGAGGTTCCAGTGTTTCATAATCTAGGACGAGTGGTTGTCATTATCCCTATAAAAATTATATAATAGCTACAAGTTGAGCAGTAAATTTTTAGATATTTTGATAATGGTGAATATGGTTTATGTATATTGACAAATGCCAAGCTTTTCTTAACTTAGGTGACATTTGGTTCACACATTAGAATTGATTTTGAATTCAAAATTATTCACCTCAGATTTGGAACAAAATTATTCATTCCTATGCTTTTGTTTGGTTCAAAATGTCGATGTGTATTATTATTATAATTGATATTTGTCTCATTGACTCTTTTGCAGAAAGATATGAAATATTTTCAATTTTAACCTTTATTTATATAAATTTAAAATAAACATTGCATATGTAAATTGTTTATAAATTTTATATTTTTATTAATTACAATATAATATAAAATTATTATATTACAAATAATAAAAAATAATTTTTAAAAATTAAATGATATTATAAAATAAAAAATTAAAAAACTTTGAAAAAAGAGAATATCAAAGAAAATAAATGTTTTACATGAATAAAAAATAAGAAAAAATAGTTAGTCTAAAGCTCTCGAGTGTAATCTAGTAGTATATAAATAGTTTGGATGAAAAACCTTAAAAAAATCAATTGGAGATATAAATCAATGTTAAATGGGTGATAGAGAAAAAAAAAAGAGAGAAAAATGTTGAAAATAAAAATAAGGGTAATTTAATAAGAAAGATGGAAGATAGAGGGGAAAATATACCAAAAAAGAACCAAATACATTAAAAAAGAGAAGAAAAAAAGAAAAGGTTTTTTTTTTTCAAAATAAGAGTAATTTAGTAATTTACATTTAATTAAGCAAATCATGCTTGTGCTTTCCCAAAAGCCTCTACCTTATTAGAGATTTGGTGAATCCTAAATTTTTTGATATAATATCTAAATTTCAATTCTAATAATAGTAATCCAAATAATAATATTATGTTTCATTCCAATTTCCAATTCTAAAACTCTCTTCCCAAGTGCCACCTTCTTTATTCTTTCTATTGATATTTACAAGTGAATAATTGGTAAGTGGAGGAAGTCACTCCATAACCAAATCATATAAAACCAACATCACAAGGTATGATCTTACAAATATTTTAACATATCAATTTTGATTCTCAACAAATGGTATTGTCGAATGAATACATTTATTGGGAAGTTGTCTACATTTACATCATTAAGTTGTTCGTAAAGTGAAAGTAGAAGAGAAATAGATATTTTAAGGATAGTCTTGGTAATATTCTTAACTTTGAAATGGTTGAGATTTTGAATTAGTTCGGAGTTTATAGTTTTTGATTTTGGTGGTGACTTTTCTACCAATTTTATGAGTTAAAATGAAAGGAATTGTGCTTTTGTGGGCAATATTATCTATGGAGATTGCCCTCAATTGCTAAATATTAAAAACAGATGGAGTTTGTTGTTGAGAAGCCTAACTACTTACAAACTTAAAGTTCTTGAAGTTGGAGATGATTTTTGCAGCTATGCAACTTTTTTTCATAGAGTTATTTTTTGTCCTGAGGGCTAACGTATGGTGTGATATGTATGCAACGTGAGAAAGATGTATATTGGTGAGTGGGGTATCGAATCCACAAAAAAGTGTAGATACGAGTCTATTGATATAATTGAGTGTTAAAACTACATAAGGTGATAAAGGAAAGAATAATGACAAACAAACTAAGAAATCTAGTATCTTGAAAACAAACCAGATAACAAGCACATGACAAGTGTCAATAGTGAAGAGCTCCAATTCTTTGTGATGTGTTATTTTTTATGCATAATTATACACATCAAAAATCAATTTAATTTTCTTGTCATGGATTGTTAATGCTAATGACATAAAGATATTATCTCAAACTCATATAACACTTTAATTTCAAATTAGGCATGTTCCCACCATCCAATCAAATTGAGAATTAATTTGTGATCAACAATACAAACCCACATTAATTTTATGTTTTGCTTTCATTATTCTCACAAAATCAATATTTACAATTAATTGTCTACCTATGAGTTTCACTCTTATTAATTCCCACACAGTTACAATTCAATTAAATGGTAGCTACTTCTTTAAAAGTAATAAACAAATCAATTGTAAACAACAAGAGCACCGACAATTGAACATAAAATCATTCATTCATCAATCATCAATCATAAACCCAAGGTCTTAGAAATTAATTTAGCAATTTATAAAATTCTCAATCAAAACTATGACTAAATATAATAGCATCTAACAAGGTCAAAAACCGAAGAAAATGATAGGAAAATCTTAGTCTCAAGTATTGAAATGCAAATGTTATTGCAAGCTTCACTTTTGATGCAAATCCCTTCTCCTTCCATTCTTGGTTTGTTCTTTCTCTTGTTCTCAAGTTTTCTAGGTCGTAAAAACTCCCTAATCTTTTACTAGCTCTAATTTATAGGCAGGTGACAAGGGTATTAAGAAAATTACACAAATTGGACCATTTTTGTCCCACTACATCTGAGCCTATGTTAACCCTCCTAATCATGAATCATGCTATCACAACTGCGACTCCTTCTTCCACTCCCACAATCCTAAAAGTAGGAATTACTTAGCCTCGCCTTCTAAATCCTACGGCCGTGACCACCGACCTCTTTGGCATGACTTCAACTTTTGTGAGAGTGAGCTCAACCATGACAGGACATGGAATTCTGTTGCTCTTTTTCCCATGGGAGCAAATACTTCCGCCATGGTCATGGCTTCTTTTTCTATGGTTGCAACCTCTAATAGTAGACACTTCCAGGTTTCTATTTCTATTCCACTCCACAAGTGCCAACCTTTATTTTGTGGCCGCAATTTCTCCTATAGCAACTACAAGACTTGAAAAGTGGTAGAAAAGATTTTCGAGTGTAGCACTTATTTAGATTTAATCTTATTTTCATCTACAATCCATCTAGACTCTCCAAACTAAATAGTTTGCACCAATAAGCTCATCTACACATAATAATGACAATTAAATCTCCAAATCGTAGCAAAATCTTCAAGAATAAAGGTGAAAATTACTTAAAAAACATGAGTTATCAAATCCCTATACTTGAGCATTTGCTAATCCCTTGCAAACACACCCTTAACACAAAATGAACTCAAGTTCCCAATGTAGCATATAGCTCAAGAATGCAAGAAGTTATGAAAGCATAAAGTTAGTCACCCTTCTTAATTTTAGAAATTTCAAGGAAATATAAGTCATGCAGTTCTAAAACTATTCAAAAACACAATAGGCTAAAACCAATTTCATCTCCAATTTAAATCCTATGTGTGTGTATCACTCCTTACCCTCGTATCAATCTAGGCACTTGATGATTCTATTACCAATCTGTAAGAATTAGCTCATAGAACAACTAACTTCGATGGAGTAACTGACCCCTTTTCAAACAAACTCAAACAATAGTAAGTATGGGATCAATTGGGCTTTTTAGGCATAGATTAAATAACTTGAAAAGAATATAAACTTGGCAACATTAGCCCTTCCTTTCGCTCTTTTATATTCTTGTCTCACCTGCACTTATTCTTTCCATTCCTTTTTGAGTTTCCATAAAAAAAAATTTTCATGTTGTTCAAAGCCTTTTTACGTGAAGGTAAACAAAGGTCACCATGCACCCCGATAACTTAACATACAACAAACTTGAGATGTCATATATACTCGTAGTTAAGTGACTATTTAATGTGAAAATGAATAGGGGTCCCTAAAAATCCTTATAACTAAGTCACACCAACTAATTGAGAAGAAAAATAGTTTTTTTTCACTAGCTCACCTTTCAACAACTTTTCTTTTCTATTTTTTCAGCTCCTTTTTTCTTCCCTCTTCATATCATCTTCATTTATTTCTTTCCACTCCTTTTCTTACCAAGTATTAAAATAAAGGCTACAAGGAGTAGTAACAACGAAAAGCATGTCTACTTTCTATGGGGTGAAAAAAAGATGACAACATTTCAATATAGGCCCAAAAATTTGCCTAGACCATTTCCCATCTCTTCCATTACTCTCACTCATTATCCAAAGGGTTCATGAACATATCAAAACAACACTCACATCCCCCCAAATCACTACCTTTGTCTTAGTAATAGAACTTTTCAAGCAACCAGGCAACTAAAGGTAAGGAGTGGTGTATATATATTTATATAGTAATCTCATTGTAAAAAAACTAGAATAAAGGTTGTTATACTCAAGAATAACGAAGGAACTACATAACCTAATTACTTCACATGATTCAAAAAAATATTTCATCATTAATTAAATTTAGTGACCACAAGATTCATCATTCAATTCATATACACAATTCATCATGCTACAAATAAAATGCCTATAATTCATATATAGATCAGTTCCAAACATAAAGAGCAATTAACACATCAACATATTGAACATCCTTCATTCATTATGTCATCAAGTACATCCTTTTTCTAATATATCACTCAAATATCATATAGCTCCCACACATCACACTGAAAAAAGAAATCCACAACCTTCCTTAAACAAGACAACCAACGTATAAAAAGAAGAAAGTACCCACAAAGCTTTATAACGTGTTAATCCTTCCACTGCACTTATTTTGTTACATTGTCCTCAGTGCAACTACATCCTGAACAAAACAAAAATAAAAGCAAAGAAAGACATAAGTCGATGGGATTTGGTTTAGCTCCATCCTCTCATTGGTCGGTAAGTGGATTAGGCGGGAGTGGATAGTACCTAGAGTAATAGCCAAAGAAGTTCTCATCTTAGTGAGGATGAGGCTAATGTCGTCGAGCTTAAGGCAAATACTAGATAGGGAAAGGAGATGTCCTTACTGGTGATATATAATTGTCATCATTTGAAAATTCATATAAGAGTTGATCAAAGTAGTGGTTCACGTGGCAGCCCAAATGGTAGATACCCTACTTCACCCTGCTTGCTCGGCACTTCATACCCTCAACCTACCTATCCAAACTAGCATGTGACTGTAGGTAGTCCTACTTAACATCTCAAATATTAGTATCCAACCAAACTAACATGTCTAAGGTTGTGAGATTATATGCACTAGGCCTCCACCTACGCTATTGTGGTGCTTGCCTTTGCTCTTGATGAATTGGCGCCTCCTCTATCCTGAGTGGTCTAATTAGGCTTATGGGTCTAACATTCATCTGGTAATAGTGCTCTATATTTAACTTAATCTTGTGACATTAAGTAATTATCACATATACATGTGCTATCACTGCTTTTCTCTTGTGGACTATTTGTAGGATGTTACTATTAATCAATTTACCCGATTCTAAAGGAATACCTATATAATTACATTAAGAAGTTGGTACTGCTCTGTATTGATTGTAGTGTGGTGGAAAGTAAGTTACATCTTAGCACAAATGTAGAGCCACCACACTGTGACCACCTAAGGCATGTAGTGGGATTTGAAGCTAGAGTGCCTATTTTCCTCCCACTTGACTCTATCAAGACATAATTTGGTGTAAAGCTCTTCCACCTCCCCCAATATCTCCATAATTGTGTCAAACACTTTCAGGTCCACCAAATCCACATTACACATTTTATTTATTGTTATTAGGTTAAGGGAGAATTATATTGCCCTTCCTTAATATTTGGAGTAATTGTAGAGACTATCCCTCAAGTTTTATGAATTATAGTGACCTCCCTCAAATTACTTCTTTGGCTTATAGATTAATCCTTCCAGCGAGTGGATTGACAAAAATTGATGATGTCAACATAAAAATTTTAGTTTTACCCTTGATAAATATTTATAGTAATTTATATTTGCATATATTTATAATAATTTATTTAAAATAATTTTGTACTTTCAAAACTGTATATATTTTAAACGTTTTATAAAAAAGCCATACCTCTAACGTTTATTTTCACATAATAAAATAATTTCTAATTTATAATTAAAAAATAAAAAAAATTTAAAATTTATTTTATTCTGAATATTGAGACATGGACGATGTTGAGGTTAGTGTATCATGGATCATCTACTATGGTAAAGATTAAGTTGCATATATTTAATTGAGAGTTTCAAAATCTCTACATGAAGAATGGAGAATTGGAACATGTTTTTTATAAAGGTGAAGGGAGTTATCAACCAACTGCAATCATATGGAGAAGATATCTCAGAGTACACTATCGTGAAAAAGGTATTACATAGCTTTATTCCTAAATTTGATCATGTAGTTGTAGCAACTGAATAATCAAAGGATTTGGCAAAGTATTTCTTTGATGAATTGACGAGACCTTTGCAATCCCATGAAGTAAATATCAATAAAATCAAGAAGAAGTTTGAAAAGACTTTTTAAACAAAAAGTGAAGGATCTGAGGAGGAAACGAGCCTATTGAGGTAAGAATAACTTATGTGGCAAAGGTATAATAGAAGTTCAAATCAAAAACCAAATAAGAACATCCCATGCTTCAATTGAAAGCAGTATGGATACATCAAATCCGATTATTGGTACAAAAACAAACAAGTCAACTATATGGACGATATAAGTGAAAAGGGTAAGCTATTCATGACCTTTGATGAAAATATACCAAAGAAGGCAAAGGATGAGTAGCTACTCAAATGAACCATAATAAACTCCTTTATAATGATGTTTTTAATGAACATGTAGGTTAGAATTAGGATAAAGGGTGAGAAAAATTACAAGATGATAGAAAAATGATTGATGAACTTGAACATGAATTGCAATGCTTGAGAAAAGAACTTGAACTTGAAAACGAGGCACCTGTAGATGCACGGTCAAAATGTCAACTTTTGAAGGTGAGGTCAAAACGGCAATGAAGGAAATAATTGATTCATTTGTAAAAGACCAACTTAGGGCAACAAAGGAAGATGGTAGAGAATTGCAATCAAAGGAGGTAATCTTGAATCATTTGTAAGTTCAAAATGTAGATTATTCACATTTGAACTTTGGAAGTTTTAGCTCTAGCACCATAGCATATGTGTAAGAAAAACAAAGTTCAGAAAAGGTGCATGAAGTAAGTGATGAATTATAAATTAGGCATATTAAATTAACAGTTTTGAGGATCATCCCAATAATTCCCTCAAAAATATTTTAGATGATAATTTGTATTATAAAGTTGATGAAAATGCAAGGTTAGGGTAATGCATTGCAAGAAACGAACAAGAAAAATATAAGTAAAGGCAAGTTGATGACGACAATCAAACCCAACTTTAGAAAGAAGATATCACCAAGTGTTTAGGTATTAGAGATTGACATATGGTACACATATCAATATTAAAAGCATTATTGGAAGAACAAAATTTTGAATCAAGGAACAGTTTCGAAGATAATTCAAAATTAAGAATAACTTGATGAGGAAAAGCTCGGAAGTCTATAAACGTTGAATCTTGGAGAGAATGACTCTTGGGAATGAAGAGCTACAATAGATGAGCCAGAATTTTGCCCTCAAACTACTTCTTCTTAGTTTTGATTCATTGCAATAAAGATTATTATTTTGCCACAAACTTTCTCATCTATTTTAGTTTGTTCCTCGCAACTCTTCACACATTTTTCCCACCACAAGGCCAACTTTGTGCTTCAAAATTCCAACAAGGTATGCTTGAATTGGTATATAATTTCTAGAAGCATAAGTGAGGAACTGATGACTTCATAAGCATGCACTTAGTATAATGCTTTGGTCTTTGAAATTCTACTCGTCTTCTGAAACTTGGGCATAAATCAATTTTAGTTGTTACATTGCATAAGTGATATCCATGTAATGCATGTTCCCTTTCCTTTTTTGTTTTTTTAGTTTTACCAATTTGAGCAAGATGATTATACAGGCTAAATTTCCTAGTTAATTCTTGGTGATTGTTGTGAGTGCTAAAAAGCTAAATCATATGCAACTGTCCACCCAATATATCTGCAATGTAAATGAAAATTTATGCATGCATTTTAATGAATGTTGTGCCTGCAACCTTACTTGTGCTTTAGTGATGTTTTATTAGCTCATATTCTTTAAGCCTTTGTTGTGAGTTAATTTTTTGTTCTTTTTTAGTTCCCTTCTCGTAGTTTTTCCCCACTATTTGGGGGTACATGAATGGTTGATTTTGAATGAGTTTGATTTACCCTTGCTGAATCAACCATGCATGGTCATGTTTGTTTAATGTGTGCTTTTGTTTTCCATATTGTATAAAAGTAAAAAAGGAAATATTTTAAAAGTATAAGGGGAATTACACCGCCCTTCTCCCACGTTTGGGCTAAATACACAAGCCTCTCTTCACGTTTGGACAATTACATTGACATCCCTTCTGTTGACCACATTGGTCAAACTTTGGCAAAAATCAAGGAAAAGACCAAAATGCTCTTGCTAAAATGGACTAAAGTGTACTTTAAAAATAAAAGAGAATACTAAAATTATGAAAAAACGATTATTTGTTCAATAGGCCTAAAAGTCAATCAGGGATAAAATTAGTATTTTAGTGCTAACGTCATCATTTTTTATCGATCTACTTACCAGAAGGACTCATCTGTAAGTTGAAAAAGTATTACAGAAAATGTCAATGTAATTATCCAAACGTGAAGGGAGGTTCATGCATTTTGTCCAAACGTGTGGGAAGGGTAGTGTAATTTCCCCAAAGTATATAATGTGTCAAATTTGGAATGTTTGCAAGAAAATTTCAGCTAAACAAGAAGATGGCTGAACAATAAAGTTTCACAGGAGAAATTTGGTTTCATTTAAAACTAAAAAACTTGCATTTAAGGGGGAGCAGAGTATATATATATATATCAACTTCTGACTTTTGAGAGAGAGTATTAATAACGGGAGATTTGCTGGTTGACGGTGGTGTTTCAAGAACAATGTTTGAATCACCAACTGAAACTTTGGAAGACTGTTTTTGAAAACCACTTTTGTTTTGCTGAATATTTTTGACAGAGTCTTTTGAAACTAAATAAGGTTTGAAAACTGGATTTTTCAAATCTTTTTTGCTAAGTTGAAAAGGCTGTTTTTTGACATGTTTCTCAATACGATCAAGTTGTTTTCCAATCGTACTAAGATGTATGTTTGAAAAATTGTTTTGAGTGACAATTTTCTTCAAATTGTCATCTCCTGGCGTTTTGAAAGGAGTTGCTTCCACAGTTTTGTTGGAAACAGAAAGTTTGATATTTTGCAAAGGAGGATGATTTGAAGTAATTTTTGCTCCTACAGAGGTTTCCCATTCTGTAGAGTCTGGATTGTTACTTCTCAGAGTAACTGGGTTTAAAGAATTTTTAAAAGGATATTTGATGTCATGATTGGCAGAATAAATCTCAAACCAATCAAAGAAGAAAATATGAATTTTATTTTGGATAATAAAATCATAATATTCTTCCTGAATTTGCTGTTTGGTTTCAGGGAAAGTTTTGAAAAACCAAATTCTTTTTTCAGAATTTTCTTTTGAATAAAAATCATCTCGAAGAAATTGTTTGTTGACAACAAATTCTTCTCCAAGAACATTGAGTTCATTGGCCATTAGATTTTTTTTGAACAGTGACCGCACCCGTGTCTGCACAGTAAAAGTGAACAGTGCTGCTACAGTGACGGTACTTTTTGTCTTCTGCTTTTTGACCGATGGGGCTTTTGGAATCTTTGAACAGTACCTGCATAGTAAAGAACAATAATTTTGCTGCTTTTCTTTTTCTTTTTTGCAGTCTTTTGCATCTTATTTCTTTTTGCTTTTCTTTTCACTTTCCTTTTTCATTTTGAATTTTTTTTTTTAGAATCCCGAATTTCCAAAGACTTCAAAGTCTGGAATGGCTTCTTCGTCTTCAGTGGAAGATTCGGCATCATCCGGCACTTTGGATGTCCCAACTTCTTCATGTTGAGGAGTGAATTGGGACAGGATTTTTGCAACTTCCTCAGGAGTTTTTGCTGCTGCAATCATAGACTGCATTTTGGATTTTTGCGCCAGGAACTCAACCTGTTTTTTGTCTTGGTTTTGCTTAAGTCCAAGAAAATTTTTCATTCCTTGGGGAGTAAGATATCCTTTTGGCTGATATTTTTCCCACATTCGAATTTTGAAATATCTCCTAAGAAAGGAAATATTATTTTGTCAAGAATTTGGTCAATTGAATTGAGCTAGAGATTCATCCAATCCAAAGGAGATCAATGACTAATTAACTACCAATCAACTATAACTATGAGTTAACTGTAGCAAACTCACTCACACACACACATATAACTAACTTAACTATCTTAGCTCAGAAGTTTCTAGTTGATCAATGCTTCCACACCTGGATTGCTGATCTGGATTAGTGAGGATTTGATCTTTTGACCTCCACATGGCATAAATTCCTCAAGGCACTACTCAGAGTACGTGATTTTGAAATAATGGAAGTGTTGAAGGAGCGATTCAAAATTTATGAAAGGAATTATTTCCTTAATGTTCATGGCATGGTAGCAAGGAATTTTGTTATTAATTAGAAGATGCTGGGTTGGTTATTTCCAAATAATTGCTGTCATAGTCACCTTAATTACTAAACTCTAGTTTTGTTTAGTGAACTAAGTAATGAACTAGTATATGTTTTCTTCAATGTCCCTGAACAGGATTGACGTGTGAGATTGTTTATGCAAGACAAGTGGAATTAATTTTTCAGCAGTAACGTTTATACCTTTGCCACCAATTTTCATCTTCTTCCTTGTTTGTTTCTCTGCAATTTCCTTGTGCCAGTGCCATTCAAACCAACAACACATATGTGCGTATAATTAAGTACGTACTTTCAATTGTTACAAAAAATAAAAAGATAGAAGGCGATTAATGAAGATAAAAAAATATGCATTACAAACTTAACGTTGCATGCATTATTGATAATTACATTACACAAGGACACGTACAAACGTCGAAGTTATATGTCCCCAGTAACTCATAGTTTTAGCAACATAAAACCACAACAATAAAACTGTATAGATGTCTTCCAACAGCAGTGAAAAACCCCACTACAGCTAGCCCATTTTATTTGGGTAGAAGATAAACGTCTTTATCATCCATTATTCACATGGCCTAGGTATTGTCTTTAGTGGATATGTTTTGCTTTGGTGTAAAGCATGCAAACTAGAGTATGGAGCAGTTTCGACAGGAAACTGGGCCGTGTCTGAATTTTCCCTTATTGAGAAGAGTGAGGGCTTGAGAGTGAGTGGGAACAGCTGGGATTGCACCCTTTTTAGTTGTGGTGATAGCTCCACAAGCACATGCATATTTAAGCACTTCTTTCAATGTCTGTTCGCCCTGTCCAACTTTGACAGATGACAGAGCGCACCAACCAGTCATAGCCATGTCACGAGCATATATATGTATATCTATGTATCTATGTATGTATAGACATATTAAAATAAGACCGTTAGCAAATTAATTTCTACCTCAATTATGGAATGGTAATCAACAACATTGCGTGGGAGGGCTCCCATAAAAGAGTCGCCAGCTCCGGTTGCGTCCACTATCTTTACGTGATGGGCATCCACTGCACCATGGAAATTCTGTGCAGCCAAGCAAGACCAGATGAATAATTGAATCTAATAATGACTACAAGAACACAAACAGCTTAGGTGTTGCATAATGATTGAGGCCAGAAATGCCCGGGGAAGGAGGGGGCAATTTAGGAATAAAATAAATGCAAATTTACCATATTACCCTGAAAGGCAACTGTTTAACATCATTGGGCCTCGTTCAAAATACCATTTTATGTGGAAAACACTGTACTTAGTCTGGCAAGCAACGCCAATAATTATAGCACCCAGAAAAGCGTGCATTACCATGTAAACTCTCACCTATGCTTTGGAATCGACACTTTATAGGATTGATTTTAAATAAGCACTAGAGGAATTCCAATTTTTATGCCTCGCACTTCGAGAAAAAGATTCTACCCTTAGATCTTGTTCTGATCTCCTTTCCCAAAAAACCATAATTGACGCATACATACGTATCGTGGCATAATATCTGCAACCCTTTTCCCCAAACGTGACCAGAAGAAGCTTTAAGTTGGGGTGCCGCACTGACAAGGCAGTCTCATCATCGACGTTGTCATTCTGGGTAATGAATTGGAGCTCCTCGTCACTAACTTGATCACATCTGCCATGTTCCATATGCTCAGTATCTGCTCATGAGCTGCCTCCGCCGTCGGCCAAAGCGGCAGCTGGAGATTCGGATCATACGAGAGCAATGCACCAGCATCCTTAGCCACTTCCATTGCTTTCAAATGTGCCGATCTACATGGCTCATCTATCAGGCTTCTTGATCCAAAATGGAACAGGTTGGCTTATCGATTTAACGAAAATAGAAATGACAAATTCAAGTACCATGCACGTGTCCGCAGACACATACATATACGTGTATATTCATGTATAACCGTATATATGAGACGAGATGAGTTATATACACCTACAGATCTAATGAACTCGAGATTTAGCTCATGGCGTGCGAGCTGCATGTCCGCACTGGGATTCCTATAGAACATGAACTCGCGCTCCCCGTCGCAGCGTAGGGTCACGAACACCAGCGCCGTCCGCGCTCCCTTGTCGAAGCTCACCCCATCCGCAGAGACGCCATTCTCAACCAAGACTCCTGCGAGCATGTTTCCAAACTCATCGTCGCCTAGCTTGCCAACAAAGGCTGCGTTTCCCCCCAGCCTCGCCACCGCTATGGCCACGTTGGCCAGTGCTCCTCCCGGCGCTTTAACGAATCCCGGCGCCCAGGCCATCGAAACGCCGGACACCGTCCGCACAAAGTCGATCAACATCTCGCCGAAGCAGACGATCAGACCAGTAGTAGAACGGGTGTCGATAGCCATTCGTTGCTTGTTGACCGAGGGGAAATCTGTTTGAAAGGGATTTGGAGAAGATAACAGAGTGGGCATTTTGGGGGAGAGGGGGGTGTGGAGTATCTAAGCCTGTAAGCGTTGCGTTGTAAGTGAGGAACCTCTCCTACAACTTAATTCTTCTTTTAAATACTTTTTATTATTATATCTGTGGATTTGTGTGTGAAGCTTAAGTTGAAAAAATAAATAATTTGATTCTAATTTATATTACTTTGGAAAAAATATGTGTTGAAAGATGGCCGTTATTAATTAAAAGCGGTCGATTGGAAATTTCCTAAAACAAAATTTTTTATTTTTAGTCATTAGGACCAAAAAAAATAAAAATGATAAATTTAAATTATAGAAATGTGCTTTAACAAAATTGTGCAACCATTATTAATTATAGCATGAATATGTTAAAAAGTGACCCCCCCTCCTTCTGGACACTCATTATTTGAAATTTATAAAATGCTATATTGTAAAACTAAATTCTAACTTATTAGGTGAAATAGGATACCATACCGAACATCGCTGCTTCCTTCCCAGAAAAGCTTGGATAAAAATTCATAACTTTTATCATTTTAATGAATTTATAAGCTAGATCTTAATGTTTTATTCTAAAATCTCACAAATTCTTACAAAAGTTTAGCAAATACTTTGAGATATTCTATTAGAACTAACAAAGAGCCCACATTAATTACTTCTCCATTTTTAAATTATTATATTACCCCGATTGTCCATTTTGAAATATATCTTCTTGTCGGGAGAACCTGATGCTCCTTTTGTAAAGCAGAAATGGAATGTAATGCTAAAACCACACTTCAAGAAAGGGATTCAATGTCGAGAGAGAATTTTAAGTCCAAAAGGCAAAAATAAAGAGCACTTAAAATCTTATTGTCGTCAAAAAACCAAAGAAAGAAACAGAAAAGGCCAAAAAGGGTCTGCAGGCGACTATCTGCTGCCTTCATTCATCCCCCTTAATTAGTTAAGAAGGGTGAGGATTTGAGAGTGAGTGGGAAGGGCCGGGATTGCCCCCTTTGTGGTTGTGGTGATGGCTCCACATGCACATGCGTATCTCAGCACTTCCTTCAATCTTGCCTGCTCCTGTGTGGATCAAACGATGGCAAAATATTACATACAATTGTTGAAAAAAATATGTATTTGTGTAAGGAACAATTGTTACCTCGATTAGGGAATGATCATCAACGACCTTGGCAAGGAGGGCTCCCACAAAGGAATCGCCTGCTCCAGTTGTGTCCACTGTGTTTACGTGGAACCCACCCACTGCACCATGAAAATTCTGTGTATACAACAGAGCAAATAAGGAACATTCCAATGAAGGCGTCGGCTTTCTTTGCTTTTAATTCCAATAAAGCCGTTAAGCTTTGTTTGTTTTTAAATTTTAGTACATGTTTTTAAGTATTTTTATTTTAAAAATTATATAAAAATAAAATAAAAATGATAATTAAATTTATGTTTCTATGAATAAAGTGATGCGACGTGGAATTTGGGGATACAAATACCTATTAAAATGATTTGTATGTGATGGAACATTTCGGCTATGTTTGTTTCTTTTTACAGGTTACACATTTTCACTTAAAAATATTACAAATTAAATATTTTATTATATAACTATCTAACAATTTTTCAAACAATATACATATTTACAATCAAGTTAACATGTACCCCTATAATATTTTTTCTCATATTTATGTTTTTTATTACCAAATAAACTTATATATTATCACATTATTCGATCTTTATTATATATTGAATTAAATATATAATAAGATATTTTTACTATCCATCAACATATTACAAATTAAATATAATTTTCACGCCCATCACCTAAATTTCTCTTCCCATCCTAGTTAGGATACAAGCATAGCCTTAGCTTTCTGTCCAATTTTTGTAATCTAATGAAGTATGTGAGATGGGTAGGGTTCACGTCCCGAAACTTGAAGTGCAAGTTTAAAGACGCCAATATAGTTCAGTTTGCTGGGCATTCTTTCCAGAACAAAGGAAAGCTGACCCTTCTTGCGGTTTTTATTCTTTCAATTAAATAACAATGGGTCGTCGTGGATGAATGTTTTCAAAATTGAACAGTTGAACTGCTCGGACCGTCAATTGATAAAAAGGGAAAAAAAAAAGTCTAGATTGTACTTAAAACTAAAATTACAACAAAATTGAGTAAAATCACGGTTGAATCACTAATCCGGATGAACAGTCACAATTTATGAAAACTAATCGATTCAAGTTGACAAATGAATAGGCTTTTAAATCCTAATTTTTATATTCTAAATTCAACTTTCATTTTCTTTACGGTAATCTATCTTTCAATTTTTTTCTTTCATAAGAAAATTTTCATGAATCAAATGAATTGTCTTTCAAAATATCCAATAATTTTTTAATTAGGCATATATTAAATATATAGAACCTTGATAAAATTTTATTATATTTTGATTAAATATTTTAATAATAGATATATTTTTTTGGTATATTTTACATATTATTCATTGAATTAATGTTTATTATTTTTATTTTTGTGTATTTTTATTGTACAAGTGAAATATATATAATTATCAAGAGTAGTTTAAAATATTTAAAATTATTTTCAAGTAGTTTTTCATAATATTCATTATTTTATATATTTTTAATATATTAATTAATATTCATAATACAAATATTATGTCATCGGTTGAACCACCGATTGAGCTAATAACTCTTAAACTAATAAATTTTCTTATTTGATAACTGGTTGGTTTTTAAAACATTGCTATGGATTCCTGACTTTTGATTAGTGAAGTGAGACGCGGAGCAACTAAAATCAAGTTTGAAAAAACAAAAGAAAAGAAAAGAAAAGAGAATAAAATGAATTAAAAATAAAAAACCTTTTAACAGGACAATAATGTAACCAGATATCTTCTCGTGGCACAGGAAATCAGGGGAATCATAATAAAGTGTAACATAGTTTTCAATTTCACCTCTCTTTGATATTCGAAGAATATAAATTTATCAAATCCAAACAAATAACCATAACAATTTTAAAAATAGCAATAGATATGATATTAATCTAGCAAAGATCTTTTTGTATCATCCACAGCCACTTTGCCTTATTTAGAGAGTGTTTGGCTGATCTTACAAATTTCCAAACATTTGATGTCATGTTCGTAAGGTCTAGTAAATTATTTAATAAAATAGTTTTCCTTAAAAACACAAAATAAAAAAGAAATAAGCTCTCACTTATTTTGAAATATTTTATAAAAAGTGTTCTTAAAGCTTGAATTCAACAAAACCACCAAATTTTTTTCATTTTGTTTATTTATTATTACTACTATCATTGTCTTTTGTGAGTAAGAAAGATGAGGAGGTCGGAAAGAAAGAGGAAATAAACTAATAAAATAAAAGATTTGATTGGAAACTAAAGAAAGAAAAAGCCAAAATAAGAATGAAAACATATAAAAAGAAAGATTTTTTTCCATTATAATTTTTTTGGCAAACATTCCCTTTTGTTTGTCTTCCATATGATTAAATAATTAACTAATTATATATTTTTTATTCAAATAATAATACTACAATGATTTTGGTATTAACTAGCCATACACTTTTTTAATATTGTCAATATTTTTCAATTATTTTTACTAAATCTATTAAAAAATATGTATATGTATATTATAAGTTGCATCAACCAGTCCATATTCTTAGATTTCATTGAACCAATAGGTTAGGTTTTATTTGACAGTGAAAACACAACTTATAAACCACCTCATTTTATAAGGGCATGAATTTATATTAATGACACTTAATTTAGCTTTTTACTATTTCATTCAAATATTTTAAAAGCTTATATTGTTTACTTCAAATACTTTCATTCATCCATATACTTTTACTATTTTTACTATTCATTCAAATTTTCATTCAAATACTATTAATTATACTTTATCCAATTCTTAAAATGCTTGTTTTTAAAATAAATAAGCCCTAAAAAATCTTACTATTTACAAATTGTTTAATTCAAACTTAGCCAAACACCCTCCCTCACAGTCCTATAGGCTTCGCAATGTGATCAACCCAAAGTCCAATCCCAAAGGTTATCTCAATCTCTCCCCTCAAGAAACCAAGCAAACCACTCTTATACCAGAGATTTACTCAAAACGATGTATTCCCTGATATTCAATTTATTTAACAAAAAAGAAAAAAAAAAAAAAAACAAAGTAAGAAAGCCTACATACCTTGGTGTAGTATCTGCAACCCTTTTCTCCGAGTGTAACCAGAAGAAGCTTCAAATTGGGGTGCCACAGGGACAATGCAGTCTCATCATCAATGTCGTCTTTCTGGGTAAGGAACTGGAGCTCCTCATCGCTGATCTTGATCACATCTGCCTTGTCCCATATGCTCAGTATCTTCTCACGAGCCTCCTCCGCCGATGGCCAAAGCGGCAGCCGGAGATTTGGGTCGTACGACAGCAATGCACCAGCATCCTTAGCCACTTCCATTGCTTTCAAGTGTGCTGATCTACATGGCTCCACAATCAAGCTTATTGATCCGTAATGGAACACTTTTGCCTACCAACACGAATCGTGTCAATTTATGTACTGGACAAATTAGAATCCATGGGTGGTCAACAGACACATTGTACAGATAAATTTTAACAATCCCATGAATTAGTTCAAGACTTAAAAGATGTTACTTCGTCCGTTGCTCACAAGGCATAGGATAATCTAAATTCGTTAATGCCATGTAATTAGTGAGTTACTTATTCTTCACACTTCTTTAAATTTCAGGGACAAATCCATGCTATTACATACATGGTACATATTCTAAAGAAAAAAGTTATAACGAAGGAATAACTAGGGGTCATAAGTACATTTCTCTCCATGGAAACCAACAAGTTGCCCAAACGTATCATGTAAAATCAACAAAGAATTGAACACATGTTGTAGGATGATTTTATGCAAAAGTAAAACAAACCCAAAGAAGCACATCGCATGGTAGACCATCAATGCAACCAAGAGGGTGCCTAGCTAAACTTATTTTTAATAGCTAAAAGGATTTTATATCTTATAAAATATTCTTAGAGTTTATAAATTTATATATCTTATATCAAAAATAAATTGGTAAAATATTTAGATAAATTTTTTTATAAAATTTTGTTGAAATTTATAATTATAATCAATTATAATTTTTTAGTATAATAATTATAAAAATAACTTAAATATATAAGTAAAGATATTTATATTATTTTAATATATATATATATATATATAGATATAATGAAATAGTTTATAAAATGTCTAAACATGAATTGGAAAAACCAACTTATTTTATTTTGAAAATTTTTAAACTCTTTTATCAAAAAATTTATCAAATACTTTTTAATAGCTAATAAATTCTCAACTATTTTTGCAAAATGCTTTGAATAGCTTATAAAATCATCCCAGCATTCTCTAAATATATAGTAGCTTACATTAGACAGATAGGCGTGATAACATCTAATCAATGCCATACGGCCACGTAATGTAAATTTTACAGTCCCATTAATTCTTTTTTCAAATAAATTATTACATACATACACTATCAACACTATATTATTAATGGTTATCCTCATATAGTAACAATGGTAACGTGTGTAAAAAATTTTATAACTTATAAGATTTTATATATGGTTAGAAATTGCAATAAAAATAATATTATTTTAAAACTAAAAGCATATAAAAATTTTAAATATATATATGCACATACGTAATTAGTGAATTGAAACATATTGTAAATTTGGAGGAAAAAAAAAGGGTATAGAATTACATTAAAATATAATGAGAAAAAGAAAGAAAACTACAAAATATCAAAGTAAGAGTAATACAATAATTCAAGAATGTGCCATCAAAATTCAACATTTAACCTTAACATATAAATATAGATAGATATGAAAAAGAAAAGATGCTTGTCAAATAGATTTTTAATTCCATTATTTCGATGCCATTAAGAGAAAAAATAAAGGGTTTGTTAAGAAATGGATTAAAAGACCCAATAGGATCCCACCATACTTAAATAAAACATAGATTTGCCTTTTGTCTTTTAGCATTTTGTCAATTATTCGTTTAATTATCTGTTTTAGCTCTGTAATTACCCTATATAATATACTAAAAACAAACCACTAAAACATTATGTTTCTTTTCAAAATTAAATGAACAAATATTTTTTGTTTTTAAATCTCTTCCCACTTCATCTTATTTATGTTTCTCACATATTCACACGCATATTGCATAATAAAAATATAAAATGTTAAATATGGTATATTTTTATATTTGCATTTAAATAAAGATTACAGTATAAAGTTTTTGTATTTATAATAAAGTTGAAATAAAATAAGTCTGATATAAGTATGATTTATATTAAATTACTAAGAGAATTTTATTACATTAAATTTATTGTTTATTTAATTTTTGTATATACGTGCGTAATTGCCAGCTTATACGAAAGTACACATATGTTCACTATCACAACAGCGAAGTGAACCGCCCAAAAATTTCTACAAAGAATAAATATAAAATTGAAAATTATGAGACATTTTCCGAAAAAGATCAGCACTTTTTATCTTTGTATACACGAATATAAATCAATACTGTAGCAGAAAAGACACTCACACCTTTAGCCGAATCTTTCAAGTTGAATCAACTAATTATAATGATATTTTAATAGAAAGAATAATTTGTTAGAATATATTATTAACAAACCTATACTTAATTCAAAAAAGAAAACTCACCCAGTATTAAGTCGTTGAATTGTCAATAATTCCAAACACCGACAGGCATTAAATTAAATTTAATAATTTTACGAAAAATCTCGGTCCAAAATTTGAAAAAAAAAACCACAAATTCCAATACACACTAATTTCACCTAACGAAAAAACTGGAGAGAAAAAAAACAAAAGGAAATATGTTCATACGGTAACAAAAGATGAATCAGAGAGACCGAATCAGCCAAAAATATTACATAAATACAGAAGAAAATCATATAAATTCGCGAACGAACAGAGTAAGTATGCGTATGTATGTGAAGTCAAATGATGAAATCACTTACAGATCTGATGAGTTTATGTATGTGTAGTCAAATGATGAAAGCACTTACAGATCTGATGAGTTCGAGGTTCAACTCATCGGGGGTGAGAAGCATATCGGCACTGGGATTCCTGTAGAACATGAACTCACGCTCCCCGTCGGCGCGTAGAGTCACGAACGCCAGCGCCGTCCGCGCGCCCTTGTCGAAGTTCACCCCATCGGCCGAAACGCCGTTATCCCTCAGGATTCCGGCCAGCATGTGTCCGAACTCGTCGTCTCCGAGTTTTCCCACGAAGGACGCGTTTCCGCCCAGCCTCGCCACCGCTATGGCGACGTTGGCCGGCGCACCGCCTGGCGCCTTAATGAATCCTGGTGCCTCCGCCAGCGACACCCCGGAGACCGTCGGGACGAAGTCAATCAGCATCTCACCGAAGCAGAGGATCATACCACTGCTGGAACCATCGATGCTTGTGGGAGCCATAGCTAACAGTGTAATCACGTAGAGTATACTTGCTTGTGCAATATACTTGTATAAAAAAATATGGAATTGGTGGGGGTTTATATAGATTGGTGAAGGCGTTCGGTGCGTAGGGATTGGTTGAATTATAGTGGGACTTTTTTATTAAGGGTAATAACGATTAGATATAGATAGATAGGGTGACAATTTACTCAATCCGAAAATTAGATTTAAATTTGACTCAAAATTAGTGGATTTTGACTCAAATTTTAGTGAATTTGGGTCAAAATTAAGTCATATTTGTAAGTATTAAAAGATAAATAGATTAATTTTAGGTTGACATGTAAATTCACAAATTCGTGAATTTATTTTAAATAATTTAATAAATTTTATATAAATATAAAAAATTAATTAAATAAAATTAAATGATAATATAATAAATATTTAAAATAATAAATTTTAATTTTAATTAAATAAAAATATAATTTTTTTATTGGTGGATTATCAAATTAAATTCAAATAACTCATAAAATTAAAAGGTGGGATTCGAATTAGATTTTTTTAACTTGTCAAAGTAATTAAGTCAAGTCCAAATCAAAACCCAAAGTGGTTGTTACTTCTTAGATATAGAAATCAAATAGAATATATTTTATATTTATTTTTGGTGGTGATAATGATGCATGATCCACCCAAAATTAGAAAATATAACAAAGCAAAATAGAAAGGGGTATAGTATGGTACGTGATCTTGATTGCTTCAAGTCTAAATTAGAAATCTGAATCCCACACCAAACATTGAATTTGATTAGATTTGATTTGATTTGCTTGTGTTTTTAATAGGAATTATATGTTTCACGTGTGACGATAATGTGGGAATTGGATATGTTGTTCTTATCCACATAGATTAGAAGTAATGGAGTCAGTTTGATGGGCATTGATATTTAGCACAATTTTACTTGGGTGGACCCATACAGGAGGCATTCTATTTTAGAATTTAGAAAATAAAATTGGTGGGGTTTTATGTAGATTTGCTCAATATTTATCGCATTTTTATCTGATGTGGTATTTGATGGATTGAGTATCATTACTTTATAATTTATGCTTTTAAATATTTTAAATTAACATATTATATGATGGTTCATTATATGGATTTCCTCCCTTAATTATGGTGAATTTTCTTTTACATTAAATTCTCTCTTTCTCTAATTTTGTCCTATTTATTGATTGTAATCATACTACTTGCTACGTACAAATTAAAATATTTTTAAACATAGCTAATTATATAATATGTTACCTCAAGTATTTAAAGACATAATTTATTAATTTATAGTATATCTTTTTAAATGTTGAGTTGAATGAATTATGATAAATAAATAAGTGAAATTATGAGATTATAAAGTTTGGTCAAAATTATTCTATCTTTAAAAACTAGGGTCATATTTGTTTTCCAATTATTCAAAATAATACACATGTTAATCGTTGTACTTTCTAATTTTTTTTCTCTTTTTTCTATTACTTTTACATAATTTTTAATAAAAAATACACCCAAAAATTAAAATAAACATAACATATATTTCCCATATTTCCTCCTTGATTATGATGCTACAATGCATTTTCTCTTAATTCTGTAAGTTGTATTAAGTCATTTAACTTATGTTTGTTTGATTTTTGAGTATGTGTTTTTAGGTTTGTTTTTTTTTAAAAAATTATATAAAAGTAAGAAAGAAAAAGAGAGAAAATTTAAAAAGTATAATGATTAAGTGTGTATATTTTTAGGTGGAAAAATGCAACCAAACATAGCTATATTTTTTCAATCTGATATGTATTTTCTTTAGAAATGTTAAATGCGATTATGAGCTTTTATTATAAGTAATCTATTTTATAATTTATTATCTGACAAAAAAAATTGCACTTTTTTTTTGTTTTGTTGAAATGAAAACAAAAATTATTTATGTGGAATAAAGATGTGCGTCTGGAGTGAGGGAAGTATCCTCCATGATCACAAACTTGGCTCTCCTAGAAGGGCCATTTGCCAACCTATTAGCATTCCTAGGAACACTGACCAAAGTGTTGCAAAATAAATAATTTAGCTATTATTTCTTATACTTGTTGCTAAAATTAAAAATTGTTCAAGAAAGAAATGGTCACAGAATAGGCCATATTGATTTTTAAACAAAATAATGCAATATTGCATGTAGTTGTGTAATTACTTGACAACCCTTAAGGATAAAATTGTTCCTTTAATTAATTTACTTTTAGTCATTTATTTATGTGTGTGTGTATAATTACATATATATTTTGACCATCAACACAAAATATGTCCTTTTAGTTTCTTCTTTTGACAATTTTTTTGACAACTAGGAGGAAATAAGGGTGTTGATATATATATATATATATATATATATATGTAACTTTATGAACTTTGTTTCTATAAAAGATATGTCAATACATCGTTTGCTCATAATCATATCACAATTGAAAATAAAGTTATCTCTTACAGTAGTTTATTATTGAAATCATATGTACCATTTTTTTTTTTTTCACTTTAAGATTATATATCCTTGAGGAAAGAAATTGCTAATAGACTTTATCGCTCATATTCTAGGCAGCTTGTCGTAACATATAATACCTAGCAACAAGCTACCTATCTATTTATCCAAATAATATATACCATTTGTTTCACATCTATTAAGGAAAGTGTTTTAGACCAACTTTAATGATGTGTCACCTTTCATTTTTAGATAACCAATTTTTTAGAGATAATTAAAAACTTAATAAAGTCTACACAACCCATGCTCGACGAATGAGATCTATTTGTGTAGATACTCAAGGATAGCTAGTTAGGAGATTATACCAATGTATAGTCATAAAGGAAGTCTAATTAGGTGGGGCTACATGGCACAAGGATGTGTGAGTATTGGATAAAAGAGAACGTGACATGCCACATCAATTAGAAAAAACACTAAGGACATATAGTTATGAGATAAAACATTTTTCTGATTTTGTGTTACCTTTATTTTTAGATAATCAATTTTTTAGAGATGAATTAAAACCTTAATAAGGTGTGCACAACCCATACTTGATGAATGAGATCTATATGTGTAGATATTCCAAAATAGCTAGTTAAGAGGTTACACTAATGTTTGATAATAGGGAGAGTCAAATTATGTGGGACCACATAACACAAGGACATACAAGCATTGGACAAAAGAGAATGTAACGTGCCACATCAATTAGAGAAAATACTAAGAACATATAGTTATTAAATACTTCATTTTTCTTATTTTGGCAAATTTATTAAGTGATAAGAAGTAAAATTAATTATAAAGTAAAAATAATTATTAAGTAAAAATATGTTACCCTCAAACATTCATATTAAACTTTCCCAAAACATAAAAATGTGACATAAAAGCAATATTCAAACAAAATGCTTGCCTCGGTGTTGCTTGACTCAAGAGAGTGAATTATTATGGTTAGATCATAGAAGGATTAACTTTGTGTCAATAAGATACAAAAAAAATAACAATCATTACAAATTTGATAACTTTTGCTATGCCACACAAAGAACACATAAATTTGTGCATCATATCCTCTAAATATTTAATGTTGAGAATGCATGATTTGCTCCCCAATGAAAGTATGGTTTTATTATCATACACTCCTAGTGCAGTGTTTGTTATTTTGCCCTGCAGGAAAGAAACAAAAAATAGTGGAAACTTCTTGTTTATTGCAAATGAGAGCATATTACATATTGTATTTGATATTTACATGCCTCACACAAAAAATATTTCTTCAAATATGCAAATAGCATAGATTTTACAAACATGCAAATATAGTGTAGTCATATACAGTACAAAATTGCAATAAAAAATGCAAAGTTGTTCATATGGTCGAATCTAAATTGTTCCTAGCATAAGAGAATATGGTTCAAGCAATTACATAATTTTCCAATTTTGAGCAAGCACTAATACACATAAATCGAGGTGCTTTATTTCATTTGTGCTGTTATTTGAATGTGATCGCATACATTTTTTGGCTTGTGTTAAGTTATGTGATATCCTTGAGTTTTGAATTACTAAAAATATTACCACTACACAAAAAGGGGTGTGCTTGCATGTTTATTGTTGAATGCTACTACACATAAATCTTGATCAAATACATCAGCTAATGTGGATGATTAATCAATCAAAACCAAGAACCCAAGTTGGACTAATGAGAAGAAGAGATGTGAAGCAGAAAATAGAAACTACTCAATAACAGAAATGGAATTGATCAGTCTGGCAGAGTTACTATTCCATTAGCTTATATACTCCATCCTAGGACTTAACTGCTATAGTTACACACTAACATACCTAACTCATGCACTGTCAGAATTAACTAAATAACTGATAAAAAGGTCACAAGTTGACTAATAAAAATTAAATCTTTCACTGCATAGGTGTCATGACAAGTAGGCAGTGAACTCCTGAGCTGACACTTCTGTTCCTCTTGGTCTTCCTTTTGACACTTTCCCTCAAGATGAGTGTTGAAAAGATGAGTATATATTTTCAACACTCATCTTGCTCAACAACCCTTCAAGCTGCTTAAATCTAAGGGGTTTTGTGAACATATCAGTCGATTGCTCGTTTGTCCTCAAACGCTTTACTTTAAATACTTCACCCTACACATTCTCTTGGATCAAAGTGCTTGGTCCTTTTATGATATGTAGGGTTCTTTCATATTTGTAACACACTCTGGTTGTCACAAAACACCTCAATTGGCCTTAAACAGTTACTGTCATTTCCTGCAACAAATTGCTTATCCAAGTGGCCTCACAGATACATGCCTTAAGAGTTCTATATTCAACTTCTGTGGCCATGTTTTGTTTCTTTGATTTCCAACTCACTAGTGATCTCCCTATGTAATGCAATAGCCTATAATAGATCTTCTTTTATCATGACATGTCCCCTCGATAACTATCCGAATATGCTAAGATTTTTTATTTTCCATCCTGCCTCATTAGCATTCATTTTCTAAGGGCTAACTTCAGGTACTTTAAGACTTTGAAAGCAGCCTGCAAATGTGACCTCCATAGTTTACTCATAAATTGTGACACGTTTTATATAGCAAAATTAATGTCTGACCTTGTGAAGATTAAGTAAATCAACTTTCCAACCAGCTTCCTATAGTAAGTTGCATCTTCTAGTAAGTGTGAATCCTTCTTTCTTAACCTTTGGCTACTATCCATAGGTATAACAGCTGGCTTTCTTTGAAGCTCTCCATATTCTTCAAACATGTTTAATACATACTGTTTTTGGCATAAATACATTCCTTTACTTGATCTTACTATCTCTATGCCTAGGAAATATCTTAGTTGTCCTAAGTCCCTTAGCTTGCACTTACTCTTTAGAAAACTCATGAGCTCATCAATCTGCTTTAGCTCCTTACTTCCTACAACCACATCATCCACATATACTAGAAGTCTCATCTTGTCATCTTCATGTGTGCCTTTTATAAAGAGTGAGCGATCTGATCTTGATTAAATAAACCCATAATTGCATAGAACTTCTCTTAATTTGATCTTCCATTTCCTTAATGCTTGCTTCAACCTATACAATGATCTTTTTAACTTACAAACCAATGCATGTGATTTGGTAAAACTCTCCCCCTTCAACTCATACCCATGAGGCAATTTCATGTACACTTCATCTTCTAAGTCATCATTCAAGAATGTATTTTGTATGTCAAGTTATCTCATTTCCCATTGTCCTATGGTTGCCAATGCAAAGAACAGCCTGACAGTTGAGTACTTTACCACTGGACTGAATGTTTCTTAGTAGTCAAACCTTTCTATTTGGCTATACCGTTTTGCAACTAGCCATGCCTTAAATCTCTCAATTGTTCCATCTTAGTCGAACTTGGTTTTGTAGACACACTTGCACCCTATTACATGATGACCCATTAGCAACTCTAGTAAGTCCCATGTATTATTTTCCTCTAGTGCTTTAAGCTTCTGCAACATGGCTTCTCTCTGATGTAGCTCATTCATAGCCTTTTCATAGGAATTTGGCTGATGTATATTGTTAAGAGATAATAAGTAGTAGGAGTGTTCGTTGAAGATCTTGGTTGATCCTAGACAATTGACTATATGGTGGTCTATTGGGACTGGGGTGTTTCTCAAGTTGTGTTGACAAATGTCTAAATGTTTGGGAGCTCTTCTGATCTTACTTGACCTTCTGACTTGATTGTGTATATCTTCAGGCTAAGGTAGGTTTAAAGGTTAATTGGTATGTGGTTGATCAATATGATTGGTGTGGTTATTTGCAGGATCGTCATTAGTCTCACCACTGACCCACGTATCATTTACCACTTTCTTATAATGCTACTCAAAGATCATGATTTTCTTAGTTATGAAGGTTATGATTGACTTGTAGAGGTTGCTGGAATGGGAAGATGAGTTCATGGAAGTGCGCATCCCTAGACATAAAGGTCTCATGATTGTTTAAATCATACAATTTGTAACCTGTCATTCCAATGGGTACCCCATGAGAACATATTTCCTAGCTTTAAGGTTATTTGCTTTTGTTTCTTTTAAGAGTGCAAGCAAAAGCAAGGCATCCAAAAGTTCTAAGGTGATAGTAATCCGGATTTTTGTGAAAAGGACTTCATATGGTGTCTTAAAATTGAGTGATTTGGCTGGAAATATGATGGCAATATGTGTTGCACATAATATGGCATCTCCCCAAAAAATTTTTTGGCATGGATGCTTGGAAAATAAATGATCTAGCAATGGCAAGAATGTATTGGTGTTTCCTCTCCACCAGAGCTTTTTGCTGAGGTGTTTCAACACATGAGAATTGGTGTAAGATTCATTTTCATCAAAGAAGATTGGCATTTATAGTTCAAGTGCAATATCAAATCTTATGATCTTTATTTTAGATTCAAATTGATTGTGAACAAGTTTGTTGAAAGTTGGCAATATGTAACAGACTTCCACTTTGTGTCTCATTAAACATGTCTAAGTGCAATAGCTAAAGTCATCAACAATAATAAGGAAAAATTGTAACCATTTATTGTAGCAAAAGAATATGGTCCCCATACATCAATGTGTATCGATTCAAATGGTCTACTACTATCTATCACATGGTCAAGGAAGCAGTTTTGTCTTTGCTAGTAGGCAGATTTCATAGACTGATTTGTGATTTACATCAATGAAAGGATGTTTGTGATGCAACCTATCTACTATTTAGTTGGAGGGGTGGCCTAATCTAAGATGCCAAAGACTTGGGTTGATGTGTTTTAATGGTTTAGGAAGATGTGCTGTAGCAACTGAATCGAAGTAGTTTAGGTTGGCTAGCCTTTGTTCTATGATGTACAGTCCTCAGTGCTATTTAGCTAGACTAATCCTCATCCATGGTTGGCCTTAAATATAATAATAATGGGAATAAAAAATGAGGTTACAGTGACGAGTATTGATCAGTCTACTAGCTAACACAAGATTAAGATTAAAAGAGGGTATGAACAAAACATGATAAATTGTCAAATCATCAAAGAGTTTAACAATCCCTATATATGTAATTGGAAACTTGGTTCCATCTAATAGATTGACATTCATATTGTGGACAGGCTCATAAGTATGAAAAAGATTAAGTGAGCAGCACATGTGATTAGTAGCTCCTGAATCCAGGACCCATAATGGTGAAACTAATGAGGATCTAGCTTTCTTAGTTTTCTGTGCATTTCTAGACTCAATTATAAAGCAGTTTAGTTTGGTGATTAGGAAAGGGACTTGTAAGTTCTTACTTGAAAAAGCTGGTGCAGAAGACTATAGTATTGATGAGGTAAGTTAGAAAGTGCTAGGCTCTTGAAGTTTTTTTGTCAAAGCCACATTGGATTAAGCTAAGGTCTAAGACTTCATTAGCTCCCTAAGTTATTCTTGAGATAGCGTCACTGTAGTGTCACTGCTCTTAGGCTCCTCAGTTGAAGTTTTCTTAGAAGCAACCTAGTTTGCTCTAGTTTGCCCATTCTTTGGCTTTCCTTTGGTGAATTTAAAGCTTGGAGAGAACCCAATGATTCTCTAACATCTGTCCTTTTTATGTCCCTTCTTCCCATAATGACTACAATGACTACAAGCTAAATCTAACCTTCTTTTTTCCTGTCAAATCCTGTAGGAAGGGCTGATCCCTCTCCAACCATATTAGTAGTTGATCCTTTGAGCCTCGTCCACTCTTATTGCATTACGAGCTTCATCAAGAGATGGAATGGACGTTGCCTCAATAGCTGTGACTTGTTCACAAAGAATGTCTCGTTCAAATCATTTAAGAACTTATAAACCTTATATTTTTCTTAAGATTCTATGAAATCTTAGAAGCATCCCACATTGCACCTTCCACACTTGCAATGTGGTGAAGGTTTATACTATCTTAACTCCTCCAAAACTGTGATTAACTTAGTGTGGTAAACATTAACTGACTTAGTCCCTTGCACAATGTTGTTTAAGTCACTTTGCAACTTCCAAATCCATGATCATCATGTAGGGAAAAGCATTTAAACAAAACATCCTAAATCCGTCTAGCATGTTTAAAGATGGTGGCTACCAAGAAGGACTTACAGGTTTTAAGAGTTAGGCAATAATAAGGTCGTTATATCTACTCCATGCATGATGAAGAGGGTTATCTATTCGTTGCTCCTAAATGCTTCCACCAATAAAATCGAGTTTGTTTCTAATTGAGAGAGCTAACTTGAAGGAACAATTCCAAGTAGAATAATTTGCCCCTGTGACTTTAGGTTGTGTGAGTATGGTATTTTAATTATCTGTAGGATGAACATAATATGGTGAATTTGGATCCTCCACTAATTCATTTGAGGTGTTGTGAAGCCCATGATTCATTGATTTGGACAAAGATTCTATGGCTAGAATAGCAACAAGAAAAGAAGAATGAAAAAGAAGCTTGATGTGAATAAGTGATCACAGCAGAAATGGTCCCTTTACAGCTCTAATACCATGTTGAATGTTGCTACACATGAATATTGATCAAATACATCAGCTAGTGTGAGTGATTAATCAATCAAAACCAAGAACATGAGTTAGACTAATGAGAAGAAGAGATAAGACCTAACTGCTCAATAATAGAAATGGAATTAATCAGTTTGGCGAAGTTATCGTTCCATTGGCTTATATAATCCATACAAGAACTTAATTGTTGCAATTATACACTAAAACACCAAACTCATGCACGATTAGGATTAACTAAATAACTGATACAAAAAGTCAGAAGTTGACTAATAAAAATTAAGTCATTTACTACATAGGTGTCATGACAAGTAGGCAGTAAACTCCTGAGCTATTACATCTATTCCTCTTGGTCTTCCTTTTGACATATATAATTCAAAATATTCATATAATAAAAATGAAACTTTATGTATCGATATATACTTATGATCGATTATATTTTAAATATTTATACACATAAGTTAAATGTGCATAAAATAAATTACGTTCACTTGCATGTTCAATTGGATGGCTTCTTCATTCCTCATGTATGTTTTCCTTCGAAGATTCTCACAAGAATGGTACATGTTTGTCTCATAAATAATCCCGACCAAATAGATTTATCTGATCTGTCAAACAACCGTATTTCCTTTCCTAATACCATTCCCTTCTCTCTTCTAATTTTCCTCATTCTCTCTCCTTTCCCTTGTCTTTCCACTAGTACGTTTTTCCAATTTACCACAAAACTATACAAGCATTTCTAGTGATTCAATGTGAAAAATTGCCCATCCGTACTTCATTTGACTGACTCCTTCGACATAAAGCATCGAGAAAAGCTCCATTTCACCCAATTTTCTTTTACGTTAGCAATCGGATGAATCCTGTTGGATGGCTACAGGTGGTTCTTGGGGTTTGTCATTGGTTGGCTATGGCGGAGGTACCTTTTTTTGTCTTTTTTGGCTGGAATCATGGCTGTCAGAATGGATGTGGAATGGGTGATGGAACTTGGAAGGGGAGTCGAGGTTTTGGACAAGCTATGGTTGGCGTTTGGTGAATGGCAGCTAGAGTGGGTCAAAGAACAGCTATGGTGGTGGTGAATTCAAAATTGGGTCTAACTCACATGATTTTGTTTTCTTCATTACCGCCGCTCCATGACTGCAAACTCCCGACTGTTCCAAAGATTTGTTTTCTTCCTCTCAGTAGTGAGTGGGGAGAAAGGAAGTACAACTCGAAAACAAAGATTGAAAGGAAGGTCAATTGGAAATCAATACATTGTTAGACCCTTGATATAATAATAAATCTATCAATAATATTGTTTAAAAATTTAACAACCACCACCACCTTATTATGTTAACAACATGATTAATATAATAATAATGGCAACGAATGATGATGATGATGATGATGATAACCATAAGTCGTAATGATAAAAGTATCATCGACAATGATTATAATAGCATCATATTTTTTAAAAATTTAATAAACAATGCCACTAATCGTACACTCAAATCATTATAATACATATTTTTTCATAGAAATATAATATGTGCATGGATGTTACATTAATTTACTACACATTGATATATATATATATAAACTTCTTACGCATTCATCCAAAAAATAAAGGAAAAACATTCAAATTACAATATAATAACTATGATTTCTTTTCTCAAACACTAATCTATCACTCATACAACATCAACTTCACATCTTAATTGATATACAAAGTTGAGATACCATGCGGCATGCACTCTTAGATATTAATACGTGTTTTTTTGTTGCTTCTTGTTTTTCAGTATTAAAAATCAGATTTTCACTGATTTCTTTCTCGAAAAAAGCCCTACAAAAAGTACTTGTCTAATTTCACGTGGAATAAAATATTAATAAACACCACCATTAATGATAGTCCTCTAAAATGCAAGTGCTCGCCACTTCCAAACCATCGTCTTCATTATAGTTGATTTGAGTCTTTACTCGTGTTTGTCTTGCCTTTTTTAAAAATACTCTAATTTGTTCCACCCTCGTTCCCCCATTGTAACCCGTTCGCCTATTTGTCAAACACTCTATCTAAATCCAAACCTATCATTAGGTAAAAGATAAAAATTATGTTTGTCTCATTTTTTAGACGTGTAAATTCTTATATATTTTTTTAAAAAAAAGTTAAACTAAGAGAAGAAAAAAAAAACAAAAACTTAAAAGTGTAATAATTGATGTGTATAACTATAAAGTTAGAAGCAGAACAAGCGTAGCAAATGTTGCTACATATTGTGTGTGTGGTTTGTATGTGTATAGATATGTTAATAATGAATGGTCATTTATCAATAAAACTTTCGACTTGCATTTTTAGTTCAAAAACCCACCAGATAATAGTAGAAAGGAATTCAATAAATATTCCAACTTCAGAAGATCCATTATGCAGATGCAAATGTTTTCTCACGCTACGAAGTTAACTTGCTGAATTGATACACCTAAACCTACTTGAAAGCCAAAAATGTTCAATATTTTAATGCACAACGGCATCAAAATGAAAGCAACCACAGCTAATGATACACGCAGGTACTCTACGTCTACAGTGTTTCCATCACACCTCTGAATCATATGGCCACATAACTCTATCCTACCATGTAAACAGAGGATAAACAATTGTTACACCACCTTCATTTTGATTGACATGAAAGGGAAATCGCAAAATGCAGCAAATGGAGTTAAGGAAAAATGTCGACTGAAAAGGGAAGTGGCAATCTTTTGATCTTTACCTACACAATGTGGACAGGATTGAATGCATTGAGGCACAATATCTCCATAGCCTGCCGCAGTTCAGGAAATTCATATCTACTTAAACTAACAGCCACCTCAGAAATCATTTCATGCCACAAGGCCTTTAACTCACATTGCATTCATGTTTGCTCTCAGTCAGAACATGCTAACAGCCCCCTTCAGGGATTTCAGTTTAATTACAAGCAAACTGGATATCCACGAGCAAGAAAATCACTCTTAAGTGTTCTATCCATGCAATACCCCATTCATCATAGTGAAGGTTGAAGTACAAGTGCAAGCTCGGATTTATACCAAATAGAAGATCATGATAGACTTTTGACACCACTTCAAAGCTGTACATTTAAACCCACTCAATGATGCCGTTAAGTTGATCAGAAGCTTCAAATTGTTCTTCCATCAGGTTACTATTATATATACATGCCAGTTTGCTAACATGGTTCCTGCATCCACAAACTACACTTGGTCAAAGATTGCTTCAATGGATTGTATATTCCTCACAGTAATAGCAGTATTGTATGTATGCAGTACAGTATAGCCAAAGATTGCTCCAAAACATTTCAAATGGCATATAATCATCAAATACAGTTTGGACAATATTGTTGTATCCAATTATTAAAATTAATAAAAATATTATTAGTTCTATAACACTCTTTTAGAAAACTAAATAAGTTAATTGACATAGTTAGAAAATAATTGAAAGAATTAAATCGCATTTCGTACACGAATATCCCACCTCAATTTATAGTGTGAAATTGGTTGACAATTGCAACATTTACCAAAACCAAAGTTACTATTTAAGATAAATACTAGTCCTATGAAAAGGAAACAAATCGATATCCAAATACATATAGGAAACACAATATACTCAAATCTATACCAAGTAGCAAAATGTACGAGCACATCAAACCAAATACTCTAATACTTCTCACCAAGTTGAACATGGTTAATCTTCTTTAAGTATTTAACTTAGATTACTGAAACCTTAGCAAATCAACGGAGAATTACACCCATGTGATATCACTAATTCTTATATAATCGACACACCAATAAGGTTCGCATTTCAATTGATCATATTATCACCTTTCTTCTTGTTTGCTCAATTACAAGGCACAAGCTTGACATTCACAAGTCGGCATACTAACAGTGTCATTAGAGATGGTAGGCTTGAACTTGATATTCTAAAAAGATGTCTTTCACAATACCTATACAGAGGTGTCAGAATTCATTGGAAAGGCACACATCTTTTACCATACCTATACAAGCACGACATGAACATAAATAACAATAGTAACACAAATACCCATGACAATAGACAATCAACCACAAACGTCACTAAACACTAAAAGAGATGTAATTTATCAACTAGAATAACTCAATAGCACAATAGTTTTTGAATTCAATATAAGGACCCAAGAAGACAGGACCAAAGCGAAATAAATTAAGAAACAAAACATTTCAGATTATAAAAATAAGACCCCAACATCCTAGAAACAAAGGGACACAAACCATGCTAAACACAAAACAGGGGCCCAACTTTATTCAACTTGAATCAAACAGCCCATATAACTAACACAAGTCCGCGCAAATTCAAGCCCAAACAACCCAATTCAATTTACTCCCCACACACCAGCCCAACAACATAATGTAACCCAAACAAACTACTACAACAACGAAAGACCCAATCGAAAAACAGCAAAGAGACCAAGAGCCCACAGTCCCATACTAAGATACAACCCAACCCACAAACACAATTAAATAAAATTGATAAAATTAGGGTGGAGGCGCACATGGTAGCAGCCTGCAACGACACACTGAGAGCTAATATATACATAACAGCACGTGGATTAGTGGCAGCATGGAGGTAAGGTCATCGACAGTAAGCACAGCTAGTAAAGATGGTATGATTTCAACTGTGGGCACCAAATAAGCTGACAGGCAACATGAAAACAGGCAACTACAGCACTGCTTGAATAGATTTTTGTCGCACACAAAGGCAGTGACACAAATTTTGGTGGTGAATGGTTGGGCTTTGGTATTGAGTAGAGATAGACTGTGCAGCACTAATTTGGGCCAAGGTATGCTGGAGATGAAGGTGAGCAGTGCCAGTAAAGAATAAACAAGGAGCAACAAGTAATAAAAGCTGGAGTGAATCAGGGCACCACTGATTGGAGAAACACAAGATGCAAGCAACTGGAGTTTTCTAGTCGGAAGCTGGGTTGCTAGCGAGTGGTGCAGGTTTTGGGGGAGTAGGGATTTAGTGCTGCATAGTTGCTCAGTTGTGGCACAGTTTAGGGTTAGTTTGGAAAAATATTAGGTTACAAATTAGGGAAAAGTTGGGGATAAAGGTTTCTAATGGCTCTTTGACCAAAATGTTATTGAACTCTTTTCTCTTCTGCAGGGGGGTGGAGAAATATGACGAGTTGGTATCAAAGCCACTCTAATGCCATGCTTAAAAATAATTGAAAGTAATAAACTGTACCGAGTTCATTAGCGTCCCACGCCAATTTATAGTATAATGTTGGGTAAAAATCAAAGCAGATACCAAAAATAACGATATAACTTAACATAAATACTAGTACAACAAAAAGGAATCCAATCTACACATAATACTAACTAATAGGAAATACAATATACTTAAATCTATGTTGGATAACAAAATATATGGCATATCAAACCAAAAATTCTTTTATAATTCTGAAATATTCCAACAGACACATCAATCAAAAAATAATAAAATATATTATCCGATAGCATGAATCGGACATTCAATTGTTGAAGGAGATAGCAAGATGTTACCTTCAGGTACATTAGAAATGATTGTCTACTTGGCGTTTATATAAATGGAAAAGATATTAACATCTATTTGCAAATGTTCCAAACAAACTTAAGTTAAGAGAATAAAGGAGTTTACCTCCCAATGTTACCCCAAACAGAGAGACACCATCCTTCACTCTTGAAACAGAATACAAACACAAAAGGCAAAAAGAATGACATCATCCAAATAAAATTAAACGAAAAAACAGCACACATCCACCCTTCCAAGCACCATCCAGAAACCACTCCCTCCATCTCAACCTCAACTTTCACTGCATCCACCACAACCACTCAAATCCTTACCTCACAAAACATTGTCCTGGCCAGCAACACCAGCAATTAGCCTTCTTAAAAGTGACTAATTACTGATGATCTAAAGTAAAATTTATGTCTAGTCATGTACAAAGATGAAGGAAGCAAAATAGCCATCATTTTACCCATTGTACCTTGTTTGCAAAGTGTCTGTAGTGTCCTACATGGATTGAGAAAATATATATATATATATATGTTTTGCAAATGCGTGCAATTTAATATCTTCCACAATATGACTATATGAGGTAGTAGATTTGAAAAAATTCCTGATGACATCCATTATTTTGGGGGTGTAGCTTGTTGTGATCCCTTGCATGAGCATGATAATAATGATCCTAAAACAGACCTAAGATACCATTAGTTTGGATAACTAGGTTAGATTGTACTAGGAGTATAGATTGCGGAAGCAAGGAGCACAAGGATGCCCAATAACAATGAATGCAGCTGACAACTCAGAAGGCATTTTCGAAAATCTAAATTTCTCATTGAAGTAAGACCCATAGCAAACAACTGAAATTCACACAGAAAATAATTTTCCACCAATAGATTTTTGCAATCAATGGAACCATCACCAGTGGCAAAAACTATGAATGGCTCCTTTTTCTAGAAAGATCACCATCGTCCAGGAAACATTATAATTACCATCATATATCCTTGAGCAGTGTCACCAACCTCTGATTCCCACCACCAAGCATAGGCAATCAAACCAAATTTAGACCAGATTCGGTAAAAGTTAAAGATACAGAAAGTTCTCAATCAATCTAGGTTCAAAAAATTGCCCAAGAACAAAATAACACTTCTGTAGACCACATCCCAAAAAATTACATGGAATAAAATCATATCAAGAAATTGGAATTAACTTTGGCATTGCCATCAATGATCAGTTACACATTTAAAATTTCAAATGCACGGAAAGATTCTGAGGCACGCATTATATCTCAGTGAATAAACAGAACAAACCAACATATGCACGGAATAGTTCCCATGCAGACTGCAATAATCTGCTCATTCATCTTTTAGATATACTTCACTGAGCAAAGCTTATAAATTTTCTCTTTAGCAGTCGGTATAGTCAAGAGGAAGATTTCTGACAAATCTATTAAAGAGGTTTCTGCTATGTTTATACCATTTTCAAGAAGATAATAGGAACAAAACCATGTTTAGTAACTGAAATACAACCTCAACAAAAATAAGTGAAAGATAGAAACAAGTATTGAAGGTGATTCCACGAGGCAAATCATGGCACTCACCCCTATAAGTTTGGTTTCTTCTTGTTTGGAAGCTCCGGCATTTTTGCTTCGAGTTCCTTTAGATTATTATGGATGATCTGTACTTTCGATGTTAAATGGTCATTATGGTTTTCTACATCTTTCATGAGAATAAGTAGCTGTTCTCTATATGCCGCACATAGACGTTTCTTTACACGAAGTTCGGCAGTTAACTCTTGAATCCTTTTATCTTTCTCGTCCTACAAAAGTTACATAATTAAATCAAACATAAGTGATTTTAGTTGAGTAACAAATGAAAAGCACTTTAACTGTGAAGTCAATATGAGACACACATCCAGATGAGAAACTGCATGTGCCAATTTGCCTGTTCACTAAACTTATGCAAATAACAATGGGTAGAAGTGACTAACAGATATTTTAAAAGAATAATTCTCACACAATGAAATTTAGTGTGCTTCACCAGTCAACTTAAAAAAAGTTTCTGTTTAGAACACATATACGAAAAGAAAATGAATGTCTGGCTGACATTTAATCACTACACAACAAATAAGATGAAAACTATGATGATGATGACAACGAAAACAAGACATTGGAACCACAAAACAGAAACATAAAAGATTCAAAGAAGTTACAGAAGACGAAATATTAGCTAAAATTGTAGTTGCACAGAATCCAGGTGCAAAAATTTATCTTTTGAGAAGACCAGGATCATAAAAAGTGAGCATAGGACCTTCTTACCCCAAACAAACATGTATATCCTTTTTATAAAGATCTTAGGTAGAACTGGTTCATCATCCCTACAGTTTATGAACAAGTCTTCATGACTGTATTTCTTGTCAGTTGTGCCTTGGAATACTCTGAAAAAGTTTGACAGTACAGATGCACACCCAGCTTTTATGAATTAGTGGTTGGCATTCCAATAGTGAAAACATTGGGCATGTTTGGTCGTTGATTCAGGTTGCAATTAAAAGTAATGGAGATTTTGATGGGTAATAAAGTTATATTTGGAAGTAAAATTTTGAAGGGAGGAAAAATTTTTAATAATTTGAATGAGTTTCTTATATGTATATATTATGCAATAATAATTGAATGATGAGCTAATATATAAGTTTACAGTTTATAAATATATAAATTTGAGTGTGTATGTGTATCCATAGGTGATGATTTAATTGTAAATAAGTATAATAATTATAAAATAATTAGTTAGTCATACATGTAAGAAGAAAATTTAAAATTGAATTTGAATGAAAATATGATGTTTGGTGGCCTGGGAATAGTAGAAAAAGAGGATCCAAACAAAGCCATTAGGAATTATAAGAATCTTGTAATTAACAAAAGTTTTTGCAATGGCGCAGGTGTACAAATGGATGATATAAGCCCCAACTTTTCAAATGAGAGGTCAAAGGCAAACACCATCCATCCATTGGGTTACCACCTCAAAGTGAATATTTCTCCTACCCCAAATGCAAAGATTTTTGAGAACTTTTCATCATATTATTAACTATATAATGGGAAATGGGAAACTAATCAAAGCAATGCACAAAATAAATGTGTTGGAGAATGTAAGTTTTTCACATGCAAACACTTAGAAGCAATTGGGGAACCTACTAAATCCCTGTAGATAATTTTTTAGGTGTTAGGAGTCTTGGCATTTGTAGTGCATGACTTATTCATAAGTCAAAACATCAGTTTAAGTGTCACCTTTAGAAAGAACAAAATTACTCTGTCTAAAGTTCTATACAAACATATTTTCCCCTAAATTCAACCAAAAAGTAGAAATCTCTTGATGTATCAATATGTTTCAGTTTATCAGCATCTGTTCCATTTAAGCAAGCATCATGGCAGTGCATCATTCCGAACAACTACAATCTTTCCAGGTAGCATCTTTGCTCTAAGCAACGAAAAGTTCAGTCATTACAGGGAAACAAAATGACACGATCCTTTTCTATCTGTCCAACTTAATTTTAGATATTTTTCATTTCCAGCTTTAGTTATTACACACAGAGAGCTATACTGTAGGCAAAGTCAGGAAAAATGTGTCACCTATGCAAGGGGTAGGAAAAATGTTACAAAATAAAGTCTAAGGCTGATGAAGATATATATGAATCCTATGAAAGAAAGACATGAAAACATAAAAATATAGACCTCCAGTGTTCTTCTGATTGAACTAGTTGATAAACACTAACCAATTAATTCATCATATTCTAATTAAGAACACCTTGTATAACTCAGAACAATTAGATTCTAACCGGAATTCTCTGAACAATGATCAAAATGAGCTAAGTCCTAAAATTTTATTAAAGAAACAATGCGTAATTTAAAAAAAGAAAAGAAAAGAAAAGAAAAAAGGAAAAACGAGCTCATTAATGGCAAAGGTTAGTTTGGTTTAAGAGTTCTTGCCTGTCAATCACTGACATGATTCTGCTTGTTGAAAACAGTTAACTTTTTCACCATATACAAATCTGTCAACACATTTGAAATTGTTTCATAGAAAAGCTACGTCTCAAAAAATTAGCGAAACCAATAAAATTTTGAGTTCAAAAAGACAGTTTTGACAGTTGTATACTCATTTTTTCCAAAAAGAAGTAAAAGACACAAAAAATATTTTCCATGAACATGCTAATGGTCTGATAACTATTTAAAAGTAGACAAACTCACAATTATAAAGTGTACAACAGTATGAGGTTAACAAAGGCACCAAATAAGCAAATGCACTCTTATATACCAAAGGCCACAAGTATATCTAATTGATACACCATGCTAGTAACCGTTACGCAGAATGTATGCTATGGAAATAGGGAATAAAGAATGATACATGGTTTACTATTGTGTAAGTAGTGAATAGGCATTAGTAGTCAGGAGCTGGGTACTTACAAACGTCAGGCGCCTCTTAGGCAATGAAGCTCCCAAAGAATGGTTGTGATCTCGCACAAACTTCTGAACAACCCACCTCCCAGTGTTCTCTCTCTTTATTAAGAGCATTGCGGTACAACCAGCACGCCGCTTTTCTCCCATGTCACTAGAGATATTACCTGACTTCTGAATATTAAGAATGTTTCTACAACCTAGTCCACGTGATATAATAGACCCATCACGCTCTGATTTACGGGATGATAAAACACGGGTCTGAAAACCGGCCCGCACGGCATATTCATCATAATATGCCCTAGCAGCAGGCTCCGAGTCGAATACCATACCTTCATACGGTTCCCTACTTTTGTCAGCTTCACATGACATCAAGTCCCCTACAATAGATGCTTCTACAATCCCATTGCCACAATCCAATGTATCTTCTACATCCACTAGAAGAAAATGTTGTATTGTGTCAATCCAGCATGCACTGAGATTATTAAAAGCAAAAGGAGGGAAGCACAACAAGTGCAGACACAGAATATTGCACCCAGCGCATGTCAACTTTTCAGAATGAAATTCTAGAATACACCATTTATCTCAACTCCATTCATTCCACTTAACCCACAACAACAAGAAAAGTAACTCCCAACAATATCTTCCACCCTTGCAAGAAGATTTAAATAGAACGTCCAGTTCAGACTTTTCTAGACAACGAGAAATCTAACAGTGAAAAAGAAGAGCTCAAACATATAAATATCATCTAAGCAATCTTAAAGATCAAAATTCAGCAAATAAGCAAACCATATGTTTCATGTCCCGCAAAACTCTATATACCATTTTTAATTTGTAAATCATTTTTTAATCTGATTAACACTAAGATGCTATATTAACAGAGGCACACTACATAGGAAAGGAGCAAGAGAATGTACATGAAGACTAAAAAACCATCACATTCGTGGAGAATGAAAACTTAGCACAGAGCTAATTTTTAGTTGGTAGTGCAAAGAAACGGCTGTACAACACCGCTCAAGGGTTCAAAATAAACTTTCGTCCAACTCCGAGAAAACCATACAAAGCCTGAGAATAGGAGCCCACGCGCATCAGCAACCGCGCCACGGAAATGCTCACATTTTTTTCATGCGTATAAGCATGTGCGTGGATTGCACAGAGTTTCCTACATCCACATTGTTTACTCAGTAAATCTAAAGACAGTTCCCTTGAATTTCTCATCTTCTTGGCAACTACAACCATCCCCAATTTCATCAAATTCCACTAAGCAACCAAATCATGCACCGAATATCACTAAACAAAGCACAGACAAATTGTATTTTATATAATAATAGAAACCCTCAGCAAATAATTGGATTTTTTAACGAAATTCCACAAAAAATCACTGCTAGATGAATTAGCACAACAAAATAGAGAGAATGGGAGGCGGGAAGAGAAATCTCTAGTGGGGTTTTTTACTGCTTGCTGATAATGGACTCCTCCACGTCTCCCGATTTTCGAAATTTCTGCGCGACGTTTTGAGTTTCTTTCTTCTTTTTCCAGATCACTTGACTGTAAGAAAAGTATAATTCGGGGGGTTTTCGGAATATAATTATTGAAGAGGGCATCCCAGATTTTGAAATTAGGACACGTCTGCTTGTTTGCGTTTTAAGTGTCTTTTTAGGGCATTATTTTTTTAATTATATAAAAATAAAACGGAAAAAGTCGAAAATAATGAACATATTATTATATAGTATTTAGTTGCATCTTGATGCCGGCGAAGTGAAGATAAAACTATCTTGAGTAGGAATGAGTTGAGCTCGGACACCGATTAGAACTTGATAATTGCTCTAATTTTGCAAAACTCAAACTTCAATGTAGACTTTGAGTTTAGCATTAAAATTGAATTTTTGGAAAAAAATTATCTCAAGGTCAATTAAACTTAAATATATTTTCGAACCCAATCAAATTTAATTTAAATAATTTGATTTATTTGCATTCCTATATCAATACCCTTTTTATATAATATTTTTTTAAAAAAAAGTGGTGAATGCAAACTCCATATGTGACTCAATAAAATTTAACATATAATTTATTGTTTAAATATATAGATTTTGTCTATATTATATAAATATGTTATGTCATTACATATATACTTTTATTTTATCATTTATTATATAATAAGAATTATATATTAGTGATAACAAAATATAAATTATTATTTTTGATGAATTTTAATAATAAAAATAAATAATTGAAAAATTAAAAATGTTTTGGATTTTTGTATAATAAAATAAGATGGAAAGAGGAAATAAAATAAAGGGTACAAAAAAGTAAAATATAAATAAAGTAGGGACAATTTAGTCCTCCATTTAGTACCAAATGCCCTTTTTTTGGTATGAGCCTCCCATTTTCCATATAGTAATAGAATTACCATAATTCATTCTACATATAAAGTTGGTGCAAGTAAGATAAGAACATCCTCCACATACATGTTAATAAGGATTTAAATTTGGTAAAAAGAAAAAGGTTTTGCATTTTAAAAGATTTCATTATTGCTACGCCATCAAAAGCGTGGTTGTGATATGGTAGCAATCCCATCATTTAATTGGCATATTCTTTGCATGTTGCACTCAAATAAATATGTTTCATCATGATAGTGGAGATGGCGAGTGGGAGCTTGGCATTCCGGGAATGGAGGGAAGTTACTCCATTAAAGTATTATTATGTGATGTTTATAAAGATGGAAAATGCAATTTAGTAGGAATCATCAACATGATAAAGTAATGGTAAACTTTGTAAAATGATATGCTTAGGAGCAAAGGAGGTCTCCCTAGCCTGTATAGTTAAAAGTGAGTTGGAAGCATATTTTTATTGCACATTGGCATACAAAAGTATTCTTCGGCATTGCAATCATCAAAGCCCCTAAGAAGTCCCTTGGAGAAAAAGTATTGCAAATTTTATAACGAGTATAATCACAATACTAAAACTTGCAACAAGATGAAAAAAAAAATAAGGTCTTAAACAAGAATAAATATTTTTAAAAATTTTAGTAAAAAAAACCAACGAGATAGTAGACGTGATCATAAAAAGGAAGCAGTTAAAGAAACAATCTAGGTTAAACAACAAAAACCTAAGTATAATTTCATCAATGTCATCTTAAACGAGTTAGAAGAACGAGAATCTAATTAAGCTCAAATGTTCATACCAATAGTGCAATGACAATAGAGGAAAGGATGAAAACATAACAATCTAACAAGGATGACAATAAAAGTAAGTAATCGCAAATACTCATTTCATGGGGAATAAAATGAGGTCTGGGGAGAATATTTTTTTTCCCAACTTTAAAGCAAGGTGGGGAGCAAGGGAGCTCGGCCCCGCCCTATCACTTGCCCCATCCCCTACTTCAATATAGGCGCGCGCGTGTGTGTGTCATATATATATATATATATATATATATTACTTTGATCATAATAAATAATTTAATTTGTAATTAGTTACATTATGTATTTTGAAGTTAATTTCTAGATAATTTTTATATGATTAATTTAAAATTACTCAATTAGATTATTAGTTGGTCTACTCTATAAAAACTAAAATAAAGAACTTTAAAAGAATTAATTGAGATAAAATATATATTTTAATTATGATAAAAATATACATACTCTCATCAAATAAAAAATTATGGAATATGGAAAAAATAATTATTATTTTCTTTCCTCAATTCTAATTTTATTTATTTTTTTTATTGATTTCTTGCATATTAATTTATGAAGAATTTTAGTCACCATTCATAAATCATAATTCATATAACCCTCAAATAATTTAAGATTTATTATTTTATTTCTTTTATTTTATTGATAAATAAATTTGATATACCCCATTTATTTTTGTATTTAACTATTTTGAATTGAATATGTTGATTGAATAATGGATTTTTCGTTTTATATTGCAGGTATATATGCTTTTACTCTATTTATATAAGATATTTGTATATAATTATTATCAAACCATTGAGTAGTTTAGAAATATAAAATGTTTTGTTGATTCTTTTATTTTGATATAAAATTCACTACAAAAATATCCTTTGTTTGGTTAATATTTTGTAAAGAAATTAAATTTTGTCACATTATTCATGTTAATATAACAAATATATCGTTCATTGTAATTACTTTAAATATGTTAATTGATCAATATATTGTGTTTACCAATAAAATTAAATAAAACATTGTATTTTTATCAGTTATCGTAGAAGTAAATATAATTAATTTTTTAGCTTTTAAAATATAATTATTAAAATAATTTTTATCTCCCATCTAGGCACCCACGGGGGAATTGGTATGGGGGCGATGGCGAGGGGCGAGGGATGTGATAGTGAGGGACAGGGGAGGCATCCTTCACCCCATGCCCATCCTATTATCATTCCTACAATCTAAACATCTATTTGTGGAAGAAGAAGACTTGACAGGAAAAATGAGTCAACATTAGGATACTTTTGGTAAGTATCGCTACAATTGCTAATAATGATGTGACTTGTTGTTTAATTGATATTGATAGTTCTATTAATTATTATTGTATGGAGCATATGGTAAGATAAGGTCTACTAAAAAAGAATTAGAATTAGCAATTAGTGCTCTATTCAAATTTACAAGGAAACTTATCCATCCCAACATATGCTTTAACCTTATACATTGGGGGATAGGTTTACTAAAATAGAAATTATTCAAGCAATTTTATCAACCTCCAAAGTTGCAACCTCTCGTTTTCTTATGGCCCTCATGTTTCATATTAGAAGTCAAGTGGGAGAATTAAAGGGAGATCAGTCTATCAACCAAAGATGCTATGTTAATAAGGAGAAAAAACCTCTAGCCTGAAAGGAAGTTTCACTAGACCAAGCTAATTTTCAGGTTGCTTGAACTACAAGAAGAATTATTGAATGTGGATTTTCAGGGAAAAATGCCAATGTCATTTCCCACATCACTTTAGCTAATGCCAAGGACTGGTTAGCTGATTTTTAGGGAAAAACATCAATGTCATTTCCTTTTCCTATAACAATCTAACTAGGGTTTACCCTTCAGTAGCTGAGTATCAAATTGAATATAGATGATAAATATATGTCTGTTAAGTAGAGTTTAATGTAGTTCAGTTAATGTAAGTTGAAGGTTATGAAGAAAAAAGTTGAAAAGTTGTTAAAAAACCAACTAAATTTGGGAAATGCAATTTTTTGAATGGTTTGCTAATGTAATTACTATGCCTAAGGTAAGGAAAATAGGCAAACATGTAATGACTGTCAAGATTTGTTTCACCATCCCTTTTCATACCTTTTCCTATTGAGTTATGCCTTTCAAACTAACAAATGATATGACTACATCTTAAAGGTTGGTAGATTTAAAAATGATTGAAAGACATACGAAAGAGTATCTAAATGACATGTTGGTGAAGTCTAAGGAATCTAGAGGTACGATATGAAGTTTAAATATAAAAATGTGTTTTGAGAATAAAAGAATTGGAGTTCTTTGGTTTTGTGATCATGCAAAGATATATTGCGTCAATCTTGAGAAAATAATGAAAATTAGGAGTTGCTTAGTCCATAAAATCTAACATTAGTAGATAAGCTGACCAAAAAAAAAAAAAATTTGTTGCATCTAGTTAATTCATCTCGTAGTTAGTAGATAGAAGTTTTCCATTTTTAAGGTGCTAACAAAATAAAGTTTTTGAATTAAATGATGAGTGCCAACATGATTTTGAAAATGCAAAAGAGCACCTAGGGAGATTACCTCTGCTGAAAAAATCTAATCTTATGGAGAAGTTGTATGTATACTTAGACCTATCTATGGTTGTTGCATACATAAAGGCACAAGATAGATAGTAGTTCCCTATATATTATGCAAGTAAAACATTACAAAGAGTAGAGATCAAGTATCCTAAGATAAAGAGGTTGGTATTAGCCATTGTTATAACTATTAAGAAGCTCAGAATAGACTCCCTTACCCATTCAATTGAAATTTTAGCCAACCACTCACAAAGGCAAGTCTTAAGTCAAAACCAAAGCACTTGGAAAGCTAGTTAAGCTAGCAATGAGGTTATGGGAATACAACATATAATACTCTTCTAAGTTGGCAATTAAAGCTCGGGCTTTAGCTAATTTTTGGTTAAGTTGAAGGAGTAAAATATGCTTGACTTTCAAACTCTACACGTAGATGGCTCTTCAACTCTACTCAAATAGTAAAAAAAATATGAAACTTTGACTAGGCCATGAGGATGGCTCATAATGCATATGCCAAGACAATTATTGCTCATGCTAATATCTAACTAGTATACAAACATTTCAGTGGAGAATATGTTGTCTATGAGGGATAGAGGAAAACATATTTATAGAAGGTCTTAGACATGGTGAGCCAATTTGATGAATTTTAGCTGATTCAAGTGTCATAAGCATATAATAGATGTGTTAACTTTCCAGAAAAATTAGTTGTAATTGCGATAAGTTGCCTAAGGATAGTTATCATGTAGATGGTGAGATGTTCCTTTTCAACCAAGGATGCACCAAAACAATTGGAGATGACCTATAATTACCTATTTGAAAGAAGAAACGATTCATTAAAAGATGCAAGCCCATGCTTGCTAATTTGTAATGATTAGTGAGAACATTTACTGCTTGGGTATTTAAAGCCTTTCTTGTAATGTCCAATAAATATGAAGCTTTATACATGATTAATATAGACAAGTGAGGGATGCTATGAAATGCATATTAAGAGGGGCTACCTTAGCTAACAAAAATTTACGAGTTAGATATTTTTGGCCTACTTTGTGAACAGATGTCACAGAATATACCAAAAAATGTCCCAAGTGTCATATACATGTGAATGCACTGCATATAAATGTTAAATATTAATCTCACTACTGTCTTTTGCCCAATAAGGAATAGATGTTGTGGGTCCCTTTTCCATAGATCTAAGGTAGAAAATATGAGGAATAGGTATTGTGGGTCCCTTTTCCACACATCTAAGGTAGAAAATATTCTTACTAACAGTGGTAGATTTTTTAATAAATAGGTTGAGATGGAAATCCTTAATCAAGATAATAAAAAATACGATTATAGAAAAATTAGTTTGCAAGTTGGCATCTTTAGGGAATAGAGTTTGGACAATGAAAGACATTTTCAAAAAGAAAAAGATTCAAGATCAGTGTTGAGAACTTGGGATCAAGCAAGTGCTTACTCTTATAGCTCACTCGCAAACCAAAGGTCATATAGAAGTCACCAACTAAATACTAATTAAAGGATTAAAAGCCAAGCTAGACAAGGTGGCAAGAAATTAGCTAGATGTCTTACTTGAAGTGCTATAATCCTATCATTCTACACCCAGTCTCCAACGAGAAGATCACCATTTAGCTTAGTTTATGGATTAGTATTGCTAGCAGAATTCAATAAGAATCTTGCTAGCTCCTTAACTATGAAATGATGGAAAATGAGTAGATGACGAAAAAAAAACCATTGATTTGTTGGACAAGAAAAAAGACACAATTTAGATTAGAAATATGAAATACAAGTAAAGAATAGCACTCCCATTTAACAAAAAAGTGACTACCAAGGATATCACAGAGGAAGATTTAGTTTTATATTGTATAGAGGTTGTTAGAAATGTAGAAAACTTAGACCCCACATGGAAGGTCCCTTCCATATCATGAAAACATTCTTTAAGTCATCTTGTAAATTGAAGAACATAGAAGGTACAATATTATATAGGCATTGGAATGTAAAAAATTAGATGCTTTATGTACGAAACCTTTGTGATTAAATTTTAAAAAAAATCCAAATATCGGTAAGGCATGGGCTCTTTGCTATGCTTGAAAACTTGAAGTATGGAAATTTCTAAAGCATGAGCTCTCAATCATGCCCAAGAGGCAAAAGCCCAAAATCAGCCAAGGTTAAGCTCTTTACCATGCTAGAGAGAATCTAGCTTGAAAATTAAAAAGGCATGAGCTTATACTTAATAGATTGAAGCCTAGAAAGAGCAAGCTCTCAACCATGCTTGATAGATTGGAGCACAAAATTGCTAAGTCATGAGCTCTAGACCTTGCTTAAGAGAGTGAAATGAGGATAAAGGTAGTTACAAGAAATAAATTGCAGAACTACAATTATAAGAGGGTCATCAAGAGTTGATGACCCATGAAATGCGTTTAACGATGGATCTTGATTATAAAAAGTTTATTAAGTAGGTTCTCAAATTTTTTATTGTCATCCACCTCTCCACTACCTCCTTCTCTCCTTTATCAAGCTCCTAAAGCCCACTTAGGGAAACATTTTTTAGGTTTATGTCTTTCTATAATAAGTCAAAGTCTAGCCCATAAATTACATACCAATGCTCGATCATAGGGTCCTCATGGTTTCAATAAACATCAAAACTATGAAATTAGTATGTCACCACTCTGCAAACCTTGCCGACATTCATTAATGTTAATTTTGGTATTCAAAAAATTGCTTTGCCAAAAATATTTCAAGTATGCTTTTCCTTCTACACATGATGCAAAGTCATGAATTGTAGAAGTTTAAGCCTCACCACAAGTTGACTATAAGTTTGCACAAAAGGGTTCAGAAATACCTAACCCCAAGACCTTATACTTTTCTTTAAGTTGAGCATTTTAATTGAACAAAAATCCATTTTGGCTACTTTACAAGACTCTCTTTGAGTAGCAAACACTAGGCAAGTTGGCATATGTCTCTTCTAGGTTAATCCTAAACTCCTAATGCTTTAATATGGTTTTTTGTCAGAGTATATGATAATAATTGTTTTGAAAGCCTTGTGTTCCCTCCACCTGGCATATAAACTCATTGTTTAAAATCATACTTTGCAACAAGATGTCACCCCTTTTTGAATAGGGTAAAGCATAAGCTAAGGGCAAGTAAAGAAGAAATTTGGTTGTAGTTGTGCCATTGATTTGTAAATAGTTGCCTATCAAAAAATTTGGCGATAGCTCTTTTGTCCGTGAAGTGACCCCTCCATGAAGAAAATCTAGGACAATATTTGAATTTTGGGAGGTAGAATCTGAGAGGAACTTTATTGAAGAGTAGTATGGTAGAAGTTAGCTGAGATGATTCAGTGCCAATGAGTTTTTACTTTCTTTTCTAAAGGTGTCTTGCTCTTTTGGAGTTGATGATGTGTTCCATTCCTGGTTGCTTATTATGAAGAGAAAATGAGTCAAAGGTTAAAAAAATCCAAAAAAACAAAGAACCCTAAGGAAAATATCACAACTATGTGTTAAGGAAGCCTTTCTATCTTGGATTTCAATCAGTAATGCTATTGAAACCCTTACTAGACTATAGCCCTCAAATAAAAAATATGTTCATCTGACGTATGGATGATAGACTACATCTAAGATAATCATTTACCTTTTTAGTATTTGGCAAGACACGAAAGTTCTCTCTCCAATAAGTCAGAAATTCCAATTCTTGAGACCTCTCAAATAAAAGAACTTCTCCTTAATCCTTCTAGTACTTTGTACTTCAAGAGTCTTGTGAAGAATTTATATATAACAAGCATAAGCTTGTTTTCGTATTTGTTGCTTCTTACACTGCTTTTTATTATATTTTTTAATAAGTAGTATTTTTTCATACTATATTTTAATGAATATAAGCTATTCTTTGATTACATAATGTGAAATTATATAATTATACTTAATACTCTATTCTCTTGGTGTTCATTTGTTTCATTTATTTCTCTCAATTTTATTTTATTTTATTTTTCAAATTTCTTCATTTCTTTATTGTGAGATGAAGTTCATAATTGATATAAAGTTAATGTTTAAGTTTTTATGTGCACAAGCATTAAGTGTTCCTCAATTTTTATTTATTATATTTTTATTTCAATTTTTCCCTCCAAATTTTTATTATTTTATCTTTAACTTTTTCCCGAGTGTCTCTCTCTCGTATGTTGTAGAGGTTTAATTACAAATAATACCATTTCTTGCATGTTTGATACAATTTAGTCCACCCGACTAGATTTAGGCTCAGGCGAAAAGTTCTCACGTATCACCCTTGTTGAGGTAAATCATTAAACTAAGTTTCTAAGTTTCACTTTAACCTCTTATACTTTAAATAGTTATCAAATTCGTTTGTATATTAAATATTTCTATTCTATTCTAAAATATGAATTAAAATAGAAAATATTTTTGATGATTTTTACTATAGTGAAAATTTATTTCGTAATTAGACAAATTACTTTTAATATTAATATGATAATATTATATGACAAAACTTTTTACATTATTCAAAAATTATTTTTCTTAAGTCCAAAAATCTAAAATATTAAATAATTTAGATATAATATTAAAAATTACTATTTTATTTTAATTCTATAATTCCATTTCTGAAAAATTCTAATTACAATTGTCAAATAAAAATATTTTTTAAAATAGTGTTTTAGAGTAAATAAATATATTTACTAAGACAATAAATGGAAAGAAATTTATAAATTATGAAATTTATATAAATATACAAAAATGTGTTAACGATAAAACAAATATACAATCAAACTGAATAGTTTATTGACAATCGAAATTAATTCACATATTAAAATTAAATTTCATATAAATATATATGGAGATATATAGTATTAAATTCATTCATTCAAAATTAATATGTTAAATATGTATATGAAATTTTTTATAAAATTTGATAAAGAATTTTTAAATATTAAATTAAATAAATTTAGTATTAAATAAATTTGACTAAATTTTATACAAAATTTTATAGAAGTAATATTTACACACATAAATATATATATATATATATGTATGTATGTATACACACACACACATATAGATGAAATTTCATATAAAATAAATAATAATAATCATTATCCAATATAAAATTTCGAATATATATATATATACATTCAAACTTAATAGATATTTACTTCAAATTTTTATATAGATATTTTAATATTATATATATATGAAACAGTTAATTTTTATTAAAACTTAATTTTTCAACATGGAATTAATCTTTGTAGTACAATAAAATATAAATTTGATTATTATATGTGTTTTAACTTTAGGTTTTAGATAGCAGTTATCTAATTAATTATTTATGTAAAAGCTTTTGAATGCACAAAATATTTTTGGAAATTTAGTTTATATCTAATTCCGTCTCTAAATTCATTAAAATATATAGATTTGATAAAATTGATAAATATGCAATGCTCGGCGCACTCTCTATATTTGTTTTGTAATTTTGTATTTGAAAAATACATATTTAATAATTACACATTTCAAACTTTATCTCTTTCTCTATCTTATTTTTACATTATTCTTGTGGCAAAAATATCTAAAAATACACATTAAAATTTGATAACTAACATAACCTTAAATTTTATTGTTGGCATTGGGATTGGAAGCATTTTTCTTGTATACTTTTTACATGATTTAGCCCAACAATAATTGGATTTAACTTGTCAGAACAATTGATTCGTTAAAATTATGATTGATCGGAGTAGTATGCATAAAAATATAGACATAATTAGTTCAAGGAATTTTTCTTAAAAATTACAGATAACTATGGGACAAACAATACTTTGAAAAAATGATAAAATAATACCTGTAATATATTATTCATCTTAATTTCCATTGTTACTATTTTTTGTTATTAAAAACTAATCCATTTTTATTTTCAATTTCTCTAGTATCATTGGAAATTCAATATGCCAAGTTTAGTTTCAAACAAATTCTTTTGGTTTTTAGGTATGCAATTAAAGTATAATGCTCAATTGATTAAAGTGTCATAATTTAGGGATGCCAGCTCAATTGACAGGATGAAAATTATTTTTTGTTTGAATTTATATATTTCTATACATATATATACATATTATAAAATAATAATTAAATGATGTAATAATATTTAAGGGTAATAATTAATTTTAAAGGTTCAAAAATATACTAGAAAATATTACCTGCTTTACACATAACGTATAGAACATGTGTTAAAATCAAATAATATAAAAGTATATGTATATCAAATTATACAATTTTCATATTTATTCATTTTATTTTTTTTATTTATGTAACTTAGTTTTTTTTTGAAAATTGAGTCCATATATTTGTCTTTTGTGTTTATCGTATATGACAAATAAAATTATTGTCTTACTTTTAAAAAAGTTTTATAAATAAAATAAAAACTAATAAAATTTAAATTTTAGATTCTAGTAGGATCTTTTAATTAAATAACTATAATGATTATCAAATTTTAATTTTATGATAAGAAAAGTATTTGATTATATACATCACCTTACATTTATTAAGTAAAGTAAAAAAAAACAAATAAAGAACATGCTATTTAAATTTTGTTTTTTACAAATAAATGAGAAAATTAAATTTATATTTATTATGATAGTAGTTATTTATAAGGTAGAGATTTTAAATAATTTTAGAATTTAATATCTATTGCATTTAAAGTACATTTGTATTTATAAAATTTTCCTTTTAAATAAAATAATCAAAATGATGATATCTGGTCAAAATAAATTCATATCCATTTATTTTTTTTTTTTTTTGTAAATTACACTTTGATATTGTACTATTATATACAAGCTCCATTATAATTTTTAAAAAAAGAAAAAAATTTTGTGCTCATTATATAAGAATTTTAGCTTTATATAATATTATAGTGGAATAAATCGAATCAAAACTATTTTATCTTATTATGTAATATATGGACTTTTAAATTCAAATGCTCACTTATGCTTATTACTTCTTCAACTACATGATATCATAATAAAATATAATTTATATAAAAACTTCATGTTAAAATTAACTGAGTTTCATAAATAATTTAATACAAGGAGCAAAATTGTTCTTTACACTTTAGATAGAAAAATGATCTTTTGATCTCTCCTTTTCTTTTTAATTTTATTAGCAATATATTTTATTTTTAAATTAATACACTATAAACAAAAAATTATTAATTGTTTAAATAGATTTATTAAAATAAAAAATTATCACAATATTATATTATAAAGTTCTATAGTTAGATTAATTATATGAATTTTTTATTGTTTTACATTGATTTTAAACAGAGTTATTCATGTCAATATTAATTGGATTAAATATTAACTTATCATCTTCCTCCTTTTGTATATAAATATTTAAAATTCTTAATATTTTTTTCTATGCATTACTAAATTTGATTTAAGTTTTTAGCTTTGTTTTCTTAATCCATAATATCACATCAATATAGTTCTAATTAATAATTTTTAAAAATATTCTGGTCTTTATAATTTAAATTTTCATAATATGTATGTTAAAAATATTGATTGTTAATCTATAATTTATTTATTTTTTAAAATTTTAGCACATTGTTGTGTCATATTTTATTACTAATTTTTTATATGATATTTTTTAAAAACATAATTAACTATAAAACTAAATATAATAACATTAAAGAAATATCACATATTTAATAAAATTGATGGTCAAATATTGACTTACTTTAGATATTTTATAATACATTATTATAAGAATAATGTTTTCTATAAAAGAATTTTTTTTCTTTTTATAATTTTATGTCATTACATATTTAATAATATTGATGGTCAAATATGAAATTGTTTTAAATATTTTATAACATATATGAAATTTATTTATCTATTCAAAGTTTTACTTCATTAAGATAACTTTACTTATGTTGTCATTTGTCTTTCTTTTATAGTTTAATTTAATTGATATTTATATTTATATTTTTTAACAAATTATTTTATTTTATATTTATTAGGTGATATAATCTTTGTATTGATGTCTACTAATGAACTTATTGTTGTGTTTCCAAAAATATAACTATACAATAATACAATATAATGTATTGTTTCACTCATTTTAAATATTTTATAATGTATTGTTATAACAATAGTGATATCTTTATATATATAAATATATATTAATATATATATATATATATATTTGATTTTTAGCTCATTACTATAACTATTTATTTTGTCATTCATATTTTGATTAACTAATTTGAAATCTATATTTGTAAATTTTTATTATATTTATTTATTTTCTATTTATTAGCCTAATTAGATATGCATCAATGCCCTCTGACAAATTTATTATATTTTTTAAAATACATTTATGCAAGTATAATTTAGTTTATTTTGAATATAAATTTTAAAATATTTTTACAAATTAGGATTCTATTATTTTTTAATTTTAATTAAATTATAAATAATTATATAAATAGTTTAAATATATTGAGACTATATTAATCTCTCCCACTAAAATATATATATACATATATATATATATATCAATTAAAAATTCTATTAATTTCCCATAACTAAAAATTTTCTATTTCACATAATTTAAAGATAATTACAAAAGTAATTTGGACATGGTAAGACTCTATTAATCTTCTACTAATAAAAATTAATATTTTAAATAGAAATTTTTTTTTTACATATATAATCATATTTATTATAATCAATAAAGACATTTGATTAAAGAGATGCATGTCTTTTAACATTTAGCAAATATATATATATATATATATATATATATATATATAAGCAAGCACATGTATATAAGAGTGAAAATCGTGAATTCAAATTTTAAATGAAAATTTTGCTACGTAGCATGTTTAAATTGAGTGAAATTTATTGGAATGAAAATAACTAAACATTTTAAAATAAACATAGACTTAAAGAGTTTGGGGATACCTGATTCAATCAGATTTTTGAGTGTCTTATTTACTTAAAAAAATTAGATTGAATTAGATAAATTATATTATTTAGAATAACTACATTTCAACAAATAAAATTATATGATATCATACATAATTCAGCCTAGAAAAAATGATAAATTAATAGTTTCAACTTTATGTCATCCATAAAAGTTAATAGAAGTAAATATTGCTAGGTGACATAAACTATGCTCAAGCCTAATAATTAAAAAGCAATCCATTCATTGAAGAACATCTTCCTCCATCTTTGACCGTTCTGGGGAAAACCCAAAAAACTTTATGCTATACAACAAAAAGGTGGACTTCCACCTAAGCCCCAACCTAGACTCGAATGAACAACACAATAAGCAATCATGTAACCCAGCGTGATTGTGCTAATACGCTACTTAGTATGGATATGCAACGTCTAAATTTTGGGCAGTTTGTCATTAATAAATCATAAAACGGAGGAGCATCTTACCGTTTTCTTATTGTAATAAGTGAAACCTGCTGTACAAACTAGGTAGGGGTGATGCACAGAGTGTCTCCATGCCGAATCATGAATATAGAAGGAGAACACGGTAAGATGGCAACTTTTCCTAGAGGCCCATCTCGTATTTTATGATACATAATATATAGTGGCTATGGATCGGTTAACAAAATCAGGCAGATCTCGTGTTAGTGCGTGGGTGCCTATATGAAGATTATCAAGAGCCTTCCCCCAATAAACTGTTGCTACCACATGAGCTTCCTATGGCAGATGGTATATCATAAACGAGGAGCCTCAACTTGCGAGTGCGCATAAAATCTAATATTTCGAGGCATTCATGAAAATCCAAATCACTTACCAGTATCACCCATTCCTGTTCATCGTCCAGATACTTGAGATGGAATTGCCCCATCAGTAGATTGAACCTCTTCGTTATTTCTTTGTACAGTTGACGACACCCAGCAGCGGGCTCAAATTTAAACCGAACTGTATCTTCTTTGTAAGTAGCTTTGACTACAATTTTAGGCCCAGTACTTGTCTCAGTTTGAGGATTCTGTCTTCTGTCAAACCTTCCTGCGCTTGATGAACAATCATTCATCATAGAGCCAGATTCAGACCCATGGGATGTGTCCATCCTGCCGGAGGAAGTTGGATGTTTACGTTCAACTTCATTATTCTCATTCATCCGAGTATCATTGTTTAATTTGGTCTCTGTCTTATCATCGGCTGCCATGTAGCTCGAGATCTGAGAAGTGAAATGAGAATCTAAAGCCACTGGCGTCATACTGTCATCACCCAATCCCCATAAACAGCATCTCCCCGTTGACGGGAAAGAGCTTAATGGAGCATTTGGAGAAGTTGACCAAGGAACGTTCTTTAGACTAGCGGGCCTTGACAGCATAGCATCCCGTGCAGCTAATCTGGACTTATCTGGGTTTTCCATGTGAAGAGAACCAGTGTTACACTCTCCTGTAACCTGGTTTCCATCTAATACACAATCCTCAATTTTCTGAATTGTGGCTTCAAAACCTACACAAGAAGATGAGGGTGCAAGTGCAGAATCTTCATTCGGGATTACCAAATCAGAGTCTCTACACAAATGGTCTTTACTGGGTACGACAAGACATTTTCTAGACTCAAGTTCTTGAATGACGGAGCCAGCAGCCTTCTCTCCCACAGTTGGGTCAAACTTAAATCCTTCCAAGCCCAGAACAGAGTCAAGCACACCTTCTACTTTCTTCAATGAACGGTTTACCTTATTTATATGGCGAGAAGGCCATTTTGAGATGCCATGTTGTCTGCATATCCTTTTAAGGGTAGTTGGGCACACTACAAAAGACAAGAAATCCAGTATTCAAATTTTGATATTTGCATAGTTGTTGCAATAAAATCACTTCAGCCACAAGCAGGTAAGCAATACTATTATAAGTCCCCACCAAATCACCTATTTTACATGTATATCTATTAATGCATATTCTATGCGTGTACACAATCATTTATAAATTATATACCTTTGTTTAATATAATAAACCATAAAATTATTGTAACGTTAATAATGAAAATAAAATTATTCAAAAAATAAAAATCATCAGAGAAAATTAAAAAAAATAAAAAACAAAAAGAAAGAAGATGGAGGAGAGAGAAAAATATGAGGGAAATAAATATGGTACATTAATAGAGATATGAGAAAGAATAAAGAATATAAAAGAAAAGCATTTTAATCAAATGCATTTGGCAAACATTGTTATCTAGATTTATAAACAGCACATATACACAAAAATATATACATAGATGGATGGGTGAATGTATATGTGTGTGTGTGTGGAGAGAGAGAGAGACAATAAATGCATACATCACATATGTATCATATATATGTGCATGCATGAGAGTGTGACTTTGGGTTTGGATATGCAATTATAACTCACCACCAATACTTTTTGCAGCATCTTTAAGGCTCCCAGAGAAGTATTGCTTAAGAACGCTGAAGCTGACATGCTTCTCAGCTGTGATTTTCCTCTTTCTTGTCTGTTTCTTTGATCCAGTCATTTTCTACAGGAGGCATTAAGAGCTTCACTTGTATTAAAAAATGAGTGAAATGAATCCGAAAGTCATGGTCGTTGCAAACAACATAAGTTTAACCAAATGAATTTCACATGGCTAAAATCCATGCATTAATTCGTATTCTTCAGGATGAGGCAGTTACATTGTTTTAAACTAGAATATATGTTCCATAACTAATAATTTTATATCCAATATATTTTTCAATAATGCCAGATTTCCCTTTTTATTTATCAGAATTTGATTTTTCATGTATTATCATTAGAAAATTACAAAAGAAACAGAAACTTTTTCCAATAGGATGCAGTAAAATCTCACATTCTATGTTTCGACATCCCCAAATGACCACTGAAAACAAAATGTAACCAAATAAACATATTATACCCACAAGGTTTCTGAAACGTAAAGAGTGGGGACAATGCTTATGTACTTGTTCATGAGGACCATCAGCTTCTATTTCCACAGTCTTTGATTCAGATATATTTGGGGCTGAGTGATCGGCCAAGTTCAAATCTCCACTACTAAAAGCATGTTCAGAAATTCTCCCAGGTATAGCAATTGCTGGTATTTTTCGCACTTCCACTTCACGTAATTTAACTTCAGGATCTTCTATCCCAAGCAATTCAACATCTGAAACAGTCCTCAAACTCTTACAGGTCCTCTGCATGGTACTGGAGAGGTTATCAAGCAAGAGTTGCTGTTCTGTACTTCCTTTCATATTGACAGGGAGAAAGAACTCCAACATATAGTCATTGTCACCAGTATAAAGACTTCTTAACTTGATTGCAACAGCGGCATTTAATCCAAATTTGCGCGCATGATGAACAAGTGGATACTCGCTTATATGGAATTCTTTCACATCAGGGTAGAAGAAAGGGTGATTGGATTGAAAAGCTTTCCCAACAATACCTTGTCCTTCCTTGAGAAAATGTTGTGCACATGCAGGCACAAAACCCTTCATGTCTGTGTCATTCACATAACAGGCACTCTCCTCAATGTAAAGCTGACATTTCTCATCTACTCTACATCCTCTCGCATTTACTTTTACAGTTTCATCTCCTGGCCCCTCTCTCTGGCTGAATGGAATCCATGTTAGTGCAAGAGGTAGTCGATGCGCATGGCAAACTGCACGTAGAACATCTGCAATATCAGCTAAAGCTGCTCTTTGATTCTTAGAGAGACTCTGCAAATAAACATGTGATTTCAAAGCAGTACCATTACAACTATGGAATCAAGATAATCTGAAAGAATAAAGAACATCATATCAAACATTCGACAGTAACCTGGGGATAAAGTCTTTGAGATGAATGGCTCCTTAAATTCACAGCCTGTAAATAAGTCACCAATTGAGTTCAAAAAACATACATGCACACATTAAAATGATTTGCAAAATAAGACTTTATAACACAAGAACTAAATTACAGAACCACTCATAAGTAAACCTCTCTACACTTAGGGATGGCCATAGGTTGAATTTGATTCAGGTTACCCAGGTGTGGTTTGGTTTTGGTACCACAAAACCACCCTAGATATCATTACAACGACCAGGAATTTAAATGGTCCGTATTTGACAAAAAATTAAAGAGGTTTGATGGTCCCATGATATCTACTCATTCGCCAGCATATCCCAAAAATGAAGCAGTAAACATTTTGTAATGAAGAGATAAATCTGAATTCAAAATCAGAACACTTCCTCAATGCACCAGCAATTCATTGGAGAATCAAGCCTACTCAATCAACATTTATTACACTTGAATATGACCCATGCCCAAATCTCCTTCAAATAAAAAAAAACTATAAAATAATGTAAGAAAAAAGAAAAGACAACCAATAAAACCCACAGCAAGAAACCCAAGGAAGCGGGTCAAAGAAAACAATTTCCTCATCACAAAGGGAAGAACAAATGGAAGTAAGATCAAAGAAAATAAAAGTGGATAAAATAGGGAGCAAAAAACAAACATAAATTTGTCTGTCCATTGGAAGAATAACATAAGAATCTGCCACACAGGTTAAATTCCAATGGTGTGAAACACAAAGACAATGAAGACCATAACTATGGTTTTGGCTTCAAAGAGTAAGTAATATCCAAAAGAACTTGATATACAATTGCAATGCATTTTTCCATGCCACGGAGCATAAACAAGTTCAACCAAATTGGCGCAAAAGCAAACTACTAGCAATTGCCACTGACTTTTAAATGAGAGATTTTTGTAATTTTATTGCCTCAAAATTTGTGGCTGGGGCTGGGAGAACATCCTTTCCTTTCTCAAAAATACTTTAAGAAGTTGGTATGCATTATTATTTTAAATGAGATGGTACCTTTTCAAATTACCATTTTGGAGGAATGGGACACCATTCTTGAAAATCCCGAAGATAAAATGCATTAAGGGAGAGGAAGTTAAAATCGTGAAACGAGTAACAAGAATACAGAAGACTAACCTGCAACACACGACAAACATTTTCTATTTCCAAATCAAAATTGGACTTTTACTTCATTGTAACAAGTTCTAGCACTGCACAACATGAACTTTCATGCGAATCATCATCAAACACAGGTAAAGCAATGGATCCTCGGACATCATGACTGACAGCATATTGTACCCGCAAATACTCAGCCTTACCATAGTACATCACATTTGAGGTCCATTCTGGAATCTTTAAGGAAAATACACGACCAGGAAGGCCTAGGAAAGTATTGGGTTTTGATTCTGTTGCAAAAGTAAATAATCTAGAAACTTCACGATATCCAGAAAGGACTTGGTCAAGTAAATAAGGTTGCTCACGGGTGCTTAACATGTACTGATCCCCATTCTTTATTGGAACCCACAATTGAGCTAAAATACCCCCTCCAGTCCATTCTTTGAAGAGATTCAATGCTCTGAGCATTTTTTCAGCCAGTGACGGCTTAGGAGACCTTGGGATCACACGGTGCCCTACATCACCAGCTAGATTAAGCTGAGTTGAGTTCACATCTCTTGTCTCATTCAAATCAAAACCATCATCTGCATAATTTGTTTCAAACTGCAATGGTCTGTCCATTTGATGAAGCATTACTTCATCGCCGCTAATGGATGTACCTCCCATAATGTCACCATCCACCATGGAAATTCCCGAATTATACTGATGTGTGAAGTTTAATCCAGCAAAGAGCGAGGAATTTATGGATGCTGTTGTGAGCGGGGCTGAAGAGGGTAGCATTTGGTCAGCTAAATTAATAGGGCTGACACACCATTCAGCAAACGAATCAAAATTCAAAAGGTCCTCCACATTACTAAACAAGTGCCCCAAATTTGAACACGTTACATCTTTATTTGTTGATCCTGCAGCTATACCTACCATTTGACTCCCAGGAAAAGCTGAATGATCATCACCCTTTTCCCTGGTTGAAACGGGCCGTGCCATTTTAACTTAAACTCCACAATGATACTAAGGAGACAAATGCAGCTATCAGAGGATTTTGTGGAACACTAGAACTGAAATCTACTTCCCTAAAATTTTCCTTTGGTATCGTTTCACTTAAGTTACCCTCTTGTACCAATATTTCAACTCAGTTACCCTATCAATTCCACATGTTGCTAAAAGAGTGGAGACCTGCAACAAAATTTTTAAATCATATATTTCTCTTCTCTTATTAGCATGTAAATCGGCAAGAATGATGCACTAAAATTTTCAAAACAAAAAAGGACTCAGAAGTTCGAAGATTTTGAGGCAGACAAGCTGCAAAAAGTATATTGATGGAGAAAATTTGATAATAAAATAAAAGACATAATTTACTGCAACATACCAAAAATCACAATAAAGAAGCACTTTGTATTATCAAGCAACTGAACCTCTGACTCCAATTAAAGAATAATATTCATGTTACACTCTGCACATTATGATAGATTATATATACAGTTTTAGGCATATAGGAACCAGCACATCCTGTTATCCTGAAAAGCACAGGTGATTGAAAGTACAAATTAACTGTGAAGAAAGAAGAGAATTTTAAAACTGAAGTCTAGAAAGATGAGAAAAGCTTCTAGAGTACAATGACCTAGTTCTTGCGTGCAGGATTATTTCCCGTAAATGCGAAAAATGTCCTGCACACAAGCAAACACTAGCATAACTATATTTATTTATTTCATTAAGTCTTAGGAGTTTCAGTCATTGCTGAACAAGGTCTCCTTAAAGGTTCAAATGCTAAAATTTCTCACAAACCTTGAAATTCAATAAAAAATATTTGCATAGATATTACATTTCATTCCTAAAAATTGGAAACCTAACCATTATACATGTTCAAGTCAATAGTAAGAGAAACAAGAAGATAAAGGCCGTCTAAACATAAGATACAAGGAAAATACTCATTAAATTTCAAGATCTATTTAAGATCTTGTTCTTTCTTCCCATTTCCTATCTGAACCTCTTTGCCTTTAGATTAGTTTGCTTACTTTTGATCTTTGTGTCCTATTATGTTATCATTCAATACTATTTCTAATGATTAGTGAAATTTCAGGTTGCTTTCCAAAACCCATCACCCAAAGGAAAACAGAAGCCAAACAAGCCTAGTCAAGTAGCAAACAACCATGTGGTCCACTTCTGAATATGTGGACCATTTTTATTTCTTCTTTACATTCTAATTTTAGTATCATATACAATTTCCCCTACTTTTAGATAAACAACATCTAAATCCAATCTATCAGATGAAGAACATATCAATCTGTATATTAAATTAAACTACTTACATCAAAGGAGATAATGTGCAGACAAAAACTTGGGGATTGTACTTAGGTGATGAGTTAAATAGCTATACAGTCTTTCACATACTTTCCAATGAAATGAAACCAGGAACACAAAATTGCAAGCTCCCCCATAACATAAAGACCAAAATGATATTAAGAAACCTTTTCTTAATTATGGAAACAATAAAAAATGAAGACAAAAATATAAGAATGCAAACTTCATATCTGATGAAGATGTATGACTACACCATTTTAAACCTGTGAGAACAGCACTTATTATTGTTGTCTCTCATGATCAAAGAAATATGCTTCTAAGTTAGTTTCTTGCAACCAAAAACAGGATTCTAAATTCTAACTTAAAAATAATTAATGTGAGAAAAGACCAGTATGTGCATTCCAACAAAATAACCGTTCTAATTTTATTTGTCACTCCTTGTTTATCACAAGCTTGAAACTGCTCAACTACTTCCAACATATTCTCAGGAGTTATAGAGTAACATTCAACCGATCCAAGTGATTTCAACTTTAAATTTGGCGACCTTTCCGGCCAGAAGAGTGCAGACTGACTCTACTACAAGTGTAAATGAAACAAAACAATTCTGTAATCTACAAATATATTATCTTAATTAGTTCTATAGACTTGATTTCCTAGCTCCTAATTGATATAGGGGCCACATATCCAAGGGCTTGAGAAGGCACAAGCAAAGCGTCAGCTTATCAAATTGAAGTGCGCCGGGAAGGATTTCAATATAAATATAGAAATAAACAATTTTCGTTTCAAAAATAGGATAGCCGTCCATATTAGAAAGAAGGTAGCTTTGTTTATAGCACATATTTAAAAATAGTAACAAAATTATGTTTATAACTTAGAATGTAACACCGAAAAATTAGCCTCACATTACAGCAGCTTCAGCCAATTTTACCCAAACTGACTAATTTCGGCATTCTAAGGGAATATTTATGAATTTTATTGGAATATAGAGCAATTTCACGCAAAATTCCAATAATTCCCTCAATTGCTAGAGTATTTAGCACTTAAATTCCCAAGTATATGATACTTTCCTGATCTGGACGTCTGCAGAACTCAATTTCATGCTTTAACGGAAAAGATTCACGAATGCTGAATTTTTGGAGAGCTAGACCCCCGAATTTGAGCACACAGTTCAGAGAGAGAGAGAGAAACCAAGAAGGAAGAAGAAGAAGAGCTTGTTAGAATAAAAGAAAACACGAACCCGAGGAGCTTAGGCGAAGCTCGCTGCAATGGAGCAGTCGAGAGAAAATGGTTCCTCTCCCGCCTTTTGACTCTCAGTTCGACGAGAATACAATTAATACCCTCACACCGTTGCCACTCAACTCCCACCCCAACTCCGACGTTCGGCCATTTCCAGCTTGAGAAAGGAATTGCCTGAGAATGGTAATTATACACAAATTATAAAATTATTATATTTTAAAAAATTAAAATAATATCACTTGAATTTGAAAGTATAAATAATGTTTTAAATAAGAAATGTAGCGGATTAAAAGAAATTAAAAAGTGAGAAAATTTAAGAAAAAACATACAAATACAAAAGATATTAAAAAAAGAAAAATAAGAGATAGCGAAAAAAATTTATTTAAAGTAAAAAAATATATGTAAATTTACATCATCTAACTATATTTCAGCTAAACACTTTTAACGATACAGTATAGATTAACCACTTCTCAACTATTATATAAAAATATTATTAGAGCGTTAACAACATTTTGCTTTTTCTAATATTTTTCTTATAACTATAAAAATATAGGCTGTGCTTGGAAGAGCACTTCTTTCATGAAAAATGGTCCAAAATACCATTAAAAAGAAATATAACGAGTTCTTACTGAAAGTCTGAGAGATAATAACATTACTCTTGTTAAAAATAAGTCCCTCATTCCCCCACGTGGCAAAGCCACTCTGACTTGTCTCCTTAGACCACCTTCCCCCACCTCCTGTTAATAGCAATAATAATAACAATGATAACGATGATGACGATGATAAATAATAGTAGTAATGATAAAAATAATGATGACGATGATGATAACAATAGCAGTAACAAAATTTGTAAAAATAATAATGATAATAATGAAACTAACAACTATTTTAATAACAATAAAATCAATACAAATGATTATACCAAAATTTTCATGAAGTCATTCAACTCTATTATTATTATTTTATTATTTCATTTATTACATCAACATCTTATTATAAATAAAATAACTTCACACTATAACACAATCACTGTTGCTACATTCTAACAAAATCATTATATTTTTTTTTCTCACAACCACTCAAACAAAACACATCAAAACATTCATTCTTCATTGCCACGGAAAATTCTCACCTTTTCTTTTAAATATAATTTTCTCAAACAAAACATTCATCCAATCACAATCACATATTTCATCCCCACCTTCATTTGTACTCAACTCTAGAAAAAATTATAGATTATTGTAATTTTAGAGGCGAATGACCTCGTGCTTAATTAAATTTATAAATAACTTGTTACAACAAAAAAGTTCAATATCTATATTTACTCTTTTATTATGGCTAAAAGCCTTAAAGTAATTGTATTTGGTCATCCCACATATTTTTTTACAATATTCTTGTTTATTTATTACTATTTATGGTGGTTAAGCTTCACAACTATCATTTTATTATGTTAATATTTCAGTTCATTTTTTTCGTTTCTTATCCAACCCAAAAGCTCCAATAATGAAGGTAATGTTTTCCTTGAAATCATTGTGTAAATGTGAGTTTGTATAAGTTATGCTCTCTTGTTAACAAATAAAAGTCATTACATTCACTCACATACATAATTATATTTAAATTTAATCTTTTGCATTTGCAATGAGCATGTTTCAAACGTGGGAAATATTACTCAATTTTACAGAAATATAAAAAAGATAAAAATAAGAAAGTGAATTAAAAATGTACATAATATCTCGTCTATTTATATCAAAAAATCACTTTCAAGTTGAGATGTAATACCTCAAAGTGAGGTCACCTATCACTAAACTCTCTCCTTATTGTTTATCTTAAATAAATTAAAAAGTTCTAGAAAAGTGATAATGAACTAGGGTTTCAATAACATTATTATTTTCTTTTCTTTAATAGATGGTGAAACTTTCTTAAATTTAAAATATATACACACACAAGAAGAAATTGTGAGAAAACTAGATTTTAAGAAGTATTAATTAAAATAAAGTGTATAAGCAACTTTTCTAGACGTAGATAGTAGGAAAAAATGTTATAACATTCATTTAAACAACGTTATTAGCAAGCAATCGAGTTTTTCATAGGATTTCTCGTTATTCATGTCAGCATTCTCACTTTTAACATTTCCAAGTCTTATCACCAAAAACCTTCTCCAATTGACAGAAATATTTGAAAAGTGGCTTTCAAGGTCTCGTCACTTCGATGAATCTCTTGAGCATTGGTATGTTTTTTGATGCCATGGAGCCAGACCAATAAGCCATTACACTTTCTCCAAAGGATGGTTGCTTTCAAGCTCAACTCTTGATTGTCATCGCTTGATCACTTCGTTTTTTTTTAACTAGATTGTTTAGGAAACTTAGCACATAATCTAGGTTATTTTACTCTCAACCTCAGGTTTCAGCACCCAAAAAGGTTATTATTTTTTTCTTTTTAATAGCTTCATTTTTTCTTTTTTTTTGATGTGGCATGTCTACTATATATTTTTGTGATATCACAAATGCAATACCTATATTATTATAAAAATATACTTTTTTGAATGTGTAACTTAATTATGCAAATAGTTCGTGGTATATCAACTTGTATATCTATCTATATTATTATTTTAATAAGAATTTTTAGTTTCACAAAATAAATTTATATGATTGCCCTTATATTAAGTACTTTATTGTTTTTGTGTCATTTTCCTCTCTTTTTTATTCAAATTATTACAAGTTATATTTATAAGTTTTCTCACATTTTATCATTTTTAAAATTCTTTTGATCATTCATCATTCTTTTATTTTAAATATTTTAGCACAATGTGAAATAATATAATTTTCTTATTTTTCTTTTACCTTTTTTTTATATATGTTTTCTCTAAAATTTTCTCTCTCTTTTTTTTTCTCAAATTCATTTGATATTTTTTATTTTATAATTTTAAATATTCTTTATACTTTTTTAAGATTTAATAATTTTTATTAATTAAAATCAAATTATTTTATAATTTATAAATAAATACAAACACACGGATAAAGTGTGGAAATATTACTATTAATATATTATTACATCATAAATTGCTCTCCATAAAGTTACTTTTACAAATTTTAATTAATATTCCATTAAGCAATAACTTCGACAATTTTTTTTAAATACTCCAATTTAAGATATTTTTAATTTTAAAAAATTATTAACTTCAACAATAATTTATTTTACAGCTTTAGTTTTTTTTATTTTTACGATTTTCGTTTCTCAAAATTTGTCAAAATCTATCTTCCGTAGTCTTTATTAATGAAGAATTAATGAATTTGACTAAAAGTACAATAATTAATAATTAATCTAATTAATTTTTTTAAAGTCTTATCAGACGGCATAATCGATTTACAAGTTTGGTATGTTAAAATAGTCAAAGTAATCAACCACTCAAGTTGATTAAAAAATACATATTTTGACTTTTACAACAACAAATTGACTAATTTTATTGAGACAAAACTCTATTTAGAAGGTAAAAAAATTTACTATAAAAATTTATAAATAATATAAAAATAAAAAAGAGAAAAAGATAAAATATGTTGTTCGATGTATGCCATGCTTGAAAGAATTAATTTTGATGAAAGCCAATTTACATCCAAACATAACCCAAGTTCGGGATTGTTTGCCTATTGTATCCCATCTCATCATACCTCATGGGATACACACCCACATGAATATTAAATATGTTCATTTATGATATCTTTTTCTAAAACATTAAAAATATATTTTGCAAATTTTCTAAAAAATTGATATGCCAATTTTAATTATTATTATTATTATTATTATTATTATTAATGTACATTTCAAGTAAGCTGTCATCAATTATAATTACATCCTTCTGTCATCTGAACGCATAACAAAAATTATTCAGTTTCCAAAGAAACACTTTTACGTCATTTTTACTGATAAATAAAAATGAAATAAAATAACTGGGGAAAGTTCCTATATACATGGTACTTCAATTATCAATTTTTTTAAAAGTAGAATTAAAACCAATAAATAATAGAAGACAAAGACCAAAGCTCCAAGAACAATTACAAAAAGGGTATTTTCACTTACATGCTGGTTATCCACACATGGGGCACTAAGGCAAAGTTGTTTGCTCTTAGAATTGTGATCAACACAAGGTCTAACCTTGTCTTGTAGTTTTAAACCTCTAATTTATAGGTTTTGATAACTTCACCATTTAAGACAAAAGAGAAAAGCAGACAATATATTGAATATTCAGTTTCAACGAAGTTTGTTGACCTTTCTATAGTTATCTAATGATCTAATTGTTAACTTTATTGCGCCAGGGAGAAGTCCAATCAAATTGGAAGCATCACCCATGAATAATGTATATTGGGCCTGGAGCGAAGCTCAACAAAATCGAGGAGAACCGTTTACGGGCCTGTGCGTGGGCATGTATGTAAGTGGACTTGACACCATGTATTAATCCAAAACCTTAAAGGTTGTGAGTTATGAGTCATGTATCCACTTTATATATAAGTCATTTTTTTTTTCCTACTAACGTGGGATGTTACTCTTTCTAACTCATATTTGTTTTCCAACACTAATAAGTAGCCATAAGGGCACGATTAATTCAATATTCTCTTAATTATTATTTTAAAAATACATATAAAAAATAACTTTGTTTGAACAACTAGAGTGATAGTATATCTTATATTTAAATTGTCTTTACCTGTCAAGATATTTTAACGTCCCTGAGACTGTTTTTTAATTGATTTTGTTTAATTATATTAACGGGAGAAAACCTTATATTATTTAAAGCAGTGAAAATTAATCAGAAGAAAATTTTTGCTCTGGTCTTAGTTTATTCATGAACATGTGAGTTAGTCAGAAAACAGATGATGAAAAACCATAAATTGATTTGCAATTCTTTGTTAGAAATTCTTAAACAATCACCATTTCATCTAGTAAGACGTATGAAGGAGTGAATTAACGAGGGATATGTTAAATTGAAGTGTACATGTACTATTTACTATTTTCATCAACGAACAATTCATGATTTTTTTGCCTTAAAATATATAAAAAGGGATAAACATCTATTATTACGATAACAAAGAAAAAAAATCCAAAAAGAAACAAGCAAGAACGAAAACATTATATGGGTAACAATGGAAAAATAAATTAATGAAGGGTTTTGAGTTAAATTCCTTTTAATTCGCTTTAGTCATTTTCTTTTTCAGGTTAGTACTTTTATTCGTTATATATTGAATGAATAAATAAATAAATAAATAAATAAGATCAGACCTCCATGTGAAAGGATTATATATTCGTTGGCCTTGGAACAGTGGTGTGGTGATGAGTTTTGGTCGATCAGAATTTAGACCAAAATCGACTTCTACCTAGTATTTGTAATTTGATTGATCGTCATGAACTCTCATGTAACTATAGACTACAAAACATTGCAACAACCAATTATGACTATTGCTGAGTAAATGAAGTGTTTTAGTTGCAGAATGCATAGTTTCTCATGTATCCTTAATATTTTACACATATATAATTTTTTATTATACTCTCTCAATTTTTATTTATTCCATTTAATTCCTAATTTTAATTATTTTATATATAGATATATATTTAAATTCTTTCTTTCTTTCTTTTACCATTTTGCGTTGTGTACTTATTATACATTAATGTGAAAACATAATTTTGGTTGTACAATGTTAAATTACTACAATGTTCTTATTTAAATATTTTTGATTTTTCCAACCTTTATTCTTTTTTAATATAATTCTATATTTTTCTCTTAGATTCTTTGTATCATTCAAGTCACTTTTTGTTATATTTTTTTATTTTCAGTTTTTTTGTATACTTTCAATTTTAAATTATTATCAATTTTTTACAATAAATAAAATATTATTATTTAAAAAATTGCACATGCACTGAGTGTGTCGCGATTGTTAATTATTATTATTGGAAGTTTGTTGAATATTGTGTTAGTTTGACATTGTTTCACTTCTTCTCTATTTCTTAAAAGTAGAGAGATTAAAATTTCAAGCTTTTCAGTATTTCATGGTTTAAAGGAACTAAATGCTGTCTTATAGGTTCTTAAACAAGTTCATAGATAATTCAGTACTCATATTTGTGAATTGTAAGATAGTTGCATAGTTGAATGTCATCTTTAAGACAAAGCATAAATTATAAGGTGAACATAATATTGAAATAGCCCAAACTTTTGGGGTTCACTTACTTTGGTAAAGGATTTAAGTAACAAAAATTTTGGTGCAAATATAGGTGGTAGTATGATGGTTGTTATGAAAGATAATTTGCGCACAAAGGCATAGGGCAAACTTTGTAAAAAATATGAGTGTTAATGAAGGATAGGTGTCATGAAAAAAATTATAGAAAATTTGTGTGAAAATAATAAAGTAATATTATATGTATACGGAAGGCAATATATTCACTATTAAGCTAGTTGCACCTTATCGAATTTTTGGGACTAGTTAGTTAAATTATAGTTGATATTTTAGTGAATAATTAAGCGATTAATTCTAGTTTATGCATTGTTACTTTATTTTAATTTTCGTGTGCTATTTTTGGGAAATAAAAAAAGTGAATAGGGAAGGGTATATACATTTGTAATTGACAACCAATTTTTACCTAGTATAAGAATGATATAATAAGTTATTACTTTGGAAGAATACCCAAGAATAATCAGTTGAGGCTTAAGAACTTATGAGGAAATTAGAAAATCTTGTATATTACTCTTAAGGCCTTAAACTATGAGAAATTTGAGTGTCGCCCAAGCCTATAAGGAATCCTAGGTATAAATACCCATTTTGAAGGGAAGAAACACTTTATTTGAGACAATAGAGTGCAAATGGCCGTGCAAAAAGCTTGGGCAATTCTCTTGGCTTCCAACACCATAATTTTGTGGAAATTTAGAATCAATAGTCAAGAAACCTAGTGAGTACATTACTAGAAATTTATTGGATTGAAACGGCTTTTCTACAGTTCCAAAAATAGGGGCTAGTCTGGCACAATTTTGGCATAAAATTGGAACGTAAATGTTGCTATATAATAATTCCGTTCTATATCTATTCCGAATTGAAACTTATTTCTTAACATCCTTCCAAATTTGGAATGCTCTTCTTTCCGTTCCAAATTTTGCAACGACTTTTGATATGCCATCCACTTTTTGGAACGGTAACAAAAATTGTTCCAAAATTAGAATGATACTATAAAAGCTGTTCTAAATTTGGAACCGGTTTCGATACCATTCCAAAAGACCGTACTAGTCTGGAACAGTTTTGGCAAAAATTTAACACGTAATTCTTGTATTATAACAAGTACGTTCAAAATCCAATATTGTTTCAATTTCGTTCCAAATTTCAAATTTGGAGCGGCAGTAGGATGTCGTTCTACATTTGAAACGGCAATGTAAAAGCCATTCCAAATTTGAATGGGGTTCTGTAACCATTCCAAATAGTCATCCCGGTTTGGAACAGTTCTGGCACAAAATTGGGATATAATTCTTACATAAAGCAAATTCATTTAAAATCCATCACTGTCTCAATTTCGTTCCAAATTTCAAATTCCTAGTTTGGAAAGGTCATATAATGCCATTCCAAATTTCAAATTTGAAACGATTTTTGTATGCCATTCCAAATTTTAAATTCCTAATTTGGAGTGTTCATTTAATGCTGTTCCAAATTTCAAATTTAGAATAATTTTTTATGTTGTTTCAAAACTATTCCAATATTGTAGATTTATATATTTACCTTTAGGGCTCACCAGATGCACTTTTACGCGTGTTTTTCTACTCTAAAACATCTTGAAGCCATCCCTAAATGGTTATTGAAGCTTTTATAAAGATTGCCTAAGGTATGTTGCTAATTTTTTAGGTATCTTTGCTAATTAATGTCCAATTTTTGATATATATAATTAATGTCATTTTTTGTGTAATTTTTGATACTTTAGTGACTTTGTTTATTGTGAGTAACCCGCTAATTTGTATTTGGATATGGAGTAGTGAGTTGGGACTATTTGTGTATAGTATCCTTAAAATTAGATGAGGATGTTGTGGGGAATTTTTTTTCCCCTTTTTTGTGTTGTGCATGAAGTTGTTGATTTGTAATTTATACTTTTGTTTGGGTTTAGATTTATACTGCACATGTTAAGAGATATTATGGCATGGATATACAACAAAAACCTCATTGGTCGTCAAAGCTTGATTGAGGAGTTTATCAATGGTGTGACTGATTTTGTTGAATAGGCAAGCAACAATAAAGTTATATAGATGGTTTTAAAATAAGTGTCCATGTTGTCAATGCAAGAACAACAAGTTTTTGGAGTTTGAAGAAGTTAAATTACATTTTCTAGGAAAGTGCTTCATGAAAAATTATTTCAATTGAACTAATCTTGGTGAAAATGAGTACTTGGTTAGCAGCAGTCTATCTGAGTTAGTCGTCATGGTGAATGAATACAACTTATAAGAAGGTAATTAATCAGAGTATTTCATGGGACCAGAGGATGTTGTATGATGCCTAGAGGTAACATAGGGCCTTATATGTGTGAGAAGCAAGTGGTAGCGATTCAATTCAAAGGTGTGGTGGCAATGAAGGTGCCGATGGCACTGAGGATGTTGAAGCAGGTGATACTCCTGGGCCGACAAATTGATTCTTGGATGTGTTATGTGCGGCAGACGAACCATTATATGACAGATGTGAAAATTCATCTCAATTATCGACTATGGTAAGAATGGTGAGTATAAAAGTAGACCATGACATGTTAGAAAGTTGTTTTGATGATGTCTGTAATTTGATTAGTGAGATCCTATATCATGATCATCGAATGCTGGCAGACTATTACAACACGAAATGACTTATAAGAGCTCTGGGACTCCCCATGCAGAAGATAGATTGTTGTCCAACTAAATGCATGTTATATTGGAAATTGGGCAATAATCTTCATAACTACAGATTTTGTGGTGTGCCTAGGTACAATACCAAGTTTGGTAAGAAAAAGTTTACAAAAAAGATACCATTCACTTGCCTACATTATTTCTCCTTGATTCAGTCGCTCACTTACATTATTTACCTTTGACTCCCTGCTTGTAGATATTGTATACATCGTGTGACAACAAATCAAATAATTTAGCATGCGGCACACATGACTGATGAGGGAATCATAAGTCACTCCTCAGATGGAGTAGCCTGGAAAAGTTTTAGTGAGAGGCATCTTGAGTTTGCTACTGAGCCACGTAATGTAAGGCTTTATTTATGTATAGATGGGTTTGCACCACATGAATCATATAGGAAGACATATTCTTCTTGGTCCATCATTATGACATTATATAATCTTCTGCCAGGTTTTTGTATGAAGAACCCATACATGTTTCTGTCTTTAGTGATTTATGGTCTATTAAATCTTAAAAGACTTATCAATGTTTACCTATAATCATTAGTTGATGAACTACTCATATTGTGGCATGAAGGAGTTTCAACATATGTTGCATCACAGCATACTACCTTCAATATGAGGGTCGCTTTATTATGGACCAATCATGACATGCCTGCTTACTCTATAATTTTTAGGTGGAGTTGTGCTGGGCTAATGAGATGTTCAATGTGTATGACATATATGCTAGTCCTATCTTTAATATAGTAGAAAGTCAAGTTATTTTGATTATCACCATCGATTTCTTCCCTATAATCAACCTTATAGGAGAAACAAAAAAAGTTCATGAAAAGACGTGTAGAGTACTGCAACTCACCTCCCATTATATCAAATGGATGTGTGTGGGACCAGGTATGTGGCCTTCTTTGGGTCATTGATGACCTAATATCAACAGTGGCTGGTTAAAGTATTGAACATAAGTAGACAAAAAGAAGCATATTGTGGAACTTACCTTATTGTAGGGATAATATGTTGCAGCACAACCTTGATGTCATACATATCAAGAAGAATGTGTTCGACAATGTGTTCAACATAGTGATTGATATTAAGTTAGCATATACTCTTAGTCGAGATCAGAAATACATGATATGTAGTGGCTTATGCAATTAAGGTTTCCACATGGGTATGCTTCAAACCTCGGTCAGTATGTTGACATGACGGAACTAAAATTACATAGTATGAAGACTTATGACGTGCATGTGTTTATGAAGCTCCCACTTCCCATTACATTTAGAGAGTTGTTGTTAGGATTTGTGTAGAATGCATTGACTGAGTTGAGTTTGTTTTTCCAATAAATTTACTTATCCATACAGAACGTCAGTCAACTACAAGAGTTAGAGGATAAGGCCTCAATTTTACTTTGCAACCTTGAGAAAATCTTCCCCCATCATTTTTGGACTCAATGGAGCACTTGGTTATTTATCTGCTATATGACGCAAGGATTGGTGGGTTAGTGCAACATAGGTGGATGTATCAATGTGAGAGATTTGTCTATGTACCAAAATGTATCTAAATATACCTGATCTATTTTCTATTTGATGAAGGTGATTATATTGATTTTCTTGGTAGGTTCCTTTGAACCCTACAAAAAAAAAGTTAGGAATAAAGCACGTGTTGAAGTTTCAATATTTGAAGAATATATTGTAGAGGAAATAGCTACATTTGTGTCATACTATTTTGAATCAACTGTTAAATCAAGAAGAAATAGGCCAGTCTGCAATGACCTATGAGCTGTGCTCTCTTTGACTGCATCCTTCTTCATTTTCAACTATCCCAGCCAACCATTCTGCAATAGGCCTCCTTGTTATCTCATTATTTTTGAGAAGCACACAGCAGAAATGTATGTTTCATTGAACTGTCCAGAGGTTGAACCAATCTATAAGTACGCATAATGTAGTACAAATATAATTGCATTCAAACTATGAGTTCCTACTGGGTAGACATACATAATTGTGGAATAGGATGTTTGTTACCCAATACGACGAGGCCGACCCCTTTATGGACAGGATTGCAGTGAACCAGTTCTTCCCATGGTTTAAAACATATGTAAGCATAATTACACTAATATTGGATTTAAACATTATATGGCATATATCATTGCTGAGGTATCTACTTTGAAACAAATTTTGAATCTAAGGAGCGGCATAAGCAATTTATTGATGAGGAGCTTGGTCTATGTTCCGAGAGATTGGGTCATATGCTATTCAAAATACATAGTAAATGGATTTAGCTTCTACACATTTGACCATACCCAAGGCAAATCAACAATCAATTGTGGTGTTTGCATTTGTTTATCTTGCTACAATGACACAAAGTATGATTTTTTTGGACTATTGGAGAAAATATTAGAGTTTTGATACTGTAACTCACTAAGTATGTATGTCACACTATTCAAGTATAGGTGCGTAGATCCTGTGATAAGGCAGAAGGCACATTTTAAGTATGGCATAATTAATGTCAATCTATCATGTATATATAAGATAGATGAACCGTTTGTATTTGCTTAACAGGCTATTCAAGTATATTATGTAGGATACTTCTATTTGAAAAGGAGCAGAGTTGATTAGAAGGCTGCGTGCAAGACTAAGGTTAGAAATACTGTAGAAGTGAAGTGGAGTGATGTCCCTTTTCAGCTTGATAGTGAATTCAATTACAGAGCATGGTCAACACACTTAGATGTCCCTCCTTTGCATGAACTTATAGGTATTTTGTTGCATGTGGACCCACACGAGGACATAGAGGCCACTATGTATGGTAATAGATCTACTGATAGTTTTAAAGATACCTCAATAGGCACCTCACCTAGTGGTAGTAAATTTGGTGATTCTGGATAAGGGGGTGATGTGTAGTCATTCTTACTAATCTTAATACTTATAGACTTTTGTATAGTTAAACATAAATTTACATTTAAATATCTGTCATGTTCACAATACCTGCCGTAGTAGATTCGTTAAATGTAAATTTTGACGTACCATAATTACATAGTTCTTACAAAATCAATCACAAATAAGAATGAGACAACAAAATATCAAAGTTCATACCATATGCATGCAAACACAAGCAATGAGTAAACGATGTAATACAGTTCATATCTAATCAATCACAAATAAGAATGAGGTAACAAAATCAAAGTTCATACTAAATTCATTTGTCATTCAAAATACATAAGTGCCTAATAATAATATACATTGATAACCACCCTCATCTCCTGATGGTGCATGGTCCATGAAAGTGGATGGTGGTGCACCCTCAAGTGAATGCGACTGTTGGGATGCGGGGTATGTGATAGGTCTGAAGGGACAAAGCCATGATGGCATAGGTCCTGCTACACATGAGTGGCCATTATATGCTAATAGTCGTAGGTGACTTCATCTTGTGTTGTGGTATAGTCCTAATATTAGCGAGTCTACTGGTAATAGTGATCTTGATAAGCAGATAGAGTACCTAGCTAGGCCTCGAGCGATCCCATGCGTTCATCAAGTTGTAACCTATGCTCTCTTTCTTCCCTCAGAAGGTCGACCACTGTATCCATACGATCTGATGGACTCATTAGCAATTGTTTCATACCTCAAAGACCATGGCACTATAGGGGAGGCTGTTGAACCTACTGTGGCTGCTAAATAGAAGGGGACTTCTCATATACTCCTGCTGGATCTATAGGCTCTTCTAGAGGGAGGTTGAACGTGATCTCACCCTGTGTGGAAAATGTCTCATCCTTGGAGTCAATAACTATTCCAGCACATAGACATAACTCAGTGATGAGATGGATGTGCTATATTGCTTCTCTCGACATCTTCCCATAGCTGAATAAACCATCACTAATTTTACTTCTACTATTGAAGTATATGCCGTTTGTGATGGCAAATAACAGTATAGCTCGCTTTTTGGTGATGCTTGTATGGTGATTTATAGATCATACTCGAGCAACCATAAAATAAAACCATGTGCAGACCACATCACTCGACCTAACACTCTGAAATGCACTGTGCACCAATGGGTTAGTCCACTGGATGTTGTTTAGACATAACTCCCCAACTATTTTAGCTAAAGTATTGTTCAAGTTCGAGAGCTGATTGAATCTCGCACTATGTTCCCTTTGTAGTGTTCCAAGCACCTGGTTTATGGTCCCTGCATCATAATTGACATCAGCACCTCACACGCAAAGTTGCACAGTAAGATATTTTCCCATTTTTACGTAAAACTCCTTGACCACAGGCTTCACTGTAGGATGCTCAGGCTCCTAATTGAACTACCACCAGCCTAAATCCCAACATTTTGTACAACAAATCAAATGCACAACGTTCTCAATTATCAACACATAAATATTACTTACAATAAATGCACAACATTGCCAATTAGCAACATTTCATACTAATTATCAACAAATCAAATATTACTTCAAATGCACAAAGTTGCTAATTATGCACAAATTTGCTAAATATGCACAACATTGCCAATAAATTGATGTAGCCCCATGCAAATTGCATTGTAAAAGTATCCCAATATAAATATAACATTTCATATTAGTCAACCCATATGTTATTTAGCATAAAAGCAAAGATTGCACCATTTGGGCAATTCATCAAACCTCTAATATACCATTTAACTTCTAATGCCTTTATTGTAATGAACTCATTCCAAGTCCAAACATTTCTTTCAACAAACAAATCCAAACATTTTACAAAAATAAATCAATCTACAACTTCCATAAATAGAACATTTTGTTCGATTTCACACTAAACTCCAATTGTACAATTGACAACCATTATAAATTTTGAATTTTGTAATGCAACACAACTTACTTGTTTACATCATGGATGCAAGACTCAATTGAAGACGATTGATAACATGGTAGAAATGATCTATTTTGGGAGAGAATGAGATAGAGTTTGGAAGGGGAATGAAGATAAATGGCATATAAATCCTACATCTATCTTGTTGTCGCACTCGCCGTAGTGATGATGAGCGCGACAGCGTCTTTTTTTTACAATTTTGTCTTAAATAGCATTTTTTTCATAGATGTACGAGCTGTTTAGTTAATCATTATTGCAACTCTAAGCCTTGAGATGAAATATCCACACAATAATTTTTGTTCTGTCACTTTGATGTGTGAAATGATGCAATTAGTTTAGTGATGATTTGGTGTAAGTAATGTTTGAGTTTTGATAGTTGGAGAAGTTTTGTCATAGTTTATGTTGTAAGTGATGTTTGATTTGGCTTTAATTTAATTACAATATTTTCACTTCTAAAATTTTGAGTAATAGGTGTTTGATGAAATGTCCAAATGGTACAAACTTTATTTTTATGCCAAATAACACATGAGGAGAGTAGTATGAAATGTTATGTTTATATTTGGATATTTTACAATGTATTTAATATGCATTTATGTTGATTACTTTTTCTCGTGGAATGATATTTTGCTTGATGTAATACTCATTGTGGCAAATGTTCATTTCAACTTTATTTTTTGTAGGGGGCTCTTAGATAATATTTGTTCTACTATGTGCATGTATGTTGTATATTAAATCTTTAATTGAGTAACATAATTTAGACCAATTGGAAATATTATCATATTTGACTATATTTTGTAATTTGCAGAAATTGATAAACAAAGGTTCTAATGTATATACATTAAAGTAATTGTTTTCACATATAATTTTGAACTTACTTATTTAATTTTTTGAGGATTACATGCAGTACTTACTCCAGGGGTAGGGTAACTTGCTTTTGCCTTGACCTATTTCAAAAGATTTTGAAACACAACCCTCCCACTGTCACAATCTCCACCACATAACAATCTTTTAACCTCGTCCCATTTGATAAGCCATTATCCTCTGGTGCCCAACAAAAACACACTATTGTGGAGGCAAGTCTAGATGTGCAACCAACCAAGCATCCCACTGAAGGATGGGGGGCCCTATACACATAACCCTATAGACATTCCAGTATGTATATATATTTAATTTATACTCAACAGTGTATGTTACAAAAGTTTTATCATGACATAATATGGTTTTCACTGTATATGTAAGGAGGTAACAGATTGTATAAAAAAGGTTATATTTGGCTACTATAATTGCTCTTGGGTTTGATTTATGGATGTCGAGCTCGATACCAAAAAGTTTTAATTCCGTTTGCTCAAGGTTAGTAAACAAACACTATAGGTCTTTTGTATTCTGCATAAGTTTGGAAATCATGTATATAACTTATGCCATGTTAGTGTATTTTTTCAAAATTGACTAACACATCTATTTTGTCCCATATGGGTGTTTTTGTAGATGTATAGTTAATTGACGAATCCTTCTTGAAATAATTGGTTGGATATATATTGTTTGAAAAAATTCAATAGTATAATTGATCGATTGTTGTATGCCTTTTTGGTTGCTAGGTGCAATGGTTAAATATTGTTGTTATGGTGTTCGCATCGTTCTTATACTTCAAAGGATTGGATAAATTATGATTGTATATTGTTAATTATCTATTTCTTATTATGCGTGCATGAAGTGGCCTTCACATGCAATTGTGTAAAACATATTGACTGCAATAGGTAGAATTTGAACCCAATAGACACAACTGCAATTGAGAATAACATCAAGAAGAAAGCTTTTGAACTCTTAAGAAAACACTTGCACCATGCAAAGAGTTTCAGAGAGCTCAAATGGATCTCTTAAGGGAATTGGGAAGAGATGAAGAATGAGTGGGCAATGAAGTCATTTGCTAAGGCCTGTGAAAAAAATAAGAACAACTAACTAGTTGATGCGGTATCAGCCTTCGCCATTTATCGAGGCTCTTCGATTTCCATCATTACCACAGTGATCGAATGATTAGTCTTTCACTTCAAAATGTTAATAGGTATTTTCCATTGCCTGATATTTCATAAGATTTCATTATTTAAATTCATATATTATGTTTTCGTAGGAAGCAATTATGGTATGCCACCAAATCTATTAGAGCTGTACTTCAAGCTTTGGAAAACTTCATTTGGGCATTGGGCAAGCTCTCGTGCATAGACCCAAGTAGTAACTTAATGTTTTTTCTTTCACACAATTTGCATTAATGTGCATTAAGTTTATTCTCATCACTTATAAGAATAGACTGTTATATAGGAAAATGTTGTGAAAGCACTAGATGAAGTTAATGCTATGAACCCTAATGACCTGACCGTACAAGGAGGATCATCTTACAATTCATCTAGTAGCAATACTGTAGCCACAGCTTTGTGTGGCTTTAAGAAGGGTCAGCTATTGGGTATGGGATCAGAGGCTAAGAGCTTCTGTCATTTCCGTAGGGGATTCACCTCGCAAACCCCTTGCTTGCTTTGAAGTTGCGCAACATGAAGCAAAAACCACTTCAAATAAAAGAAAAATTACAAATTACTAAGGAGAAATGGAAGAGTGCGAATGAGAAGTTTGAACGAAATGAGGTATAATTGAATCAATTACTGAAGTGGGTTAATGCAAACTACCCTTAAGCTTTCTGGGCTAGCCATTATGTTCCCCAGATCAAGATGATGATGATGAGAGGCTTGACACGGATGAGTAGTGTGCCATGCCACTTAAAGTCTTATTCCTCTCTATTTCATGTTCTTAAACGAACACATGTGAGATTTTTGGAATGATTTTTGGATTCATTTGTTTGTTTTGTGGTAATGGGTTAATATATTAGTTGTATATTTTTTATATTTTTTATGATGCAAAAATAGAGGTGGAAAAATATTTATGATAATTATTATTTAGGAATTCCCAGCTAATAATAATAAATAATGCTATATTTTTGCCAAAAAAATGCAAAAAACCGTTACAAATTCATGCAAAAAATGTTCCAAATCTATTCCAATACTTTGGAAAATAAACCAAGCCAAATCTGTTCCAAATTTCCCATACCAAGTGTGTTTTAAATTAGTTGTGCCAAATTCATTCCAAATTAGTTGTGCCAAGTAGGTTCCAAATTAGTCGTGCCAAATCTGTTTCAAATTAAATTGTGCCAAATTCATTCCAAATTAAACTGTTCCAAATTCGTTCCAAATCAAACAATGCCAAATCCAATCCAAATTACTCCTATGCCAAAATCATGTCAAATTACATTACGCCTATGCCTAATTCATTCCTAGTTGCTCTCGTGCTAAATCTGTTCCAAACTAAAACTTGCAAAATTTCTTCTAGATCAACCTTGTTCCAAGTCCAATCCAACACATGCAAAAAAAAAAAAAAAAAGAAAAAAAAGAAAAAAGAAAAAACAATTCCAATTCTATTTTGAATATGTTGTGCTAAAGCCATCTCAAATTTCTTCCATGCCAAAACCGTCCCAACATTTCTGTCTCAAAACCATTCTTGAACCGACCTAAAAAAAGTTGTTCCAAAACTATTCTAAGCACTATAGGCCAGGATTGCATTTGTAATGGTCTGTTAAAGCCGTTCCTAATAATTTGGAATGTTGTATTTTGGAACGGTAAAAGTACTGTTCCAAAGCTTTTCCAAATTGAATTTGAAAAGGCCTTTTTGTAAAAGCCATTCCAAAATTCCATCCTCCATTTGTTTTCTTGTTGTGGTAGTCGAGTTAAGTATTAAATAAGTGGTTACACTTTGTTGGTTTTATAACTATTTCCTAAACTGTTTTGCTATTACAACTAAATTTTTTTGCTACGCATTTGAAGCAATTTTTGAATGCTTTCCTATTTGCAAAGATATGAATTTAACATAATATTTCCTATAAAACTGAAAATTATTATTTTCTAAAGCCCTGGATGTGAGTTGATACAAATGCATTATTTTAAATTAAATGATTGGAACCAAATACATGTGATAATTATGAATAGCCATTCATTTGATACTGTTGATTGTGAGAATCAAATTCCGGTTCTACCTATTGGGTAATAGATTGGTATTCAGCTAATTAGGATGAAAATTGGGACGGGTAAAGGGTGAAGTTGATATTAGGCCTTACCAATTGAGTTACTGTAGATTAGAATACCTTCTAGATATGGTTGAAGCCCTAGGACCATGACGGCACAACTGAATACAAAGTAAACCTTCTTAGTTGGGGGAGAATAGTCTAAGGCCTTGATAAGTGGAAAGAGCACATGAAGTATGCATGATTATGAGTTGGCTGAAAGATGAAAATACGTGGACGATGAGAAAGACAAAATGGAAAAGTTAATCATGACTTGTCTCTTGCTAATGTTATTTAAATGTATTTAACTGTTTGCTTACTGATTTCTTGTAAAAATGTGTATTTTATGTAACACGCATTTTCTTGTAAACTGTTGTTTTGCACATATCTAATTGAGAAAAAAAGGTAGGTGCCACCATTACTAGGTGAATTATTGCTAATCACCATTAACTAATATTTTGTAGAGGAAGTAAATGATAATGAACAGACCTGAATATGGTAAAAAGAGGACGAGGACGTAGTTCATTGCTCTAGTTTTAGTTTCTTTGATATTGTTCAATGAAAATATTTTGAATGTAACATTTAGGTTCTTTCTTTTTGCAATGTAATAGAGTTCAAATGTTATTATGGATATTACATTATTTCTTGGGATGATTGCTACTTAATATTATTGGGTGAGGTTGCTTCAGAGTTGGCTTTGGTATTTGTTGCCATTTTATGGTCTTGGTTTGAAGTGTGACATATTATAGTGGATTATTATTTGTTTAGGTATATACATCATTTATGCTAACTCTAACCACATAATTGACATAGAAGATGGAATGAAATGAAAACTGAATGAATTTAGAAATGGAATAAAAATGAAAAATTAATGAGATATTGTAAGATGTGCTATGTTTTATATGTAGAGAAATAAGAAAGGAATACAATGACAATTTTTACTTAAGTTTACATGTAATTAGAAATATACATTAAAAGCATGGTAAAAAAATTTTATTGATGAAATTATCATTCTTTTAAAATTTTTTCATAATTTTAGTTCAAATAAATATATTTCTAATATATAGGCAAATAATATTTTATTTTTATGATAAAGATAAAGAATATATTTATATATTTGTATATTAAAATAGTCACAAGTTTGAAACTTTAATTGATTAGACTTACTGTACTTTATTTAGTAAAAAATGGTGATAGGAAAGGGAAGAAGAATTATTCCTAATAAATTGAGAATTGTTAAATTCATGGTTTTAAAAGAAAACACTGATATCGTATTTTCTGAAATGATAATTCTTAATTTTAAATTACACTAATCATTATTTTGGAATGAAATTAAGAAAGTCCATTTCATTCTATTACATCAATCATACTCTAAAGTTAATTTCGTTTGGGTTAAAGTGATATCAAAATAAAGAACCACTGAATTCAATGGATATATTAGTTTTCACATTTCATACCAAAAAATATACAATATAATCATTACATTTTTAAAATTTTATTTATATATATATTTTTACTTTTATATCATTCTTTATAAAATCACACTGAAAACATGAACAAACAAATAAAAAAAAACTAAAATAAACATAACAAATACGGGGTTAGTCCACAACCCACATAGGGCCATACAGGATGGCGTGGCAGAAAATTTAGTGCTTTATCAGCTCATAGAAGAAACCATTCTTCTCGACTTCGATGTAACAACTGTGTTAGTATTCAGTTCCCTTTGTAACATAATAATTAGATGGAATCCATCAAACTCATGGGCAAGTTGTTGGGATTCTGTGAAAAATTATTCTAAAAACACAATCCTAATTACTATATTATTTTATCCACAGCTGTCTCTCAACTTAATCATCACTTTGTACTTCCCATTAACAAGAAGAATAAATATAAAATAAAATAAAATTAGAAGATTCGCTATGTGAGGTGAATCACTATATATATTGGACAATCACATACGATCCCAATTCCCATAAATCTGATGGTTCCATTTTATAGTCAATCATTCATTAAGCTACTTGTAAATTCTAGGAGCATCAGCATAATTAATTTTACACAGTTGTCCAAATACGTAAACGACGTATGTACTTGGTGCATTGTCTCGTTTTTCTCAATTTTCAACTTCTGTTTTTAAAATTTATTATTTTTAATATTTTTCAAGATCATATTTATTTTTCTTGTAAAATTTATGAAAAATTAAAGAAGATTGCATCTGAGATTGTTAGCTTGTTGGCTAGAATGTTGACATAATGTTCACAACAAGTAGGTTGTCAAAGAATCCCTTACCTTCTTAAATTCTTTATATTTATTGAGATATTGGGTAAAGCATAAGAGGAAGTTCAAATTATTCCAAGATCAGTTGAAGATAGTCTTCAAATTGGAAGTAGGTGTGGATAAAAACTGAACAGAATTCACTTCTGTTATGTTGGATGGTTGCCAACAATTTCGCATCAAGGAAACAAATTTACCTAAAATTGAGGGAGTTATTTTTGTTAGATTTTTAAAGCTACAAATGTTGGCAATATAGTTCAAAACATTGAGAATGGATGAAGGAGAAACCATTGATGAGTTCAGTGGTAGGTTGTGACAAATTGCCAATCAAGGCTATCAGCTATGGAAAAAGTGTTCAGAGGCAAAGCAAAGAAGACCTCAAGGTCCTTACCTGAAAGATTTACTCCAAAAGTAGCTACAACAGAGGAAGCTCAAAATGTGAAGATTCTTCAATTGGACGAACTCAAGGACTCTCTGCAAACCTAACCTATGAGATAAACCAAAATGTTTCTAAAAAGAGATAGAGCTTGCCTTTCTCGATGAAAGACAAAGCAATGAAGATGATGATAGTTGTTGTTGTAACAGTGATGATGACACAACTTATGTGGTGAAAAAAGTTGAAAAAGTTGCTAAGGAAAAGGAAGTTAAATTTCAATAAAAAATCATGTAATTCATCAAAAAACTTTTCCTTGGTTCAAAAGAAAAATTTTTAAAAATGTGAAAAAGATGAGATTGAGAAAAAAGGTGTATAGTGTTATGAATATAAGGGTTATGGACATATACAAGTTGAGTGAGCCAATACATTGAAATGCAAAGTAAGTCCATGAACTCAACATGGAGTAAATATGGTTTGGAAGAATCAAATGATGAGGCAAATCATACAAGCAACCAAGTAACCTTAACTTTGTGTGGTAGAAAAATGTTGCGACTCATGTTGCAACAACAGAAGAAGATTAGTTTGAATGTGCAATTGACTGTCATGTTGATGAAGAGCTTTACTGCATTTATCAACTTGCTTGCAATAAATTACCAGCATTGAGACTGAAAATAACGAATTAAAAGAAGAGGTTAAATCTCTTAAAGAATTGAACGCGTGTTTAAATGATGAATGTCCAAAACTAATATTAGAATGTAAGAAACTTGATGAGTAATACCAACAGGCTAAATCTACTTTGAAGAAGTTGAATATGGGAAAAGCCAAGTTAGAAGATGTCTTATCCATTGGGAAGTCAGTAATTGTTCGAATAGGAATAAGCAACATAGAGTATACACCAACTTGAAGTCTTGAGAAGAAAGAAACGTAATTTGTAAAGAAAACTATCCCAATTGTTGAGCCGACAATACTCAATAAGAAGACAATGTACTTATAATATGAAATATCGTTACAATGCATAAAATTAAGTAAAAAAAGTATGCCACAATGCATGAATTAAAACTCTTATATGTAGATCATTGTACCATGCACTAAATGGGGTGGCTATAAGCAATCAGTCGTCAACTAGTGCCATCGATTGCATGTCCCTCTACATGTAGCCTAAGCAAGGCCATAGACCTGATTGGGAACCATGCCCAAATCTTTATCTAATGTGGATTGATTATCATTAATAAAAAGATGCATTATGTGATTTAAACCTAAAATGTAATTGGACTTAAGTTTATGTATAACTTGCATGCTCCACCGATAGTTTTGCATTCTTGTCGTAATGAAGGATAGAGCTCTCTGTATAGCACTGCACCACCCCAATTGTGCTCATGTGCACGATTGAGGTCCTCAAGGGGCTGACACAGCAGTTGTTTGATCCTATTCCCTAGGGAATTAGGCATCATCCTGCATGCTAGCATCATTAAAGCACATCCCTATGTGTATTGTACAACCCACCAAGACTACTATGTGGCCATAATCTGTGATGATCTAAATAGTCGGCTAGATCATAGATTGGGAGGCCAGAACCTTAAATTAGTGTTGTGCTAGAGTGAAACCTAAGTTATGTTGGTAGTATGCTTTCCAATCCTCTTTACTCCACTCAAAATCAACCCTTATAATTGGGTCAGTCTCAATTGGCAAATGCCAAACCAATGCCACATATTGAAGAGTGAGTGGTCTCTCTTGACACAAAGGAGAAAGTGTAGACCTCTAAGTGCCATCTTTCAACCATAGTAGTCACTAACTACCAATCCATTTGAAGGTGACTACACCTATAAACTCTATAGAAGCCGATCTGATATAGAATGGATATTACTTTGTCATCTAATTTGAGCTTCCACAAGCGGCTATTTGGACAGTGCAGACAAAGAACCAAGTTCAACTCTACATTCCACACCTGGCTTGATCTATGACTACACTCATCATATAGTAAAGTAGAATCTATGAACCTAGGGTCTATCCTATAACATGAAAGGGGATGATTTTAGAATTTTTGAGTATTACGAAATAGAATTTTTGAGTGTTGAAATTGAGTGTCTTAAGTGTTGGAAGTTAAAGTTTTGTTGGAAAATTATCTAGGGTGTAATTTGAGTGTTGAGAACTAGGGGTCTTGAGAACTTGAGAATATTAGAAATTAGGGTTTTGTACGGATAATTTTTTAGGGTGTGATTTGAGTGTTGGAAATTAAGGTGTTGAGAATATTAAAAATTAGGATTTTGTTAGGATAATTTTTGAGGGTGTGATTTGAGTGTTAAGAAATAGAGGTCTTGAGAATATTAGAAATTAGGGTTTTGTTGGGATAATTTTTAGGGTGAGATTTAAGTGTTGTAAATTGTGGTATTGAGAATATTGAAAATTGGGATTTTGTTAGGATAATTTTGACAGTGTGATTTGAGTATAGGGAATTAGGGTCTGGAAAATATTGAAAATCAGAGTTTTGTTAGGATAATTTTTAGTGTGTGATTTGAGGGTTGAGAATTGGGGTCTTGACAATATTGAAAATGAGAGTTTTATAGGGATAGTTTTTCAGGTGTGATTTAAGTGTTGAGAATTGGAGTCTTGAGAATATTGGAAATTAGGGTTTTGTTGACATAATTGTCTAAGGTTTAGGGTTTATAATTTTGTTAGGATAATTTTCTAGGTTTTAGGGGTTAGAGTTTTGTTGGGATAATTCATCTAAGGTGTGAGCATGATTAGGGTTTTTGAGTATTAGGAATTAGAGTTTTGTTGGAGTAAAGTTAACATTTGCAACAATACCAAAGTTTGTACATTCATGTAGTACAAATAGTATAAACGTAACAATCTAACAAGATATAGAATTCATCAAATGTAAGATAAAAGCACATAACACTTCATTACAAAAGCACATAAGACAAAAGTTACAAAAGTCGACGACATCTTAGACAGGTACATAAAGTGTAGCAATGACTAATGGTTAAAGTATTATCGTCGCCATGGGTATTGGGAGGATGATGGCATATTTTGAAGTCGATGATGGGCCTCTTGTTCACTTTCTCTTCGTACTTGATGCACCAACCAATCCATTTTGTTCAAAATTCTTGTACTCAAGTCATGCTTTCTTTAATTAATGAATCGCCGATTGGGATTGTGAACTAGTTCAAGCTGTGGTTGCTCCTAATAAGCCCTAATCTTGATCAGGTGAAACTACCCCATGTAAGTGTTAACATAGACTGTGGTAGAGAAGTGGAGCTACATAAGAATTTTCGGGTTCAACCCTCATTTCCTATAAACTTGAATAACATGGAAACAAGGTATGTCGCGTAGGGCCCACTTCCCACAACTATATTGCTGGTAATCACCATAGTTTGAACGTTCCCACCTTCATGACCATGAGTTCATGTAGTGATGACCCGAGAGTTTTCTTGCACCTATTAAATAGTTGCACATTGCATTTGATTGATTTAACCTCTGCATCTACATAGATTCTACATAGATCTTGTTTATCCACATCGACCATCATTCCCCATTATAGCCATTTCCTATGCCTTTGTGTACCCTAATTAATCTACGCCACGATGTGATCAAATATCAGCTGGAATAGATAGGTAGCTATCTGATTCCCTTGGTGTCCTCATTTGTAGATTCTGAAATGTTAGTCATCAGTATCGCACAACATGAGTCGCCATTGTGCACAAGAGTCCACTTTGTGGGTTCGATCTGGGACAACCAATCATCAATACATGGCTGTAAGGTCCCTGTATGCTTCATCATCTGCTTAAACTTGGACATTTAATGGTACTTTCTAACATACCATTACAAATCTTTATAGTGGCAGTTCTTAAATTTTTTCTATAGGTTTGTGCACACATGCCTCAAGCAGAATAGGTGGGTAACTTGAGAGGGGTTTGAACTCATCAAACAAATCCACTGTTAATAGCAACCTTGGATGGCGGTCGGATATAAAAAAAGTACACTATCTACTTCAAATCACATGTGCAACAATCATCTGTAGAAATCAATGGCATGATTCAAAACTCTCTTCATCTACTAATGCAATGGCAAGAGACAACATCTATTGGTTAGCATTAAGAGCCACGATAATAAGCAATTTGTGGTTGTATTTGACTGACAAATGAGTCCCATTAATAATGACCACTTGTCAACAACGAGTGTACGCATCTATGTACGGTTTGAATGCCTAAAATACATAGTACAACATTTTAGTCATGGGCATGTTGGTTACCCTGTGTTGCCACTGCACCACCGTCTCAAGATTCCACCCTCGCAACACAGACATATAGGAAGGTAACTTTTTCATAGAATCCTTCCATGTTCCATATGCCTTCTCCACCACATGTTTTAGCCCATGCCATGTCTTACTATACTTTATCTTGAACCATATTTATTCTTCACTATTTAAACAACACATTTAATTAGATAAATGGGTTTGTGTCGGACCATCTTAGTAAGAAGCGACATGACCATGTTTTTGTCCAAATTTGCATGGTCTGTTGATTGCTCCTCCAAAACTCAGGTGTGTTCAAACTTATATCTGATAATTCTCCACAATCCCAAGCACAGACTATATGAAGAGCTCAAATACCACTAGCATGGTTGTTCCTAGATGGTGTGGTGATACACAAGCTTCCATATAGTTGGTGTACTCTTTACCACCGAATACTCCCTATAGACAACACTAATTAAGTAGTCTTTCACAGCTACTTGCATGTGTTCTATAAACTTGAAAATAATATTGATGCAAAGGTTAGTGCTGTGTTTGTCATAGTGTTCTCCTTCTCTAATCTAATCCTCAGGGTGCCATAACTATTAGAATAAATCTCCTCACTCACTTGTGTGAAGAATGGCACTAATGGATACATAGACATCCTAACAGAAAGTATTGAGGGGTACGGGGATATGCTAGTAGATGGCACTGATCTAACTTGTGCCTAGGACGTGACCAAAGGGCATGCTTTAGATTGTGCTAACACCTCCTCCATGGTCGCAATGTCAACTGCATTGTGGTCACTGTCCTCGTCAGATGTATTGCCTTTAACACCCTCTCCCTTAGACCTAGTTTGTGTTGTCTAGTAGCCATGCTCATCTGTGTACTTCAAACTAGTATGCTAGCCTACTTGGGTCACCTCAAATGATTGCTTGCCATATGTTTGCATGCCATGTGACGGCTCACCTTATGTTTGCTGTAATACGGTGCCTCATACGAATAAGGTCTAATGTTTAGATCAAGCACCCTAGTTGAATTATGAATACCAAACTGAGATGGCGCCTTGGTGACTCATAACACACAAGCTACATCATTGCCAATTAAGAAAGTCTAATGTAATGACATGCCCATGTCTAGTACTCCTAAGACATATGTAGACTGATCTGACTGATCACCAAATTGTTTGGGTTCTATTTCTATATATAGCTCTAGGTAGTTTAACTGATTCCTAGGGTTTAGCAAGAAGTTTAAATTTATCTTAGTGTCAACGAGAAATACTGTTAACCTTTACCCCTCGAACTAATCCCCAAATACGTAATTGGAATAAATTCTAAGTGAAACCCTAGTATTGTTGAACTTAGACAATTAATACATAGCAGTCATGAATTGATCAAAGGCAATCTCACGGGGCATAAGAGTCACTATTGATGGACCATGACTATTACTTACAGAAGTTGAATCCTATAAGATAATACCATCCTAGTACAAAACAATCTGTATCTCGCTCTCAAATGATATCGCTACACTAATAAAAATGTTCACAAAACAAAATCTATGTCAATATTATGAAAATAATCACATTTCCCCTAATGCAATATATTAAATCAAAGTCTTACAACAATACATGAAATTAAGCCAACTAATAAATTTAACACACAATCAACAAAATGTAACACACTAATAAAATATTCACAAAATATAACCTATGTCAAGTGACATACACTGTCTAGTGACTGCAATCCACACTAGTAGTCGTGAAGTTCAGTCCCGCAATCGCAATGTTCCGATCTACATTCACAACTGTTGACCATGGGATGTATTGGAATTTCCACTATCCATCTCGTGATCGCAACAGGTGATCACACGACCACAATAGTTAGGTTTGCGACGGTGGTCGTAGATGCAAGGCATTCTGTAAATCCTACGCCCGTGGTCGTGATCATGATTGTACATTCTGCACTCAGCTAACACTGCCCATGATCGCACCTGCGACTGCAGTGCAATGCAGACTTATGTCTGTTATTATTTCTTTGAAGTTTCATGTAAAGATTGATTTCCAACCTTCCAAATTCAATTCTCTACTTGTTTTCAAAATTCCTTCGATGATTTTATGCTTTAAAATCCATGGAAGTTGTATCCTACAAGTTCACACAATTTTTTTCAAAAGTTTCAAGATAAATTTTGGGTTTGCATGCATATCACATTAACAATTGATTCCTATGGTTCCTTCACGTGGCCACACATCCACAACTACATTCCTTATGATTTGACATGTTTAATCAATCCAAAATTTGTGTTTTTGAGTGCTTAATCATATGAAATTAATCTCCCAATGCGTGTACATGGGTAACGAAGAATTCAGTGTTGAAATTACCTTACAATAATGTGCTTGAAGAGTTGAAAAATCTATGAAAGCACTCTATGCGTTATCAGCTATTTCCAAATGTGAATAGGGTTTTTCTTAGCCCTTTAATTATCTATTTGTAGCATGGTTGAATGAGGGTGGCCTAGGTGTCCAATTACACAATTTCTAGGTCTATACGGGCAATTTTCCTATATTCTAAGTATTCCCCAAATTTTTGGCCGAATTTTTCATATAATTTAGGCCTCAATTTACTCTTCTCAAGGCATGGAAAATTTTCTCCAATAAATACTTCAATAATATAACAAAATTCTATCAGCCTTAAATATCCACATGCCATTTCAGGCCTTCACGTTGATTCCCCAAATTCCATATGAAAATGAAAATAAAGATAGAGTAAAATGAATTCATTATGATTTCAACGTATTACACCTCACAATAATGTGTACTAATACCTAAAATTTTGCAGTATTACATCTTCCCCCCTCACATTATGTTTTGTCCTCAAAATTTATAGCTAAACCCTAAGCAAACAGGTGGGGATATTGCTTCCTCATCTTCTCTTCTACTTCCTAAGTCACTTCTTGCTTTGGGTGGTTTGACCACTGAATCTTTACATATGCTATTGATCGGTTTCTGGAAGTTTTGCTCTTTCTTTCTATTTTCCAAACTGGTGTTCCTCGTAAGTTAAGTTCTCGTTCATCACCAAAGGTTTCGATTCTAGGATTTGACTTAGGTATGGTGCGTACCTTCATAGCTGTGGCACATGGAACACATTGTGTATTCATGTTAGTTGTTGAGGTAAGGTTAGGCGATATGCCACCTCTCCCATCTTGTCTAATATTTCGAAGGGTCTAATAAATTGCTAACTCAGTTTTCCTACGTTTCCAAACCACATCACTCCACGGATTGGAGAAATCTTTAGATACGTTTGTTCACTAAACAAAAATTCTAGCAGTCTCTAGTTCGGATCTACCCAACTCTTCTGCCTATCTTCGGCTTCCTTCATTCGTTTACTTGTGCTATTGATTTTTTAGATGGCTAGTTGTACCAACTTTGGTCCAATCACCTTCTTCTTACCCACTCTATCCCAACACGTTGAGGATCTACATTTCCTCTTGTACAAGGCCTTATGTGGAGCCATCCTAATGCTCGCATGGTAGTTTTTATTGTAGGAGAACTCTACTAGTAGAAAGTGATCACTCCAAGATCCCTTGATATCCAAAATAAACACCTTAAGCATGTCTTCTAGCATTTGGATGGTTTGCTCTAACTGCCCATCTGTTTGTGGGTGATAGGGTTTGCTTAGGTCTAGCCTTATACCATGGCTTCATGAACACTCTTTTAGAAGTGTGACATAAATCATGGGTCTTGGTTGGAAACTATACTTATGGATATTCCATGCAACCTCACAATGTTATTTACATACACCTTAGCCAATTTATCTGAGGTGCAAGTCATTTGTTTAGAGAGAAAGTGTGTCGACTTCGTTAGATGATCTACCATCACCAAAATTGTCATAACCTTGCAGTGTCTGCAGTATGCCTACTATAAAGTCCATGGTAATGCAATCACATCTTTACTTGGGTGTTTCAAGTGCTTAAAGGTAACCTCCAGGACGCTGGTGCTTCACCTTAAGCTTTTGGCAAGTCATGCATCTCATCACAAAATCTGAGATGCCTTTCTTCATCCCATTCTATCAGAATTTCCTCTTAAGGCCCTTAACATTTTGGTACTTTCTTGGTGCACTGAGTATTTTAATTGGGGTGCCTCCCACAAAATTTGCTTCCATATCTCCTTGACATTAAAAGCAAATTATCTTCCCTCATATATATAGTTCCATCTCCCCTTACTTGGAAATCTGGGAGTCGCCCTTGCCCAATTTTGCCCTTTCATTTTACAATGACCAAGTCAATTGTTTAAAGCTTTTTAACCTTCTCGATAATCAAGGGCTTAGTATTGAGATTTGTTAGTGTCCCATCAATTGACTCAATGATCTCCAGATGTAGTAAGTTGAGTTGGCTGGCTAACAAAGCCGCCATGACATCTGCTCTTTTCTAACTTAGAGCATTAGTTACTCGATTGGCCTTTCTATAGTAGTAGTTTATAACTAGATCATAATCCTTAATCAATTTCAACTACTACCTTTGCCTCATATTCCATACCTACATAAAGAAGCACTTGAGGCTTTTATAATTCATTTATATTTCACACTTCTCATCATATAAGTAGTGTTCTCGTATCTTAAGGGCGAACATCACTGCTACCAACTTAAGCTCATGGGTCGGATGGTTCAATTTGTACGACTTTAGCTGTCTTAACACATAAGTGATGACCTTTTCATTTTACATTAGGACACATCCAAGCATGCTCTTACTAGCATTGCTGTAGATAGTAAACCTACTGCCTTCACTAGGTATGGTAAGGACTGGGGCTAAAGTTAATTATTCCTTCCAATACATAAAACTTCGTTGGCAGTCTAGGGTCCACTTAAATTTTCTTTGATTTTATGGTTGTTGGGACAATGTTGGGCCGATGTTAACACAACCTTCCACACACTTTTGATAATAACCCTAAGTCTAAGGAAACCTTACACCTTGCAGACAATAGTGGGCTTAGGCCAACTCAAAATGGCTTCCACCTTTTTGAGGTCCACTGATACTCTATCTTTTGATATAACATGCCTTAAGAACACCATACTCTTAAGCTAGAATTTACATTTATGAAATTTGGCATATAGTTGTTTTTCCCTCAGCATTTGCAAGACTACCCTCAAATGTTCCTTACTAGCCTTGTTGTCCAGTGAATAAACTAGAATACCATTAATGAAAACTAATATGAAATTGTCTAAGTGCGACTTAAAACCCTGTTCATTAAATCCATTTAAGTTGTAGGAGCATTAGTTAGTCCAAACGGTAATACTAGGAATCATAGTGCACATATCTTGTTCGAAAGATTGTCTTTGGTATACTTTTAGCATTTATCTTTAGTTGGTGGTATTTTGATCTCAGGTCCATTTTTGAGAAGATCTTAGCCTCTTTCAATTGGTTAAATAAGTCATCGCTCTGAGATAGAGGATACTTATTCTTAATGGTTTCTATGTTGAGCTCTCAGTAATCAACACACAATTGCAAGGTTCTGTCTTTCTTGATGAAAAGTATTGAGGCTCCCTAAGGTGATGTGCTTGGTCATTTTTGCTTTCTATCCATTAGGTCATGTAGTTGTATTTTCAACTCCCTTAACTGGACTAGGACTATTCTGTACGGAGCCTTTGCGATGGGTGCCATGCCCAAAACTAAGTTTTATCTCAAAACTCTATTTACCTATCCGAGGGTGGTCTGGGTAGGGTATTCGGGAACATGTCAGAGAATTCCCTAATTACTGGAACATCCTTTAGTCTTAACTCTAGTTCCTTAGTATCAACGATACATGCCAGGTAGGTCTCACAGCTTTCCTAGATAACCTTCTCCATGCTAGCTATGATGATGATAGAGTTAAGTCAGTTGGACTTGCTTCAAGCACCTTTGTAGGGAGAGCATCCATTACTTGTTAGAGGCTAAAAGTAGCTTGGCTAGCTAGCCCATTCCTAAAATCATGTCGAATTCGTTCAAGTTAGGACAAATGAGGTCAGTATTAAACTTGTAATCTTTACTAAGAGTCAAGTCATAGTCTTTCTAAATTAAGCTAGTTACTAAGGTTTCACCTCTAGGTGTAGCTATTCTACACAATTGGTCTAACACCTTAGGTTTTTGGTCTAAGCATTTAGCAAACATTTTAGATATAAAGGAATGTGATGTACCATAGTCAAATAATACATAAGCATCCAACTGGTTTATAGTGATATTACCTGCCATATCCTGAGTGTTGTCTACCTCTACCAAAGTTATGATGAATGCTCTTGCATTTTCTCTAGGTCTCTAAGTCTCTAGTTGGTCTGGCCTTATCGAGGGTTTGCACCACCTTCTTCGCCTTGGTTGATGTCATCACCACCATTTTGGTTGTTGGTTGGGGAAGGATTCCTACTATTGTTGGGGCATTTAGTAGCCTTATGTTGATGTTGCCCATGTATAAAACATGCTCTAGTAAGGCGTTGGCACTCGCCAACATATCAACATCCACAAGTGCTGTACTCGAGTGAAGGACGAATTGGTCCACTAGTTTTTCCTTAATTCAACCTTTTATTATGGTTGGATGGGTCGGCAGATGTCCCTTAAGACTTGTGGGGTTGGATCCCAACCTCGACTAGTTAAGATTGTTTTTCGCTTCTCGTCGATTAATATCAGCCTTGGCTTAGATGGTGACTCCATTTAACTCGTCTAAGGTACATGCTTGGTAAAGAGCTAGAGTTGTTTGTAGCCTATTCTTCAATCCCCTTGCAAATTTGTGCATATTTATTTGGGGGTTCTCCATCACCATGGCGAAGTATTTGCCTAAGGTGTGGAATTTAGCTATATGTTCGACCATTATCATAGTGGGGTCTTGAACTATGTTATCAAACTCCATTATTTTTTGTAGGTGGGGAGCACTCAAGAAGAAATGATTTAGAAACACTTCCCTGAAACAAGCCCATGTGACTGGCCCTTCCTCGAGCATAGCCAGGGAGACTCCTTTCCACCATAGTACGGCTTCCCCAACCAGGAACAAAACAACTACCCTTAGTCGCATGTCCATGAGCACCTCTATGAGCTCAACATTGTCCTTCATTTCTTTAAGCCATTTTGCATGGCATGAGACCTATTGAGCAACAGCACATGCGCCTACCTCAATGCCTCGTAGTGAGCTTTGGTCCATCTGTAAGGTTGGATCACAGGCTAAGCAATCTATTATTGTTGAGCACCCATTACTTATGCTACCACTATCATAATGGTAGCTAAGTCCTCCCTCCTTAGACTGGTCTATTTGATCATTTGTTGTGACCGTAGTTGTGCCGAGGCTGAAGGTGAAGGATAGGCATATGTTTGTTTACTAGGTTCCTCTGTAGGTGTAGTGTAAGGTGGGTTTTACACTACATGATATGGTTTGCTTGCCATTTTCTAAATGGAAAAAGGTTCTTCATTCATTAGTTGAATTACACATAGTATTCAATTATGTGTAGACATAAGGTAGTAGAAAGGAAACCATGAAATTTCGTATGACACAATAGTATAGAAAAGGAAGGTATTATTATTATATTGTTGGTCTTATTCATAATAAAGATTATTTAGATAAAATAATCACGCGAAAAATAGTCTCATGGGCGTAGCTCAATATCCTAAGGGATAAATTCTTAAATCTAGCTCGTAGTCCTATCCTGTCTAAATTCCAAATCTAGTTTCCTTTTCCTATCATGTCCTTATCTATTACAATCTCCTCCAGCTTTGGTTCTGGTGCTGGCTCTGGTGCTTCCATAGATCCTCCTCCGATTCTTCCTCTGAAAAGTTGTGTCATAGCTTGCAGTTCTTGATTTTGAAACACGAGCTTGTTCACTTGGAGTACCAATCTATGATACTCGTCCTATAGCTTGCCTATGTGCCATACATATGCTTCCTTAAAAGCCTTATATGTTTGTACAAGCTTTGCCTATTACATCTTTGTATCATCCAACTTCCTCTTCAATATGCCATTGTGCTAATGCACCTCGGCATTCATGTCTTTCAATTCCTTGTTCTTGGTCTCTGACCTAGCACACCATTGATGGGTCTTCGATAGTGTAACAGGAACAGTGCTAAGCTAGGAGAGAGTTGTTAGAAGGAACTCCTTGTCCTCTTATGACAAGCCACTCTTCTCCTTGGGCATTTGTTTGCCAGGGCAGCTACTTCTGTCCATTTCCTATGCCAAGTCAAACTACTAAGGAGAAGAAAACATAAAGTAGACACTACATATGCATGTAAACTATGAGTCACTAATGTCTTAAGTTCTCATGATGTGATCCGTAGGGCATAGTCTATACCATATGCCCTAGGTTACCTTTATCAAAACCTTCACTCTGATACTACTTTTGTCAGACCCCAAACCCAAGACCATGACATGGCAGTATTCGCGAACCCAGTTAGCGAATATTAAAGCTAAATAAATAACAAAGCAATCTAATCCCAACATTGACATTTGATTAGGCATTTAAAAAAGTGATGTGTGTTACAATAATTATAACATCTCGACTCAAGTACACAGTAGAAGCAAAATAACCTATCTATTACATCTAACATAGTTTTAGAGAAACATAACAATTCAGCGTCCTAGTCTGGCCTCTTTGCTCTTGATTGTACCATCCCCAGGTCTGGTCTAGCGCACTAGTATCTTTTACAAAGCACATCGAGTAACATAGGTCAACAACACTTCACCAAGTAAATAGAAACATCTACCCTTTTTTCTTAACAAAGGATGTGAGTACCAACAGTTTAAGAAAAATTTTCACAAAATGTATTTTTAAGAAAGTAAATAATCAAGCATGTGAAGAGCTCAAAATAACAATTGAAAAGACGATTGGCAGTTATCACATTCCCATTATCATTATCATGATTTTCTCATTTCTTATCATAGCCAACTCACACTCTTGCGTATTGCGCGTGCTTTTCCATTGAATATGGTCTTTGTCTATCTTCTCCTGACTAAGGAGGGCACATTGAATCTCAGCTATGCCGTTGTCGCTCTAGAGTTTCAACTTCTGCCTGAGAGGTATCTTAATGTACTGTTACCCAACCGGTAAGGCTAAATGCTTGCTTCACCTATTGTTGATCCCAATCTTCTATCTCAATGGATGGGTCCCAATCTATTACCCAATTGATAGGGCAAAACTCATTCTTCAAGCTCGTCAGCATCACATCAGTGGTTTATTCATATTTAGATTCATTTATAACGCGTATGTAATCCTAAAACATTTGTTACAAGAGCAATTATCTTAAAAGAGCTCACTTCCAATTTTCAAGTAAGGAAATGCAATTTTTATAATATACATATTAAATCCATGCTTTGTAGCTTGAAAGGATTTAAATCTTATTTGTAGTAACAGTAAGAAATTATTTGCATTGAAAAGAGTTAAAATAGTTGAAAACGTGTGGGAGAATATAACCACTTATAGTCACTTAGCTTGCTTCGTTATTAGCCTCTTCGACTAAAGTCTCATGATCACTTGGTAAGTCACATATGCAAGTCCCAATTTAGCACTCTATGCAATTAATATCATATGCCTTGCAATGTTCGTGTGTATTCCATGCCTATGTGTTTACCTCAATCCATTTTTATTACCACTTTTATCGTCCCATCACATCTCATACAGTATGTCTGCTTAATTTGACTTCAAATTTAGGAGAATCTAGCTTAATTTTCACCATCATGCACACTATCTAGTGACTGTGATCCATACTCATAATTGTGCAGTTTAGTCCTATGATCACAGTTTTCTGATCTATGTTTGCGACTGCTGGCCGCAGGATGAACTGGAATCTCAGCCATCCATTTCGCGATTGAGGCGATGAGGTTTGCAACCATCCTTGTGGCCATAGAGCATTTTGTAAATTCCATGCCTGTAGCCATGATTGCAGCCAAGCATCCCGCGCTCATGCTTATGACCTCGGTGTGACACAAACTTGTGTCTGTTACTACTACTTCGAAGTTTTCATGCAAAGATCGATTGCATTTTGGGTTTGCCTGCATATCAGATTAATACCCTATTTCCACAGTTCCATCACATAACAACACGTCCACAGCTACATTCCTTGTGATTTGACACATTTAATCCTTTTCAAAGTTCATGGTTTTGACTGCCAAATCATGTGAAATTAATCTCCCTACATGTGTGTACGGGTAACGAAGGATTCAGTGTTGAAATTACCTCAGAATAACGAGTTTGAAGAGTTGAAAAATCCATGAAAGCGCTCTAGGCACCGTCAGCTATTTCTAGATGTGAATAAAGTTTTTCTTGGAAATTTAATTATCTATTGATACCTTAGTTTAATGAGAGTGGCCGAGATGTCCAATTCTGCAATTTGTCCTTACGCATAATTTTCCTATATTCTGAGTTTTCCTTAGATTTGTGGCAGAATTTTTCTTATAATTTAGGTTTTAATTTACTCTTCTCAAGGCATGGAAAATTTTCTCCAGTAAATACTTCAATAATATAACAAAATTCTATCAACCTTAGATATCCACATTGCATCTCAAGCCTTTACATTTAATTTCCAAAATTCCATAGGAAAATGGAAATAAAGGTATAACAAAATGAATTCATTATGATTTCAACGTATTTCACCTCACAATAATGTGTACTAATACCCAAAACTTAGGGGTATTATACATATAAACATACAAGTATACATACACACAAACACACAATGCAACCATACAAATAATTAACATTGTTAACAATGCAAAAAGAAACCAGGCAACATAACGCAAGCAAATTTAAGGATGCAAAAGTTACAAGGCAATTGCAATAAAATTTTTTGATTTAGGTTCTTGTTAAAATACTGAAGCTATTGATTTGTTGAATTCGAAAGGAAAAGCACAGACTAGAGTTTGGAGCTGATCTGTGCATCCTTCCTTGTTTATGTGGATTGTAATAGTTATTGTATATGGTAGTTGTATTGACTTCTTAGCAGTTTTCTTGGGTAGTTATGATCTTTGGAAGTTAATTTTTGTGTTGGTTATGTAATTGAAGCATGATTGTGTATGAATAGGTGAAGGAGCCATGCAGCTAAGACTGACGAAGTTCACAAGATGATATTCTGATTCTTGGCCTCTCCCACACTTCAATGGAATGAAACATTCATTCAATGATTATTTGCTTGTTTTTTGATTGGTACCAAAGCCACAAGATCCCACACTTGCTCCTTGAATTATTAAATTCAAGTTCATGGCATCATCATCATCTAGGAACTCCATCAATTAACCAAACATTAGTTATGGAGTTGATGATATCCACTCCCCTTTCTATATTCATCTGACTAATAATCACTCCTCAGTCATTGTCATTCCACCCCTCAATGGAAGCAACTGCATCACTTGTAGTAGATTGTTCACTCGAGCCCTTTAGTGAGAAATAAATTGGGATTCATCAATAGAAGGATTAAAGAATCATATGAAGATGATCCACTACATGCAGCATGGATCAGGAACAATGACTTGATTATTTCTTGGTTGTTGAAGTTTATGGAACCACGACTTACATCGACTGTATTCTATATCAAGTATGCTTACTAGATTTGGAATATCTTGCAAAGAAGATTCTCTACACCAGATGACAATCGGGATTGTAAACTACAGCATGAGCTATACAGTATCACACAAAGGTCCAAGGTTGTTGATGGATATTACACTAAATTGATGGGGATTTAGAGGAATTAAGGCATTTCAGACCACTTCCTCATTGTGCATGTGGGAGGTGTAACCCTGAATGCTTCCAGAAATATGTGGATTTATTTGAAAAGGACAAGGTATATAAATTCTTAAATGGACTAAATGAAATCTTCTCTGCCAACTAGTCTTAACTTTTGAGATAAAAGCCTTTCCCTTCCTTAGATGAAGCATATAACGCAATTATGGTTGAAGCAATCAGAGATTAGGGAGCTTTTTGCACAACAATAACTAGACAGAAGCCTCAGGAATGGTTGTAGCCTCTAGCAAGAAAGAAAGGAAGATGACGTCACATGTACACATTGTGGTAAGAACGAGCATCCAAAACAAAAATTCAATAGAGTAGTTAGGTTTCCCAGCAACTTCAAGTTTATTAAAAGAGAGAACAAGACCTCTTAGTCATTGGCAAACTAGGTGTCCTTAGAAGAAAGCAAAAACTCTACAGTAAAAGGTGATAGGGAAGGCATAGCACTCTCTCAAGAACAAGTCAGGAGACTTCACTCTTTACTGGACTCAAATGCTGTTGCTTAATATGTTATGGGATGCTCACAGGTTAGGAAAAGGCTCAATTCTCCTTAGAACATAAACATTAGTTCGTCTCAGACTTTGTAGGTAAAGCACTTCTTGGTTGGCCTTTCTCTCTAATGTCAAGCAAACATCACACAACATCTGATGATTCAACACTAACTTCAATTAATTAGATAGCTGATATTGGGGCTTTAAATCACATGTGTAACTTAGTACTCTTGTTCTAGTCATATGGACCTGTTGTGAACATGTTTTTCAATCTTCCAAATCGTATTAGAATCCTTGTAACCAATATTGGAACCATTAAATTGTCAAAATCTCTTGTTATCTATGGTGTCCCTTTTGTCCCATCCTTTAAATATAACCTATTATTAGTTAGCAAACTTATTCAGTCCCAGAATTGTTGCTTAGACTTTAATTCTAAATCTTGTTTCATTTAGCTGCAATCACCTTTGATGAGGATTGGCTTAGCTCAGCTTGAACAAGGACTATTTGTCCTGCATTAACAGCTTAACCATTCCAACTCACCGAAACAATTGATTGTAAGTTTAGTGTTAAGGACAATGACTCTTCTCTTGTTGTTAATTCATCTTATACCAAGTTTTTCAATGTATGGCACTTTAGATTAGGACACATCTTACGTCAAGTAGCTATTAAGATACACGAACTCTTGCCTTTTATAAGTGTGTCATCTGATGAAATCTATGACATATGCCCAAAGGTAAAAAAGAAGAGATTTCCCTTTTCTGATCACATTAAATCCACTACCAAGCATTTTAAGTTGTTATACATGAACACATGGGGTCCTTGCTCTACACCAACAATACGTAACTATCACTATTTTCTAACCATTATGGATGATTATACAAAAATCACCTGGACATATCTCATGAGACAAAAGAGTGATGTCATACACTTAGTTCCCTATTTTGTAACCTAGTTATCACTCAATTCCACTACAAAGTCCAAGTGATAAGAATAGAGAATACACTAGAATTTGCCATGCACACTTTCTTCAACAATAAACTTATCATGCATCACTTTAAAACCCCACAACAAAATGGGGTAGTTGAAAGAAAACATTGACACCTTATTTCCACTACCAGAGCACTTCTTTTTTAAGCTTCCTTAACAATCAAATTCTGGAGAGAAGAAGTCCTCACAACCATACATTTGATTGATAAGTATCCCTAAAAAATTTTAGACTTCAAGTCACTTTGTGAATGTCTTTTTGGAACCTTACCAAAATATAAATAGCTCAAGGTATTTGGTTGTTTAGCCTTTGCCTTAACTCTAAAAAGAGACAGGAAGAAATTTGATCTTAGAGCCAAAAATTCATCTTTATAGGCTATTTAGTTGGGTTCACGGGGTACAAGCTGTATAACGTTGTCACACATGAGATTTTCATCTCGAGAGATGTGGTCTTTCATGGAAATGTCTTTCCCTTCAACTAATCCCATTAATAGTTAGCCAATGACCCTGCACTTCAACCTACATATCCTAATTTTGCATTCTATAACCATGATGTCTTTAGCCCCAAAATCAATGCTGATCATACACCTGATCACACTTTGACTGAGGTTAGTACTGAGAATCATACTCGCTTGCCCTTACCAGCTCAACCAACATTAGTAAATGATAGTAATCACCTAAATTCCTCACCTTGGCTGAGACTATCAAACCATCAAAACATCACATCTCAGCTTAAACCAACATCAAAAGACTACCTAGATATCTGGAGATGTACCACCATCATTTCAACCAACCAAAAGCATCCACAATGCACCCTATTGCTAACCCACTATTCAACTCTCCCTAAATTACACATGTTTCCTATCAGCACTTGATGAGACAACAAAGCCAACCTGAGATGTTACATCACTTCCAAAGGATAGGGAACCCATTGGATGTAAATGGGTGTATAAGGTCAAGCTAAGGTTAGATGGGTCAATTGAAAGACACAAAGTAAGGCTAGTGGCCAAGGGTTACAACCAAGTTGAGGAATTTGACTATTAAAACATTTTTAGCTCTATTGTGAAGCAAACAACAATGTGGATGTTCTTTGCAATGGCAGCCATGAATGATTGGAAACTTCAACAACTAGACATTCACAATGCCTTTTTGAATGGAGAGCTACAGGACATATAAATGCACATATCACCAAGATACAACATGCAGGAAAGGATGACTATCGCAAGATTATCACCTTTAGTTTGTAAGCTGAAAAAATTCATCTATAACCTTAAACAAGCTTCAAGGCAATGCAACACCAAGTTCATTTAATCTTTATGCAGCTATGGATTCAAGCAATAAAGGGCTGATTACTTATCGTTCACAAAATAGGTTAGAATGGAGAACACATGGCATTGCTAGTGTATGTTGATGATCTCGTTCTTGGTTGCAAGTATCAAGAAGAAACGAATGCAGTAATTTAATATCTTGGATCTAAATTCAAGCTTAGGGAGTTAAGAGTCCCAAAATACTTCCTAAGAGTTGGAGTGGCAAGATCATAGGTTGGGATTGCACTGTGTCAAAGAAAGTATGCTCTTGATTTACGATTTACTCACCACTTTTAAGGATGCAACAACTTACAGACAATTAGTTGGAAGACTCATCTACTTAACTTTCACTAGACTTGACTTATGTCATGCGGTCCACAGCTTATCTCAGTTCACAAGCAAGCCAAGGAAAATGCATTTATAAGCAACCTTCAGAGTGTTAAGATACTTAAAAAGAGCACCAGGGAAAGGTATTTTGTTGAGCAGAAACAACAAAGCAAGTATATTGGAATTTATTGATAGTGATTAGGGAGGGTGCCTTGGTACAAGGAGATCGCTAACTGGTTTTTTTTTTTTTTAGACATTTATTATTTAGCTGGAAATCTAAAAAACAAGGAGTAGTATCAAAGAGTTCCACTAAGGCTAAATATAGGTCTATTGCAGATTGTTTGTGTGACATTATGTGGATAAGAAATTTGTTGCAAGACTTTGGACTGCAACATATTCAATCAACCAAACTCTTTTGTGACAACAAGAGTGCATTATAGATTTGTAAAAATCTCACTCATAATGAAAGAACCAAGCACTTTGATACTGAGCTACTGATATGCTGAATTGGAAGGGAAAAAAGCATAACATGGAGTTCGAAGCTGATTTGTGCACCCTTCCTTGCTTTTGTGGACTGTAGTAGTTATTGTATGTGATAGTCGCATTGACTTCTTAATGGTTTTCTTTGGTAGTTATGATCTTTGGCAGTTAAATCTTGTGCTGGTTAACCGAAGCACGGGCCGTATAGAAATAGGTGAAGATGGCATGCAACTAAGACTGGTGAAGTTCACAAGATGATCTTCTGATTCTTGACCTCTCTTGCACTTCAATGGAATGAAACATTCAGTCAATGGTTATTTGCTTGTTTTCTGATAGTTTTTATTAGTAAGAAATGAGATATTTTTTTAAAACCAAAAAATGTAGCGGCAGTCTTCTTCCATCAATTAGATAAATTTTATGAGAAAAAAAGCATATTTAAACCCAAGCAGGATTACAATTTTCACCAACACCCATATGTAAAGGAAGGCAAAGCCAACAGTTGCACTTCAGACTAATCTAATTCTAATCCAATCACAATATTAAATTCCAAAATTTTCAAAATGAAATTCAAATTTTAAAAAAAATCAATAATACAATTAAGACACAAATATTATATAAATTTTTTAAATTAATTTTAATAAATATTATATGGTCATACTTACAGCCACTGGTTAATTGAAATGCTAATAAAACAGATTTTTGCCTCACTCTTAAATCAAACTAAAATGCAGCACAAATATATTAGCAACTTGAAAGAACATCATATGTGGTTGGGCTTCAACAGACAGAAGAATTTGTTTCTCTGGTCTAGCCGCACACGAGTAATCACACGGCCAGATATATGCCAACTAAAATTAAGGGACGGATCAGTGAAAAATTTTAAAATACAGTACAATAATAATAGCCAGGATAAGTGCAGCAATTATGGAGCCAACGATCCACTTATTCTTGCTCATCCTTCTAGACATGGAAGTCAATACCTTCTTACTTTTATCAACGACGCTGTCTACATCAGAAAGCTGAAAACAGAAAGAAGACAATCATAGTTACTCTATCTATGAAATCAGTTCAAGTTAGAGACAACTAGCAGAAAAGGACCAGCCCAACTACAAATGCAATGTCATTAAAGATTGCACCAAAAAATTTGAGGTTGCGTTGTTAATGAAGGGCATATAAATGCAGGGAGTTGCATGCCTTCCTATGGGAATGTAACAGAGTTTCACGTTGCTGGTGCAAATCTTCAAGGATTGATGTGCCAAGCTCTTCTGTCTCCAGTGCAACTCTCCGACTCTCCCTGAGTCTGCCAGTTGATTGATTCAGCCTCTCAGTTGACACTGTCAATCTCTCCCTTTGATTGGCAGAAGCCTGTCGACATGGGCAGAAAATGTGAAAATTACCAAAAGAAAACCACACATGTCAGCCAGGAATGCAAATAAGAACTCAGAGATAAAAGAATGTAGTACTAGGAGAAAGAAACAAAGGTGAAAGAGAATAAACTAAGAAAAAGGAGTGTTTCAGATTTTACAAGAGATGTAGACATGAAAAGAATTATCATGCTAATACATCTGACATAACAGGATTACTACTATATAGCGGATACGAATATAATTACCATGTAGATGTTGTAATCTTGAGACAGCTTTTATGTCGAACAGAGCCCACAAGAGTAAATTTGAGATTAATTGAATGGTGATACAGTTACCTTAATATTTGCTGATCAAGATAAGACACTATTAAATTACATATATGACAATCATATGATGCATTGATTTTAGCTAGTTCATCTATTTATCATCTTAATGTACTAGAAATGGGAGAAGAATGAACTTCAATTGCAATCCACAAATCTAATCTAGGTTCATGTTTGAAAACACTTATAAACACCTATGCACTCCAATCATGAGAAGTTGAAGTGAAATAGAATCACTCACTTTCCGTCATGCCTCTATTAGTAAGTTTGCATTAATTTTTATTGTACTCACCACTTTCAGACATGTCTCTTAACCATAACTTAACTTCCATAATCTAGTTTGATTCATGGACTTGGGCATAAAATAATAAGCAGCCTCGGAAAATACATAAAACTAATATAATATACATGTTATAAATGTACACAGCATACAGACATACATGTGTGAGTTCACATATTTTATAGTGAAAGGTGTACGATAGCAACACAGCATCATTAAATTCACCAATCAATCACATACAATCCCTATTCAACCACAAATTTTCATTTTATGTATGAAACAATATGGACGTAATCTAGGTTTACCTCATGCACACCTGATCCTAAGCCTTCATAAGTAGGTTGAATGGAAATAGGCATATTCAGTTTCTTCACTTCTCTTTTCAAATTACTCAGATCAGATTTATATTCCCTAAGCTTAGCAAGTAGAGTAGCTTTCAAGCTTGGCTGCAAACTTCTAGCCTCAAGATCCATTTTTCGAATCTGGTAAATACAATCAGATATTCATTTCAGATTGGATGGAATTGGCTTGTCAAATTTCAAATTAGTAGCAGATGAAAAACAAGATTATGCGTTACCAAAACATCAGCATCACCCAGTCCTGCTTGTAGTTCAGAGCTCTCTAGTTTCCTTTTCTCTAAAGACCATTGCAAAATTAAAATCATAGTCAAAAATAGATCAATGTCAAAAAGAAAACAAGACTATAGACTAACACTACTGCGCCTCAAACCATTTAGGAAATGATAGTTAAGTACGGGGTGACTCATAGATACAGGATGCTTTATCATTACATTCCTTGGAAAAGAAAGCAAAATACAGCGGCCAAATTGACTGTGTGCAATTACAGGGAAGAAACCGTGATGCAGCGAAGAAGCAAAGAAACCTTTCTAGATCGTCAAGAAATTCATAAATTGAAAAATTAGAACTTTTGAGGCACTGCAAACAATAGCATCTAGATACCCTCAATTTATCATGTCTAGAGGGAGACTACGTTGAAAGATGTAGTGTTAAAATTATTACACAAGAGAAGCTAGAGGTTCATCAACATGGCACCGTTACTCAACAGTCAGCACTCAGGTCCTTGCACCTGTCGTCTCCTACTGACCTTGGAATATCGAATTATTTCTGCCCCCAGAAGGCATAAAATCTATAGAAACTAAATCATAAGTTCAAGATCTGATCGAGTGAATACTTTTCTATCTCTTCAAATCTCTTCTGATCCAACAAATTCGTGCTGTAACAGTGTATCATCCTGTTTAGTAATGGAATAGATGAAAGAACATTACAAAAAAAAAAAAAAAAAAAAAAAACATCAGATAAAAAAAGCTAAACCAACAGCCATGAATCCTCTATTTTCATCACCAACACAGCCCCAATTCTCATGGTTCAGGTCCCAGGACTCTTTCATGCCCAGCAGAAACATCGGCGTACTTATGAAACCATTCAATTCCAACTAATTCCGGTCCAGAATAATGATAATATTTTACAAAACTAAACGTCTGAACCCTAACTTCAGTATCTTCACAAAGCAGAAAAACGATATCAAATTAATGGCAGCCCCATCAACCCATAAAAGAACATCGAAAAATCAACTAGAATAAAATCCTTGAATTATACATACATCAAATTAAGTTTTCTAAAGCAAATTTTAATCCAGTTCAGACTACCTCCGTCTGGAAGAGCAGCAGCAGAATTACATTTTCTTGACAAATTTGCAGACAACTCACAGTACTGCCTTTCATATCCTTCATACACCTGACTCATCCTTCCTCCACGCCTCTGTTCGATTCAAAAAACATATACAAATAATCAATACAAACGAAGTAAGAAAAACCAAGGTGCTTAAGCATTAATTATGCTCAGGAAATCTGAAAAGAAAAACGTAACCTAAGAAAAAAGCGTTATAAACGTGTATGTAATAAGCAATTTGACTCAAATCGGAGGAGGAAGGAATTAGAGCACATTGGAGTTGGTTTGGAAGAAAGTTTCAATGGCGGAAATGAAATAGAAAGGAGAGTTCACTTGCAGTTGGAGCCACAAGAATTTAATTAATAGCAATTTCACCCCTTTCCCGGTTTCACCGCTGGCAAAGAATGGAATTTTTGTTGTTAACATTTTTTTTTCCTAATTTTCCCTAAAAACTTTTAAAAAAATGGTTAACACTTTGAGTTGTTTTTGTTGATAATTAATGAGAAAATCAAGATAATATCTTATCAAATTTCAAGAAATTATAGCAGACTTTTTGATCTTCATACCAAACACTAAAGGGTATTTACAAATTCTCCTTTCTTCAGTTTAATGAATTTTTTTTTTCATTTTCTATACATTTTTGTTGGTATACTCATTGTGTGTACTTAAAAAATTAATACATAATTAAATACATTTCTATCATAATAAAGAAAATAAAAATAATGAGGCTCCAAGGTCAATATCGATTTTATTCTTACCCATATGAAACTATTTCATGAGATTTTTAATTACATAGATTAAGTTTCCATCGTTATTGATCTCTTGCCGGCCAAAATCCCATTTCTCTTATAGTTTGAAAATTATTCTTATTTCTACAGGTTTAGCCAGCGGATTGACCAAATTTAACTTTGACTTCACATTGTCAATATAATTTATTTCGTTTCTCAAGTTTATTTGTTTTATGAGATGATATCATCTCTCAAAATATTTCAATAACAACAATTGTTGCTCATAAGAAGTTTTTTAAATCCTTAGTCAAAGATGTATTGAACAAAAGATCAGCTTAAAATATAACCAACTCCAAAGTTGTTAATTTCACTATAGAAATGATTGTCTATTTAGTTGATTTCCACACCATTGCACCTTCATCAAATTTAATCTCTAGTAAATTTTGCCGCATTGGGATTAGAAATTGAATTTATGTCATTGTATTCTTATGATACAATGAAAATCCATTGCACAAAATACTAAAATGTAACCTCTTAAATATTTTGTATAGAGATAACTCCTGCGTATGTATAAGCTCACTCTCTTAATAAGACGGATCTAACCTTAGTATTAGTATTAGTTTCTCAAATAACATAGGGTTTAGCCTTAGCACTAATTCTTCATGACATATTTATATGTCCTCAATAGTCAAAATTCTGCTTAGTACTAATTCTTCAAGGCATATTTTTGTCTCATGGACATATCATAATATTTTATATAGAGATAACTCCTGTGTAAGCATAGACCCACTCTCTTAATAAGATAGATCTAACCCTAGTTTTAGTTTCTCAAATAACATTAGCCTTAGCAGTAATTCATCATGACAACTGTTAAAATTCTACTTAGTGCTAATTCTTCAAGGCATATTTTTGTCTCATGGGACATATCATAATGTCTCAAAATTTAACTTTTAATTTCTTTGCTTTGCCATATTATGTATATGACCTGCATACTAAATGAACTTCCACAGATATAATAATGTCAATAGAGCCATATAATAATTTATGAGCTCCACCTCTTTCAATTAAAATCTATCTGCAAGCACAAGTTACAATTTTTGACAAATAATATTAATAATAAGCCAAAAACACATTTCTATAGTTTATGTCCGAACTTATCTCTTAAACCATCTACATATGTATCTTGCACATGTATGAAAACATGAAGAATATAATGCTGTTATAAATGAATAAAGTAAAAATTATCCCCACATTTATCTTTAGTTTGGTTTAATGATTCTCTTTTGTAACAAAAAATATACATTTCCTATATTTTATATCTCAAAAGCATGAAGCCTCTTACGATTTTCTTTCTTTTTAAGAAAGAAAGGATAGCATTGTGCAATCTTCTGCCTCTCTATCAGTTTCATGTCAAAGCTGCAAAAATGAAACCAAAAGAGACGTCCTTTTGCAAACTGAGAAACCAACGACAGTTATAAAATCCATGGCACCCATGATCACTGTGGTTAAAATTAAGCATCATCATGAATCAACTTCTTCCAAACAGTACACAAGTTTGGCAGGAGACCAATTTAAAGAAAAATGATCATCTACCTAATTTATCAAATAAATCATTATTTATTTCAGTTTGGCTTGCATTTTATGTAAATGTAATACTATCCATGCAGTAACATGTAATTACAACCACGTACTTTCCAATGCTTTGATCTTGTTCTCTCTTCAAGAATTTACCAAAATATAATGCACTTAAAATTCTTTAAATTCACATAATTCATTGCAGCAATCGTAGTATCATAACAATAATGCCTTATAATACACATTACGTCACATTAATAGCATATGGAGTCCAATAATGACACCATAAAATTAAATGCTAAAATATATTATAGTTCTCAATAGTAATTAAATGTTATATACCAAAATTGCAATAAATTTCATAAGTTATTATACTGACAAAACGTATTAGATGGGATTACTTTTATCACTAATTAGTAGTAAACGTTACTTTTATCACTAATTAGTATTAAACGTTATACTTGATGGCAAATCTTTTGAAGCATAGTAACAGTGTACATGTAGGATTTCAAGTATATATAAAAATGATTCCTCGTGGCTTGTGCCTCTTAATTCAAGCAATCATCCTATAGACAATGAAACTGACAAATTTACTCATTTATCCTTAAGAACTAGAACCAAATGCTAAGTCCTTTCCACTGAGTTTTTCATATCTAGAACAAAGATGATACTCCCAACTTCCTAGAAATATAAAACTTTTTATCACAATTATATTAATTCCAAGATAATATGAAAACATCCCTAGCTTTAAAGTCATCATGAAACAAGCTAACAAAAGATTTAATATAGAAGGCACCAGTTTTCTATAGAAAGAATCAACGCATGAAGGCTAATGAAATTTAGTATAAATGATATAAACCTTCACTAGAAGCCCAATAATTCAGTAATTCATTATAAAAGATGTGGAATTAGTTCTTGAAATTGCCCATTCGAGAGATTGAACATCAAATAGACTTTATGCTGGGTGTAGCAATTCCAAACAAATCAGCATATCAAACTAATCCTAAAGAGCCGAAAGAAATTCAAAGGCAGTGGAAGAGTTGATTAATAAAAGGTAGGTTTAAGAGAATATGAGCTCATGTGCATTTCTTGTATTGTTAGTAACCAAAAAAGGGGGATCATGGAGGATATGTGTCGGTAGTTGGGCTGTGAATGTCGTTGCGGTAGAGTATCAACATCTCATCCCTAGGTTAGATGATGTGTTAGATGAATTGCATAGTTCCAGTATGTTTTCTCAAGTTGGTCTTAAAAGTATTTATCATCAAATTCATATGGAAGAAAGAGATGAATGGTACATGACTTTTAAAACAAAATTCAGATATATAAATGATTCGTTATGCCATTTGGACTTACAAATGAGCCTAGAACCTTTATGAGATTGATGAATCATGTCTTGCAAACATTCATAAGGAAATTCATAGTTATATACTTTGATAATATCTGGGCCTATAGTAAGTCTATAGAAGATTATGCTATGCATTTGAGACGTGTTTGAGGCCCTAAGAAAGGAAAAGTTATATGCTAATCCAAACAAGTTTTTCTAAGAGATTTGCACATGATTTTAGCATTATTGCAACACCACTCACATCTATTATTGAGAAGAAAGAGAAATTTCAATGGAAAAAAGCACAATTGCAGGCATTTGACACTTTGAACAATATGCTTATTAATGCTTTTGTTCTTAGTTGATTTTTTTCAAAACATTTAAACTTGAGTGTGATGTTTCTACTTAGGAATTGGAGCTATGCTAATGCAAGAAAAAGGCCCATAGCTTACTTTAATAGGGAGATATTAAATTATCTAACCTATGACAATGACCTCTATTTATTGGTGAGGGTGTTGAAAACATGACAGCATTACCTACATCCGAAGGAATTTTTGATTCACTTAGACCATGAGTTGGTAAATCACTTAAAAAATTAAGGTAAATTGAGTAAGCAACATGTAAAGTGGGTATCCTTTATTGATACATTTTCATATATGATTAAATACAAGCAAGGAGTAGATAATGTGGTTGCAAATGTTTTGTCGTGTTGTTATACACTTCTTGTTACTATATATGCTAGATTATTAGGATCTAGCACATAAAGGAATTGTATTCTAAGAATGACAATTTTGGTGAAATGTTTGAACTGACTAGTAAGGGGGCTCATGGCAAGTATTTTCAAAATAACGGGTATTTGTTTTATGTTAACAAATTGTGAATTCCTAAGTGTTCCTCACATGAATTGCCTGTTAGAGAAGCACGCAATGAAGGCTTAATGGGACACTATGGTGTCACCAAAATTATTTTAATATTGTATGAACATTTCTATTCACCACACTTGCAAAGAGATGTAGAGAGGATAATTGAGAGGTGTATTAAGTGTAATAAGGCCAAATCTAAGGTACAATCACGTGAACTTTATACTTTTTTACTTATTCCAAACATGCCATGGATGCATATTTCTATAGATTTTTTTGTTATGCTTATCGAGGAAAAAGATAGGCAAAGATAATATTTTTGCGGTAGTTAACCGATTAGCTAATATGGCTCATTTTATTACATGACATAAAGTTGATGATGCTTCACACATAGCTAATTTATTTTTCAAAAAAGTCGTGGGATTGCACAGCATGCCTAGAACAATAGTTTCTGATTGAGATGTAAAGTTTCCAAGCTATTTCTAGAAGACTTTGTGGTGTAAACTAGGCACTAAGTTGTATGTCTACTAGTAGTCATCCTCAAACTGATAGGCAAATGGAAGTTGTTAATAGGGTTTTGATTGCATTGTTGCGTGCATTAATTAGACGAAATATTAAAACTCGAGAAGAGTGTTTGTCGCATGTTGAATCTACATACAACAAGATTACGCATTCAGCAACTCATATGTCACCATTCAAAATTGTATATTGTTTTAATCCTCTAGCCCCCATTGAATTTACTATCATTATCATGTAGTAAGCAAGTGAGCAAAAATGGAGAACGAAAGGCAAAATTTATGCGGTAACTTCATGAGAAGGTACAACAAAGCATTGAAAGAAAAATGAGCTGTACACAAAACAAGCTAACGAAGGGCACAAGAAAGTTACAATTGAACCTAGAGATTAGGTTCAAGAACACATGCGCAATGAAAGGTTCCTAGAGTGGAGGAAATCAAACTCATGCCTAACGAAGATGGTCCATTCCAAGTCCTAGAGAAAATAAATGATAATACCTGCAAACTGAAGTTTCCCAATGAGATGGAATAAGTGTAATTTTTAATGTTACTCATTTGAGCTTACTCGATGCAAGTAATGAGCATGAAGTAGAATTAAGAGCAATTCCTTCTCAAAAAGAGAGAAATGACGCAAGCGTCCAAGTGAAACAAGCATATACAAGACCTTGGGCGGTCCCATAGCACATTCTAAGGCAAAGAAGCTAAAAGAGGCTATGATGTCACTCATAGAGGAATTTCAAGATGAATTTAAACGCCTATGTAAGTTTAAGGAGCTAAAGGAGAATTAGTAGATCAATTTGGTGCAAAACAAGGACGAAAATAACATTTAGATAAAACCAAGATTAATCTCGAAAGAGGCTAGATCGATCCGAGAGACACTAGATCAATCTGAGGGAGGATTCGATCAACATGGTAGGAACAAGGCTTTTGGAAATATGATCTAAGATGCAAAGATCAATTGCACAAAGCATTAGATCAACATTGTTGTCGATCGTGCATAGGGCAATTAATCACATTAAGATGACATTGTAGAGGCAAAATGTCCCAAACTTTTTGAAGTTACTATCACGAAGAATGGATTGACATTGGAATCAATCCAAAAGGCATGAGATTGATCACTAAGGGCATTAGATCAATTGCAATAATGAATTGGAGCCCAAGTTTTCCTAGTTTAGCTAAGATTCTTTGCCATACTTTTCTTGGACATTTTCTAGTAAGTTTTAGATAGTTTATAGAGACTTTACTAGACCTCAACACTATAAAAAAGGTCTTTATGTTATTCTAAACAACTTTTTTGGTACTTTGTAATTAAGAACATAATTATTCTCCTTTGCCTAGAATTGGGGTACTCTCAATTTCTTGTGAAAGCTAAAATTAAAATTGAGTTATTCTAAACTTTCCTTGGAATAATTTATGACATATCAACTAACTTAAAATGTTATTTTTTGCCGTCTTTTGAATGAGTTTTTTGAGTTCATTGTGTTTAGGTTATTTTTATGTGGTTCATACAAGCAGGACTTCATTAGATTCAAGCTTACGCCATCTATTATATTTCATGCTTTCATGCATGCATTAGTGTGTAAGTTAATAGGACAGGATATATGGGAACCTTAACTCAAAAAGTGAAACTGACACATGGAGTTTACCCTTTACTATTAATGACTTACTTCATGATCATGTTAAGTGTGAGTAGACCTAGACTTGAGATGATATAGTTACTTTGTATGTATCATGATCAATGTGTCTTTACAACTTTAAGAACCACATCTACATTGTTGAAATTATGAGTTCAATGTATCATTAGTTGTGTTTGTATGGAGGTATGTGAAAATTTAATAAAGGATTTGTTTAGTTGTTACTAAGAAGGCAAATGTTCTATGCTATCAGCATCCTATGAAATGAAAATTTTTAGTTAAGATAATACATTATTATAAAGGAGTTTCTGATAAACATTAGTTGCATGAGGCATATTGATTTTGGTCTTTGATCAATTAGTGAAGTTGACTAAATTCATGATTTTTACTCAATTAGGACATAACGAGACTTATGGAATATACCATATGGTATTCATAATCAAGGAGTTCTTGTGATCGAATCACTTCACTTTGGTTGGGACTCAATATGGGCTATGGTCAGTTGTTGACAATATCTTTAAATTACGTTTATTGCTAACTAGAGAAGAGCTTAGAGAGTCACAAATAGAAGAACAATGTAAGGATAAAATGGTAATTTATAGTGGGTGGCATGATCAAGACTTGGAAAGTATAATGATCAAATTAATGGACCTCTACAAGATTGGACAAAAGGAATTTATTTATTTTTAATATGTTTGTTGATATGCGACTATTAAGAGGAAAACACATTAGACTTTTAATCTAATTATGGAATTAATTAAAATAAAAAATCAAGACATGATCGTAGTTTTATTATTAATTGGATTAATAATGAAAGCTAGTTTGGACTTGAATTAGGATTATGGTTCATGTAAAAGCCTAACTTGACAGATTCCATAAACCCTACTTAACAATTATGGAAGAATGTGTTCTTGCCACAACTAAAGGATTATGTCTTAGAATAAATAAGGTCGGAAGTCATTCCAACCTACAATTTTGATGAGATATGGCACCCACTCAAGAAAACAAGAAAAAAAACTATTTTTAGCCTCCTTTTGTTTCCTCTCCATTTATTTTTCCTTTTACACAAGAGAGTTTTGTGAGGAAAAAGAAGATTCTTACTTAAGCTTATTTCGGAGGATAGTTAGAGATCACAATTCAAGTCTTGTGATTGTAAGGTCATGAAGGAAAAATTTTGGAAGTGCAATTCCAAGGTAAACATATTAATGTATTCTACAAAAAAATTTATACATGCTATATGAAGAAAAGTGTATCAAGCTATAGATTTATTAATTGCATTGTTTTTGTATGGTTTTATGAAATTTTTAAATTTTTTTTTCTATTGAGTCCAATGAAACCTAACTATTGTAAGTCTATGCTCCAATACATCTTTTGAATTTTTTTTTCCTTTGAAGGGAACCAATAAATGGTTGTAAACTTTCCAAACTACTTCAGACAGAAGAAACTTTTAGTTTTCCTATATAGAATCATTTCTTTTATTCCAAAGAAACTAGAATGTGAGCAAAGGAATTAAAGATCTAATGTGATGTTCTCGATAGAAGCAAGATAAAATTTTCCAAAAATTAAACAAGATATCTATATTAGAAGTAGGGAAGGTGAAAGAGGTGAGAGAGAAAACTCAAATGCCATGTGCATGCTCACGATAGATAATGAGATCTGGAGTAGAGTCAAGATAATGACAATGAAGACTTTGAGCAGCAAGAGATATTTTAAAGTTTCTATAAATGGGCATCAATCTGAATCTATTTAGTATAGAGATGGTAGAAGAAAACTATAATAATAGGCGTGAGGAATTGTGTCCATAAGTCTCCAAAGAATTTTTAAGTCACTACTAATCCTCTAATTAAATTTTAGGCAAATTTAATAAGTGCACATTGATTGAGCTATTGAATAAGTTAATAATGACACAATCCACTACGAAAGGCAAAGGAAAAGAGGTTTTCTTGTGTCTATCTCCGCAACTAGTAGGACTAAGATTGACAAGGCCTAGAAAAAAACCTAATGCTCCCAAAGATGGTAGAGGTATCAAGAAGGCCAAGGCTACTACTGACAAAGGAAAGTGTTTCCACTATGGTGAGTAAGGGCATTGGAAGAGAAATTGCCCAGAGTACGTTAAGAATATCAAGAATGGGACTTGAGGTAAGGAACTATATGTTTATGAAATATTTTATTCCATTAATTAATTTTTGATTTCTTATATTCTAGATTCTAGTGTATATTCTTATATTTGTACTTCAAATTAGGATCTAGTTAGAAGTTAATTGCTTGGGAAGTGAGAAGTGGTGATTATGGTTAGCAATGGAGCAGTGTTGCAACTATAGTAATTGGAATCATTTCTATTAAATTATCATATAGATATATTTTAATTTTAAGAGGTTATCTTTGTTGGCCAATGGGCTTCAAAATATTGTTTCCATTCCTTTATTTATAAAATAGAATTATGAATTTTCTTTTGGAGACAACGTATGCTATATTTATTATCATAATAAATTAGATGACAGTTGCTCATTGCTAAATGATATGTGTTACTGGAATGTTGATGATTGCTACTTTTAATAGATGTACTAGGGAGTGGCTCAACCCCAAACAATTTTGTCACCTTAAATTTGGTCATGTTAGAGAAAGATAGGCTTATTAGCCTATGGGGAGAGGAAATTATTCAACTTGTGAACCTTGTCTCTTAGGCAAGATAGTCAAAAGTTCATTTAATGGACAAACTAAGAGAGCCACTATAGTGTTAGAGCTTATCCACATTGATGTCAGTAAGCTATTTAATGGAGTGGACGAAGGAGGTTTCACTTCTTGTAACCTTTATTGATGAGTACTCTACGTATAGTTATGTGTAATGGATGAATTACAACTATAAATCTTTTGAAAAGTTTAAAAATTTTAAGGCTGAAGTTAGTAATAATGTGAAAGGACAACAATTGAATCATGGTGGCAAATACATGAGCATTGAATTTGTTGAATTCCTCAAGGAAAATAACATTATATCACAAATTACACTATCGATAACTCCTCAATTGAACAGTGTAGTTGAAAGTAGGAATTAAATTTTGATTGAACATAGTTCGATCCAGGATTAGTTTCAGTAATCTTTACATTTATTGTGGGGACATGTCTTCCTTAGAGACAAGTTAGAGATAAGAGTTGTAATAGGTTGCTTTTAGGATATCCAAAGGATTGTATGGAATATGAATTCTACATCCCTAACGATTGAAAAATCATTATTTGTTACCAAACTTGCTTTCTTGAAGACGTGTTTGTTCAAGAACGTAGTATAGGTTAGACAATAGTGCAAGGAAGTTCAGCAACAAAGTAAATATCCTATACAACAAGTACTTATTTAAGGAAAATCTTTCATGATGTAACCATTGTGAAGATTGGGTAAAGTCTCTCATGCACGTGAGTGATATGGTTATATCATAGAAAATGGATAAGAGTTGTTCATTGTGGGCTATAATAATTACGGTGATGATCCTTCCACCTATGATCAAGCAATAATTGGTGACGACTCCAACAAATGGTAAGAGGATATGCAATCCAAAATAGGTTCAATGCATTTAAATCAACTTTGCACTTTAGTGGATCCACTCAAGGAGTTTCCATTAGATGTAAATGTATCCATAAAAAAAGATTAGAATGAATGGTGAGGTAAAGACCAATAATATCAAACCTGAGGCAAAAGAGTATAGTAAAAAAGAAGTAATTGAATATGATGAAACATTTTCACTCGTATCTATGATTAAATTAATTCGGATACTTCTTGTGATAGCCACTCGTTTAGATAATAAGATTTGGCGAATGGACGTCAAAACCACTTTCCAAAATGTTTTTTTTTAGGAAAACATCTACACAGTGCAACCTTGCAACTTTTGAGACACAAGGTAATCTCATAAAGTAAGCAAGCTTATACAGTTAATTTAAGTACTTAACCTAGCATCAAGGAGTTATAACTTTTAATTCAATGGTGCAATCAAATCATTTGACTTCACCAAGTGTCTACGAAAAGGTTATTGGGAGTGCAATCACTTTCTTAGTGCTATATATGGATTGCATATTGCTTATAGATAATGACATTAGGATGATTACTTTAGCCAAAACATAATTGTCCATCACATTGCTTAAGAAAGAATTTGAAGAAATGACCTACATCATAGGTATTCGTATTTATAAAGATAGAGTAAAGATATAAATGAGTCTCTCTCAAGTTTTGTACATAGAGTAGATCTTAAAGAAGTTTAGGTTGAAAATCTCTATGAACTGATGGCAACCATTTAGATGCAGCATTCATCGCATAAGATCTATGAGGTCGCCGATTAGGGATGTGAGAGATAATATAGAGGTTAACCCATATGCTCCAACAATTGAAAGTATGATGTATGCAATATTATGTACAAAGCCTAATAGTATCTATATTGCAGGTGCAACAAGTAGGTTAAGGCAAATCCCGACAAGGAGCAATAGAACACCACTAAATGTATCCTAAATTACTTGATAATGCTTACAGCTATGATACTTACTTATGATGACAGAGAATTCAGAGTAGTTCTTTTTATTATTATTATTGAGTGAGAGCTATGTATCTAATTAAATTCAGACTCAATTATAAAACAAAATTAATATTTCTCATGAGACTAATGTTTGTCCATTAGAAATTTGCTTATATTCGTGCATTATCTTAATCAAGGAGTTCTATTTTTTTGAATATTGATCGCATAAAGTAAGTGTCTTACTTATTCATGAGGAGACAATACACTTATTGATTACACACATCTTAAAATGTAATACTAAAGCAAAGTATCAGTGAAAAGCTATGACTGAAAAATGAACTTAGGGAATTGGGCTAGGCATATGATAGGCCACTTTCTATTCATTGTTTCAATCAACTGCCATCCATATTGCTGGGATTAAAACACATAGAGACATCTTGCCATTTCATTTTAGATGCAATAATGAATTGCAAAATTACGCCTTCATTCACTCCCTTGTCAAAACAGGTTTCTGATGTATTTATCGAAAACGCTTCAGATTTGTGTGGCAAATTAAGTATGATTGATATATATACATGTATGTGCCCAAACTTGCGAGAGCGTGTCAAAATGTGCACATTCCTTAAAAAGTGGTATTTGCCATTATTGCATAATGTTTATTTCAATATGTGGAATTGGATTTATACGGTAAGACGTGGTACTTACTCATTTTCATTAGTTGTACATAAGTAGTGTAATTTACAATAATTTAGTTTAGTTGAATAAATAAAATTTACAATAATATAGTTTCGTTGAATAAATATCAAATGGAATTATATAGTAGATAAGTAATTAATAAAAGATATATAGTTTTTGAAATAAGATTATTTTAGAAAAACAAAAGTAGTCCCATTAAACAATTCAACTTAATGAATACATTATGAAATTATCTCATGATTAACTTATTATTCAAAATAATCCTTAAGACTTTAATCCTATCATGTAAAGTGAACATAGTTTAGCGTATAATTAATATTTGAAGCATTAAACTCAAAATGTATATTATCAACGAAATAATAAACAACCACCACCCACTCTCTGTCAAAAATAAATAAATAAAAGAAAGCAAGAGCAGAAGACAAGCCCACCCACTTCCGCATTATTTGGCAACTGTAAATCCTTTTGGGACATAATTAAGCGCAGAAACATAACAATGATACTCCATTATTAAATTCAGAGTTTTTCCTTGAATAATTTGTTGCTAAGAGCATTCAACATTGCCCTAGAGTACTGTCGAGAACTCATCTTCCAATTCGTCCCTGTTGTCATCATGGCCTTGAACTCTGGGAAACTGATACGTCCATCCTGCGTACATGCATTTCGTACGTAAACTCAAATTAACTTCTCATCTCTCTACATGTAGACATTTATAAAGTGTAAAAACTTGCTGTTACCTTATCGAGATCAGCGTCAAAAATAATGTCATGCACAACTTGGTCATTGGTAGGACCTGAGTTCTCATCTAACAAGGATTCTTGCAACTCCTCAAACTCAATGTATCCACTTCTATTCTTGTCGAAGGACAAAAACGCTTCATGCAGAAGTTCTTCGTTACTTATCCTTTCTAAGTGCACGGCCGCCGTCACAAATTCCTCGCAGTTTAGCATCCCATTTCCATCGCAATCAGCCTTCCAAATCAATATGATTATCATTTAAATAAGAATGATATTAACAATTGATAGATGGACATATGTTGTGTCCGCTTAAAATCTTCTAGAACAAAATCAATTAAGTTAATTTTCATTTGATTTAATTGTTTCTCGATTATGTAAACAGTAACTTAAGTCAATTTTTAATTGGCACAAACTGAACTCCATTGGCTAATTGCCAGGAGCATAAATATGAGGTGTCTGTCATTTACAATGACTCATCATATATTACATGAAATTTTCTGAGGCCAAAGTATTTACGGAAGTAACCACACTTGTCAGTTAAATATGTTGATATAACCAATACTTTTCCACAACATCTAGCCATTCAGCCATAATTAGTATAATTGATCTTGTGCACTTAGGTGCACAAGATTCATTTTCTAATATAATGAGATTCATATTTAGAAGTACTAATAAATCAACAATGACAAATTGACGACGTATATCATTTTCAGTTAAAGTTGGGACCAAAGAAAATGTGAGCTTTTGTAAAACATATTACTTACAGCATCAATTAGTAATTGCACATCTGGATCAGGAATTGGTTGTCCAATCATACATAGACCATCTTTCAACTCTTGGAAATTTAAGTTTCCATTTTTATCCGTGTCCCACGTGTGGAACATTTGTCTGATTCCATGTACTTGATCATCAGGCAAATTACCTGCGACTACCTGAAAGTGATAACCACATAGCAACACCATTAAAGGGGTTAAGTAAATAATGCAACACATTAGAAAATGAAATCTACAAAATAAAGGACTAATTCATATTTCTTTATTCTGCTGGGTGTGATGACTTACTCCAAGAACCTTCCTCTTGAATTTATTCATCAATGAGAACTGCTTGATTCTTGTTCTAACACGTTCTCCCAAATGAATAGTTGGTACTTTGTCAGCATTTTCTATCCATTTGCTTCCTTTGTGACACAGTGGAGACTACGCGATTAGTTCACACACACACACATGTACATATTCGTTTTTCACAAGAAAACAATGATGTGCAACAGCTAATCGGATATGTTTTAGTTATATATCTTTCAATGGGACAAGTGAAAAGCTACGTTGGTACCTAAGACTTCTTCAACTGTCATTCGAGCTGCCGGATGTGGTTCCAGCATACCTCTCACGACTTCCTTGGCATCTTCACTAATTCTGGGCCATGGATCTCTTTTAAAATCTATCTCACCATGCACAATTGCCTGAGCAATTCCTTCTTCAGTTTCTGCACTAGATACAGCCAGCCCCACTATCAACAACTTAACAACACACACACACACACACACATATATATATATATAGTTATTAGGAACACTTTCTAGCTCCCTCCACAATTGAAGAATGCCTTGTTGCTGTACTATTGTTGGATGCCTTCCACAGCGATGATGTCGTTGTTATATGAACATTTAGCATTGTTGATATTGTTTAAATAATTAATTATAATATGATCGAGTAACTTAACTAAAAGTCTATTGCAGAAAAGATATAGATAAAATTTCTATTGTTGACAAATTAGCATCAACTCATGAGTTTTCCTGTCATTGGTAATGGCAAAGAAGTGCGCAAGTAGTGAGGACACTTTAGTTACCTGCCCAGAATGGAGGAACTCCACACAACAAGATGTAAAGGATGACACCCGTGCTCCATATGTCAATTTCTGGTCCGTAATTGCGCCTAAGGACTTCAGGGGCCATGTAATATGGGCTCCCAACGATTTCACAGAACTTTTGACCTATCAACATTGCCAAAAATAGTGATAAGATTTGAAATTGCCCTTCTTGTTTAGTTGAGCCACAGAATATATAACATATATCAACATGAGTTACATACCAAAACAACGTGTACCGTCTAGAGATAAAACATCTGAAATAGGTTAAGGATGCATATTGCATGAGTAATGGCATTGGAATACTTATTTCCCAACTAATTTCAGGCATGCATTTTTTACTAGCGTGCATGTGATGGCATGATTGGGAATGCCACTGTTTACTTCAATAGCTCCTTGTAATTTTCTCAAAACTTGAAGGTGTTTAGCGGGTTATTGCAACACGGCATCTGTACCTGGTTTGAAGAATGTGGAAAGCCCAAAATCAATTGCCTTTAGGGGAGAATTCTCGCTTCCATCCGCATATAAAAAGTTCTCAGGCTTAAGATCTCTGTGTATAACTCCATTATTATGGCATACCTGGGACCAGCATATCAAATAAGAGACCAACTCTCTTAAACATGCACAATTAGGGCAGCTAGTTAAAATTATGAAATTTGTCACAAGCTTGTATTAGAACATTCATGTGAGAAGAAAATTAAAATATTAGAACTAGATATGTTTAATGACTCCTTTTGATTACGTACAACGTGTGCAGGTATTACACGACGCATGAGAAGAAGAAAGAGTCGAGCCCTACCTTGACAACCTGGAGAATTGTCTTGATGGCATGAGCCGCAGCCCTCTCAGTGTAATGCCCTTTTGAGATAATCCTATCGAAAAGCTCTCCACCTTCACAGAGCTCCATGACGAGGTAGATAGCCTCTTTGTCCTCGTAAACCTCCCTGTAGCTGACAATGTTAGGGTGTCCAGGCAAATGCCTCATAATCTCCACCTCCCTCCTCACATCCTCAATGTCGATGTCCGTCTTCAGCTTGCTCTTTGATATCTTCTTACATGCCACGCTTTCCCCGTTCACGTCATCGAAACATTGATACGTTACGCCAAATTCTCCCCTTCCAAGCTCTCTCCCAAATCTGTACCTCTTGAATATGTCGTCCCCCGTCGGATCTCTCAGGATGGGACGCGATAGCCTCAGCGGTGGCCCCAACTTGCCGCTGAACTTGCCATATTCTTGACAACTTTCATCGCATCTGGTTTTCTTCAAGGGGCTTGATTTTTTTGCAACGGAGATGCATGTTCCCATGGGATTGGAAGGCCGCTGTGTGCTTACTCTTCGTGGGGTTTGTCTGTTATTCTTAGGAACCCTGCAATCCCATGGGAACAAAATAATTAGATGGCAAGTAAGAGAGGTATTTAAGGAAGTTATTCGTAGTTGCTTGCATTTGCCGCCTTTAACTCACGTCCTTTGAACACGCTTTCTCTATGTTGACCGCTAATTCATTCGTACATATAATGGCATCTCGCTTGCACACACGCATATACCAGCAATTCTACGCGTGCAAAACTAAATAAAACATTTTTCAACAAAATAGATGACTTCAAAAAATTCAATGGGTAATACTATAAATATCAAGTCTATTTTGTTCCAATTTCAATAAACTCAAGAAAATTTTTATTATAACACTTAAATTTAATTATGAATACAAAATTATGATATAGTTATCATGATATACTAGTAAAAGTGGCACACATTATGTTTGTGCATAATATTATACACACACACACACATATATATTTGTAATTAATATAGTAAAATATACTTTTTGATGATTTTTATAATAAAATAAAATTAATTTAAAAATTAAGATTTTCTGGAAAACTTTCATAAAATGAAAGAGAAAGTATAAAGTTTGAAGAGAGAATAAATTTTTTAAAAAAAATATAGAGAACTAAATATAAAAGAAAAAGAAAAAAAGATGAAAAGGAGGGGTGTTACAGTCGATCAACATTTGGCTACCGAAAGGTAACCCTTCCTTAATTACATGGTGTAATTTAATCAAGAGGTAATAGTGTAAATTGACATTATTTAATTAGGGGAAATAGCATAAACTTATATACAATTAAAGCAGCAAAATGATGATGATGAAGATTATGATTTTAATTTTTGGTGGGGAAAACATCGTTCATGTTTAGCTTATCAATTTTATGATTGTCTATGGGCGAATAAAACTGATGAAATGTGTCTTGGCCCTCAACAGCCGGCCATTAATCTCTCCACGGCCAAGTTTTCTTTTCTAGCCCCCATTGCATGTAATCCCATATTATTATATCCTACAATAAAGTAATTTTTGTGAATATATAACATGACCAAAATCAGCTATTATAGTACTCTCACACATTCTTAAATAGTAGAAATATTTAATATGTAGTGTATATATATATTGGGTGTAAGTCAAAAAATCATTTAAAAAACATTGGCATGACATAAAAATTAATGTAACAAATAGATATGGTTGTGGGTGATAAAGCACCCAATCTCATTCTAGTGGCCCAACTTGGCATGACGTTTATTTTGCGAAGCCGACCTTTCCAACAGAGTTAGATTAGCAGTTTGTCTCTACTGTTTCCGACACACCTTGAACACCCAATTTAGGTTTATTTTCACTTGGCCTCTCTTTTAGGTGTTTTTTTTTTTTTATATATTATCTTAGTTCGTGGTGAACCCCATGTCTACGTTTCTCCCTCAACTTTTTGACAAAATTTACCATCATGAAAGTTGGGTTGACATTAGGACACCCCCACAATGTTAATGATGCAGTTGAGAATACGCACACATAATTGCGCACACAAGAGTGAAGCACCCTTATGCAATTTGGAACAATATCTCTTATATCTGTGTCGCCTTGTTCAGATTGAATTTTCCACTGAACTCAAAAGATTAAATGACAATAAGTAATCTTGACACCTAATTCACTATCCCCAACATAACAAGGTTCCAAATTTATTGACAACACAAACCTAACAACACACTCATTTATGTTTAACCTAAAATTCCTTTAATCTCAATATTCCATTATAGTGAATTAATTCTTAGAGGATTTATCACGTACAAACTTTACTCAAAAACACGACGAATAAGGTGAATATTAAGCTCGCACAAGGCTAAGAGAATTTGACTCTCAAGTTCTCTCTATTTTTCTCTCTAGCCTTTGGTCACCTTTACATCATCAGCCTATATTTGTGATAGAGGACGTAAAGTCCTAGCTGAAAAAAACTCCAAAAAATTGGCATCCATTCTCTTAAAATTTAGTCGTGTATCTCTCTCAGTCTACTGGATGTGGATAAAATCGAAGAGAACATCGAAGTTTGAATATACATGGATCTTTATCCAATTGGTGCTTTGGTTTTCAAACATATCTCCATCAAATCTTCCCGCATGATTTCTTCATCTCAATTACACATTCAAGTTTATCATCAAAAAACATCCAATGCACATAAATTTCTTAGTCCAACAAGACGAGGTGACTTGGCCATAATATGCCAATACAATAATTCTAACAAGTGCAAAAGTTCTAATTGTCAAAATTAATTCAATGGATCATCTTGGTAAATGTAATAACTATTTATTTTATAATATTTTCATTTCAAATTTTCCATTGTCAACACTCATCTCATTGTCATATATTTTTGAACTTTGACAACCTTTGTTGATGATAAATAGTTGATTGTCCCACAAAAATATCATTTACCAAGGGAATATTCATGCTAAATATACCAAGGGTGGCACCAAGCTCCTTAAATTAGCACAACCAAAGTGGCATAGAGTTGTGTTGGTTATGTTGGCAGAGAATGAAGAAAGACAAGGAGCTGCTAAAATTTATAATTGCCAAAAATGATATTTCATTCACTGATTTATGGATTGATTTATACATAAAACTATAACAAACTCGAACAAAATATCTTGAAAACATGAGATAGAAATTTAAAATTCAAACTTCCAAATTAATAAGATTTTTAGCATTACTTCAATCTCATTTTAACTGTAACAGTTGCTGACAGCTTCAAGCTTAAATTTTGTAGCAAATGAAGGACAATTTAACACTTTTCTTTTCTATTTTGATGCAAACTCAGATTCTATCTCTCACAAATTCAAATCTTGTTTTGGATATTGCCTTTGTTAGAATATCTGCAAGTGGAGCACTTGTGTTGCAATATATTAACTTTACTTCACCGTTTTGTTGCACTTCTCTAAGAAAGTAGTACTTCACCTTGAAATGCCTGGGTTCTCCACAAAACACTGGATTGTTTGAAATTGCTATTGCAACTTGATTATCTACAAAGACTTCAATTGCTTCCTTTCGAATTATCGTTTAACAAACCATGACTTTCTTGAAACATAAAACTTGGTTGATGCTAGTAGCAACTGCAAATGCTCCGCTTCTATGGTTTATTGAGCAACAATCTCTTACTTCCTTGAATTCCAACAAAAACACAGTAAACCAAGGTGAAACAAGTAACCAAAGTGCTCTTCATATCTTCACAATCTCCAACCGAATCACCGTATGCATATCCAAACAAAGATAATTCATCTTTCTTCTTGAATTGAATTCCCAAATCATGTGTTCCTTTGAAGTACCTTTGCACCCTCTTTGTAGCATTAAGGTGTACTCCTTCACCACAATGCATAAACCTTGAAAGCAAGATCATAAAGTACATTATATCAAGTTTGCTTGCAGTTAAATAAATTAAACTACCAACTAAACCAGCACATATGTTCTTCAATTAATAATCTCATTAATAATTAAAGCTCATTTGTGTCCAACTAATTTAATTTAATTAATCTCATCAATTAAATTAAATTCTCACTATGCTTCTAATTAGTGATTTAATCATTAATAAGTACCATAGTAATTTATTTAGTTCAATCCAATTGTAACTTAATAAATTATGCAACCTACCAATTTAACACTTACAACACATCCTAATGTTATATGTGTAATTCTCTAGGTTCATTATTAATTAATAACAAGCATAGCTCGAAGAACATGGGTAATGACTAACTTATAACCCATATCATAGCCCAATCAAGAAGAAGTGATTAGGATCATAATAAACCTTTTTGATCATGACTACCATGCCATGTAAACCTTTTGTCTTACTTTGTCTCAACTGTGTAAGAGTCATGGATTTAATCAAACTCACAACTCGATCATATGACCAAGTGGCGTTTCCTTATAAAACAAATGTTTCTATCGAAAACTCCTTTTCAATCATATATTATCTTGGCCAAAGGTTTTTGTCTCATAGATCACCAACTATATAAGATAAGCACCTTGCTCACTTGCAATGAGACAAATCTTTTATTGAAATCACATATGCCTCCTACGCACCCAAGCAATGACACGTTGTACTTATGACCCTATCCCACATTAGGATAGATATCACTAACATATCCATAGTCTTGAATTCTTCCATATTAAATTTCCTCAAAACTTCCTTGCCATACTTTTGTTGGCCAATAAAAATTCTATCATTTAACTGATAGATTTCCATTCTAAGATAGAAAGACATTTCACCAAGGTCTATCATATCAAATGTAGTCATCATTTGCTCCTTAAACTCATTGATAAAATCTAAATTGCTACTTGTCACCAATAAATCATCCATGTATAGTGAGACAATAATTATATAATGCATTTCTGCCTTAACATATGAAGTAGTCTCACTTAGGCTTTTATTAGAACTAATTGCTTATCAAGTGTTTATCAATTCTACTGTACCAAGCCCTTGGGGCCTTTTTTAGCCCTTGTAAAGCATTCTTAAGCAAATAAACCTTACTATCATCAACTAAAAATCCTTCAAGTTGTTCAACAGAAATTTCTTTTGAAATATAACCATTTAGAAAGGCAGATATTATATCTAGTTGAAAGATTTTTCTCTATCTTAGTGCTACAATTGCCAAGATTAATCTTATTGTGTTCGACGTGGTCATAGTTCAAAGGTTTTTGAGAAATCAACTCCAGCTTGCTACACATAACCTTTTGCCACCAATCTAATTTTCTATTTGTCTATTGTACCATCTACACTCAGCTTTATCTTATAAATCCACTTAACTCCAATGTTTTTTTTTTTTTTTTGGAATGGTCTATCCATGAGTTCCTAGGTTTAGTTCTTGTGAATCATCTTCATCTCCTTCTTTGTCACAGCAATCAATTTAGTGTCCTTTGTTGCTTCTTCATAACTAGTTGGTTCTAAAATTGTAAGGTCCCACTTCCCAAATATTTCAACGAGAGAGACCTTGTTCCTCTAATTAGCAAGTCATCATAGTTATCTTCATTATGTTGGGTTGCCCGACTCTTTTTTCAAACTTTATTTTCTTGGTTCTACCTTTCCTAATCCCATTCTACATTTTCATCAAAAGTTATATCTCAATTAATAATAAATTTTCCAATAAGTGACTGAAAAATTATTTATCCTTTAGTACTTGAGCTATATCCCATAAAACTCCATATTTACCTTTTCATCCACATTTCCTCTTTTTGCTTCTAGAAAGTGTGTAGCACAAACAACCAAAAACTCTTAAATTTGACATGCATAGTTTAGTATCATACCTAGCTTCAAATGGACTTTTTCCTATCAAGGCTCTTGTTGTCAACCTATTCAACAAATATACTGCAATGTTAATTGCTTTTACCAAAAATGCCTTTGGCATATACGTTTCAAAGAGAAACATCTTGCCATCTCCATTATGGTTTTAGTTTTTCTTTCTCTCACACCATTCTATTAAGGGTTGCATTTGCAATGAATTAATGCTTAATCCCTTCATTCTCACAAATTTTGCAAATACATTAGCAATAAATTTAGTTCCATTATCAGACCTAATTACCTTGATTTTGGAATTGCTTTGGTTCTCAATCCAAGCTTTAACCTTCAAAAATTTTTTGCAACTTCTAATTTATACTTCGTGAAATATATATAACACATCCTACTAAAATCATCAATAAACAAGATAAAATGTTGTCTTCCATTAATTGACTTTGTCTTCATTAGTCCACATGCATCACAGTGGATCAATTGCAATCTTTGCACCACTCTCCATGCTTTGTTAATAGGAAATGGCGGCCTAGCTTGTTTTTCCAACTGGTATACTCCAGATATTTTAGGACCTCCTATTGTAAATGACATACCCTTTTCAACTTCTTCTTTCGACATGTATTCTAGTGACGCACAACCAAAATGTGCCATTCTTTTATACCATACATTAGCTTGTGAGCAAGGATACATATTGCATTCATTTTTTCTACAAACCAAGTTGAAAGGTTTTCCTTTCATGCTAATTGAGAACAAAACTATACCTTTATGGTTAACAATTTCACATGCCTTATTTTTTTAACAATACTGAATAACTTCGTTCATGGAGCTCCCCATCACTTAGCAGGTTTTGATCTATTTCTAGTGCAAAAAGTACATCAAGAAGTTTTTTTACCTATCAATCCTATCATGACAATAGTCTCTTTCCCTTTTACCTGAATTCACTACTCATTGCTAATTCAAACATTTGATATTGATGACTCATGTATCTCCTAAAAAGGGGTTTCATCATTTATCAAACAGTTGGTACATCCACTATCAAAAAGCCAAGCATCATTAGTGCTATGTCCAGCAAAACAAGTGGATACAAAAAGCTACTCCTCTTATTGCTCTTCCTGTTGTTGTTGCATCATTCGTGCCTAAGTTGGTTGTTCTTCAATTTTCTTGTTTTTACAAACTTGTTCCATATCTCCCATTTTCTTGCATGATCTGAATTGGATGTCTGGTCTAAATGAACAATAAATAGAATAATGTGAAGGTTTTTTACAATGTGGATGATGTGGATATCTTCCTTTGTTATCTCCATATCCATTCAAGACTTGCAACCACCAGGTAGGAGTTTTCAGCTGCACAAGACAGTGTTGCAACCGTGAGGGCTCTAGTCACGACAATGAAGCAAATAGTTAATGTCTCGTGAGATATTTTGGACAAGTTTGTAGTTGACATTCACAAGCATGAAAGTTAACATCGCGACCACAAAATGATAAGGTGTTGTTGTAGGATTTACATGGCGAACTTATGTAATTCTAGTGCCTAGGTTCATAAATGTAGAAAGGAATGTCACGGCTACAAGGATGGATTTCGCAACCGTAAACAATAAAGAAAGGCGCAATCGGGCAGATATTTTAAGTGCTATTTTGTCTTTTCCTTTTCATTACATCAACCCTAGCTACCCATACATATAAATAAAGATTGAACATGAGTTTGAAGAGCTTTTAGATAGTTTTTACATATTTATAACACTAGAGAATCAAAGAAACAATCATTGGAAGGTAAAGAAGAAGGAATCGACTCCGACATTGAGGAGGATCCATCATTCCACGTAGTCAATGATTCTAGACTAAGTTTTTCCCATATTTTTTTGTGATTTTCAAGTTGTTTTGGATGATAAATAATTTAACATTGATTATTATTGTTTACATTATGAGCTACTAAATTCCGTACTAGTTCCTTCTATTTGTATTTGGTAAAGTATGAGGCATCTGCACCAACATTAGAGAGCATCCATCATATCATGCAATCTACAAATCTAGACTAAGTTTTTCCCATATTTTTTGGTGATTTCAAGTTGTTTTAGATAATAAATAATTTATCATTGATTATTATTGTTTGCATTATGAGTTGTTAAATTCCTTGCTAATTCCTAGTATTTGTATTTGGTAAAATATGGATGCATGAATTTATGTTCAATTGTCTTTGCACTTGTTATTTGCCATGGGTGAATTGTAGTGTGATTAGAGGACTTGATCAACCCTTTAGTTGATTTACAGCTATGCAAGAAATAATGAGAGTGAAACCTGCATGCTAGACTTCCAATTGTAAATGTTAATTTATGAGAATAACAGTAGTGAAATTATATAACTAACATGGAATTTAAATTGTTAATCATAAAACTAAATCCTCAATTTGATCAAGTTGTGGGAATGCGCTTGGTTTTTAATTGAAGTGTTAAGAAAGTTTAGGTAGATATCTGAACAATCCAAGGATTAATAATCTATAACAGAGGTAATGAAATCAATAATTGACATAATTTGGCTTGCATTGGAAACCAATACAACACAAAGGACTAGACTCTTCACTATTGATACATTGTTATCCTTTGCTTGTGACTTTGTTTTCAAAGTATCTATTTTCTTTATTATTATTTTCATCCTCATTACTTTAAAATGGCTGAACTAATAGATACTTAGTAAGATTGACAGATACACATGGACTTCCTCATAGATATGATACTCACACTTACCAAATACTCCTCTTATAAATTTAATTTTGGTATATTGATGACACACATCAAAACTCTCTCTCTCTATAATATGGAGTGGCCTAAAATAACATGCTCCTTTTTGTAAGCATGTAGCTTAATCTTAATCAATCTCTTTTTATAATGGATGGTTGAATATAAAATAATATTATCTATCTAAAAGTATTTCCATAATTAAGTGAAGACACTTGCTTATCCTAATCAGTTTTTTTAAGTTGAATTTGAAACAAGATCACTATAGAAAGACATACATCACTTTTGCTCACTATTCTTTGAGTTGGGTTATATGCAAGTTACAAAATCAACTTGCTAATGACTTTTATGAACTTATTATAGCTTGCTCGGGATTTAATCCAACCTTGGTAAAATTTCACAAACCATTCATGAATAGCACCTAATGATATTAGTCCGTTGGTCCTAAATCATTGTCATTCTCTTTTCGTTTCTAGTGATTTGACCTCTATTTGATGCTATATTGACTTCAGGGGAAAAGGACTAACACTACCTATGAGTAATATGAAAGTTTTTTTGATCAAACTCGACAACGGACCTCCATTTGTGAGGTTTGACTTATGCCCCATCCTTCCTAGACTTACCCTAATATGCTTTTTTTTGTTTCTAGCAGTAATGTTATGTGTTATCATTATTGCTCCAAGCTTCTAACAATGGCCACTGTCATTTTAAATTCTAAGTTCATATATGGAAAAAGTCTCTCCTTTCAGGGAATTGATTTTGCCGTTAGTGTCACTTCTTTATCAATGTATGGGCTATGTTTGAACACAACTTATATTCCTTGGGTGTCTTATCAAATTTCATACTATCTAGCATATTACTTAACAAAATTTTTATTTAAATTTAAATTCAAATTTTCTCTCTCCTACACACATAATAAATTTATTATTTTTTAATTATTATACTTATTTACAATTAAGTTAATACCTTTGTATATTAGACATATACTCACATTCATATTTATTTATATTTTAAAAAATAATCATTTTCTTTATATAATATTACATTATCTAATCGTTTTTATATATTTTATTCATATATCCAAATAAATCAAAATTTTCCTCTCATAAAAATTTTACAACCAAATATATTAATCATCCAACACAATTTTCACCAAACGTTAGCCCCAACAAAAACTATCCTCCTGAACATAATGTAAGCCTCTTACAAGGACTATGACATGATATTTTTCCATAAAGGCAGTTTATTTTCTTCGTAAAATTTCTTTATACTAATAAATTGGCATACTTTATGAGTGGGTAAAATTATTTATAAATTGTGAAGTTATTGTATTTTAAATAATATAAATAATATTGATTGAAATTGAAAATATAGAAAATACTTAATATAAGAAAATAAAAAGATAAATAAAATTGCAAGTGAGAAAATCAAAAAGAAAAAAAATAAAAACAAACTAAAAGAAAAGGTGGAAATAAAAGGTTAAAGAGACAAAAGTACTTGTCGTAGGGATAAGGATGTCATGTTATATTGTGAAACTGAAATAGGAATAAAAGTGTCTTTTTATATTTTGCTACTAAAATTGGGACCAAACACTTAATAATATAGTATAAATAATATAAATACAACAAGAGGTGATTATAAAAAGAGTGCTTTGTCCCAAAATAGATGATTCATCCTAGCACAGTAATAATATTGCTAATGATGATGATGATGATAGGCAAACTATGCCTAGAAATTAAAGAAGGCAATTTTTGCCATCCCAAGCTGAGTGGTCTTCTTCAATATGAACCTTACTAGTGTAGTTAAATAGCAATTTGAACTAGTTTTCTAAAGCCTCCAAGAACTTTAGCTCAAAAAATTCATAAAAAGATTACATTAGCATTAATTGGTCTTTGCTTGTTGGACCAATTAAAATAATATCAATCGTCCCTAAAGAAGAGTTCATGAGTAGTTCTTGAAGTTGGAAAAGACATCAGGCCTCTCTTGCTTAGAAAGATTTGACAACGTTATAGAATTCTAAGAGTAGCTTATTTTTTAAGTTCATATTTTTTAGCCTCAAGCATTTCTAAACAAAAATAAGTGGCCTTGGTCTCTTCCAACTACTAGGTGTATGATTTTTTTGTTCCACAAATACTTGAGTCTTTGGTGATTAGTTTTGATGGTAAAAATGCTACATTCTTAATTGATAAGGATTTGCTAAAACTATAAAGCATCCTTGCTACATCAATAATACACCAATCCCCATTCTAGACGCATCACTCTCCACCACGAATTCTTATGAGAAGTCTACTAATGATAATACAAAGGCCTCAATGAAAACCAGTTGAAGTTGCCTAAAAGCCTCTTTTGCCTCGGTGACCATTGGGATGCCCCTTTTCTGAGTAGGTTTTTGTGTGGCCGAACTAAAATTCCATAATTCTTAATAAAACACATGCAATAACCTACCAATCCCAAAAATCCTCTTAAATCCTGTATTGGTCGTGGCATAGGCTAATCCAAAATGGCTTAAATCTTCTTCTCTTCCACTTTCACACCCTTCTATGATATAGCATGCATAACATATCCAATCTTACCCTTACAACTCACATTTACTTTACTTTACAAATAGTGAGTGAGCCCTTAACACTCAAAGGCCTATCGTATGTGTCCAATATGATCATTCCAAGTACGATAATACACCAAAAACATTAAAAACACTAAAATGAATCTTCGTAGAAAAGGCAGAAATACTTGGTTTTGAAAAGTTCGAGCAGTAGTTAATCTAAATGGCATGACAAGAAATATTTTCATGATGGGTTCTAAAAGCTATCTTGGGTAAGTCTTCCATAACCGTTCTAGTCTGGTGATACCCTGAATGAAGATCCAATTTAGAAAAAAAAGCTAGCCCCTTATAACACATCAAGGAGTTCTTCTATAACTAGAATTGGAAAATGATCTTTTATTCTATCCTAATTTAACTATTGGTAATGAACACATAAGTGCCAGGATCCATCTTCTTTCTGATCATCACAATTGGCGATGCATAAGGGCTACTGCGATCCCTTGTGACACCTTTCTCTAGCATTTCCTTCACCATATTTTCAATTTTATCCTTTTGAATAGGAGAATATCTATGTGGTTTTAAGTTGATAGGAGAAGCTCCTTCATTCAATTGAATTTTGTAGGAGCATGTTGCCTTTGTGAGGGAAGCTGCTTTAGTTCTCTAAAGATATTTGGATACAATTCAAGGAGGATCCTTTCAAGTTGTTGACTCTCCATCTGTACTTCTTGTAATTGTGTTGAAGGTTCCAATTCCTCTCAAAACATTCCAACTGTCATCATTAACAAGAGCTAAGGATGGTGCATCAACTTCTCCATCCTTGTGGAATGTACAACTTTAATTGAGGGTTGTATCCACATATATTCACCTTCTACTCTTTCACTTCAAGCACCATTTAAGTTACTTAAAATCCAATCTCAGGGGTCCAAAGGTTACTAACCACTAGATCCCAAGTACTACTTCACGGTATCCTAATGGAACGATCATCATGTCAACTAAAAAGGTAATACTGTGAACCTTACATAAGAATCCCTCCACCATTTGAGCGCAAAGTACTTTATTGCTACTCATGATGGATACAAAAACTAGGGCTATGTTGTCAAATCTACATTTAAGTCTCCTAGCTCTTTGCATCCAAGAAATTTTGAGTGCTCCTGATGTGAATGACAATATGCATAGTTCTTCGCTTAACTATGCCTGATATTCTCATGGTTCTATAGTTGTGTATCCAAAATATAGCATGAACCGATAATTGATGATCCACTAATTCTTAAGTATCTCCTCCTTCTATCACTTGTCCCTCTCCTAAATCTTGATCCATTTCAATGTCTTCTTCATCCATTTCTAGAATGTACAATTGTCATCATTTTTTGCATTTACAACCCAACTCAAAGTTTTCATTACAACATTAACACAACCCCTCATTCCTCCTTTCCTCCATTTTAAAAGTCACAATCTTTGGGGACAATTTGCAACTTTTTGTAATGTGTTTGATGGATTGCATTTATGATGAATAGAGACCAATGTCTTATTTTGTAACTGGAAAATTCATATTGGGGGACACAAGGTTTTCACTATTTGTTTCCCTCTAATTCATGTCATGGGAGCTGACTCTCACTAATGAATTCTTCTACAGAAAAGTGGTGTTCTTGGATGCATGCCAAACACTTGGCTCTCGATAGTGTTTGAGGCATGAACATCTTGGCAGGAAGGTTAATTTCAAGTTTTAGGCGCCACAAGAAACAACTCATAGTATACTCCTCAATAAGTTCCACTTGATTCAAAGTCTCATTAAAGGCATCAAAGTAGTCTTTCACCATCCTAAATTGCCTCAAATCCTTTAAATCTCCCATGAGATCATCAATAAGATTTAAGTCAAAACAAGAATGAAGGGAAGTTAATCAATCGTGGAAGATCCACTCTTCAAGTGATCAAGTGGAAATTCCACTGGGTTTTAGAGAAAAGGTAAGAACAAGCTAGAAGAAAAGATATGCAACCAAAGTCTCATTGTTGCTCTCACAATGGGTACAATTATGCTAAGCCATCAACCATTGGGAACCTAAATGCCAAGTGAGTTGGTTGTTAATTGTCTAACTACTTTAGTTCATTGTCCAAGGTAAAAAAAATTATTTGTTTGAGGAAATTTTTCCTCATATAAGTTAAAATTTTCCTTACATAAGTTATTGTGAGGAAAAAAGAATTCGTCACTAGCTCCTCACAAATTATGTCTCGTATTAGTCTAAAGTGACCACCAAATAAATTCCTCACATTTATGAAGCATGCTATTGTGAGGAATCCATCTTTGTCACAAATACTAAACTATTGTGACAACTACTCCCTCATATAAAATAGATATTTTATCACATTAAATAAATTCCTCACAATAACTTTCCAAAAGTGATTATCAAGTTTCTCACATTTTATTATTGCTACTCACAATAAGATTAAGAAAATACAACAACATTTTCCTCATAAAAATAACTAAAAGTGACAATAAATTTTGTCACATATAATACTGCTCCTCACAATAAGATGATCTAAATGCAACAAAATCTTCCTTGCAAAAATAGTTAAAAGTGAAGATGATTTTCATCACATTATACCACTTATGCATCATAATGCATTAGCTAATTGCAACAATGTTTTCCTCACAAATATAATTAAAATTGACAACAATTTTTGTCACATTACAGTACTTATTCAACACAATAAGATGGCTGAATGCAACAATACTTTTTTCGCAATTAATATTTTTTCTGTGAGGAAATTACTATCACAAAATATATTGCATTGGTGAGAATATTTCCTCGTATTTTATTATATATTTTAATTAAAATTATTTATATATATGTCTGTGTGTGTTAGCTTTTGGGCCTTATACAATAAATATATTCATCACAAAAGTAATTTTTTAGTTGTTTTTGTAATACAAGAAACATTTTTTCATAGAAATTTTAGCTAATGTGATGTAATTCTGATTATAATTTACTATCTAATTACCATATATTACAGATGTTCTTGTGAAAATAACCATATACTTCTTAACAACGTATTAAATGCAACAGAATATATTTTGCTGATCAATATTTTAGAATATAACAAATTCCAACATTGCAACACTATACCATAAAAATATCATATTTGAACAAAGCTTTAAGACAAAATACTTAACTTTAAGAATACTTAATACGAACAATTTTTTTGAATTTCCTAAACACTAAGAAACGCTTGGGTAATCAACCTCCATGTATCACAAACAGCAATATATTACTTTGAAATCAACAAGTATCCTCCCAAAATGAGATAAGCACTCATCCAAGATGCTTCATACCAACATGATTCTATCAATTTTGATATAGATAATCTCCAAGGAGCATAATCTTCTACAGAGAAATCTGTAAAAGAAATATTCGCATAATAATAATACAATTGAAATTTATACCTACTAATAAACCAAGTTGCACAAACCAAACATAACAAAATATTCCAATATATGTGATTAGACAATACAAATTCCAAACATAGTCAAAGTCGCAAACCATCAAATCCTAAATGAACAACAATTTCAAAATATGATTCATCTACACCCTACCACGTTATATCTCCACTTTAATTGACACTAAGAAAATGCAATAGTAATATATACCAAGTAGTGCCATCAACCCAATGTCCCAATCTAAACATACCAATATAATTCTCTTGTAACTTAAAATTAAAAATATTCATCTTATACCTACTTTTTATAGCTAATTTAAAAAAAATAGAACAATTTTATAAAATCATGCTTTGAAAACATGAAGAAGCTTCAATTTCAATTAATCCATTCCATCATTATAAAAAACTAATGACAAGCAGTTTATTTGTCGCATAAGTCTATTAAGATAGTAAATCATTTTACCCAACATACTTCTCATCTTCACACATAAATAATCAATATATTGTAGGTGCCTTCATATTCAGTCCACAAAGAAACATAATGTATTCAATCTATACAAGAAGAAAAATAAACAAAAGGATTGACAAAATAAATATCAATCTATATTTAAGAATATTGTGTAGAAGAACATACCATGAGCCATTATGTTTTGGTTGTTAGCAGTACTAAGAAAGATGAACAAACTTTGTCCTGATTCTAAACATGAAGGTGAGTAGGTTGTTTTATATTGAGAGTTGTACAGGCTGGTAGATATTTTATAGAGGGATTGAAAGGAGGTTGATTTAGGCTTTAAAAAAATACGTATAAATTGGCTCAAATGAGGATAAAAAATTTGTATAAGATAAAAAAATATATATACATACAAGATAAACCAAATATCTAATATAGATGAGTAAGATGCGGCATATTATTTTCATATCTTTGTATACTTGGAAAACCCGATGCCCTATGTTTGTTATTTTTATTTTTTTTGGGTGATTTGTTCTTGACCCTTGTTAACTATATATTGTCAAAATAATTGAAATGATATTTATAAAAAGGAAATAAAAAATACAATTATGGTTCCATTTAAATTATATTTGAAACAAAAATTTGAACATGTAGAATGAATGGGATGCAACATATATAATTCTCCATTACTATGTTGCATTTCATAGCATATATAACCTTAAACTAAACATATATTTGTGAGGAAACTAAACATATATTTGTGAGGATTTGAGTGCCATTTTGTGATAAATTTATTCTATCCTCACAGTCAACGAACATTATTATGAGGAAAATCAAAATCATCATGATACATAAATACTAACGTAAGAAAATAATATTTTATCACATTATCTTATTTAATGTGATAGAATAAACTTTCCTTCTAATAAATTGGTCATGATAAAATTTAAAAGGTTGGGAACAATTTTTCTTCTATTTCCGTGAGGAATTTTTTTCATTAGATTATATTAAACTCTATTGTGAGGATTTGAGTAATATTATGTGACAAATTTATTCTATCCTCACAATTAATAACATTATCAGAAGGAAAGTAAAATTGTCACAATATAATATATATAAAGTGAGAAAAAATATTTCATCATATTATATTGTTTGATATGACAAAATACAATTTCCTCATTATAAATTATTCACACACATAATGATATTTTTTGTAGTGGTCAATTACCAAATGCTCAGTCTACAGTCTATCAAACTGTGTTGATGGGTTTCTTGATTACAAGAATCGTATTTTACTTATAGAAGTGTGTTTGGTTATACATTTTTTATTTGGTTATACATTTTTTATTTAGGTTGCTGACAATCATTCAATCATTTTTACATATTAAAATTATTTATTAAAATCATTTTTCTGCCCACCTAAATCTTAATATAACATAAAATTTCTACTCACTAAAATCACCAATCATACTCTTGCTTTTCACCTAATTAGCATATTGACAAAGTAGTATTTGGTGCCCAAATTCGACTAAACTGTCTGAGGGTTCTGAGGCAGCAATTTTTTCAAGAATATTAATTGGTCTAAAATTATCGAAGAGGGAATTCATGATGAGCTTTTCAGAGAAAGTTTATCTCTTCTAACTTTTCAATACTTTCCTTCTAATTCCTTGAGTATTTTCCTAGGGAGTTCTTATCAGTTCTTGTCCCAATTTACCTTAGCTCTCTCCCACTTCCCCTTCTAAGCGTTCACTTTGATCAGGGACTCACCCAACATCAATTCAATAGGTGCTTAGTCCCCTTCTTTCTTAAGGGTAACCACACCTAACACATTTAATAATGAGTTTGGTTATCTAGTATAGTAAAAGAACACTTTGTAACCATAGCCCTCTCTGATAGTCCTTGTAGAAGTTCTTTTACCTAGAAAATTGATTTTCTTTACCAAATATCCCTTCTTGATGAAGAAAAGGCTCTTAAAACTGATTTCCTTGCCTTAGACCCTTATTGTACTTATTGTAAGCCCAAATGGTCTTTCTCTAAACAAGTCAAAAACCTAGTCTCTCATCCTAAATCTATGGTCAATGAGTATGTTTGGTCTACTCCCTTTAATCAACATTTGCTTCTAGCAATAGAGAAAGAACAATTAGTTCCCTTTATAATCCCAAATCATCTCCCAAAAATTTAGCTTATAAAAGGATACACCAATCTCTATTTTAGGGATTTACAATTTGCTCTTACTCTCTGTGGGAGCAAAGGCTTTCCAACCTCCTCAAGGATAGGCACCGTTGAAACCATTGAAATCATTGAAACCACATTAAATTCTAGAACCATCTGGATCACCATGTATCCCAATTTCAACATATCTATTTCAAATCCTATGCTACTCACTGCCTTAGTGGTATATCGGGTCCAAAATCACTCTCTGGATTGCTCTCTCCCACAAAAAAAGGATGGACTACATATCTAGGTTAATTTAAATCAGGTACTATGTTGCACCTGCATACCACATCAAATACCTAAAGAAGAACTTACAAAGCTAATCCCGGAAGCTTGGATAACAAGCTACGAAGTTACACACTAGAACTCCTATCAAAATGAACCAATTCAATCCTTGGAACTCCGTTTCTCAAAGTAGTAGGACGGCAGTGTAAGGATCTAATTCAAAAGAAAGGAAGAACCAAGACAATGTTTTGCTTCTCAATTTGTTATAACTCTAACCTCATCACAGCAAGAGTTGCATCAAGCCTTTAAAAATAGAAAACCTACAATTTAACTTTGGAGAGAACCAACTAGGAAATTTGATTACTATGCCAAATTTACACCACTACCTCCTACCCTTGGCCAACAACCTATTCAAGATAGGTGATGAAGAAGATGATTAGAATGAGGATTCACCTTAGAAAAACTAGGAGGATGAGTCAATACCGATGATTCAACTACATCTTTATTATAAGAAAGCATTGAAACACTTAGAGAAAGAGAAGGACTACTAAATAACTCCTCAACTTATGTTTCACCCCCAAGCTTCACCCCCAAGCAACAGAGATTCGAAACTATTAAAAGAAATGGGTGTACTTAATCTTGAAAAATCGATGATCCTACTATAAAGAATACTGATGACTCAACACCTTCTATTTCTAAAGCAGAAACTGTGCTAAATTAGCATTCAAAAAATGCCTTAGCACAAAATGCAACTCTAAAGAGCATTGAAGAAAAGATTGATAGTTAGGGATCTTCAATTATTAATCCAATTGTAGCTGTTAAAAAATATATTGACAAACTACATAATAAAATTCTGGCATTAATCTAGAATTCTATATGTTTCCACTCTCAAGAAAAGGAGTTGCAAAATTTCAAGAACCAATTAAAATCCTTACAAACAAAACTCTAGTGAAAATGTTAAGATTTTATATTCCCCTCTCAGCACATACCATCTCCCTTGGTAGCTTTGCCAGCTACATCACAACTCAAATTCACCGAAAATGTTGAAACATTAAAAAAGATGTTTGGAGATACCACCTTCCAATTTCTTTTAGCTGAGCATAACCAAAAAAATCCCCAACCTCCATTATCTTGTCCTCGGCCAAACAAGCCAAGCACATCTGTACCAACTCAAATGATGTTAAAAAATATAGTTGGAGAAGAAAATCAAAGAAAAGTAGTCATTGGTCCCTGATAAAAGAAGTAAGGATGAAAGAGCTAGTAGAAGATCGGTATGCACATGATAAAGAAGATTTTTTTTAAAAAAAAAAAGAAGATATTTCTACCAGTTTCATGAACCAACCTGAGAAGAGGTAAAGATCAAAGAAAAAGATTTAGATGATAACTCAGGGGAAAGCTAAGTAAATCCCCAAACAACCCAAATGACTTACTCAACAGAACCTAAATAGTGGTTCTCTTTTAATGACATTTCAAGGAATAGATGAAGAGATAGAAGAATTCTAAGAGAACGAACTTAAGAAAATGTCTCCCCAAGAGTTTTGCATTATTATGTGCTGAATTCTTCAAACAAGTTATGCAATCCATAGATATTCTTGAAGGAGTTCGAGTAGGTAGGAAAAGGGATTAGAAAGTATTGCCAAGAAATGACCTGCTCATAAAATGTCATGGAAAGGACCCTGAACACAATTGTTCCACAAAGAGGTTGCACCATTTTAGAAGATACCATAAAAGGCAAAATCTAAATAATGGTTTTCAATGAAAAAGAAGGAGAAGATTTTTCTAAAGAAAAGACAAATTCAACTAAAGGAAATAGGTATTTTATTTGTGCAAAGAAAGGGCATTTTACTAAAAAATGTTCTCGAAAAAGAAGAGATCTCATCAACCAAATCTTGGAAAACACCTTAAAAACAAAGTGACAAAATCATAAACCAAATCTTGGAAAACACCCAGACCAGACTTGGAGATGAAGATCTCGAATCAATCTTCTTAGAAATCGATGAGGCTACTCCAAAAATCTTATTTTCTATTGACTACCCAAAGAAATAGCTTTTGATGAGGATGCTTCCAGTTCAAAAGACAATGAAGAAATAGTGTGTTGTTTCACATTACAAGTCATTAATCTTGCTCTACAAGTGCTCATGATTCTGGTCTAGATATTTAAGGACAAGTATGACAAGCATATTCAGCTCGAACGATTATTTGATATAGGAGATGCTTGTTCAATATTGCATCCAGATATCCTACTCTTGGAATATTGGGTTCTATATCGAATGACATTCGAGGCTACTAACAATAAGTGTTTCACAACTGAAATCATCAGCAAGCCTATCAAGTTACAAATTTTCATTGGGTTTGACATTATGAAACAACTCTAGGAAAATAGGCTTATCTGATTGTCAAATAGCCTCAAACATAAATCCTTCTTTTCACCTTACCTTTAAATTTCCTCAATTCATATAACTGAGCTATCACCTTCCCTCGAGGAAATTCTGACAAAAGAATGATATATTGATAACCACACTCAATTCCTAGAAAATGTTTACACCCCTTTTGGAAAAATCCAAAATTCTTCATTTCACTCCACTTTAAGAAGATCAAGGATATTAATCCAACAAAAGCCAGCCATACAAGGATGAATCCAAAATATTACTCTTTTGTAGTACAAGAACTCTCTCAATTGATTGAACCCACAAATTTCCAATGGGCATGTCAATCCTTTTATGTTAATAAAAGGGCATAACAAACTCAAGGAAAAGTGAGGCTTGTTATCAACTATAATCCACCTTAATGATTTCTTAGAAAATGACAAATTCCCTCTTCCTAATAGGAATACGCTCTTCTCCAACCTTTCATATGCTAAGATTTTCTCTAAGTTTTATCTAAAAGTAGAATTTTGGCAATTGAAAATATCACTGGAAGAAAGGCATAAGACATTGTTCTGCATACCAATCACCACTTTAATGGATAATAATGCCTTTCAGGTTGAAGACTACACCATCGCTATTCCAAAAAGCAATAGTGAAAATATTCATGCCTAGTCTGCTGAATGCATTAATCTACATTGATGACATAGTGTTATTCAACAAGGATTAAGATTCCTATGATAAACTACTTAAGCAGTTTATCAATATTGTGAGGAACTATGAGATTATACTATCCCAAAAGAAGATGCTATTATCCAATTTCAAGATTTATTTCTTAGGAAAACATATTAAAGATGGATAACACACCATATAGACTACATAGGACAGAACTATTGTTCCCAGACAAGTTATCATCTACTAAAGAGATTCAACAATTCTTAGGAATTGTTAATTACATGGTCGACTTTATCAAAGAACTTTCTCCAATCATCAGGCCTCTCAAGGATATGTTGAAGAAATCCTTATTGGAGCAACATCTTTCACATTAGTCTCATGCTCAGATAGCTACATTCCAAAAAATCAAAAAGATTGCCAAATTCCTTTCTCTGTTACAAATACCTTCTGGAGGAAATATGATCTTGGAAACAGATGCCAATGACTTATTTTGCAGAGCTATTCTTCTTGAGAAAAAGAATGAGAAAAGAAACATTTGTGGATACAAGAGTGGAAGCTTTAAAGATTTTGAGAAGAAATATCACTCTACATTTAAGGATGTCCTTGCAGTAAAATAAAGCATTGAATAATTGTGTTTTCATCTGATTAGCAATCATTTTATTGTTGAAATTGATATGAAAGCCTTCCCAAAAATACTCTCCTTCAAAACAAAGCAGACACCAAATGGACAACTCTTGAGATGGACAGAATGGTTCTCTAATTATTCATTCTCTATGAAACATATCAAGGGGTCCTCTAAAATTCTCCCATGCCTCCTTCTAGACCAAAATTACATTATCTAAACCTTGTCCATATGCCCATTATCTGTATACTCCAACCTGCTTCATATTCTGAATCACCACAACCCAATTTTATGAAAAATTTTTCACCAAAAGTTGCTAACCTCATTCAAGACAAAACTATCATTCCAAAGCCAAAGAACTTGTTTTCAAATATCAATCTCTAATTATCTGAAGATGTGGACTCCAAGTTTTTAGAGATCTTGGTTTTCACCCTAATTATCCATTTTACACCTCCACCAATTTCCTTCCAAAACAACCTTTTTCTTTGTGGCTTGTCCAAAAGAATTATTATGCATGATATGAGACTTATTAGAATTACATACTACTGCTATCAATTTTAACCCAATAGATGAGTTCACAACAAGAAGACAAAGAACAAGTTTAGTCCATGAGAACTTTTCTGAAATGGTTCTACCCTATAACTCATCAAGCACAAATGTTTGAAACTATGAAATTAAGGCATATGAACCTAAGAACCTTTCAAATGAGTCTTAACACTGTCCTCTTTCTTAGGAGATATGGATTTTTTACAAGAAAAAATAAATATAAGCATCTCACTACTGTAAAAGAGTATGCTATATTCTCCTTCAATCTTGCTACAAGTTGAGATCAATTTCCTCTTGAATTTGGAGAATTGCAATGGAAAATAGTTGTAGAGAACTCTTGTATTCCAAAAGCAATCTGGCCAATAATGGAAGAAGATACACTATGGGATATAGGTGCATACATAAGAAAGGATAAGGGATATGGTACTATTTTCCCAACATGGACCATAGACAACACAATTAGTGCTTGCATAGTAAGAGCACTTGGGGTGATAACACTTGGCAAAATATCTTAGAAAGAAGATCCACACAATGCAAAACTTCCAGAAAGAAGACAACCCAGAAATCATCCTAAGTTCCTTCAAAAGAAAAGAGACTTTCTAACAAAGACATCTAGGTGATGGAAAAAGAAACCTCCCTAGAAATAAGCCCAAGTGAAAGTGAAGGAATGAGCATTGACCTAAATATTATTCTACGATTCTCAAAATCCCAATGACATTGAATGGGTCGCAGCCCATCTTAAAAAAGATATTGAATGGACCACAGGATGGTAGAAAAGAACTAGATTACCTTTAGACCCATGCGATTTAGGTAAACCTACCCCTAAAGCAAATTTGGGCACTCCATAATGATGTGGCTGTCCAGTCTAGTCTAGTCTAGAGTGTTCTAATTTTGTCTATTTTTACTTTATCAACCTTTGTTTACTTATTATCAGACTTTATTTTAATCAAAGTCATGTCATCTTTATGTCTTCTTGGAATTATGCACAAACCCTAATGTTCCTAGCATATCCTTGAACCACAAATCAACTAATGATGACCTAGGTGTCGTCGATGGAGAATCTAATGAGCCTTTTTTCAAGCCTCCTTCCCCATTCTTTCAATCTTTTACAAAAATTATACGAAAGATTTGATTTAAGATTGATTAAGGAACTTTAATCTTAAATTGCTCAAATAGACATAGCAAATAAAACAAAATTTGAAATTCACAAATTTTAGAATTTTTGTTCATATTATTTAAAATAGATATAAGTAGAAGATCTTTTTCTATTTTTAGAGAAAGGACAATCTTTCAATCGAATTTCACTTGCGCTTTCATGCAACAAGGCAAAATGCAATTTTTTGGTCCATTGATTTTAGAGGAAAGGTATTTTCAGGACACATATATCCAAAAAATAGCAATTCATTATGTCATTTAAAAAATAGCATATTGAGAATAAAATTAACTCAAATTGCAAGAATTTGCAAGAAAATTGCATGTCTTGACATGTGTACTGACAAGATGGAGAATTTTCTATTTTCCAACCATTTTCGCCTATGTGGCAGTTTTTCCACTGATATGGCATGTGACATGAATGTTAAGTTGGATCAAAATGCCACATGGCATTAAATTAAAAATAAAAAAATCTCTAAATTCTTTAAAATAATATATAAATAAATTAAATAACAATTTTTTGTTTCATTATTCAAAAATAGAAAACAAAATAAAAATAAAAATCTAAGAGTGGACATGTACAACTAATTAAAATATATTAAATAATTAGAATTAATTTGAAATATAGTATTTAAAATTGAAATATAAATAAAAAGAAAATGTTCCCTGAATAAATATTGAAAAATAACTTATGTAATACCATTTCGGAAATATTTACATTTTTTAAAATGATAATACATTTCAATTTGAATAATATATTTTAGATTAGTTTTAATATACTTTTAAGTTATTGTATATATTTCTACCCTAGATATTTTTCTAATTTTTACTTTTATTTTAAATGGTGAAACAAAAAAATATTATTCAAATTATTTTATATAATTTTTTAAAGAATTTGGAATTTTTTTAATTTAATGTCACGTGACATTTTTATCCAACTCAGCATCCAATTTTTGCTGTGCACATGATCAGTAGATGCAATTTTCTAACGAAATCTCGAAATTTGAAGCAGCTTTATCATTGATATGCCCAATTCTTAATTACCATTTTAAATATACATGTTCTAAAATTTCCATTCCACAAAATCAATAGACCAAAATTACATTTTAACCTACGACTTCAACTGGTGACATGTACATAATCCCTCCAAGTAAATGGGAAGTGATATGTGCCCTTAGGCTTAAACACTTGGATAGTGAGTAGAGGTACTGCAGATGCTGCATCTGGTGCAAATACATCGACAATAAAATTGTGATCATAATATTTAATTATTTTTTTAATATAAAATTATAAATTTTGTCATAACCTGAAGCACTTAATTTGCACATATAATCGAATGGACCAGTGGGTAGAATAGCCGGTTATACGTGTTCCAAGGGTGCAAATATAATAAATCATTACATAAATTTTAGGTAGGCATTATGCAAAAATTAACTGATGATAAGTAAATAACTTCAGTGAGCCTCACACATACACGTATATAATTATCTATAAATAGTTATAAGTTACACATTTCATATGCGTGCATAATTATAAAAATAAAAAAATATAAACATAAATTTCATACTATTTACAAAATAAGAGAAAAAACTTAAAAAAAGAGAAATAAAATTAATTAAACCTGAATGAATAAAATATAATAAATTAAAACTGAAAACACTCAATGCATTTGCATATAAATACCATAATAATTTTTAGATATGACTAATATATCATTCATGAAAATTGAAAAAACAATAAAAAAATGTAATGGCATAAAATAGGCAAAAATGTTAAAATAAATGAAAACTGAATTATCGCAATGCAAATAGTGATAATATATATATATTATCAATTACTGAACCAATGATTAACATATACTCTTAGTAACATGACATAGACATCTACAGATAATTAAAACGATTTTAATAACTTCATAGAAATTACTTTCAGGAATTTACATAACGAACACGTAGTCAAAATATGCAAACTAATTTACTATGTAAAATCTATGTATTTATTTATTGTATGACAACAATATATATACATAATGAATTTATTTAAAGAAACACTAATAAAACCAATTTGGTTTTGTTGCATTATCACAATAATCAATCAGAAAAATAATCACTGAATTCATGTCCGCAGTCAAAATCTTTATCTATTTCTCATTCACGTCTCGCATCTCACACGCCGAAGTATCAAGCAAAACAGCAGAAAGCTAATTTTCCCAACGCCAAACGGATGAAATCCTATCAATAATTTAACAATAGAAGTCGAAGCTAAGCATTGAGTTTGTGCTGTCAATGGACAAGCAAAATTAGGTTCTCTAAACCATTTAATCTCTCCACTTTTCGTGTACTCTTAATTAGTTTAAGCCTTACCCTTATTCACTGCATCAAACGGCAGATCTGACAGTGGAAATTAGCTGTACAAACTTATCAAGGTTGACAATTCCACGAAGATAACTCACACTCAACCAACAATAGCACAACTCAGCAGATTAAATCACATTATCACAATCAAGTGCTGCTACCTCGCATGTATTTCAAATCAGCATAGCTCACGCATCTTTTTTATATGGAATCAAGTCATGTTGGTCAGAGAATCTTAAGAACATTTTCTTACTTGATGCACAAGTTATATACATACAACAATTTGATGAAACCCACGCAGCAAACGCCACCATTCATTCCCTCCAACCACAGCACTTAATTAAAGCTTGGATTCCGTTCATTCCTTTCAGATTACATTGCATCCTGACAACGACCTGAGCTACAACAAATATTTTTCATTTCATGTCCCTGGGGCATTTTTCAGCGGCGGTGGCGACACATTTGGCATGAGGTAGCAGATCGGTCATTTGAATAGGTGCACTGATCGCAAGTCCAATTACCTGAATCATCTGTGTTTCTGATCGATGTGCCACCAATCTTGGAAGATCCCTTCCCCCTTCCACCTTTACCCTTGCTGCTGCTCCCAGCTACAATTTTTGAGCTCGTCTTATTGCATGCAGCCTGTGAATATACATCTGAAAGACCACTCTCCAGTGCTCTAACCAAGTTCTCAAAGTAATTTCGTGTCACACTGTTACAAAATGAACGAGTACAATTACTCGAAGAGATAAGACACTCCAGAAAATATAAAGATTATTAAAATTCATTCATGTCAAGCAACAAGCTACTAACCACACACAACACAATAAATGAAGAGAGGTGGGAAATCACTTCAAATGCAATTGAGAAACTGATTTGGCAGACAATGCAATATCATTGATCAACAGTAGAAGATATGACACCAGAAAAATTGTCACCGAATCCTCATTTTTGTATTTCCACAATATGAGGACAACACAACAGCATTATTAAGGTTTAATATGTTCTCCAATAATGCCTGGTCTGCTATCAAAGGTTAAAAAACAACAATTAACAATAAAAATATTCTCTAACGAATATAAAAAATATCTCCCAATCACATGAAATTTCAGTCAGAAGACAACTCATCAGATCTCCCCTGCCTAACCATTTTAAAGCTTCAACAGAAAATGTAACCTTGACAACAATATGTAAACTGAATAAATCAGCGTCAGCATTTTATCTAGAATGGTGCTAAATCAGATATCTCTGCATATAAAGTGAGATGAGGCCGTATTTCAGTAACTCCAGTGAATAAAACGTAGAAAATGCATTTTGAACCCCAGATATACATTTACAAACATATCGTATCAAGCGAAGTTTCAATAATAACACAGTATGATCATTTTAAGTTTGAACAGAGCATGCACCACTTCAAACTTGGAACTTTCAACAGACAATGGCAACGTGTGTGTTATGTTACTATCCCTGTCATCAAAGGGCACTGTAAGTTAGAATGAGTTAGGACTAGCCAACAAAGGAAAAGACAGATCAGAACTTGGACTTCAGACACGTCTGCTAACTCCTGATTATGATAAGAGCTACTACAATACAGGTGTCTATTCATGGCTTTCTTGAATTGGAAACAACAGAACCAAGCATGTCATGCTGACAAACAAGAGTTGAAACTAAGGGAATGATCAAGAATAACTAGAAGAAAAAACACATAGTTTCAAAGTTCTAAAGTATAGAGGAAAGTTGAGGGCTAATTGAAATTTATTATTTATCATAGACATGTTCCCCCAACAAAAAAATTACCTTGTTAAACCAGCAAGTTTCGTACGGAAATCATTAAAATCTTTTGATGGACCTTCAGAATTGAGGTAATTCATTAGCTCTTTTTCTGCACACTGATGAAGCCTCTCCAAGCCCACTTCCGCCTCACCTAAAAGTCGACATTTATTTGAATGATTCAGATAGAACAAAATGATCTAAAGTAATAAAATGATTGCGAAGAGGTTACAAGAGAAGATGCTACCTTGCAAATACTCAAAAAATTGTTTCTTAGTTTGTTCACTCTCAGGAAGGTAATAGCCATATGCGTACGTCCATTTTAGCACCCTTCTACATTCAACTATCTGTACAAGTGCCGAAAGAAAGTATCATAATTTCACAAGAGCTAAGGGAATAACTACTTTAACCATACTTAGCTAAACTGTCAAGGGCAACCCCAGTTTTGTCTTCAAAAAGTTAATTGTCCAATTCTCCCAGTACAAATTAGTAGAAAAGTACAATATATATAACACATAACCACTTCAAGAAATCAGAGTCAAGTCCAAGCCTGTAATATGAATAACAAGGAATTTTTCATCCACATGGAAAGCATTAAGCACATCATGGCAGCAGTATGAAACCAGTAAACAAATGTCAGGCAGTAAGTCAACTATAACATAGCTGGATGAATGAAATGGTGACAGAAGAAAGGAAAAGCACTTGGGTTAATGCCAGCAAAGTTATTTCTCCATTATAAATTATAGAAGGAAATGAAAAAAGGATAGAACTACCAAAATTTCTGGCATACATTGAAATAATACTTTCTGCTTGTCACATAGAGGAAGAAGATGCAAGTTATGCTTTGTTTTGGTTTTTAGGGGTGTGTTTCTAGGTGTATTTGTTTTGGTTTTTAGGGGTGTGTTTCTAGGTGTATCCTTTTTGAAAATTGTGTAGAAGTATGAAAAAGAAAGAATTGAGATTTAAAATATGTAATAATTGAAGTTTGTTAAGGATTTTGTATTATAAGCAGAAACATAGCCATACCTTTTAAGGGTGAAAATGTATGCATTCTATTTCACCATATGTCCAATAAATATAGTAATCAGCTAAGCCTATGGGAGAAAACATAGTTCTAACATTTGCCACTTTCATCAATGATATTTTTGCCCTTAATAATGTAGAAACAAAACGTTCCAAAAGTCACTCTGCACAAGTAGCAGAACAGGCTTACAAACAAATTTGTTTAATCATCAGACCAATAGACATATGATGGAACTTAAAGAATACATAAATTAACAAACAGCATATGACAGAACTTAAAGTATTGTAGGGTTGTGGGGCCTACCTGTTGCCAGGCTTCTATAATGAATTTCAATTGTGACTCAGGCTGGGATTGTACTTCACTTAGCTTCTCAAGCTGGAGAGGAAAAACATGAATATCTAACGCAATTTCTCACAGAAAAGGCTTATGAAAACAAGACAGGTGATATCTAGTTAAAAACAAAATTATATGCCATCCTCTAATTGCTACGGAAACTAGTTATCCATAGCAGTTTTCACCAAGTACAAGGAAAAATGTTATATTTTGAATCTCTCAAAAGATATGATTATAGCATACATGACGCGATAAACTTAGTGCCAATAATGGAAAACCTACAGTTGCCACAATGGATGAAAGGGTTTGTGGTCACCGCTGCTTGTAAATTTGCTTTGGTCAGAATAAGAATACAAACAAAGCCTTCATTCCACCCATGCACAGTTATTAGTGGCAAATAGCACTGTGCATCACAAGGCTTTATGGAGCCACGGCACAGGCTGAACAGTGTAGCGCACACTTTATTTAAGGATTCATTGTTTAATATATGTAATTTATTTATACTGCTATTATTTTTTTACAAACATATAATATAAAGAAAATGTCATGTTAAATGATAATTGCAAATAATATTTAGCTTCCTATCTTTCAAAAATAAAACAGAACAAAAAGAATTAATAGCTCTTAGAAGTTAAGAATTATAGCAATAAAAATTTTAGAATTTCGACAAGAAAAATTAGATAATTTTATCAATATCCAGACACTCAATTTGTAAAAATTTTCAAAATTTAAGCAATGCCAACCCACTCAATTTGTAAAATTTTAAAATTTCATCAATACTCAAAATAATTCATAAAAATTTTAAAATTTCAATCATGTGCAAGGACGGAGAAGAAAAGAAAAAAAGAAGAAAGATTGAAAAAAGAAAAAAGCAAAAAGCAAAAAGAAAATGAAAGAGAGAACAAGGTATTTGAAGCAAATAATGAAAATCCACCCAACCCCACAAAAATGCAAAAGAGCAAAGGTATGAATCTCCAAATTTTAGAGCCGTTTTTTCTCCTCCAAGAAAAAGTTTCGAGATAAAAAAAACCTCCAAAAAGCCACCTTCAATTGGGTATGCGCCATATTGAAGGTGGTCATCAATTCTTGTGAAAGGCGCAGAGGCTGTGCATTAACAACTATGCTTCTACAAAGTCATCGAAAAGTGCTATAGATCACAGGTATCATTACATTGGCTCCAGAACCAGAGGCAGATTACATGCATCTAGATTCAAAGGAATGAGCAAGAATGAGGCTTTATGAGAGGGTTCGAATGATCTCATGGATTTGCTATTCATGCTGAATCATATCCCTTTCTTGTGTCATGGTTTAGCATTCCAAGACTACCATTAGATGGACCTGAGAGTTGATGGTAAAGGCTTCAAAGTTTTCGTTTTTCCTTTTATTTTTCTTTTTTTTTTTTTGTGGGGTAGGAGGGCTGGGGAGTAATCAGAAAAGCAGCATGCAAAAGAATTCCAGGCAAAGTTGAAAGTGATAACATTCTCATACTAGTAGCCATCTTCGGGTTAGTGGAGAAGTAGGAAGGGATAATTCCAAAGAACAAAGTTTCAAGTGCCTAATGATGAAAGAATGCAATGCAACAGATTGCTTTCAATGACAAACACATCATTTTCTGAAATTAAAGAGGCGGTTGCAGTGGCACTGTAAATACATGTCAAGATTATCAGTTTAAATCAAAAATCAATTTGACATTTTGAGTACATATGAAGTAGACTAAAGGATTGACCCAAGATTTTTCAGAACAACATCCATTATTATAAGCATGTAACTGTTGGATTGAAATGCTTTGGAAGAAAAGAGTTTCACAAAATCTTTATTATGTAGTTCCCAGCAGATTCATGGTTGGGGAAAAAATAGGAAAAAAAGCTATAGTGGACAGCCATTCTGTCTAAACAATCATCTTGAAGAGAGTAGCATCACATAAACTGTTCGCATTTAATATATAGCAGCAGGAAATCCTTACATGTATGTTCAGCATTTGATGCAGATCCGTAAGTGCTTTCTGCCTTGACTGCATTGAATTTGAAAAATATTGCAGGTTATGGAGCGTCTAGAATAAATTAAAATAAATGCTATAACAAAAAGAAAGCATACACTGCTCACTATGGTGTTAGAATGACAAAAGAAACTCAAGTTTATAGTTACTCTCAGGTACATCATAATCTTAAAACTAAACAGCTGAAGGAAGTTTCTGTGGATAAATGAACTATTCTTGGCAAATCTGTAATTGCACGACTAGAAGAGAACACAGTTAAGATAAAAAGGGTGATTGAAGCTTCAGAAATTTCCAACACGCAAATATCTCAATGTAGAACAGTAACTTGAAATATCAAATTTATCACCCAAAATGCAGAAATATGAACCACATCAATATTCATAAAAATGTATTTGGAGATTCCAGTAAAATTAAAAACAGAAAATGACAATTGTGTAAGCTGCCAATTTCCAGGTAAAAAATGATAATCGGGTATAAATGTTCCTCATAGTTGTATTCACCCTTTATAAGACTGCAAAAATCACTTCTGCAACTTTCTTCCTGCCAATAGGCCAAAGGTTGAAAGGCTGTTCCATTCACTCAATCAGTGATATGTTAAAAGGTTCTTTATTTGACTTTAAGCACTTTAAGTAACAGAGATTAATTAGTTTTTTTAGTTTATAATATAAGTGATCTCAGGGTCAAATTATCCACTGATAATTGCTACTAAAGTTTTTGCAGATCTTCCGCTTTATCTCTCATATCAATTTTTTAATTTAATTAGGCAGTTTTTACTTCTCATGAGTCATGCCAATGGTATGATTAAATTAAATTTTTTTCCAACATACAACTAGGACCATTAAAATAACTACTTAGTTTAAACAATAAGGCATACATTCAAGCCTCCTGAACAAGCCTGAAGATTGAAAAAGTACAAATACACAAAGATTTAAGTGTATCTATATAAGATAATTAGACACTGACAAATTAGTCTATACCGTTTGATTGGAAGCCCACCGCTCATAATAATGAGTGTATCTTTCCAAAGAGTTCTTGGCCATCTCTCTCCTCCTTTCAGCTTCATCGTACTGTATCAAAATGCAATCAAGAAAAGAGGTAGCTCAAAATATTCTGAAATTCAAACAATGATGCGAAAGACAACATCAATGCATTCCTTAATTACATACCACTCCCTCTTGCTTCGCCACTTCGTAACGATTGCATGCATAAAAACCTCCGGTTCTCTCACCATGATCTGACCATGCACCAAGACACAGCCTGCAGCAAGACACAGAAAAATATCAATGCAAAAGGCAGCAGAAGTTCCAGCATCAGTTCTTAACATACAGCAATTTCAATATGATACAGAGATTCACCCAAAGCACAGGGGTTAAAAGAGTAATTGTTTCTTGTTTTGGTTTAAAAGTACAAAGGTAAGAATGATAGCATACCAGCAAAATTCAAACTTGCATGGTGGCGTGCAAGTCATGTGCATGCAGCCTTGGTTCTTTTCAATTGGACGCTTGCACTTCGGACAAGGCTTCGAGTTGGCCAGTATCCTAAAGTTGACAAAATCAGCACAAGCATGGCATGGCCATGCATTTAGACCCCAAAGAATACCGCCAATTAATGAAGCATACACCATCTTCTAAATGGAATTTAGGCATATATTCAGAAGAATAAAATCTGACATAACAATTAACTTAACATACCACCACAAATATGAAACTTAATATTTACATCATCTTAAATGAGAAACCAAACCAGACAATAGACCTTCTTGGATTAGGGAAGGGGGGAGCAAGGGAGCACAAACAGGGCAAACATGGAAAAGTATATGACGTCACTGCAGTCTAACAATAATAAGCACTCTAAATACCTCAGGTGTCCTAGACTCAGCAATCCTCAATTTATGTTGATGGTTACTTAACTCTCTTTAAACATCTCTCCAAAGCTTCACACCAAAGTTTTCGGCCATATTGCTAACATTAGAGAGGAAATTGGAGGAATAATTGTTGTCTTTTACTACTAAAGAGAAGTCCCAATTTATAATAGGGATAATTACAATCATACCAAAAATAAAAGATAACTTGCCATAAAGCTAATCCTATAAACTAGTAAACAAAATATTCACTCAATCCTATACTAGGTTACATAATAATATCAAACCGCACTAAATATTTTAGAATATTCTCTAGCACTCCCCCCAAAATTAAACATGGAGAATTCTTGTCAATATTCAACTTGGACTTAATGATATGTGCAGGCTTGTAAGTGTCGTAAGCAACAAACACACCAGGCAAGTTGATCATAATTTCATCCATAATAGAAATGAATGAAGGAATTAAAACAGTCTTCAATTTCCAAAAGAGAAGCTGTCAAAAGGCCGACAATCATGCATCACTAAATGTAGACGGAAGACCATCTAGAGTTGATCATAATTGCCATCATTTTTTTCTCCATTGTCCACAATTTCATAAGGCATAGGCTTGACAATAGAAAAGTCAATAGACCAACAGCATCATTGGGGGCTAGGTGGAAAGGAATCAAGGCAAACCTTGATTTTCAAACATAAGAGATGCGTCATTCACACCAATTTATAGGCATAACAAAAAATCTGCAAAACTGATAATAGATAAGTGTTGCACTCTTACGAATGACAGAAAATGTGCAGTGAGTGAGTTGAGTTGGTAGACCGACAAAAGATAAAGCCAACCAAACAAAAAAGTCACTAAACTACTTGAGAGATGCATTTTTTTTTTCAACCCTAAAGAACTTAATAACAGGGGGGTGTAGAGAAAGAAATTAGTAATGGCCAAAGTTCCAAACCAAACCTATGAACTAGGACCCCAAGTTATTTTGTTGATCCAACCCAATAAAAAAATAACTAAAAGAAAGAGCCTTAGGTTCAACCAAATTTTGTAAAAGGCTGAAAACTTCAGTATGGTAATAAGACGAAAGCCCAATAAAGTGGCCCATATTTCCAAGCCCAAAATTTTTCTATTTTTGTTTCCAGCCCAAAAGAAGGCAGCCCATCATAGAGGGTAACCAGCAAAAAATTGAAGTCACCAGTGGTAATACAGTTTTGACCGTATCATACCAGTGCCACAAAATTGGCAGCAATTAAGGGACACTTCCACCAGTGTGGCAGCGTGCAACAATTGTGCAGCAAGTGGCACACCAGCTAGAGGAAAAGCCGGCAAGGGAAGGAGAGGTGGTTGCGTGTTGCAGAGGCCTAGTGGCAACAGAAGCAATGGCACCCAAGTTAGCTTTGGGCACCAATGGAGGCGCTTCTTGCCAAGCATGACAAGGCTAGGTGCCAAGGTTTCAGATGGGTAACATCAATGCTGGGTGGTGCAGATTGGTGAACACGGCCAAAAATTTTTTGGCTGTTCAAAGGCAGCAGAGAACTAGATTTGTTTGGTTAGGCTTTGATAAGGGTATGTGTGGACACAACACAAACAGACTGATTAGGGGTCGAAGCTAAGGGGTTGTTTGGTTTGGAGCAATAAAAGTTGTTTGAGGAAAAAAAATGATATTTTTATACTGGGAATAAGGGGGCTACCGCCACACGTCACCACGTGTGGCGGTGCCAATAATGGATTGACATTAAGGTTGCAACCAAAGCAGGGTTTCAAAAAAGAACCAGCTCTGATACCATATTAGTTAGGAAATTGGAGGAATAAGTATTGTATTTCACTACTAAAGAAAAGTCCCAATTTATAGCAAGGACAATTACAATCATATCAACAATAAAAGATAACTTGCCATAAAACTAATCCTATAAACTAGTAAACAAAATATTCAATCGATTCTATATTAGGTAACATAATAATATCAAACCATACAAAATATTTTAGAATATTCTCTAAAAACTAACAAAGAAATAAAGCAAGGAAAACGGCCCCAGTTTGTATCAAATGTCAAGGATGTTTCTAAATAGATCAGCAATACCACTGATTGATACTATACAGTGGTGCTAAAGTAATCATTAAGGCATATGCATTTGTTAGATATCCTGTAAATAGCAGGTTATGTTGTCCATATATCTTATAACATGAACATACCAAATCAAATCTCTTCAGTATCATTTCAGAACAGGCATCTAGGTAGAACAAAAGCAAGACCTACGTAGTTTTTAAAATGCACACCAGAAGAAGTACCATTTAAGGAAAAATTAAACACAAATATCTCTAGATAACTAGGAAACTGAGAATGGTTAAGTAATACTTCTAAAATACAATTATGTGAAAAAAATTACAATTCATGACACTGTCAACAGTGTTCAAACATCTCAACCTAGAGAAATTCATAAGATATCAGAGGACCAAACATAAATTTTGGATGCCAGAATACGTCAGAAAATAAAATTGTGTACATTCTTTCCAGCACTTCAAAGCATGGGATGTCTCAATAATGTTCCTAGAACTTTGGCATGTAATATTAATACAGCACAAGATTTTAACAGACATAATATTTTCATCGCAAATTCATATAGCTTTATGGCTTCAGGAAAGCTATAGTGATTTTTATTTTCTTTATCTCCAGTCAGAGGCCACTGCACAAGACTTAAGAAGACTATACACTAGCACCTCATAACTTCCCACAACCAAAAAATATTTAATTACAAATCTCCTTAGATGTAGCTACTGCCAGAGTTACAGAATCACGTGGCATCTTGTTTCAAATGTTCAATCTTGGAGAGCATTTTGTTATCCACAAGAACATGAATCATTCCATCTTCAATTTAATTCAATAATTCTTAATCAAGAAGAGCTAGGTATAGCCTTTTAAAAATGGAATATGAATATTGATGCAAACAACTTTTTACAGATAGCAATTTAAACCGACACCTAAATGAAATAATATATGTGCATGCCCAAAGAAATTACCCTACCAATTCATGTTTTCTGACTCTGCACTGTTTTTCAAAACCCACTTTGCCACAGTTTCGCAGTCCACTGGCCGATGAGCTTCTTCTGTGCACTGATCACACCACCAGCTCGTAACACTTAACAAGACAATTCCCATAACGAAAAAAGAAGAAAAGTAAATACATCATAAAACCCAACTTACATTCCAACAGAAGCTATGTGAACAACTGCAAGTGACGTCATAGCTTCCACTACCAACAACATATTCCACAGCAGAGTCACAGCCAGGAGCCGGACACCACTTAATCTGTAAAGAAACATAAAATTAGAAATTAACACATTAGGGTATACCAGTCATCTCAAGGGAGTTCCAGATGAAGTCATTAATCTCTCAATTTTACAAGAGTTAGCAGGGAAAGATGATGCCGCATATAGATGTTAAATCAGGATTTATTTCTCTACAGCATCTCATAGAACAAATAGCCTTGTACAGTAATTAAGACTATATAAATAATAATCTAGTGCCACTCTCACACCCAAACTACAACGAACTAAGCGCAACCAAACATTCGAAGAAATATAAGGGCAAATTATATTGGAAAAACAGCAGAGCATATTCTTCTTGTCGGTAAAAATTGTATCTGAGACAAACAGAAACCAATAATCATTCTAATTAGATCATCTCGTTATCAACAAAAATTTTAAATATAACAATACTACCACTGGTCTTTGTCATATTAATGCACAGCAGTATTAGAAGCAGTAAAAACAGTAGCAAACAAGACCAGACAAAAACAACAGAAATCCACATCCACCTGATAAAGTCACGATTTTATAGCATATATGCACCCCCATTGTGGTTAATTTTTGCACTCATATGGAGAAAAATGGTTACATTATGCTTGCATACATTCAAAAGTGTTATTCATGACCATTTGGAGTTTGGATGCATTCTTGATGAGATTTGATGGAATTCAGACTTTATTTACACTTAGACAATATTCTTGTCCGAGTTTTAGTTGTCATGGCCGCAAAAGGAGGTGTTGCACCCACAAAGGCGAAAGCGACAGAATTCTGGACATTCTGCCACAACCAGGATCGCAGCCACAAAGCAAGGTGGCATGACTGCGAGATCAAGAATGGCAACTGCAGAAGAAGAACTGTGAGAGGGATAGTGATGCGATCCGAGAGGGATAGTGACGCGATCCAAAGATCGCGTCGAATTTTATTTTAGTATTTATTAATTTTAGTTTTATTGATTAATGGGTTTAATTAATAAATTAGGCCATATGGACTTTTTAGGATAGAGTCTGATAGTTTTAATATAAATAGTAGTTGTTATTCAGTTGATGGAGAAGAATAATACAGAGTGTTTTCAATTAATTCAGGTTTCTTTCCAATTCCCTGAAGTTGATTCTTTCAATTTCTCGTGAGTTTCTATCCCAAATCGAGTCATTCCGAATTGGTTAGAGTGATTCGTAACGTATCAATCAGCAACCGGTGTGCTGATTGTGGCCGTTCTTATCGGGTTCAATCCAATCCTACTACGTTGGGTCGGCGTTCTTCGCCCGGTTCGCGTCCTTGGGGGTTATCAGATTCGGGTCCGATTACACCGTCCTATCCGACGCGATCGTTGATCACGTCAATTTGATATCAGAGCCATCTTGTATCGAATTCTAATTCGATACACGATCCGGAGTATCAAAAAAAAAATCAAAATTAAAAAAAAAAGGAAAACGCCGCCGCTGCGCCACCGTCGTTGCCGCCGCAAATTTGCACCGCTCAGTTGTTTCACGGCCGCAATCAACCCCACCGCCACCGCCGCCGCCGGGGAAAACAAAAAAAAAAAAAAAATAAGTCAAATTGTCGCCGCCACGAACTACCGACAGCCGCAGCCACGATTCCGACGCCGCCGTGGCCGATTCACGGCCACGACTACCACCAAAAGCACCGTCGCCGCGAGCCCGTTCCATCTCACCGCCAATCGTCGCCAGCGGAGAAGCAGGTCCGCCGCAATTCCACCGCAAACCGCCGCGACCACCGTCTGAAAAATTCCGCCCGATCCGCCGCCTACCTCCGTCTACCGCCGTCGTTAAGGACCGCCCAGGGCTGGCCGACGCCGGCCAATTCCACAGACAATCGCCGGTGAAATCAGGGATTTCTCCGCCGCCGCCGCCACCTCCTCTGCCTGATTTCATATTTTTTTTAAAAAAAAAAAAGTTTCTATTGGGCCGACTTTACTTGGGCCAAAAAAATCCTGTTAGGCCGAGGTTGTCTGGGCCAAAATTATTCTGTTGGGCCGAGATTATTGGGCCGCGTGTCAAGTGGGCTGGAAGCAGGATCTGGGCCAAATTGAAACTGGGCCAGGCTTGAGAAAAAAAAAATCATTGGGCCGAAGGAATTGGGCTGGACCAGAAGCTGTTGCCGGGCTGGACCTTCTGACGTGGTAAGGCCGTGTTTGGTTACAGTTTTTCGTTTCAGACTAAGGGCCTGTTTGGCTGCGAAATTTTATTTCTGCTTAAGGACCTGTTTGGCTGCAGAAATTTTATTTCTGCTTAAGGGGCTGTTTGGTTACTGAATTTTTTTTAAAAAAAAGAGGCGAAAAAAAAAGAGAAGAGGCCAAAAAAAAAAAGGGCCAAAAAAAAAAAGAAAAAAAAAGGGAGCAACAAAAAAAAGGAGGGGAGTTTATTTAGTTATCTATTTATTTATTTTGGAGATGTGTTAGGCCCGCATTTCAACTTTAATCACGTTGGATGGCCAGTCAATATTCAGACCAAGGTAATGGCCCTGACGAGACTAAGTTCTTATTCAAATCTCTCTCTGATGAATTGAGGAAGCTTACCAGAAGTGTGAAGGGTATGCAGGACAGGATGACAGATGTGCAAGACCGATTAGGGCGCGTAGAAGCGTCCCAAGCTGCAACCCTAGAAAGAGACAGTTTACTGTCCAGACCGACTGGACGCAGAGGCAGTCCCGTGCCAGGCCGAGCTCAGGTTAGGGACGGACATGGGCATCATGTCAGGCCAGTAAGACAAGATCGACGAGGCTACGAAGAGACAAGAAATAAATATACACTATCCAGACATTATAATGTCAGAGATTATGGATCGAATGTGGATGAGTACAACAAGCCATCCAAGGTATCAGATTCTCATATTGGAAGTCAAACTCGGGTGTGTTTTAATTGCTTTCAGCGTGGGCATAGCATGAGTGAATGTCGAAACGAAAAAGTTGATACCCATATCGACATTAGCAAAGTTTTGGGAGAGAAGAAAGGCCCACCCATTGAGACGCCATCTTTTACTCAAGTGAAAATTGCAAAGAAGATGCCATCGGATGAAGTACAACATGAAGATAATGGCAGTGATAATACACATCTAGAAACTAAGGAGAAAAGTGAACAGAAAGAAATAACGAAATCAGTAGAAATTGAAAGGGATAAAGCTGAGATAGAAGAAGCCATAGAAATTAAAGTGGAACTTGAGGACATCCACAAGCATGAAGAACAAACCAAGAATTGGGAGATTAAACTTCTACAGAGCCACGTGTACATTGATCCATTCGACTATCTAGCAGATCCTATGTCCAATTATACTGTACAAGAGTTGAAGATAGTTTTACCTGCAGAGAGTACACATGCATATCCGAATAAGTCGTCAATGTCCTTTTATATTCCTTTATATAGTTTGTTGCTGATATTTCTATGTTGGATCCATAAGAAGATAAAGCTGAAGTTTCAGCGAGGCGATGAAGGGTTAAAGGACTTCCAGAGATTCGTGTTTGACCCAGGAGGACACAGATTCGAATTGAGGACAATTCGCCTTCAAGAAAAGGGGTATGACGCGATCCAAGGATCGCGTCGAATTTTATTTTGGTATTTATTAATTTTAGTTTTATTGATTAATGGGTTTAATTAATAAATTGGGCCATATGGACTTTTTAGGATAGAGTCTGATAGTTTTAGTATAAATAGTAGTTGTTATTCAGTTGATGGAGGAGAATAATACAGAGTGTTTTCAATTAATTCAGGTTTTTTTCCAATTCCCTGAAGTTGATTCTTTCAATTTCTCGTGAGTTTCTATCCCAAATCGAGTCATTCCGAATTGGTTCGAGTGATTCGTAACGTATCAATCAGCAACCGGTGTGCTGATTGTGGCCGTTCTTATCGAGTTCAATCCAATCCTACTACGTTGGGTCGGCGTTCTTCGCCCGGTTCGCGTCCCTGGGGGTTATCGGATTCGGGTCCGATTACACTGTCCTATCCGACGCGATCGTTGATCATGTCAGATAGCAGTCAGGCTCGGAGTGGCAACAGCAGAGGAAGATGGCGTAGTCATGGCATTTGAGATCACAATGGCAAGATGCGATTCGAGGTGCAGTCAGGACACATTTTTAAGGGCGTTTTTGTCCATTCCTTAAAATTATTTCAACCGTAACCGCCCAAACCTATAAATACCCAATTATACAGTCACTAGAGAGTTTTAGAGTCTTAAACATTAGAAAACACCTAGAGATCAAACAAGCAAGCATAGGAGAAGCTAAAAAAGAGGAATCTGCACTAAGTTGGAGAGGATTCATTCTTTCCACGCAATCAATATATCTAGACTAACTTTCTCTATTCTTTTTCTCATATTATTGAGTAGGTGGATGATAAATTATTTAGCCATGGTTTTGTTTGAATATATTATGAATTTCTAGACTTATTTTTGGTTCCCCATGATTGTGTTTAGTGAATAATGGATGCCCAATATTATGATTAATTGTCATTGTGCTTATTATTTACACTTAGTGATTTGCATTGTAATTCAAGGACTTGATCAACCTTTTCATTAATCTATAGCTGTGCAGGGAATAACGAGAGCGAATCCTATGCAATAGACATCCAACTGTAAACATTAGTTTCGTGAAAATAACAGGAATCAAATCACAGAATTATTAAATTGTTAATCATAGAACTTAATCCTCAATTTGGTCAGGTTGTGGGGCACAAACGATTTTGAATTAGAGTGCTAGAGAGTACAAGAGGATATCTTAACAATCTTAGGATTAATCCATGACAAAACAATTAAATTGATAATTGGCATAATTTGACATACATTAAAAACCAACACATTACAAGAGACTGAGTTCATCATCTTTGAGACTTTGTTACTTCTTGCTTATTGCTTTGCTCTCGATGTGTTCATTAATTGCTTTCTTTCTTATTTTATCAACATCACCTTAGCTCAACTTAACTAATAGATACTTAGCTATATCAATAAACACATATACACCCTCCTTAAGGATTCAATACTTGAACTCACTGAGTACTTCTCTTACACATTTATAATTTTTGTGTGTTGACAAAACACATCTCCACCTAAGAAGATTCATCTCCAGTTAATACAATTTTTTATGTCAACCCAATTTATAAAAATTGTGAATATTGTCAAGGGTTACTCTCACACACACATAAACTCACAAAACACATAGAAATAGAAATGGACCCGTATTAAATAACAATAGGCAAGCTCAAGAAGTCCAACCTCAACTTTAAGGGGAAAAAAAAGAGCAATACACACAATAACTAACAGCAAACTCAATTATGGGGTAGACAAAATTAGTCAGCCATTATATGTGGAAAAAAGGATCTAGAAATCCTTATATACTGCACAATTTCAGAAAAAAAAAAAATGCTCACCTTACGGCTGTCCTCAACATAAGATCTAAGAAGATAACGGTGATACTTCTCCTTATCCTCATCAGAGGCCAACTTTTCAATCATATCTTGGCCAACAGCAGCACCACAGGATGGATCAGGACACCTTAGCATCAAGCATCCAGGGCCATCATTGATGGATGTGCTAATGTAAGCTAAAGAGCAGACAAAAATGATAAATCAATTATATTTAACTCTTGGCTCCCCAATAGGGGGAAGTCTGTATATCAAGTATAAATGGACAATTAGCATTGTCAAGTTAGGTATCTTTTCAGCTTCCAAACATTGGCATAAAGCATCTAAGGGCATCATTGATAAGCATGCTAATGTTAGCAATAGTGCAAACAGAAATGATAAATCAATTATATTTAACTTTTAGATCCCTAATATGAGGAAGTCAGAGTGGCAAGTAAAAATGAATAATTAACAGTGGCAAGTTAGATAGCTTTTCAACTTTGAGCCATGGCAGTTACAAACTTTGACCAAAAATGAAGAAAAAATGGTTGTCCCTCAGGATCATGCTTGTAGGCCACTACATCTGTTTCACAGGATAAGATACCTATTACCATAAGCATGTTAAAAAATTCTAATAAATTTTCATATAACACCATACAGCAAGCAATACAATATCTCCAGTGGATCCTTGGCATCACTACAGGTGTACCTGTAAAGTAGACAGAGTTGGAGGTCATGATAGAGCACCCTAACAAGGCTACTTCAGATTCCCCTCACCATTCAACCCTATTGTCTGAGAAAAATAAATCCCCACTTCTCAACCACCCAAATTACATCACAAACATGACTCCTGTAACAGACACCATTCAAAACAGAGACCCTTAAGAAATCACCCATATGGCAGGATCAAGATCCAACTTTAAAGTATACAGAAGCTACTGGGATATTTCCAGTATAATAAAGAACCACCAAATCAACTACCTTAAATCCCATGAATTACATACCCCTCGAAGTACCAAAACTTTTTATTTTCTTTGCTTGAGTTAATGGTTCGATATTCACAAACTATTGCTCAAAAATGATTCAATCATTTCAGATTTCTGCAAAGTAGGCATTACACAAGGACTTGAACCAGATGGATTTTACTAAGTTTCACCATATGAATTAAATTGGATTATAGAAAGAGATTTCCCAACACAGACCATCCATTCCATAGCAAATTCTGTGTTTCGTTATGTAGGTTCAAACCTTCTCCCTTTGTTATAGACTTCAGAGAACAGAGGCATTCATCAGCATTTTATACCACTCAATAAGTTGAACACAATATTCTTTAATCATTTCAATTTGTAAAAGCACTGCAGCCATCACATCTTAATCATTTAACAGAAATTTCAATAATGTGTGAACCTTATGCTGCTGCAGCTCATCATATTTTTCCCCACTGTGAAAGAAAAAAAAGGAGAATAAGCTTAACCGTCATGCCCCAGTTCCACACGATAATTATTATGAAATAATTATGGAAACAGAATTCATTCTAGATAGTCATTTTGTACTGTCAAATTGCAACGATCCCCCTATCCAACACGGAGCTTAACGAAAGCCAAGGGAGTTGAAGCACAGAAGGACGATCGATGAATACATTAAAGAGTTCACCACTCTAATACTTCAAATCCCTAACATGTTGGAAGAGAATCTTCTCTTCTTTGTTGATGGGCTCCAAATGTGTGCAAAGCTAGAATTGTAGCAATAGATGTCAAAGTGGTGGACAAAGATATCGTCGTCTATAATCCTAATAGGATCAACAAATCCTCCAAGGGAAAGGAAAAGTACAACTCCGGCAAAAGTTGGAAGAGAGGGGTGTGATTTCAAGAAACCACCCCTTAAAAAAAAGGGGAAACTCTTCAAATCGTAAGACATGCAAGGAGAAGAAGAATGTCTTTATCCCTCATGGGAATTATTTCATGTGCAAGAAGCTCGAGTCCTTGTCCACTATTCAAAAAGAGCATGATTCTAAATCTATCGAGGAGGCCACAACTAGAAAAAGTTCGTTGTAGCTCCTCCATAGCTTCAAGGCTAAGCCTATGCCAACAACAACCAGAAAAGGGCTTATGTTCATCGAAGCACAAGTGATTGGGAAGTCTACCAAGGCATTGTTAGACATAGGGCAACCCACAACTTTATATCCGATGTAGAGGCCAAAAGATAGGCATTCAAGTGACTAAAGGCGACAAATGGATGAAGATACTAAACGCTACTACCAAACCCACTTATCAGGGTTGCCCAAGGGTGAAGACAAAGTTGGGCACTTGGGAAAAGTAGTCATCCCAATAAGGCCCGTGGATGATTGACATAATGTTACGCAAAGACTTCCTACACAAGATAAGTGCCGTTCCCACGTCATTCTATGATTCAATCTGTATTTTGGATAAAAGGGCATGTGTATGGTGCAAGTCGTGGGTACCAACCTAAAGAAGGCCAGAAGTAATCATCTACAACAAAACTAACCAAAGGCATCAAAGAACGTAAAACTAACATTTTTAGCCACCCTAAATGAGGAACCAAAATTGACGTGGTTGGTAGCATATTGTTTGTCATCAAGGAAGTCTTTGAAAAGAATGACGATGTTATGCTCAACAAGTTCCCTAGAAAACTTCCACCTAGTAAAAGGGTGGACCACGACATTGAGCTAAAGCCAAGAGCCAAGCTGCCACTAATGGAGTAAGAGGAACTTCATAAGCAATTAAAGGAACTACTAGACAAAGGGATAATCCAACCATCCAAGGCACTATATAGCATACTCATGTTCTAATGAAAGCACAATAGGTCATTAAGAATGTGTATTAACTATCGGCACTTAAAAAGGTAATAGGAAAAATAAATGCCCCATTCCTTTAATCAACAACTTGTTTGCCAAACTCAGTAAAGCTAAGATATGCATGAAAATAGATTTACCAAAAGACTGCTACAAAGTCCGACTAGCCGAAGGTGACAAGCTGAAAACAACTAGTGTGACTCATTATGAGGTCTTTAACAAACTAATCACGCCCTTCGGCCCACCAAACACCCCAACAATGTTTTACATGAACCGAATCTTCTACCCATCCTAGGACAACTTCGTTTAGTATAATTAAACAAAATTGTTATTTACAGCAACATGCTAAAGAGCATGTTAGAGGTTCTAAGCACTAAGAGAAAACTAGTTGCACATGAAGAAAGAGTAGCGTACATTTGCCACTAATGAAGTACACTTCTTGGGGCACATTATTAGGCATAAAATACTTAAGATGGACTCGGCCATAGTTAAAGCAATCAAAGAATGGGAGCCATTGACAAAGGTAATTGAGCTACAATGGTTTCTTAGTCTAGCTAACTATTAATAGAAATTCATCAAAGGCTACTCGAAGAGAGCATCACCATTTACAAACCTCCATAAGAAGAATAAGTCATGCGAATAAACTAAGAGGCATATATAGGCCTTTAAGGAATTAAAGGCAACAATATGAGAGAGATATGTTGGTATTGCCAAATTTTGAGATGTTAGAGGTTCACATGGATGCCTCTGATTTTGCCATAAAGGAGTATTAATGCAAGAAGGCTATACAATAGCTTTCAAGAGCCAAATGTTTAATAATACTAATAGAGATTAGAAGGTGCATGAAAAGAAAATGTTGGCAAACATCCACCATCTTAGAGTGTGGCGACATTAATTGTTGGGTGCCAAGTTCATCATTTATACCGACAACATGGCTACAAGTTACTTCCAAAATCAAAAGAAATTTTCCTCAAGCAAGATGGATGGCAAGACTTTCCAGCTAAGTTTGATTACATGTTGGAGTATAAGCCTGGCAAGGCCAATGTAGTCGCCAATGCTTAAGCCGTGAAGCTAAGTTCACTACCATAAACCAAGTCAATGGTAAATTAGATAAACTTATATGACAAAACTTGGAAAAGGACCCACTTACTAAGGAACTAATAGAGTTGGCTAGCGAGGGAAGGACACAATGGCTCTAGGAAAGGAAAGCCTTCTCTACACCAAAGGACAATGCTTGTTCATTCTAAAATGGGGTAACTTGCAATGGGTCTTGATTACGAAATGCCATGACACTAAGATAACTAGGCTTCAAAACAACAACATACAATAGCACTACAAGAGAGGCAATATTTTGAGCCACAAATAAGGGACTTTGTGAAGCAATACATGAGAACGTGCCTCGATTGCCAACAAGATAAGGGAGAAAACAAACCAACAAGGTTGCTTGAACCCTTCCCCATAGCTGAACAATTGTGGGAATCAATCACCAATAACTTCATCAAAGTATTACTGAAATCTGACATATAGATTTTTTAAGTATGAAACATTCATACCATGTTCTATAGATTGTACAGCTATGGAAGCCGCACAAGCATTCTTTAAGAATGTTAAGAAGTATAAGGGCTATCAAAGACCATCATAAGTGACTAACACCCATCTTTGTGAGGAAGCTTTGGACAGAACTATTCAAGCTACTAAGGACTAAGTTAAGCTTGCCACAAGCTTTCACCCCCTACTAATGAACAAACAGGGTAAGGTGGATGCCTTTCTTGAGAGCTATTTGACGCACTTTGTGAATGCTAACCAACGAGATTAAGCTACACTATTGATCATAGCACAATTCCACTACAACTCGCAAAATAGCAAAGCCACAGGGAAAAGCTTGTTTGAGCTTGTGGTAGGGCAACTACCTACACTGCATTATGAACTCCAACAAAGGAAGAAGCCCAAAAGCGCTAACAATAGCTTAGCCATGAGAAGAACAAGTGGACTTAGCATGGTCCAGCTCACTATTGTAAATGGCGTGCCATGGCGAATGGCACTGATGGCGTAAGATTTGCACCATTCGATGAAGATGGCTCACGCCTTCTCTCTGGCGCGCCATAGGCAGTCACCAGAGCGCCATTTCCCTTAGCGATCTGGCACACCAGAGAGAAATCGTGCGTGGGGAAGGTTTGTAGGGAAGAATTATGTTTTTTTAAAACACGTTTGTTCGCCTCGATCCCTAATTTCACAGCGTCGTTCAACACGGTTGCCAAACACATCCTTGTTCGCCTCGATCCCTCACCTTCGTTCAACAGCCGTCTGCCTTTGCGTCTGCAAACGGCCATCTACGTCTAGACCTGCATCTGCGAACGACCGTCTGCGTCTGCGTCTGCGTCTGGCTTTTCATGCGAGCTATCTCCATCTACGTCTAGGCTTTCATGCGAGCCGTAAGACGAGCAGTGGGCAGTAGGGCGCAACCGAGCTGTCTTCCACTGAGCAGTGGGCAGTAGAGTGTGTTTGTTTGAGTAATTTCTATGTTGCAGATTTGGGGTCTGGACAATAGCATTGTAAGTTTTTTTTTTTAAGTTTTGTTTATTTCTATTATTTTTTGGAATGTGTTTGAAATATTCTACGCCGATTCATTATGTAAGTTTATAAAGGATATTTTGTTATATTTTGGCAGCAATTGAATTTGTTATATTCTGCGCCGATTCATTATACCATATCAAGATGTCGACTTCTGATGAGTCGAATTCAAATCGAAAGGACCCAGCTTGGAATTATGCTATATTAGTCAATCCAAAAAACACAAACGACGTCAAATGTGTTTTTTGTGATAAAGTTTCCAAAGGGGGGGGATCACACGGCACAAACAACACCTTGTTGGAGGCTTTCGAAATCCAAAGGCGCGTTCAAAATGTCCCGAACATGTAAAGGAAGATATTAGAAATTTAATGGAAAAGAAGAAAGACTTGAAAAATCAAATTGATGCAATTCCTCATTTTGATTTAGTGGCTGAGGAATTTGAGGAGGATGAATACAACAAAGACTTGAGCCTTGGCAAGCGTCCATCTACTAGTTCATCAACTGCATTAACTAAGAAAGTGAAGTAGATGAGCCCCATTGACATGTTTTTTATGCGTAATACTACCGAGGTACTAAAATGTAACAGTAGTAAAAAAAAATTTTGAAGTTTGATGAAGCTACAAAAATAAAGAAAGAGCATATGGTGCAATAGTTTGCACGATGAGCTTATGACAATATGCTACCTTTTAATGTTGTCAATTCTGATACTTTTAGGCAAATGTTAGAAGCTTGTTTTCAGTGTGATCCTGGCACCAAGCCACCAACTTATCATAAGTTAAGGGTGACTTGTTTGAAAAAAGAGTTGGAACACACAAGTGGTCTTTTGAAGACCCATAACGAGGCAATGGCAAGATATGGTTGTTCATTAATGGCAGATGATTAGACCGATAAAAAGAATAGGGCATTGATTAATTTTTTGGTGAATTGCCCAAAAGGGAGCAAATTTATTGTATCGGTCGATGCTTCGGAGTATTCTCACACTGGTGAGAAAATGTGCGAGTTGTTATCAAAATACATTGAACAAATTTGTGAGAAAAATGTAGTGCAAGTAGTTACTGATAGTGCGAGCACAAATGTTGTTGCTGGTAAGAAAATTTCAATGCATTTAATTCTGTTATTTATTTTACTTACATTAGTAATTATTTATGAAATATTAATGTTTATATTTTTTTGAACCAATAGGAAGACTTTTTGAGGCTAAATATAAGCATTTGTTCTGGACTCCTTGAGCTGCTCATTGCATAGGTCTTATTTTTGAAAATGTCTTCAAAGTAGAAACTTTGAAGCAGGCGTATGAGCGAGCAATGATGATCAATAGATATATATATATATATATAATAGGCCAAATCTTCTGAACACGATGAGAGAGTTCACTAAACAAAAGGAGATGGTTCGAGCAGGGAAGACCAGATTTGCCACTGCTTTTTTGACAATGGGATATATATACATATGAGGCTATGGATAGGGCGAAGGAAGCAATAATGGCCTCATTTAACAACAATGAAGAAAAATATAAGAACAAATTTAAGATTTATTGATAGGAGATGCAGCTTCGTCGGCCTTTACAGGCAGCAAGCTATTTTTTGAATCCAGAATTCTTTTATGAAAACCCCAATATTGAAAATGATCCAAAGATTACAAATGGCCTGCACAAATGCATAGAAAAGTTGTTTCCAAATGATGTACAAGATAAGATTTATCAAGAGCTTTCTTTGTAAAGAAATGCTGAAGGCCAATTTAGATTTGCACCGGCTGTTAAACAAAAAAAATTGTGAGCACCAAGTATTTATTATATAAAATTAAATATATTTATTGTTTCATATAACGATAAATAACTACTGTATGTTGATATTTGTTTTGTGAAGCCGAATGGTAGAAAGATTTTGGAAACAACACTACAAATTTGCAAACCTTCGCAATTAGAGTTCTTAGTCTTACTTGCAATGCATCAGGTTGCGAAAGGAATTGGAGTGTTTTTGAAAATATAAGTATATAATTTATATGTGTCTATAAATATTATTAATTCATTAATAAAATATTTTAATTTAAAGTTTAATTTTTGCAGCTTCAATCCAAGAAAAGGAATAGATTGGCTCAAAAGCGCATGAATGATTTAGCTTATATCAAATATAACCGGCTTTGAGACGTTTTGAAAAACGTTATCAGCTTGATCCTATCAATTTAGAGAATGTTGATGAATCTAATGAATGGTTACTTGGAAAATTGAATTCAAATGAGGACACCTTTGTGCACGAAGGCGATGACTTAACTTGGGGTGATGTTTCTAGAGCTTCTGAGGTTGAAGAAGAAGCATATGATTTTCGATCTATAGCAACGAAAAGGGCAGGATCAAGTTCAAGAGGCATTATATCTAAATATAGATCATATCAATTAGTGGATGAAAATGATAAAGAAGACGCTTATGAGTAGAATGAGCCTGAGTTTCAATCCGATGATGGGAATAAAGATGAAAATGATGTAGAAAGTGATTGTGATTTTTTTGATATTGATGATTAACAATTGTAATATTTACATAATTTATAATGTTTATTTGATTATATTTTGAACTTGAAATGCTGGTTGTCAAATTTTATAAAGATGATTTGTAGTTGATGCTTGAAAGTTGAAATGAATTATATATCCCTTTATCAATGCTATTTGCTTTTTTTAATTAAAGTTGCTTTTTTAATGATTATTTTATATTTCAAAGATATATATTAAAGACATAAATATTTTTAATTAATTTGATTTCATGTGCGCCATATTTCAAAATGGCGCACGCCATGCGCCATGGCTCCAGTAGAAGTTTAACACCACGCCACGCCATTTACCTTTCAAAACTATGGTCAAGCTTGAAGAAAGCCCAACAAAAGATGAAGAAATAGAGCAATGAGACTAGGCAACCACTAGAATTTGAGGTGGGAGACCAAATACTAGTAAAGCTACTTCCGCAATAATTCAAGGCATTGCAAAGCATTCACAAGGAACTTATGACGAAGTCTGAAGGACCATCTAAACTGCAAACTCCCACCCACATTGAAGATTCATCCAATCCTCCCCGTAAGCATCTTAAAACCATATCACAAAGATAAGAAAGGGCAAAGCCAAGAAAATTCACAAGAAACACCTCCCATTGTGGCCATCTTTCAATAAGGAGATTAAAGAGGTGCTGACATCAAAAGTCATAAGGAAGAAAGGCACCACCAAGTACGCAATACTAAATCAAGTGAAGGGATTATCTAAGTTTAAGGTAACACAGGAAAGCAATGACGACTTGTAGCAATTCCAAGACCAACTCAAGGTGCACGAGGCAATGGGGGCATTACTAACTTAGATAGGGTAAGTTGTCACACCAAGCAAACTCCAAGCACCTGACAAGTTAACTCGTACATGCACATCAAAACTTAGAGGTTAACAAAAAGAGTTCTTTTTACATAATGTGCATGTAGTAGTCACTAGAATCGTCTAAAACTTTTTAGTAGGGACTTAGAATAGTTTACAAGAATTTCACAACTTTGCAAAACACATCTAGAAAGTTTTAAGACATAGGAACATTTTGCATAGTCAATTTGTATGATCGGATCAAAATGATCCCCACCATACATTTAAGAGGTGGAAAGTATATATAGCCATAGAGGCTTCAATTATAACCCATTAAGTAATCAAATTATAATCGAGTAATAAAAGCGTCCTTCCCTTGCAACTTTATTGTGTGCCTTCTTCGCTTCACTTTGCAATCTTTCCGTGTTCTTTGCCACTCTCTTCACGCTTTGCATGTCTTCAATTCTTTAAAGAAAAGTAAGCTAACTTAACTAACCGTACGATATGGTAAATGAGTTAATTGTTGCACAATTAGGCTTGTTATAGGAACAAGGTAGTGACAAGTAGTTGCAATTAAAAAGGATATTATCCCAAGTAAGGTAATTAGTCCTTTTAATCTCACAAGAGAAACACAATCTAATGTAAAATTAAACTAAGAATATGATGAGCTCCTTGTAATAATTATCTAACGTATCTACAACATTGGAGTTGTCCCCATGTTCCTGATCCTAGCAAAGAGCTACCAAAAAAGATAAATTGAAAACTTCAAAAGTAAAAACAATAAGTGAAAAAACTAATTTATTATTTTAGTTACAAGTGTATACGCTTCCATCCAAATATTTAATGATTAATAAAAACTAACAAAATTGACACTTTAAGTGCAAGTAATTCAAATTATGAATCACAAGTTCATTGTATTTAAATAATAAAGAAAATTAAAAATATAAAGAATATTTTAAAAAAATGAAAAAAGAAAGCTAAAAAGAGAAATATTGTGAGAAAAACAAATAAAAAATGTGCTAAAAGAAAAGAGAAAAAGAAAATGATAGAAAAATAAAAACTAAAATTAGTGATAGTCGTGTAATTTTATAGTGTGCAATTAAAAAGCCTTACTTCAATAATAACATAGTATAGATATAGATTAAAAATATAAATAATATTTAAAATAAGAAAAAAGGAAAGATGAAACAAATTCAAAAATAGAGAAAATTCAAGAGAAAAGGGCAATCAAAAGAAAAGAGAAAGAAAGTGACTAAAAACTCTAAACATGCTAATGAAAAATGATTATATAAATTTATAATGTACAACTAAAGCGTCCAACTTCCATGTCAGTATAAGTATTAGACATATAGTATATAAATGAAGTAATGATATACTAAAAATTAGATTTGAGCAAGCTTGGCCCGTAGTTGTTAGAGGCGCGTGCCATTATGAAAGGCACTCAAGGAGCTAGAAAATCGCCTGCCACAACATTTGGCGACATTCGCACGCCATAGCACCTTTTCGCAAGCACACAAGCGCGCCAAAGGAAAGGTATGTTTCTAGGTTTTTTTTTTCTTCAACGATTTTTCCATCATAGATTAAGGAAAATGCTGCCTAAGTTCCTCAAACCTAACCCACAAAAATAGCAACTGCAATAGAGAAAATACAAAGGCCCTACGATTCTCACAGGTCTCACAAGTTTGACGCAATATCTTCCATTGCACCCCCTCACGCAGCCCCTCTCCCTTCAATTCTCTAATGCTCGCCAAACACCTTGCTTCAGTTTCTCTTTTAGGTAAGTTTTTTTATTTTGTTTTATAATTTTTTATTTTCTTTTTTTGTTTCTACTTTTCTTCTGAATCGAAGCAAGGCAATTAGTTTCTCCTTGATTTTCCTTTTTTATTATTATTTGTTTGAATTATTTGTTTATGAATTTACGTTTTCTTCTTGTCATTGTTAGTTTTGTCCAGGTTTGCTGCATGCCAACTACTAACAATGGAAAAAACTTGTCTTTTAATTATGTGCACGGTCAACAAAGTTTCTAATTGCTACATGTTTTCTAATAAAGATGGATTATTTTGCTTATTTGAGATTTGAGTAACTACAAGTTGGTGTATGATTGTATGTTGCTTATTATTATGTTTTCATCTTTTGATTCAATAACAATGCCTTCTTCTAATACTTCCAACCAAAAAGACAATACCTAGAATTAGGCTTTGTTGCCTAATCCCAACAATACAAATGATGTTAAATCGAAGTTTTGTGAAAAATTTATAAAAAGAGAGATTACACATCAGAAACATCTTATTGAAGGATTTCTAAATACAAAAGCATGTCCCAAGTGTCCCAAACATGTTAAAAATATGCTCAAAGCCTACATAGAAAAAAGGAACTGAAAAATCAAATTAATGCATCACCTAAGTTTGATATAGTTGTTGAAAAGCATGATAATTGGGAAGAACAGGTTGCATCATCAAGTCATAGGAAATGACCATCTAGTGCAAGTCCCTCATTTGCTTCGAGTCCCATTAACTTGTTTTTTGCATAATCTATAGAAGATGTTCTAAAAGAGAAGAAAGGAAAAAGTATTATGAAAATTGATGAAGCTTTGAGGATAAAGAAGGACCATGCAGTGCAAAAATTTTGGAGGCAAATGTACAACGCTGAAATCCCATCTAATGCCATGAAACATGATAGTTTTGCATCGACGATTGCAGCAATTGATCAATATGGCCTCAACATGAAGCCACCTATCACGAAAGAAGAGTCGCATTCTTAAAAAAGGAACTTGAGCACAACAACGCATGGACTCACATTCCATATGCCTTAAAAATTAGTGGATCATTGATAAATGTGCTTTGTCTTGTGAATGGTGAAAGGAAGCTGGCAATGGGATTCATAGGCAATGAATCGGGTATAAGAGGTTATAATGACCTCATTTGGCAATAACAAGGATAAATATAAAACTATCTTCAAAATATTTAATGATATATGGCAATTCCAGACTTCCAACACCATCAACCCTTGCATGCAACGAGTAATTTTTTAAACCCTAAATTTTTTTATGTAAATCCTAACATCAAACAGGCTCAAGAGGCAATGGATGGTTTGTATAGCTTCATATAAACATTGGTACCAAGTACAAGTGTACAAAACAAGATAACCATAACGCTTGTATATTATAAAAGGGAAGAATGTCTCTTTGGAAAGACGATTGCTATTAGACAAAGAAATCTTAGAGCACCGAGTAATTAATGTTTTTAAAATTAGCAGGTTTTATTATTTAATATAATTGCTAATTTTTTTCTTATTTTCTGCTTTCTTTGAAATTACTAGATCAATGGTAGGCTTATGGCTTTAATACTCCAAACTTGTAAAATTTTGCAATCAAAGTGTTTAGCCTTACTTGCAATACATCGAGTTGTGAAAGAAATTAGAACGTATTTGAGCATATAAGTACACATTTATTTTGTCATATAAAATTATGAAAATTGAACAAATAATGAACATTTAAATTATAGTTTAATGCATATTAATTATTTATAATCTTTGCAACTTCATTCTAAAAGAAGAAACCGATTGGAGTAGTTGTGCCTTAATGACTTATTTTATACCAAGTACAATAGGACTTTAAAGCAATAATACTATGCACGAAACTTTATTGATCCAATCAATTTGGATGAAATTGATGAAACAAGCAATGAATAGATGCTGGGGAGGATAGATGAAGCAAGTGATGAAGAAAATGCTCTTGTTTGGTGATGATGATGCGAATTGAGGTGATGTTGCAAGAGCTTCAAATGTTGAGGAAATTTCTTATCAATTTTGATCTAAGAAAATGAGTGGTGTTTGATCGAGTTCCAAGAAATCCGCTTCATCCAAAAGAAAATCAATTGCACATTATCACTTAGTTGACGAAGAAGAGGAAAAGAGCAACTTCAATGACATAGAGGAAGAGTATCCTGAAGGTTAGCAGTTAAATGATGATGATGAGGAAGAGGAAGAAGAAGAATTTGAAGAATCATTTGATTAAAGGTCACAAGTTTTTATTATGCTACTTGATTTGCTATCTACATGAAAGGCATGATCAAACATTGTCATTTGGAGTTTGGACATTAATGTTATTTGCTTTATTATTAAAAATTGAAAGTTTACATTATTTTTCACTTTATATTTATTATAATGTTTTCTTCTACAAAATTGCTAATCACATGATCATATTTTATTTATTCCATTAATTGTGTGTCATGATTTGAAAAAGAGTCACGTTGTTCGTTATGTGCCATGGCTCTAAGAAATTTTTAGGGCTTAATGTGCCATATACCATTAACAACCATGGCTTAACCTATAAAAGTATAGATTTACTAATTAAGGATAATATTGTAAATTTTCACCACGTGTAACCAAACTTAGACCGAACTCTTACTAATATAGTATAGATGAATAAAATTTTTCTTGCCCAACTCTTAACCAAATTTTTCTTGCTTGAGATACGGATGACTTCCTGCTTAACCAATTAAATAAAGAAAGTTGTGAAATTAGTGCAGTCTTAAGAAATTTAAAATTTTTTGTCATGAAATTGGCTAAAAATTCAGGCACTCAGATGGACATGACATACTGAGGTGTTATAGTCCCTTCTTGTGTATTGACCACAAACACCTGGAATATTTTAACAAATAAGGATACAAAAGCAGAAAACGGGGAGGCAATGCACTATGTCCTCATCCATTTATTTTAATTTCAAGTTTATTCATAACATTTAGCAACAATTAAGTCCACGATAATCTATTTGATTGAAAGTTTACCCACATAGGCCTGTCATGACATTATGCAGTACATTTAATTCAATAGATTGTATTAATCTACACTTATCTACAAAATTTTACCCAAAATTAGTAATCCAGTAAACCAAAGAGGGGTGATATATAATGGAGAATGTGTTAGTTTTATATAAGCAATTAGATGTTCTAGGTGTATTATAGTGTTTATTTACCCAAGAAACCAAAATGAGCAGGATGCTTATGCCTCAAGACAACTAAGCCAGTTTGTTTCTTTTATCGTTTTAAGCTTTTCTTGAGTTATCATATTATTCAAATACTTACCAGTTGATCTTCAAAAGAAGAAATAGTAAGTTATATACCCCACCAATTTATAGGCATAGTTGTCACTGTGATTTGCTGAAAATAGATAGAGATAAATATTCTTGGACTTAACTAAAGAAAAACAAATGTAGGAAAAGTAAATCAACAATATACATAATAAAAATATGAAGACGGATGAAGGATATGGATGAAGGAAAATTGAGAACACAAATTAAAAATCAGATGAAGCAACCAGTAGAAAAGGAAAAGGTTTGCAGAAAAGAACACAAGAGTCAGTGGATCCAACATACTTGAGAAACAAGAGGAGCCGCAAAAGAAACCTAGAGATGCTTAAGAGTATTTTAAGCAATCATTGGACATAGGTCATATAATCTACTCCATTTATCTTAACTTCAACTATATTCCAGTCATGTTGAAATGGAAGAGGAAAGACTTTAAATGTTCTAGCAAAAGCTGAACTGACACAGGTTATCCAAGTCCAATTGATCAAATATCAAGAAGCTGAAAGATTTAGTACAAATATTCACTTTGACATTAATGTGCCAAGTTAACATACAGCAGTTAATTATATATGCCACGATAAAGACTAGTAAGGCTGACTAGATCTTAGTTTTTTTAACACATTAAGTAATAAATTTAATATAGTCGTAGCCCATTATAGTAAGACAAGATAAGTAACCTCCAAAGGTGTCCAAAAATGCCAGCACAAAAGATCAGGTTTCAATTAATTTTGCTCCTATCTATACAGGGAATCACATGAAATTCACTATGCAGATGTGCACTGAGTTAAACTGTCATGTCAACAGGCTGTGCAGTGAGTAGGGTGTAAAATAGAGCACTCTTTAAACACACAGCCATCTTGTCAAGAAAACCTAACACCAAAGTAGAAAGAAAAGACCAGGAAGTTCGTTGCATAGGGACCCATGAAGAACTCCACAGATCTTCGAATATTTCAGAGTACTTTGAATATTTCACAGTACTGCCACTGATTATGGTACTCCAGAAAAAGAGTGAATGGAAAAACAGAAGTCCTCATCCTTCCATTGTACCCCTACTGATTTAGTTTTCCAAATGGACTAACATGTAGAACACTAAACGATCCTCCCCAACCCAATTTAGGAAACGAAAGCTTCTTTTCACAGACAAGTTTTTAGATTTAAAATTCTGTTAAATAGTAAACATCATCAACAGGAGCAGAAATAGATAAAGTTATCCACCACAAATGCATTTCAAGAATAAGTCAACTCAATTGAGCCATGGAAAGACAAACCTTTCCAACAGGAATTACAGAAAAGATGAGCACAGGCAGCAGAACGTAGATTGTCACAAGAGTAGTTCTCAAAACAGATCCCACAGGTCCCCTACTTGCAAATAAAAGTTACTTACGAAGATGAGGGAAATGCATCCTGAATAAAAATTAAAATTCATTTGATGTCAACAAATAGATAACTTACTTCCTTAGATTCTGAAATTTTAACAAGAGGTTTCTCCACTATGCCAACAGCTTTACGAACTCTTTCTTCATCCGCAAACCATTCTTCATGTACATTGTTTACGCTCCTACATATACAGTTATGTAAAGAAAGACAGAGCCAATCAAATAATAGTACAAGATCATACACCCCAGAAAAGCAGCCCACTGATCCAGTTGTAGGATTGATGGGCTTTAAAGTACCGTTCACACGCCACAGCCTTAACATTTGATGAACACACATCACCAATTACATAATGAAGCTAAAAATCAGACATCCATAAAACACGACCACCTGTTGTTCAAAAGCAGCCAAAAATTACCAGTTATATCGACGCAACAGTATGCATGCAGCTTCCCTTGAAATTGAAAGCACAGTAGAAATTTTGGTAATGTCTTCCTCTTGACGTTGTTGTATATCTTCTTCTTTTAAGGTAGTATAGTTCTTCTGGAAAGTATACATGCACATAGGAAGTTCAAGAAGAGAAACGGATAAGGATTTTCAAACAAAGTTAAAGAAGAGAAGCGGATAAGGATTTTCAAACGACTTCACTAGCTCATAACAGCACAGCAGAATCTTCTTTCCATTCTTAATTTATTTGTATTTGAGAATTTCGAACCATAACTTTTACAAATTAAGAATATAACATTTATCAGCATATATTTCAAAGCTAAGAGCTGGAACTAATTAATAATTCAAATTTGATTTCAAAGTTTCTAATTCAGAAGTGTGAAACACTTGTTTTTAGAACAAAACTGCAAACTTCTATTCCACTACATATGCTGTGATAAGATCAAGCCCTATTTAATCTTAGCTCTCCATCAGCCCAAAAAATTCTTTAGACAACTTAAAAATCACTGCCAGATGACAATCAGACACCCCCCCAATTCTAAAACCTCAAAATACTAGAGATATACAAATTCAATCTTGCCCCCAGTAACGAAAAAAAGAAAAAAAACATGTGGGAATAAAATCAGGCTTAGTGAGCACGGTCGAAAGAGTGTCACTCATTGGACAAAAGTTAACATGGGAGAACAGGTGATCTCCCCCACACCACCGGAAAAAAAAAAAATTCTCTGTGAATCCTTAAAGAAAACATCTTTTGTACTGCCCCTCATAAACTAAAACTAAAAATTCCATACTTGATTCACAAGATACATCAGAATCAATTTTGAGAAACAAGAAACAGAATTGCACCTAATCCAGTCCGCATTAGCATTTAATCATTCAACTGGAGTAAACAAATAAACAATTAGATAGAACAGCAACGACCATTCCACAAGAGGTATACCTGCCACCGACTAGCGAGAATATCATCACCATCGTCTGAGTAATTCGCGATGAAGTCGTAATCGCCCGTATCATCTTCTTCCTCATCCGGATAGTCATAGCTGTAGCCATAGTCTTCCCCAGCTTCCCCCTCATCTTCCTCACCCCCGCTGTAGTAGTCATCTTCCTCCTCGACCGACGCTACGTCGTTGGCGTCGTGCATATCGTCATCAGACTCCATCCCAATAGCCGATTCGCGAAAATTCAGTAAAACCTTCCAGAGAAAACCCTAAAAAGAGAAAGCGAGAGAACAAGAATCGTCGATGGTGAGGATTTGAGACGGAAATCCGTGCTTCTTCGCACTGAATTTAGGGCTCATAACGTTGTGAGAACCGCCACTCCCGCAAATGGGAAAGGAGAGAATTAGACTTCTAAGGACTCCCAAAATTAAAATTGTAATAATTTCCGCTCCTTTTTTATTCTTTTTATTATCCAGCCATCATGCCGTACAGACTAAATTATTTATGGATTTTAAAACAAAAGTTTTGTTTGTTTTTGCAATTATACACTCACAAAGAATGCACATATTATTATAATCTTTCTTTTTTATCTCTTTCTTTCTCTTATTTTTATATAATTTTCAAAACAAAATATTTAAAAACACACACTCTATAATTGCAAAATAAACAAAACCAAATACTGCTTTGCTAAATCACAAATTTTACTAAATGACTCTGGCAATTAATTAACAATGCAATATTACTAATTCTTGATAATTAATATTGAGAAGTTTTAACAAAGTTTCAGCAATGTTTGTTTTGTTTTATGCACATTAAAAAACATATGTTATAATTATCACATATTTCAAATTTTAACTTTTTCTCTCTCTTATTTTTATACATTTTAAAAAAAAATACACTAAAAAATAGATATCTAAAAACATAAACAAACATAACTGAATTTTTTTTCAACCATACCCAAAACAAGACTTATTTTTCAACTGTCATATATTAGAGTATGTGCACAATTTTTTTGATGTAAGATTTTACTTTTCTAGGTTTATAAGGCTAATGTTATATTTGGTTGGAAATTTGTGTGTTTTTCATATTTTTTTTAAAATTATGTAACTATAAGAGAGAAAAAAGAGATAAAAATTAAAAATATTATAATTCAAGTGTATGTATTATTTGTACAATGAAACCAAATATAGCCTAAAGTGTTTTTTGTATTTTCTTTTCTTTTAAATTAGAATAATGGTTGATCTCAAGTGCATTGTCAATTGAATTCAAAATATAGTAATATTGATTAATTTGAAGGATGTGTACAAAATTATAATTTGTTCAATTGTATTTGTCAAGCTCTAATTATTTGTCATTATGACATGAAAGTATTAACAATTTATGACATATTTCCACATTATGTTGATAATGTAACTTTTCTGATGTGAAATAACAGGAGTTTACTTTTACATGAATTAAAATATTTGATTTTGAAACTTTTTTTGCATTAGTCTTTTATTATTTCGCATAATTAGTGATTAAAAATTCTTTAACTATTCTTTTATTTACCTTTTTAATACACCTTATTTTTTAACTTTATTGGTTTCTCAACAAGGCAGCCTATGTGTAAACCCATTACATATGTTATGTGAAAGCTAGCAAAATTTTGTTGAAAAAAAAAATAGAAGGATATTTAATGGTAGACAAATGAAACTGAGTAAGCATATCACTTAAGATATTTTCTTAAGAATAACAATGTCCACACCATGCATATATTTTCTTGGAAATTAAATGTTCTTAGGATACAAGTACAATAATTCTATGTAATGGACTTTGCTCCAGTGAATAGTTGCACCGAGCACCTTTTTTGTACAAAACAAAAAAGAAGCAATTAAAAAATCATTACAAAATAAATGAATTTAATATAATAATATTGAGAATGAAACATTGTCTTCAAAGTGAATAGTTATATTTTGTTATATAATAATTCAACTCTATGCAACAAAAAAAATCTTTGATTTAATAACATAGTATAGATAATACTAATGTCTCGAACTATATTTTAACTTACTTGTGAACCCCTTTCCACATGAATGATTGCGTTGTCACCATAATATATGGATTGGTTGTACAGACTCTACCATGAATTGCACTGCCTTAGGAAGCTTTGCCAACGTTTTTACTTACCATTGTCATAATTAGAATTTGGATTCTATAGAGGGCATAGCAATGCAAGTTTTGTCTCTTTTGATGATTATATTGCTCTATCATCATACATATACAACCATCCACCTATAACATTCCAAGTAATATCAATATCAAAATATTTCAATTGGTATTTAGCATTACCTTCCAAATATTTCAAATTTCAATATTTATGTGTATGATAAATACACGAGTCTTTCCTTGTGAGAGCAATGTTTGCCAATTTTATATGACAATGTCTAGTCAAAGCAACAACCAAGATATATTCAATGTTTACTTTGCGATAGCAAATAGCTTTAACATTTAAATTTTAGTCACAAGAAGTTGTTTTTGTACAACTCAAAGAGAGTACAAGAAACAATAGGATTAGTGATGAGGTATTAGGATACCAAACCCAGAACACATCAAAACGCTAGAAGTTATTTCATTAATCAATAGGAAAGTTCACTTCATAATATTAAAATGAAAACATGAGTCAACATGTCCTTATCAAATAAATCCAAAGCAAAAAGGATCAACAATAATATCAAAAAAATATAATTCTTTGAAACTTTCGTGTTTGTGTTACCTCTTTGAACAAAATCAAACAGTGTAATAGGAGTGCTTCGACTCAAACTTGTAGAAGTATTTTTTTTTCCCCTTACTCAAGCAATGTGTCATAGAAGACAAACCATAGAATAATGGGTCTGGCCTATTATTGATGGAAATATTCAACAAATTCACCCACTCAACTATTGGCAATTTGGATAAATTAGTTTTGTGTACATCTCTATAAAATAAACCTATAGATATAGATAGAGAACCTAATGGAGAATCTCACAGGCTTGTATCTAATGGGGCACATAAGTGAACACTTGCAAACCTCATATAATGAATAATTAATTCCTAAAATGTTTTGGTAGACAATGCACAAAATGGAAAGAATTGAAGCACCAAAGAAGATACCATGACATTTAATTATTTACATCATGCTCCACTATTGTGTGAAATAGAAGTACAAAACAAGGATTAAATGAATTCATTCAACAAATTCCCATGTTCTATTTGGCTTCATATATATGTAAATATAGATATGCATTGTGGCGATAAGCTAATTTACTTCCATTGAGTTGTCATCACTATAGGACCCATTTCAAGTCCACACAGGTTTAAACCAAATAATATCCCAAGAAACCCGCAGTTCTTAATTCCTCCTATGTCGCATGCTCTTCTCATCCTGATCTTTAGCAATGCATGCTAACAAAATACCATAAATTTTAAATCATATATAACTATACAAATCTAGTCCCATAGACAAAGCAGGTTGTAAACACTAAATCACTTATTGGAAAATTGAGAATGAATTCAATTTGTTGATCTATTTATGTTGTTGGATCAAAAGGCAAACTCTTTTCACGAGTGCGAAGAGGTGTATCTTAAGTAAGCATGTATTCTTGAGATCATTTTTAAACAGCAAAACATTCAAAATAGATGGGATATAGATTGACATAACAAAGGGAGTGCATGCACCACATTTGAGTCTCTCTACTTCATTGGCTTTATTTCTTGTACTTTCGATAAGTTTTATATACCACACCTCAAGTGTGAAGAAACCATGAGAACACCCATTAGCAATTTATAAGTCATAGTCTAGAGGCCTTTGGAGGTTTAGGAGGGATATTTTTTTCCTCAGAATGATAAAAATTCTTTTGTCATGTTGTCTTGTATAAATAATCCAAAGATTGTGTCAAAAATACTAGCTTTGGAAAAGGCCCAAAAAAAAGATTGGCTACAAATGGGTTAAATGAAGAAAGATGGATAAATATAAAACGAAGTAGCCTCCTTCATGTCTATTTCTCATCTCTCATAGTTTAGGAGTACCCAAAACAAAATACCACTAGAGAAAGAGAATAAGGTTTGAATGCTATACCGCTATCAGTTTACTTTAGTATATGAGAGAATAAATGAAGAAGTTCAAAAAATAAAGGCTTTCTGCCTTTTTCCTGGGCCATATCAAGAAATTAGTCTTGGGGTATGTAAAAATATATCTAATAGAAAATCAATTACACACATACATGTCCACATGAACTACAATTTAGAAGCAAATGTAACATAAAACATGCAAAACACTAGTACTACCAAATATACATATGAATATTAATAGGCATAATTAAGTAAGATGGTTGTCCCTAGCAATGTATAACACCATTTAGGGTGTACTTTTAATTATAGCAAGAAGAAAAGATAGAATTCATGGAAACACATTCACATATACACTTTATCATTAAAATTGGAATGTCTTACCCGCTTGTCTTCCTCAATATTAAAATGTGGTAGAGCCATCATGAAAATTTGGGACTTTCATACATGCTCCAACATTTTTCACCAAGTAGTATAGGAAAATAGTTTTTCTTACTATTGGGTAAATTTTTTGGAGTAGGAGGATGTTTTATAGATAGAAAAATAAAATTAGACAAGTGTATCACTTAAGATTTTTTATTATGAACAACAATTTCCATACTATGTCAGTGTTTTCTTGAAAATTGTATGTTCCCCAAGATACAAGCCTAATAATTTTGTTAAGTAGACTGCACGCCGTTGATTAGTTGCACCAAACACTCTTTTGGACAAAACAAATAAGAAGCAACAAAACATTATTACAAAATAACGAGTTTCATATACTTTACATAGAGAATGAAAACATGTCTTCAAAGGTTACAATGTTTCGTAAAGACATGTTAACATGAAAGGTTGCATGATTATATGAAAGGTTATATAATTTGAAAATTAAATGAAAGGTGCATAACTTAAAATTTAAAAGAAGAGGTATATTTTGTTGTGAATAGTTATTTTGGTTCAAATTAAATTAAATAATTAATTTAAATCTTTATTTTAGGATATTTTGAAAATATCTTGATAGAATGGTTATGGCTTATGGCATATGTCTTATGAGTTAAGCATTTTGAGTCACCTTAGGTTGGGAAATCTATTTGAACTCTTCTCTTTGTGAACCGAAAGTGGTAGGGGAAAAATATTTTATCAATTTTTTTCATTAGTTACAACATATTTACCCATTTACACTCTTGGTAATCATTGGACCAAATTTTAATTAAAAATGAGGCTTCTATGATGTTAAAACAACAAAATATATGATTTTGTTAAATGAGTTTAATTATAAAAATTTCGTCCAATTTAATATAGACAAATTGATAAAATTTTAAAGTGTGGGTTGTTAGGTTTTGTTAACTTTAGGGTGGGAAAATTCAAAATTTAAAACATAAAATATGCAATAATACATAGCTAAATTAAATAAACCAACTAAAGCAACGATTTAAACAAGCAATTAAATCGTGCCTTTTGGAATCCAATTTCAAAATGAGTGAACTCGTGATCCTTCGAGTTGTGGCTCTCGAATCCTGACCTCTAGTTTTTCTACATGATTAAAAACAAGCACCTTCTTCAGCTTGCAAACACTTTTGCAAAGCTCTTATTCAAAACCTTTTTGTGCAAGAAGGCTTTTGAACAAGAAAATCATGAAGAGGGTGGCTAGAAAGGTTTATTTCTCTTATTCAGAAGGGATGCACGAATTTTATTTTTTCTGATTCTATCTAATTTAAAACTTTTCTAAATATATTTATTATTAAGACACATATCTTACACTTGGTAGATTTTAATTTCTATGTATAGCACCTAAGATAGATATGGTATGGGCTCTACAAGTTTCCTACAAGTACTTTTAATTATTTTTAGCATATAAATTTTTTATTTATTAATCCTCATTAATAATTATAACTCTCATCTGACTTTTAATTATTTATCCCCATTAATAATCAAGGCTTTCTTATGTCTTGTCCTTTAATTTAATTAATTTTTATTAATTAAATTAAAGGCTCATTTTGTTTCTGATTAATAATCTTATTATTAACAAGTGTCTTGGGAATCCCATTTGGTTCAATTCAATTGTAACCAAATTAATTATTCCATGAAATTTCTCAAACCTTGTGGCTTCCTAAGCCTTGTTCACATTCTAACCAATGTACCTCTTATCATGTGTTCCAACTTAGTGCACATGACTTTCTAAATTCATCTTTAATTACCAGTGAGTATAATTTAAAGGATATGGGTAGTAACTAGCTATAGTCATATTGTAGCCCAATTAACACAAAGTGAATAGATACACGAACCCTCCAAATCCTGAATACTAAGTATTACAAACCTTTGTCTTACTTTTTCCTAACCAAGTAAGAATCCTAAATTTAGTCAACTTATAAACTCGATTATATGATTAAACAATGTTATCTTAAGAGACTAATGCTTCTATCAGAAACTCCATTCTGATCACAAATTATCTTAGTAAAGGATTTTCGTATCATGAAACATTAATTGTATAAGACAAATGCCTTGCTCACTTGTAAGGGAAAAAATCTTTTATCGAATACACACATACTTCCATACGCACTTAGGCAATGATAAGTTGGGCTCATGGCCTGATTTCATACCAAAATAGATATCAGCTCTTATTGACCTAATGACACATCGACTGTCATGTGCACAAGACAATCATATGTCTCGAGTGTAAGGTTCACATGTACTTAACATAAACATGAAGCTAAACATTATCATCTAAAAGTATACTCTATATATTTGCTTCATTCTTCGAGTCTATGTTCAAATAATCATTCTCTAATGATATATTCATATACATGTGTTCTCATTATTTCATACTAAATAGCATAACACTCATTGTATAAACACAATGTGTATAAGTTGTACCAACTTTCAAATGCCTTTTAGAGAGTTAGTGACTTACAAATTAACTTTAGTGATTATATAGTAAGATAACCTTATGTCTATATTCATAACTCTTTATGAATAAGGTTTCTTAACATAATTACATGTACACATGCAACGCTTTACACCATTCAAGATTTATATACATAAAATATTTCCATAATACTGATATAGAAAAATCAATATTTTGTTAATATCTAAAAAATGTACATGTACAATTAATATGCCTCCACTATCCTTCGTTATCTATTACTATTATAGGGCGTTTCACTAATAATCTCCCATTTGTACTCTAATACTAATGATCCTAATGCCACTTTGACATGGTATCTAATACCCATCTTTTCAAAATGGTGATTTAGCTACATTGTTTCATTGGCTTTGTGAATGAGTCAGCCATATTACATGTTGAAGCTATTTTTTGTGCAGCTACATTGCCCCTTCTAATGATATATTGAATAATATAGTAATATCTCTCTATGTGTTTAAATTTCCAATGAGACATTGATTTCTTTGCTTGTATGATCGCCTTGTTGTTGTTATAATAAAGTGGCAACAACCAATTCACATCTAGAACCACTTGAAGTTTTGTTACAAACTTCCTTATCCAAATAGCTTTCTTCTTAGCACCACTTACTGTAATGTACTCTACATAAGTGGTAGAGTTTCTAATGGTACTTTGTTTCACACTCTTTCAACTCATTATTCTTCCATTAAAAGTAAAGATGGATTTGAAGATAGATTGTCTATCATCCACATTTGACTAGAAGTTAGAATTGGTGTGTTCGTCTACTCTTAGATCTCTATCTCTATATATAAGTATTATATTACTAGTCGTTCTTAAGTACTTGAATATAAACTTGACAACATTCTAATGTTCTCTATCAGAATTCACTTAAAACCTATTCATAACACTTATGATGTAGGTGATATCTAGCCTCGTATATGCCATTGCATATATTGAACTTCTAATAGTCGAAGTGTATGGAATGGCTTCCATTCTCCTTCTCACATTATTCATCTTTGGACACATAGATTTGTAGAGATGGATACCGTGCCTAAATGGTAATAACCCTTCCTTGGAGGCCTCTGTATTGAACCTCTTTAGTATCTTATATATGTATAAGGCTTGGGAAAAACACAACAATCTCTTCGTTCCATCTCTATAGATGCAAATACCCATGATATAGGTCACGTCTTTCAAGTCATTCATGGAGAATGTATCGAATAACCATGACTTGACTGAGGTTCCTATCCCAACATCAGTCCTAATTAGCATTATGTAATCTACCTAGAGTATTAGGAATGTGATAGCACTCCCACTAATCTTATTGTAGACACTCAGTTCATTCTCAATCTTGATGAAGCTAAATGATTTGATTGCACTATCAAAACAAATATTCCAACTCCTCAATACTTGCTTAAGGTTATAAATGGATCTCTTAAATTTATACACTTTATGAGTTCCTCCTTAGTCAAATTAAAATTGAAAGTACACAAGCATCGTGAACAAATAATAAAATGTGAATATGAGTATCAAATCTACAAGGAGTTGAAATTGTGTCTATTGATTTGTTTATGTGTACATTAGTTAAATTAATCATTTTACTGCAATAATATTTGAACAGCTAATAAAATAAATTTGTCACACAAATTAAATAAGAAAATGCACAAACTTTTGAAGATTATCAATTAATTTTAAATGTCTAGGTTTTTGTATTATAATATGACATGCCCATATTCAACTTATATCAACCATTCATTTAATTGAATTTACCACACAAAAGTGCATAAAATTCATAATTTCCCTTTCACTAATTCTAGAAAATTATGTTTGTAATTGCTTCATTGATTATAGAAATTTGTTTCAACTAATATTCTATAATTATCATCTTAAGAAGTGGCTCAAATTCTTAAGTATTCCAAACATAACAATCACAAATGGCAATTTAAAGACACTTGATTACAAAATGAAAAGAACACCAATCATATTAGCATCATAAGATCCTAAATTATAACTTAGTTCGACAATGTAAAAAAGCTCTCCATCACAACTCATTTATAAACTAAGAAACACATGAAATTTAAGGGTAAAGATACTTAGTTTTGTATTCAATGGGGTGGTAATAGTGGATCTTCTAATGCTTCTTCAATTTCTTATCTTCTTCCAAGCCTTGTTCTTTCCTTTTTTCTCTTTTCTCTTCTTCCTTGACATCTCTGTTCTTTTTCAAAACCCTTCCTTTTTATCTTTTCCCTTTTCTGCCTTAAGATATTTGAATTTATCTATTCCCACTGCCTCATACGATTCTTATGCAGTCACTGTGTGGATACACAACACTTCATGTGGTATCGCATCTAGACAACATGTCGAAAGCATAATTTCACCCTTTTCTAATGCACTCTTCATGCGGCCGCATGGCCACAACATGTTGATTGCATGGTTTTAGCCTTTCATGATGCATTGGCAATGTGGTGCTACACTTGAACAACATGGTTTTTGACTTGTTCGATGTGTTCTTCATGCAATTTCTGCACGTGAACTACATTAGCACTTTCTGCGCACACCAAAAATTTCATTCCTAAGTGTATGATTGTGTTCATAAAAATCAAAATAGCATTAAACTTACAAAGTAGTCATATAATTATTCCATATTTAGATTCTAAATAATTTCATTTTTTGAAGTTGTCGCCCTTTATTCATGTGTTTGTTAGTCCTTCAACAAGCAAAATACTATCAAACATACAATTCAATTTCACATACTAAAAACTCTAATAGAGATAGTTCTAATTAACTAAGATTATAACATACTACACATAAATTTACACATTCCCTTCACTAATAGCACCAGAAGTGATTATCATATATAAAACCATGAACTTTGCAACAATGATATTATTGTAAGCAAAAACTCTACATGTGTATGAAGGGCTTAGTGCTCATGAACATTCGGAGTTTCAATAATTTTTGGTAAAGTTATCCCATAACACTTCTAAAATTACTCACTCCTAACTGCCTTTTCCTTACTTTTTGGTCAATGTCAGTACTTTTCACCCATTTTCTAAATTTTTTCTAGATATTTCTTATGCCAAACTTATTTTCTAAAGTTGCCATTGTTTCTTTAAGGTGTTGTGTATCTTTTCATGTCAAAATGAATGGAGGTCTCTGTGCATTTTTAGTTACTCAGTGTTCACATTTAAAGTGCTTTGTATACTCATAACTAGACTACCATTTTACGCAAAAATAAACAAAGGTTTCTATTCATTTTCATTTATTAAGCAATTCTAGCCAATAGAGTAGATTTTTTTCGTTTTTTTTAGTAGCTTTCAATAACTTTTTATTGTTTGTTGTTTATTTTTTAAATTAAAGGGGGGATTTTATAGTTTACTTTTTTTTCACCATATTTAAAACACTCACATTTTCCTTAAGTCATGTTAAGATAAAGTTTCAAGCAAAATTTACATTCTAGAGTGTATCATTCAATCCTTCACCTCAAGTTCTCAAACTCAATCATTTCATAAGCATTGAGTCGAGTGTTCTAATTTAGAGAAATTGCATACCAATTATCACTAGCAAAACTCAACTACATACCACCACATAATGCTTCATTAACACATCATTTATTTTACAACCATTTACGCCACCATGACCTATCACAACAATTTATTTTGCACTTCAAAAGGGAGACACCAACACATCTTTTCAAAAAGCATTTTAGAAGCAATTAACAGCCACCAAACACAAAAGCAACAACTATAAAAGCAAGTAAGGACTAATGCAACAAAGTGAAACAATAGGGTAAATAATTAACAACCATAACCTAATTCCTTCCCTTACACTTATTTTTAATGTTGTCCATAATGTAAAGACAGTAATGAGTGAAGAGAAAGAAGTACTGCCATGGGTCATGTGGAGGATGGTACTTAGGAGAAGCTTATGCTACATCACGAGGTGGAGGTGGAGAAGGGGGCATAGCAGGTACAGAGACTAAAGGATAGGAAACAATTGGATATACTTATTGATAAAAACTAGCTATTGCACATTGGTAATCTCCAAAGAATTGTCCCATGGCACCCATGTGATGATTTTCTTGATGTAATTGTTGCTTCACGGTGTCGATGTGATTGTTGACTTGATGAACTTGTTGTTCTAAAATTTATGGATGACCTCAAAATTAAAATGTAAGCTCATACATGGTATCCTCTATGTTTAACATTCAAGCAATCAAAAGAGTAGGCAGAGGAACAACAGTCAGTAAGCTAAGCAGCCGATGGAGCTTGTGCATTTAAAGCACCCTCTAGTGGATTCTCGGGAGGTTGAGCAACATCATGAGTCAAATTGATAACCCCTGCATCATGACTGTCAAGAGCAAATTTTGAAAGAACAACACCAACCTTTCTACCTAGCACACTAATCAAATGTGTGTGTGCCAATCTTGCCATACACTTTTGAGCAATAAATGTGATGTTCCTATATATGATAGCACCAAACATCTAATGGGAAACATGTGTGGACAGCATATGGAAAGAGAGCTCGTTTAGTAATTAGTGTAGCGTGATTTAGTGTACAGTGTAACTGAATGCATACAAAGTACCACCAAGTTTGTGCAACATCACTCATCCCTGAGGCTTTAAATTTTCGATGAGGTGATATAAGATTATCATTAGGAACCTATTGCACTCCATTAGTACACAAACCTTTAGCAAAAGTTTGCAGTTAGTTTTCTTGTGGAACTAAATCATTCAAATTGTGGATACTTTGTTAAGGTGAGTATCAAAGACTTCATTAATGACATCGAGTGAAAAACAAACATGAGTGCCCTGAATAATAATGATATCAAGTCTAGAAGTCATTTCTTTTGCAAGCTGTCTCACTTGCACCTCCAAATTGTGAATAGAGGATTGTCAGTTCTACAAGAGAGTGTCAGTACAAGTTATATAATCTTGCATATTTTTAGCAAGGTTACCTATCATTTCATTGTTGATTTCGTAAGATTTCTCATTATTTCTTCTAAAGACTGCTTCTTCTCTTGTTGTGGGTAAGGTGCTTGAAAACTTAGCGGATGTTGTGAATTTCTCCAAGAGAAATCAGGATTATTCTTCCACCCAAGGTTATAGGTATTCGAATATGGGTTGTTGCCTTGTACTCCTATATTACTTGCAAAATTTACTTTTTCCTTTGACCCACTACTTGATCCTTCTCCTCTACATTCATGAGTTGGTTGTGGCCCTACGTACATATAACAGCTTTGAACAAGAGAAACTAAAGAGGGATGAGTGCTGCTTACCAAGATATTGTTTATCTTTTTGGACAACAGCTTCACTTTTGCTGTAATGGCTGCTGTAAGGGCAGTTACTGCATCTACTCCATATATGCCAATGACCTTGTGTGTAGTGGACTTCTCAAATGGTCATTGGTAAGCATTAAATGCATCTCTTCTATTAAATCCCATGTATCCTCAAGTAGATTGTTCATTAAAGCTTTCCCAGTAGCTATATCAAGAACAGCATGTAATTGTTTGGACATATCACTGTAAGAGGTTTGCACCTACATCTAGAGTGGGATATCCATGCTACAAGCATTTTTTGAAGAGCTCATCAAATCTTTCCCACACTTTAAGTAGTGTCTCAAACTTTAGCCATTTGAAAGTCCCAATTTCCAATCTGAGTTGTGTAGTTTTCGCTGGTGGAAAGTATTTTGCTAAGAACTTATTCACCATGACTCACTAGGTGATTGTACTGCTTAGTTTTGGGGGGGGGGACTGCTACTATTGCCTTGCTTTGTCACTCAGAGAAAAAAGAAATAATTTTAATTTAACTGCATCATCAGAGAAACCATCAAGCTTTACCGTATCACATAATTCAAAAAAAGAGACTAGGTAGGTGTTGGCGCCCTTGTTTGGGGCTCCACCAAATTGATTTAGTTGCCTCATGTTAATTAGTATAGGTTTCAACTTGAAGTTGTTGATATTCACCGACGGTCTTATAATGCTAGCCATAATTGGATTCATCACTAGCCACACATAATCTCTAATGGCTCTTTAATTTAGCATAAGTGGTAATTGTTCATGATGCTCTTGTGGTGGCGGGTTGTTTTCTACCATCTCCACTTTTGCTTTTGTTGAAAGAGAGCCCTATGCCTTTTGTGGAGTGTTCATTGAATTTCAAGATCAAAGTTAAGATCAACACTTTTACTCCTGTACAAATAGGATTCTCACAAGAATACAAATCTCAACCCATACTTGCAAGTAGTTATTCAGAAAAGCAAGAAAGAATATTAGAGAGAAAATAAATTAAGAGAAAAGCAAAAGAAAACAAAAACAACTAAAAAATAGCCTAATTTAGCGATCCCTCAGAGTATTCAATAGTATTCATTACCCTCCTCAGTAATGGTGCCAAAATTTGATGCGAGTCGTCACCACACCAAAATTAAATTTTTATTAAGACCAATATCGTGGTGAGTACAAGTGTCATTCCAATTAAGAGAGGTTTTCTATCTATTAATGTAACTAAACTTCTATTAGTTAAGCCTAAAGAATATAGCGAAAATAAAAACAATAAAATAAAAACAAGCACTTAGAAACAAAATCGCAAACTTGAATAGATGGAGTACCAATAATTGAGAAGTCTAGCCCCTTGTGTTGTATTTATCTCCTGCATATGCTAATTTATATTGATTTTCAATTTAATTGCTTTGTTATAGGTTGGTAATACTAATATATTTAAGATATCTTTCCAAACTCTTCTGAAGTCTCACCTCAATGTTTACTAGTTTTTCTCAAACATTACTGAGTCGAGTAATTAGTTCTGTAAATAACAACATTTTATCCGTATTAATCTGGTGGTTTCACTCTAGTTATTCCTGTCGGTTTAATGTTCATAACTGTACATCTAGCACACAAGTTTCACTTCCATTGTTCCTCATGCAACCACAAATTAATTAGAGAAGTAGCCAATTCTCCTAATTACTATTCAATTAAACGATTATGAATAAAAAAAGCAAAGACGACCAATCATAAAATCATGCGCACATATTCAATTAAGTACAAACACAAGAGATTAGATAAATGTTTAGCAATTCATGCTATTATTAATAAAAATCATTGCCATAATGTTCAACATTCAAGCAATGAAAAAATAACAGTAAAAGTATGAATAACTTATGCTGGTATCCTTGTGTTGCATGGACAAACGAATTCTTCCGAAAACTTGATACGGATCCCTCCTTCTCCAATTCTTTAAAGTGGGTAAATTATGTTTCTTAGTATTTGGGAAATAAAAACTAAGCTATGGACTCTCTCTAATGTGTAGATAACATGTTTATTTAATCTAAGAATGTTTAGGGTTCATGTGGTGTGTGAAAAGACAAAAGCAGCCCTGAAAAATTCACGTAGGATTGTGTCTTGATCGTTTGTGCACTGTCACACATGGTTGCAAATCTTTGCTTCGTGGTTGCGACATAGCTTCTCGCTTTCGTAAACCCATGCTTGGTCTTGCATAAACTCTGTGTTTCAATTTCGGTTGCCACGGCTCTTACTTCATGCTTGTATAATGTTCCACCGTGATTGCGAGATTAACTCCAGTGCATTCTACCTCAAATCTAGTACACTCCACTCTCTTGCGTCGCCACCACAAGCCCATTCTTGGTCAGGCGAACCTCTCTCGTGCTTGTGCTCTTAACTGCGACATGTTCTACCCACTTGTCTAATGCGTTCCATGGCTAGGCTTGCCATCACGGTAGTTTCTTTTGTAGCTGCGACAGACTCCTACGAACAATTCCAGTGTGCATTGCAGTTGACTCTTGCAATTGCACTACCACATTTCGCAATAACAGCTCTTCCTATCGTGATTGGGAAGATAACCCGTGTACAAGAAATTGCATTTTAAGTGTATTACATGTCCAAAATCAATCACTTAGCTCTAAAACTGCACCTTTCTACATCCAAATCATTATATTTAGTATATTTCATAAATAATAACATATTTTCTCTGTTTAAGTTCACATGCATGCATAAATTAAGCACAAATGAGGTACAATTGAGCTATAAATTTACATGTTATCAATTCTCTGATGTTGCTTGCAACAACTACTTTTTAGGGAGTCGCGATAGTGGATTGATAGGATACTATAGTGTCACCAAAACCCTTTTGAGTCTGCAGGAACATTTCTATTAGCCTAAGATGAGGCAAGATGTCAAGAAGATCATTGAGGTGCATAAAGTGTAAGGAAGGAAAATCTAGGGCCCAACCTCTGGTAAAAACACCCTTTTACTGACTCCTAAGATACTTGAAGTTAACATTTCGATGGATTTTATTTTAGGGTTACTCAGGAATAAAAGTGGAAAGGACTTTATATTTATTGTAGTTGATTACTTTTTCAAAAATAGCATACTTTATTGCTTGCTATAAAACCAATAATGCTTTACATACTGCTAATTTGTTCTTCAAGAAGTAGTGAGATGACATGGTATTCATAGACGATTGTATTTGGTAGGGATGTCAAATTTGTAAACTTTTTTTGAAAGATTTTATGGTGTAAATTAGGTATGAGGCTATTATTTTCTAATGCCGCTTATCCCCAAACTGATGGCCAAGTTGAGGTAGTTAACAATATATTACTTGCCATATTACAGGTAATTCTTACCGTATGTTTAATTTGCCTATAATATGAGTAAACACTCTATCACAAAAATGTGCCTAGTGGTGAGCATCTTAATACACTTAGTAGGGACAGGGCAAAGTATGTTAAATGATTTCATGAAAAGATTAGAAAAAGCATAGAAGAGAAGAACGAAAAGTTGACTGAGAAGCTTAACCAATACAAGAAAGTTCAAAATTTTGAATTTGGCACTTTAGGAAGGAATGATTTCCTAATTATCGAAAGTTTAAGCTCATGCTAAGGGGAGATGGACCATTCAAGGTATTGGAAAAGATTAGCAACAATTTCTACAAACTAAACCTTCGGGGTAAGTATGGCATATTTTTATTTTTAACGTTTTTAATCTCTCTCCGTTTCATGTAGATGAAAATCTAGAATTGAAGCCAGTGATACAAATACTAAGGGATCAGTGCAAGAGTCATTGGAGGTACTTCGGGCGCGATAACTCAAATCCAAGCAAAGAAGTATCAAGGACCTTGTTTAAATTAGAGTGAGACATCTAGGAGAAATTGGGTCGAGAAAAGTGGACCGCTAATTGAAAAGAAGATCCTTGGATGCAAGTATTGGAGTGGAGGTCTAGATTGGGCTCCAAGTTATTTAGTTTTGGATTGTTAATGACGATATCTTAAGACCATGACCTAACAAAAATTAGGGTTTTCATGTAAATTCTTCATAATGATAGATGAGGAGACACTTTTGCATTTTGAGTGATTTTACTAGTCTTGAGAAATTATATTCCAAATTTGAGGTACTTAAATTTTGTCTCTTATTTGTGGTGATAATCAAGTAGTGTTTTGATTATTACCATTTTTGTTGAGTTCTATTCTTTTTATGTTGTGTTGAGTCAATTTTAAATTAATTAGTTCGTACAATTGAAAACTGAATTAATGTTCTTTGATTCTACACCAATTTATCTCATCTGACATTTCTATGTCGATGTGTATATACAAGTTTAATTATTAGAATTCTAGTCTTAGCCTTAATTATATTTAGACATAGGTGACCATACACGTAATGGTTTGTAGCTTACTTTCATGAAGTGATTGGAAATATATGTTAATGTATTGTATATTAATTTGTCATTGCTGGCTTGAATTAGAATTGGAAGATTTGTTAGTTGATGAAATATTCTAGCTTATATTCACTACTAGCACTTTTTAATATTTATAAGATTTTATCAAACTTGATTGTATTGGTAAGAAAGAATCTACCTAGTTTGAGATCGACGCACAGATAATAAAACTATTAGCATTGCCAGGATTTCAAGATTCAAATAAGTAACATAATGAATTTAAAATGAATAATATTTATCATTATTATTATTAGTATTAGTATTATTATTATTATTTTACATTTTACTTTAATCAAACAAGAGATTTGTAAGCATGTGAACTTAGAATTCAAAGAATTTCAAATCTGTTCATTTGAAAGCCTTCAACAAATTCAATTCCTAACATAAAATTATCCAAATGGAAGTAATGTTTTAAACATACCTATGAACTTTCCATTTATCAAAATACATATAATCCAAACACACCATCCATCAAAATAATTTCTCACTTTCTTTTATTCTCTTCTTAATTTCCATACCTAATTTTACCCCAACAAAACTTACAAATAAAATTTACATCCAAACATGCATGGGCAAATTTATTACTTCATGCGGGGATTGAATCTTGGGAAGCCATACATGGGCTAGAGCCACCTATTTGGTGGCTGCATGATAAGATTCCTAACCAAGTTGTTCAATTTTATACTTCTATTACCGTTTTCACTTTCTCCGGAGATGCACAATCCAATGCACAAACACATGAAAATTTTACGGAAATTGCAAGAAATTATAAAAACAACATTGTGTATAAATACTTTGCTTCTTTAGTAAGTTACATCACAGTGAAAGAGATTGCAACATTTGGGCATGAGTTAAAATGAATTTCATTGGAATAAAAATTATAGTGTTAAGATATTTTCAGTAGCAAATGAATCAACTTATAAACCCACCTTAAGTCATATATTACCATGAAACATTGTATTGGTACGAAAAGTTCATGTGGCATTCTCCTACACTCTCCAAGCTTGAATTTATCCACCTTGTACTTTGATACTCTTCCACGGGTGAAACCCCGCGTACAGTAAAAGCAACACTAACGATAATCGACATTGTGTTTTATTCTTACTAATTGACACTGCCGACTTCTGTTCTGTACCTTCCAGAAACTGAGCCCAAAAAGAAACGACCTGCAAAGGACTTCGTTATCAAACAAGTGCATGGTATGTTGAAAAGCAAAAAGGCATTCACTTGAACCAAAATGATAACGGAAGATGGCACAAAAGAACAGTGTTAATGAGATTTAAACAATAATCCTGTGGCCTAAAACATAGGTACTGAAACAAATAGACCTTACAGTATAACTGGTGAGATATTCTAGGATGGTGGTAAATTTATTGCTTGATTTGCAAGTACAGTCTAAAGCAGAAAAGCTTATAACAGTAGACACGTTGCTCCTGTGATTCTGCTTAGGTTTTAGCCATTGCTGAATTATTGCAAATGTACATAACAGAAGCAAAAATGATTAATTAAAACTGAAATTTGGGCAGTAGTTGGATGAAACTTGGAAGGAAGAAGGCCATTCCATCTTTAAAGTGCCAAATCTGGAATGTCATTCAACATTCAACCACATCAGGAGAATAAATTTACACAATAATAATGACCTCAAGATTGTCTATTCTTGAACAACATGAAAACTGAATTTAGAACACGTTATATCAATCTCCCAATCCACACAGTCCTTTGTTCAACTGCTCATTAGAGGCTGTCTTTGAAATTAAAACCAAAAAGCACAATTCTATTCCAAATTTCAATGACGTTATAAAGCAAATATAGAAACCTTCTTCGCATGTGCTGTAACATTTCAGCTGTTCAGTGGTTTTCACTTCCAAATAAAGTTAACCAACTCAGGTTTATTTCTAATTGATCCACCCTAAGCAAAATACTTGACTTCGCATTTCACTCTTAATGACTTTTTTCATCTGTAGCTAAGACTATGATGAAGTAAAACTCAAAAAACCTGGAGATAAAGCTGTATCAAAATGAGTTTAATAAACTCTCTTGTGCAAAGCCATAATTGTGGCCATTCTGCCTCAAACAATGTACACTTGACATAACAATTTCCACTGATTCATCATTTTCTAATTAATGGCCAAATATAAATCTGCAGCAACTCAGCAGCCGAAAGTAAATTGAAAAACTATGAACACCACACAACTTTATTTCTTTTCTGTTACTTCTCCCATAACCCTACAAATAGAAGAGAACCAGAATACACACTGGTAATTGTTCCTGATGATCTTCTGATGCTCAAGTAGGTAACGTTCTCTAGAACTTCACTCCAAAGCAAAAGAGTCGAGGCCCAAAAATTGCACTTACCTCAAGACTCAGAAAAGTGGGCGGCATTTGTAGGAATTCCAAAGGTGTTGGCAACTAGGCATTAAATGCCACTAGAGCAATTTTGATGTCGGCAACTAGGCATTAAATGCCACTAAAGCAATTTCACCATCTTATTAAGTATTCCCTTATAGTCTTTCACAGACATTACTTCTTTTTGGGGGCAAAAGAATAATTCTCAAATGTCAAGCCTATTCACCTTATGATGAGTTACACATTCATCACTAAAGAGAAGTGACTGTTGCAACAGACAGCAGCAGATATTGTTTAAGAAGGTAATTTAGCTACAAATAGAAAAGTGACTGTTGCAAGAGACAGCAACAGATATTGTTTAAGAAGGTAATTTAGCTTCTAATAGAATCTAATGTGATAACTTCTCGGATCCCCTTAAAACCACCTTCTTTTAAACAGTGAAGGTAAGCACAAATTTTGGACCTAAATACTTCCCTATGCTTTGTATTAATTTCTGACAATTTCGCTGACTTAAGCATTAAAGGTCATTGCTGAGAATAGAACTGGCTCCTCTAATGGTTGTGCATCACTGGTTAATCCCTAGAGAAGAGGAGTTCTACCTCTAAGCCCCAAGATAATTTTGGTGGTGTCATCAGACATCTTAAAGATGGCCTAGAGTCTAAAAGTGTTCATAAGTTAAATTAACCTTTAAAATGTGTTATTGGAAGTGAATTTAAAATTTTTCTTTATCTGAAATTTCAGCTAAAAGCATAGGCTATGTTGTTTTAATTTTTTGGCTTGTGTTTTCAAGTGTTTTTTCTTGAGGATTGAGTAAAAGTACATAGAGATAGAAATAAAATTTAAATAGAGTGCAATGTATAGAGAAAATTAATCAGTGCAATGATTGTAAAATGTGTTTTGAGGGTAGAAAAAAATGAAAACAAACATAGCCATATTAATTTAATCTAGAGAAGAATAAGCTACCATATAGACTGGATAGTCTTTCTGGAAAAAAGAATATCAGCTAATGTAGTTTTAATTTTTAAGAGCCCAAACATATGACCTTTTTTGAGTTTAGCATCCACGAAGAAAAAAGAAATAAAATAATTCCTTCTTCCAATTTGGATCTGTCCAGAAGTCCTGTTCAGATGGTGGTGATGGTTAAACTTGCTCCTATTCAAGTTTGTTCTTCAATTCCCTTCACGCAATCATCATCACCATGAATTTCAGAAAATTTTCTCTGACAGCACTTCTAACTGGCAATATGTCACTAAATAGCCCAGTAAAATCCATTTTTTTCTCCCTTTGGATTTGAGATTAAAGCCCAACAAATATCTCAACAGACAGCACTAAAAAATAACTGTCTATACACCGTGGACACTCCTGGCACAGCTCGTGGTGAGATGAAAGTGGTGTTTTTTAGAAGTCGTAAAGCTCAATACCTTGATCCATTAGAAAAATCACTAATTGAACAACCCCAAGTTCTCTCACATTAGAATCTCCCAACTTGGAAAACATCCAACCAACATGCCAGTAACTAATTCATCAATATAGAAACAATGCATGGTATGTGCCTGGGAGTCTAAGGAAGAGACTTGGCATGATAAAACCATTAAATGAATAGCTAACACTTGATATCATCATTATATAAAGTAGCATATGCATATCTTTATCCAAAACTTCTTTTCACATAATTATTATGGGGGATCATGCCTTATATTAGTGAGAATGCTTGCAGCTTTAGAAGCTTAAAAACATTTTTCCTGAAATCCTAGTATGCCACAAACGATAACTCTTCAACGTTGTTTCCCTTAATAACATCCTCATAAACCATCATACAGATGAAAGGTCATAATCTTCCAAAATCCAAACCACACCAGCAGATGAAATTTTGTAGAAAAAAGCTAAAGAGTGTGTTTTCTGCTTGTATTTAGTTTGATATAATCACTATTTTAGTACGATTCTACAAACTTATTCAATTAGTATCAAGTGTTTATTAAATATAAAATAATATATAGAGGTCCGCCAAATGTTTCAAGGTAATCATGGTCCTTTCATCACCACATACCATGACTCTGTATGGAGAGATGTACCATGTCATTTTTATAAAGTGACATAGAATAAACATTGAACATATTAAACAAAGTTAAAAGAATAAGAGTTGTGGAACACTTTCAGATTAGAGAATAGGTGAATCTGACATGACCCTGATATCCAAACTACTAATTAAATGATATAAACTGAAAATTTCAGCCACGTACTGTCAAAGTAACATTAGTTGGGAAGAAGGGGCTGTCTTTCATCAGGTCCCACATGGTGACTAGCCTGGTCAAAGCAAAAAGAAAATTTGAGAATCATGTGATTAAGAAGAAAGGGCATGTGCATTGCATCTTTAAGAGAACAGATTTTACCTCCTCATTGGCTCCAGCAGCCATATTTATGATGGACGAGTCTTTTGACCTAAAAGAAATAGAAGAAAAGATGCAGCTTATCAATAATTTCAGTTTAATGGTCAAAAAGTTAAAAAATGTGCAAACAATAACTGAAGCTACTGCAACATTAAATCCTGTAAATTCATGATTGCAATCTCAAAAGAAATCCAAGAGAAACTAACTGGCAATGGACAACATACATTACATGATAAAAGCCAAGGAACAAACACAACCAAACTACATGTTGGGGCACATCAAAATAGCAATCAGTCTCAGTTTTCAACATATTCCAGTTTTCTAGAATACAAGCACAACAGAAGAGAAAAGTGGAGAATAGAGCTATGATTATAAGAATGCATTCAATTAGCAAACATTAATAACATCCTCATAACCAATAGCTCAATTTTTGTGACTGAAAGTGCATTAACCAGTGCTATATTGTTACAATAGTACATTTGGTCCATCCTCAACCTTCCAAGAATTCCCTGGGAATTCACAATATTTTAAAATCTGCTACAAGAGATTAAGTAGTGAACTTGATGAGCATAGGTATTACAGTCAGATTGTCAGTAAAGTATAGCAAGTGAAATACATTTCCTCAAATGGATGGCACTAAAATTTGAACTCTTGACCTCTTATTTGGTTAGGCTCTGATACAATATTGAATTGACTCGTAAAAGAACGTGCTTAAGCTGGTAGAGAGGTAAATAATTTAAAATGTAATTACTCTAACATGGTTATTCAAAGTCATAAACATCCAATAATTCACCAAAGAAAAGTGGAATCCCAGAACATTCATTCCCACTTCTAAAAATGTGCATCATTTGAAAGTCACATTTCAGGTGTGTATTTATGTTGAAGAGAAAAAATAAATACCTATGGCTATCCTGTACATCAATTCTCTCAAGCACCATATTTTGTTGGTCATGTCTGGCCTTTGAAAGAGATGAAAAAAACTGAAAAGGAAACCAAGAAGTCAGCTTCAATACATGTACACCTGATAAAACCAGACATACCTCTTAAAAGTACCTGATGCATTGAAATGAAAACCACTGAAATCCCTAATATAAAGTTTATGGTCAAGGTGTGGCCAAACAAAAGAGCAGATGCTATGCCTGTAAATATTGTGGCAACAGTCGATGAATATTTCTTCAAAATTGTATCTGGTAGCAATAAAGAAATGATTGTGTTAGCATTTAGCTGACTCATTAACTGTATAACTATCATATAATCCAATGACGAGGAACTGGAACAGCATCCCTTATATACTAGCTATTAACTCAATATAAAAGAAATAGACCCAGTAAAAAAGAAATAGATCTCAAGTTCACATCTCTGGAGTGTTCTCTTACCAGCATATTTGAAGAAAAAGGAGGACAGAATCCCCTGTGCAGCATTGTTACATACTAAAAGCATTGTAGCTTTTGAATGTCCTTCCAATATGTCAAAGCTACTAGGACCTGAAGCATTTAGAGTGACAATCTTTAAGTGAACAGTGAAATCAAGCTTCATCCAACAGCAAGCAGAGTCTGCAATATATGACTTATGGCAAAATCAAAGGAAAGCTTGAAACCCATGTAATTGCATTCTGAGAGTAACAAAGAATTAGTTATTTTCGAAATGGCTGAATCAGTGTTAAAGGAAAAAAGGTTGTCATTGGTACCTTTAAAAATGGCAGATCCAAGAATTCCAAGAAAGTTGAATATAGCTCCATATCCATATAAAAATAAGTTCTGCAAATTAAATAACAGAACCATTTAGGGGGGCAAAATTAATCAGTATAAACTACCCTGTGGATGAGAAGATAAAAAGTTATCAGCCAAGTGAAAAATTTCCAACTACATTATCTATCAATCTACTGCAAAATAATTCCATTAAGTCAAGTACATTGGTCGTAAAACAAGTGAATAGACCAAACTTCTCATTTCAAGGTCAGTGTCAAGAAATGCGAACTCAAACAGGATCATTCCAACGAATACTGTGGCATACCTTCATAGTCAAATGACAAGTGAAACAATAAGTGGCTACCAAAGCATCAAAACAATCATGTTCTCTTGCTGCAGTAAGTCTACCTTTCTAGGGTTGGGGTGGGGGGGGGGGAGACGGTGGGGTGGGGTTGTTGGTAGGGGCCAATTACATGCTTCAGCCAATTTTTGTGTCAAATCACCTGAAGATAAATGCTGGTGTCATATTGGCTTTTCAAGGCATATTCATTGAAGACAGAGGCCAGAGAAGGAATAGTAACCTGCATTTTATATTCAAAATTGAGCATTGATACAGAAAGTGTTGACTCGTGTAATCACCGGAATATGAGCCATATCACTTACAAATATTAATGTATAAACATATGCACCAGTGGCAACTGGAAGACCCAAAGCACTGGTACCCTCAGGGAAGGACTTAAGCTGATTTATACTAATGCCAATAAGCAACAACGCAAGAGCCTCCCACTGTAATAAAGTGATGTATCAGTATTAAATACTTCACATGCATTAATAAATTTTGCCTTGCTGGCTTATCATGCTACTACTTCACAAAGTTCTTCCACATATATCCCATTTATAGATGAACTTCAATTTTCTGATATTATGTTTTCATTTGTTCAAGCTCATCTATTCCAACATTGAAACTTTTACCTGAATTATTGAAAACCGACGTCTCATAATGATCTTCAGAAGTACAGCAATGACCAAAACCTGTTAAACAACAAAAAATTGAAACAAAAAATGGCAAGAGTAGAGAAAGGAGACAAACACACACACTCAAAACTGTTTTATCTATACTATATTATTAAGAAAATAAGGCTTTTTGGTTGCTCAATGCCAAATCATCCTAGACTATCCATATTTTAGTTTCGTTTATCTTTCTGTCCTCTCCTTTTTCTCCTTTCTTTTAACTTATTATTTTTTATTTGTGTTCTTACCCAAATTCTCTTTTCAAATTCATTTGATTTTTTTCTTATTTAAATAATAAATATTTTTAACACTTTTAATCTATACTGAAGGCCTTTTGGTTACACAATGTCAAATTACACAACTACCCTTATTTTAATTTTTAAAAAATTTTCTATCAATTTCGTTCTTACTTTCTTTAACATGTTAATTTTATTTGTGCATTCTCTCATTTTTCTCTTTTCAAATTCTTTTGATCTTTCTTTATTTTAATGATTAATTTTTTGTACTTTTAATTTTAAATTATTTTATTTCTATTGTATAAAATGTAAAACCTTTATAGTTTAACAAATAAAGTTTGGTTTTAACTCTAGGAAATAATTTGCTTCTCTATTTCTTGTCTCCATCACTTGTTAGTTGTCTAATAGAAAAACAAAAAGTAAAGGTGATTTGGGAAAAATCCTATATCTATAAAGCTTGGCAATATTTGACAACTGAGAGTGGATTAAGTGAAAGCTCTAGATGCAGGAGGCTCAGTAATAAAGTTTAGAGATGTTCTTTTTCCAATAAAACAAACTCAAAATATCTGGGAAAAGCATCTGGTGATTAGGGTAGGCCATCAGATACTATTTTCACGTGAAGAGTGTAATAGCTTGAGAAAAAGATAAAAAAAAATAAATTTTGCCAGCTAAAATATACAAGTAGGCTGAAGATGAGTTCATCAGAATTAACAAAAACTTTTAAGATTTAAGACCAGTATTTTCCCAAACTTTTTATTCCACACTGCATTGAACAAGCACACATGATTCAAGCTACCAGAAAAAGGAAAAGATGAAGAACAGTCAGGCTGAATTGGTGATGTACCTTCAGATTGCTCAACATTTTCACTGTTGCAGGGTTGAAATATAGCTGGGAAAGCAAATGAAAATTAAACAGTTACCAAGATTAGAAGTGCTGAGAAGAAACGAAGAGCTTGCAGTCCAATATATTTGACAGAAGTGACAGTGGCAGAGGATACTCAGAGGTGGTCCTAAAATAAGCTCATTGGATGCAAATCAATCGAAGACTTTACATATATAAGCTCAATAGTTGTCAATGGTTAAATGCAGTCAGTTTGGGAAAAATATGACAAATTGATGGATGGATAACTGCAAAGGGTTCAAAAAAATACTCTATGAAAGTCTTTCAAATGCCAATGTGAGGAACATTTGATCCTATGCCATCGAGACTTTTTAGTTTTACAGCTCCTGCAAACTAGAGATCTTCTATCCTTGCACGCAGATAAAAAAGCATCAAAGCAGTCAAACAAACTTACTGTGACTTGTGAATGCACAGGTCAAAGTTCACAGATTTCACCAGCTTTATAAATACTACTCTCACACAGACTTTATCTCAGATGAGATAATCCATGATCACAGGTAACTAGAAAGCACACAAGGTAATTGAGATGAATGGACCTATCTAATGCCCCGTCTGATTCTTTTTTTTTTTTTTAACAGAGAGAATTCTGAGGACACGTTGTGCACATATATATAGCTCAGACTGGACACTAAGTGGTATCAGCTAATATTCAGCCAAATTACATAGTTTCTTGGTTGTTAAGCTTTAGTCCTCATAGTTTCTTGGTTGTCAAACTTTAATCCTTTTTTCACAAAATTATTTAATTATTTTCAATTTATTTATCAGTTGCTCTTTGATGAATGCATAGATCAGCTGACACAGTCAGTCCTAGAATCTTTTAGGGAACATAGCCTGAGGATAAATTGCATTAGCATACTGCACAATCACAAAGCAACTTCAGAATATGAGGGAGTCCAAATAATTATTTTCTATTGAATGCTCAACTTTTATATGTTTATTTGCTGCAGTCTTCAAGCCACTTCAAGTAGGAAATAAATGTTAAAAAAGAAATATAAGATCAATCCTATTAAGGCTCAACTTCAAATTTGTAACCTGACTAACTTAATATAATTAGACTCTCCATCCTAATACTTGTCACTGTACTGCAGCACAAAAGAGCTGAATGAGCAATCTAACAAGTGAATGGTATAAAGAAACAAGCCCCCTTGTTAGGTCCACCTACCAAATCAGGCCAAACTAAAGATTGAGCATATGAATTATTTTTCTTCACCTTTTTAACATTTCAAGTTGGCACTTAGTATGACTTAACTGATCAGGTTAGAATAAATAAAGGTACAAACACAATGACTTGGGAGTGGGGTGGTAGTAACGTAACGTATTCCCAGTTTGGTATACCCCAGATTCAAGAAGTGAGAAAAGAATTGAAGCATAGACATTTTGTTGATTCTACTTCAATGTTTGATAGCTAGTAAATAGAGGAAAAAGAATGGCATTGACTGGATTGACAAAGTGATGAACTATGTGCAGGTAAAAACTTGTCTTCTGAAAAGGGAAAAGTATCTTTTAAAATAAGGTATCTATGAAAGTATAACTTATTGGTGCTACTGACTCAGTGCATGTTTAATTAAAATACATCAGTTGATATATCAAATAACTGCTACTTAGAATTAAAAATAAATTATTATTAAATATTATAGGGTATAAGTTAATACAAATTTCTCATATATCAAGTTCTTCATAAAATTTTTACTAGCAAGAAATACCTAACAAAATAATATACACAACCACATACATGCATATTTACTTAAATTTATCCATATTTATATTTGACAGGCATAACACTAACATATAGATACAAACAAGAAGTAGGGATTTTGTTAGTTAGAGGCAGTTGGCAGACTTCAACTGATGATGTACAATTAGATCAAATACAGCTTTGAGACTCAGCTTTGGGAATTTGAATAAAGATTCTTCTTGTCCACAATTTCTCTGTTTCTTTTCTGTTATTCTTTCTGCACCTTCTTCCTGAATTCTTTTCTCTTCCTTCTTCAGTCATCTATTCATCTCATATCGCAATAATTGCTTGATCTATTGAGAATTAATCAGATCACATAACAAGTGGTCTCATAGCAAAGACCTTGCTGCTGGCACTCTGATACAATGGCAAAGAACAACACAAGGATGGAGACTTTGGAGCAGCAGGCGGCAGAGTTAATGGAAGGAACCAAAGATATCTAGAAGCAATTGGAGTCTTTATCTCATATATAGGAACGCACACTCAACCAAAAAATGGAGGTACTGAAATGCACAATAATATCAAAGGTAAGGAGACTACAAATTCAAGTCCTACACCTTCACTTTCACCATTTTGTAAAATCAGAGGAGATTCTGGAATACTTATGCATTCCCCAGGAAATAAGTTATGTGACACATCCAACTACACTGGAAACAGAGCCAAAAAGTTTGAATTTTCAAAATTTAATGGTGAAAATCCTTGATGATGGGTAAGGAAGTGTCATAAGTATTTTTTTTTTTTCAATCCCATGTCAGATTATGAAATGATTTTAACCGCAGCCAATGCTCATGGAGGAATTGGCTGGTAATTGGTACCTTGACTATGTTGAAGGGAAAGAAAATATGAGATATGATAAATTTACAGGGTTGGTGCAGCTTTGAATTTCAGATTCTAGATGGGTAATCTAATAGGACAGTTCTTGAATCAAAAGGGAAGAGCGGATGAATATGTTCAGAAATTTGAAAAACTAAAGCATTCATTTTGAATGAGCAGAACACTGCCAGGCTTCGTCAGCAGTTTAAAAGGAGAAATAAGTCAAATGGTGGAAATGTTGAATCCCATGAACCTATTACAAGCCATCCAGTTGGCAAAGAAACAAGAAAGTTTACTAAAAGCATTGGGAAAAGGCTCTAAGTGGCAAATGGGACAAACATCTGTTGAGAACAGTAAAGCTTGGAGAGAGGAAAGTGTTGACTCCAGCATTTATAGAAAATCAACCTCTGGGATGAAAGAAAATTACCCTCGTATGAGCAAACTGTCTCATGAAGAAATGGAAACACGGGGACAAAGGGGACTTTGCTTTAATTGTGATGAATTTTTATCACCTTGGTCACGAATGTAACAAATTTGTGATTATAGGAGGGAAGGGAGAATACCCATCGGAGTATTAGCTGCAAGCTGAAAGTGATGAGGGCATTCAGGTTTCGGTGCACGCTCTAGCCTGACACCATCAAATTGATAGGGAGGGTAGGCAAGCATGCTACATCAATTTTGATAAAAAACAGGGAGCACTCATACTTTTCTGGACCTTCAATCAGCAAGGTGGATTGGTTGGTGACTGGAACAAGCTTGTCCCCTCTTCGTTATCGTAGTGGATGGAGGGAGGATTGACTGTGCTTCTAAGTGCTCAAGATTTCAATGGGAGATGGGAGATTGAATTTTCACTGCATGAGTTAGGATTTTGAACTTAGGAGGTTGTGACATGGTTGTATGGGTTGATTTACTACGGAAGTTAGGCCCTATTACTATTGATTTTGTAGATATATATTTAAAAAAGCATGGTCAACAAATCACCTTTAGGGGGTATTAAGAATGAGGCAGCACACAAAATGATAACTGGGAACAAATTTCAGAAGATGATCAGGAAAGGAGGCTAAGCTATTTTTGGATGTCTGTGTATGGGGACAATTGAGGAAAGGGAACGGATTGGAAGGGTCATGAAGAGTGCAAGCTCACATTACAGTCTTGAGGGCAAGACTTTCAAAAAGGAGGGAGCAATGTTACAAACAAGAATCAGGGCAGTTCAGTTAAATACAGCTAGTTAGTTTAGATGATTTGGGCAGCAAGCAGTTAGACGTACTACTTAGACTGATGATGCATAAATAGGTGAAATAAAGCCTTGAGACTTGGTTTTGGGAAGGTGAATAAACATTCTTCTTCTGCACAATTTCACTGTTTCTCTCCACTTATTTTTCCTGAACTCTTTCCTCTGTCTTCTTCATTGATTTATTCATTTCATAATGCAATAATACTTGGTCTATTGAGGATTAATCAGATCATAACCCATATATTGACATACGAACAGCTTTATTTGTACACAGGAGAACTCAAAATATTAGCATACAGGATAGAGTGGGGAAAGACAGACCAAGAATAGCTGGAGAAGACAATTCACATGGTTTTGAGAATGGGTAGCCTCTAAACAAAAATTTGGAATGTACTAGTGAAGGCCGATTTCTTTCCGAATTCATATCCCATAAAAGGCATCACCAAAGAGATAATTGCCTTGCATCAGCTAATCCACTAGTGCCTAAGAATTGTAGTAAACACATACAGGAACTAATTGGAAAATACTTCTTTCCTTTTCAACCTTGCATGTGCTAGAAATAGAGTGTTATAAACTGTAATGGTGTGTGCACTATTTTTACCACGTTTAACAAGGTAAGAAAACAATTATGCAAAGAGTTGAATCTTCATATTGTTTGGTTTATCAACTTAGAAACACTTCCAAAATAAACATATTTTAAATAAAATGGCATTTTGATTACTATGAAGGGTCTCATCAAGCCCATCTATCTATTATGGTTTCAAGGACAATGGCTAAATAGTATAGAAACGTACAGCTACTAGAATAGCATATTCAGTTGAATTAATAAATAAAGAATACCTGCATAATGAACTTCAGGTAATTATTGATAGCATAAAGGAGGGCCGGAACAGCAAGAAGCACATTGCTGCGCGCAGCCTACAGGAGAAATTAAAGATAAACATCAAAATACAGTAACAAAGGGGGATGAAGTATAAGAATGGCACCCCACGTGATTAAAACAATGTAAGTGGTAAAACTAAATCAACTCAACAATTAAGCATCAAAATTTAAGGGGAAAAAATGTGTAGTGTGTATGGCAATTAAAGAGGCCAAATTGACAAAGGCAAAAGAACGTGACAACAATAAAACACTAACTCTAATGTAATGCAAAAATGTATATTAAAAGAACATGAATATGGAACATGACAATGCAACTACCCTACACCACTACCTGGGTAAAGAACAAGGAGTCTTGGGCAGGACAATAATTAATTGGTTTGAACATTTCAGGTCTCACTACAGGATTAAAATGAAAAGGAATTTCCGAGATTACCCACCACTGGCCTTTCGGATTCCAGAATAAAGTACCCAAACCTCCTATGACTAACTTTTGAGGCCACGAGGACTATGTTCAGAAGCCCCTTTCAAACTTCGCACAGTTCACCAATTTTTACTACCAAACATATCACTTGACAAAAATTTTATTCAAATGAAAATGAAAATTTTCTTTCCCTTACATATATAACTAATAAATTGTTTTTTAATCATTATACCTATTCACAATCAAATCAATGCTTATATATATATACACGCATACACTCACATTTATATATGTTTATACTTTATAAACTAATCATTGTCCTTATCACACCATCCAACCATCATTATATATTTTATACATATATAAATAATAAATTCAAATAAATTACACTATTTATTCCATTGAAACCTTTTTTCTAAACACATCATACATCATAACACAACTTTCATCAATAACCTTACCACATCACAACCCCCCTTCCGAACATAGTGGAGTTGTTTCTCTAAAATGATATTCAAGGCATGAAAAATACAACCAAGGCATAGATCCAACAGGGACTAGTTCAACTTCACAGTAATTGATCCAAGAAGTATTTATTCATCTATGTCAATTGGGCAAAGTAATGCTTCAACAAAGAAAAATGTGCGTCTTCATGGTGATCAATAACTGCATGGATCAATTAAACAAACCAGGCAGTAATAGAATTGATATTTATAGATCCAAAAAGGAAGGATGTTTCAGCAGAAAAGGTTATTGAAGCCCTATTTCATTCTTAACAACTAAGCACTAAGCTTTTGTACTCCAAATAAAATATGATGGGAGTCCTCATAAGATATGAAGGACTTTAGTAGGCCATGCACTTGGCAAAAGATATGTTAGAAGTTGACATTCATACATGTTGTCTTCCATTATTTACCAATGTTTACACCACTTTGCATTCCCTAAATCAAATGCCACAAAACATTCTCAATACTCAATTCCAAAGCCACCCTCTTAGTTTGTTACTGCTTCATAAAATCCACCAAGTCACCAACAAGAAACACCTCATTTCACCGTCAAACATGCAAATTTCACAAAAATTATTGGTTTTACAACTCAAACATAGAATGAGTTCCTTCCTATCAGTTTATTAAAGTAAGCCATTTTATTATAATCTTTTCTAGACTTGTCTGCCAAGATCATGAATTGCTTCCTTCCAGTCAATTTAGTGAAGTAAGACATTATATTTTATTCTTTTCCACTAACTTATCCACAGACTTTATGAACTGCACGGTTTCATCATAGGAATTTCAATCACTGCCACAAGATAAAATGAACTCTAAGAAAGTTTAGTGGTTATAGCATTATGAATATTTCGGCAAGAGCTATATTGGCTCACAAATTCAACTGATCATTAAGCTTAAAAATCATAGGGGTGTTAATTTCAGGTTTTAGGTGTATGTTTTAATATGTGAATATTTAGAATAGTGTAGAAGTAAAAGAGTGACGGGAGAGAGAAAATTAGAACAACAAAATGATTGAAATGCATGCTTTATTTGAGCAAATTTGGACAATAAAATGATGGAAATGTGTGTTTTATTTGGGTAAAAGGAAAGCAAACAAAGCCATAGTTTGTGCTCGCCAAATGCATGGTACAGTAAAAATGATACGCGGTACCAAAATGACCAAATTTTAATGCTAGATCAGTGTATCAATGCACCTGAACAAATGTGGAAAATGACAGAAGCGGCTTTTCTCCAACCTTCTGCCTCCTAGCCTGCAAGAATGGCGGACAAGTTATGTAGATGACATATACACTATTTATATCCCTCACTACTTTAGCAATCAGCATACTAACAAAATTGCAGAAATTGCTGGAACGTGCGATATTCTCCTACTTAATTATGAATCTTGTGACAAAATATCTTAATCCTGATGAAACTACATAGAGGAATAAAGTATGTACAGAAGTATGTTGTCTCTAACAAACATTTCACGAAACATTTTTTGAACGAGTATGTTTAATTCTTCCTAAAGAAATTGAAGGACCAACAGCAGTTTAATTATGTTGAAAGTTAGATATTGCGAAAAAGGGCAAAATTCTCCGTGTAAACGAATGGTACAATATCACATGATAAGATGGTCACTGAATTTTGTTAAGGTTTCTATTAAATGAACACCTCATCTAAAAGCTAAGTTGAGAAGAATTTTCAATGTTTATAAACTCTAAGACAATGCCTCAATCGCAGGAGACATCTACAATGTGAAACTTTTTTCTATAAATTGATGGTGATGAGATTTAAACAGAAGATCTGTTGCTTAGCCTAACTTTGATACCAACTAGAGAATTGAATTGTCGTATTGATGGGATAAATAGAAAAGAGTACAAAGACATGTGGTTCAACAATTAGGCCTATATTTATGAAGGCTATATTATACCATTCTCTCTTAATTTGAAATTACAAAGATCATCAATTTATATATGTGAAACATAAATATGGAGAAAATCACTCCAATTATATCATGTAATATGGTTATCAAATTTTAATTGATTTCCACCAGTTTCACACCTCAATATTGTTAATGCTATAGTTACACTTGCATCTACAAATGACCCTAAAAAAAGTAGAGGTTCATTCAGAGGCAGAATCATTCTTATAATGTGCAGCAAATCGAATTGAATTCCTACCAAAAAGTATGAGAAATTTGAAAAAACAAAAGAAAAGGAAAAACACACTCAGGAGAACAGAAAATATTACAAGATAGTCTGAGGCATTAAAACCGTTATCTTGTCATTTTCCTTACTCCTTAGGGAAAGTGAATGCAGCTATATCAATATATAACAAGGAAGGCACATGGAACATTCCAGAGGGGATAATTTTATAAGACATGGCCTCTGCGTTCATTTGGTAGAGGAAGACAACTGGAAGAGTGAGTTTTACAAGTTGAGGAAGCCATAAAGAACGAAATGAAGGAATCCATGCTATGCCTTCCTGAATTATTCTTAGACAATACTGAACTACACCACGCATAAAGGACACCTCAACGTGGATCCCCCAAATTTCTTTTCTACATTTTAATTTCAAAACTGCATTTTTGGATCTTCAATTATAAGATCTGTTAATGATTGCATTCTTAAGTAAACATCCTATCATGTACTTTGACAATCTATCCAACACATAACTGATCGGCCAAACTATATTCAGTACCACAATATTGTGAAAATCAAATAACACAAGTTTAGGTGCTCCACTACCAGTACTTGCTAACATAGTATGATGAAAAAGACTGTGACTTTCCTGTGAAACTCTATGGAATATGAAAAAAAAATCTGCCTGAATCCAAGCATGAAGAAACAAACTGCTTTCGAGGAAAGATTAAGGCCAGTTTCATTCTATTATGGACAAAAGAAAGAAAGGGACAAGCAGCTTATTCATCAAGAAAAAAATTTAGGCAGCTCAAGGTTTTATCAATTGTTTTAGTAGGCTATGCCAAGAACTAATCCTAGTTCTAAGACAAGGACAGCCTCATATGTAATGGGTACAAATATCTTTTATATATTTACAAGTAGCATAAGTATAGGATTTGTTGTTAAGTGTCAAGAAGATTAGATGAATTAATTTGTACTTTATTCCTGAAAAGAAGTTTCAGTTTATAGTTTATTGAATGGGATAAGTACAAAAATTCCAAAAATATAAAATATCCTAACATAAATCTATTACCCAAAATTAGGAATTAAAATATTCTAACCCTATAAAAATGGAAACCAAATATATAAATATCAAAACAAATATTCTATAATATTTTATAATATTTTCTAACACTCCCCCTTAAGTTGAATATGAAGTAGTGTTACAATGTTTAACTTAGAAAAATAGTGTAGCAATACCATGTAGGCAACAATAGTAAACAGCAGCAGCTAACCAACAATATATGGTAATAGAAAGCAATAGTAGACAGCCAGCACCAGTATAATAGCCAAAGAGATATTATCATCTAATAGACAGTTAAAAGTGCAGACAGTAGATAGTAGGCAGTAGTAGAGCCATTAAGATGGGCAATACTAGAAAATCACGAAAATCCATGACAGAAAGAAGTCGCACTTAGAACGGCAAATAGTAGTAGTAGAAGACAATAAAATGATAAACAGATTGATACTAAGGTTGCAACTAGAGCAGGGTTTCAAGAAAGAATCCACTCTAATACCACGTCAAGAAGATAAGAAGAATTACTTTATTACTGAAAAGAAGTCTCAATTAATAATATGAAATAAGTCCAAAGATACCAAAAATATAAAATATCCTAACATAAATCCATTACTAAAAATTAGAAAACAAAATATTCAAACCCGATAAATTTGAAAACCAAATATAAAAATATCAAAACAAATATTCCATAATATTTTATAATATTCTCCAACAGTAAGAAAGCCTCTAATGCATTTTTCCCTCTCCAATGAATAAGCATTGATGTAATTAAGATGCCGTGAGTTGAGTCGAAGTGTTTTGATTCTTTACTTTTTGCATATGCCTTCAAAATTTTCCAATCATTCAGTACTGCTGAACTGATAGTATGAGCTTTCAAATCCTCAAGCAACTTCACTAATGAAAAAAAGAAAATTGATGACATTATATTACAATTGACAATTGCTTAGTACAGGATTAAAGGTATCCCTGAAGTCTTATGTTCTGCATATATTTTGCTCTAAGAGTATCTTTAGTTTTAGGAATTTAGAGCGGAGATGAAAATAATAGAGAAAGGAAAGAAATGAAAGAAATCCAAAATTCCATACAGTGTTTGGTCGAAAGAATTTTAATAATAAGGAAAAAAATTAAAAAAAAAAAGAAACAAAACCAACAAAAACATAAAACAGAAATTTTTTATAATTTTAGGAAAAAAATGCAGAAATAAATAAAAGAAATAAAATTGGTGAAAGGAGAATAAAAGTTAAAATAGTTTTCTTTCCATTTTCCTTACCTTTTTGTGAGGACAATGAATTTTCCTTCATTAAACTACAATTTCCATCTAATTTTCTTTTCCATAGGATTTTCTTTCTTAACCAAACAACCACTAACATTTTCCTTAGCATTTTCTTTTATTTCCCTCTCCAAATTGCAAGAACCAAAGATAGCATAAGATTTTCCCAATTAACAGCATTCCAAGCTAAAAACATACTTGCCAGTTTTCCTAATTACTCTTGCAAAGAAATCCAGATACTTAACAACAGATATTCAGAATTTTATTAACAGAAAAAGGAAGAAAACAAGTACCTGAAATATAAGCATTAAAATAGCAAAAATAACTTTCGTGACTTCCGTCAAAAAGTTGACACTAATAGGGCTAAACTTGAAGCGTCCATCCACCTTTGACGTGTAAACCAAAATAGGCTGGAAAGCAAGGTTGACAGATAATCAGATATGCAAAGTAAAGATTAGCAGATTGGAGTCATTACTTGCAGTAACACCACATCTGACTCTTGCCTATTTGGCAAAATTAGAAAAGTCATGATGCACAAAGTTCTTACATTTGAACATGAAAAAGAACAGAAGAGAAATTTAAATATCTGCATATGCATGAAAATCTACGGCTGTAAAATTACTGAAGAGATTAAAGGGTATGAAACAGAAGTAGACAGACAGTTCTATGATGTATGTTAAACTGATAATAGATCTGAAGCAGAGAACCCAGGAAGAGAAAGTAATGATCAAATAGCACCATCTCTTTCCATAGTCCGTTATCTTTCTCTCACATGTGCAGTGTCTCTACCACAACCACATGACTCTACCACAACCAAACACAAAATTACCACAACTGCGTAACAAACAAAAGGCTAGCCAAAGAAAGGAACAACTAGTTCCAGGTCATCAAAATAGACACATGACTATTCTAGAATGAGTGAGCTCACTAAAGACAATAATCTTTCAAAAAAGCAGGCATTTTCTCTTTCTTTGAGACTTATCTCTGGACATGGGTTGGGCTCCAAATGTGGACTAATTTTCTCCTTGATGTAATTGGACCCCACCATTCTACACTTCTCAAAAGTTGATTTTCATGATTAAGATAATATGCATGCAAGAAAAACAGTTCACAAAAATTAGGAGTGAGATTTGGTCATGTACTTGCAGTTTGGGTAGCAATTGATAAGTATTATAGTTACATTAACAAGAGTATATGGTAATTTTGGTCTATATAAGGACTTATCTCTTTTCTTTTTACTTCCATGTGCCTTAACCAATGCATTCCTCTACTAAGTTCTTAATTTAAACAGTATTAAGTCAACTGTTAACATTCCCAATGCTTTTCCAATTTCAAACAATGCAAGCTACTTACATAAAACATCATTCTGGTAATATATATTTTAGATAAAAGTATCTTGGACTTTCTCCATCAAGTAATTTTTTATAACAATGCCACTAGTAAACCCAAAAAACTAAAACAAACCATACATCTTGGGAGAAGATGGTAACTGAAAGTGGAAGTGGTGATTGTCAACAAACGCTTTCCAGCAGACCAGGTACAGACATCAATGTGAGTCAAAGATATGAAGGGAAATGATATTAATGCTAAGGGTTGGAAATGAAAGAGCTGCTCAGGGACTAGGGCAATCTGGGAAATCTGGGCCCACAAGGCAAAGAATGGAGGGCCGTGATTGTGATGAGAAGATTACAGAGTTTAACCAGAGATTCAGGGATATCAGTGGGGCAACAACATTGCGAAGAAGATGTGAAAAGTGAGAGACAGGAAATTGTGGAGCCGGGAGGACAAAGGCTAATCAAGATGCAGGTGGAGGTTGCACCACCGGAGACAGGACAAGAGGGAAACAGAGGAGGTGAAAATGACTCAGGGAGCTATGAGTGGATGTGCAACACTACGATAGATTAGATTTTTAAATAATTCGATACTAAATGGGGATATCTAAGAGTTCCAGGTGCCTGAAAGCTAACCTACATTTAAATGATTTTTTGTACTCCAAAAACTGGCATAATAGCTGGTTTTATCTCACCCCAACTACTTGATTCAGTTACATTGGCTAAACAATCTAGAAAACTGGCAGGCACCCATATGGAATTGAAAGATAAATTGTTCCACTAACAGCAACTGGATCCAGCTCTTTGCAAACTGGAAGGTGCAAAACCCAGGTATTTATTATGAGTGGAACCTTAGTAAAGCTGGAGCTGAAACCGGACTTCAAAAGATAAATAAGGTTTGGCTCTATTAGACCAGAGTTACACTTTCCCCCAAGCCAAGAAAGACCAAGTAATGTGAGATTATGGGGGATTTCCCTCCATATTCTTAATTTCCCATAACTGTATAAGACATTTGGCTTCAACTTAGTTATTACTCTCAAGTGCTTCTCCTAATAGATAGTCTTGAGGTTTACATTAATTTCTCTTCTTATTGCATCAGAATGCGGATCATTAGTTGCTGCTGTATTTGCATTCATTTGCTTCAATCTCTCCTGTCTTTATATTGACAATGCAAAATTTTGAATACACAAATAAGTTTTTCTGTTCTACGAAAAGCTCATGCATAGGCTAGGTTTTCATCAGTAAGCTTCTGCCTTAAATTTCTTGATCATTAATGGCTCTGTAATCCGATCACACATATTCCATCACTTCACATTCATAAATCAACAATCCATGCAAAATTTGCAGCAAGATCAGGAAAGAATTTGCAAAATAACAAGAAAGAAGTAGCCAGAGAAAGTAAAACATGTACCTGCAAACCTACAAGAACACAATCTCCAACCACCAATAGAACATTAAGGGCCCGTTGCTTTGATGAAACCTTACTCCTGTGTTGATCATAAGCTCGAGAAACAGTCTTTGTCGAGGGAGATACCAGCTTAGAATGACAGACACTGCACTCTATCATCCCGTTCTTCATTAAGCCAAGCCGTCTTCCAGCACTTCTCTAGCTATTTAAAATTTATCCTAATAAATGGAATCACAGACGCCATAATTACGCATTTCACTTAATGCAACTTCACCACTTTCTTAAGCAATTAAAATCCTAAACCATCTGTCCATCAGCAAGCACACAATCATCTCAAGGGATATGCAACATTTAATTGGATATGCAAACACAAAATTCTAAAAAGCAAAAATGGTCAACCAATATAAAGCTGCATTGCCCCCGATACCAGTTCGTCTCAATCCAGTAAGCAATATCACGTCAAAACCAGATCTTAATAAAAAGTAAAAAAGCTTTAAAACTTTTACATGAAGAAAACCACAACAATGTTATATGAATTGCTCCTTTGAGGGATCAAGCATTTATATCACCAAAGCAAAACACAAACTGCATTTGTAGCAACAGAAACGAGCTTGATCTATTGAAATTGAGGTTCGGATCATGAAATCATTCGTAACAAATAAATTGATAGAACAGAGAACAGAGAACTGAAAATACAAGTCAACTGTGATTTCGATTTGGCGGCGATATTGAAACGACTAACAGCGGCTGGATCTGGGAGAGGCTCCGGAGGGCGGATCCCAATGAGGAGAACAAAAGCCGGTGGAAGGGGGCAGAGAATTCAACGGTATTGGAGCTTTGTTCTGTGAGAGAACACCAATTACTTTGGTTCTGTGCGCTTTGCAGCTGCTCACGAGGTTTTGCGTTATGGTTTCTAGAGACAGGAGGATACACTACAATGCCAGAAATTGGCCTCTTAACGACCGTTTGGACTTTGGACTTCGGACTTCAGATCTAACATTTCTTTCTAAAGGATAAAATTACTAAAAAGCCATTATAATAAATATTTTTACATGCCCAGAAAATTCCAATTAAGTTTTACCATAATATACTCGTTCCACTTGATCATGTTGTTAGATATTTAGAGGGTGTCTGGGTGAACTTATAATTTTTTTTAAAATATCTTATAAGATGTTTTGAAATTTATAAGTTTTTTATGAGTGTTTAATAAGCTTTTTGAAAACATTTGAAATTTATAAATTTTTTAAAAATAAGTTGATCATACCCAATGTATTTCAAACATCTTATAAACTATTTCATTTTATGCATTAAAAATATCATAAATATTCTTAAATTACATTTTATTAATAGGATTTAAGCTATTTTCATTATTATTAAATTTAATTCTATTTCTAATTTTAGGCAAATGCTTAAAAAAAATAAAGACTATGTTCGTTTTTGAATTTGGGTGTTTGTTTTTAAGTGTTTTTATCTCAATAATTATGTAAAAGTGTGAGAGAAAAATAGATAAAATTTAAAAAATGTAATAATTGAGATAGTGTTTGGTTCGCATATTAGAATCATATTTGAATTTGGAATCATTCATCTTAGAGTTGGAATGGAGTTATTTATTCCAATATATTTATTTGATAAAACGTGCTCTTTTAGAGTGAAATATGAATTTTTTTTATTTTAATCTTGATTTATATAAATTAAAAATTAAACATTGCATATGTAAATTATTTATAAATATAATATTTTTATTAATTATAATATATTAGAAAATTATTATTTTTAAAATAATAAAAATAAAATTTTCATAATTAAATAATATCATAAAACAAAAAATAAATATAAAAGTTTAAAGAAAAGACAGTATCAAAGAAAAAATAAATGCTATACGCTGATAGATAAATAACAAAAAAAAATAGTTAGTTAAAAGCTCTAAAATATAATATAATAATATATAAATAGTTTAAGAAAGGAGAAAAACAAAAGCCGTGTTTGGATGCAAATTTACATCTATCAAAATCTATTTTTTTTCAAATATAATACCTAATAAAATAACTCTTTTTATCTTTTTTCTATCTTACTTTCAAATCATTAGTCAAATTTTCTACCAACACATTTACATCCAAACAAAGCCCAAAAGTTTTTTATAATGTTAATTTAGTAATTTTACATTTAATTAAGCAAAGCATAGCCATTATCTTTAATTATGTTTAATGTATGTATTACATATTTATTAAATTAATATAACTTTTATATTTTAAATTAATTATATGAGATCAAACTTGAGTTTACACAGAACCCTCTACTTTATTAGAGATTTGAGGAATCTTAAATTTTTAGATATAATGCTTAAATTTTAATTGTGACAGTAGTAAACCAAACAATAATCATTAGTTTCATTCCAATTCTCAATTTCAATATTCTCTCACAAAACATCGCTCGACTGTGTGTTTTTAACCTTCAAAATTACAAAACAAACGTAGCCTAAAATCAACTAAAATCATTTTTCAAACATCTAGTGTATTATACGCCATGATGGAAACCAACTAATATTTACAAAAATATGCTACTTAACGTATGCATTACATATACAGAAGTGTATATGCATTTGTGTACACGTGTATATGTATGTACATGAATATTATGAATTTATGTATAACATATATGCTTTTGAAAAAGAAATTTATTTACCCATATACACTGGTAAAAAATATAAATATGTTAGTCTTAAATAAAAAAATGAGTAAAGTTGTACAAATTCCGTTCTTTTGATGATATAAATGTAACAAATGTGTTTCAACTTTTCAAATTTTCATGTCAAATATGTAAATATGTAATAATTAGTTTTTTTTAATATTACGGTAGTTTCTTATATTCAAGATGTTGTCGTGTTATTAATCTTTCAAAAAAAGAAAAAAATTTCTACTAGGCTTAAAGATATCTAGCGAATTTGGGTAGTCCAAGTCAAATGAGCCACACCTCTTGGATTTATTATCATGTAGGAAGGGTCAAGCCTCGATACAACGTAAATTTTTACGGACGGAAGAGTGTTTGGATGAGCTTATAAATATTTCAAAATATTTTATAAGATATTTAAAAGTTGATAAATTATTTATAAGTGTTTGGTAATTGTTTTTAACAAAAAGAGCTTATAAGTTTTTAAAAAATAAGATATTTGAAATTTATAATTTTTTTAAAAATAAGTTAGTTATTTCGAATTTATTTTCAACCATCTTATGAGATAATTCATCTTACATATTTAAAGTTACGTCAACATCCTTAGTTATATTTTCTATTGGTGTTTAGTTTGTTATTATCGTTATTACGTCAACACACACACACACACACACACACACAATATATATATATATATTTATATATATAATCTAATTGTAAATAATTTGAAAATAGCAAACTTATTTTTTAAGAATTTATAAGTTTCAAATATTTTATTTTTTGAAGCTTATAAGCTCTTTAGTAAAAAAAAAATATTAATCAGTTATGAATAATTTATAAACTTTTAAATATTTTATATAATATTTTGAGAAATTTATAAACTTACTTAAACACCTTATATGTCGCCGATTTGACAAAAATCTTACTATGAAAATCCCAACCCTTGATTTCTCTCAATGTTACCATTGAACTTGTGCGTTGACGAAAATTTTACAACTCTAGTGTAACTGAAGATTTAAATTGATTGTCACAACTTAAATTTTGTAATAAATGTTACACCCACCACCAGTTGACAATTATAATTGAAAGCAAGAAATTTTATAAAATTGCAAGTTTTGATCTATTTCATGTCTTGATCTAGTTCATGTTAATCGCTCACCTAGAGATGTTTTCATCCATTTATAATTGATAATTATAAAAAGAAAATTGACCATGGTAATCCCTACTCTAGAGATGAGTTATGGTAAAAAAATAACTTATTTGAAGGATAATAACGCCTTTAAAATTTCTACTTACATATTCAAAAATAAACAAATAAATAAAAAAATAAGAATATCCCCAAAGTTGGGTAAAATCTTCCCCCACGAAAATAAATTCTCCACATCCAAAGAAGCCCTCCAAAAAATTAAAAATGTCTTCCATGGCCTAAAAAGTGGGTGTATATGTTGGCATTTCGAAAAAGATGCCCATGTTTCATTGATCAATCTGCACTTAGGAGAGATGATAGGCATAAACACGAATGAGACAATCAACAATTCCAAACGAGTAGAAAATGTGATGTTATTTTAATTCAGCAAATTCAATTTGGTTGTGCAATTAAATAATTATAGTGTAAGATGGGCAATCCAGCTAAGAGCGATTGAGCCATGAAAGGTCAGGAAGAAAGAATGAGAACATCGCCATTAAAGTACAATTGAACTTACCATGCCTGTGTCAATGGTACCATTAAAGTACACTAGTACAACGTTCAATTAGGCCAATTTTAATTACTCAACGGGAATTTACTCATATACCCTTATTTTAAATTCATTGTTTATTTCTTCATTTTCTTTTGATACGTTTTGTATTTTGTGCTTTCTTTTAAATTTTCTCACTTTTCAATTTCTTTTGATCTTCTTTGTTCTCTTATTTTAAATATTATTGATATTTTTAATTTTAAATAATATTATTTTTGTTATCTAAAATATAATAATTTTATAATTTATAATGTGTCGATTTTACTTGTTATTATTTCTCTAGCATTTGGAATCTTATTTTAGCATCCAATGATATATATTCCATTAGCACCATGTATATTCTTCAAACATGTTAGGTGAGGCACCTAACTCAATTGGGCGAATATTGAAGAACAACTGACGTCATGAGAATATTGCCAAAACCAAATCAGTGCTTGAACCGAAAATTAACTAGCTCATTAGTTAGTGATTTGACCAATTAGACAGTTTTAAAAAAATTCGACCATTTTAAATTATGTTATATAATATAATATATACACACGCATGTAATTATATTAAATTAATTTTACAAATAAATTTAATTCTATTTATTGATATGCCAAGCTCAACGATGTAATACTTAAAAATTTAATAATGCTACAAGAACAAGAAAACCATTACACAAAACAAAATAAAAATTATTTCAAAGTCAAAAAAATATATATAAACATTGAAAAATTAGTTTTTATAAGAAACACCTTAATTAATATGAATAATTTTAATTTTAAGATACAATATTTAAATAAATAATACATGAACAAAAAATAACTAAACAAATCAAAGATAAAATAAAAATTATGTTGTGAAACTATATACAATAGTCAATATATATAAACTGGAAAATGTTAAAATCATCACAATTACAAATATTTTATACATTTTCACTAAATTAATAGTAATCCCTTCTTGCATTGTGCTCTCACAAAAACAGCCGATTTAGTTGACTTTCTCAAAACGTATGGGAAAATTTTGACCAACTTTTCTCTGTTACTCTCGACCCAAGTGGGATAGAGTTTTTTACTCTTCTTTAGGTGTCAAAGCTCTATAAGTGTCTCTCGATGTCTTACTTTTAGACCTCTATACCTAATCGTCATGTTCCTCCCTTTTGGAACCTCTATTGCCATTTTCTCTCTTGTCATCTTCTCTAGCACAATTCATATTGTAAAACAAGTTTTGTATTTGCCCTATTAATGTGTGTCATCAACATATTAAAATTAATTTTATGTGAACTAATATAGAATAAGTATAAATGTCGTATCTACGAAGAATGGTGAATTTGTCTATCAATATCTTTAAGGTTCTATTAATTAAGCCACACAAAGGTGATGAGAATGGGATTAATAACTAGAAAACAAACACTTTTGAAAACAATTTCACAAGCAAGAATTAGTGAAGTACCAAGATTGAAAAGCCTAGCCCTTTCTATTGTGTTAATTTTCAATATATGCCAATCCACGTTAACAATCAATTTAATTACTTTGTTACAAATTTTTAATACGAAAGTCTCTAAGATATCCTTCTAAACTCTTTTAAAGCTTCGACTTTAGATTTCAATGGGTTTTCTCAAGCCTAATCGAGTTAAATGATGAAATTCTAGGATTAACAATTGTTTAGGTGCACTAATCATATGATTTCACTCTCATTATTCCTACTGAATTAATATTCACAATAGGAAGTATAGCATGCAGGTTTTACTCTCGTTATTCTCTGCACAGCCACGAATTACTTAGAGAGTTGGCTATATCCTCTAATTAGAATTCACAAAGTCAGTTACAAATAATAAAAACAAGAACAATCAATTATAATATTAGGCATACATATTTCACCAAACACACACACAAGAGACTAGTAATGAATTTAACAACTCATGATGTTATTAATGAAAACAATTGCTAAATCATTTATCAGCTAAACAACTCAAAAATAATAGAGAAAACTTGGTAAAACCTAGTCTAAATCAGTGTGTTGTGTGAAGAATGAAAACTCTCCGACGTTGGTATAAATTCCTTCTCCTTAACCTCTTCGATCCTTGAGTCTCCTGCTTTCTAAGTGTTTAATGTGTTAAAATTATCTAAGAACCCCCTCTAAACCGTGTGGGAAGATGTATTTATATGTAAGGGAGACTGAGTTTTGAGTAATTAACGTGAAAAGATGAAATAGCCCTTGAAGTCGCATGTAGATAGTTTCTTATGTTATGAACCATGGTCATGAGCCTTTTCCCACATGTGCAAACCTTGGCAACGAGCATTACATGGATCGCTATGTAAATCCCAAGGTTGCAACTCCACTTCTTGTTGTCGTGAGCTCGACCACGACAGAGTCCTTTCCTTGTTGTTCATCCTTTTGTAGTTGCACACTATCACCTTGTGGTCACGGCATCCTTGCTTATTGTCATGAGCTTCTCCAACAGACTCCTCCAAAATGCACTGTGGCCTGATATGCACTCTTGAACATCATCCTTGTGGTTGTGGCATTTCTCTTCGTGGTCATGAGCTCTTATTGTGGGAAACTTCAGAATTTGTTGCTCTCATCTGTGTGGGCACAAACCCATCTTTCAGGGCTACGAACTCCTTCCTCGTAGCCACAAGACTTGTAATTCAAATGAAAATATTTAATGAATGTAGATAATATCCAAATTCATCTAAATATTATTTATAATGCACCCAAAAATCACCAGGTCACTGAAAATAAAGTTTTTACATGTATGCAAACACAATGTAACCATCTTGACCTTGTCTTGTTCTAATGTTTGTGACTTTTTAGTTTACCCTTAATTGAAAACAACCATAGCTCAAAGAATATGATTAACACCTAGCTCATAGCCAATATTATAGTCCAATTAAAATGAAGTGATGTGATCACATGAGCACTTCCAATCTTGAGTACCATGTAGTATAGGCCTTTTGTCTTACTTTTCTCTATCGAGTGAGATTCATTGATTTGGTCAAACTTACTAGCCTAATTATATGAGCAAACAAAATTTTCTCATGAGATAGTGCCCCATCGAAAACTTTTTTCCAATCATACAATACCTTGGTTAATGATTTTTCTGTCTCATAGAATATTGATGACATAGGACAAATGAGTCGTTTACTTATGAGAAGACAAATTCCTTATGATCGCTCACATACCGCCATGTGTACATGGATTACGATACATTGGGCTCATAATCCTATCTTATATCTAGATAGATTCAATTCTTCATGCTCTAATGATGCTCTAACCATGACACGCACTAGGTACTCAAGTCATCTTAGGTTTATGATCTATTCACACTTAACATGATTAGAAAACAAGACATTCATAGCAAAGAGTAAACTCTATGTTGTGCTTCATTTCTCGAGCCAGTGTTTAAATACTTATTCTTCTATGATTTATCAGCACACATTTATTCTTAATATTTCATATTGAATGGTATGAAGTCACCTTATAAACACAAGGTGTGTAAGTCATATTGTTACTTCAATGCCCATTTAGAGAGTCTATGATTCACAAATAGGTTTCAATGATTGTATACTAAGAAATTTTGTATCCATATTCATAACTTTTATGAAAAAGACTTTTTAATACAATTACATGGACATATGCAAACCTTTACGCCATAACTAGAATTACATGTATGAATAAAATTATCACAATATTAGTAAAAGGGAATATCACTATTTTATTAACTAATAAATAACATCCACGACTAATATCCCTCACAAATAATTAGCGTTAGAATGTATATCACTAATAATCTCCTACTTGCACTCTAACACTAATCGCTATGGTACTATGTTGTCAAGATGATGATCTAGTTGTACTTGTATCATTGGCTTTTTGAGTGGGTCAGCAACATTATTCACTAAAGCTATTTTCGACTGTATTACCTCCTCTAATGATCTCTTGAATAATGTGATAATGCCTCTCAGTATGCTTGTATTTTTTAATAAGACCTTAGTTTCTTTACCAGTGCAATCATGCCATTGTTGTCACAATGAAGTGGCAATGTTAATCCATCCCTGGAGCCACTTAAAGCTTAGTGACAAACTGCTTGATTCCAACCACCCTTTTCACTGCATCACATGGTATAATATACTTAGCCTAAGTGATGGAATTTGTGACGGTACTCTATTTAGAACTCTTTCAACTCATTGCTCCTCCATTGAGGTGAAAATGTATCTAGAAATAGATTTCTTATTTGGAAATCAGAGTCAGTGTAACCATTTATTCTAAGTTCTCTATTTTCATAGACAAGCACCATATTCCTAGTTCTTCTCAAATACTTAAGGATACATGTGACAACATTACAGTGTCCTTTACTAAGATTCACTTAAAGACCAATTCGTAACACTTATGAAAGAGGTGATGTATGCCTCGTACATAGCATTGCGTAAATTAAGTTTCCAATTACTGAATCATATGGAAGGGACTCCATGCTTCTCCTCTCATCATCAATATATGGCTACATGAACCTTAAGAGATGGATGCCATGCCTAAACAGTAACAAGCCTCCCTTACAGGCTTATATCCTAAATCTCTTTAGGATTTTGTCTATGTATAAGGCTAAGGAGAGACTCATCAATCTTATTGCTCTATTTTTATTAGATGTGAATGTCTAAGATGTAGATTGCTTTTCTTAAATCTTTCTTAGAGAATGTATCGGATAACCAAATCTTGACCAACATTAGCTTCCCAACGTCATTCACAATAAGCAGTATACCATCTACATACAATATTAGGAAAGTAATGGTGCTCTCACTAACCTATTTATAGACACAAAGCTCATCCTCATTTGATGAAGTTAAAAGATTTAACTACACCATCAAAATAAAGATTCCCAAGTCCTTGATTCTTACTTAAGATTATAAATAAACCTTTTAAGCTTGCATACTTCATGAGATTTGCCTCATACTTCAAAACTACATGATTGCACTATATAAATTTCTTTCTAAAGAAACCCATTAAGGAAAGCAATTTTGACATTCATCTATTAAATTTCATAATTCAAGTAGGCGACTAGTGCAAGGAGCATTCAAATATCTAACCATAGCTACAGGTGAAAAGGTTTCACCATAGTTAACTCTTTACATTTGACTATAGCCTTTCACCACAAGCGTAGTTTTGTGGGTCTCTACTTCTTTCATTGAACCAATATTTCTCTTGTAGACTAACTTGCACCTAATGTGAACTACCTCATAAGTGGAACCACTAGAGTCTAGACTTTTTCAAATGCATAGAAAGTATCTTGAATTACATAGCCTCTTGCCATTTGAAGGAGTCTTTATCAGACATTGCTTAATTGTAAGTATTAAGATCATCCCTATGATTATTATCTCCCATAACGAACAACTTCCCATCTCTAAGACATAACCATATCTTTTTGGTGTATAAGAGATTCTGCTTTATCATCACCATGGTTGCGTCATGGAAGGTAGCTCTTACAAAGGTGCTTACTATATAAGTTCTTCATTTTGTTGCTTGTACTTAACTTCCATGAATACAACCATTCTACTCACACCATTTTCTCGAACGAACTCCTTTTTAAGAAAGTGTTCTTAATAACCAACAACAATCCTTGGGTCATTGGGTAGTCAGAACTCATATCCCATAGAATCCTTGAAATATCTCATAAAGTGACCCAAAATAACCCTCACATCTAACTTATCTATTTTACTCTTCTTAATACAAGTTAGACATCGCCAAATCTTGCAACTTCCTCCCACTTCATATCTCTTGTAGTTTTGAAGGAATGGACATAGTGGCTATCTTATTCAAGATGTAAGCACTTATTCAAGATGTGAGCAGTGGTTAGGAGAGTGTTTCCCTATAACAAAATGAGAAGATTAGTGAAGATAATCATAGATTAAACTATATCCAATAAAGTTTGATTTCTTCACTCAACTACACTATTTAGTTAAGTAGTTTCCAGTGGTGTTAACTGTAACACAACACCATTCTTTTTGAGAAATTCAACTAATTCGACACCCATATACTATCATTCATAATCCAATCATAGTACTTTTACATGTTTACTAGTTTGTTTCTCTACTTGTGCCTTGCATTCTTTGAACTTTTCAAAGGATTTATACTTGTACTTCATCAAGTAAATATAACTATACCAAGAAAATTTATTGGTAAAGGTTATGAAATAGTAAAATCCTCCTCTAGTTATTTCATTAAATGGCTCACAAACGTTGGTTTAGGCTACCTCCAACACCAATGTAGATCTCTTAGTGTGCCAATCAAATGGACTTTTTTATCATATTCCCTAAGATAGAGGGCTTGCAAGTTGGATAGCATTCTTCTTGATAACATATCCTAGTGATAATCTAATTGAAGTAGCTCAAATGCAGTAGTTACAACACTTAGCCCACTTTCAATCTTGATAACCATTTCATGTTTCTAAAGTATCCTACTTTTGGCCAGATTTTGATGCAAAGTACATATATGATAGGAAGCTCCAAAATTTCAAATTTGCAAAGTAGAAAATATACCGATTGAATAAGATGTTTCACATATATTAAGTTTCTTACCTTACGTGCCATTTTTTAAGCTCTTAAGGTACTTGGAACACTAGCTCTTCCAATGCCCACCTTTACCATAATGGAAACACTTTTCTTTGTCAGCGAAAGCTTTGGCTTTCTTGAGATTCCCACTCACCTTAGGAACCATTGGATTCCTTTTCTTAGTCTTACCCTTCTTTATCTCAGTAGATGAGCTAGACATGGCTAGGACAACCTCTTTCCTCTTCCCATTCATGGTGGCTTGTGTAGTCACTAGTTTATTTTGGAGCTCAAACAGTGTGTACTCATCTAGTTTATTCACATAATAGTTAATGATGAGAGATTGAATTTGGTTGCGACTGTAGGATTAAATCCATTTATAAATTGGTATCTATGAAGAAGTTGAGTGATTAAAGCCTCTCAATAAGTGAAATTATCTTGAGGATATATTTACTAACATTAGTGTCCTCTGCCATATACATCCTTAACAACTGCTTTAATATCTCATATCTAGTAGTTTGTCTTTGCTCACTGTATAACTCTTTCTGGTGAAAAAGAGGCTCTATTGAGTTTTCCATTCTCTCATGTGTCCTCTAGAAATTATTAGTCATAAAGGATAACATGTAGCTCTTGATTTGCAAGTCGTCGTCCACCCATTTTTTACAGTGGACTTCTCCTCCTTACTGGCTATTTGAACAAGGGTTGGTGGGATCTTGGCCACCTATGCATAGCTAACGTGCTCTAGATTAGCAACATTTGTCATGTTTAGAGCTAAATGACATAGCTGAGCCTAATTAAAGTGTTGGTTTCGAGTAATTTAGTAAGAGAAGTCGACATAATTCAAGATAATAAAATTGTAGAAAATAAACAAGATTATTAGTTTAGTCATATATGTGTTAACAAATGATTAAGGACTTTAAATCAAACAACCTTCTATTAGATTTTTTAAATCCTACACTTCCTTGGGAAAAAAAAAAAAGAAATTACATTGGACAAATTTTCTAGCAGGTGATTGGCCTTTATTGAACATATTATACCTCACACTTACAATTTGAGGCATGTTAGGCCCAATGAGTGGCCACTCTTTCTAACATATCTCATGCATGGTCCAAACTTAGGTCACACCCCTACAATGGCGAGGTCAGCTATGATGAAGAATTGTTGTCTATCACGATTACATCACATATGTTCATGGTGTCAAACCCAGCCACAACAAAAATATGTTTTCTATTTTAGCCTTGAGAATTGCCCTCATGCATGCAATAGTTTTTCTTAACCATCAAGTTTTTTAATTTTTTTTTATTTTCATACTCTGTTCGCAATTCCAAACCATGCAAAACAATTTTATAACTATAAATAAGTCTCTAAATACATGTTTATAATAATTTTAAAAGAAAACTACCATGAGTCACAAGACAAATTATTAAACTTCACTTTTATATGAGGAAAAACGTTGGCTCTGATATCACTGATGGGTTTTGTCAAGTTTAGGATGCAAAATTTCAATTTAAAATTCTTGAAATATTAGAGAAAATGTAGGGGAATAATTAATTTTCAACATGAACCATTTTCATGGCATAACTTGTATAAACTTAAAACGCAGTAAGTTATATAGATTTTTATCTATTATCAAACTCCTAGCAATTTCTATATATGACCTAGAAGCCATAAAGCTTGAGTCAGGGCCTCTAGATTGTCTACATGAACAACACTCATGCAAGAACCTCCAATGAACTTTCACAAACTCCTTTGTAAACTTTCACAAACTCCTTTTTGTATTGGGGAACTTTGGACAAAAGAAAATATAAGAGAAGTGGCTAGTAATATTTTCTCAATCTCTTAAGATAGAGCCAATTGGTGTTAGGCATGTGTTACAGGGTGGGAATCTTCCACCTTTATTTATTTCCAAGACATAGCGTTCTAAACATGGTTGGATACTTCTTTCCATGCTTATCTAATTTTGACACATAATATGGGCCTTGTGGCCTTTTATATAAACTTTTTACATGGACCTTTTAAAGATTTTTCTAACCATACATGACCCTAGCTAAGAATATTTTTTATCTTATAAAATAGTGATCTCTTAGGACAAACGTCTCACTTACTTACAAGGAAACAAATCCCTTATTGATCTCGCACATAATTGCATATGTGTATGGATAATAACATGCTGTGCTCATAATCTTATCTTATATTAAGATAGATTTGGTTTTTCATCTATAATGTCATGTTATTTACGACACGTGCAAGTTTTTCATGTCATCTCAAGTTTAAGGCCCACATGCATTTAATTTGATTACGAAGCAAAACATTGACAGCACAGAGTAAACTTGATGTGTCTACTCTATTTGTTGAGTTGATGTCTGAGTACTTTTTCCTCAATGATGTATCCACACAAAACTATTCTCAATATCTTAAACAGAATGGCATGACATTCACCATATGAACATAAGGTGCAAGTTGTACCGATACTCCAATGCCCCATTTAGAAAACCTATGACTAGGAAATAGTTTTTAATAATTATGTACTAAGGAGTTTTGTATCCATATTCATAACGCTTATGAATGAGAATTTTTAACACAACTAGATGGTCACATGCGAAACTTGATTTGTAGAAGAATTACATGTGTCCAAATCATACCGATACCCCAATGTCCATTTAGAAAATTTATAACTCGTGAATAGGTTTTAATGATTTTCTATTAAGACATCTTGTAACTATATTCTTAACACTTATGAATAAGACTTCGTAACATAAATATATGGTCACGTGCAAAACTTAATAACACAGAAGAATTTCAAGCATGAATTAAACTACCATAATATTAATAAAAGAGAATATTAATATTTTTTTAGTTAATAAATAACATCCACAACCAATGTCACTCATAAAATAATTGGTATTAAAGACCATATTACTAACAATAGCTACTATAATGCATCCTATAGAATGCTCATAGAATAGCTATCATTAATGATGAGCGACCATCCACAACCATATTGGCTACAGTGCCTTAATAATAGTAGTGGAATGAAGGTGACCAAGTAAGTAATAATGGTGGTCGAGATTGATGAGTATAAGGATGAGGTGTTATATGATGTCATCTTGATGTAGGCAAACTAGGTGTTGCTTGGCCGACCATGGCAATTTGATAGTAAGGTGACACACAATTGATCAACAAATCGATACTCCTTTGTATTCAATGGCAAGAAGGTGAAATTGATACCACTATCACCTAAGCAAGTGTTCAAGGACCAAGTTCACTTGCAGTAGCAAGATAAGTTAGTAATAGAAAAGAAAAGGAAGAAGAGAGAGAGAAAAGAGAGAAATTAGAGTAGTGAAGAAAGTAAAAGAAAAGAGAGTGAGTGTGGAGCTTTAGCAAGAAAATCATCCTTCTTAATTTACAACAATGAAAATTCATAAGCTAGAGTATAATCTGAACAAAGAATTCCTATGATACACTTGGAAAAGATGAAGAACCAAAACTGAAGATTCCTACAACCTTGAGGTGAATCCTATAATGAAGTGTGGTTATTCTGCATTCCACATACCTAAGATGTTGTGCAATTGGCATGTAGTTGGTAGGATTGCATCTTATGCTAGCGTGATCGAATCATTTATGGGAATTGTTTTAGGTAAAGGTTGGAAATACCATGTGGTAGCCTAAAAAGAAAATTATTACTTAGACCTTTTGCGAGCATGACTAGTTGTAATATCCATGATTTAATATCGTCAAGATGACACTTTGAAAATGCAAGTGGATGTGGTCACATTGATGGAAAAATTGTACATTGCCTATTTTCTCATGATTTTTATGTGAATGGACCTACTGATCAATAGGTGCTCAATATCTAGTGGGGATTAGAGAGATGAGAACTTAGTTTAATTGAATCCAATTTAATTAAATAGGATTTATGGGGATTCAAGAAGATTTAATGGAATCGAAATAATTCTAGAGAGGATTTTATTAGATTGCAATGATTCCACAGAGGATTTTTATGTGATTTAAATTATTCTAGGAGGACTTTTATGGGATTTGTGTGATTTTAATTTCTTAAAATTATTCTTTATAATCCTTATAAATATTCCATGAATAAGACCTCTTGGATTCATTCATGTTTGAAATCAACAAAATACTTTCTTTGAGTGTTCTTAGAATTTGTGTGACAAATTCTTGTGAAATTTTACAATCCCAAATTGAGTTATTTTAGGAGGTTCTCAAGTTGATTCATAGTGTATCAGTTGTTAAGGCATGATAATTGTAGTCATCTCAAAGTTGGGTTCACAGACATCCACCAAGTTGGATATGCTTTTTTCATAGTTTGTTCCAGTAAGGTTTGTTTAGGTTCAAATTGATGCCAAGTTATACATTGTTTCAATTAATTCCAAAAATCAAGATGTGATTGCATGTAATTGATGGACAAGGCCTCTTCAACCATAACGGTGCTCCACTAGACGATCCACGGTCATGATGATGGTTGAAGAAAGAACTTATAGGAGATACATTGGTGGTTTGCTGAAATAAATGGAGAACCACACTAATATATAGGAAAGTTGAAGTTGTCATGGTTAAGCCTAACATAGATGGATGATTGGAGGGTGTGCTTAGTAAGAACATCACTTGCACAACTAAATTCACTTCCATAAAAAGCTAAAAGGATTCTAGGGAAATGCTTTTATGTCTACACTTCCAACATTTAGATCAATCCTGTTGGTAACAACATGTGGGACAATTTCAAAGAATTTAAGAGGGTAGGAATTTGAACTTAGCTACATTTTCCCATAGGACCTTATGTTGGAAACACACCCTCATAAAGGCATGCCAACAAATGTGTGTCATGACGCATGCTATTGCAAAATGTACTAACCACACTTGGTTATGAGCATGGAGGTTAGGGCCATGGTCTCACATTCACAACAATTACACCACTAATGCTAGTTACAATGATTAACATATCCTACTAATGGTAGAATGTTCAGTGTTAACAAACAAATTGATTGTTATCTGCACATCTGTAACAAGTCATAGAATAAGAAAGGTGCGCCATTAAGGTATACACTTCTCATGGAGTTGATGGTGCTGAAAAGTTTTAGGAGTTGAGAGAAAATAATGTTGAGATGTGAGTGCATTCGCTTTCACACAAGTCAAAGTATGGCACATTTGTTAACATGTCATTTGCACAACATACACGTGCATGTATAATGGGCTAGTTCCACACTAACAAAATGTACACCCAAGAATTGGATCAGATTGCACACAGTAGCTACACATCAATACAATAGCCCACATCACCCAACATAACGGTATTGTAAAGCTATGGATACAAACTAGTCACTCAAAATGATATATGCATACATCCATTAAACAACCACTGCATACATACCCATAGAAATAATACTTTACAAAAAACACTGTTTGCTTGACACTAGGACTCAAAACGTGCACGAAAAAACTAAAGCACGAACATCTACCCATTAGTACACAAATGCACTACAACATAGCTATGCAAATGGCAAATGTTCACTTCAACAAAGACAACCAACACAGAGAACATAAAAAATGGGAATACAACCTCTTAATCAAAAAAGTGCAAAATATAATAACCATAAACAAAGTGAGGCACAAGCAACACCTAAATGACTAAACGTAAGGCCATGACCTTAGTATAGATTTGTGTCAGCTATGCTTCATGAGTAGACCACACCATGCACACAAGCCACGGGCAATAGTTCATCTACATCACATAGTCTATCTCATCGCAAGACCTTGTTTCTCTATAATCTCTTCCATGATAGGTACACCATAGTGATAGAAAAACCACATGTCAAGCTCAATATCATGCTTTGACACATAGAGGAGCCTATCGTCCATCTTATGCTTCCTTATGAAGCTTTATAGATTACAACTTACAATCATGATGGACACTTGGAGTTGGAGCATCCAACTTGGTAACCCTATACCTAGTATCAGGAATCTTTTCTTCAAAATTCCAAAACATTAGTCAATGTAGTTTCTCAACTATGAGTGCCTATGGTTGAAATGCTCTTTAGATTGGAGTATGCTTCTCACCTAATGTAAAACTCATTTGAGTGGTATCTTTACTTGAGGTACAATATGATGAAGCACATATAATTTGTAAACCTTAAGTTCACAAGGTAGTGCATCCTAGCCCAAGCAGAGAAAAGCGCAAACTGAAACCTCTGGGGAGTGGAATTGCTACAAGAAAATAGTTTCAGCACATCGTACACGGAGGTGAAAAGGGGAAGTTTGAGTCTCATTAGATTGCACTAAACAGTAACTATTAGATTTCAATGTGTTTATGGTCAAATTTTAAAATTTTAAAACCATGACACAACAACATACACACAATGGAATAACATAGAAAACTTGTTTTGTTTTCACCGTACGGCACACGTTAACTAAAAAACGCTAATAAGACATTTAAAGAGTGTTCCTTTTGGAACCGCATTCCAATGGGAATGTTAGTAATCCTTAAGTCGTGGCCCATGAATCTCAACCTCTAACTTGTCCACATAGTTGAAATGTTGATTATGCCTTTTATACCTTGAAAAATCCCTTTTGCAAGGCTCTTATTCAAGTAGCTTAGGACTAGAAGGCTTTTCGTGATCAGAAGAAAGAGAGAGAGTGGTTAGAACTTTCTTTCTTCTTGTTTGGTGGGAAGTGCACGAATTTTTGGCTAAATTCTTATGTTTAGAACTCTTCTAAATATGCTTATTTAGTTTAGAAACTACAGTTTTCAAGTAATGGGCTCTATGGGGCTTACTACATGGACTTTTAATTGATTCTTAGCCCATGGATCATTTACTTATTGATCTCATTAATAATTGTAGCCCATACCTTTTAATCATTAATTTCCATTAATAAGCCCACTAGCCTCTTAATTATTGATCTCTATTAATAATTGAAACTTAATGGAATTATATTCTTCAATTTAATTAATCTTATTATTCAAACAAAAAAATACTATATTTCCAGTTAATAATCACTTTATTAACAAACATGATAGGAGCCATATTATTCCATTTATATCTTGCCCTTTTAATTAATCTCCATTAAATAAAGGTTAATTGTTCTTCCAATTAATAATCAATCTCATTATTAATAAACACCATGATAATTTATTTGGTCCAATCTAATTCTAACTAAATAAATACTTCATAAGTCTTCTCAAAACTCATCCCCATCCCACAAATTTATCACTTATATCACATTTTAACTTTTTATGTGTAACTCTTTAGGTTCATTCTTAATTGACAATAAGCATAGATTGAAGGATATGGGTAGTACCTAGCCTACGACCCATATCATAGTCCAATTAAGACGAAGTGAAACAGATCATAATGAATCCTCCTAATCGTGAGTACCATGCGGTATAGACTTTTTATCTTACTTTGTTCAGACTAAGCGAAACTTATAGGTTTAGTAAAACTCACTAACTCGGTCATATGACAAATTGATGTTACCTTATGAGACTAATGTTTCTATGGGAAACTCTTTTCCAATCACACACAATATTAGCCAAGGAGTTTTGTTTCATGGAACATTGACTACATAGAAAAAATGCCTTGCCCACTAACAAGATGACAAATCCCTTATTGAATACACACATGGTTCTATGCGCATGGCACATTAGGCTCATGACCCTATCACATATTAGGATAGATGTTGACTTTTAATGCCCTAATGACATGTCGACTGTCATGCACACAAGATAACCATTTCATTTCTAGTTTAAGATCTATGTGCACTTAACACAATAATGAAGTAAGACAATGATAGTTAAAAGTGAAGTGCATGTCTCTATTTCATTATGTGAATCATTGTCCATATGCACATTCTTTAAAGATACATCCATATACATGTATTCTTAATATCTCATACTAAATAGCATCTCACTCACTATAGAAATACAAGGTGTACAAGTCATACTAACTCTTTAATACCTTTTAGAGTATCTGTGGCTCATAGACTAGTTTTAGTAATTGAGTACTAAAACTACCTTGTGTCCACATTCATAACTTCTTATGAATAAAATTTCTTAAATCAATTACATGGTCACATGCAATACTTTACGCCATTTAAGATTTACATGCATGAAAACTTACCAAAATATTAATATGAATAAATCAATATTTTACTAATTAATGCAAATGTGTACATATACAACCATAGTTCCTCTAATATCCTTCATTAACTATTGTCATTAGAATGTATATTACTAACAATCTCTTACTTGCACTATAAGACCAATAGTGCAAATGTTAATTACTATGATATCTCATACTTATCTTCTCAAAATGGCAATTCAACTGCACTTGTATCATTAGCTTAGTAGGTGGGTTAGCCACATTATGCATTGAAACTATTTTCTGTATAGTTACATTACTTCCAATGATTTTTTGAATAATATGATAATGCCTCTCTATATGTTAGGTTTTCTAATGAAAATTTGGTTGTTTTGCCTGTGCGATTGCCCTATTGTTATCACAGTAACATGGCAATGGCTTATCTACATTTGGAACCATTTAAAGTTTTGCCACAAACTTCCTTATCCAAAAAGCCTCTTTTGCAGCATTATCTAACACAGTGCACTCAACCTTCAGTGGTGGAGACTCTAATTGTGCTATATTTAGAACTCTTCTGACTAACTACTCTTTCATTAAGAGTAAAAAATAAACCTAGAGTTAGACTTTCTATCATCCGCATCTAATTGAAAGTCAAATTTTATATATCTGTCTACTCTTAGATTAGTATCTTCATATACAAGTACCATATCCTTAGTCCTTCCTAAGTGCTTAAGATACACTTGACAACGTTCTAATACTTTGTGTTAGGATTTGCTTGAAACCTACTCGTAACACTTACGGTAGAGGCGGTATCTAACTTTACACATAGCATTGTGCACATTAAGCTCAGATTATACGAAGCGTATGAAATGGCTTCGATGATTCTTCTCTCATCATCTGTCTTTGGGCACATGAGTTTTAAGAGATGGATGCTATATCTAAATGGTAGCAATCCTCTCTTAAAGGTTCCCATATTAAACCTCCTTTGTATCTTGTCTATATACAAAGCTTGGGAAAGATTTAACAATTTTTTCACTTTATCCCTACTAATGCAAATGCCTAAGATGTAGGTCACCTTGTTCAAAATTTTCATGTTGAAGGTATCAGACAAACAGATTTTAACTAAGGTCAACATTCCAACATTATCCTCGATCAACGGTATGTCATCGACATACAACACCAAGAATGTTATAAAGCTCCCACTGACCTTGCAAACGCCTAGCTTGTCTTTTTTCTTAATGAAGCTAAACAATTTGACTACACTATCAAAACAAAGATTTCAACACCTTAATGCTTGCATAAGGTCATAAATAAACACCTTAAGCTTGTATACCTTATGATCTAAGTGGGCGACTATAGCTAGAAGTAACCAAATGGAATTAAGCATTATTAAAGGTCAGATGGCTTCCTCATAGTCAACTCCCTTCTTTTTACTATAGTCCTTCACCACACACTTGTCTTCATAGGTTTGTGCCTCATTAGTCGAACTAATTTTCCTCTTATAAACCCACTTGCATCTGATGGGTCATATTCCTTAAAGTGGATCCACTAGGGTTTATACTTGTCCGTATACATCGAATTCATCTCGAACTTCATGGCCTCTAGCCACTTGGTGGACTTTTTGTCTGACATTACTTGATTGAAGGTAGAAGGATCATTTCTATGATCATTATCTCCTATAATGAACAACTTTTGATTATTCTTTGAGACATAACCTTATCTTTCTAGTGCTTGAGATATTCTACCCAATCGTTGTGATGTTCACATCATAGAAGGTTATTCTTGAATAAGAGTTTCTTATGGGGATTCTCCATCTTGTTCCTTGTGCTTAATTTCCTTGAGCACTATTATTCTACCTACACCACTTTCTTAAATGAACTCTTTTTTGAGAAAAATCTGTTTAACAACTAACAACTATCTTATTGTCTTTAAGTATGTAGAACTGGCTCTTTAAGATATCCAACAATGCGGCCTATGACGATCCTTAACTCTAAGTTATCCGCCTATCATTTCTCAAGATAAGCTAGGCATCCCCAAATCCTAACATGCTTCAAGCTCATCTTCCTCCCACTCCACATCTCATGTGGGGTTAAAGGAATGGGCTTAGAGGGAATCCTATCCATGATGTGGACAGTTGTCAAGAGGTCGTGTCCTCATAGAGAAATGTATAAATTAGTAAAGCTCATCATAGACTAAACCATGTCAAACAGAGTTCGATTCCTATGCTTAGCCACACCATTTAGTTAAGAATTTGTTAGTGATGTGATTTGTGAAATAATGTTATTTTCTTTGAGGAATTCTACAAACTCGATGCTCATGCACACCCCACCATGATCCAATCATAGTTTGTTTACATGCTTATCAGTTTGTTTCTCTATTTCATCTAAGAGTTCTTTGAACTTTTTAAAGGATCTGTGTTCATACTTCATCAAGTATACATGGCTATACCTAAAGAAGTTGTTGTAAAAGTTATGAAGTAGTGAAATCCTCTCCTTGTTATTTTATTAAATAGCCCACAAATGTCTGTGTGAACTAATTCTAACATTGATATAGCTTTATCAACGTGCCCATCAAAAAGACTCATGGCCATTTGACCTAAGACGCACAATTCACAAGTTGGAAAGGGCTCCTATCCCACTGGGCTAATAAACCCCTCTTTGTCTAATTTACTAATCCTAGCCTCTACAGCATGGCTCAGTCTGAGATGCCACAATTGCTTAGGCTTAAGGCTATCCCTAGTATGATTGTTTGTCATGGCTTTCATCACATGATCATCATCCAAATTCAAGTAATATAGACTATTTACCAATGAGGGGCGCCAACCAAATTATTATGATAATAAATTTTGTACATATTGTTTGAAAAAAGACAATTCATAACCTTTTTTTAAAAATCGAATTACAAAGATAATATTTTTCACCTCATTTGGTAACAAAAGGCAATCTGTTAGGCCTAAAACATGATTGGATAATAACCTAACTAAAATAAAGCTAATTGTAGAGGTTTCAACATTTGCCCTACTACCAACCTTATTAACTTCCTCTTACTTCTCGAGCAATCTACTTTTGATCAGATTTTAACTCATGGTGCAAATGTGAGATGTTGTACCTAAATCTACATTCCAAGATGTATGATACACACCAATAGAACAAGATGTTTTACAAACATAAAGGTTCATGCCTTTAGTGCTGTCTTTAACACATTAAGGCATCTAGGGCAATTCCTTCTCCAATGCCCCTTCTGGTTACATCAGAAACTCTTTCCTTTGGCAATATGGGCACTAGATGTCACACCCTTCCTAGTAGCCTTAGAAATAGTGGGTTTCTTTCTCTTAGTCTTGTGTTCCTTAATCTCGCTATTTGAGAGGCTAGACTCCTTAAACATAACCTATTCTTTAAGTATGGGATGGTAGTATCCAAGATATCACACTCTCTTAAGAACAAGAAATCCTCTCAAATCTCAAAATTAATCAACTGTCTTAGTTTCAAGCAATGTTAGGGTCTTAATTATTATTAATAATAAGAAGGTGTACATTATTTAAGATAAAGTAAATTGTAGAAAATAGACAAGACATTGTTAGTGTGATTGTGATATGTGTTACCATCTTAATTATGGACTTTGAATTAAAACGGCCACCCACTAAAGTTTTTGAACCCTACACTCCTTTTGGTAGATGAAAATTCAATTGGTAAGATTTTCTTAACAAGTGATTGGAGTCACATTGGACAAAACATACCTCACACATACAAATCTTGGCATGCTAGACCTAGTGAGTGACAACTCTTGTTATTGCTTCTCATGCACACTCTAATCCTATCCTTTAGCCCATGGCCCAATGAAATTTCACATAATCAAATCTTGGCATCATGGGTCCACTTAAAATACACTCACTGACTAACAACTTGTCGTATTTGAATCACACCTGTGAGTGATAACTCTTGCTAATGCTTCTTGTGCATGGTCCAATCCTTTTCTTTAGCCTATGGCCTAATAAAATCTAACATATTAAGATCTTGGCATCATGAGTCCACTTAAGTCACATTCTCTAACTGAAAACTCGTTGTATTTGAATCATACGCATGGCCATTTGCACTAAAAAGTGAAATATCTTTTGAATATTGCATCTAATGAATACAAAGTCGCGAATGCATTGTTGTAATGTGACTCCACTAATGTGACGATATTACATACTAAGACTATACCCAGAACTTTAAGCTTAGTAGAGGCCCACAACGAACAATTTTTCTATTACAACTTATTATTATATGAGGAAGTTTTTGATCTTTGTAGTTTTAAATTTTACTTTGCATATTATCCATTTATCATGTACTCATACATCCGCCATAAATAATATAAAAATAATAACATAAAGGATTATGGACTTTTAGATCCAATTTGAGCTAAGAATTAGATTGTGCACATGTTTCTTAAATCCTACACTACTACATAGGAATTTCTTAAATGCCTTTTTCATCTTGGTCTTCATGGGGCCCACCATATCATGGAACCTTGATTGGTACCAGCTCCTTGGTGTCCGCATGGGTACCAACTCATTGACGCCTTCCATGTTTTGAAAATAATTGAGACTTAATAGAATTATGTCCTTCAATTTAATAAATCTAATTAATAAAATTATAGACTATCATGTTTCAAGTTAATAATCACATTATTAACAACATGATGGGAACCATATAATTCCATTTGTGCCTTACCCATTTAATTAATATCCATTAATTAAAGTCCCATTGTGCTTCCAATTAAAATCAATCTCATTAGTAATAAGCATCATGATAATTTATTTGCTCCTATCCAACTACAACCAAATAAATAGACTCGTCTATATCCCACTAATTTAATATCCAACTACAACCAAATAAATAGACTCGTCTATATCCCACTAATTTAATATTCATTACATTTTCTAACCTTTTGTGTGGCTCTTTAAATTCATCTTTAATTGGTAACGAGCTTAATTCTAAAGATATGGATGGCGCTTAGCTTACAACTCATATTGTAACCTAATTAAGATGAAGTGAAATAGATCATAATGAACCCTCTTGATTGTGAATATTATGTAGTATAAACCTTTTATCTTACTAAAAAAATATCAAATACATGTTTAAACAGTTTTCAAAAGAAAAACTACCATAAACCATAGAAAGATCATTAAATTTTTTGGTTATATGAGAAAAATGGTAGCTCTGACTCTACTATTGGGTTTCAATGAGTTTGGGGTCAAATTTTAAAATTTTAAAAGCATAAAACTACAGCATACACACAATGGAATAACATAATAAACCAATTCCACTTTTTTCCATCTAACACATATAAACTTAAGAACACCAAAAAGACATGTAAAAAATATACCTTTTGGAATCAAATTCCAATCATCACGCCTGCAATTCTTAAGTCATGACCCTCAAACCTCAACCTCTAGTTAGTCAATATAGCTAGAAAGTTGAAGAGTGTCTTTTACACGTTGCAAAACCCTTTTCGCAAAACTCTAACTCAAGCTACATTAGGCTAGCAGGCATTTGGTGACAAAAAAAAAAAAGGGAAATGGTGATTAGAACTTTTTTTCTTCCTGCTTGGTGGGAAGTGCATGATTTTTTTGGCTGAATTCTTATGTTTAGAACTCTTCTAAATATGCTTATATAGTTAATACACTAGGATTTTCAAGTAATGGGCTCCATGGGTTTACTTATATGGACTTTTTATTAATTTTTAGTCGATAGACCTTTTAGTTATTAATCTCATTAATAATTATAACACATATCTCTTAAGTATTAATCTCCATTAATAATTAAGGCCCATCTTGCCTCTTAGTTATTGATCACTATTAATAATTGAGGCTTAATGGAATTACATCTTTCAACTTAATTGATCTAATTAATCAAATCATAAGCTGTCATGTTTCAAGTTAATAATCATATTATTAAAAAATATGAAGGAAACTATATAATTCCATTTGTGTCTTACTCCTTTAATTAATCTCCATTAATGAAAGTCCCATTATGCTTCCAGTTAAAAATCAATTTCATTATTAACAAGCATCATGATAATTTATTTGCTCCAATCCAACTACAATCAAATAAATAGACTTGTCCACATCCCACCATTTAATATTCATCACACATTCTAACCTTTTATGTGTATTTCTCTAGGTTAATCCTTTATTTGGCCATGAGTATAACTCAGAGGATATGAGTAACGCCTAATCTACAACCCGTATCGTAGCCCAATAAAAATGAAGTGAAATAGATCATAATGAACTCTTCTAATCATGAGTACCATGTAGTATAAACTTTTTATCTTACGTTATCCCAAGCATACGAGAATCATGATAAACTCGATCATATAACCAATCGATGATACCTTTTAAGACCAATGCTTCTATTGGAAACTCCTTTTCAATCCCACACTACCTTGTCCAAGGATTTATGCCTCATGGAACATCAAATGCATAGGAAAAATGCCTTATTCCCTTACAAGAAGACAAATCCCATATTAAACGCACACATGTCTTTGTATGCATTTGGACGACAACACTTTAGGCTTATGATCTCATCTCATACCAAGATAGATGTTGGCCATTAATACCCAAATGGTGTATTGACTATCATCCATATAAGATAACCATTTTGTCACAAGTCTAAGATTCACATGCACTTAACATAATCGCAAAGGAAGACATTGACAACTAAAAGTAAACTCCAAGTGTGTTTTGTTCTGCACTTTAGTGTCTAAATGCTCATTCTCTAATGACACATCTATACATATGTATTTCCATTATTTCATATTGAACGGCATGAAACTTACTGTATAAATACAAGCTATGCAAATCATACAAACTCTCTAATATTATTTAGAGTATCTGTAATTTGTGAATTAATTTTAGTGATTAAGTACTAAGATAATCTTGAATCCATATTCATAATTCGATATGAATAAGGCTTTTTTAACTCAATTACATAGCTACATCAATATTTTATACCATTTAAAATTTACATGCATAAAAACTTGTCATGATATTAACGTGAATAAATTAATATTTTATTAATTAATGTGAAGGTGTACTTTTACAACCATAATGCCCTTAGTATTCCTCATTAACAATTATCGTTAGAGTAACTAGCATATACATAAGTAACTCTCAAATCGAAATAACAAATCACAAGCACATTTTGGGCCTGTATAGTCTTCCTAAATTAATATGTGTGAACACATGTGACCCAAGTAGGAATTAGTGTCCATTTAAATCCCCCATTGTACTTTTTAAATAACGTAACTGAAGCATTGGAATCCACAAGCCGCATAAGAACTTCATTAAAAAAATCGCACAATAACTTCATTAAAAAAATACAGAGAATATAATGCAAGCATCATTATCATATAGTAATAGGTCTATTTGGATTATGCAATTATTGAGTGGGAGTGTGTTTGGCTAAATTTATTTTAAATAGTTGATAAGATGTTATTAGAATTTATGAGCTCATGCATCTTATTTTTAAAATTAATTAATAAAGTTTTTTGATAGAAACATCTTATAAGATTTTGTAAAAACTTATAATTATATTCAATTATAATTTTTTTAATGTAATAACAATAAAAATAAATTAAATATCATTAATATAATATAATTCAATATATTTATATTTTTTTAATTTACATAAAAAGTAATTTATAAAATATTTGAAAATAAATTAAAAAAAGGTAATATATTTTTAAAAAAATTTATAAATTTTAATTATTTTATTTTAATAATTTATGACAATCTCTAGCCGGTCCCATGCTTAAATTCGTTTAAGTGCTGGTGCAAATAGGTCAACCGGTCCATGGGTGGTGATGTTTTTGCAATCATGTTTTGCAATCATGTTTTTGAATTTTTTAGCATCCATGGGTGGTGAAGAGGAAATATAAATGACAATGTGAGAGCCTAGCTCAATCCAAAGTGAAACAAATGCCTCTATCAAAAGTTAACTCCTTACCTTTGAAATGAGTCCGCATCTTTATAAAAGTGTTGATTGCATTACCACTGTAATTCTAAAAAATTAAAATAACCTTGCCTTTAGAGATATGAATAACACCTCCAACACTTGGACCTATAGATCTTTTTGTTGCACCATCCATATGAAACATCTTTCTGGTTTTTCCAAAATATTGGAAATCATAGATGAGGAGGACTAATTGAAAAATGGAATCTAAGAGATGGGTAATCAACATATCTCCAATACAATGTTTCCTTCAATGTTATATCTCTTGAAGAGTACCTACAAATGATTATAATCTTTACAAACTCCTTTATGCCAAAGAAATTTTTTGTTCATGTGCGTAGCGTCATATCTTTTGGTTCAAAGAAACCACAAAATGAGTATAGAAATAGGGATCTAATATATAGTTAATGGGAAAAGCAAGAAGAAAATTTCAAAAGTTGAAAAAAATATTTATCTTAGAAGTATTAGGGAGGTGAAGAAGGAATAGGTTAAAGAACAAACACCAAATACAATGTGCATACTTGATCTAGACAAAGGGTTGTGGAATAGTGTTAATTACATGGTAGTAAAGATATTTGGATGCAAGGTTTATACTAAGTCTTTGATCAACTAGAAACCAATTATGGAATAAATGCTAAAGAAAGACTGACAGGATGAGAGTGACAATATGTATCCATAGGTCTCCAAAGAGATGTTGAATTACTACTGGTTTGCTAATTAAGTTCTAGTTGATTTGAAGTTGAAATGGCTATTAGAAGATGGTTTTCCATTTTATGAGATCTTTATTAGTATTAGAAAAGTGCAATTGAGTCACTTGTTCCACTTAGTTAACCGGTAATATTTGTTGTAATCTTTGAATGTCTTATTCTTTATTGCACAAACAACGGTTCATTTTTTCAAATCCGTGATCTAAGACATTGTTCCAAGGGTTAATATCCACACCAATGAACAAACTAAAATGAGCATTCTCTATTTCCAATAACCAAAAGTATTTGTTCTTGATTAGTTATGTTCTTCATTTTGCAAATCCTTTTCTAGGTAAGGCTATCCAAATTATGAACTTTTAAATTTCCAAGAAAGCCACTATAGTATTTAGCATATAAGAAGGTTGCATAGAGTGAGTTTTTATATTTTTTTATGAATCTTTACCAAAGTTTGCATGAGAGTGCTTTAACCACCTCAAATAATTTTTAAAAATCTAATCCATCTTCTTCCATAGGCAAATAAATTTTGTCCCAAAATCACTAGAATCTCTTTTCATGATCATCAAAAGAACCCTAGAAAAATCTAGCAAAGATTTGATCAATAGTATGAAGGATATTAAGAGGGGGTTGTAGCACTTGCATCATGTAGAAAGGCATTGTAGACAAAGTGCTTTTGATCAAAACTAACCTTCTACCATGAAAAAAGAGTAGATTTATTCCATCTTTGAAGCTTCTTTCTTAACTTTCCAACCAAATCATAAAACAAGGATGCCTTCTCGTTTCCTGGGTATAGTACGTCTCTAAAATATATGATAAGAAGTGCCTTCAAGTAATTAGACTTTAACATTTTTCCCTTACCACTAATTTGCTCTTGGAATCATTAACATTGTCCAAGAACATTTTTTGATGATGTCCTTAACTAGTGAAGATGATAATATAATTAGCATATAGATAAATGAGTGATTTTAAATCATCCTTTGAATGTTAAAACATCTTCTCCTTGTTGAAGAGTGTATCTAATCCCCATGAAAGGAATTTTGCAACAATAATCAACAGATGAGGATATAGTAGATATCCTTGCCTTAGATTTAACATGAGTGGAAAAAGCCATTAATCTCACTATTAACCAAAAATGAGAAGCATTGTTTGACATAGTATTAGATCAAAAGGATGAAATAACTTTTGAGGACTTCGTGAAAAAAGTCAACTAAGCCTTATGATAAGCTTCAGACATATCCAACTCTATCATCACATTTTGTTGATTGTCAAAGAATCATGACTGAGTTCTTGAGCAAGAAAGATGTTGTCTTCGATCAATCAACCTCCAACAAAACCACTCTAAGAGGTAGAAATAATAAATGGGAGAAATACATAGGCTGATGGGTCTAAATTCACTTAAGTGGAAGACTTCTTCACTTTAGGAATGAACATGATAGTAGTTGCAACAAAACATTTAGAAGAGGAGTACCCTTAAAAAAGTCCTTAGTGGATTCTTGAAGGTCTTTACAAATGATATTGTGGTAGGATTTAAAAAAGGATAAAAAACACATTAGGTCCATCAAGTGACGGAATATCACAAAGGGTTTCACGATCAAATGAGATGATGAGAGGTGGTATGAACTCTAAGTTGTCCCGATGAAGTTGAACAATATCATTAGAAAAGAGAGAATGAAAGTAATGAGCAATTTAATTCCTTAGATCTTCTTAGCTAGTATATAATTGCCCTCCCATGAAATGAATGGATTTTAGAAATAAACCTTTATTGGCAATGGAATGGAAGAATTTAATATTTCTTTCTCTATTATCAATCTATCTACAAGCTATCTTTTGTTTCCAATATTCTTCTTCAAAGGTGAGTGCTTTTGTGAGAATAATTATACTTTTCTTCATCTCCAAAGGATTTTTCTTTGTAAGGTCTTGGTCGATTTTTTAACATACTACCATGGCTTGGTTAATTCATAAAAAATATTTCAAAATTTTTTTTATTCTACCATCTGAAATGTTTTTCAACTTATTCAACTTATATTGAAGATTGGTGTGGCTTGTGTAAATTATTAGGTCCATCCAATTTTGTCTCACTATTTTGAGGAAGAGATGGTATTTAGGCTAAATGATATAGATTCAAAATTTGATTTGAGTTTGAACATGTTGAAAGAAGTATAGATAAGGAGTAGTGCATGATCAGGTAGCCCTTTAGAAAGGTGTTTGACCTTTGTGGTGGAGGAGGAATCAATCCACGAATGGTTATAATAAACTTCACCCTTCCTGGGGTTTTGAGTTTGATTTAACTGGTTAGAAATTTGGTTTAGATTGAAATCTATTGAAAAGACGGATTTGCATTTACTTTTATCCCCTGTTGTATTTTTTTTTTTTAGTAAAAATAGACTTCCAATCCACTATCACTTTCTATCAAATTTTCTAAGTCACTATTTTCCTCTTTTTTGTTGCTATTTAAAGTAATTTTTCAATATGATTTTCAACATTTTTTAGTGAAGTTCCTTCTATAGAAAAAATTCCTTTCTTTGCAAGATTTATGCCCATTTTCAAACTTCCTAGAAATCTATTGAAGGTAAACATTTTTTAAATTTCCATAAAGTTTACTAAGAGGATTTTGTGCAAATCGGACAATAGATACCTTAGTGTTTTTTTGCACCCAAACCAACCTTAGATTTAATTCCAATTGCGCACCCTTTTTATTATTATTATTAATATATCCAAGATTCCATCGTCAACTAGGCCACCAAACATTGTATCATTTTTAGCCATATTTCCAACATTTCCATTCCTAGAAAATAGCCCTATTTTGTTGTTTCTAACACCTTACTAGTAGTCCCAGACACAAGTTTTGTGACAACACTTTTGGTATTTTGTAGTGTATTTAGAGAGATTTTTTTGTTGGTTTTGTAGCGAATCAATCATGTTGTTTCTTATCATACTCAACATTGCACTCAATCCTACTCATCACTGAATTGAATAAAAAATCAATATTACATGCAACATCGTTACCAACATTCTCATTACAATAGTTAGCCTCATTTTCAACTTTTTCAAAACCACTACTAGTCTCATTAATCATATTATAAAAACCATAATTAGCCCATTAGTAATAACACCATAAGTAGCCTCATTAACAAATTAATCAACACCTCAAAGTAGTTTATTAATAGTATGATCTCTATTACAATTTGATTTATGAGTAGAATTTTCAACAACATATTCAGGCTCTTAAACGTCAAGATGCTCATCAATAATCTTATCCCCAAGTTCAACAACATTTTCATCGTAGTTAGCAAGTGAACTAAATCTATTAGAGGAAGGGCTCTTACTTGAGTCATAAAAATTTTATACTACTTGTGTATCAATGGTGAACCTTTTACCTGAGGGGTGCTCTTTGTTGGTCTCTTAAAGTGTAATATTTAACCTTGTATAAAAGCTATCCCTCTACATTTTTGCTATTGATTTCTTTGATTTTTATTTGCTAGGGTAATTGTTCATTCTGCTTCTTTATTTTTTCCCCCTTAGGTTTAGGACCACTTCTATTTATAAAATATTCATATGAATTACACCCTAAATGATTGTAAGTTAAACAATACTTTGAAAAGTTCTCATAAATTATGATCTACACTATGATTTCTTTTCTAATACCCAACTTCACAAAAGAATGAAAGGTGTTGCCAAATCAATTTCAACACAAATTCTTGCCACACTAACTTTGGCTTTTGTGGAGGTAGCATTCTCAAGGTGAAGGGGGTTTCCAATTAACCTGACAATAGAGAAAATAGCATATTTGTCAAATAAAGGAATTGGTAGTGAATGGAGCCTGACCAACTGCCATCACTAATGATTCCACACTAGGATTAAACTCCAGTGAACATTAGATATTTGCAAGGGAAAATCATGTGACAACCAAGTAACTATCATCAAGAATCCTAACAAATCTTCATCATTGGTGAGGTTAATGAGAATATGTTTGAGGTTTAGATGCGAATTTATAAAATTTCCTTTGAACTTCAAGCCTTGAAAGTGTTAGTGAATTTCAACCATGGATGGAAATCCATGCAAAAAACTTGCTAATCAGAGAAAATTTGAAAGGCTTAGCTAGTTGTTAGGTTCTAGAGTAAGAGAATAATATGATGAGGTCACCATTATAAAACTATTCTATACCTGAGTTTGTTTAGAGAGGAGGGGAATTAGTTAAGAATGATTTCTTGAAAGGAAGAAATGTTGTTTTTGAGGGAGGGGAACTTATGAAGAGATTCAACATCTTTTAGCACCTCTGAAACGGTACCATGGATATCTTTGGAAGGTTGGGAATGAACACTTGAACCTTGAGTTGGAGTTGACCCTATGGGGTGGGCAATTGAACATTGAGGACGATGGTGGAATAAAAAGGAAATCATATTGCAAAGATGAGGGTGGCAGAGTTAAGAAAAGGTAGAGTGAAAATTAGTTAATTTTGAAGCAAAAAATGTTATAGTTTGTGTTTCAGAACAATTGAAATATAGTTTATGTTTGACAACAATTGAAAAATTAAAAAAATGAGAAGTAAAGAATTAAATGACAAGAAATGTTATCCACGTGAGGGTGACCCCTGGTGAGGTTGTTACTATAGGTCAAACTATCGACAATGGTTGGAAAATGATGCAATGTAGATTGCACACAGTAATTAGGGAGAGAGAAAAATGAAAATAATAGAAATACAAATGAAAATTAGACATAGTTAGGAAGAAACAAAAATGAAAATAACAGAAATACAATTGAAGTTAGAGAATGATGGCAAGGTAGCAGTCACTTGAGTGAGGAGGATGTCCAACTTTGATGAAACATATCTTTTAATTGTAATTGTCATTACACAAGTCTTATTTATACTATGTAGTTAAGAAGTCATCAAATCTAACTTACCTTCAAAACTATGCTATGTTTTAATTGTCAGCATAGACAAATTTGTTGAAAACCTATGAATTTTAGTGTGCTACATAGACACATTATGACTTAAGTAAGACTTTATGTCCTTAATATCCAAAAATTTAAATATGAATATCCTTTTTCTCTATTTTCAAAAATTAAAGGATAAGAGTGGCGAACTTCTTTATATTTAGAGTAAATTACAATTTTGTATTGAAGGTTATAATCTCCTAAAGATGTTTGTACCTGAAAGTCCAATTTGCTAACTAGGCAAAGGACATAAATCACTGGAGCTTCTAACTACATTGTCCTTCCAATTACCAATTCAAGAGGCTATAATATTTGTCGAGGATGTATCTAAGAGGACATGTAGAATTAGTAGTACTAGCCACCATAATTAAAATAATGAACTACTAAAGACATCCAAGTCTTAGACTGAGGAGGCTAAGGGATGCCAATGTAGGAAACTCAACAAGAGGACAACACAAGTACTAAAGCCAACTTAGAGATGGAGGGATAGTCCTTTAGCATGCGTAATACGAATCTAGTAGAGGAGTATTTACTACATGAGAGTGACCATCTTAGATTGGAACATGAAGATCTTTGGTCCTTACTGAATTAATGTATGCTCATGGATGGCAAGGATGAGCAAAATGAAAAGGAAGAAAGGAGAAGAAAAAGGACAAAAGATATTGAGAGAGAAAATCAGGGTCAGAGAGGGAGAAAAAGAGAGAAAAAAATTAAGCAAAAAATTAAATAGCGGAGAGGATCATATGTGTGTGTGTGTGTGTGTTATCCCATTCAATTATTTTTTTTTCTTTATCTAATTATATTTCATAAAATTTGGAGAAATAAGTAGCCAAAAAGTACCCATGTTTACGTCCAAGTTAAGCATCCACAAACATTCATACCCCTCCATGTGTTTCACCTTTATTTTATTTTTGCTAGATCCGCATGACAAAAATGTTGGTTGTCAAGTTTGAGTCATTGTAAAGATGTTTTACAGGTTTATGTTAAATCTAGATTCTTGAGAATTGAGGGCATTTTGTTTTAAGAGGATGAGAACTCGCATAATTATACCTAGTGATCATTTGTAGGATTCAAAAAATTAAGAATTTTAGAGGAGAATGCTCAATTTGACAACTAAATCCAACCAACAACCTTAGTCCAGAACTAAGTCATGAAGTTCAAAACTCAAATTGCATAACCGAGGAATGACGAAATCTTAATCCAACAATCAAGTCTATTTAAGATTCATGATCCATGACCAAAGTTATAGAATTACATTAATAAATTAATATGTAAGGACAACCACAATCAAGTTACTATTTCTTGATTGATAGACCACAAACCACAAATATTCGAAGTATGCTCACTTTAAATTATTTCAAGAGTATCTAAGACTTGTGAATAGAAGACATTAACTCATGATCAGTCTATATAAGTGCTCTATTTTTGTATATAAGCAAGACATCATTTATAAGGCTAAGTTTTGCCTTATTTAGTAAAAATTCCTTTCCAAAACCTTCCTAAACTAATATACTTACTCAAAGTTTCATATCTATGAAAACTTACCAAATAATGCTTATTACATGTATGTAATTTTTTGAAAAAGCATTCTATACAAAAAGAAAATAAACTTAAATATGGAAGTGGTAATTTTTGCATACAGAATAGTGCTGCAATTTTGAAATCGATGTTCTCCATGATTCAAGCAAAACCTCTAAAAACTCAAAATGTAAAATTTGTTGGATTTTATCTAAACTTTGAAACTCATCTTAAACAATCTCTCAATTCAAAGTAATATGAGAAAGTTATAGCCAATTTTTTGAAACTGGCTGTTGTTATCTTTCTTCAACTTCTTGTTTTTGCATCAATAAGCTTTCTTCTAGGTTGAATTTTTCAATTCTTTATGCGTAGCCCTATTAGAGCTCGACTTTCCTTATACAACGTGACTAGACCCCCAATGACCTATAGACTTTTGATGCTTTGATGTCCTCGTCACCCAATCTTTTATTTAAATTATAATTTAATCTTTAGAGTTTATAATTTTTTAAAAACAACCCCAAACTTACTTAATATTAAATTTGCTATTAAAGCTCAAATTCCTTTTAAAAATTTCAAACATTAATGGTAATTTGGCCATTGACACATTAATATTATTATTTATTTAAGCTCCTGCCTTTAATTTACTATTTATTGACAAAAGCACTAGACATAATAACTCTAGTCCTCATCCAAGATTGCTCTTTGTGCCAATAAATAAATTTAATAAATTACATATGTGCCGTCGTATTAGGTATATATCATTTTTTTAAATAAATAACCTTTAAAAGCTTCATATTTGTATTTTTTATATTTTTATTAAAAATTAACAGTAGAAATTGTTCTTTAAATTATTTCATATAAATTTCAGTTTTAAAAAATATCCTTTTAATGTTTCTAATTTTTATTTTTATGATAAATAAATAAAAATATAGTTTAAATTATTTTATATAACATGTAATTATTCCAAAGAATTATATTTTAAATATTTTTTCTTAGTTTGATCCATATGACTTCGGAATCGTGATACGAGCATGGGGTTCACAAGACAGATTTACAATCAACCATACTACGGCAGTTGGGTAGAAAATAAAAAATCTCCCAATTTAATAAAAGATCATATGGGCCTGACATTTAATTTTCCAGCGAAAAATTGCAGATTTCCCTAATAAATTAAGAAATAACATAGTACGTAATTTTTTTAACTTTCAGTCGTTGAGAGTAATTGATGTTTGGCTGTACTCTTTGGGAGAACTTTCTTAGATATCTTCTTGGGGAATGTGACATTGCGTCACATGTTGGAGTGATATATTTTTGGTTTGAATTTGTATTAATAAGTGTTAGGGGTCTGACTCCAATTTTCTAATATTATGAATATATCTATATAAAGTATGATATAATAGTCTGTATGTAATGATGAGCTTATATTACATAAAAACATGTAACAGTGGATGGTCGAAACCGATACAAATAAACAATAGTGGTTCACATTCCGCCCAAACATTTTTTTCCAACCTTTTTTTTTTCCTTGTTTGTTCTGACTTTGATATATATGTAAATATTTACAATATTTGTCTATAAACGTGCCATCATGCTCTACGTATTAAAAGAAAATTTCGAAGACAGTGCAAAGGAATCAAAATAATTTTATATCAATAGTTGCATAACTTTCATTTTGTTTCAAATGGAATAAAAAAATGAACATAAGAAAGGACGTAACCGAAGCATTGGAATCCACATGCCGCATAAGAAATTCATTAAAAAAATCGCATAATAACTTCATTAAAAAAATACAGAGAATATAATGCAAGCATTATTATCATATAGTAATAGGTCGATTTGGATTATGCAATTATTGAGTGGGAGTGTGTTTGGCTAAATTTATTTTAAATAGTTGATAAGATGTTCTTAGAATTTATGAGCTCATGCATCTTATTTTTAAAATTAATTAATAAAGTTTTTTGTTAGAAACATCTTATAAGATTTTGCAAAAACTTATAATTATATTCAATTATAATTTTTTAAATGTAATAATAATAAAAATAAATTAAATATCATTAATATAATATAATTCAATATATTTATATTTTTTTTTAATTTACATAAAAAGTAATTTATAAAATATTTGAAAATAAATTAAAAAAAGGTAACATATTTTTAAAAAAATTTATAAATTTTAATTATTTTATTTTAATAATTTATGACAATCTCTAGCCGGCCCCATGCTTAAATTCGTTTAAGTGCTGGTGCAAATAGGTCAACCGGTCCGGCAATGACGGACCTGTGTTTCTAATGATAAAATTATTGATATTGTTTATAATAGTCATGCTTTTTTGGTTATCCGAGTATGTTATTTTGGTTCAAAACTAAATTTAATTCTGGATTGAATACCATTGCAAGTTCAATCTATAAGCAAAACGCTTCTATATGTTATGAAAATCTATTTATTATTTGTTGTATCCCACTCCACCCTACCCCTCAAAAAATAATAAAATAATAAAATGAATTATTGTTGTGCGACTCATGCATATTTCTGTAATTAATACATTTCTATTGTAATAAACCTTCACTCATCTAATTGTCAAATAGGCAGAAATTACGAAACTGAAGTTTAACATCTATAGTAATGAGATATTTTGGTTGAATAATATAAAATTACATTATTACCATTATCCTAAATTCTTTTATTATTTCTTCTATAATTTTTTTTCTATCTTTTCTATTAGCTTTCATTTTTAGGTTATGTTTTTTTCTCAAATTTCCTCTCGTTTCAAATACTTTCCATTATAATTTTATCTTTTAAACAATTTTATTTATATTAATTAGAATACCATAATTTCAAATTTACATGCGTATAAAGTGTGTAATTTTTACTATTTCATATAAATTTTGTCTATTATTCGTTGCTTATGGATGGATGCGCAGAAACTAAGTGAATCCAGAGATATAAAATTGCCTAATAAATAACTTGAGAAGGTAAAAGCCGTCATACTGTCAGCCAGCTCTCAACTAATTACTATTACGCCTTGATTTATATATAGTGGAATGATATTCCTAATTTCATTCCTAAACATATGATTGGTTCAAATCAGGATTAGGAATTATCATTCTATTATAAATCTTCATTCCTTTCACGGGAGTAGTTATTCTTTCCGAAATCATGCTTTTTTACATATTCATAATCTATTAAGAATAACCATTCGTCGACTTTGTTTGTGCTTTTATATTAAATTTAATAATAAGGTTTTAAACTTGTTACCATATCATAAAAATATTATATTTTGTACTATTAAATTAATTTTGCTAATTTTTATATTTATAATGTATATATTTTTATATAACAACAATATTATGCAGTATAATTATTATTAAATAAATTAAATGTCAAAAATATCATAAGTAAATATATAAATATATATAGGTTACACAAGGATACATGAAATTAAATATATACATATGTATTATCAATTTACATACATGTACATATACATACATACATACATACATACATACATATATATATATATATATATAATATATATAGATAGATAGATAGATAGATAGATATTATCTTGTCCTTATTGGTAACATAACTAAAGCGTAAAATATGTATCTTATCATAAATGTTTATTATATCACTTGTAAAGGTAATTAACATAATTATGTCAATTGAATATTTACTTTTCATAGAATAAATATCAATATAAAGTAAAAAATAAAAAATGTAATAATATTTATTTTACAATAAACACATTAATGTCAATTATATATGTCCACCCAAATATCTACTATACTGTACATACATACATACATATATATAATTTTTGTACACAATACAACAATATGATGTTGTAACAATATTAGATATTTATTAAACATCTTAATATATATATAATCATACGACAAAATGTATAATGATTAATTTAATATTTTGAAATAATGTTTTTTTCGGTTAAAAATATTCCTTTTCAACTCATACTATTTATTTTAATTATCATGCATAAATATAAAATAAAATAATAAAATAACAATTTTTTTTCTTATACCAAATACAATTTCTTGTACATACGAAACATATGGGATATGTTAAAACATTTCATTTATTTCCCAATTTCATTTTTCTTTTTATTTCTTTCTTGTTCCATTCTTATATGCTAACCATATATATCATTAGTGCATGCGTCTAAGGAATGGCATCATGGGCATGGTAACTCATATTCTTCTCCCCATGCCCCTATATAGCTATAAAACGAAAATGGCCATCAAAAGACCCTCCAAGCAGATGCATCACAGCACCCACTGACGAATCCGTGATGAATAAAATAGAAATGCTGTCAACTTTCATGGCGGGATATTATTATCATTGGGAATAACCACATGCGGGAATCGCGTTTATATTGGAGGACTGTTGGATGATTGAGAACTGCAGACCACAGTAATATCATCTGTTGAAATGCACTTCACAGTTCACACTCGTTTTGCTGTCCACAGCTGCTGGGCGTTAATATTGAGACTTGGAATTAAGGTTCAAGAGAATCAATGTTCGCAGAAAGAGCCATCATGCGAACGGGAGATGACGATGTTTGTCCAGTCCATTTACGCAATTATCCTATCCTTGTGTTAAATGCTTTCATTCTATCGATTGTTTTATTCTCTATTTTCATTCGACAGATACTTTGTATGTATAAATTTTCTCAAACTTTATCATTTTTTTTAAATTCTTTAAATCTTTTGTCATTTTTTTTAATTTAAATATATTTGCACAATGTAAAATCTTATAATTTTTTATAGTTTTCTTTTTCTCTTAACTTTTTTTTGATCTGTATTTGCTCTCAAATTATCTCTCTCTCTCTCTCTCTGTTTTTTTTTTTTTTCAAATTCTATTGATATTTCTTCATTTTATTATTTTAAACATTCTTTATACTTTTTAATATTAAATAATTTATTCTTTTAATTAAAATACTATAATTTTTATAATTTATTAGTAAATCCATACATTTACACACAAAGTGTGTAAATTTTACTAGTGTAAATAATGCAACTTTGCATTTTGAATAAAAGTTAATAAATAAAATAAAACAGCTCCCAGCGGGACACAATTTTTATGCCAGAGTTTTTGCTAAACAAAGAAGAATAATGCATCGTGGTTTGTTTCATTCCCTAAACCACTTATCTGAATCTCTAGAAATGAAGTCAGTTTCACTAACAAAGAGAGAAGGAGATGTGAGATCACCTTGCCTAAGTCCAAATTCAGAATGACAGAATCCACTTATGTCACCATTTACCAGGACCGAAAAGTTTCAATTTTCCATGCAATGTAAGATCATAGGATGAAATATTTTAAAAATCAAAGGAGTTCTTTTACTATAAAAGGAGCTTGACAAAGAGATTTTAGGGAGTTCTTTTAGAGTTTTTCATTTACTTGGGAGAAACCAAATGCATCGGGGAGGCAAGATGAAGGAATCCACGTCAATTTTGGAGAAATCATGCTTCATGCTCAGTTCAAGAGTTTAGAATAAGATTTCTTTTATCTTTTTCTTTAGTTTCTGACATTGTGGATGATTAATTTTAGCATTTTTTTGTAGAATAACATTATGAATTGTTAAATTTTTAATATAGGACCTCGTGATTGTATTAATTGATGATGAATGAATTTTTTTATCAACTTTTGTTATTCTTGTTATTTGCAATTGTGAATTTATTACTTTTAAAGGCCTTGCCAACCTTTAATTGATTTGTGATCGCATGAGCAATAACGAAAGCGAAACTCATAAGTTAGACCATCAATTACAAACTTTAATTTTGTGAGACTAATGGAAGCGAAACATAAAATTAGTGTGAAACCTATTGTTAGTCACATTATTCTCTCTCAATTTAATTAAATTGTGTAAACATATCTAATTGGAAATTGAATTTTTAGTAGAGTTTAAGAAGACATCCTATAGACAATTCGAATATCAATCCATTACAAGGAAATTAAATTGATTTTTGACACAATTCACCACTCGTTGAGAATAAACATATCACAAGAGATTAGACTTTTTCATAATTGATACTCATTTCTTAAATTGTTGTGCTTTGTTTCTATGCATTAAATTAATTGTTTTTCTATCATTTCTACAATCGTTCCATTGTTAATGTCTAACTAATATACACTTAACCACATCAATAAACACAACATTGCACCTTCTCCATGGCTACGACACTCTATTCATCACTACACCTCATCCATCTTTATGTGCACCCATGACATGCATCATGTTTTTGGTGTCATTGCCAAAGAGGGTAACAAGTGCTATTGAATGTTCTTAGTGTGTGCTAGGGACCATTTTCTTTTCTATTTTTGTTTCTTATTTTAGTTTTCTTGCTATATTCTTTTGGTTTATTAAGACACTTTTTGAGTATGGGTGTTGAAGTTTGGTGGTTTCTCGTGTATGCACCGTCGTAAGAGTTTGAATTTGGCAGAATTTGTGCAAAAATTGAGACAACATTTTGCTGAAGAAGGGCACTGTCTAGGTGAGTACAAGATTTTATATAAATGGAATTAGAGGGCCTTACAAGACTATGTCTAGCCGGTGACAAATCAAAATATGAATGGAATTGTGATGTCACCAGTTAATATGAATAATTTCGAGTTGAAGCTTGCACTAATTAATATAATGTAGTTAAACCAATTCGGAGGAGGACCACATGAGACTGCAAACACTCACAGTAAGTTTCCTGGAGTTGTGTGATACAATTAAATTCAATGAAGTATCTAATGACGTGATGAAGCTATGACTATTTCCCTTCTCTTGGCATGATTGTGCAAGATAGTGGGCGCAAGATAGTGGCTCCATAGATTGCCAACAAGAAGTATTGCGACATGGCAGGACATGCTGAATAAGTTTTGAGCTAAATTCTTTTCTCATGCTAAGACTACTCAACTACATCTAGGAATTGGGACTTTGTGGCAATTGGACTCTAAGACACTCCTAGAGACTTGGGAGAGATTCAAAGAATTGTTTACAACATGGATACCCGCTTTGGTTGCAAATTCAGACATTCTACGGTAGAATCAGTGGAAATCTATGAGCTGCATTGGATGTAGCAGTTGGTGGCACAATAATGAATAGGATGCTAGAGGAAGCATAGAACCTAATTGAAGAAATGGCATCGACCGTATATCAATGGCCTTCAAAAAGAGCTACCACTCGATGAGTGGTAGTAGTTCATGACTTAGATGTTTTCACTACTTTAACTACTAAAGTTGATTTACCTAATAGAAAAATTGATAATTTGAATGTGAACTCTAATGACTCTCCCTCTTCTGCAATGCAGGTGTGTGACTTGTGTACGAGCCCACATGCAACACATGAATGTCAAGCAAGAAGCACAAGTGGTAGCCAGTTGGATATGGAGTAGCTAGATTATGTGAACAACTTAGGAAGGATGCAAAATAACCTGTACACCAACATATACAATCGAGGTTGGAGGAACTATCCAAACTTTTTATGGAGAAATAAGCAGTTGTATTAAATCTCTCAGGTTTTAAAGCACAAAGACCAACAGCATCAGCTCCTCCATATCAAACACAAGAAGAGAAGCAATTATTGGAGGACATCATAAGTAATTCGGCTAAGTTTACACAGGAAATCATAGAGAATATAGCTAAACCAACCTAAGACTACATGAATAGGATAGACACGGTGCTTTAAAATCAACAAGCTTCATTGAGAAATTTGGAGCAATAGATTGGGCAGGTAGCCAAAGACGTTGCAACTAAAACTTAAGGCACTTTGTCAAGCAATCCAGAGCCTAATTTAAGAGAACACTACAAGTTGTCACCTTGAAAAGTGAAAAGCAACTTGAAGAAGGAACACTAGGAGGAAATAGTAAGGAAAAGGCTAAAGACAAGTAAAACCAAAAAAAGGACAAGGAAGCAGAATGGGTAGCTCCACCAGTAAACCTATACCAACCGCCCATTCCTTACCTCAAAGATTAAAATCCTCTTAAGAAGATAAGAATTTTCTCAAATTTCATGATGCATTTAAAAAGTCACATATTAACGTTCCCTTTGTAGAGATCTTAGGTCAAATGTTAAGTTATGCCAAGTTTTTTAAGGAAATTTTGTCGAAGAAGAGCAAACTCGAGGATCAAGAAATAGTATTATTAATAAAGGAATGCAGTTTAGTCATCTAAAACAAATTGCCTTCAAAATTAAAAGATGTAGAGAGTTTTTCAATTCCATGGAATGTTGGAAATATTGAATTTAGTAAAACTTTGTGTGATTCAGGTGCTAGTACTTGATGGCTTACACTTTATTTAAGAAACTTAGATTAAGAGAGGTCAAGCCCATTAGGATGTCCATCCAATTGGTAGATAAATTAGTAAAAGTTCCACTAGGGTTAATCAAGGAGATCCTGGTAAAAGTTAATAAATTTATCTTTCTTGTTAATTTTGCTCTTTTGCTCTTCTTGATATGCAAGAAGACATAAAGGTATCAATCATATTAGGGAGATATTTTCTAGCTACTGGTGGGATTTTGATTAACGTGCATCAAGGTAAGTTAATATTAAGGGTTGGCAGCAAAGTGTTAATTTTTAATGTCTTTGATGCATCTAAATATCCCCTTAATGTTGATACTTGTTTAAGAATTTAGCATGTTGACTGTGTATTTGAATTAATTAGTAGGGAGCATGATCCTAACTCTAAATTGCATAAAATGATGGAGATTATAGAGAAAGTTGAAGAAGGAAAGGAGGATATAGCGGAAAAAGTGATTCAACTCCTAGTTAAGTGAATTAATCCACTGAAAACATCCATGTTTGAACTGCAGAAGTTAGAGTTTGCTTTCTTCTTGGGTGAGTCTTCTATACTTTCTATAATTAGTTCTGCCCATTTAAGTGACGAAGAGGAAAAAAAGGTTATTGTGGGTTTTAGAGAACACATCAAAGCAATAGGGTGATCTATAGCCAATCTAAGAGGTATTAACTCATCTTCTTTCGTGCATGTAATTCTTGTGGAAGGAGGGGATAAACTTATTAGGCAAACCTAAAGAAGACTTAACCCATATATGTAAGAAGTAGTTAAATTTACAACCCACATATGCAAGAAGATTTTTAAATCAAATTTTATAATATTTATCTCATAATTTTTATAATAAAAATAATATATTATTTATTTTTTTCTTAATTTACTTTCTTCCAAAGCATTAAATTAGTATTACGTATATTAACATTGTAATAAAACAAAAAATCGAACAATTAAGACAAGGAAAGGTTTGGTTTTAATTCGCTTGAAAGGTGTATCCTTTTTCCCTCGCGAAAGGAGACAACCTTTGTTTTAGGGGTACAAATGATGTTGTCTGTGATTGGTTAACTATGTAGTTCAACAGTAAACATGTTTTAAACTATTAACTTACAAATTTTGATCAATTTGCTTGGTTACTTATAAGAATTCATATTATTTTTATATTATGCTTATCCTTATTTTCTATTCACTATCAATATTTTATTCAACTCATATCATTCTTAAAAATACACTAGGTTTTATTTAATTATTAAATCATATCATTCTTACAACTATACATAATTACATATCATGTCAAACAACTCTCAAACTATCTTATAAAACCATCATTATAATGTTTTTGCCACTAAAACCTTCTAATATTTACTTCAAAAAGTCAAATTTCATCTAATTTTTCAAAATAAATTATTAAATATGAATTTTCCTATTCAATCACAAGTATAGTTTTCCTTTCTCTTTCTACAGTATCAACAAGATAGCGAATAAATAAAAATGAAAAATAATAATAACAAAAAAAAGACTTTGGAATAGTTGTGACAATCTTATGCGGGTTATACATGAAAAGACATTATTTAGAACAGCTTATAATTTATATTGTAAATACACAAATGGGGACTCACATCGAAATTAATGGTGAATGGTAAATTAAGTTGTTGCCTAAATTTAATAGGCAAGTAATAATTTTGATAAATTAGGGGTACAGCGTAGAATGCAGAAGACAGTCTGGTGCGCTTGGTAAAAATTAAAAACATAGAAAGATTTTAAAAAAAACATGGAAATTCCATACACATATAAAATTTTGTATCTAAACATTTTTTCTATAAAAAAAAACAAAAGAACGAGTGAGAAATAATAAAGTAACTGAAAACGACTTTTCGCTTTGCTGTATGTAATTAAGTGTTGTTTTGAGTGTTTATGTATAGTAATGCAGGCGTCGGTGGAGCAGAACGTAAGGTGGTGTGGGTCCCCTCCTCACCTTACAGCTTATAGGTTGCTTGATCCCAAAGCCAGCCTGTCTCCTCCCATATTTTTCATCATTTTCCCACCCCATCTAACATCATCTCTACCGTCCATTATATCGTCTTCACATCTTACCAGAAAGCAGATATCGGAATTGTCATATTTGCCCTTCCATTGCATCGTCGACTTGGTGTCTTATTTTCTGGGTGGGTTTGGTGGAGCTATCTTATTTAAGACTTTATTTTTTCTTTTGTTTAAATTAAAAGCAATTCGTTACGTAAATGCATGTCGATTGAATATATTATACATTTAAAAAAATTGCGATTAAAATTACTATGGAAATAAGCTAACGTTCCCAAATATTAAAAAAAAAAATTCAATTTCAAGCTCAAAATATTTTAATTTGAAATGGGCTTTTTTAATCCATCAAGTTAAACTTTTTATCATTGCATGTTTTCATCTAGTTAGACAATAACATGTATGTATTATATTATTGTTAAGTTAAAAACAATTCGAACAAACTTAAAGAAATTTAAGCAAATTGAAATTTTGTGGAAACCCAAGTTCAGTGGATTTCCGTAGCATGTGGGGTAAATTGAAATCATTCTAATTATATTCCTTAAGTATTTAAGTTAACGACCTCAATCAATATACTTGTAAGAATATTGCTCCAAGTATTTTCAAGAACCAAATAAAAATGAGCAGTTGACTGGTTGATTGACAACCCACCAGCAAAACTGCTTGAATTGTTCCTAAAAATAAAAGTACTATAAATTCAAGTAAAATCATATTCGACGAAACAATCACAAATCGAGAAAATCAAACTTTTTTGTTTTTGAATAAATAGATATTCAAATCTTAATTTTTAATTCAAAATTTTCATTATTGTCCATTATCAACTTTTTTTCCTTTCATACAAAAAAATTTGTAAATTAAACAAATTATTACTCAAAATGTTCTATAGTACTTGAATTAAACACATCAAATACATATATGTATGTGTGTGTGGATTTTATCAAAATTATGTTATATTTTGATTAAATATTTTATTTAAATATCATATTGTTGTATATTTTTACATCTTTATTTATTAGATCAGCATTTATTATTTTTTATTTTGTGGTGTTTTTATTGTATCAGTGCCCGTATATTTAACTATTAATAGTAATAAGAAAGTACTTGATTAAATTCATATATTTCTTAATATTTATTATTTTTATGTTTTTTAGCATATTAATATATATATTTATATAACATCAACATTTCAACTGAGTTTAAACTACATATTAAACGGATGACTCTTGAATCGATACGTTTAAGGATAGATGAGTAACTTGGTTTTAAAACTTTTGAATGCGCCAACTCTAATTGGATTTTATATTTTGGTTGAACGAAAATTCAATAAAATCCTACGTAATAAAATTCTTTACCAAATTTGCAAATTCATATTTGAAATTTTTTAATCATTTAATACGTAAATTCATTAAAAGGACATGTTGATCAAACTCAAAACACAATAGTCTCATATACAATCTCCCACAAATCCATTTACATTTGTGTTTGCCCTACCAAAAAAAAAAAAATCCATACAAATTCAGTTGCACTCATATTTTAATATCTATTCAAATGGAATTCCAATCAAAAGGGAGTCCAGACGCTTAGGGCAGTTTTGGTAATTCGCAAAATCTGTAGACGGAAGGTAAAAAGGAAACAGGAAAAAGACCGAAGGCCTTCATGATTGGGATACCTTATCTAACCCCTTTGCTTTCACAAGCCTCCGCTGCATTGTTTTGCAACCAAAGAAATTAATTATTAATTCTCCTACCAGAAATCTTGAAGCAAGTAATTTCAGACAATACATTCTTCAGTCCCAGACAAGGCACACGTTTCAGCTCTGCCTTCCCTGTCTTTCCCTTTCTTCCTTCTTTTTCTTTCTCTAATTTCATTTGAGTATTAAACCTCGGCGTCGACCCATCCTTCCATAACCACCGCGATCTACCTTCCCTTCTCGTGCTTCCACCCCCCCCCCCCCCCGGGCTCTCTAGCTTTTTCTTTTTTCCTTCTTTTCAGGACAATGGCGGTGAATGTCAACGTGGGTCTTGCGATTTCGATGATAATAATGGCGGCGACGAGCGGCGTTTGGGTGGTGGCCGACGACTCGTCCAAAGAGATTATTGTGAAGAAGGTGAAAGGGGTGAAGGTGTGCGACCAAGGCTGGGAATGTAAAGGGTTTTCTAAATACTGCTGCAATCAGACGATATCGGATTTTTTCCAGAGTTACCAGTTTGAGGATCTCTTCTCCAAGAGGAATTCTCCCGTGGCCAACGCCGTCGGCTTCTGGGACTACAAGTCTTTCATCACTGCCGCCGCCCTTTTTCAGCCGCTTGGCTTTGGGACCGCGGGAGGTAAGGAATTACAGATGAAGGAAGTCGCCGCTTTCCTCGGCCATGTCGGTGCCAAGACTTCTTGTGAGTATTTTCGCAACCACCCTTTTTCCTACTCCTGGTTTTATTATTTTTTTCATACTTTATTGCTACTTGTGCAAATGACCTACGTCTGCTTTTCTGGTACTCTAATATTTTATGGGCACTTCCCAAATGTTGTTATCTAGATTCGGTATCCGCGACTAATTCTTTATGGCTTAATTCTCGTTTCGGAATGCTATTTTTAAACCGTTCTCCATGACCTTGATATTGTTTATCCGAATTAGGTACCGACGAGTTCTTTTATGGAATGTCTATTTGTGTTTTTTAATGGGACCAGATCCAAGATACATTGAAATAACTACTACCATATGTTACTGACTAGCATATGCAACTGGTATTGCATATCTGAACACAATCTATTGTTACAGAGACATCTTGTGATGATTTCATTCGTCTCTTTGAAATTTTTTAATAGTTCTACTGCATTATACTTGCGGATCTGTACCTACGTTTTGCTTAAAGTATCCTGTATCTGAATCATTCCTTCTGGAAGAACCCTCTGTTATTCTAAGTTGAACTCATTGATCCACAACTTAACTAAGAACTGCCTGATATGGAAAATCCACGTATTAAATGTCCTAAAAGATTATAGTATATCTTTTATACAGCATGTATAGTTTATGCACATCATAGTGTCTTCGTATGTGATACTAGAAGTATGCAGGCACGGAGTGACTCTGGAATAATTCAACTATTGCCTGTGAGTTTGGCTTATCAAGATAGTTTTGAAATTTGCTGAAAATTTGAACAGGTTTGGGGATATGCAGTTGAGATAGGTATATTGCAATGAAAGGGTATCATGATTGAGCTTCAATTATTCTCTTACCTGTGAATATTTGCTGGCTGGCTTTTGGTTCTCTGTATCTTGCTGCTCTTTGTTGACTAATTGGTTAATAACTTTTGTGAATGCAGGTGGTTATGGAGTCGCAACAGGTGGACCGCTGGCATGGGGCCTGTGCTATAACAAGGAAATGAGCCCCAGCCAAGATTATTGTGATGATTTCTTCAAATACGACTACCCATGCTCTCCTGGAGTTCAGTACTATGGTCGTGGCGCTATTCCAATTTACTGGTACTGGCTCTTCTCCATGTGTTTCTAATCCTATGATCCATGTCAAGTTTCCACTTGTGCTTGACCTTTTGCCGTCATTTTTGTATTGTTTGGGTTTTCAGTTAATCCCAATTAATCAGCCTTGATGTCAACTTGGTACTGTTGGCATGGAAAGTAACCAGTGCTTGTTTATGTGATCGATATTTTGATGCTGTTACTGTGAATAGGCTCTATTAACAGTGCTGCATGTTTGCTCCTATATGGTGCTGGGTGGAAGCTTTTGCGTTGTTGATATACAAATTTAGCAACTTTCTGGAGTCCAATAATGTTTTATGATGCCTTGCAATTATTGCAGGAACTACAATTATGGAGTGATAGGTGAGGGTATCAAGGAAGATTTGTTGAACCATCCTGAGTACATCGAACAAAATGCAACCCTAGCCTTCCAGGCTGCAATGTGGAGGTGGATGACACCAATCAAGAAACGACAACCTTCAGCTCATCAAGCCTTTGTGGGGAACTGGAAACTCACCAAAAACGACACGTTGTCCAAACGAGTTCCTGGATTTGGAGCCACTATGAACATTCTGTATGGTGACAGTGTGTGTGGTCAGGGTGATAGTGATTCCATGAATGTCATCATATCTCATTACCTGTATTACCTTGACTTGATGGGCGTCGGACGAGAGCTGGCAGGACCCAATGAAATACTCAGCTGTGCTGAACAGGTTCCTTTTAATCCATCCAATAAACAATCTTCTTGAACTGTACACAAGTTGAAGCGAGCTGTAAGCCTGCTTTTCCATCAATGTTGATCTCTTATAGAACCATGTAATAAGAGCAACAATATTTGCCTTATCGTGCTGCCCCCTGTTAGTGTGTGATTTTGAAGGGTGAATTTACTATGTGAAATTGGTGTTTTCCTGCCTGTTCGTTATACCGGTTTTGAGAAGTCAAACTACTTTAATGGCTAGTTGTGTATGTGGAGTTTTAAGTGCGTGTATGCTAAAGTCTTTGTAAGTTTATGCTTTGAAAGATAGTTCATATTCAACTTTTCTGCTCTCTGGTACTTATTTAGTGGTATCTTCCATTAATTAATGTCTAACTTCGTCAAATAGGTTCGTGAATACCTTACTCTGATTGGTAAACAAATAAACTAAATATCATCAATGTGAAGTAAATAAATAAAAATATTAAATAAGATGAAGATGACCAATTTATTTTTAAGATTTTTCCGGTTTCAAACGACTTTAGTTTAGTACTTTGTAAGTTAATTGGTAAAAGTTTTTAGTAAATACTTTGGAATAATTTATAAATTTATCCAAACACCCTCTTAGTATTGTTTTACACGAAGGTAATGGATTCAGTATTGGATGTACTAAAACACTACTATGGATTCCTAATTAGTTTCTACCATTAAAGAGTTGATTCTGATCATTCTTCTACCGCTCGTCATATTCAAAAGTTCTGCTTTCTTTCTTTTCTTTGTTCTCCTTTTCTTTTGGAAAAGAAAAGAAAAAAAGAACGCAATTTGATTGGAATTTTGAAAATTTATTAACACTAAAACTATTAAAAAGTTGATATAATAAATCATTAAAATGGTAAATGATTTTGATTTCGCGCTACAGATACCCAATGGATGCAATTTAAGAAGGATAAGATTTTGGAACGTGGAAATAATTTAGCAAAGCAACAATAGGTAAGCTATTATCCTACTAAGTCGTAAAATATATTTAAGTCTTATTTTTATATTCAATATGTGACATTTTACTCAAATTTGAATTGAAGCATATGCCCATCCAAATTAACAGCAAAAGCATAGGTGAAACTTATGCACTTCTATTCAGAACTAACATTCACTCATTCATACTCGTGCCAATTTCAAATGAAAGGATATATATTTAAGGTTCACATAAACTCCTTTATCTCCACAAGTATGTGCTTCCTTAAATATTTTTATTTTATAAATTTATTTTCTTTTTTATTTACTTTGAATTTTTTTTATGTATTTTAAAAAATTTCTAATATTTCAAAATTTTGATTTCTTAAGTCAACAGAAAAAATTAATAAAAAAATTTAATTAATATAAATCTAGGCTTGAATAAAATATCTTGTTCAATTTAATTTTCTTAATATATATTTGTATAAAATCCATTCTTAAAATCAAATTTAGAAATCTAATTTTAAATTTATTTTCTATCTTTCCTATCTTTTAAAATTTTACTCCATTATTTTCTGAGTAAAAAATTATTAAGAAAGGAAAAAATATATTGAAAATTAAAGTTCCAAAAATCTAATTTCAAAACTAGACTTTAGAAAATTTTTATTAAAATTGAATTTCTAAATAAATTTAAATAGAAAAGGGAAAGACTATATGAAATTTTTTTACCTTATTGAATATCTACTTCGGAATATTATCATCAAATAATTCAAAAGATGTTATTAATAAAAATAAGAACCTATTTGGGGGGGGCGGGGGGTGTGTTCTCAATACCGCCCGGTCACACTGTTAATTTCTTGTTAAGTTTTTATAAAATGAATCAATCTACATATTTTCTACGTTATGTTCATATTCCAAATATGTATTAAAAAAATATAGAAAACCTATATTCCTCTAAATGTCATACTGCATTTTGGTTCTTCTTTATTTTGGCTATGATAATTCAATTTTTTTTTTAAAATTCAAGTTAATTATGTATATCTATACTATACTATTAAGCGTTTGGCAGTTATACAATGTAAATTTACTCCTATACTCCTATTTTAAATTCTTTAGTTTTTTCTGTCATATATTTCTCTATTTTCTTTTAATACATTTTGTATTTGCATTTTTTTTATATTTTGTCACTTGTCAATTTCTTTTGATCTTCTCTTTTTTCTTATTTCAAATATTATTGATACTTTTAATTTGAAATAATATTATTTTTATTATATAAAATATAATAATTTTATAATTTATAAATAATTTTGTGCATATATAAAATGTGTCAATTACTACTATATTATATGTTGACTTAATAAGACTTAATAGGTACATTAAAATTATACAATTGTCTCTATTTTAAGGTTTTTTTTATATCTTATATCATCTTCTTTCTATAGTCTCTTTTAATTAATTATTTGAATTTATTTTTTCTTTCAAATGTCTTCCCATTTTAAGATTCTTTAACGTTTCTTTATTTTTTTATTGTAAATATTTTTATACTTTTAATTTTTAAACAATTTATTTTATTACTTAAAAATATAATCATTTTATAATTTATAAACAAATTTGCACACACATTTTATGTGTTACTTTTATTAGTATCTTTTTAATTTATATAGCACGGAATATGTGCTAATTGCAAATGGGTTTTTATGCACGTGTGCATATATATGTTTTCATGCATACACACAAGTGTATGTGAGCGAATGTATTTAATTTTAAAGTATGCGGGCATTGAAAGTTTGTGGCTATATTATCTATACGATATTATCAAAAGTTTATGACTAATTTAATTATATGTTACGAACTTATAGTATTATTCTTTTGTTTTTAATTAAAAAGACCAAACATAATCAGATATAATTACTAATAATATACTAATACTTTGTTCTATATTATATATCAGTATTTTCTTATACTATTATGAAGGTAAAAATTTTGTAGTTGTAGATTATAAAATTATACAACCATCTTTAATTAAACTTTTTAATCATCTTTTTATTCTTTTTCTCTCTGTTTTTTTTAAACTTATTATTATTTATTTATTTTTCTCATATTTTCTCGATTATCAAAATTCTTTCACCTTTCTTCATTTATTTTGAATAATACTTATATTCAAAATTTTAATAATTTTTATTATTAAAAATGTAATAGATTTTATAATTTATAAATAAATTTACACATGCTTAAATTGTGCCAATTCATTACTATGTATTATAATTGTGTTTCCTACAATAACTAACTTGGGCCATTTTAATAAATTTCCTAAAATAACCCTCTTAATGAATACATTACATCATTTAATAACTGTTTTTGATTTTAAATATTAATGAATTAAAATGTCTCTAACTTTTTATCCTTCTTATTACTATTTTTTTAAAAAAAATTCTCTCTTTTGTCATTAGCATATAATTTTTTATTACTTCGAATTATTTATTTTTATATTTTTAAAAATATAATTAAATATTTTTATTTATTATTGAATTATTATAAAATATGGTAATTTAATAATTTAATGATTAATAAAATTATATATTTTTTTAAAAATATAAATACATATAAAATGTTTAAATTTTATTAATGTATATGTGTGTGTGTGCGCGCGCGCGCTCATTTTTCTCTTTTTTGACAAAAAATTTAACTTCTGACGAAGTATGCCGTATGGTTATGTGACTCTGAAAGCCCAGAGGCCACGGATCGAAAACAAGAACATACGACTTTGACAAAACCATTAGTCATAGAAGAAATCATTAATGTAAATGGCATATGGATACAAATATTATAAAATAAATAATATTTTATAAAATTATATGAATTAATATAAATACAAATTTCTGTAAATTTAACTTTTCAAAGGTTGGTTTTGACATTTGCTTCCCCATATAACAGGACAATGCCATCAGATTGCTGTCAATCAAATTAATTTCAATTATGGACCAAAGATCTATATCCATGTTCGATTTCTTTAGGGAACAGTCGAAAATACACATAAAACTACAAATTTAAACATATGATTTTAAAAAATGTACGTATTATTTAAAATTAAGTAATTATTTTCATTAAATATTAAATTTTTACACACATATAGACTTACATGCATACATACACACATATTTATACTAAAAATTAGTAATTACCTTTACATTATTATGTATTCAATCAGTATATAATATTATATATAAAAATTAAAAAATAAATAAATCATACATATGACTTAATCATTTTTATATTATTCAAAATATATTTATACCTAAAAATTAACATCAGTTTTACTCTTAAAATCAAATTATTAAAATACTGTCGTTATGCAGATCCTCGCTTTTTGACACAGCTTTAAATGAAACTTGAAGGTAAGGAAATTACTTACTTATATCAAGAGTGTAAAACAAGAAATGATCTATAAATAAATTGCGAAATATAAAAATATAAAAATTTATTTTAGGGTACATATGCATAACAGTGTTCTGACTAGTGTGCGCTCACATATACATTTATGTGTGTATGTGCCTTATAAATTCATATGTATGGGTGTGTGCGTGCGTGTTATTTTTGTGTTCATATACGTATAGATTTAAATACGCATATAAGGGAACATTTGTACTTCGTGTCTTAGTGTGGATGCAAGTGCCCAACGTGCTGAAGTAACATAGTGAGAAAAGGGATGCTATTTATTTAATGAAAATAATTAATGAGGAAATCAAAAGACATCGTAGTTATATATTTACATTTCAAAGTCATTAATAAAATATTAATTTTCTATATTAATATTCTTGACAAGTTTTTTATACATAAATCTTGATTGACATAAAATAAAGTGTGTGCCGATATATTTAAGTTAAGAAGTATTAGTTGTAAGAAATTATAAATATGGATGCAAGGCTGTTTTGACACTCATCACCAAAATTAATTTGTATGTCATAAACACTTTAAAGGGCATTAGGAAGTTGGTACAATTTGCACATTATGTGTTTGTATAGTAAACACTTTAAAGGGCATTAGGGAGTTGGTAAAATTTGCACATCATGTGTTTGTATAGTAAATGTCATGTCATTCAGTATGAGCTAGTGTGAATGCATGTATGTAGATGCACCGTTAAAGAATGAGTATTTGGACAATGATTTGTAGAACGAAACAGATACATACAGTTCATTTTAACTGTTAATGTCTTACTTTGTAATCATGATAAGTACGCCTAGACCTTAAACCTGAGATGATATGGTTGTTTTGTGTAAATGACGGTCAATGTGTCATTGGTATTAAGAACCGACATCTATTTTAATATATGATAGAGTCATGAACTTAATATATCGTTGGCCAGGTGTGTACAGAGTTATAAGTGCATTTAATAACGAATTTGCTTTCTTGTAAGTGAGTAAAACGTTTGTCCTATGCAATTAATAGTTCATAAGATTGAAGCCCTTAGTTAAGGTAGTGTATGATTTGAAAGGTGTCATTAATAAAAAAACATTTATTTCATGACGTAATATGGACTGGTCATATGATTGAGTTTGTGAGCTTGATTAAATTCATAACTTTTGCTCGATTGGAGTAAAGTAACACAAAATGTTTATACCACTTGGTATTAACAATCGAAAGGGTTGACAATGATCCATTTTCACTTTATTTAAATTGGGTTATGATGTGGGTCATATATTTGGCGCTGTTCATATCCTTCGAATAATGCTCGTTATCAATTAAAAATGAATTTAAAGAGTTACACACATAAGGTCGGTGTGTGTAATGACTGTTAAATTGCCAGATTTTACATGACGTTTAAGAAGACTTATGAAATAATTTGTTTGGTTGTAATTAGATTGAATCAAGTAAATTACATTGGTGCTAGTTGACAATGTGATTGTTAATTGGAAGTACAATAGAACTTTAATTTAATTAATAGAGCTTAATTAAATTAAAGGTATAAGACACAAATAGAATTATTTAATATTAATAATATTTGTTAATAATGAGATTACTAATTAGAAATATGATAGCCTTTAATTTGATTAATGAGATTAATTAAATTGAAAAATATAATTTCCTTAGGCTCAATTTTTAATAAAAATCAATAATTGAGAGATTAGATGAGCTTTAATTACTAATGAGGATTAATAATTAAGAGAAGTGAGCCGCAATTATTAATGAAATTAATGATTAAAAAATCCATGGGCTAGAAATTAAATAAAATCCATGTAATAGAGCTTATGAAGTCCATTGCTTGAACCTTAATATCTTGACTATTTAAATCTGTTTACAAGAGTTTTAAACACAATAGGAAAGCTGAAAATCCCAACCTGGTCTGCTTTTCATCTCATAAAATGTATAAATATAAATTCTACAATAGTTGCATGAATGATTATGTGGAATCAAGTTCTTATAGTCTCTGTTTATAATTCACAAGTCTTGATAAAGTTTCAATCTTTAATTTATCTACACAAACAAGTTGTTAGGTAAGACTCTCCAATGAATCTCCACTAATTAGTTTATGAAATCCTGCAACTTCTTATGTTCAGAGAATTTCTTAAGAGAAAAATCTGAGAGGAAGGCTTGTAACTATTTTTTCTTGCATGCAAATGGTGAAAGAGAATAGTACATACGTGAACAGTAGCAGTGGCATTGTTAGCATGAATAGTGATTCTTTTAACTCTTCAAAATGATTTATATACAAGGTACAATCCTATATATATGACAGGATACCTAGAGCTTGTAGAAAATGGGTCATGTAGGCTTACATAAGGACCTTAAAATTAATTCAAACTTATCTATTTTTAATTATTAATTTAATTAATAATTAAAGCCTGTTTGAATTATTTTTTTCAATTTAATTAAATTCATTAAATAAATTAAAGGTCTATTATGTTTTTAATTAATAATTTCTATTATTAATAAATATAATAGGTACAATAATATTCTTTTATACCTTGTCTCTTTAATTTAATTAATCTCCATTAATTGAATTAAAGGCTTATCATGTTTATAATTAATCATGTCATCGCTAACAAATATAATGACAAATAAACCATTTCAATTTGGTTTAATCTAATACCAACCAAATTGTTTTGATTCTTTCAAGAAAAGTTGGGATGATTTCGCTAGCCTGGATTGTATGTATTTGAATATGGGTTCCATTAGTTTCTACCTATATTATTTAGATACTTAACATCTTACAATCTCAATTCAACTCTTGAGCTCAATGCTCTTCATTTACGTTCATGTGTTGGGTGAGACTCTAAACACGTCATACACCTACACATAATGGAAACATTGGATCACATTCTCATATTATCTAATTCTTTAGAAAGCATATCAACTTTAGCAACTAATGCAGTTAACCTATTAAGTTTGAATACCCCTTCTGTTTTATTTTTGGTGGTGCTCCTATTGGTAGGCCATTTATATGGATTTGAAGACATAGTCTCCTATAATTCCCAAGCTTTTTTAGGTGACTTGGCCATAAGAAAACCTTCTAACACTGCATCTAAAATCGTCTTGTTTTATGTATTAATTCTATTATAAAATAGTTCAATCTATAGCCATTTGGAATAACCATGCTGAGGGCTTTTACATAATAACTCCTTCAAACACTCACATGCCTCAAATAGAGTCTCAGGCTCATTCTGCTCGAATGTGCCCATTTTAGCTCATAATCTTTGCTGGTGGAAAGAATTTGGCTAAGAATTTTTTGCCAAGTAGTTGTGCTTCTAGGTTGAAGACTTTGTAGCCACCTTCAAGCTCTATCCCTTAAAGAGAAGGGAATAACCTCAATTTTATTGCATCTTTTAACACTTTATTATACTTTACATTGTCAAAAATCTCCTAGAATATGGCTAGGTGGATGTTTTGGTCTTCATGCTCTTCTCCACTGAACTCATTTTGCTAGACCACACTAATCAATGCAAGCTTCAAGTCAAAGTTGTTTGCACTAAACATTGGTCTTACTATTTCAGTGTTGCTCTGTTGTGGCACTGGCTGAATGTGATTGTGAATAACTCTATGTGGTTGTGGAGGAGAAAAGGCATTTCCACTGTCATCCATCTCTCTCCCTCTCTCTCCCTCTCTCTCTCTCCTGGTTGTGCTCCTAGTCTTTTGAATGTCCTTTCTATCTCCAAATCAAAGGGACTTAACAAGAAAGGAACTAAATTCTCATCTTGGCTTCTTTGCATGCAACACCTCAATGAATAGAAGTCTTATAAAAATACCCAATAGAAAACAAAGAACTCAAAAGACTATTTGCTAAAGAAATAAAACAATTAACACAAAAATGATTTGACCTAAAACAATTAGAAATTGTTCAATAACGATCTATTGCCCTTTCTTGGTAATGGCGCTAAAAACTTGGTGGCAATGCAAGTGTACAACATCACTCAAGTGATGCAGTGGAAAGAAGGATGTTGTGTCCTCAAGGAGGGTCATAAGAGTGTGAAATGAGAACGGATGAATTAAACTAATCAAAAGCTAGAATATGATTCGAACAAGAAATACAATTTAATCAATAATACACACGCACACACACATATATCAAGAAGGAATTCTAGATATTGATTCTAATGATCCTTATTCAATTAATCGCTCAATTCTCAATTTAATTACAATTGATTCAATTCATTATTTCTAAAGTTCTTATAATCACATCTTGCTTCTCATAAGACTTAATTCAAAAAGAAGTATACGTAGACTTGTAAGCAATGTAAATTCAATCAAATTGGCATTTAGTTAATCAATTAACAATGAATCACTTTGCACAAACATATAAGTTACTCTCGTAATCTTACACGTTAGATTAAATTTGATATTGATTATTGAATTAAACTTGTGTAATTCTTCAGTTAATCAAGCAAATAAAATTGGCTAGTTTCGTAATCAAATGGCAGAATCAAATTCAAAATCAATTTGTAGGGACAATCAAATAATCAAATGAAATACGTCTGGTTCATGTTAATATCCAAGATTGTAAGTTTTACTTCAACATGATTATAAATTGCAAAGCCATGTTTCTCTTAATATACGTTCTTAAATAGAAAATAAGGGGGGAGTACAAATGAAAATAATCAAGAAAGAAAAGAAAGCTTATAGGTTTTTCTCGCAAGATCCTCAATTGTGTGGGCTTCTTTCCTTCTTCGTTCTCTTGTTTCGACACTTTTTCCTTTCTTGTTCTTCTCAACCTTCTTCCTTCACTTTTTTATTTAGTTTGAATGTATTTTCCACCTTCCAATCTTCTCTTTTAAATATTATGTTAAGAATTGTGGCTTCATTCTCCTTTTTACAAGGAAGTGTTTGTTGCAGCCACAACCTCAGAGTTTCTATCTGGCCCTCTATTGCGGGGCCGCAGGTGATTTGATGCAGCCCCGCAACAACTGATTTCAAACTATCACTTTCTGTACGTGCTTCATTTGTGCTACAAAAATTTATCTGTAGTTGCACCTATCGTGGCCGCAACTCAACTCTTACAGTCGCATCTATGCTGTATTCATGAGTTTTCTTTTGCTATGGCCACTCATTACTCTGTGCAGTTGCACCTCTTGTGGCCACAATGCTTCTATTGCAGCAGGAACTCACCAATTTTTTTGCATCAAGACCATAAAATCAAATTTAGTGCAATATCGAAGTAAAAATTCAAGATCATAATCAAGAGTTATCATGTCTATAAGTATGATCATTTCAGTTATTTGACTTTGATAAATATTTTGGTAAAATAAAGCATGACCTTTTATTTATTTATTTATTATTATTTTTATTACTATATATATATTTTTTTGGTGCCCGTGGGACACCAAAACTTGGAAATCAATTAAGTCTCTAGATATGTACGCATGCCATAAGTGAAAAATAATCCATGTATAATTCTCAATACTAACTATGAAGAAAGAAAGAGCAAAAACTAAAAATTGGTCCCATAACTAACGGTAAAAATTTTCAACGCAGCTTGAAACTTAACGTGAAATCAGTGAGTTTGGATTAAACCTTCATATGTGTGGGTCGAAATTGGGTTAGATTTGATATACCTGAAAAAAAAAAAAGGATAAATTTTGAGTTGCCCAATGGGTTGAACCATAAACCAATTAACCCACTTAAATATTTAAAATAATTTAATGAATATTTTTATCAATTAATTATTTTAAAATATTTTATTTAACTTATTATCTTATTAACTAATTTTTTGCTTTTTTAATCAACTTCAATTATTTTTATGAATAGTAAACTAGTTAACTAAAGCTAAAGGTTAAAATAATAAATATATATAGACACTTAAACCTAAAAGTTAAATTGGAGTTACTAAACCTTGCAACACAAACCAGCACCGCCGCTTGAACACCCAAGGCCAAGTCCGAAAACTATTAATTATATTGCATATTTCTTCTACTATTGAAACCTGTCTTCTGCATTTTGTAGTAGCAAGCAACAAAAAAAAACCTTCCATTCCATTCCGATAGTCCGACCTTCCAAATTAGAGCAAGGTAAATACATTTCTCTCCTCTTACTCAATATTTCCACATTCCCTTTTTTTCTTTTTTTTGTTCCATTGTAGAAAAATAAATTTGACAATGTTGTGTGTGTTTGTGTGTTGTTAGGGCAGGGGGAAGGTGGGGTTGTTCACTTTGATCTATTGAATTCAATAGTATAAAACTTATCTCTAACGTTATTTTGGTCAAAACAATTTTCAAGTTGACAAAGTTAAATTCGCATGATTTACAAGAACAGTCATTTATTTTTGTATAAAAAAACTGACCTATAAAAATAAACAGATTAGCTTCAAGTTGACAAGATAATGGTTTCGTACGAGGCCTCAAGAATTTGAACCCTTGCAAATTTTAATATATGGAGTGGATATTGCTGTGCCCTTTTAAACTTTCGATTACAAATGCAGTTCAAACTCCAAGAAAACTAGGCTAATACATAAAATTTTCCAGATCCAAACTTCAAAACATTGAGCCCTTAAAACTGCAGTACCTTTTAAGATACAGGATGACTGGACCACTTATTTGAGTTTGTATTTTTTTTGAAGTTACTTATATTTCCATCTAACTAGGTTAACCACCATACATAATTGAAGTGGTTGCATGAATTTTAATCTCTCCATGGCTACTTCAAGCAATATTTAGTAAGAGGTGCATTGATAAATTTTTTAGTTTTTGTCTTGGAAATCGGTTAACTCTGTCATTCAGATAATATTAAAAATATATATTATGTATGTTTTGACATGCATTGTTCATTTATTTTTTCTTTTACCGATGAGAAAAATATGAAGATAGAATAAATTGATTACACTCTTGATATTATGGTTCATATTATGTGAGTTTTTATTGAAATTTAATTGAACCATTCTATTGCTTATGGGTTTTGTTTTACCATTGAAATAATTATGGATCTTTCATAATACTAATACAATTATGATGAACTTTAGTACCAAGAATACTTAATTTACCCTGTTAATATATATGTATATATATATATATATTGCGTAATATTGACTCTTCCTATTTCTAATAAAACTAATGAGATCTTTTTTTTTTCTAGCTGTGAAATGCGTGAAAATCTCAAATGAACATATATTCAGTTGTATTTTGTGTCATATAAGTATGACCATTGCAGATTATGTGACTTAAATATATGCATTCGGTAAAATAAGACATTAAATTATAAAATATTCTGGCTAATAAAATACTATACTTTGAAGACAATTTTTTTCCCTGGAAAAAATTATCTAAAAGTTTTCATGTGTCATTCACATAACTAAATACAACTGCAAATTTGAAATTCTTGGATAATCAAACCAATGTGGCAAAAATTGAATTTTATGTGTAGTTCTAATTGACAATGTAGAAAAAAATGTCAATTAAGAACAAAATGGAGGAAAATAATAAAAAATTATTACAATAAAAAATAAAAGTTTTTTAAAACTAAAATAGTTTGAGTAATAATTTATATTATTTATTCATTATCAAAGAGTTCAAAATCCGTGGGCAAACAAATCATAAAATTATTTGAAATACTGAAATATATTTCAGATAGTTTAAGTAATTTTCTAATTATTTTTCACTGTAAGTGTAAAAATAAATAGATAAAAATTCAAATAATGTGTATGTATAAATGATTCGTTCAGATATTTTTTTTATTATAAGAACAAGAACAAAAATAAAAATAAAAAATTTTTTTTGAGGAAACTTATAAAAAATAAGATCTCTAAAATGAAATTAAGGTATTATCTGTTTTTTTTCCATAAGGTAATTTGAATAACATTCATATGTACTAGTTGAACCAATTTTAACAATTTAATTTAAATTAATAATATTTCATTTTATTCTTATTTATTGACGTCTTTTTCCGCCTTCTATTTTAATCCTCTCAAGTTCTTCCTACTGAGCAATATCGGATTCTATAGTGCAACGAGTTGGTTGACAAGCTTCAAAATTTTCACATTTAGAAAGAAATATGGTGGGCTTTCATGGAGGCGGGTAAGTTGGGTTGGTTTGTTTTCTTTTAATTTTTTTTAACAACTGCAGGGAGGAAATATACAAATTAAGAGTGGTTGGTGAAGTAAAAAGAAGCAGAGTAATTAATAAAATAAGGTATTTTTAATGTTTAAATAATTTAAATTATTTTATATGAATAGAATTTAAACTCCCTTGCGATTATAAACAAATAAATAATTAAATATTGCATGAAACAAATAATATGTTTTATTAATTTGTTACAAAATTTCTATTTGGAATTATTTAATAATTTTTTCTTAGTTTTATTTGTGATAAATAAATATATGAATAAATTATTTAAGTGTTCATTATTTTAAATATTAATATTTTTGGTTTACGTGTATTTAATTTTTTTTTTAAATTTAAATATAACCAGATTGTGATTGAAGCAATCCAAATATATTTTATTTTTAATAATTTTAGATTTTATATTTCTCTAAATATTGATTTTTTTGTAGTAAATAATAGTTAAAGTTATCAGTGAAACTAATTTATGTGTTCTTAATTTTTACGTAATTTTTATTTTAATTTTGCACTGATTTTGGTTACTTGGTTTTTTTGTTCCGATTAATAATTTCTCTCTTCATTTTCCAAGTCATTAGTTGGATATTACACAGATTTTAAGTTTATCGATTGGGTTGAATTTTTCAAAAAATATAAAATACCAAAATTTATTTAGTCACATAAGTTAGAGAAACGAAAATAAGCCAGCCATTATACCTGTTTCAGAGAAATTTTTGAAGAACAAAGTGAGATAAAATTTTTCTTTGGACATTGGATAGAGAAAATAGTATATTATATACGAAGGGACGATGTTTGAAAAATAAAATATAATTATATGATGAGACTATTAGTGATATGTACTCTAAAGTTAATATAAAAAGAGAAATATTAGAAAGAAATTTGGTTGTATATGTATTTTTTTCACTAATTAATAAAATATTAATTTTCATATCAATATCATGGTAAGTTTTCATGCATTTAATTATTAGTTGGTGTAAAGTATTAATGTGTTCATGTGCTATAGTTAAGAAACTTTATTCATAAGGAGTTATGAATATAGATACAATACTTTCTGGATATTCAATCATTAAAACATGTTCAAGAGTTGTAGATACTTTAAAGGACATTCAAACGTTGGCATAACTTACATATTTTGTATTTATACAGTAAATGATATGCCGTTCTGTATGAGATATTGATAATGTATGTACGTGGATACACTATTGGGGATTGGAGCATTCAAACAATGACACATAGAATGAAGCAGACGCATGGAGTTCACTCTAAGCTGTCAACCTCCTGCTTTATAATTATGTTAAGTATTGTGGATCTTAAATTTGAAATGACATAGTTATCTTGTATGTATGATAGTTAATATATCACTAAGACGTTAAGAGCCAATATATATTCTAGTATAGGATAGGCTTATCAGCCAACATACTATTACCTAGGTATATGGAAACATCTGCTTTCAATAAGAAATTTGTCTCTTCGTAAGTGAGTAAGGCATTTGTCTTATATAGTTGATAAGATAGAAGTCTTTGGCTAAGGTAATGTAGGATTGGAAAGAAGTTTCTGATAGGAACATTTGTCTCATGAGGAAACGCCGATTAATTATATGATTGAGTATGTAAGTTTGATTAAATTTATGACATTTGCTAAGTTGGGACAAAGTAAGATAAAATGTTTATATAGCATGATAGTCATAACCGACAAGGTTCATTAAAATTCAAAATCACTTTATTTTAATTGAGCTATAATATAGGTCGTAGGTTAAACGTTATCTATGTTCTTCGAACTATGCCCATTGCTAATCAAGAATGAACCTAAAGACTCACGTACATAAGATTAGGATGTGTTGTAAATGTTAAATTGGTGGGTTGCATAATTTATTTAATTGCAATTGAATTGGACTAAATAAATTACCATGTTATCTGTTAATGATGAGATCATTAATTAGAAACCCAATGGAAAATTTAATTTAATTAATGAGATTAATTCAATTAAATTAGTTTGATACATTTGGACTTTAATTATTAATGAGATTAATAATCAATGAGTTTATGAGTCGATTTATTTATGAGATTGATAAATAAAAGTTCATAGACCATTTTAATAAAAAAAGTCTATATAGTAGGGTTTACAGAGCCATACCCTAAGCTCTAGTGTCCCAACTATATATAAGAGTTTTAAAGAATTCAAAACATACATAGCAAGCCCCAAAATTCATGCACCTACCAAGTAAAAGAGAAAGCAACCCCTAGCCATCCTCTTTCAACTATCTTTTGTAAAAAATTCCTCATAACAAAAGGTGATTGTATTAGAACTTCACAAATGAGGTTTTTTAAAGTGTAGGAAGAGCTCATAAGCATCCTAATCTTAAGGACAATCTAAGGGTCAAGGTCTGTGAACCATAACTCCAATATCACGCACAAAAGGCTCGCAAATATTGCAAAGGTACATTTTTTTTTATGCATGCTCTTGCTTATTTAAAATTTTGCATGTATTATGACAAAAATGGATGAGTTTTGTTCTATTGTATTCCACTACGTGTGCATGATGATTATATGAGCTAAAGTTTTAATTTTTATGGCCAAATCCCTACGAAATCCAATAGTAGTATTAGAGTCAATGTTTTTCTTACAAAGTCATAAAGTTCAATGATTTATCTATGCACATGTAGCGGAACTAGCACATTTTCTTGCAAGAAAAACTTTCCACACACATGTGTGCATCAATTTTTATGCATGCTCATGTATATGATGCATGAACAATCTTTTAAAAGTGTTTGGAAAGTAATCGGAATCAAAAATAATTGAAAAGAAATGAGTTCAAATTGAAAGCCGCAACTTGCACATTTTCTGCAACATGCCATGGTTGGTAGCCGCTAGAGTTGTACATGGTCAGGTTCGGATGGTTTAATAATAAAAATTCTACCCAACCAAATATAGATAGGTTAGGAAAAGTTTAAGCTATATTGGGCTATAAATTTTTTTGTAACCAAACGGTTTGATACTATTTAGTAGTCGGGTTGATAGATTGGCGTGTTACAAATTTTATGTATATTATTTAGAAGTAAATTGGAAGTATTTTAATTCTGTAAAATATAATAATTTTTTATCAACTAGTATATTATGTTAAAGTAAAATTCTTATCAACTAAACAAAGCTATAGCTTATTTGTATTTATCTTGCATTCAATTTTATATCTCTCTTAAAATCAAATTCACATATAAATTTTAAAATGTTTCATAAATTTAATGAAACATTTACATTGATAATGAAAATTTTTAAAACTGCTTGATTCTTTAAAACATTTATATATAAATCAAATTATTAGAATAAAATCTAAACTCATCATATCAAAATTATCAAAAAGTTATTATATTAAAATATTATGAACCAAAAGCATCAAATACTTAAGAATAAAAAAAATTAAAAAACGACTTAAATGTAGCAACAAGTGCATTTTGAACTAACCTATAAATTTGATGAATATATTATTAATTTCATCCAAATATATAAACCATAACTAAAAAATAAAAAAGTACAATTATAATTTAAACTAAAAGGAAAAATGAATATAAAAGGTGCAAAAATGTATTATTAAACTAATATAAACCGTCGTATTACGGGTTAAGTGGATTTTAATTATTAAATCCACCACCTAACTCAAACGTGGCAAGTTTTAATATATATATAAATTGTTATTATTTATCAAAAAAATTAAAGCCAATGGTTTATGAACAGTTTGCAGATAGTTTAAGCTAGTTTATATACATCCTTGGTAATTGCGATAGCGGGAAGAGTTCCTGCAGCTACGACATTAGCTTACTCAGGTGTGCTGTCAACACCACGATTCGGCTCATAATAGCCAGACCTTTGTTCATGGTTGCGATGGCCTGTTTCATGATCACAAGAGGTGATGCAACAGAACCCTAGGGCTTCTGTCGCGGTCAATCTTAGTGGTCATAGAAGGACAGCTTACAACTACGGTGCTTGTTCTTGTGATTGCAGTGATTTCTACACAGTTTTTTCTTTTTCAATTTTATTGTTAAAAAATTATTTTTTAAGAGATGAAAACTAAAACTTAAGAATCGTAGGACATGGAAATAGCTATTGCATGGAATTATTTAGTCATCAATGTGATATATAATTGTTAGGATGGATGTTGTGGTTAGATTATAGACTTAGGATACACTTATGGATGAATGCACTAACTTTCATTTTTGTTTTTTTACGGGTCATATAATTAAATTTTCATAAATTGTAAGGGAATAGGCCTAGTTTTATTTTATATTATGTAGAATGAGATTCTACATGGTATGCCATATGAATTTGTAAATAAATATGGAAGACATTAAGAGTTGATATTCATATAAAGGCTAAAAGTTGGTATCATTTGAGGTTCCATGACATTGTAGACCTCATGAAGCCATGAAGACCAAGACGAAGACATTTAAGAAGTCCTCTACTTTTATTATTGCATATTTTTTGTGTGGATGTATGAGATATAGGAAAATGGATAATATGCAAAATAAAATCTAATCTACATAGCCTTTAAGACTTCCTCAAGCAAATATTAAGTTATAATAGGAAGACATTTGTCATAACACTCCACTAAACTTGACAACCCAACGTGTAGCCTTGGTGTGTGATATCATCATATTAGTAAGGTCACATTGCAACAGTACATTTACGACTTTGGATGTATTAGATGCAATATTCAAAGAACAATACACCTCAAAAGTGGTTAGTCATGAGCAAAGTTCAAATCCGACAAGTTGTCAGTCGTTGCTTGTGACTTAAATAAATCCAACATTACAAGACTCAATTATGTGAAGTATTGTTGGGCCATGGGGTGTAGGAAAGATTAGACTGCGCATGAGATGCATTAGTAAGAGTTGCTATTCTTTAGGACTAGCATGCTAAAACTCGATTACTTGAGGTGTCTAATGAAGACACCAATCCCACTAAGGAAACTTTACCAATAGAATTTTTGTTTTCTACTCAAAGGAGTGTAGGATTCGAAAAATCTAGTGAAAGACTAATTTGGTTTAAAGTCTATAATCACAATAGTAAAATATATGACAACCAAACTAACAAATCTTGTTTATCTTCTGTAGTATAATTTATCTGAATAATGTTTACACCTCTATCTAAACTATTTGAGATCAAATTATAACTGGGCTCAATTATATCAATTGGCTCTAGAATCTAGGAATTATTCTCAAATTTAAAGCACCTTGGCTTTGTTTTGGAGACTAATATCCTATGAGCTCCTATTGACACAGCAAGTGACGAGGAAAGGCCACTCATAAGAAATGGATGGAGGACGATATGTGGGTCAAGAGCTACATATTGGCTGATATGAGCAATAATTTTTAGAGGACCTATGAGGGTATGGGGATTGCTGGGGAGATCTTATACCACCTGTAAGAGTTGTATGGTGAGTAAAGTTGTATTACTATATACGAGATATCCAAGCATCTATTTAGGATGCATATGGCAGAAGGTGATGATATTAGTGAGCATGTCCTTAAGATGATCTCACTCATGAAGAGGCTTAAGTCACTAGATTATGACATGAATGATATTGAATGCACACTAGACTTTTTAATAAGCTAGAGACTACATAGCAAGCCATGAAAGGAAAGAGGAAGAAGTGGTTCTTGCTGTGTCTAGCTCTTTTGGTATGACCAAAAAGGAAAAGACAATGAAGAAAAAGCTTGCCACTCCTAAGGCCGGTGGGAGTATCAAAAAGGCCAAAGCTCTTATAAAGAAAAGAAAGTGTTTCCACTATGGCAATATTAGGCACTGGAAGAAGAACTACGCCCAGTACCTCAACCTTAAGAAGGCAACTGACACATTTTGTTTCATTCATATATTTTCTACTTCTTGGATATTAGATTCTGGCGCTACTTCTCACATTTGCACTTTACATCAAGATCTAATCAGAAGTAAGACGTTTAGGAAGCACAAAGTAGTGATCAAGGTGGGAAATAGAACAAGTATTGCAACCAGTGCGATTGGGACCACTTCAATAAAACTATCATCATGCCATAATTTAGTTTTCAAAAATTGTCTTTTGTTGTCCAGTAGGCTTAAGAACATTATTTCCATTCCATTATTAATAAAAGAGAATTATAAATTTTCTTATAGAAGCAATGTGTGCCATATTTATTATTGAAATAAATTAGTTGGCATGGCATCTCTGATGAATAGTTTATATTATTTGAATATGGATGACAGCGATGTGATCAACTCTACCTCGAACAAACATCCAAGGGTCAGTTTAAATCTCAAGTATTTGTGGCATCTTAAATTAGGCCATGCTAGGGACACAAAGATTAGTAAGTTGAAGAAATATAGGCTTATTAGCCCATAAGGAGAGGAATCCTATCCAACTTGTGAACCTTGTATCCTATGCAAAATGGCTAGAAGTTAATTTGATGGACATGTCAAAAGGGCCGTTGAGGTGTTGGAACTAGTCCACACTAATGTTTGTGGGCCATTTAATAAAATGGCAAGGGGAGGATTTATCTATTTCATAACATTTACTAATGATTACTCACGGTATAGTTATGTGCACTTGATGAAGTATAAGCATGAATCCTTTAAAAAGTTATAGGAATTTAAGATGTAAGTAGAGAAGCAAATTGTTAAACATATCAAAGAGCTACAATCAGATCAAGAAAGCAAATATATGAGTGTTGAGTTTGCTGAGTTTCTCAAGGAAATGGTATCGTATTATAATTAATACTACCAGCAACTTCTTAGTTAAATAGTGTAGCTAAATGTAGGAATCGAACTTTGCTGAACATGGTTCAATTTATTATAAGTTTCAATAATCTACCCATATTTTATCACAGCATATGTTTTAAATAGGACATCCTCCAAGTTTATTTCCTTCACCCCATATGAGATGTGGTATGGAAGGAAGCCATGATTTAAGCACTTAAGGAACTGGAGATGTCTGATTTATATTGGGAAGACTAGAAAAAACAAGTTAAAGGTAAAAGTAGCTATGAGCCACTTTATAGAATATCCCAAAGACTTTATGGGATATGAGTTCTACATACTTGAGGATAATAATATTATCATAGGGTATCACGCATATTTCTCGAAAAAGAGCTCATTCAAGAAAGTGGCGCTAGTAAAACCATAGTGCTTAATGAAGTTGAGCATGAGAAAAAAGCACTCAGCTTATAACGCATATTCCTATTCAAAGGAACCTTCTAAGATGCAACCATTACAATGATCAGGTAGGATTTCTTAGGCACCAAAGAAATATGGTTATCTCCCAAAGAATGGATAAGAGTTATTAATGGAAGATAATGATCATGAAGATGATCCTTTTACTTGTGATTGAGCAATGGTAAATAAGGACTTTGCTAAGTGGTTGGAGGCCATGAAGTTTGAAATGGATTTAATGCACACGAACTAGATATGGATTCTTGTGGATCCTCTTAAGGCAATTGTTCCTATTGGATGTGAATGAGTCTATAAGAGAAAAATTAATTTGATTAATGAGGTAGAGACTTCCAAGGTGAGGTTGGTGGCGAAGGGCTATAGTTAAAAGAAGGGAATTAACTATAGGAAAACCTTCATAACAGTAGTCATGTTAAAGTTTATTCCAATATTACTTGTAATAGCCACCCATATGCACTATGAGATTTAGTAGATATATGTTTAAAATGCTTTCCTCAATGGAATGCTTGAGGAGGACATATATATGGTGTTGCCATACAATTTTAAAGCCCAAGATGAGTCTCATAAGATATACAAGCTTAAGAAGTCCATTTATGGTCTTAAGCAAGTATCAAGGAGTTATAATCTTTGTTTTAATAGTGTAGTCAAATCATTTGGCTTTATCAAAAATGAAGATGAACCTTTCATCTATAAGAAGGTTAGTGAGATTGCAATGACATTCCTTATTTTAGATGTGGATGACACACTACTAACAGGAATGATGTTGGCATGTTAAGCTTAGCTAAGACATGGTTATCCAGTACTTTCTCCATGACAGATTTAAGTGAAGCGACCTACATTTTGGCCACGTGCGTTTATAGAGATAGAGTAAACAAATTGTTAGGTTTCTCCTATACCTTGAATATAGACAAAGTATTGAAAGGGGTTTAGTATGGAGACCTTCAAGAAAGGGTTGCTGCCATTCAAGCACGGGGTCCATCTATTGAAATCTATATGTCCAAAGATAGATGATGAGAGGAAAAGCATGGAAACCAATCTATATGCTTTGACTATTGGGAGCCTGATGTACATAATGCTATGTACAAGACTAAATATTGTCTATGCCAAGTGTTATAAGTAGGTTTAGGAAAACCCTTGCGGAGAGCATTGAAATATTGTCAAGTATGTCCTTAAATATTTGAAAAAGCATAAGAATATGGTAATTGTGTATAGAGATGGTGAAATAAGAGTAAATGGATATACCAATTTTGACTTCTTGTCAAATGTAGATGATAAAAAATCTATCTCCAAATTTGTATGTACTCTTAATAGAGGAGTAGTTAGTTGAAAGAATTCTAAATAGAGTATAACCACTAAGGCTAAGTATATCACTGTATGCAATGAAATAAAGGAAGCTATTTGGATAAGGAAGTTCGTAACATAACTTTAGGTGGTTCTAGATGTAGATTGATCATTACCACTTTATTATGACAGCAATGACGAGATCACATGAACGAAGGAACTAAGGTCTCATAAAAAATCTAAACATATAGAGAAGTGTTACCACCTTATTAGGGAAATTATTGGAAGAGGCAACATAGGCATGCATAAATTAGCTTTAGCTGACAATGTGGTTGACCAACTCATCAACCCAATGACTCAAGTGCAGTTGAATCATCATCTTCAGAAGATGTGTATTAAATACTATAACAACTAGTGTTAGTAGTATTAGCATTAAAGTTAGTGATATATCCTCTAATACCAATAAAAATGAGGGATACTAGAAGAACATTTGGTAGTATATATACTTTTCTCACTAATTAATAAGATATTAATTTTCATATCAATATTGTGACAAGTTTTTATGCATGTAAATCTTAATTGGCGTAAAGTATTGCATGTATTTATGTGATTGAGTTAAGAAGCCTTATTCATAATGAGTTATGAATATAGACATAAGGCTCTTTTAGTACTCAATCATTAACCTGTCTATGAGTCATAAATATTCTTAAGGGTATTATAGGATCAGTATGACTTGCGCCCCTTTTATTTATACGATGAGTATCATGCCATTCGCTATGAGATATTAAGAATATATGTGTATAGATGTGCCACTAGGAAATGGAGTATTCAGATAATGACTCACAGAACGAAGCATACACATGAAGTTCACTCTTAGCTATTAATGTCCTACTTTGTGATTGTATTTTGTGTTCATGGATCTTAGAATTGAGATGATATGGTTGCCTTACGTACATGAAGGTTAATGTGTCATTAGGACATTAAGGGTCAATATCTCTTTTAGTATGGGATAAGTTCAAAAGCCCAATATTATGTTGCATGGGTGTATATCGAGGTATGCGTATGTTCAATAAGGGATTTACTTCTTTACAAGTGAGTAAGGAGTTTGTCATATGCTGTTGGAGTTATATGAGACAGAAGCATTTAGCCAAAACATTGTGTGATCGAAAAGAGTTTCTAATAGGAATATTTGTCTCATAGGGAAATGCCAATTGGTCATATGACCAAATTTGTAAGTTTGACTAAATTTATGACTCTTGCTCAGTTGGGACAAAATAAGATAGAAGGCCTATAAGGTATGGTAGTCACAATCGAAAATGTTCATTATGATCTGAATCACTTTATCTTAGTTAGGTTACGATATGGGTTACAGGCTAGATATTACTCATGTCCTATAAACTATACTCATTATCAATTAATAATGAACCTAGAGAGTTACACATATAAAATTGGGATTTGTTGTGAGTGTTAAATTGTTAAGTTGCATAATTTATTTAGTTGCAATTGAATTAGATTAGATAAATTCCCATGGTAATTGTGAATGATAAAATCATTAATTGAAAGTACAATGGATAATTTAATTTAATTAATTAGACACATTTGGACTTTAATTATTATTAAGATTAATAATTAATAAGTTTATGGGTTGATTTATTAATGAGTTTAATAAATAAAAGTTCATAAACTATTTTAATTAAAAAGGGTCTACATAAAAGGGCTCATGGAGCCTATACTCCAAACTCCAGCATTCTAACCATATATAGTAGTCTTGAGGAGTTCAAGATACAAAGAACAAGGCTTAAAATTCTTGCACTTACCAAGCAAAAGGGAGAGCAATCATTAGTCATTCTCTTTTAACTCTCTTCTGTCAAAAATTGCTTTAACTTAAAAGATGTTTGTGTTAGAATTTCACAAAAGAGTTTTGTAGAAGTGTAGGAGGAGCTTACAAGCATCCTAATCATATGGATAGTCTAGAAGTTGATATTTGAGTACTGCGCTCTAAGAATCACACACAAAAGGCTTGTAAACGTTGCAAAGGTACAATTTTTTATGCATGCTCTTGTTTATTTTATATCTTGTGTGTTTTGCAGTGAAGGAAGGATGGAGTTTGTTTCATTGTATTCTAGTACATCATCATAATGATTTTATATGCAAAAGTTTTAATTTGTATATTCAAATCCTTATGAAATTCTACAATGACATGCAATTATTTGTAAAGAAAAGTATTGACGTGACACATATATATTAAAAAATATTAGTACAGATATAAATATAAAATAAAATGTATTATTAGTGACATTATTTGATTCAATTAAAATCAGTGATATTACAAAGTTTGTATTTAGGATTTGGAAATTTGTTAATATTATCTTTTATTAATGTTTTTAGTAATTTGACTAACTCAGATATTATTATAAATTTTGCCAACATTATTAGTTACATTTATATTTATTAATAATTAGTAATAATAATATTAATTTTGATAATGATTATCACATTTATATTATTGTTAATATTAATAATTATACTTTTATTAATATTATCATTATGGTTATTATTAATAATAACATTATTATATCAATATTTAAATTGTTAATGTTAATATTAATGTTGTTATATTATTACGTTATTATTAATATAAAAATAATAAAATTACTGTTAACTATTAAAAATTAAAATATTTTGTTTGGTTGCCCTTCCGAAACACACTTGAAATTCACGATGCCGACTCACACAAGTTCAGAGTTTTAAAGATAAAAAAATATACAAACCACAACCCCTTCTTTTAACAAAATCCCTGAAATTTATCACCCCCTCCCAAGCAAAGCAATACAATAGCAATGGCTACAAAATGAAAATTTAATACCAAACATAGCCTTATATTTGCCTGTAGGAACATAGGAAAATTGTTGCCCAAATGACCGTTTGCAATCCCACCACATTGACTCGCCCTTGATGACCATCGGACACCTATCCAACAACCCCATCTTCTGCCCAGGTCAAATTTCTACTATCTGAACCCTATGAGAAATGTATTGAACATAAATTACATTTAGAGTATTTAGAGTAAGTCTTCAATTTTCTACTAAAAGAGTCCTCAAATCACGAAAATTGAACAATGCAACGTTCTTTCTCCTTGAGATTATAGTTAAAGGACCGCTTTAAACTAGTCAGTATGGAGAATTACAAGTGAAATTCTTTCAGACCTGTTAAGTTGTTGGAAATCCCACCAAGTGAGCGACCCATGAACATTTTTGACGACCCGCTGAAATCCTATAAATGATTTTCTTTTTCAGAATAAATTAATGTATCTCTTTGGCCGTAGCATAGACGTTGCAGATCAATAAAAAAATTTAAGAACCGGAAATGACCCTGCTTACAGGTAGAAAATGCAATATTCCTTTGTATATGGCGCTAGTGCATATGTGGCAATAATAGCAAGAGAAAAATAAAACGTAAATGACTAAAGAAAGAACTGATACGTACATCACCTGTTGCTAAAATTCCAATCAGCCAAATGTAAATTCCTCAAAATTTACAAACGCAATGGGTGACCATATACTGCTATCTGTAGAGAGAGACTCACACTCGTGGCTAGCTACAAAGAGCAAATATTAAAAAGGGAGAAAAAAAAAAAGAAAGAAAAATACATTTCCATACGTGCTTGCGAGCAGTAGTTCAAGCAGCACAAATATCCTCAACAACTCTATTTCTATCCACAGAAACAGTGGTAACAGTCTATTCTTGGTGTTTCCGTGATTCCTCAGTGGGCAATTATTTTCAAATGGTTTGCTTTGACCATTGCAGCCACCGCATCTGCTAATACAGAAAAATCGTACATGAGATTCTAAGAGGGAAAATAAACCAATACACAAGCATGAAAAAGACTTGGAGGATGGAAATGTCCAAGGAATTCAACTAAGGAAGCCCATCTGATTCAAATGAGCAACATCCACATTGATACAAGGACACGAACAAAGCGAAAACTAGAATGACCTTTTATCATCTTTTGTCTCGTCAACCAACGTACATTCAGACAGGTGATATTTCCACAACAAGACGGCCTTAATAAAGGAGAAGAAGAAAACCAGAAATGATAGGAGAAGATGGCCCAAGCCGCGCAACACCTTATCGAGCTAATATTAATTACATTTTGGGGAGAAAGTAAGGATCTAGAAAGACTGAGATTTCGTGAAGGCGGAGGAAAAATAACACCCTCTCAGATGTATTTACAACTTCTTTTGCGTGGAAACCAGGAACATTGAAAAAGCAGTGTCTAGTTTCATTTCATCCTAGAGTACTAATGGGTTGATAAGGAAGCTAAAAGTCATCCTTGGCCCAAGCTGGTGAAGAATGAAGTAAGTTTTTAGCAACTCGGCACAAGGGCAAAAACTCTTTTGAGTTTGGTCTCTTTAATAAGCCCATCATACTTCTGTCAGCCGGGGAGCTTCACAAAGACATAATCCTGTACATGCAGACTCTAATCGGAATCAGATTCAACTTATTGCCACTGTAATTAAGATGAGAATAAATTGAAAAGAATATAAAAAGAAAAAAAGATGGTTTTCCAGGATTCAGACCTACCCCCCATCTCGTCTCCATCAATAAACAAACAAAGAGAGCATGTTAACAGAACAAGAAAACATTATCGCGATGCGATCCATAAATCCAAGCAGCTGCAAAACACAGTCTATCTTATGTTGGAATGCAACTAGACAATTTCCCAACTTTCCTGAATCCCGTTTGCTCCCAGATTGCTACTTCCACCAGAAATTCCCAATTCGGTGTAGCTCAAAAACAGGACATATCGGAACCACTTTTGCATAAACAAACAATGATGAAAAGAATCGGCGCCTTGATTTCAACTTACAATGGATAAGCAAGAAACTATATTTGGAAACACATTCCACCCAAGAAATCGCAAATGCCCGTACGAGTAACCAAATTTATATGAAGAATGCACCGAGACATGGCATATCGTCAAGATAAAAGAGCAAAGAAGAAAACATGATATTTGAAATCACAAATGTGCCGCAGACAAGGCGTTACGTGGATCAGGAAGATCAAATCACACAACAAAACAAGAAAAAAATTTGCTCAATTCAAAACCCAGAAATAGAAAGTCATGGCGGCAAAGCAAAACAACCAAACAGCATGACAGAAATAGCACATATGGAGAGTAGAAAATCATACACATATTAGCGTATGCGTCAAAGTTGAAACTGGGATTACAACTCTTGTGATCGACATTAGCAGACGCCACCAGCCCGTCGCACTCCCGCGCCACCGATGCATCAAGTCCGCTGTACACCTCAACCCACTTCTGCTTTTGATATTCCAAATGCTTAAACCTCAGAACCTCCATCTCTTTTCTTGAATACGTCAATACCAGTCTCTCTTTCCCTTTCTTGTCAACGCCTTTCTCCAAGTTTTCCTTCTTTCTCCTCGCCTTTCGCACCCTACTTTTAGGCTTCTTCTTCATTTTAATTTCTTGACTGTACACGTTGAATTTCCCTCTTCCAATAAGTGCGGTGTCGTCAATCACCTGAATCTTCAGCCCGCACTTCCCCTTCTCTTTTTCCTGTTTCTTGGGAATTTCTTGAACATCTGGGCCACCCATTTTCGGTTTGTTGGCGCAGGCGTCGTGCGCACCTGGTTCTTGAACGACGTCGTGGCGAGCCTGTTCTTGTCCCGGAGCAACGAAGCCGCGATTGCTATCCGGAGAATGTAACGAATTTGCCATCGTAAAGCGACAGCAAGAGAATGGTCGCCTCTCCTACGAAGTTTTCCGAGTACGCTGGGGGGGTGTGGATTTGATGTGCCTGATTGCCTATACATGTATATGCATGATTATAGATTAGCTACGTACACTGATCATCTTCCATTCCCAACCAAACATTTAATTTTATAATTTTTCTTTTTCAAATTCAACTTTAAAACCATATCTTTTATAATTAATTAATTATTTTTTAATTATCATTTTTATTCACAATTAAATCAATATATATTTTTATTATTGTCCTGTACACATTCATTTTTTATTATCATATTAATTTATATACTATCACATTATCTAATCATTTTTACATATTAAAAATATATAAAAATAATTTTTCAACCCACCAAATCTTACAAACTAAATATAAATTTTCTTCCCACTAAAATTATTAAAATTTTCGTACCCACCATAATAAGAAACCAAACATGCACTATATTTTCATCATTCATAAAATTATATTTTTATTATATAAATATTTTATATATATTACAAGTACTATTCATAATTTATCATTTAACAAAAAATTATATATTCTACATGTTTATATAATTTTTACTTATGATAATAAAATAAAAATCTAAAAATTTTTAAAAACTTTAATAATTAAAATAAATAAATTAAAATTTAAATGATATTAAATAATTTATATTAATATGTGTGTGTGTGTGTGAGAGAGAGAGAGAGAGAATTGAGACAAACGTAAAATAATAAGTAAAAAATAGAAACAGAAGATATCACAAAATATGGAAAAAAATAAAACAAATAAAGAAAACAATCCAGTAAACTAATATTGAAAATCAAGTTAGGTATTATTCACCCTTTACACTTCTTATACACTGTTTATAAATCTTATATTATTTAATGAATTATAGTAATTTATATTTTTTTACAATAAAATAGAAGAAAATTGAAAGTTCATTAAAAATACAAAAGTAAATAAAACATTTAGAAGTGAGCAAAACTATGAGGAAAAAAATAATTGAAACTTTACTAGGTATAAGAGAGAGAACGATAATAGAAAAAATATAATCATTTAATTAGCTATGAGTTATGAGTTATTGGAGTAACAAAACTTCCGTCACTATTACCAATAACAATAAAATAAATAACATGGACATGCTAAGTAAAATTATAAATTAATTATACTAACATAAAAATATTTTAATATTGAAGTTTAAAAGATTAAATTTCATTAAAATATAAAGCTATCTAGATAAGTTTGATTAATTTAGTATAGATGATCCCATTTAAACGCAGTCCGAGTGAATTTAGAGGCCACGTGAGACATTGACCTAGTCGATTTAATAAGCATTGAAAGAAACTTCAATTTGGAATGTTGAGAACATTACTTTCATACATAAAAGCTTTTGATGTTTTGTTTTAGTCTTTGAACTCAGTTTAGGGACTGGGATATTGCTGCAACATAATCTTAATGTTTAATTTCTCTATTATTCCTTTTCCTTCTTTATTTACTAATACTAAAATAATAAATAAATGATTTCGTTATCAAGCATGATACTTAATATTTATTATTTAAAAGGTAGATCCATCCAATTACCTACCAAAACATAATTTCTTTCTAGTTTAATAACCTTAGAATGTTGGCACAAACTAAAGATGCATTTATCGTAAAAACGCACTATCCACCACTTTTTAAATTCTTGGAACTAGTAAAAAAGTCACGCCTTCTATATTTATACAATATTATTTACATAATATAATGAAAAAAAATGTTTTAGATTAAGAAGTACAAAAAATATATTTTAAATAAAGAATAAAAGATAAAAGAAGTTCGAAAGAGAGGTATTGGGGAGAAAATAAAAATAAAAGTAAGTTAAGGAAGGAAGATAAAAGATAAAGAAAAGCAAAACAAGTCAAAATGAAGGCAACCTGCAATTTTATATTGCGTAGCAAAAAAATTGTGTATATTCTTAATAATGTAGCATGTTTAGTTAAAGAAAACTTCCACCTTTAAAGACTCTCTGGTTAGCATTAAATTGCACTCTTTTTGTATAATAATATCCCTAAACTAATGGATGCAAAATATGCACGTAATTTTAATTATATTCCACGACCATTTTTGCTATTTGAGTTTCTCCCAAGATTCACTTCCCTCCTTAGAGCAAGAGTTGTCGTAGGATTGTGTCTACAATAAAGCTGGACAATGCGGCTATCTTTTTAAAGTTTGTTATGACAGTTTCTTTTGTTGGTGTGTGCATTGGCTTCATTTTTAGGTATGTTAACTTTATTTTTTCATTGTACTTAGGCATATATTCATTTCATGATATATATATTTTCCAAGTCGTGTTGGTTTCTATTTTGATTCTACCAACAATAACATGTAAGTGTTGATTTTAGGTCTCAACCAAATTTCACTTGAAATCGGAACAAGATGGTAAAATACAAATTATGTAAACTTCAGACGGCAAATTGCAAAATAAAAATAAAAATAAACAAGAAAATGAAGCACATATAGTTTAAATGACAAAATATTCTCCCTCTATTTTTTTTTCTATCTCTTCATTATGTTGTAATTCTTTACACGTCTTAAAATTTTGAATTTTTTTTTATTATTTCTTGTCATTCTCTCGTGATTTACCTAAAATATTTTATTAAGTATTTCGCTGAAGCAAAACTAAAATTAACCTTAAATAGACTCTTGATAGGTTTTAAAAGGTGGAGTAACCGATTTGGAGCACTATGCTATTAAAGGTTTGAAAATTTTAAATTGGTATGCATCAAAATTTGGATAAGTTTGTTAATTTGGATGAGGTGAGTGTTAGTGGAATTGATAATATCAATCCCTCTTGTTTTTTGTTTCAAGATTTGATGCTAGAACTAACAATGTAGAAATGTTGTCGAACAGGAATGGTCAATTGGGATGGCTTTTATTCCATCTTGAATGACTCTATGGCAATTTTGTTATGACGGTCTCCAGGAGTGCCATTCCAAAACTAGGGATGACATTAATGGATCGTTGCAAAAGGTTGGGACGATCTTCCTTTCAGTAAAGCCGTTCAAAAAAATTGAGATGGTTGTTGGTGAATTGTCCCTATATTTGGAATGGCTTTAAGACAATATCTTTAGAGATAGCTCTACGATAGTTAGGACAAATCTAAGATGGCTAAGTCACGGATGACTTTAGGATAGTTAAATTTGGGACTATTTTGCAACAAGATCGAATTTAATTTGGAGCATCTTTATGATAGCTTAAGCTCTAGGACAAAATTGGGATGAATTTGAGTAGGGTTTTTTTTTTTTCGGTTTTATAAGTTTTTTTTTGTTTTTCTTTCTATCTTTTTTTTTTTTGCAATTTTTTGAATGGAAATGGTAATTATGGATAATTATGATCACAATATCCACCAAAAAGTACAAAATAGTATAATAAATCAAAATTTGCCTAATATATGAAATGTTTAAATAGTAATAAAAATCATGCAATTGACAGTCAATATTTGTTTACAAAATGTCCTTTTGACATTGAGGCTATCATGAAATGAAACCCACTCATCAGTGTCTAGCTTTTCGTTATTGCCAACATCGTCCTCAGCTTTCTCATCATCATCAAGAAGTAAGTCTAATAAAATGTCAAGTTGTGTTCCAATGGCCTTCATTGCACAATCTAACTTGTCCTCTGTTCTTCCCAATTGAATCCTATACTCATTTAACTCTTCTTTTGTGCTCTTAAACTTATCTTGAGTATGCAACTCATCCTTCACCTTAGGCTGCTTTGCCAACTATGATGTGATGATGAACTAGAATTTTGGTGCAACTGCAAATAAGCTCCTACCTATAATCCCATTTAAAACCTATCGAGGCTTATGAGGATGATATTGTTGTTGCCGCTAGAGCTCAAAGTACCACCACCTTATTGGGAAGGCACTCTTGCTTAGGGCATCATGGTCTTGTTGTATTTTGGATAGCATCTTCTATACCTATTAACATTCACACAGATGGTGAGCCTATCACCCATAACACATATAAGATTATATATGACAAAATATAGACATATCCATTTTGGCAATACTCGAAGACTTGCCCACTTTCCCACCACATTCTTCCAAACTCTTGAGCACAACAACTCAAGAGGGGTTGGGGGTTTATCCAAACTCAATTTCTTGACAACAATGAACAAAGAAAATTACGAGTTTTTGTCAAAAAATGATAATTGTAAGTTTAGGATTGAAGAACACTTAGGAGGTGGACACTACGTGCAGTGACTGAAATAGACCTGACTCAATAAATCATGGAAGCTGAGACATCATCCATTGGCTAGTACATTCTATTCTTGTTGTTGATGACTTCGAAGGTATTTTCAGCCCATTTTTCTAGCATTTCGTTCCACTTCTCTTGTGAAATTTAATCAGCTCTTTTCTTGAATGCCTTAGCCCGATGCAAGCTCTTTTAAATCAGCTCCACTACCTTCTTTTTGAAAGCTCTCTCAGTGGTGGTGTTGTTGGCTGGGCTTCAGATATATTCCTCCTATCACAATATAATAATTTAAGTGAATGGAAGCTCAAATTACAGTAACATGGAAGAATGGTAACATATGAAAGTAGCAAGAGCACAATATTGTGCTTCAGCACATAACTTGAATTTTTAATACCAAAGCTGCTTGGTATTGAGTGGCACATCATTATACTAAGTTCATGAGCTGTGGTAATACTTATTTATGATGGATTTGATGTAGTCAACCAACTTTTTTGAGCATTGAAAATTTTAAGTTAAGTGTTGTGAGTAAATGATAGAAGTAAATATGAAATCAATATTAAAAGAAATTCAAGGTCTATTTAAGTGAGAATCAACTTATAGAAAAGTGTTGATTTGATGTGTATAGACTAACTAGTCTGCCACTCACGTTCAGTTTAAGAGTAGCTAGGATCATTGTTTCTTTCCCTTGGCTTGAGGATGTGGATGGCTGGTTGGTCTAGTACGTAGATGAGGACAAGACATCATGTTGTGTTGGAGAGGGTGGTTGTGTCTTATCCTTGTCATATGATTGGGGCCTAGGGGGTGATTTGGAGAGTCACTTACACTCCTGTACCCCTTATCCTCTTTGCAATCTTAATCTAGAGAATGCCACACGTGTCATCCTTAAAATGTTGAAATGATTAATTACAACATGCTAAAGAAATTTAAATTTATAAGCAAAGCATCTTCAAGCACTTTTGACCTAACGCAAAAATACCAATGACCAACAAATATAATAGCATTTAATCCATCACAACTTCAAGTAATGATATTGCCACTTGCAATCAAGAGAAGGTATTGTTTGAAAAGTGATATAGAAATGTTTATATTTGAGATGCCTATATTGTGATGCATAGTTACATATTCTTACTTAAAGAAATTTAAATGTAAATAATAAGGATAACAAATATTCAACTAACCGCGTGAAAACATAAACGGTAAGGATAACAAATAAGTTTAGCTCCTAATCAACAAGAGCAAGCATATCAAAATAATTACTTCACCCATCAAAAGTTAAAACATGTTGCTGTGGGAGGTGAGAACCATGTTTGAAAGCAAAACAATGATAAATGTCATGGGTTCTATCAAAATTGAAAATGAAGATTCATCAAATTTGGATGAAAAAAACTGATCAAGAAGAGAACTAGATGTTTTTTTGAAGAGATAAGCTGATAGCATGTGCATTTAATCTATTACATTCAACTTCTTATATTTAGCCTCCAAGGTATTATTGGAAGTTATAGCCAAACTAACTAATTGCAATCAAAAGAATCTACAAGATAGAAACTATCAATTGCTATAAAAAGCCAAAATCAACTACACCAGCTTAACCAAGTCCTTTTATTGTATATCACAGCTGATATCTTGGATTTAATAGGTTCTTTCAACTAGGTTTATAAGTAAACATGTCTAAGAAATATTTGATTTATCCTTCATGTAATTGAACCATATAAAAGCTTTTCCCTTGAACATAATTTAAACATCAACCTACGTAAAGCAACAATCATCCAACAAAGTTACCAGAGGATATCCAACAAAATAAAAGAGAAACATTAGTTTTTATTAAGTTGAATTTGGAAAACGTATTTTGAGAAAAATATCACAACCACATAGTATATTCTCTAATTCATAACAAATTTTACCAACCACAATCCTTTCAAATGTAGATATTATGCACAATGATAGCATGTATTCCTTTGCAAATAGGAATAAATTGATCAATATATTTGAATATTTGGCAGGATGAATTATGTTGTGGAGATGTAAAAGAACCTAAATGTGTGATTTCGTTGCCTGTTAATTGGTTGGAACTAGGGATTGTAGTGTGAAGCTCATCCTCTCTCATTCTTGTGTCTATGTGCTACTAGAGAAAATGGGAGAAATGTTGGGGAGAAATCGGATGGCTTTGGCACGTGACATTTGACCAAATCTATCCCTGAGCATTTGTTAAAAGAGACATTGCAACAACGAGGGTAACGATAAACACATTTGCAGTTTGGATTTGCTGTTTAGCTTGATGTCATGACAAAACACTTGACAATGTATCTCACTGTCTACATCGAGGCGAAGGTCTACGTCGTGCCCTTCGCCTCGACGAGGGAGATAACAACCACCCTAGAAGACACTAATTATTTTTCAGGCACTTTGTTGTGACAAGCAATGAAGCCAAACTAAATTTGTCATTAGATGCCTCATCGGGCTACTTGGATGATGACGAAGTTGAATACATTTTGGATTTGTCATCGTATGATTCGTCACAACAAATTAGATGATGTCAAGGGTGATTACAAGTTGGAATTCTGATTGCATTGGTCGTCATGACTACAAGTTAGATGAACACCCAAAAATAAGCGACATTGTATTTGTCATCATGACTATGAGTTAAACAAACACTCAAAAATAAGTAGCGCTGTGTTCATTATCACAATGAGCTTGGCAACAAGGACATAACTTAGGTTAACTGCTCATCACGCTCTCCATTAAACATACGATTAACCTTACCAACAACAACACAAACTTTTGCATCATTGTTCCAATTGAAAATTCCTAGGTATATGTGCTCCACATTTCTTTTATCGTATTGTTCAATTTATTGCAATATTTTATGCCATTTTTCCATAATTTGAGAGTTTCATATTTTTTTTGCAATGTGAGAATGTTTCCATTGGAATTAAGTAATGAATTTAGTTTGGTGGTTATTGGAAATGCTTGGAAAACACTTTGTTTGGACGAATTTAACAATTTTTGGATTGTTAAGTAAGGTTTAAATATGAATGCTTGTATTGGGCTCGATGAATTGCCTTAATGAATTTGGTGCAAATCCTTCACACCAAATATTGCAACTAAAAAGCTGGAGCTAATGTGAGCATGCTATTCTCCGTACATTCCATATTCACACTAATTTTAGCATTCATGGAGAATATGTTCTTTTTTTTTTTCAATGTGAGGCCCTTTACATTGGAATTAAGTGCTGAATTTACTGGAGAAGGCATTAGAAATGCTTGAAATATAATTTACTTGGGCAAGATTAACAATGTTTGGATTGTTGTGGTAAGTTTAACAATATGAATGCTTGCATTGTACTAGATGGATTGTGTCAATGGATTTGACACAACTCCTTCACACCAATCATAGTGCAACTACACACCCAGAGCTAATGTTAACTTGCTATGCACCATGTCACTCTGTGTTCACCGCCACACCATGCTTAAATGATAAAGAATTTTGTGATTAGATTCAATATTGTGTAATGATGATATATTTTACTTACGTATCACTTACGTTCTGACGACCTATTGTTGGAGTCAACATGCAATCTTGTGACCATGGTGAGGAAGAATTAAGTCACCCATCATACAACCAAACTAAATATGTTAGTGCAGAGGCCCTCAGCTGGCATTAGAAGATAACCAAGCATAGGTCACTTGTGCTTGAGTGGGGATTGGTTGATGCTATGAGAAATAGCCTTAATTATGCTTTGACTATCACTATGAGGGATTGGGGCACTTTCACCTTCCAAGTCATAGATGATGCTATGGTACCTATTGTTTGCAAGTTCTACACAAACTTACCTAAGATGTAGGGGATTAGGATAGATGTATAAGGTCATGAAGTGGACATAAGGGCATCGAGGATCAATCATCATTTGGGTATGCCCCCTATCTTGCACAATGTTAGGTTCCAACAGTTAATGGTAAACCCACGGGCAATCGACACCGTGGCACATAAGGTGTGTCTAGACCTAAAACATTAGAATATGTCTCAAGTGTCAGTGTAGTTCATGACATCATTCAACATGGTTGGGCTTGACAACACCAAGAAAACATGGTGGTACTTCATTACAACACGAATTTAAGCGGTCAACCATTAGACGACCATCAATAGGGAGTACGGTGTCATCTTATATAACATCTTAGAGGGCTTATATTTTAGTGTGGGAGAGTTGATCGAATAGGGAATGCAATGATATGCTCACGACTCCTGTGAGCCTCTATGGCACATACATTTGGTCACATAGCTATGTCGCAATGATGGGTTTAACATTGAGGCTATGGAGGAGACTCGAGAGCCACAATGCATGATTTACGTCTCCCTACCACCATAGCCACATCTAGAGTTGCCTAAGCTAATAGATGACATACAAGCATCGACTAATGACCCAACTCCTCATCCTCCATCACCAAAGCCCCACCACCATTATTGTTGGGTTTCACCACATGTGGGAAGCCGCCTTTTATAAATTTTAATCATAAAATAATTAGAGAATGTGGCGGAATAAATAAAATCCTAACCCAGTCCACTTTTATCACATAAACACATAAACATAAATTTCAAGACACTTGCATGGATGATTAATAGGAAATAAATCTTATAATTTTTTTTTGTCTATGATCCATGAGAAAATCTGGACCTCTAATTTGTTCAGACAAATAAGTTGTTGGTTATGGTTTTCTAACAAAACTCTACGAACTCCTTTGTGAAATTCCATGGCTCTTACGATTAGAGAATTTGCTGAGAGAAAATTGAGAGAGGCTAGTAACTAATTTTCTTTTCCGTGTAAGTGATGATGGTGAATAGTACCCTCGTTAACAGTGCCACCAAATACTGTTCATGTGAATAGTGTTTTCTTTAAGAATTCTTCCAATTGACTCATTCTCAAGATACAATTCTACTATATACTAGGATACCTATAGCTTGTGAAATAGGTTCCATGAGCTTTTAGATGGACCTTAAACTAACCTAAGCTCTTCCACATTTAATTATTGATTTAATTAATAATTAAAGTTTATTTGAATTATTTTCTTCAATTTAATTAATCACATTAATTAAATTAAAGGCCTATTATGTTTCTAATTAATAATCCCTATTATTAACAAACATAATGAGTACCAAACAATTCTCATGAGCCTTGCCTTTTTAATTTTGATTAATTTTAATTAAATTAAAGGCTTATCATGCTTTCAATTAGTGATCTCATCACTAACAAATATAATGACAAATAAATCATTTCAATTTGGTCCAATCCAATTACAATCAAATTAAATCTACTATGAGATTTCTCAAACTTCATCTAGAAGACTTCTTAAGCCTTGTGATCACTACCATACAAATGCCTCAAGCTGTCATTTTGTTTTTATGTGTGTGACTCTTTAAGTTCATCTTTAGTTAGTAACGAACGTAGTTTGTAGGATATGAGTAACATTTAGCCTATGGTCTATATAGATGCATTAGTATACATAAAATACTAAAATATATATATATAAGACAAAATAACACAAATAAAAGAAATAATCAACAATAACCATCGTACCTCTATGAGAACAATCTTTTTGGAAGCAATGGGATGCTAATATGGAGGAGAGATTGTGTTTTTTTTATAAAAATGAATTAATGAGTAGAATTTTAAAAGTTTTGGTAGATTGGAATGGCCTATTGCTCATCCAAAAACTGTCTCAAATTGCGATGACTTTCAGTATACCGTCCCAATTTTTGGGACAGCACCACGTAACATTTGAATTTGGGATGGTGTTGGCTCTGTTGTCATAAAAATGAGGATGGCCAAGACTAGTCGTCCCAGAAATTGGGACAATTAAGAATGGCCATCATTATTTGAGATGGTTCTTTTGTTCCCATCCTATAATTCGTGACTATCTGTCCTACCCATTACAAATAGGGATGACGTTAGGTGACCAGTCCTAAATTCTAGAATGCCATCCTAATAGGGACATAAACAAACTGCCCATCCCTATAAGCTATGATGGAAATGGACAACCATCCCATTTGACATGGTGTATGAGAAGCAATCCTAGAATATGGAACAATCATGAAAAATCGTTCCAAGTTGGGGTGGGGCAACTTTTTCTTACCATATCAGATTCTACGATGGCTTTCCCAAGACTAAAATGGCAACTCTAGATCACTTTTGTGATAGTTTTGGTATGATTTTGATTTATTGTTCAAACATAATTCATCTTAATTGGGACGACTTTTTATCTGTACTTGATTGTTGTCCCTATCTAGCAACATGTTGGTAATGTAGTGTGGAATGCCTTAATTAATATAATTTTGTTGAGACTAACGCCAATCAATTTGGGTGGCTACAAATAATCTACACACTTTGTCAACTTTTTTAGAGTTCATATGCCAGGAAGAATGTCTGGTGATATTCAATTTTTTAAGACAAATTAAAAATATAATAATAAGAATATAATAAATTCCATACACTCTCATCTATAATAACATTTTAAAATACCATTAAAAAAATTGCACACTCTATGCATATACAAATTTATTTATATATTATAAAATTATTTAAACTAAAAATATAAAAATATTTAAAATAAAAAAGAAAGAATGAGAAAAAGGATTTGAAAAAAGAGAAAATTTGGGAGAAAACATAAAAAAATAATGAGTTAAAAGAAAAGAAAAAAATAATAGGGAGAAAGAAAGGATAGAAAAAATTAAAAAAATTAAACTAAGGAATAAGGATAAGTGTAATTTAAATTTGTCACCAATATTCTTTGTTAATTTAAAAATATAGTCTCAATAAGTTAAAATTAAAGAGGGAAAGAAAAGAGAGAAAGGAAATGTTAGAAAAACAATAAAAAATAAAATAAGGACAATTATATAATTTGATATTGCGCTACCAAGATTCTTTATTAACTAAATAATATATAACTAGTTATAGGAACACACTAGATGTATGAGCATTTCAAAAAAAAAAATATAACACTTTTATCATCCATAAAATTTTGTTTTCATTATATAAATATTTTAAATATATTAAATATATATTTTGTTCTAAAATTCATCACCTCGCAAAAATTATATATTCTATGTGTGTATATAATTTTTTAATGTTAATAAAAATAAATTTACCGTATTTTAAAAATTTTAGGTAATTAAAATTAAAATTCCGATAATAAAATATAAATCTATTATATTTTTAAATTTTAGTGATAAAAATAAGTTACAAAAAATTAAAATTTCATTACACCATTTATATTAAATACGATGGAGAAATAATTGCAGTGACGCAAAGCTTGGTAGGATGGAGTTACCTAGAAGGGTCTAGAACAATGGGAAGAAATCCGAAACACAGATGTAAATTCACGTTATTTAATTGATGTAAAAGTGTAAACGTAGATAGTGCAATCAGATTAACTTTAAACTCTTGGTAATATAGTATGGTTATAATATATATATATATGTATGTATGTATATATATATATGGGGAAAATTGATGTACACTTTTAGGTCGATTGTCATATTAGCACAGCATGTCATAGCTTGTCTTAAATGGGCGATGGGCGATGGCCGACGTATAAAACATTACAAATAAATTATTTTTAAAAAAATTTAAAAATCATACTAGAATTAATAAATGTTAAAAGCATCAAATTCTGTAAAATTATTTTTAAAAATGATATTATATTATCTGAAATAACATTTTTTTTCCTCAAAGCACAGCACAGGTCGGAACGGAGTGGAGATCACCGACTTAATCATAACTTGTCTTGCTGCGTGTGATCAAGAGTCACTCCTCCCAACCCAACATCCGTTTCTGTGCTCTCTCTCTCTCTCTCTCTCTCTCTCTCTCTCTCTCTCTCATGGATCCAAATATGGCTTTCTCGAAGCAACCTGGAGGGCAACCCTAGATATTTTCTCCATCTCTAAGTTCCAATTAGACACCGACAACTTCAGCTGAAGGTTGATCACTAGTCCCAAAGCTAGAGCAAAGGCACGGTGTACAAGTTTGACTCAGTAAGTGCGTCGAAAAACACGCCTGGAATGGTACAATCTCGTGTCAATTAACATAAGATTTGAAAAAAAATAAGGGGACAGTAGTGGATCACCTTGACGCCATACCTCAGCTTCACCATCAAACAACTGGAAGACAGGCAGGGTCGTCACTTGGTGAGGAAATGTAATATCTTGACACCATCAATCGTTCCGAGGAATTATGTGAATTTATAGTTGAAATTATTTTGTCAAAATATTTGGTATTTTCAGTGAGATTATTAGAAGTCGATTAAGGAAACTCAAGATGGAAAATTGATATTTTTGGGTGAGAAAAATTTTGCCATGTGATTTATTAAATCATGCAAAATGATTTACAAGAATTAAAAGTAAGAAAATAGGACCAAAAATTCATAAAATTCGACTGGAAATGAGGCAACAATTAGAAAAGAAGTGAAATTATTTTTAAGTATCTAAATTGCCAAGAACTTCAATCCCATGCAACTAAAAGTTAACTTAGGGTATAAATAAGAGGTTTTAATGGCTGGAAACCCTATGTTCCACCTTGAGGAACAGTTACGGCGCAACCAAACGTGCGAGGGAAATTTCAGCTCTTCAATGTGGTATTTTTAAGGTAAATCTTTTGCCAAATCATCTTTTATTCATGCATACACATAGGACAATCACTGTATACGTGTAGACACTCAAACTACATGAATTTTGATGGCCTTAACGTGTTGGTTGATGGAGGATTGGGTATAGAACGTGGAGTCATATGTCAGAGTCATAGAAATTGTGTATTAACACATTAAAAACTTGGATAAAACATGTGTTAAGACTTCCAAAATTTGTGTAAACACATAGGTTATGATTCTTATGAGTTTTAGTACTCCAAACCATACCTAGGGACCTTGAGAATAAGGATGGAATTGGGTTTTATGAATTAGAATGGAAATTGCACGAGAAGATTGCATGCACTAGTGCGTAGATGCAAGTTTGCATTGCACTGCAACCAATGGGTGCGATCGCGGCACACAATGGCACGATTGCAAGGCCATTAGGTGCAGTGTAGACCTGATTTTAGATTGACCACAAGTGCAGTCGTGGACATGGAGCTGCGATCACAAACTAGGACACTGCGATCGAGGGAAGAACCATGGGATTTCTGGTAGGCTTCGTGGATGAGGGTCTCAGATGTAAACTCAGACTTCACGATCGCAAACCAAGGTGTTGCAGTCGCGGAATCCAATTGCAAGCATTGAACAGGTTACATGTTTTGGAGAAATTAATCCAAAATTTTCCAGCTTTGAACCAAATTATGCATAAACCTACTGTATAAGACACAATTGAGTAAAAGGGATGGTAAATGAAAGGACTCAAGTGAACACGAACACATCGGACACATAAAGCATTAACATACATGAGTCATTGATGGATAAAGTACTAAATGTGAAGTACATGTATCATTGACTAGGTGAACAAGAGGCACAAGCTCATGAAACTAGAACCTTGACAAGCTAAGTAAGGATAAGTGATAGCTCCTTACCAAAGTTTTACAACTGTCTTGAAAATGATTTTATTGCCTAAATAAACTATGTCTTCCTGTGTGAGTGGTAACACTTTACCAAAATCTTTTTATTGCTTTCGAAATCTGTTTTACTTCTATGATTAAATGTTTGATGCACATTGAGAGCTCAAAGTTTCTAAATGTGTTTTCCAGTTGCAAAATGTGGTATCTTTGTACTGATTATAACATGAAAGTCATGATTTGAAACAAGGATGTGAGCTATTTGTAAAATGCGGATTTTAAATTATATATTGGAATTCGAGTACATGTAATGAATTATAATAGCCACTCATGGATTGCAAATGAGTGTGAGGAACAAGTTCTACTTTTCCAATCAGGTCATAGATTAGGATTCTCCCAATCGAGGTGAAACTAGGACTAGCAGTGGGTGACGTTGGTATTTGGCCCTACCAGTTAAGTAATAATAAATTGGGATATTTGTAGGTGGGATTGAAGCCCTAAGGGTAGAGCAGCATGGATGAATTAGACGTACCTACCTACCCTTAGCAGGAGGAGTATAGGCTAAAGCTCTAATCAGCAGATAACATGTCTAGTGTACATGAAGATAAAGTGGTTGAGAAACCAGAACAATCGATACATGAGAATAATGAAATGAAATGAATAAATGTGTCTTGTTTTCCAAATGACATGCAAATGGTTTTACTGCATTTGTATTTTTTGAAATGATCTTTCTACTTAACTGTAAACTCTTTAAAATTGTTTTTCTTGCTCGTATCCACTTTTAAAAAGTAAACAGATTAGTGTAATCATTTATTGGGTGATTCATTGCTCATCACCATTAGCAACATTTTGCCAAAAAAGGCAGTTAGTCAAGGACAAGCCAATGGATGGTAGGACGAGAAGTTGATCTTGCATTCTACATAGTTTAAGCTTATGGATTTTATTTGCCAGTACTGTCAAGATGTAGTAGAGAGGTTTTCATTCTTTTGATGTATTATTGAGATGAGACACTATTGACTTAGATATTATGCTATTACTTTTAAAATTAATTATTAAATTGTTTTATTAGTTTAGCTTACTCTATTATATGTTTAGATTTGGTATTCGTTGACTTGATTTCCGAATACTGCTGTGTCACGGCGTGACCGGAAAGGCTGACAATTCCACTCTCGGGTCGTACATATGCTCTCCACAAGTCAGCTGTCAGCCCGTCCTTTCTTTCATCTCTGCGATTAAATTGCAATCTGGTAGGTAGAAATATAAGTGAGTGAAGAGGCTGGCGGCATTAGTATCGGCATCGGCATCAGTGGCGCCATCTGCATAGATGCCTTCCTTACTCGGTAAGGAGCAGACAAGGAACAATTGGCATCGCTGGTGCAATGAATCTGTGGATTGATCATGTCTAGTGCGGATTGGATATGATGATATGGGGTTTTAGTTGATCCAAAGTGATCCGGAAGATGGTTTAACACCAACTGTTTTGAGCCTCTAGCGTTGTGTATAGATCCAAGCACCAAAGTCATCAAGACGTGTAGCGATATAAGCACGTAAGGAAGCATTGGCGCATGAACGTCCACCGCTTAGTTGCAGTGCTTCCACCTTAATGCTTCTTTGTTCAAGAGATCACCTGAGTAGTTTGGGCTGTTCATTGACACTAGAAGCGATGATATCTGACTGCAACCTAAATTCTCTCTCTTCCAATGCTTGAATGTTGGTGGATGCTGCCCAATGGCCCCACGACCCCACTCGACTGGGTCCTGTTTGCAACATCTCCAATCACCCAAACAATGAGTAAAATATCTACGAAGACCAATCAGATGATCTGAGCATGTCGTCCCTAGTAAAGCACCAAGGCCTTTCTGGGATTGAACTCGAAACATTAATCAAATATTTTGACGTACCAAGCAGTTTTTACGGATGGGAATTTCCTGCTATTTCAATGGTAACTCCAATGACATTGCGGTGACGTTTGAGAGTTTTGATCTCACCGTGAACGTTCAGTCTCCATAATAATCTTTATATTTATTTTAATTTCTCAATCTATAAGACTGCATCTTTGTTCTCCCTTCAACACGCACGCTCTCTCTCACACACTTATATTTAAGGTTAGATATAGGCACAAAAATGTTACTTGTTTACCCCTGCATGTCTGTATCTATACTATATAAAACAGTATGAAAGTTTTTGCCACCTTTTAGTAGTAGGAAACTAAGAGAATTTTAAATTATGTAAACTACTCATATAATTAGTTATAATATAAGTAAACAATCTATAGAATTCTAAATCAATAAAACTAATCATATTGTAATTATGTATATATATATATATATTAAATTAAATTAAATCAAAAGTATATGTCAATATAAATAAATATACAACAATGAGCAATAATTTCAAATAAATAAATAAAATTCTATATGCTAAGAAATCAATATTTTTATTCCAATAAGGTATAAAATCTTTGAAATAAGAGAACCTTTGACCACCCATGTTATTAATTGTGATAATTCTATATATATATATATATAATTATTTTTAGTCAAAAGATAATTGTCTTTAACACACACTACAAGAAAAGTTTTAGATTGGGATGACAATTTGAGATGAATTTTCCAGAAAAAGTTGTCCCAAATTTATTTTGGACAATGGGATAGCTTTACATCTGTCCCTGTTTACCTCATTGCAAAAATTTGGGATGACTCAATAAAGCCATGGCAAATATGGGTGACAGCTTTTTTAGACGCAACTTTAGAACGGTTTTTTTTTTAGCACAAGTTTAAGACGGCTTTTTTGGCATGACTTTGGAGCGGTTCACATGGCACGGCTTGGGATGATTATTTGGGACGGCTCATCGAGGATGGCTTTGATATGGCTAATCTATAATGGCTTTGTGATGGTTATTCTAACATAACTTTGGGACAGGTATTTTGAAATGGCTTGGAGATGGTTATTTAGGTTGACTCATCTGAAATGGTTTTGGGACAGTTATCCTGGCACGATTTGGGGACATATATTTTGGTGAACACTTTAGCAAGGAACTGGGATGGCTTTTTCACTATTTTTAAGAATAATTCTATTTAATTGTTGTAAAAATTCCTAACTTTCCTGTATAATAAATTGCAAAATCCCATACATAAAATTCTGGGAGGAATATATAAAAATGCAAACATATAATAATCTTAATGGTAATATGCATAAAAGGATGAAATTGTTTAAACACAATAAATGCTCAATAAAAGTGTAATATAATCTCATTTTGTCCAAAGACAATAAAACATAATATATGGGAAATATTGGGCAAGCAACAAGTACATCCAGCTGTCAAGGTCTTTATTATCTTCCTCACTTTCATCATCATCGAGGGAGTTTAGGCCTAGCCTTTTAGAAGCACATTGCATAAATTTATTTAATATTACCTTTGTTAGGCCAATTTGGTCTTACAATGATCTATTTCAACATTTCTTTTCATAGCTACTGCTTTGTACATTCTAATATTTCCTGCATTGCTTGAAAGTCAGGGTTCAGTGAGAAAAAACTGGAGCTAGTTGATGCATGGGACAACTGCTATAAAAAACTGAAACTCTAAGCCCATCCTCGGAAGCCGGCCCTTTTTAAATCCACAAAGTGTATTGAGGACAACCATGTTGCTATTAGTTGAGTTAGATGAAGTCCCATTGCTTGCTAAGTCTTGTGCCTCTAGGTCCTCGACGACGTCATGTTGCAATTTTTGTATTATCTTCTATAAACACACAAGTTCAATTAGTATGGTCATATTTTAGTAATTGTATTTATCTCCTAAGACTATGTATGAGGGCCCACCCATTCACCAATTGTGTTCTTCCAAACTTGAGAGTAAATTTCTAAGGGAGTCAGTGATGTTCCAAGTTGCGGTGACTAAAATTGAGCTACTGCGATAGATAATGGATACAGATGCATTGTCAATTGCCCGATTGGCCTGATTTTTTTCACATACTGCTTAATATGTATTTTCTGCCCACTTGCCCAACATCTTATCTCGTTTCTCCTATGGGATCCAATTAGTTTTTGTATTGGAAACTTTTGCTCGGTGCGAGTGTTTCCATATTAGCTTAATGGCCTTTTTTTTAAAAGCACATTGTATTGCTAAGTTATCTATTGAGTCCCATCTAAATTCATTTTGTGGACAAACATATCAACATAAAAATACAAGAATTATGAACATGCTCATTACGTAAAAGTCATAGTAAAAAACTAAGTTAGAGTATGTAGTTCAAGCAAGAATGGTAAGAAACTAAATAGCACAATAAGTTTCAAATCACTTTTTGAAAAGTTGGAGAAGTCATACCTTGAAAAGAAGAAACAATTCCTGTTTTTATTATAATGGGACCTTAATATAACGGATCTACAATCCATTATAATGTCAAAATATGATGGACTTAGTCGAGTCTATTACTTCTTTCCAAGCACTACAACAATAATAAAATATAGGTGTATTCAATTGTCATTTTTGTTTGTTTGTGGGTGTACGTGATTAATGATGTATACACTGAACGGAATTATACTCACTAAAACAGCTATATTGTCACATGTTTTGGCTTGCTCACCTAGGGTTGAGATGGTCCAACTACACTAACCTCTGCTACAGTAGGTACAATGGGGTCTTCCCTCTTTCTGGATGATTGTAATAGTTCATTGGAGTTGTGCACTGATGTGAAAGGTATATTACCTTGCATTTTACTTAGGAGTTGGGTTTCGTCATCATCAATTGGGGAAGAAGATGACAGACGTGTAAAGCATGAGGTGTTCTCGCTTCATTTGCCTCCATTTCCACATGGGATGTTACGCCACATCTCGCTCTACCCCTTGTATATACTTTCCAAGTCATTCTCGAACACATAAACTAAATGAAAGTACTGTTAATTAATATATGATTTCACCATTAGCAATACTAACAAATGTGACAATTGAGAGTATGTGACAAATTATTTCATGTTAGGCGACGAGGATCCTATTAAATGTGATATCTACTTAAGGGTAGGTAACTTGTTAATAGCACATATCGAGTTGATTTCAATTTGTTTAATTTTTTGGCAATTTTGTTAGCTACATGGTAAGAAAGTGAAAACTAAAGAATGCATGCATGTAAATATTCACGAGTTCAATTTCTGAATTTGGTAGAAGGTGAATTGAAATACATTTGGTATAGGTAACAAACTCAAGCAAACCACACATAAAAACATCTTTCAATAGCATTTCATCAGACTTGTTATGTGCATATGTTCTTTACCCAATATTGTTAAATTTGATGGCCATAACGCCACTTAACAAATAAAACCAAGTATGAACACCTCATGTTTAGTTGATTCACTAACAAATGTCACTATAAAATAATTTACACATATACAAGCCTCTAACTCAGGTAAAAAAGGTAAACCCGATAAAAATATCCTTTAGTAACATTTTATCAAATATGTTACATGCAACTCCTCTTAACTAAATACAATCCAATTTTTGGGCTTGAATCCACCCAACAAACAAAGCCAAGCATGATCACATTATTACTAGATCATTCTTTAACAAATTTCACCAAAAATTCAACACATAAAAACACCAAATGTTTGGATGAGGTAAACGATTGATATGGAAAACATACCAAACAAGATATCAACTAAGCATGAAAATCAAATGTCCTACTTCACACAACCATTACAATACCAAATGGAGGAGATGTTGTGGACTTTGTTGCATATGCGAATGGGTTTCCAAAACAAAAATTGAGATTCTTGAATACTTACTTGGAGTTGCGTGCTTAACCTTAGAAATTAAATGGATTAGAGTTTAACAAGTCATTGAACATTTGAAGAAAGCCATAGAGGATCTCTATGCCTTAGGAGGTTGTGTGTATTTGACAAGGAAAGACTGTTGACTCGTTTAGCTGAATTAAGGAGGGAAATGAAAATTTTAGTAAGGAGGAAGATTTATTTAGACTTTAGGGTATTTAGGACAGCTCTAGGAAGGGAAAACCGAGCCATCCCAAATATACATGCTGGATAAGTGCACAGTGGCCTCAATGTCAGCCGCCAGGTGCTGGGCACTAGCTGCACTCGCCTAACCTTGTGATGTGTAGGCAGAGATGCATGGAGTTGAATGGCACTACCACTTGCCTTCTCGGCATATAGATAGACATGTGGTGGGCTTCAACATTGACGTCGGGCATGACGTGCAGACAAAGATGCATGGCGTTGAATGTTGCTGCCAACTGCCTTCTTAGAAAATAGATAGATACGTGGTGGGCTTTGAGTAAGATGTCGAAAAGCTCTCCAAGAAATAATTTTGGAGGAGAAGGCCATTCCGTCACCAGCATCGTGGGGACTAGCAGAATTGAGAAGTCAATCATTGCCTAGAAAGTATACAAATACGCGGCCATGGTCAAGCAATTTGATCACCATGCCTGGGTTTGTGTTTCTTAAAATTTTAGCCCAAAGTCAATTTCCATTCTTACTCACTCATTTCACCAAACAACTTGAGAGCAATTAAACAAGAAGAATGTAAGAAGGAAGAACAAGGGTTGAGGTTGAAGCTTTTTTCTATATCTACGGGTTTCTTAAGTGTGTACGTCTAAAGCTGCATCTGTTACACATATACAGCTAACTTAAGCATCACTACCCCCTACTATCAACTGCTAAACGAAGGGCCAGCAACTAACTTAATTGTAGGACACTAACTACAATAAACTACTCCTCCACTATTGCATAGTTGTTACAAGGATGAGATGATGACTTGGCCATTAGAGTTGGTGCAATGTGCTGATGTGGTGCACTTCAACATCCAAAAGAACTAATCAAGGAGGTGGTGCTGTAGCTACTACAACCCAGAAAAAAACAAGCTGAATGTACTGGGAATCATGGAGAAATCAACGGAGCAAGATTAGCAAAGCATGGTTCACAAACACCTGCAGCGAAAGCGATATTTCATAGTTGTGGATGATGTATGGCAAGAGGATCGCTGGGAATAGCTAGCTAGGCTTTTCTCAGATGGAGGTTGGATTACATCATCTCAAAACTAAATATGATTTGCTTGTATTTTAAAACTTTTCTTTACGATGCTTGAGATTGAAAATAATAGCTATTTATTCTTTTTAATATTTAAATATATGGGTTAGTATGGTACTTCTACATTTGGCACTACATCGCAATATTGGGTCCTGTCATGAATAATCTAATTATAATAATTTTGAACAAATCTCTTCTTGAATAGAAGAACCTTAACTTTATCAAGCTCAAGAAATTTTGTGTACTTAGATGAGAGTATGGACATTTAATTTTAACCTTGTTCATATGTTCATGTTGTTGCACCGTTTAGTCAACAAAATCATTAACCACATTTTCAAATTTTAGTGTCAAATGCTTATGCCCAGGCAAGTTTTTATGACACAACCCTAATTTAATATTGCGTAGCACCTTACCTGAAAACAAAAAAAAAAATTTAAATTTCCATAACGCATTGATACCGACAATGATACCTACTGCCCATATACCATAATTAGAAATAGAAGTCACAAGTAAATTTCATTTTCACTCACATCATGTGCAAATTTTTTAAAGCTAACAACACACAACATATTGACTATAATTTTTCACTTACTATAAGTATGCAATTCAATGACAAATACAATTTTTTATTTCCAACCTCAAAATGATAGACATATACTAACACTACCACAAAACACGTACATTACTAACATTATTTGGTGAAAATTATAAAGCAGATACATGAGAATCAACACCAATACAAATCTTAGAAATAATCTCTTGTCCATCCTTCACATTCATTCCAAGGAAAAAAATTGCTCAAAAAAAGGTACAAATCTACAACAAAAACATAGACATATATATACATGGTATAACTCTTGTAGTATATTAACACATTCAATAATCCATGCCATGATATCATAAATCCACCCTTTCACCTGGAAATGATGTCCTCCCCGCGCTTCAAGTATGAGAAAATCCCCAATTTTAACGTCAATCGAATGTTAAAAATGTTAGCGATTGTTTGATTACATTTACTTTGCGATGACTATTTGGCATGGCTTTTGGATGGATTAATGGCAACTACAAAGAAAGCTAGGTTAAAACCGTTCCAAATTTGAGATGGCTCCATGACCGGCCATTTTGTAATTATATTCAAAAATTTTAGGACAACTTTCGTGCCTCATGTGAACAAACTGTCCTAGAATTAGGACAGTTTCACATGCTTCTATTTCATTTTCTCTTGATTAAATTGGGATGATTTAAGACAAATTTGGGAACACAAGCGTAAATCTGTGTCAAAACTATCCTGGAATTTGGGACGGCTCTGAAATAGGCCGTTTGGTGATTATTTTAAAAAATTTTGAAATGATTTGGGGACATTTTTACATTCTATATGAACATGTCATCTCAAAGCCATTCTAATTTGAGATAGCTTTAGGACAATTTTATTTTCTTTTTCTCAAAACATTTTAACACAGCTCTAAAACAGATTTTGGGACTAAAGGGTTAATTCATGCCAAAACCGTTTCAAATGTTGGAATGGCTTAGGGATATTTTTTTTCTTATATTTTTTTCATAATTTTGGGATGGCTAAGGAATGGCTTTCACATCCCATATGGACAAGCCATCTCAAATGGAGCCTTTTCATCTTTTATCTCCTATATTGAGAAGATTGCATGAGAGACCGAGAAAGATCGGAAGAAATGAGGTTGAGGTGGGATCTACTATTACAATTAATTAGATTCTATCACAATGTTAAATTGTTTGGTATGATAAGAAAACTAATCAAATAAGGCCTATCCAAAGCAAAAGGAGAGACATGTATGAGAGTAGTATGAATTATATTATTTTATAATGTACAATATATATTAGTTGTTTGATCATTAAGCTACCTATTTCATGAAATTATAATGATGGTGGCATTCCACTAACAAGAATGCTGGACAACCTCTATCAAGTTTTCAAGCTACTGGTGCTGTTTTGGGGTTAGGGTAGTGCCAAACATTATTGGATGGGACGTTGGGAAGCTTCTCCTCCCCCACTCTTGCATTCTATGCATGGGTTAGGTCTCAACTCATGATCTTCTAAGTCATGTGCCTTTTAATGTTAAATTTCATGCATTGTAGAGATATTACTTGTAAATATTTATTTTTATAACAAAGAATTCATATGTTGTTTTATTAATAAATGGCACCTTAATTCACGCATATAAATCTTGATCAGACGTAAATTATTATATGTGCTTATATAATTACATTAAATTTTTTTTCATAGGAGCCATGAATATAAACATAAGGTTTTTAGTACACAATAACTAAATTCTATTTGTGAGACATAGATTCTCTAAATTGGGCATTAGAGATATTAGTTATATTTGTACATCTTGTATATGTATGGTGAGTTTCATGCTATTCGGTATGAGATATTGAGTGTATATTTGTGTCGATATGTTATTAGAAAATAACATATTCAAATATTCGCTCTTTGTTTCAATGTTTTGCTTCATGATCGTAATAAGTGTGAGAGTACATTATGTTGGGTTTCATTAGCTTTAGAATATGAATTTTTTAATTTTAAAACCAACATATAACAAAAATAAATGTAGCAGAATAAAATTCCCCAACCCCAATCCACTTCCATGTTATCACTAATTCTTTTCTTTCGATAATAGCTTGTGTGACATTGAGCATTCATTACATGTACTAGTGGTAAAGCTTATTAAAAATTGTGGAATATTGGAAATTGAGCATAATTGTCTAGTACATGATATGGAAATCTTCTAGGAAGTCATGTGTGCCTTGAATTGTTGAACAACTCTTGCCAAATTTTGCTTGGAAGGCAAATATTTGCATTTTGTTGGTAGGGCATTTACTTGTCAATATTTTGGGCATGAATTGTTTAATTTGGATAGTCATGATCTTGAATGGTTGGGACACTTCAGTGTCACCACAAAAGTGATTTCTTGTAGGGGTACTTCTAAAGGTTTAGGTTCAAAGAACATGAAGCTCAAAAGAAGTTTGTGTTTGACTCAGCAGATTAGAGTTTATTGCCTCTTTAAAAAGGAGAGATGTAGGGCTATGCTTCCAAAATAAGGGTTCCAGAAGGCAAGGAGCAAAATTGGTTGATGGAACACCTTCATAAAAGGAGGAGAATAATGTGGACATTTGGACCAAAAGACCCCCTCACCTTAGCACCTTGAATGATGATGACCACCCAAGTACGAGTAATGGAGGTGGCTATGTTGTTCTTCATGAAGAAAATATGAAAATAAATGTTGAAGATGATTTGATTACTTGGGAGGTGCTAAAGATTGGAATATGGTTTCAATTTTGGACTTTGAATGGCCAACAAGGCTTGGGAAGTGTTGAATTCACAATCCAAGACACGTTAGATCAATCTCGAGGTACCCGGATTGATCTAGAAGAGTTTTACGCACTCTAGATTTACAATCAGATCATAAGCCGATCGATCTTGAGTAATGCAATTGACCTGGCACAATTTGGACCTCACTGGATTTACGATCACTAGGAACACGATCAATCGGGATAATTGTTATCAACAAGCCTGAGTTTTGGAATATTAATTACACAAAGGCTAGATCACAATGAATCGGTCCTTAGCACTATACGATTGATGCAAATAGGAAAATGATGCAAGCTACAACTACATTCACCATTAAATGCATTAGGACTCAGGAAAGATGTATAAGTTCCTAACTAACTTTAAACATCCTTGCATACTGCTGCATGGAGGAAGTCAAAGGAGTCCCATGAGTCTCAGCCCCAATGAGGCTTATCTATTTGTGCCAAGTGTTTGGATTCTTTTTCTTGAGCAACTTTCGCCTAAACTTCAACATTATTGCTTTGGATGCATTTGGGTAGCACAATTCCCTTTTGGGGGCATCTGGATGCATCTGTATATACTTGCACAAACCTAAAGCATGCTCCCACACCGGGCCAAACCAAGAATTCTGACACTAGTGGGAATGTGAGTTGATATTTCTAGGACAAATGTAAATTAGAAACAAAATGTTTGTTCAAGTGTTAATATAAAAAACTGTCATACAATGTATATTTTCATTAGTTGAATTTTTCACTCTTAGACATTGCATTTTGCATATAAAATATTTCAAAATTTTTCTCTTACTCAACAATATTTAAAGTTATATCATTCCACATTCATTTTTAAAATCAAATCATTGTTTAAACTTGCACACTCATTTTTACACATGTTTGTACAAAAAAACTAATTTTTATTCTCACACAGCATCAAACTACTCAATTAGTATTAAAATCTCAATTATTATTAAAATTATTATTATTATTATATATATATATATATAAATTAATCAAATCAAATACATGCATTTAGTAGTTTCATATTATTCATTCAATTGTCACATTAGTACTTAGTGCTAGATTTGATAGCACAAAAATTGTATGAATCCACAACTTGATATTCCACGACTGTCCTTAAACACATGAATGCACTCGCAGAGTTGTTGGATGTATGGGTAAGAGCTTGTGGGTACTCTTCTTTTCCATTGGCAAGTTTAGTTCATTGTTCCAACTAGGAAAAAAATAGTTCTCCGCTTTCAATGGAAAGATCCCAGTGTTGCTAAAAAGCAAGCAGGCGTTTCACCTTGTCATCTGTGCTGTATCATGCTTCCACCATACATGAGCAAATAGAAAATGAAAATGATATGACAACAAAAATGGCAAATTAATCACATCAAGAAAATCAAACCTTAGATACTGTAAGCAAGCACATACCATTTGTTAATTTTTTAGATATCATCAAAATACTTCTCTTCCACATCTTGATTTGCATCTTTCATCCAGTGATCATCCAAGGTCTCATCATTATCAATTTTTGAGTAGTCTAGGTGCTTATTATCTTCTCCTGATAGGAACTTTTGCTGCATTATGTGCATGAACTACTCCATGCAATCTTGCATTTCCTCATCAGACAAACTGCCCACCCCTATTTCTGAAGTTGTTAACCACCCATTGTTGCCACCACTATGATCCTGGTGCACCTAGATAATGTGATCCAACACACCAAAGGACATTTATCTAAAAGATAAGGATATGCTACTTTTTTAAAAAAATAAAATAAAATTTATCCACTCATACACCCAACTCACACACATCACCCTAAGGATTTAAACCTATGACCTCATGGTTGAGATAATAGGCACCAAACCATTGAGATGTCCCCTAAGGGACGGACTTATAGAAAATAAAGTATGGAAATACCTTCTTTGACAAATTTACTTCAACACAAAAAATTATAGTATCGATGTGCCTTTTCTAACATGTTCTAGTAAGCCATTTGGAAATAAAAATAACATGATCTAGAAATGAATCAACACAAACTTTCTTTTTGAAACCTATCTAGCATGTTATTAGTAAGAGAAGCATCAAGTGCAAAGAAAAATAAAACTACCAGTGACCTCATTGTCCAGAAGCCTAGATTCTCTTTGCTGTGAGTAATTAAACTATTTGGATAGACACAGAAGCTATGTTTAAAATTCGGTTTTGGGAAGGCTAAACACAAATGCAGAGTGTTATTGCAATTTAGAAGGGTTGCAACGGGGAAAATGTATTTTGAGAGTTTTAGATTAGGACTATAATTAAGTAGTAATCTATTAGAGTTTTAATTTTATTAGAATTCTAGTTGGTACAGTTTTAGCTTATTTCTACTACTATGATATGTCACTCTATAAATAGAGTGTTGGCTTCTTTTAATTATAGGAAAATCAGTGCCTACAATTCCCCTTAAACTTTAGTCCAAAATTGACTTCCAAATTTCTTAGTCTGACTTCAGTCAAACAAACTGAAAAGAGGTGGAAGAGGGGATGGGGGGAGGGGGGGATGATGACAAAGAAAACAAATCTCCCCTTTTCCAAGTCATCAAAAAAAATTGAATAGCCACCGCTCCTCTAGTCTACACCTAATCTCCTTCGTTGTGCATTGTCACCATCACCTAGAAGCAACCCATCGCCACAGCCATTAAGAGACACAAACCCTAAGCTTCGTTGTGTTAGTTAAGAAAACAAATCTCCCCTTGTCCAGGTCATCAAACACTGTTGCATTCATTGAGGAAGCCCCAAGTCGTGCTAGCGCCGTTGTTGAATGCATTGGTTGTCTTCATTCTGGTGATAACTACTGTAAGAAACCTTAACTCCACATTTGTCTAACGATTTATCAAGCGTTCTTCATGTTGCCATGTGAAATTTTGGCTCAAGTTCTAGTCCCATTACTGAAAACTTTGCTCTAACTATCAACACACATTGGTCTTCGCATGGTGGTCTTAGTAGTAAGTTTGATGCATCAAGAGTCAACTACACTGTGATTATTGTCGAAGAAAGAATCATACATCCGAAGAGTGTTGGAAGGAGCTATTGAAAAAGGTCTTGTAGGCGAGGATATGAAAGATTTATTGATAAATATTTTGATAATATTGTGGACAATGTTGTTGTTGGAGGTGCTACTCCACTTGTTGATTGCGTCGATAAAGGTGCAAGGCTATAGCTGTTATAAGTTTGGGCTTAATAATGGTTTTAGTGAAAACTCCGCAAAAGTTGATGATGCAAGTTTAGAACTAGTGATTGTGGAACAAAACTTGATGGTCATGGTGGAAATAGATACAAACATTTGAATTTTTTTAACTTGAGTTTTAAACATAGTGCATAAAAATTTTTTCTTTTCACCTTTATTCTTACATATTGAATGTGAGTCTTTGTAAGTTAATGAATGAAGTGAATGTGGATGTTGTGTAGTTAGTCTGTTGACAGGTTTTCAAGGAGAACTATGATCCATAATAATGATGACTACAATATGTTGTCTATGATTGTGGTGCTATATTATGTTGCATTGTAATGCCATTTTTCTGACATGTGGTTTTGGAATATGTAAGCAATTTTGATGTTATTACATTATAAACACTTGTTTATATTATCAATTATTTTGCATGATTTTTATATGAAAAAAGAAAAAAACGTTTTGACAGCCATACTAAAGTGCAAATGAAAGTCAAGTATGATGAATTAGCAGGGCGTTTGAAATATGTAAAAAGTTCTACAAAATTCATAATTTTCAATGTAGTAATTTACAAATTTTATTACTCAAAAATTTATCTTTTGTTTATTTATTTTATTGTTTACAATATGCTTCTCAAATGCTTGTTCCTTGCATATCGATATTTAATAAATAATTCTCAAAATTAAACTAAGATCTTCTTGCAACTTTTTAGTGACATCGTCAAGTTCCAACCAATTAAGTTATTTGCTAGGCCTAGTTACACAAATCACCAAGAGTTTAACCAGTGAGACTAAACAAGTCCATTTTTCTTCTACAAGTACTATGTCACTCATTCGAGCAAATGTTTATAATGTGTCTTTGGTGGCACTCGATTCTAAATAACTCTATACATGGTGTCTCAACAACAAAGGGTATAATTAAGTGAGAGAAGATAGTAAAATGTTTGAAGCTTCTAACTCATGATCATGTTTATGTGTGATAATTACTTATATTTAAATTTGATGTTCATTGATATAATGTTGAGTCTTGAAGTACAGTAAATATTAAGACTTGTTTAATTAAATCAAAACCATCGCTTATTAAGAAATCCATATGCTACATAATCTGCCTATTAAGTCAAAAATGCAATTTTTTTCACTAAATGAACATTACCCAATAAACTACCAAAAGGTACAATAAATAAAATAATAAAATTAAACTTCTCTTTACATTTTTTATTTCAAAAGAAATTCTTGCTCTTATCAATCTTTATTAAGTAATTTTATCGTTTATGCTTTTTTCACATTTTTTTTTCTTATTGTTATCTATGTGGATCTAGTACACCTAGCCCTATTAAGTCAAAATATAATTTTTTTTTGACAAATTTAACATTTATCAAAGAATGCTCCATGCTTTGCATGTATAGAACAAGTAATTTAACATAAATAATATATATTGATTACATTATTCTATTATTCATTTACTATTATATATAATTAATTTTTTTAATTTTAATTTATTTTTAATAAAGCAAAACAATGTACAATTCTAATTTTTATAATATATTTAAACAATAATAAATTATTTAATTGAAAATATATTATATTTTTTCTTTTACTTCTTTTCATTGAAATTTCATAATTATGTTTTTCATGGCCAGCTAATTTAAAACTTTAAGATATCAGGAGAAGTATAATTAATGTTTAGTTGCTATTTAGAAGTTTCAACACACTCTATTATGTGTAGGCAATATTATTTTGATTTTGCAAAGCTTGTCACATGGATTTTTTTTAATAAATAAATTGTGGGTGAGATTTAAACTCTTGACTTTTTGTTTTGTCTACCCTGTTGCTGTGTTAAATGACAATTTCATCTAAAAATTTCAACTATTAAAATGAAATATCATTTAATATTTAGTTTTTATCTAGTTTCCTCAATATTTTATTTTGTTGTGCTTATAATGTGGCAAATAATATTAATATCTAACTTTTAAAATTAGATTAATAAGTTAAATAAATCCTAATAAAATTAAAATATTAAATTCCGGCCTCAAGATTAATCATATTACCAAGCTTTAAATATAAATGACCTTACTGTTGAAATAATTTAGATTGTACTATAGAGTTATATAATTGTATTGTTTAGATTTGCATATTGTTTCTACATATTTTAAATATAGCTATTCATATTAATATTTTCTATATTTTCTAACTTCTCATTTCTACATTATTTTTTGCTACATTATTGTTTCATAGAATTGCATATTGTTTCTACATTATTGTTTCATATTAATTTTTACAATTGCATATTGTCTCTACATTATTTTTTGCTATTTCTTTTCTTTCTGTTAAATATACTTATCTTTTAAATGAAAACAATTATATACATAGAATTATCACACGTTTAAGTCAAAGATACTCTTGTTTTAGAGATTTTATATCTTATTAGAATAAACATATTGATTTCTTTGCACATAGGATTTTATTTATTTATTTATTTATTTGAAATTATTGCTCATTATTGTAGATTTATTTATATTGATATACTTGTGATTTAATTTAATTTATGTTTATATATAATAAATAACAATATAATTACTTTTATTGATCTAGGATTCTGTAGATTGTCTACTTATTTTATGGATAATTATATGAGTAGTTTATGTAATTTAAAATTCTATTAGTTTCCAACTACTAAAAGGTTTCTATTTAGGATATAATTTTTCTTTACCTAATTAATCTCATTTATTAATAAATATAAATATTTATTTGAGGATATAATTGTCTTTTCACTATTGGTAAAAACTTTCACACTTTCTATATACTATAGATAGATAAATATAGCTATTTATATTAATATTATCTATAGCTTTTTCAACTTCTTATTTCATCATCTTCTAGAGCATTAACATTAAATTTTGCAATATAATATTTTTTTTCGATGCAGTAGTAAATTTTATTTTATATTTTTTCATATTTATTTTTAAATTTGTAGTAAAATAAAAGTCTTTGCTTGCTTATTTAATTATTCAAGTACGTTAGAAACAAAGACAAGAAGATAGAATGATTAACATTTATATCTTATTCTTGGCTTCTTCCTATATTGCTAGTTTCTTTGTCGCGTCCTTTGTGTTTTAATGTCACCAAATTCACTATCAATTTTCTCATTTATACAACAACTAACAATATCTAACTGAACTTCAAAGTTGATGATTTTAGCTTGCAAGACAACCCCCTATTTATGGTTATAAGTCTAGATTGTCCAAAGGTCTTTATTGGCTGACGGTTCTCACCATTTCCTCTCATTGGTCCGAAGCCAAAAATGAACAATCACCTCCTCCATCGCCCAAACAAGCCAGCAAGTGATGGCCTGTCTCTTCTATTGTCACGTAAGCCATAGTAAAGATGAAATATCGTTCCCTTGGTCGCATAGGCAAGCTGGCAGGCAGCAAACAACAGTTTTGATTGGTCATTGTTGTCTCTTCTTTGTGGGCAGTGGGCTTAAATAACACTTTTGACACCTAACTCTTGCTTAAATGACCATGCAAGCCCCAAACGCACTTTGTCTTGATTTGGTGACTTTGGACGTGTATTTCTTCTTCTCTTTCAGTAGTATGCATCACACGGGATCTGAGTACAAAACATAGTTATTTACTCAATTTTGGATGATATTTTAAGCTAAATAACAAATTTAAACATAAAATCATTACTATAAATCTTTAATTAGGATTATCAAATTTTACAAGTAAAAATGTTTGCTATTGTTCTACATAAGAAAGACTACTTAAAGGCACCATTAGCAATGACAAAATCCACATTTTCATACTTACCTAGATAAATATTTTTTTTTTCAAAATTGAAATATTACTCTAATGATCAACAATGATGTCAAAAAAAAAAAAAAAAAACTCTTTTGCACCCTGCAAGTAGAAAATACCAACTGGATTTCCCTTTATCTCAAACTGTATGAAAAACAAAATAACAATATAATGTATTTGGCAAAACAAAATTATGTCAAGTAGAGTTTGATACAGATTTTGATAGTTTTCTAAAACACATACTATCATCATACACAATAAACTTGGTCAATGTGAAGATCTGTTTAACAAGCATGCTGTTCAAGTCCAACCTTAAATAAACTGGTTTCTGAGAAATAAATAATAAACATCTACAAAAGGATTACGAAATACACTTAATAATTGCATAACAATAACAGTGATTATCATAATAGGAGACATGAGAGACAGAAAAAATCAAACAAAAATTTTATTGAATGGAAGTCATACCTTTTTTTGTTTTTTCTCATTTTAAATCAAAAAAAACTCAAGATAACACTTGGACTTTTGTCTTCACTTACAAACTGAGAGAGCGGGCTGCTTCATTTGAGGAAAATGATCTTTCCAATGAGTTTTTATGAGAGAATAAGGTATCCATGTCCGTTGTAGTGTGTAGGTGTTTGTATGGTAGAACACCTGCCCAAACACCAATCTTTTCAATATAGAAAACTTCGGGGTAATGTTGTCTTTAAATCTAAAAAACTTTTCAACGCATTTTTGTTTTATATTTGAAGGCTTAAATGGTCATTTTACTAAACATCGTCGGAGTCTTGGTAGTGGAGTTAACTCAAAAGAGATAAATGTAATTACTCAAACCATAAGAGATCCAGTTGATATTACAGTAATCCCTAAATAAAATAAGTGCAGTGTTCAGTGAGTTTGTAAGTCTAGCCTTGTCTCTGTGTCTCTGTGTGTGATTTTTCTTTCTTCTTTCTCGAAGTGAACATAGGTTTTATGTTCTATGTAGTGGGAGTTTGATCTTTCAGAATTTTGAATTATTTCAACTATAATTGTGTAGTCTAGTTACGAGATATTAAACCACAGAATTTGTTGAGATATTTTACCATTTGGCCGAAAAATGTCGATTGAATTTAAGAGTGATAGCAGATTGATTTGGTGGGCTCAAGCTTACAAGTAGCTCAGTCCACAGCTCAAGTTGAATTTAGCATTGGCCAAGCTTCAGGTGCTTGTTAAAGCTTCGTGAGTTACAAGAATGCTTGCTTGAAAGTACTACTAGCTTAATCAAATAGAGAACAGTTAATTGCTTGAAAGTTCTACTAGCTTAACCCAAATTGAGAACAATTAAATTAAATTATTTTACATGTTAAATTATCACAGCCCCTGCCTCCAAATAGAATTTCTCAAGCTTTATCAAACTCACGTATTCAATTTTCATATGAATCGAAAATACTTCCTGAGCTACCCAAGTTGAGCTTAGGGTCAACTTGGGAGTTGGAGTAACTTAATCTCTTTAAAATAAGTCACTAAGCTTAGAGTTGTCAAACCTTCATTGAAAATTTTATAGCAAACTCTAATTTAAAGGACCCACTAGAAATCGTGAGCACGAGATATTTCAATAGCGCAGCTCACGTGGGGTGTGGTACATTTTTGTGCTGTGTCCTATGATGGGTCGATGAAGTTGATGTTGTAGCAATGTTGATGGTGTCACTTATCCACCTCAACCTCTTAACAACTCAATTACCTTTTCAAGAAAATAAAAAGAATAATTTAATCAGCATTTTACTGCGAGAGCTGTGTTGGAAAGTAGAATCGAAAGAAAAGGAAAATTACTTGAAGGGTGAGTTTGATTTTAAGAATTTAGGATGGAAAGAAAAATAATAGAGAGAGGAAAAAAATAAAAAAAAAATCAAAATTCTATATAATGATTAATTCAATAAAAAAGAAAAAATAAAAAAAGAAATCAAATTAAATATATATTTCAAATTAAAATTTGTTATAATTTGAAAAAAAATAATGTAAAACTAAATAAATAAATAAAATTAATAAAATTTTTGAAAGAAGAATAAGAGTTAAAATAGTTATCCTTTTATTTTCTTTTCCTAAACTATAATTTTTCTCTAATTTTATTTTCCTATAACTTTCTTTCTTAGCCGAACAACTAAAATTATTTTCTTTTCTTTTTCTTCCTAAATTCAAAGAACCAAATATGTAAAGATAATGAAATTAGCAATTATCAAATATTCACCAATGGGAGAAAAATAAGGGAGGCTTTCGGCTAATCAACGTAATATTTGTTGAATTTCTTTTACTTCGATTTCGGCATAGGGAAAATTTTTGGACTAGGGGTGGAGTTTTGTTTTTTATTGTTATTATTTCGACTACTTTTCAAAATTTTTCAGACAAGAAATAAATTACCTGCATAATAAAGTTCAATGAAAAATATAAACGTAATTTAGGCTAATAAGTGTCGAACAACACATGAAAAGCTAAAGCCCAAAATAAGGTCATACTAAAAAACCAACGAATGAAAATGGCATTGCTTAGAAGTCAAAGCCCAAATCATCATCCATTCACACTAATAAAAAAATAATATAAAATCAGACTGTCCTTTGCCTCAGCAAGATATCCCAGGGATGTTTTATAAGGCAACTGCCAACAGAAGATATAGCATCATGGCACCAATCGAACAATGTCTAAAATCCAGAGAATGGAAGATCAGCATATGGATTCAGAGGTAATCAACGCAATAGATGTGAAAATCGATCCAAACTGTGCAAAAACTCACGCACCCAACACGAATGAGCAACTGAGCATATTGATACTAATTCTCAGGAGCTGGGACTGTTGACTTCAAGAGAGGCTGCAAGGCTTTGACAACAATGCTCATATTTGGGCGGAACTCTGCTTCGTACTGGACACACAGTGCTGCAACCGCTGCTAGCTGGATGAACAATATATACCAAGATATTAAAAGTGTTTCTTCCTTCAATTTAAACAACCACGAGAGAGATAGAGAGAGAAACCTTGGCAACCCCTTTTGGAGGATACTCCCCCTTAAGTTTTGGATCAACACATTGTTTAACTTTATCCTCACTAAGTCTTGGAGTGGCCTAAAAGCAGATAATATGGTTTATTAAGCACTAGAGGCAGGAGGAATCGCAAAAACAGAAAATAAGAATCAGAAGTCGATAGGGCAGGCAGAGTAAAGGCTCACCCAAGTAACAAGACTCTGCTGTCCACGAGGCATGGTATGATCAACAGGCTTCCTTCCAGTCAAAAGCTCAAGCAAAACAACCCCAAAGCTATAAACATCACTCTTCTGAGTTAATTGTCCTGTCATTGCATATCTGCAAAATATTCATTAACACACAGAAGTTATGCAAAGATGCATTACAAATGAAAAATAAATTCACAGTATCAAGTGGATATTCACTGCGGCGTATTACAAGATGGGACTTTGTTTGGTGGATCTTTTTTTACTAGAACAGAAATAAGAAGGTTTACATGGATAGCACCAAATTCTAATCAGAATAGCTTAGAAAATCTTCACGGCAACACAAATGGCACGAGCAATTTCAATTGTACTTGAAAATAATATAGATACCCATCATAAGTTGATCAAACAAACCAATTTGTACATGTTAACTTGAAGCCAACCTGCCTAGCTCCAAACTAAGTGCCACTTTTAACTCTAATAGAATGTTAGTAAGCCCTTAATCACTTATTACAAACAGCAACAATTGTGAAAAAAATTGTGCTCCCTCTGTGTAGAGAACAAAAAGGATCTGGTCAATACACAGTTGCTTTCTGGCCCCAAAGAAGTCCTACAAACAAGCTGTGATTTGCAATCAGATGGATTGTTTGGGAGAATTCATAGTACTATTATCAATTAGAATAAATTATGGTTAGCTTTGGTTCGACTAAAAAAATGAAGTATCCAGGCTCTGTTTAGAAAAAACCCGGAAATCTGACTTGGGGTGACGATGGGTGCTGCTGATTTCTAAGCAATGTGCCAGTGGCACTTTGTAAACGATGAACGACATCAAGGACAGATGATTTAAGGCCATCAACTTGAGATTTCACCGGGAGCAGCAGTTGAGAAGTGGGTTTTAGGTGATGGGTTGCTGCACTAGAATGTGAAGTAGAAGCACGCGACAGCTGGTCTTCGAAAATAGAAGCAGCATGCTGCCCACGACAGGGCTGATTGAGGTTTGGGGCTTTATGGTGATGAGGGTCTTAGAGATGGCACCACACAACTTGGGTATTTGACGAGGAAACTATCAGAAACTAACGCTTATTTGGATTTGGGGAATTCTTTTCCCCTTTAAAAACACTTTTTCTTTAGAAAGAGAAGGGCTGCCACCATACACGATGGCGCTGGCAGCAAATTGACCCTAAGGTTGCAACATGAGCAAGGTTTTAGAAAATAACCCACTTTGATACCATGTTAAATAAAAAATTAGAATAGTGAAGACAATTACAAGAATACTAAAAATAAAAGATAATATAAATTAGTCATATAAACTATTAAACTAAATATCCTCTCAAACCTAAACAAAGTAACATAATAGCACCAAATCTACCCAAATATTAGTAAATATTCTCTAACAAAGACTACATATCTATTGAGGAGAAATTTTGAAAAGCAAGCCTTCATGGGCCTAAGCCCTCTTATTTAGCATGGAATGCAGTGTAGTCATGTTTTAAGGTCCAATTCTATAGTCACTATTCACTGTTCACAATAGACGCCACCCAGAAGTTTACACTATCTGGAATGACCATTGCCTGCTATAGAAAGAAAGAAGGGTTGTTAGTATTTTAACATCCATTATCAACTTTATTAGTACAATCCTTGGGAATAAATATCAAAGATAAAAAATACATATGATCAGAAAACAAAGATAAAAAAAAACATATGATCAAAAATATATGAAGTGCCCTATTTTCACTGAAAAAGTGCACGTTCTACTTGAAGGAATCTACAGATATCATATTTAACAGGTCCCATTAATAATTCATACATGGTAAATTAATCATGTTAAACAGACAACTATACCCTTCTGCCCAATTTCCTCAACAATTGGAAATGTACAATATTAATCAATTGCAATCATATTTAATGTATTTGGATCTCTGTCTCATTAGAATATAGCTTGTTCTTTGATGTGTGCTAAAAGTAACCAAAAAATCAAGGGAAGACGTATCAGACTTTATATCCAATTAGGAGAAGTTTTGAAAAGCAAGCCTTCATGGGCCTAAGCCCTCTTATTTAGCAAGTAATGCAGTATAGTCATGTTTTAAGGCCCATTCTAGAGCCACTGTTCACTGTTCACAATAGACGCCTTTCAAATGTTTACATTATCAGCAATGACCATCACCTACTATAGAAAGTCATAAGGGTTGTTGCTATATTAACATCCATTATCAACTTTATTAGTACAATCCTTGGGGATAAATATCAACATGCATACAATACAATGTAAGTTGACAAGTATTATAGGTTCAGATCAGTAGCACATTTCCAGTTTACATCTCAGCCAAATTGCCAATTGGTGAATTCAGTGCAACAGTTCCCATAAAGATTTTTGCAATAAAATATACACTAATTGAAACACATTGCCAATTTCTTCACCTTCATTGTTCACTTCACCTTTTTGGCAGTGATATTCCAGCTAGCCTTCTCACTTCTCATTATGATGAAACAGCAGAAACACTTCTATATGGGAGACAGAAATCATTCGGAGTTTATAGGAAGGTGGCGTGGCTCATATTTTCGGCTATTGAATTGCTTATAGTTCAATAGTTAATTACAAGGAGGGTTTAAAATAAGGCCTGCAATTGGATGGAAACTTTGTTTCAGAGAAAAAATTTTCTTGAGAAACAATGATCAATTTTTTTTAAGAGAAATGAGATGGAAAAAAGAAGGAATTGTGTGAATCGATAATGTTTTGAAGATCATATAATGATTATAGTGATGTGATAGGTAATTATTTATTGAAAAGTGTAGTTGATGCGACTGATAGTTAAATATGTTTTTGTGTATATATATAAGACGTGATTAAAATTATATAATTGTTGGTAATGTTGTGAATGTTTATTTTAGTAATGTAGTGTTTAATGTTAACATTATTGTCATTATATATTGTATTATATTAGACTTATAATTAAACTAATCATTATTGTTGGTATGACTATTATCATTAGTGTTAGTATTTTTATTATTTTTAATTTTTATTATTATAATTGCAATCATTATTATTATTTATATTGTTATTGCCGTGTTTTTCTTATCATCATCATCATTACTTTGTTAATTAAATTATCGACAAATTTAATAATATTAAATGATTTAATAATGTTAATATTTAAATAACGTAAATAAAATATTAATTTAAATAGTATATTAATATAAATAACTTAACAAATAATCTATTTATTTAAATATTAATGAATAAGGTAATAATTTAAATTAATAATGTAAAAAATTAATAATATTAATATTCATAACATAAATAATTTATTAATTTAAATATTAAATAATATTTATTAATAATATTACTAATTTAAAATTTAAAATTATCAAGTAATTTAAAAAACAGGTTAATAATATTAAATAATTTAGTAACATTAATATTTAAATATTAAATAAATAACTTAATAATTTAATTAATAACTTATATAATTTATTTATTTAAATAGTAAATAATATTTATTAATAATGTCACTAATTTAAAATTTTAAATTATCAAATGATTTAAATAACAGGTTAATAATGTTAAGAATAAAATGAAGGTGGATAGAATAAGTCAAATATGGAGGCTGAACATTTTTTTCCCTTTTTTTCCGTAAGTTTTTCCCTCTCTCACAGATATGGCCAAACAGGCCATATCTCAAAAACAAAATTTTCCAACATATGAAAATTAGAGAAATAGACAGGCCAATCGCAGCCAAGATGTTATTTTTCTTCAGGGATTTACCAGAAGGTGGCAGCATCTTCTTAATTACTAAAGCGCATAACTTGAGTCATTTATTAATTTCAGAGTGACATCTCTGAATATTATGAATCTTTAACAACAATTTGTTTTGCACGTCTTGGCAGTGTGACATATATATTTGCATTTATGTTTGCTTAAAATATGAACAAGATCACACCATCTATCAAGGATCATCAAGCAGAGTATTCTTGGAAGAAACATAAGTTATAAGTTAAGAAATTACTCTGGTGCATGATAACCAAAGGTTCCCAGAACTCTAGTAGAATGAAGCCGAGCAGCCATGTCAGGAGCCTGATTTGAAAGGTTAAAATCTGCAATCTTGGCTTTGTAGTCTTCAAATAGAAGTACATTGCTGGATCTGACATCTTTGTGAATTATTGAAGGCTGAACCTTCTCATGCAAATATTCCAGTCCCCGGGCAGCATCAACAGCAATTCTTACCCGCTGCATCCAGTCAAGTACTGGGCCAGGCTGTGCCCCTTGTACTCCTTTTCTTCCTGAGATGAAAAAATAAAAAATGATTTAGTTCCTACACCATTTAAAAAAATTCCAACAAGTCAAAAAAACACATTCCGAACACATTTATTCTACATACCGTGCAAAATATCATGAAGAGAACCCATGGTTGCAAATTCATAAGCTAAGATTCGGAGGTTGCCATCAATGCAGTGACCAAGCAATTCAACAAAATTTTCATGCTTCAATCTAGATACCATGGAAACCTATACAGAAACCAGACACATTCTCAGCAGTCAATATGCATCATACATAAGATGGAATACTTCAGCAGAACAATAAGATATGAATCAAATTTAGGAATCTTGTTTGCACACCTGAGTCAAAAATTCAACATTTGAATCAGGCTCGGATGACACATCAAGCTTCTTGATGGCAACCTCATTTCCTTTATCCAATTGTGCAAAGTATACCCTTCCATAAGATCCTTCACCAATTAAAGCCTTTGATCCAAAATTGTCAGTTTTCTCTTTCAGCTCGTCAAGAGCCAGAACAGGTACCTCAATTGGAGGCACTGCCTTCTGAACTTCAGGCTTCACAGGATCCGATGCCTTAGAGGCTCCTTGATGTCCTGGTTTATCACACAAGAATGAATGGAGATTGAGAAAGAGAGAGACAGAGAATTAGACACAAAAAGTCCTACCTCAGGTAAGACCAATCAAAACAGAAGTATAATAACAAGGTTGACTCAAATAAATAAAATGCAAATGTGAACATATGAATATTGGGACTACAAGACCCTTCTTTGTTCAGATGAACACAAAATTGATAACTAGAAGCAAAGAGAAAAGATAAGAGAGAATGAAACCAAGTGCTCAATTTAGTCCCACCAATCTAGTGAATGAATTATTATCATCAACTTAATATTGAGCATATGACAACATCATAGCATAACTGAGCAAAATTATCAGCAGATAAGGGTATAAAGATACAGAATATGTATATAAGAGTATATATTTACATTTCCTAATATTTAGGAGAAATTTTAAATCAACTGATATATTAGAAAAAGATGATGTTTACAAATACATATCAAATAGATCAGACATTCTCAATGTTTCTGTCATTATTGCATCCCATATTTTAATGATTGTACATCCATCTAGGGATGAAATTTTGATTATGGTAGGTGATTGTTGCTCATCAAAGATAACACAATAAAAAATATGAAAATACTGTACAAGAAACATTTATTTTGCAATATTGGTGTCAAAAAATTAAAACAGCTCAAAAGCTTACTTCCTACAATATCAACTAATTGACAAATAATAAATTTTCAAGAATATTCTAGGAACAACTAATTGAAAGACGGTATTCTTAATTCCATTGTTCAAGACAACAGAACACACCAATTATTTATTAAAAGAACTTTCATTTTAAAAAATTATTAAAAAACGATTCCTCCCTCAAGAAGGATGGAATCAACTTATGATCCATCTTTCTTGAATACAGAATCAAAAAATTTACTTAAAAAACAACTACCTTTAGCCCCTCAAAAATTATTAAAAGTTGATTCCATCTTTTTAAACGATGAACTATAACCATAATATAAAGAGAAGATTAAAATTTAAAACTAAATTAACTAAATGAGGCGGTAACGATGGATTAAGTAAATACTAGATTAATTTTGTTAAATAATTTATTTATTATTTTTTAATGTATTATATTTGAAAGCACAGACCTTTTAGTCTTTTTTGTTCAAGTTTTTATTCCATTTTGAATCTCATGCTATTAACCTTCTAATTTAATTTTCATTAACTCTATTTAACATATATACCAACCCAATAGTCATTGCACAAAATATTGAATATAATATTTTGTATTTCAAGTAGGTTATTCATCATAATTGTAGGTGTAGCGCAAGATAATAGGCTTGTATTATAATTTCATTTTGCTAACAATTGTGCACACTATATGTGTCCAAAAACAAAATAAAAAATCATTTTCTTAATATAATAAAATTTTATAACTAATTTAAGGATAGATAGTATATAAACAATAAATTTATTTTGTCCAGACTTGAATACATGTCCCAATGTAGCACTCACCGACATTTTATATTTATATTCAAGTTAGGATAAAATAAACTACGACAAAGAACAATACCAAAATATAAAATATCATGTTCAATATTTTGGACAATGTCTATTGAATTAACAGAGGCTTTATGAAAATTAATTTAGGTCATAGTTGTTAATGGCACAAAATGACATGCGCCAAAGTGTCATTCACAACAAACAGCAACCAGCTTGGTGCATGCTGCAAATGGCGCCATGGTGTAGGCCTTATTGAAGATAGCATTTCAAAGGTTTTTTATTTTTCATTTTTTGTCTCAAAACTTTTTAAAAGGAGAAAGAATAGTCATAAAACATTAAGGTTCACTAAGGTTTTCAAAGGTTTGTTCGCTTTTCATTATTCACTTCAAACAAAATTTAAAATTTTTTTGGTCTTTCATCTTACATGTCGCACTTTCTATCGTCAACTCATGATTAATTCATGTGATTCTTTCCTTCTTTTCTCTTATTTCTTTTTTTCCTTGATCTTTCTTGTCCATTTTTTGATCTTTCTTCTTTTGTTCATTTTTCCCTTTTTTCCCTTTCTTCTTCTTTGTTTTTGAAATAGCCTAGGCATGATCAAAATTTTAAAATTTTATGAATTATAGTTGAGTAATGTTGAAAGTTTAGAACTTTTACAAATTAAGTGGTTACTGGTTAAGCTTGCTTATTTTGAAATTTTAACAAATTAGGCAGCTTAATATTGCTAAAATTCTCTAATCTTTATTACTAAGATTCTAAAATCTTCATCACTAAAATTCTTCATTTTTTACAGCTTAAATAGCTGAATATTAACTAAGTTTTTATTATTTGTTTCATTTTTAGAGATAAGAAGCATAAAATTATTTGCAATTATTATTTAACAAGTACACTTTATTCATATTTAACTTTTGTAAAAAAAAAAGCTAACGGAAATGTAAATATATTTCATATATAATTCAAAATTGTTCTATGCTTCAATAAGGTGTGTGCCTCATAGCGGCATTCGCCACTAACTAACAACTATGCTTCAGGAGATTAACAATATGAGAATCAAAATGGGAGAAATTTGAACAAACAATCTGAAAATCCTATGCTTTCCAAAATAAAATATTAAAATAATAATAAATAAATTATTTGACATAGAATTTGTTTAATCAATAATTATCTATGAATTTGTTTAATTTATACTTATTTAACTGATATTTTTTCAAAATTATGGCTGTATTCTTTTTCAATGAAGACTGGGCCAACTTTTGATTCTGTCTTTGTGGAAGACCAGATCTACTTTTAATAATTTTTTTAAAAACTATAAATTTTCTTATAAATGATTATTATGGTTATCTTCAACTCAATTTTTGATAATTTTAAACAAAAAAATTTGTGGCAAATAATTTCTGTTAATCATCCTAAATGACGGAATTAACCACTTCTCTGTTTAGGATGATCTGGGGTATTTTGGTAAAAATTCTTCGAATTAGTGAGTTTGATAAATTTTTTTGTAGTGTATTAAATTAAAAAACCAGTAAAGTTTCTTATTGCTTACAGTTTTCTGGTTCTTTATTTATTTATCGCCTCCGCAATCACAATCAACACCATAACCAGTCTGAAAGAACAGAATCTACCAAATAGTGATTTTTCCTTAATTTCTAGTTAGTAAACATTTTCTGAGAAATATTATCACAATGCACAGGCTTTTTGTTGCATTTTGTCAAAATGCTGTCTTCAACTTTTAGAGATGTTTAATAAATTATTGAATTTTTTTAGTTATTCATAATTGAATTTTTCATAAATGGAGACCTTTTGTAGCATTTTCTTATAAAAGTCAGAAGTTGAAAATTCTGTGTCCATTACTTATTATGTAGGATCTTTTTGATTTATATTTGTGAAAACTCTATGATAAACTGTATATATTTATATAACTTTTAGTCATGCACCTTGCACCATGGTGTGCCTGCACTACTAACAACTATACTTAAACTAGCAAATAAAGACAAGCATGCCTTTCACACAGTTCTCATTTTGTCCATTTATATATTCAAAATTTCTTGCTGCATGCCAAGATGAGAATCTCTGGGATCAACAACAAATAACAGAAAGTAATTTCCATCTCAATTTCAATAGCATTGTAATAGCCAGATATAGAGATGAAAATCTAAAGAAATTACCATCACCATAATTCCCTGGGCTCTTAAGGTGCTCGTTTTCATTTGAAGGGTAGGATTCCTCTACCAGACAGGTGCAACACAGCCACCTACGCATCCTCGTTCTCTTTCTGAAATAAAGATTATCTTCAGAACTCTTGTTCTCCAAGCGTACAAAGGAACCAGTAGAAGGCGCCTGAGCCTAATAACATCAGTAAAATTTGAGAAGGAAAAATATATTACAAGAAGAATGTCATAGATCATCTTGTACATACATACATATGCAGACGCGAGTACAACCAGAACTTCATTATCAAACAACATACACAATTTAAATTGTTAGTACTCATTGCTTTAGAAGTAAACTAACCAGGGAACAAAAAGGGCTTTGCAGGAAAGGATCCTTTTAAAACGGAAGAAACCACAGAAGAAGAACAATCAACTTGTTCTAAATCAGGCCTCACCATACAAACCATTTTACCTGGAAATAACTGTTTAAAAATGTCATTCACTCAAAGTCTACCGTTTTACGCAAAATAACAGAAATGCAGACCTGCATGGCATGAAATTATGACTTGACATCTCATGGTACAACGGTGTTTATTCCTTTTTTAGCAATTGAAAGAAATGGGGTGTGAGTTATCCTCATATATAGGATCTCGGCAAAACTACAGGAGTACCCAAAACACCCTGATACATGCTCATTCCCAATCCTTAGATATTCATTCAAGTGCATACTGATTTCCTTGGCTTCTTGTATCATTATGAGAAGAGGTGGATGGTTTTCCCGTACCAGAGTTTAGAAAAACAAAAAGCACAGCCCCCTATTAAGCATAAATGCCCACAACGCAAGGAGATTTAAACACAATATGACAAATCCATGATGCATCCTATTCCCTTGCGTAAGATGATCACAATCAAAAGCCGTCACCGGAGAACTCAAGCTTTCAAGTAATTTCTCCAAACAAAGTTGGCGAGACCCAAAAAAAAGGCAAGCGGGCAAAAAGAGAATAACTGTCTCCTTATATAAAGAATTTAGGTAGAACTACAAGGTCAGCCTGCATAACAAGTAATCACGGCAATGCAGAAAGATTAAGAAACAAAATGACAAACACTTGACGCAAACGATTCCAAAGCATCTGATAATCACACATCATTTCTCAATCCCAAAAACAGAATACAAAAAACCAAATTCCCACAAATCCAGAAACCAGCTTGATTATTTCAATCGAAAATCTCACCACAAAACCACGGCGATTAATAAAACTGTCATCCTTCGCCATTTCAACGAAATTATTCTCAAACAAAGACACACACCAAAAAGAATAAACAGAGAGAGAGATCCAAGAAAGCAAACGAGTGGAAAAGCGGAGAAAAATGAGACCCCAAATGAGGATAAAATACAAAACAAAAAAAATAAGAGCCAAAATCAAATTACATTTTCCAAATGCTAATAATAAATAGTAATTGAAGAGAAGAAAAACCAACCGATCATGGGCCTCTATTATTTTTAAGTTTTCTTTTTATTTGGCCTGCCTTTTATTCTCCACGCCTTCAATACTCTGCGTGTGCGCGACTCTTTCTACACTCTACACAGAATTCAACAAATAGCCAATTTTGTTAATACATATGTATCTGGAAATTGGGGTTTAGCTATAAAAGAATGACAATAAAGGAAATCGAAGGAAAAGTGTGGTGGAAAGACAGGTGGGCGGACAGCCAGGCAAATCAAAGAAACCAGCGAATGAAGGGGAAAGCAACAAAGCGAGTCAGAGAGATAGAATTCTACTTTCTCCAAAAGCCGAAGAAAGGGCCAAACGGGGGGGACGGTGGGGAGAACGACCCACGGCTGCTGCACGTGTAAATGAAAACTAAATGACAAAACACACACACACTAATGACTAGGTAACATACACCATGCGTGTGATGTGGATTTTAATTTAAAATATTTTGTCATACATATATATTATTTTCAAAGTAAACAGTAATAACACATTTTGTGTGCACACAAAATAATTTTTTTAATGATAGTAGAATATAGATCTATTATATTTTTAAAAAATTTAATAATAAAACTAAGTTATCAAAAATTAAATTTATGTTAGGCAATTCATATAAAATAAGAGAAAAAATATGTATCACCATTTTATTTATCTTTACTTTTCTCTTTGTATTTCTATTATCTAGACCAAGCAGCAAATAAAAAAAACAAATTAGTTACATTACAAGATGATGGAGTCCACAAATTACAGTGGGTTCGAAAGGAGATTAACTTCATGGTGTCAAAAGGGCCATAAAGTAAGGAGAATTAGAAAAAATAAAATAAAAATAGAGGGCACAACGAATGGACAGCCCCTGTCAGAGCAAGGGCAGATTGGCTTGAAACGACCCTTCCTGCCTCACTCTATTCAAAATAAACCAAAGATGAATTGTTTAAATCCATAAAAGCACGAATGTGAAAAAATAACTAAAAGATTAATAAAATCCTTATCTCTTTTCTTTTCGTTTCTTCCTCCTATTGACTCTCATATTCATATTATCCTTCTTTTCTCTACCATTTTTTCTAGATCTATTGTCTAAGCCTTTGATACTCTCCTATTGACTCTCATATTCATATTATCCTTCTTTTCTCTACCATTTTTTCTAGATCTATTGTCTAAGCCTTTGATATTCTGAATGATACTTTGAAAGAAATATAGTGTCGATTTTGAAAATCCCACTATTCTCATCATCGTGACCAAAAAGGGGCAAATTAAACCAAGAAAAGGTCTTAGATGGGATGGTGAAATTTTTATTAATTTCACTTCCCAGTTCTAGTTCTATCTCACTTAAACCTTTCAAATACAATGAATTTTCATGAATTGAGAATTACAAAAAAGTACAGAAATTTTTTATTGAAGAATACAATAGTATTTCATGGATGGTAAATGTTCATGATACACTTTATCACCTTTCAATCCCTTAATTTCTTGACATATTTCTTCGTCTTCATTCTGTAAATTCAACTCATTTTTAACATCACATACTTTCTGTCCAATGGATAACCAGCATTCAAAGGTGGTTTTGCCTCCTCTTTATTCTTCTTATAGTTTACAATGCCTTTAGTATCGTAATTATTTATATAAAAATATGTACATGTTACCTCCCTATGTGGCGTTGGTTTCATGCCAATTGCACTAAAATATGACTTTCTATCAATGATACCATGAGTGTCATGTCAAAGAGACCTCACAACATCACTTCCCTTGAGCCGTAACTATACTTGAATAGCTCTTTCAACCAACTCATCAATTTTTTCATAACGATTAAGCTCAACTATATTAAGAATCTTGTTATTCAACTCATTAAGAAATCTCCTCATAGTTTTTCCAGCATCTTCTGCACAATAGCTTCCATCAATGTCATTTTCATCTCATCATAATACTTCTAATAGTTAATTAATCAAAATGTGGCATATTCCTCTATCTCATGACCTTTTTCAATTTACTCCAAGCAGTGATTTGGCATTTCCCATATCTTTGCTTACTACCAACAAATTCATTCTGCCAAATTTCAACATGATCTATGAATGCAAGGGTGGCTAGTTTCAACTTTTGAGCTTTCAAGTATTGACGACAATCAAGATTAATTCAATTCTCTATTCCCATTCCAACTACACGATAGGGTTGGAATGGCCTTAGAACAATGGGAGGGCGAACTGGACTTCCTTTAATGACTCATCATCCACACGATACCTTCTTAGCTATCTTTTAAGGGTTTTATCAGCCTCAAAATTATCAATAGAACCACAATATTCATCATTTACATACCTGACCCATCTAGCCTAATGCATGGATCAATCTCATATAAGCACTGACTCATCTACATTCCAATCCCTAAGAAGTACTGAACTGCTTCGTATAGTAGCATGGGACATCTATAAGTTATCTAACCTCCAGTTAATACTAGTTAATGTCTTAGTCAATTGTTTCAGATTAAATGTGTTGTCTACAACTTATGATTCTCCAGACATCTTAAAAATATGATTTAGCAAAAAATACATTGGTGTGTGCAATGCAATGCGTATCTCTCTAACTCACAAGAAGAAATTTCACTCATTTCTTACTTCCTCCACTCATGTATCACATAAAGACTTGCTAGAAAATAGTCTCACAACTTAATATCTTGTGTCCTCCTTGTGAGATTTCAAGAAGTCCTTGATGTTGGGTGTTTGATCACGATTCAAGAGTGAACAATCTTAGTTGAACAGGCAGTGGGTGATCAATCGTAGTTCAAGGCAATCAATGCCAATTAATCTCCAAACACAAGGGATCAATCTCAAGCTAAAGGATTGGAAAGTGATTGCTCAAGATGACAAACAATCGTTCTCACTGGGTTAAGCAAGGATTGATCTCTAATAGATCAAGGTGTTGCAATTAATCTGAAAGGATTAGAGATTGATTATGGTGGCAATTTCTAGTAAAAATTTAAACTTTTCTCATAAAATACAACCTAAACTTAATTTCTTTCAACTCCAAACTCCACAAAATTTCAACTAAGTTTTTTCAATATATATTTCTCGACTTTTTTTTCAACTTTTGAACATTTTTTCTTTTTTTTTCTTCTACTTTTCTCTTATTTCAAAACTTTTTAACTTTTTTAACATTTTCAAATCTTCTAAAAAACTCAAATACTCAAACTAATGAACTTAACAAAAATTGCCAACACATACAACAACATTTGTTTTTTGAAATTATAAATGAAAGATGGAGAAGATGAAGAAACTAAGAAAAGGAATTACGAATAAAGAAAGAAGAGATGCGATTGGTATATGGACCGAGTATGGAATTAGAATTTGATATATTTGACTCTGATGCCCACTAATGTGATCATAGAGGTATAATATAGAGATAACAATGTAAACTCAAACCCAACCAAATCCTGCATGCACAAACTGTTGGAACACGATCCAAATGCAACAAATTCAAAGAACTCAAGCGAAATATGGCCACAACCAACATGCCTCGTTGGTTGATATATCATGAATTGTTTAGAGACAACCTAAAATAACTCAATTTGGAATTAGTTTCAAAAGAATTAAGATACACTGAATTGCAAAGGAAAAAGAAGGAAAAGTATAAAACTTATTAAGCAATATTCGAAGGTTTTTTTAAAAGTATGTCAAGGACCTATTTATAGTTTTATATATCTATATCTATTTACACACACACACACACACATAAAGTGACTCCTAACATATCAAAAAATAATTTAGAACGAATCCTAGTTTGATTAGGAAATGAATCTCCTCAATTTGGAAATTTTTACTATTCATGACTATGTTGTGATTGATCTCAGTGTCTCTCAATTGATTTGTGCTACCTTAGATTGATCTTGGTGTGTAGCAATTGATCTAAGCCATTTTGCCTATATTTAGAAATATTGATCCATTCTTAGTCTAATTGATCTATCAGTCTTCAAATTGATCTGTTTATATTAAAATGAATCTAAGTGGCTAACGATCATAATCATAGAAGGTGCTACATTCTAGAATATCGATCTGTCCTCCTTAGATCAATCTAGACCTCTTCTAATGGATATGAATGTTGATATACAGCATCTCTGATCAATTTACTAGATTTGAGATCTATCTACCTCATGGTGATAAACATTCCAAAACCCCGTGAGCAACTTTCAACTTGGTTTCTTTAACTTCCAAAATTTCAAATTCTCTCCAAAATGACATTTTTTTTATATCTAATATGCCTCCTTGTACTCTAAACATTTATTTCCAAGTCCAATTTTTATGTGTGGTCCATTCCTTATCACATCATTATATATGCTAATTACATTAGGTTGGAAAGATTTTGAAATTTGATTAAAATTGGATTGTGCATACACTTAGAATTTATTTTGTCAGATTTTCACGTCATGTGGCCACAAAGGAGGAGCCCATAATTGCAAAAGTAGGATTTGCACCAGCAAATTCACAGCAACATAGATCAAATCTCACTCATAGTTTCAACTCATGGCCTTGGAGTTTGAGGTCGTGGCCACAAGGAAGCAAAGCAACAGAATCTAGCATTTAGACATGGTTGATAGCCTGATAGAAAAGGCAAGGTTTCGTAATCACAAGGATGGTGTTCGCAAGCACATAAGTTGATTGTGGAGCTTATGTGAGTCTCGCACATGGATTTATGAGAGCAAGATTAGAGTTTGCAACTATGATAGTGATGTTCATGGTCAAGAGAAGGCAGACAATACACAGTCGTAGATCAATTAAAAGGGGCAATTTTATCAAATCCTTCTTTTTTCTTTTACCCTTAACCACAAATATACATTAGGATTATTAGAGATTAGAACAGAGCTTTCGATTTTTTGGAGACTAAGAATAACTTGGAGAATAAGGGAGAATCCAAGAAAAAGGCAACATAGAAGGAATGTGGCCAGACTTGAAGATTCCATTGCTCTTATAAACAATTGCTTATGACTAAGATTTTCATTTCATTTATTCAGTTTTTGAGTTCGTTAGATGATGATTGATTTAGTTATGTTTTTGATTGAATACTTTATGGATTGCTAAATTCATTTTTTAAGACCTTATATTTGTATTTGATAATTATTGGATGCATTGTTCTTATTATTTGTAATTAACACTTTTAATAAGTTTAAAGGGTTGGCCTTCCTTTAATTGAATTGCAAATGTACGAGGATTAACAAAAATGAAACTTATAAGTTAAATAATCAATTGTGAATATTGATTTTGTTGGATTTCACCGGGCATGGGATGTCAAAATTTTCAGATTTCAATCACAAAATAATCAGAAAATGCAATGGAATTAAGAACATCCCAACCTAGTCTACTTTATCACATAAAACGTATAAACATAAATTTTAAAAATAGTTCCATGGATGATTACTTAGAAATAAATCTTAGAGTTTTTGTTCATGAACCACAAGCTGTAATAAAGTTTTAGTCTTTAGTTTATCCATACAAACAAGTCGTTGGCTATGATTATCCAACAAAACTCTACAAACTTTTTCATGAAATCTCATAACTCTTACGCTTGGAGAATTTTATAAGAGAAAATTGAAAAAGGGTAGTAACTAATTTTTCTCGTGTGTAAGTGGTGGATGGTGCCTAAGTGAGTAGTACCATAGTTGAATAGTACCCGTCACTACTGTTCATATAAATAGTGCTTTTGGAACTATTCCACTGACTTATTCTCAGACATAATTCTATTTATATATTAGAATATCTAGAGTTTGTGCAATGGATTTCATGGGATTTCACATGGACCTTAAACTATCCTAAGCCCTTCCACTTTTAATTATTAATCTAATTAATAATTAAAACCCATTTGAATTATTTTCTTCAATTTAGTTAATCTCATTTGTTAAATTAAAGCCTATTATGTTTCCAATTAATATCCCCATTAACAACAAACATAATAGGTACAAAATAATTCTCTTATGTCTAGTCTCTTTAATTTAATTAATCCTATTACTTAAATTAAAAGTTTATCATATTTCTAATTAATGATCTCATTACTAACAAACACAATGGGGAATAAATTATTCCAATTTGGTTCAATCCAATTGCAACCAAATTAAATCCACCATAAAACTTATCAAGCTTTGTGATTACCACCATAGAGATGCCTCAAGCCACTGTCTCATATTTATATGTGTGACTCTTTAGATTCATCTTTGGTTGGCAACAAACGTAGCTCAAAGGATATGAATAACATTTAGCTTATGAACCATATTGTAGTCCGTCGAAGGTGAAGTGAATGGATCTTAATAAACTCTCTCGATTATGAATATCATGTGGTATAGACTTTTTAACTTTCTTAGTCCTAACCAAGTGAGAATTATAGATTTAGCCAAACTTACAAACTCGATCATATGACCAATTGATTTTTTCTCATAAAACTAATGTTTTTATCAGAAACTTCTTTCTAATCATACAATACCTTAGCTAAACATTTCTGTTTCATAGAACATCAACTATAAATGAAAAATGCTTTGTTCACTTATAAAGAGAGAAATCCCTTATTAAGTGCACACATAACTTAATACACATCGAAGCAGCGGCACTCTGGGCTTTTGACCCTGTTCCATACTAAGATAAGGTCCTTAACACTCTAATGACTCATTGACTATCATATGCATAAGAAAACCATGCCGTCTCAAGTTTAAGGTCTACGCACATTTAACACGATCACAAGCAAGGCATTGATGACAAAGAGAGCACGCCATGCGTCTACTTCATTCTATAATTCATGTCTGAATGCGCATTTTCTAATGATGCATTTACAAATTAAGGTGTGTAAGTCGTATTGATTTCCTAATGTCCTTTAGAGTGTCTGTGACTTATGAACTAATTTTAATGATTGTGTAGTAAGATAGTCTTGTGTCCATATTTATAATCCTTTCAAAATAAGACCTGATGACACAATCATATAGACACTTGTAATACTTTATACTATTTAAGATTTACATGCAAAAAAATACTGCCAAAATATGGATAAATTAATCATTAATATATTATTAAATAATACTGATAACATTTACAACCAATATCCCTTAAGTATCCCTCATTGATAATTTGCGGCGATCTAACTATTCTCTATCATCTTCTTAGTGAGTGGATTAGTAACATTATCTGCTAAAGCTATCTTCTACATGGTAATATTACCTCTCAAGTGCTTTGTCAAATGACATGATATCGCTTCTCAATATGTTTGGATTTTTTATAAGACTTTGGTTCCTTTGCATGTGTAACACACCTTTACGTCACAATAAAGTGGTAATGCTTAATCCATCCTTGGAACCATTTGAAGCTCAGTAATGAACTTTTTAATCCAAACAAACTCCTTTACAGCATCGCATGCCGCAATATACTGAACCTCAGTATTAGAATTTGTTGTAGTACTGTATTTGGAATTCTTCCTACTCATTGCCCCTTCATTGAGGGTGAAAATGTATTTAGAAGTAGATTTTCTATTGTCGACATCTAACTAAAAATTAAAGTTAGCATAGCTATCTACTTTTAGTTCTCCATCTCCATACACAAGAAACATATTCTTAATCTTTTTTAAGTATTTAAGAATATACTTAATAGCATCCTAATGCTGTTTGCCAAGATTCACAAGGAACTTGCTCATAACACTTACGACATAGGTGAAATCTAACCTTGTACATAACATTGCATACATTAGGCTTCCAATTGCCGAAGCATATGGAATAGCAGCCATTTATCTCTTTTCATCATTCATTTTTTGGCACATGAATTTTAAGAGATGAATGTGATACCTAATTAGCAGCAATCCTCTCTTAGAGGCTTTCATTGTAAATTTCTTTAGGATTTTGTCTATATATAAGATTTAGGAGAGACCTATCAATCTTTTCATTCTATCCCTATAGATGCGAATTCCCAAGATATGAGTTGCTTCTCCCAAGGCTTTTATGGAGAATGTAATGGATAACCATATGTTAACAATGGTCATCATGCCAACAATATTACCAATGAGAAATATGCCATCTAAATACAACACTAGAATTATGTGTATGTTCCTACTGACCTTCTTGTAGACACAAGGCTTACCCTCATTTTTGATAAAGCTAAACGATTTAACTGCACCATCAAAACAAAGATTCCAACTTTCAATGCTTGCTTAAAGCCACAAAATGGACCTCTTAAGTTTGCATACTTTATGAGACTCATCTTAGACTCAAAAACCTCATAGCTGCACTATATAGATATCCTCCTCAAAAAACTCATTAAAGAAAATGGTTTTAACATCCATCTGCCATATCTTATAGTCCAAGTAGGCGGCTATTGTGAGAAGTTTCCAAATGGATTTGATCATAGCTATAGGCAAAACGGTCTTCTCATAGTTTATACCCATTTTTTAACTATAGCTTTTTACCACAAGCTTGGCCTTACAGGTCTCCACCTTGCCAGTCGAACCAATCATCCTTTTATAAACTCACTTGCATCCAATGGGAACTATTCAAGGTCCAAACTTGGTTTAATTAAATTGAATCCATCTTGGACTACATAGCCTCTTACCACTTGGTAGAATCTTTATCCACCATTACTTGATCATATGCAGAAATATCATCTTTATGATCATTATCTCCCATAATGAACAACTCTTATTTGCTGTCTAAGACATAATTATATCTCTCTAGTGCATGAGAGACTCTACTTGATTGTTGCAATGGCTGTGTTGTAGAAGGTATTTCTTAAATAGGTAACTACCGTATGGGTTCCTTGCTTGATCTTTTATGCTTAACTTCTTTAAGCACAATGGTCTTACCCATATGCCTTTCCTAGACGAACTCTTCTCTGAGGAAGCATGCTTGATTACCAACAATAATCATTTGGTCATCAAGGAGGTAGAACTTGTATCCCATAAAGTCCTTGAAATACCTTACAAAGTGACCTAAAATGGCCTTTGCCTCTTACTTTTTTGCCTTAATCTTATTAAGGTAAGCTAGACATCCATAAACTTTGATGTACTTTAGGCTCGGTTTCCTCCCACTCCACATCTCATGTGGGGTCAAATGAATTGATTTATAGGAAATCCTATTCAAGATGTGGGTGCCTGTTAGGAGGACGTGTCACGGTAGAAAATAGATAAGTTGATGAAACTCATCATTGATCGAACCATGTCTAACAGAGTCCAATTCTTATGCTCAACTACACCATTCAACTAAGGAGTAGCCAGTGTTGTGAGTTTTGATACAATGCCATTTTCCTTAGCAAATTCTAAAAACTCAACACTCCTGTTTTCACTGCTACGATCTGATCGTAGTGCCTTTACATGCTTGCTAATTTGTTTCTTTACTTTTAGCCTTAAATTCTTTGAATTTTTTAAAAGATTTATGTTTATACTTCATCAAGTACATATACCCATACCTAGAGAAATTGTTGGTAAAGGTAATGAAATAGTAAAATCCTTCCCTTGCCATTTCATTAAACGGCTCACAAATGTCAATGTGGACTAACTCCAACATTGATATGGCTCTCTCGACATGCTCGTCAAATGGGCTCTTGGTCATCTTGCCTAAGATGCAAGGTTTGCAAGTTAGATAGGGCTCCTCTTCCAATGAACCTATAAGCCCATTTTTCTCCAACTAGCTAATCCTAGCCTCTAGAGCATGCCCTAGTATAAGATGCTACAATTGCTTGGTATTGAAACTATCCCTAGTATATTTGTTTGATATGGCATTCATCACAAGCTTATCATTTGAATTCAAGTAGTACAAGCTATATACCAATAAAGTAGTGCCAACCAATTTATTAGGATAATAAATTTGGTACTTATTGTCTTTAAAAAAGAATTCATAACCCTCTTCTACTAGTAATAATATATAGACAATATTCTTAAGCTCATTTGGTAATGAAATAAAATCTCTTAAGCCTAAAACATGACCACATGATAATTTAATTGAAGCGCAATGGCTGCAACACTTGCCCTACTACCGATTCTAATCACTATTTCTCACTTCTAAAGTAACCTACTCTTGGCCAAGACTTGATTCGAGGTGTAAATATGGGAAGAAGCACCCAAATCCAAGATCCAATTTATTAGAATATTAAATTTGGCTCTTATTGTCTCTAAAAAAGAATTCATAGCCCTCTTCTACTAGTAATAATATATAGATAATATTTTTAAGCCCATTTGGTAAGAAAAGACAATCTCTTAGGCCCAAAATATGACCAGATGATAATTTAATTAAAGCATAATGGCCGTAACACTTGCCCTACTACTGACTCTAATCATTGTTTCTCACTTCTAAAGTAACGTACTCTTGGCTAAGACTTCACTCGAGGTGAAAATATGAAAAAGCACCCAAATCTAAGATCTAATTTATTGGGATAATAAATTTGGCACTTATTGTCTTTAAAAAAGAATTCATAACCCTTGTCTACTAGTAATAATATATAGACAATATTTTTAAGCCCATTTAGTAACAAAAACAATCTCTCAAGCCCAAAACATGACCAGATGATAATTTAATTGAAGCGCAGTGATTGAAACACTTGCCCTACTACTGACTCTAATCACTATTTCTCGCTTCTAAAGTAACCTACTCTTGGCCAAGACTTGACTCTAGGTGCAAATATAGGAAGAAGCACCTAAATCCAAGATGCAAGATGTAGAGAACACACCAATGGGATAGGATGTTTTATAAACATAAAGCTCCATAGTTCCTTTGCCATCTTCTAGGCTATTGAGGCTCCCAGCACAATTCCTTATTTAATACTCTTATTGTATTGGAAACTCTTTCCTCTGCCAACATAAGTATTGGATGCCACGCCCCTCCCACTGACCTTGGGAACACTAGGTATCCTCTTTTTAGTGTTATCCTTCTTAGTTCCATTAATTGAAAGACTCAACACCTCAAGGACAACCTCTAAGATCCCATCGATTCCTTGAGGAATGAGAACTTTTCTCAAGCCTTGAATTCAATGGGTTATCTTAGTATTAATAAACATGGTCATCTTAACAACAGTAATTATGAGAGCAAATATCATCATTCAAGAATAATATAATTGCAAAAAATAAGCAAGATTATTGGTTTGGTTGTTAATGTTGTTACCAAATGATTATGGACTTTAAACCATATGGTCCCCTACTAGATTTTTCAAATCTCACACTCCTTTGGGTGGGAGATAGAAATCCCAATGGAAAAATTTTCTAGTAGGTGATTGGAGTCTTTATTAGGTACAAGATACTTCTCACATACAGTTCTTGGCATGATAGTCCGAATGAGTGACAACTCTTTTTAATACATCTCATACACAGTCTAATCTTACACTTTGGCTCCAGCCCAATGAAACCTCACACATATAGTTCATGGCATTGTGGGTTCATTTAAGTTTCACATCGATTGACAACTCACCAGATTTGTAACGTTACTGGTGGCCATTAAGCTTTTAAGGTGAAGTATCCTATGAATGTCGCATCTAAATGCACTTGAAGCTCTAAATGTTCCATTGCAATGTGACTTTATAAATGTAATGATATCACATGCTAAGACTACACCAAGATCTAAGCTTAGTGGAGGGCCACGATGAAATAATTTCGCCTTTACAACTTAATGTTGACGAGGAAGTTTTCCGCCCATGTATTGGTTTTCTTTTCACTTTGCACATTAGCCATTTTATATTCACATATCTCATACATGCAGAAAAACATAAGACATAAATAACATAGATGAGTATGGATTTTCTAAATTTAATTGTAGCCAACAATCAGATTGCGCACACATGTGTGAAGCCCTATACTATTACAAGTCTTTTCAAAATTTTCTTTATTGGTCTTGGATTCCTTTTTCTTCATGGGCTTACCACACTTGGACCATTGAACGGACTCCAACTCTTGACCTCGAATGACCACCAACTCCTTGGCTTCTAAGCGACCACCAACTCTTAGTCTCAGAATTACAATTACATTGTGGCATATCATGAAAAAATAATTCCTATTCTACTTTAGAAAAAAACTTGGGCTTATGGCCTTACAACCCAAGAAAAAATAATTTATACATCCAAATAAACGATAACTAAAACAATGAAATTCATTCACTTGTGTCCGAAGTCCATAGCTCATCCATATATCCATACATGTCCACACATCACATGTGTAATGAAACAAAATACTAGGAACAATCAGTTTATGACTTACGCATCTCATGTCTTAATTCTCATTTGTGAAAACCCCTTTTCCAATGCTTTGAATTCGAAAAACCATGTAAACAGCACCTGTAGCCCTTCATGCGGCTACAGGAACAGCTCCCATAGCCACACGACTTAACGTGGCAGAAAACACTTCTCTATTAGTATAGCTATCATTACTGTGAAAAGCTTTAGTGCAAGCACCAGCTGTGATAATTCTAGAATATGTCGTGGCCTTGCTATGTGGCTACGAACAGCCATGCCGCACTCGAGTCTATGGCCGCAAGGCCTAAAGGTGCCGTGGCACTGCTCTCAATCTAAAATACCCACAAAATACTTTTGTAGATACATTCAAGTTTCAAAAAGATGTTTATATAATTTTCAAATGAAGAATTAACATAAATTATGAAATGAATGTATTTGGATATTTGTATACTAAGAAAAGTGGCTCTATGTTCAGTTTCACTAGGCATGGTATGCTAAAATTTTCAAATTTCAATCACTAAATAATCACATAACACAGCAGAATAAATAAAATCCCAATCGAGTCTATTTGTTTATGCATGAAATGCATAAACATAAATTTTAAATAGTTGCATGGATGATTACCTGAAATTAAATTTGTAAATTTTGTTTCCAATCTACAAGCCATGATAAAGTTTTGAGCTTTAGTTTATCTACACAAACAAACTCCACGAACTCTTTTGTGAAATTTTGTAACTCTTATGCTTGGTGAATTTCGTGAGAGAAAATTGAGAGAGACTAGTAACTAATTTCTCTCACATGCGAGTGATGGATAGTGCTTGACTAGACAATACCACTAATGAACAATACCTACTACTACTATTCATGTGGATGTGCAAGTGGTGGATAGTAACTAATTTCTCTCACATGCAAGGATAGTGCTTGACTAGACAATACCATTAATGAACAATACCTGCTACTACTATTCATGTGGATGTGTTTATAGGACTTTTCTAATGACTTATTCTTAAAACACAATTCTATTTATACACTAAGGTACTTAGGGCTTGTGGAATGGGTTTTATGCACTTTTACATGGACCTTTCAGTAACCCATGCTTTTTCACTTTTAATTATTAATCTATTTCTTAACTAAAGCCCAATTGAATTATTTTTTTCAATTTAATTAATCCCATTAATTAAATTAAAAGTCTATTATATTTCTAATTATCAATCCTCATTAATAACAAATATAATAAGTATAAAATAATTATGTTGTGTCTTGTCTCTTTAATTTAATTAATTCTATTAATTAAATTAATGGCTTTTCATATTTCTAATTAATAATTTTATTACTAACAAACATAATGAGGAATAAAATATTCTAATTTGATTTAATCCAAATGCAATCAAATTAAATCTACCGTGAGAGTTCTTAAGCCTCATCTACAAGATTTCTCAAGCCTTGTGATTACCACAATGCAAATGCCTTAAGCCATCGTCTCGTTTTTTTTGTTTGTGATTCTTTAAGTTTATCCTTAATTGACAATGAGTATAGCTGGAATAATATGCACAACACCATGCTTGTGGTCCATATCATTGCCCATCTAAGGTGAAGTAAGTAGATTATAATAAACCCTCTTGATTGTGAATACCATGTGGTATAGACCTTTTATTTTACTTTATCCTAACTAAGTAAAAGCCATAAATTTAGTTAAACTTGCAAACTCGATCATATGATCAATTGGTGTATCCCCATGAGACTATGTTTATATCAAAAATTCATTTTCAATCACACATTACCTTGGCCAAGGATTTTTATCTCATTGATTGTCAACTATATAAGACAAATGCTTTACTCACTTGCAAGAAGACAAATCCCTTATTTAGTACACACATGCCTCTATACGCAGTCGAGCAATGGCACTTTAGGCTAATAACCCTATTCTATACTAGGAGAGATATTAGTCATTAATGCTTTAATAACACATTGATTATCTTCAGCACAAGACAATCGTGTCATCTTAGGTCCAAGGTGCACACGCACTTAACACAATCATATATGAAGACATTAATAGTAAAGAGTCATGTGTCTACTTAATTCTGAGAGTTATGTTCGAATGCTCATTCTTTAATGAGGCATCTACATATTCGTATTCTCAATATCTTATACTCAATGGCTTGTCATTTACCGTACAAATACAAGATGTGCAAGTCATACCAACTCTCAAATACCATTGAGAGTACTTATAACTCACGGGCTAGTTTTAGTGATTGTATACTGCGACACCCTTGTGTCTGTATTTATAATCTCTTATGAATAAGACCTCTTAACACAATCACATAGGCACATTAACGCTTTACACTATTCAATATTTACATGCATGAAAATATTAGCAGAATATGGATAAATAATCATCAATATTTTATTAAATAATAGTGATAGCATTTACAATTAATATCCTTCAATGTATCTCTTATTGTTAATTTGGCATCAGATAGCATATCACTAACAAATTTTATAGGAATCATGGAAGCGAAACCATAAAATTATTGTAGGTATATACTGTTGATCACTAAACAAATTCTTAATTGTTTAGGTTGTTGGAGTGCATCTAATTTGAAATTGAAGTTTTAGGTGAGTTTGAGAGGATATCTTAAAGATAATTAGGATTGGCAATCCATGAAAAAACAATTAAACTAATACTTGGCATAAATCATCATATATTAAGAATCAACACAACATAAGGGACTAGAGCTCTTCACTACGAGTATCTTGTAGTTGCTAGTTGTTTGATTTGTTTCCAAGACATTAGTTAATCATTTTCCCTATACATTTCTTTTCGTAACCTTGGAGCAGCCTAATTAATATACATTTAATTATATTAATAGACACTCTCTTGTAGCCTCTCTATGAATAGGACACCCCACTTACCACTATGCACCCTTCGCATATTTATACATTCCCACACTATACAACAGTGGCCATTATAAGGTGAGCCCAAATGTTTTAGATCATACATAAAAGTGAAAACGTCTCGTCATAGTCAATTCCATTCTTTTAACAATAATCTTTTATCAAAAGTTTGACTTGGTAGCTCTTAGCCAATCTTCACATTTAATAAGATCAATTCCTCAGGTAGATCCACTAAGGTTCAGACTTGGTTCGAATACATCGAATCCATGTCAAACTACATAGCCTCCTACCACTTGGTGGAGTCTGTCCAACATTGCTTGATCATAAGTAGCAAGATGATTTGTACGATCATTATCTCCCATAACAAACAACTCTTGTCACTTCTCTAGGACATAACTATATTTCTTTAGTGCATGAGTGATTCTACTCAATGATTGCAATGGTTGCTTTGTAGAAGGTGGTTCTTGAATAGGTGCTTATCATTTGGGTTTTTTGCTTTATTGCTCATGCTCAACTTCCTTGAGTGCAAAGATCCTACTGACATTGCCTTTCCAAAAGAACTCTTCTACAAGGAACCATGCTTGATAACAAATGATAATAACAATCCTTTGATCATCAGTTAAGTAGAATTTGTATCCTACATAATCCTCGAGATATCTTGCAAAGTAACCCATAATGACCCTTACCTCAAACTTATGTATCTCACTTTTCTTAAAGTAAGTTGGACATTCTCAAATCTTAATATGGTTTAAGTTTGACTTCCTTCCATTTCACATCTCATGTAAGGTTAACGGATGGACTTTAAGTGACTTCTGTTCAAGATACGCACAATGGTACAGAGGGTATATCCCTATAATGAAATGGGAAGATTGGTATAGCTAATCATCAATCGAACCATGTCCAACAAAGTCCAATCCTTACACTTAATTATAACATTTGATTAAGGATTTGTTGGTCGTGTAAGTTGCAAAAGAATGCCATTTGTTTAAAAAAATTGACAAACTCTATGCTTGTACTTGTCAACATGATTTGATCATACTCTCTTTATATTTTTGATAGTTTGTTTCTCTATTTCGGCCTTAAACTCCTTAAACTTTTTGAAGGATTGTACTTATACTACATCAAGTATACATAATCATGTCTAGAGTAATTGTTAGTAAGGGTTATGAAGTAGTGAAATTTTCCTCTCACTCCAGTTCATTAAATAGCACATAAACTTCAATGTGGACTAGTTAACACTGATGTGGCTCTTTTGACATGCCCATCGAATGGACTCTTCTTTATCTTACTTAAGATGCATGGTTCACAAATTAGAGAAAGCTTCTTTCTTGAAAGGCCAATAAGCTTATTTGTCTCCAACTTGCTAATCCTCGCTTCTTTGATATTGCCCAATCTAAGGTGTCACAAATGCTTAGGATTTAACCCTCCCTTAGCATGTACATAGAATATGGCATTCACCACGAGTTTATCATCTAAATTCAGCTAGTAAGGTCTATTTACCAATGAGTCAGTGCTAACCAATTTATTATAGTAATAAATGTAGCACATGTTACCACTAAAAGAAAAATTCATAACTTTTTCTTTACTAGTATAGGTATAACGGTAATATTCTTTAGCCCATTTGGGAAAAAGTGACAATATCTCAAGGCCTAAACATGACTAGATGATAATTTAATTGAAGCAATCCCGATCACAATGGCAGCAGCACTTGCTCCACCTAGATCTTAATTACCACTTCTAACTGTTTAATTGAACTACTTCTAACCAAATCTTGATTAGATGTGCAAGTGTGAGAGGATGCACCTTAATCTAATATGCAAGACATGAAAGAGAAATAAATTGAACATGATGTTTCATAAACATAAGGCTCATCACCTCTGGTGCTATCTTTCAGGTTATTGAGGCACTTGGTACAGTTCCTCTTCTAGTGCCCCTTGTTGTCATGGAAACACTTCCCTTTGCCAATATGAGCATTGGATCTCATGCTTCTCCCATAGGTCTTAGGAACATAAGGTTTCTTTCTATTAGTCCTGCCCTCTTTAATCTCACTAACCAAGCGACTAAATGCTTCAAAGACAACCTCTTTTCTACGGGATGGGGTGATAGCTTCCAAGATTTTGATTCTTTCAAGAATGAGAACACTTTTCACAATTTGAAGTCAAGTACTTGGTCCTAGTCAACATAATGGTCTCAATCAATATAAAGAGAGCATACACCATAATTTAAGAATAATATAACTACAAAAAATAAGCAAGGTTATTTAGTTGCTTGTTAAATGTTGTTACCAAACGATTATGGACTTTAGATCATACAAACTCTCAGTAGATTTTTTTAATCTTACACTGCCTCAGATAGGACATGAAAATTCCATTATAAAACTTTTCTAATAGGTGATTGGGGTCTTCACTTTTTTTAATCTTACACTTTCATGTACTCTAAGCTATGCTCATTGCTAGTTAAGAATTAAATTAAAGAGTCACACATATAAGATTGGGATGTGTTGTGATTGTTAAATTGGTGGGTTCATTGTGGCATGGTAGCCATGATTGGAAAGGTTCATGGTAATCAAAATCACAATCATGCTCTCCCTAAGAATTCAAGTGTACAGTCATCAAAATGCTCAATTTTTAAACACATGTCAACATCAAGGGGGTACTTAGATACATCAAACACATTAAATATTACCCCATGGCCTCCTAAGCTTAATGTTAACTTCATACCTATATGGCATGGTAGTCACGAGCAGAAAGATTAATTGTGATTCAAATTACTTTATGTTAATTAGGTTATGAGATGGGTCATGGGTTTGACGTTACCTATGTCCTATTAGCTATACTTTTTGCTAATTAATAATGAACCTAAAGAGTTACACACATAAGATTTGGATGTGTTGTGAGTTTTAAATTGGTGGGTTGAATAATATATGTAGTTGTAATTGGATTGGACTAAATAAATTGCTATGGTACTTGTTAATGATGAAATTATTAATAAAAGCACAATGGAAAATTTAATTTTATTAATTAGATTAGTTAAATTAAATTAGTTAGGACACAAATAGGCTTTAATTATTAATGAATCCTCTTTCATCTCTCTTTGGTCACAAAATCCTGTCAGCCTAAAGGTGTTTATGTTAGAGCTTCGCAAAAGGAGTTTTGTGAAGTGTAAGAGAACCTTACAAGCAACCCAATCATGTAGATAATCTAGAGGTCAAGGTTTGAGAGCTACAACTCAAAAGATCACGCACAAGAAGTTAGGAAACATATTAAAGGTGCAGTTTTTATCCTTGTGCTTGTTTGATTTATATCTTGCATGTAATGCAACAAAAATTGATGGGGTTTGTTTTATTATGTTCCGTTGTGTGTATATCATTATTTTATGTGATAAAGTATTGATTGTTACGACCAACCCCTAAGAAATCCAACAAGCTCTTCCTTTTTCCCTGGTGGTTCATTCGACTTTTCTCCCACACATATCTTTGGCCCTCTATCTTGCACCTAGACTTCACTTTTCTTAGCACCTACTTCATCACTAGACTTGTTAGTAAAGTAATTAAGCTCAAGTAGCATTAAAACATCTTCTTTCTTCTTTTGTGTGTGAGTGATTATAGGTGTGAGTACATAAAAATGTCACCTTTTCCACCCTAACATATAATGTCAAACTACTCTGTTTTATGTCTATTATAGACTTCATGGTGGCTAAAGACAATACTTTGCTCCTTTTACCTTTTAAGTCTAGAACAATAAAATCCATAGGAACAATAAGATCAATCACCTTCACCAAGACATCCTCAAAAAGTCTAAGTGGCCTTGCCACTAATCTATTTGCCAACTTTATTTTCATGCATGTAGGCTTCATAGATTTATACTGAGCATTTGAAAGTAGAAAAGGATGTCACATTTATACTAGCACTTAAATTATATAAAACATTATCAAATAAAGTGCTTCCTATAGTGCAAGAGATCAAAAAACTCCTTGAGTCCTTTAGTTTTGGTGGTAACACATTTTTGTCATCCCAGTTGCCTTCCAAGTTTCTTAATTTCCTCTTCCTACTTATCACACCTTTTAGGCACTTAACCATACTTAGGTTATTTTTGATTTCTGCCACTAAAGAAGCATTTATATTTAGTCTTTCAATATCATTAAAAAACTTGCTCATTTACCCTTGCCAGTATGAACCTTTGTGGATATGGGATTTTTAGCTTATATGGCAGTGTTGTACTTTCCTATTTTGTTTCCTTAGATTGTGCCTTGTCTACTTTTTTCATTTCTCCTTGGGTAGCAACTAGTGTATCCTCATTTCTCATTTTACTTTTTATTTCCTATGCACTTTTCACATGCTCATTTGGGTTGTTTTTAGTAGTGTTAGATAATATACTTATTGGCTTATTTGCTATCTCCTTTGCCAATTGCCTAATCTGTATCTCTATGTTTTGGATGAAGGACTATTGGTTTTGCAAGAGAATGTTAGTTCTATTCATATAGTCTCGCACATTGTTTTTAGATGGCTTATCATCTCATTAGTTGACTTTGCAAGACCACCTACAATATCCTCAAGTGAGTGCTTTTTCTCCTGTCGCTAGTAAGGTGTTTAGAAGCTTGGTGGATTCTGAGACTTTTCCAAGGGAAATTTTGGATGGTTCCTCCAACTTGGATTGTAGGTGTTTGCATATGGGTTGTTGTCTTGTGCTCCTGCATTATGTGCATAATTCCCCTGTTGCCTTAGCCCATTACCTGTTCCTTCTCCTCTTCACTCATTACCTGTTCACTAAATTTACTTCATGCACACAGGCAACCCTGTGTGAAGTGGATCTCTCAGATGGCCATTGGTAAGTATTAGATGTCATCTCCTTTATCAAATCCCATGTATCTTCTGGCAACTTGTTCATCAAAGCTCCCCTTACAGTTGCATCTAAGATAGTATGTAGCTGACCAGATATACCATTATAGAAAGTTTGTACGTGCATCTAGGTGGATATCTATACTGCAAGCACTTTCTGAGAAGCTCCTTAAATCTTTCCCAGACTTCTGGTAGGGTCTCAGACTTTAATTATTTGAACATTCCAATTTCTAGTCTGAGTTGTGCAATTTTCGTTGGTGGGAAGTATTTAGCTAAACATTTCTTTACCATATCCTATCAGGTGACTATGCTTCGAGGTAGTAGTGATTGAAGCCATTGTTGAGCCCTATCCTTGAGAGAAAAAGGAAACAATCTCAATTTGATGGCATTGTCAAAGACCCTATTAAATTTAATAGTGTCACATAATTCTAGCAAAAAAGTAACCTGTGCATTAGGATCTTCATGTGGGGCTCCACCAAATTAGTTCAGTTGCAGCATATTAATTAGTGCAGGTTTTAGCTTGAAGTTGTTAGCATTCATCGGTGATCTTACAATTCCAGTCATATTGAGTTCATCACTAGTTGAACATATTCTCTTATAGCTCGTTCGTTAGGTGGAGAAGAAAGTTCCCATAGTGGTGGGTTATTTTTTGCCATTTTTGTTCACGTTGGAAAAGAGCTCTACGAATATAAAGAGCTCATTTAATTTTTAGGTCTAAATCAAAATCGACGCTTTTACTTCTATCCATACAATTATTTCCAAAAACAAGAATTCAACCCACAAAGTAATAATGTAACCAGAAAAGCGAAAAGAGAATTAGAGAAAGAACAGATAAAGAGAGAAACAAAAGAAAATATTATGGCCTAATCTAGTAGTCCTTCAAAGTGTTCAATAGCGCTCAATGCCCTCCCTGATAACGATAACAAAATTTGATGTGTCATCATCATACTAAAATTTAAATTTTTAAGGAACCGATACTATGGTGAGTATAAGTATTGTTCCCATGAAGAGGGGTTTTATGTCTATTGATTTAATAAAGTTCTTATTTGTTAGGCTTCCAAATTGCAGCGAAAGATAACCTTAATTAAATAAAAGCAATCACTTAAAACAAAGCACATATGACAAAAGTGATAGAGTATTAGTAGTTAAAGCGTCTAGACACTTTTGTTGTGTTAGTTTTCTATATATGCTAGTTATGTTAATTATTAGTTTAATTGCGCTAGTTATGGATTGTTAATACTAAAGTCTATTGGATATTCTCTCAAATTCTCCTATAACTTTAACTTAAAATTCTTGGGGGTTTTCCTTAGCTAAGATAAGTCAAGAATTAAGTTTGGTAATTAACAATGTTTGACTATATTAATTCCATGATTTTACTCTTATTATTCTCACATAATTAAGGTTCACAATTGTATGTCTAATGCGTAAGTTTCATTTCAATTATTCCTCGAATAGCCACAGATTAATTAGTGGATCTTTTAATTACTATTCAAAACAACAATCACAAATAACTATGCAAGGAAAATCAATCACAACTCATGTATATATATATTTTACCAATCTCAAAGACTAGCGACTAGAAAGAAATTTAGAAACTCATATTAAATTCAAGCAAAACCAATTCTAAATTGTTTAGCATTCAAACAATCATGAATACAATAAAAGGAGCCTAGCAAAACTTAGCCTATATGTTCCCCATTATGTGGGAGAATGAACTCTCTTCAACTTTTGATGTGGATTCTTCCTTCTCCAACCTCTCAATCTTGAATTCCTATGTTTCTGAGTATTTAAAAAAGTAAAACTAAGCCCAACCTCCTCTCCAAGACATGGAGAACATGTATTTATACTTGCATAATGCCTAGGGTTCATGTAAGAATGGAAAAAAGATGAAAAAGCCCTTAAAAATCCATGCAGGATCATGCCCTAAACTATTGTTGCGTTGACTCTCATGGCCGCAAGGTTATGTATTGTGGTCATCCTTCTCTTCTTGCACTCGTGAACCGGAAAGTGATAATTATTTAAAGTTGGTAATTGTGTTCTGCAGTCGCACTAGCCATCTCGCAATCATGGGTCCTTATGCTCAGTCGTGCCTCTCGTTTATGGAATTTCTAGAATGTTTCACCTCCCCATTCTACTACCGCGACCAGTTGTCCCATGACCACAAGCTTCCCTTCCATGACTGTGACCAAAAAATTATGAAAATTCTAGAGAGTGTCGTAGTTTCATCTCGTACTTGCATCTCCACATTTCATGGTTACGATGCTATCCTATAATCATAAAATTGTATTTTAAGTGTAGAAAACATCTAAAATTAAGAATTAACCTCATATCTACACTTCTACACCTCAAAAACATCATGTTTAATATAATTCATATATGATAACATATTTTCTCTATTTTAACTTACATGCATGGATAATTTAAGTACACAAGGGGTACCAGTGTATACTGAGAGTACCTCATATCATGATGTGTACTCCCATTCCAAAAATTATGATACATATTCACCAAAAGTACATTCATGTGCACAAATTGGTACAAAATAGAGAGCCATATCAATTCCACAAGTCCTAAACATTGGTGCAAAGGAGTAACGATTACATATAAGCTACATTAAGATAAATACCTAATGCATGGCATGTTATAAATATAACAAAAAGTGTTGCCACTGAATGTAGCACGCATGAAAATAGGAATGCATGTTAACTACCTTAATACCTTGCATTGACATATACCATTTCAAGGGTGTGAGAAAGAGGATCAGCTAGTACTAGTTCACATGGTCTTCCAATATAGTTGCGGAAATTTCATCTTAGAATTGCCTCTGTGCTTCGATATCATTTTCAATTGGATGGTTTCAATGATAGAACGTGCAGAAGTCAAGCTTAATCTTTTTCTCAGGCACGTTGAAGATTCAATCGCCTGCACTATGCTTGTAAACAAAGTTGTGCAATGCATAGCATGCTATAATGAGGAACACTTGATTTTGCAACATGTAGCTTAGCATTCCCTAAGCTAAAATGGGAAGCCTTTTTTCAACAATCTGAAACACCTCTCAATGTACTTAAAACATTCTCTAGGGTTATATTAAGGAGCTAAAACAGGGGGCCTATGGTTAAACCATTCTTTGGGGCCACTATACATACATGCTATGCCACAGAACTTCTCAAGCTGGTATCTCTTACCACGACATAGTGTCAAGAAGTACATATTTAGCGATAATGTACGAAAATGTAGCGATTAGGAGGGTGGATTAGCTTTAGTGCGATAATGTTTAGCGTGTTTGGTACAAGGTGGATGTGATAATTGATTATCTCAAGAGAGTGTTGGAAGTAATCTATAGTATCGTGCAAATTCCAAAAGTATGATTGAACAATAGCAGCTCCTTTTGCGACATCACATATGAAGAATAGGAATGGGGGGAGGAGGCTACGAGTACACAAGAAATCAACTAATGTATTAAAACAGGGCCTCATCATCCACACATTGTAGTAGGACTGGCCATCAAGCCTTGTCATGATCTCACTTAGCCTTGCCTTTGTAAGGTGGACATGTTACATGTGACTCGTAACAATGGTCTACACTGAGGTTTTACCATGTCATTTAAGAATTCTATCATGTAGTTTGGGTCTTTTCCATGCAACCTAAGGGACCTAAGACTACCCTTGCTTTTGTATTAATGTCCTACTCCATGTTTGAATCCTCCCCCTTTCTATGGAAAGTCGAAATGGAGAGTAACTCGTCACATGAACACCAACAAATGGTGAGTAAAGCCGAAGTATGTCCAAAGATTATATTATGGCATTGTGTAGCATGAAAAAAGTTAAAGAAAAAGAGATTGCAGTATTATGTTCAACAATATAGGTAGCTTAAAGCATCAAACTCAACACCAACAACACTAGAAATCCAATAACTTTAAATAACATGGAAAGGGCACTACGATCTGTTGAAATGAGTCCTTGTCACATGCATGTAATTCTCACATGTGCTGAATACAACATAGTATACAACTTAAAGACGGTTTGAACTATGATAAATTAGGTGGGAGCATAATATACTACTTGCAATAGGATGAAGGTTGTAGTGGTGCAATAAGTGTCACAGCCTAAGTAAGAAATCCATCCTCTCAATGTTCGTCTCTTACCCCTGCCACATAAGCTATAAGATTGGAAGGCCCTGTATGCTCAACTTTTACTGTGGAATATCTATCATACACAGGACCTACATGCATTGTAGAATCTCCTCATTGGCTTCAAACCTCTCTCAGAGGTTGCGGCCAATGGTGAGGGAGTCTACCTTGTCAATGACTCTTGTATGTGATCTACTCGACATCGTTGTAGAGTAGAGAGGACACAACCAAGTGCAGTAACTAACGGATTGAACTATATAGTGTGTGTGCCTCTAAATGAAGTAGACATCTCACTGACGTCTGTGTCCATCTTGTCCTTTTCCCTCGACTGTTTGACCCTAATCCTACCTAAGTGTTGGGAGTTAATCCCTTAATCTTGTAGAGGAGGTTGTGGATTAGTTGAGGACCTCCCCAAGCTAGTCGTAGCTATATTGTACACCTACATTTTAGTACACAAGCGGTAATGTGGCAGTTTGCTATGAAATAGTGCAATGCCCTCCATTATCTGTTGAACTTGTGTTGGAAGGAACGTGTTAGTTACATATTATTTGCATCACATCCATCTATAGAACTGAATACATTAGCCACAGGAAAGAGGTTGCTACATGTGAGATGAAAAAGAATCTTACTAAATTTGAAAAGAAGAGAATCTATTACTAGCAATTGGATAGCACATCTCCCAAGTACACGTGGTGCATAACATGTTAGATAAGTTATTTGGCCACATTCATAGTACACTTACTTGTTGGTAATCCGTAGCCACTTACGACTTAGGCACCAAACCTTTGATTAGCTAATGGTACTGCTTCCAAAGTGCTTGACTTTGGCTTTGGTTTGTCATCAAGCTTCTTAAGTCGTAGTAAATTTTGGGGTTAGCATGCAATTTTAAGATTGAGCACTAAAGTATGGGCTTACTTTTTCATCATGTTCCTACTCATCATACATGACTTTCAAAAATATCTCCTTTATATGGTAATTCAAGTCACTTTTCTGTGCTTGCATGACTCCGTGATAGTCTTTCTTTTCGCATTACTCATATGCTCATGAAACCTCATAATGTAGACCAAAAGACCACAGTAAGCTAACAAATTGACAAAGCTCATAGAAAAACTTATAGTGTATGCAAAAAGTACCTTAGTCAACAAACAATAACACAAATTTCCTAGTGAGACTAATGGGAGGTTGACTTACAAAAATGGTTCATCAATTCACACCCATCCAAAATCAGTGCAATGTGCATAATATATAACTTATAGATTGAAATGAAGTCTAAAATTGGCTCCTTATAGTTTCAAAATCAATCCCAACTTTTCCATACTATTTTCACCTTCAATTCAAGTTCACGTAAGGTTAGCACATCAACACAATCCAATAAATTAATTAAGTGTGAAGACGCAATTTGTGTCAAAGTGCATAATATTGCCTAATATATTCACTATAAACACATGCAACTAGCTGTTTAGTTCAAAAAGAAGACACTAACAAATAATGAACATTTCTACTAACCTTTGAATTTTGCACACTTTCAATATGGAGAAGTTGTCTCCTACGCTTAACTCCATGCCTCATTCTGTCATCATTGCAAGCTATGACATATGTTTAAATTAGGCATCTTTGTATAATATATCTGTAGGCTGAGGTGTAGTGACTCCACATCAACACTTACAATGCCCTAATTGAGGGTTCAATAGAAGAGGGTAAAAGATACATAAATACTAGATGAAAGTAAGGACAAAACTCAACTTTTGCACCAAACACTCACCTTTTACTAAATGCAATGTTAGAACGATGATAGCATGGCCAATGTAAGTCCTCCTCAATAAATTGAGTTAGGTTTAAGGTGTCAACAAGGAGGAAATCAAAATCAGGGATGTACTTAAGATTGGTTTGAATGTGTAATTAACAAAGCCAACAATTAATTAGGAGAGGATTATGTAATGATTAGAGGGAAAAGGTTTTGTCATTTGAGAGAATATGTTCTTCTTTCCCCATTCGACAATAGAAATGCATAACAATCAATTCATTAGCCCAACAACCTATTGCCATAGGGCATGATTTAGAAAAATGTTTGATAATCTAATTTCTTGAGCCGTATATTGTACTGACCAAACATTCACTTTGGTTTCGATCAAATTTTTTTGTGCTAAAATACTTATCTAAACATAGCATAGATGTGTCAATGGATAGGATATTATGATCTTATAGCCATAAAATATATTTTACACCTATACCTAATATAAAATGACTTATCTATAATCATTTAGATTTATAGTATGGGAATTAGCCTTATCCATACTAGTGGATGCCCATGGATATTCAGACCGAACATTTACTCATTTCTACTTATGTAGATTTGAATGTATCTGCCTTTTAAGCATAATTTTGGGTATTTATACAAGAAAGAAGATAATATCCCTTAAAACCACATATCCCTTTGTCATGTTGTACCTTTTATGAATGAACTTAGTACAAAATGACCATTACCTAAGTCATGGTTAACCACACCTCGTATCCCTATACTAGGTTTTTAAGAGGCTCTCCTTAGTATTAAAATTGGATAGTTTGAGAAAGGTAGGCCAGGTATGATTACTCTAGCTTACAACTCAAGTTTGTCTATAGCTCGAGAATCACCTCCGTTATGATGATTTATTAGAAAGTAGTAAAGTTAGATATCATGTATTGTCAACTATTAGCTTGCTTCCTACCTCTGAAACATTAAGCATCACAACAGTTTCTTTATCTATATATTTGTAGTTTTCAAGTGTAAAAGAAATTCATTCTAGTCTCAACTTCAGTCTTCCTTATTCTCAAGATGTCGAACATTTCCTCCAATAGTCAAACTCCTCAAATTAAAACCACCTCAAGTTGTTGCATGGCGCTTGACCTCTCTCACTCACTATTTGCTCATGCCTTTAATGTTTTCCCAGTCCTTAAACTTGATTACTAATGCTCTATGAATGCTCTTTCCAAGAGATTAAACTTTGACTCCATCTTTGTTAAGAAAATTAAGTCACTACAACAGAAAGCAAAGGTAGCCACGAAAGAATTAGATGAATGTTGCCTCATGTACCATACCTTAGACAAGTCCTATCAAGGCCCATTTCTAACTACACTGGTCTAGTTGAGCAAACATGCATGTATCATTACTCTCTAACTCATTACAATCACCATGAATCTCCTATTGATTTGTTGGTTAATAAGGAGGTCAAGCTTTCCATCAAAGGTGCAAGAGGGAAAATACAATTGTTCTAAAGCTTTCACCAGAACTTTGATGAAGAGGAGTATAAAAAGCTACCATTGGAGTTTTGCAAGTTGTATGAGCTAAATGTTGGACCAAAGAATGGTTACCCTAAAACTGACCTAAAAAGGTTGGATTGGAAGATTAATTAGGCACCTTTCTTATTTTTTAATTTACTAATTTTGATGGGGCTGCAAGTGAGGGTACGATGCTCTTAATAATTCAAAAGTAGTTTTCAGTGAGGTTTAATGAAGATGATGCATGGTATTTGTGTATCCTAATTGCCTTTTTATCTTTTCTTTCACCACTCCACTTCCAACCTTTTGTCTTTTCTTTCACCCTTTTCTTTTTCATGTTTTCCTTATTCCAATTGACTTAGAAGTTTCTAATTACTTGGTCATCTTTTTTCCCCTTTTTTTTTTCTTTTATTGTGGTCGATAAACTTCACTTTATGAATTTATAGCTAGCAAATGCAGCCACCCATCTTTAGAGTCCTTTTCTAATGCTTGTAAGATTCTTAGTTCTATTCATATTGTTATTTTTGGGAAGTCTAGTTGCCACTTAATCACACACCAAAAGGGCATATTATCATTTTTGCCTAATAAAGTAGATTAGTCTTATGTTTTTCCTATTTTAAGTTGTACAGTAACACTATTAATACTTTTAGGAATTTGTTTAACCCAAATAACCCCCACTTATTTCACTGCTAAGCTAGTTTTTTGATTCTAGCTTAAGAGTTTTAGGTGGAGGCCATTACCAACTTGTGTTTTTATCACCTCTATACTTTTAAATAACACAGAAGCCAACCTCTTCTATTTTTAACCTCATAATGGGGTTAGGCACTTGAAAGGTCTGCAATAGCAACAAAGGCCAGATTAGGGAGTTCTCTTGTACCTTAGTGGCTCCCACTTGAATAGAAATTGAACATTCTTAAATGACCTACTTATGAAAGGTAGGGTCATTTATTAATAAAAATTAACATTTAGAAATCGAGTAAATTTTCTATAAATTTGAGAATAGATTCTTGTCTTGGTGTGCTGCACTATGTCTGCCAAAGCCTTAAAGAATTGGTGCTTTGTGACAATATAAGTACCTCGTGGAGCTTCAACACTTTTGTTACCCCGCCTCTTTATATTGCTACTAAATTAATGCGTATTATTATTATTTTTCAAAAGGTTGTAATGGAACACCTCTTCAAGTCTAAAGCTTCTCATCAATGATGACTTCTCCAAATGAAATGAAAACATTTAGAGGTTGCTAAGGTTGAGACTTCTCATGCTTCTCCTGTGGTTCTTCTTTCGAACTCAGCCTACTTAAAGACCAAGAAACTTTAGAAAAGTGCTAATAGCCCTCATGTTGTCTACCTGGGTACTACACAAGGATCTTCCTCTTAAGTTCTCTTTTCTGTCTACAATTACTTGTTATCCTATAGCCTTTTTTTCATCGAGGGTGAGAACCTAGTTAGAACTCCAATCTCTTGTTTCACAGCTAGGACTTCTCTTATATAAAACCTTTACCTAATTTGGAACTTTCTACTTAACAAGATAGGGAGTTCACAAGCATAGCTTCCAATGGGGACATAATATCTCCCACAATCCTTTATTCTTATCTAATAAGCACCATCTTTACGTTATTCTTTTTTTATTTTATTTTACTCAATTATCTCTTTTTCTAAAACGTCATCTAGACGAATGAACTAACTAATTGCATGCATTCAAGTAATATATAATCCTTAACTAAGACTTGCCAAAGGGTTGCTACCCTTTAGTCTAATAACATTAATTTAATGTCTCAAATTAAGGCCCTCAAGGCTAAAATTTCCAATTCTATATAAGGCAGACTCCACCTAGGTTTGAGAGCAAGCACACCCTTTTCATTTTAAATGCAAAAACCTAAAATTTGAGTATTTTCCTTGAAAAAGTTGTACGTAGTTAACTAGAAGTCTACCTGTACTAATGCTCACGTGTCTACCTCTATTAAGTTCCCCTTTACCAATGAGGGGAAAGAATTTTTGGCATCCTTTCAAGAGGGGCCATTAAAAATGGCAAAAGTTAGATGATTTTATGAATGAGCTAGTCTGCTTGTTGTTACTTTCATGACCCCAATAGCTGACATGACCATATGGTAAAGCAAGATTTGTTATGGCACATCTTGATCTTATCTCCCTTGATTGCTATGTAAGTTTTAAGACATTCCTCCAAATAATTTTTTTGACTCTAACCATGAAACAGATCATAAAGATGATGAACAACTTGGTTAGGGTCTTCCCTTAAGCATTTTGTTTCCTTGTAGATAATTAATAAAGCTACTAATTAGGATAGGACATTCTTTCTCATTGCTTTATTTTGACATGTAGTAGAAGCATGGAAGTGAAGGGAGGAGAAAGCACCATAATTAGGCAAGAAAGTTATAGAATTGAAGCTCTACAATTCAAAGAGGAAAAACCAAATCATAGAATCAGTCATCCATTTATTCTTTTGTAAGGTACAATACATATATGTTATTGCTACATTGGCTAACTTCCTTGATTAGTTATCAACTACTCCTAAGTATATAGTTAATTAACCACTTAATGTACACTAAAAAAAAATCAAATCCTGTAGCTCTAGCTTATCCATTCGAGGCACAAAGTAGCCATCCAATAGTTCGCTTCAGAATATGTCTAGGTTGTCACCTCCTTCCCTTTCTTGTTTGTTTTATATTTCTAATGCTACTTCCTTTATTTCTCTATTTGATGCCTTTGGGTTCATTTCTTGCACATTTTGACACCCTCCTCAAGATGAGTTTGTATTTTGTCCACATTCATCTTGGCAAGCAATTTATTAAACTGTGCGATATTAAGTCCTTTGGTGAGAATGTCTCCAGGTTGCTCAGTTGTCTTGATATGTCTTACTTTAATTGCTCCCAATTGAACCTTTTCTCTAATGAAGTGTAGGTCTAAGTCGAAGTGTTTAGTTCTCTCATGGTAGGTAGGATTCTTAGTTATTTACACGGTACTCAAGTTATCACAATAAACTATAATGGACTTAGGACATTCAACTCTTAGTTCTATCATCAAGTTTTGAATCTAAGACACCTCAAAAATACAAGAAGTTGGCCCTATACTCTACCTCTATGGAGCTCCTAGCTACCACACTTTCCTTCTTTGATCTCCAACTTATCAAAGATCTACCAAGTGCAACACAATACCATTTGATTGACCTTCTAGTGTCACAACATGCTCTCTAATCACTGTCCAAGTAGGCTTCTACCTTGACACCCTCTGATTTATTCATGAAGATCACTCTTTCTAGTGTGCATTTGAGATACCTCAAAAGTCTATTGGTTGCCTTAAGATGGCTCGTCCTAGGGCTGCTCATAAATTGTGAAAGAACTTGCACTACACAGGTTATATTAGACCTTGTGAATGTAAGATAAATTAGCTTTCCTACAAGTTTTCTGTAGTAGGTTCCATCCTTTAAAATGTCTTGATCCTCCTTGGAAATTTATGACTACAATCCATGGGTGTGTTGGCTGGCCATGCACCCATCAATCTGTATGTATCCAATAAGTCTAAGACATACTTTCGTTGGCATAGATATAGTCCCCCCTTAGACCTTGCTATTTCTATACCAAGAAATTACCTTGTTAGCTTAAGATCTCTCAACTTGAACTTAGAATTAAAATACTCAACCACCTTGTTCAGTTTAGCTGAGCTTTTGCTTCCAACAACTAAATTATCCACATAAACCAACAGGGCCACTTTATTTTCATGTTCTAATCCTTTAATGAATAATCAAATTGATTGCACAAAACCATGTTGACATAGTACCTTTGAAAACTTCACATTCCATTGCTTTAAGGCCTGCTTAAGACCATACAAGGCTTTTTCTTGGTTGCACACGAGCCTTTACCCTTTATTCTATAATCTCTCTTCACCGCATATCCTTGCAGTATTTTTCATGTACACTTCTTCCTCAAGGTCATCATTAAGAAATGCATGTTAATGTCCAATTGTTAAAGATGTCGTCAATAGGTTGCAACTAAGGAAAAGAACAATCTGGCAATTGCTTGCTTAACTATAGGATTGAAGGTTTCTTGATAATCAAATCCCTCCAGTTGACTATATCCCTTTGCAACAAGCCTTATTTTATTCCTTTCAACCCTTCCATCTGGCCTAAGCTTTGTTTTATACATCCACTTAGATCCAATCACATATGACCTTAGGTAGCAAAGCAATCTCTTATGTCTTGTTGTTTTTTAAGGCTTGCAGCTTTTCCAACATGGCCTTCCTTAAATGTGTTTAGTTTGCAGCTTTGACATACGAGCTTAATTCTTATATGGTGTCTAGGGATGCTAGGTAACACATATAGGTTTGTGAGAGTTTAGTTGAGCTAAGGTAGTTGGAAATAGGATAGAAGCAACTACTTGTTGCAGCAGGTCAATTAAGGCCATGTTAATAAATGTCAAGATATTTAGGAATTCTTCTAGTTCTAAGCGATCTTCTAGGTAACGTTAGATGGTTTTCATCAAGTGGCTGAGCTTGGGAAGGTTGCGTTTAGGTGCATCGGCTTGTGTAGGTTGATGAAGATGCATCAGCGTGTGTGCTTGAGATGATGCATGATTAGGACCATCACTAACAGGCTTATCAAGTGAACTATGTCTAGAGGACCCTCAACTATTATGCACATCAGTTAATAGATGTTTAGGAACACTAGGTACAACAGGTGACTCATTTGACAAATTAGGAACATTAAGCAACTCGTGGAAGTGTTTGTCAAATGGGAAATCATGTTCGTGAAACATAACATCCCTAAAATAGAATGCTTCTTGAGAGTCATGATCTAACAACTTTTATGCTTTCATACCAATTGGATACCGTATAAAAGTGTGCCTTCTAGCTCTTGAATCAAGTTTGGATATATTTCTTTAAGTGTAGAAGCAAATGCTAGACAGCTAAAGACACTAAGATGTTGATAGTCGAGTGGTTTGTTAAAAACTAATTCAAAGGGTGACTTATAGCCAAGAATTCTTGTGGAAAATTTGTTAATAATATAGGTTGCATATAAAACAGCATTACCCTAGAACTTGTTGGGATTGGAGGCTTGAAAAAGGAGTGCTCTAATAGTGGCAACGACATGTTGATAATTCCTTTCAACCACAGCATTCTGCTGTGGACTTTCTCCATAAGAATATTGGTGTGTTATCCGATACTCAAAAGGAAGTGAGGTGTAATTCAAGGGCATTATCAATTCTTATGGTCAAGTTTTTCTTATAAAATTGAGCATGGATCAGATTATAAAAAGAATGTAGTAGGAAAGCAACTTCATTTTTTTTTATCTCATAAGGTATGTCTAAGTAGAATGAGTAAAATCGTCCATAATAGTTAAGAAAAAATGGTATTCATGTAGTGGAATAAGGTTCCCATACGTCCACATGTATAAGTTCAAAAGGTTTGGTAGTAGCTCTTTCATGTTTAGGGAAAGGAATCATTCTCTATTTTGCTTAAGGACAAGTTTGACAAACCTTGTGAGGCTTGACATTAACATAAGGGTGAGTGGAGTGAATGATCTTAGTTATTTGGTGAGAACCTAATCTAAAGTGCTTCAAAAGTATCTTGAGGTGATGCCTTTGTGGCTTGACTATAGTGTTAGCTTGTAAACTAACATAACTTCCCTTTTGATGCAAAATGTAGAGATTTTGAGATTCTTTAGCAAGTCCAATCCTCGTTTGTGGTGAGTGCACCTGAATGTGACATAAATTAGAATCAAATATAAGAGAGTAGTAATGAGACTTGGCAATGACAGAAATCAAATTGAACTTAAAGGATGGTACATGAAGGACATTGCTGAATGCAAAGGAATTTGATATCACTACAGTCCCTATATTTTGGATAGGAACTTTAGATGTATCTGGGAGTTTAACATATTGATCAAACACTAGAAAAAAAGACTTGAAAAGAACACTAGAACAACATATATGATCAAAAGCCACACTATCAATAATCCAATAGGCTAATCCTAAGGGTGATTGTCCATTACATGCAATATTAGTCTTAGCACTAAAGGATGATAATGAAATAGAAGGATACTTATCATGAGGCTAAGGCATAGGTATGCCTGCAAAATTGGAGTAAGAAGGATGAGAATTATCAGGTTTCTAGTTCATGGTTAGCTTACGCTAATTCTATAAACTTCCACTATTGGATTCAACCTTATTATGAGACTCTAGTAGCCTTAATAATTTCTTGATCTGTTCCTTTATTAGCTTCAGACCATCTCTTTTCTCCTCTATTATAACATTTTCTCCACTTAGTGCAGAGGTAGAAGTTTGATTAGCCATTGGATGAGTGTGAGGTCCCTAAACTCCCCTTCCTTTGTCCTTAGTAAACTTAATGTTGGGTGGAAAGCTAATGATTGATAACATTAGTAAAATAAGACTTTATGTGAATAAATTTATGTTTAAATTGTATTATTCAGTTCAAATTATCAATCAAAATAAAGAAATTTACCTATCTTAGGTGTTGCAGTGGTTGTAGAATGAAAATAAGTGAAAGAGAAGAGGAATAAACTCAACCAAATGTACTAAACCAAGGAAATACAAGTTCATGACCTAATACAGTGCTTGAATGAAGGCTAGAAATCCTCAACAATTGCTTATGTGAATTGCCAGTAAGAGGGTAGGTGAAGACCAATCAGATCTGCCACCTATCATCTCCTCATTGCCTAGGTGACACCTAGGTAATGGCCAAACTTTGGCCTGTTGACCAGGTGACAAAAGAGTGACGGCCATCACTTACTTCATCGCTTATAAACTATCACTTGCTTTGTCTAGGTGACAGTTCATTTCTCTTCACCTAACCCTCGGACCAATGATAAAAAATTAATGAAAATTGCAACTAATTAAGGAATTTGGGTGGTAGAACTTCAAACTTATAAATAGGAAGGAGCTCTACAAGCCAAATCATCCATCCATAGCTTAGAATTCTTTTAGGGATCATGATCTATCATTGTAATATTAGTTTAGAGTAAGTAGGAGATTTGAGAATGAGTGCGGTGCTCTCACAAAATAAAAGGCATGATTTGGAGGTGAGGAATCGCTACAGAAAGAAAGCCAACAAGCGATGAGTATTTATCCTTTGTTTCCCTAATTCTTAATGTATGGGCTTATTAAGCTAAACAAGTAGGAACTTTTTATGTTATCATTTTAATGTAATTGTCTTTTCTTATTTATTTGTTATTAATTCTCTTATTCTTCTTCTTATTTTCTCCCTCTTCTAATTCTTCACCTTCTTTTGATTTGTTACCTAACTTCTTGTTATAATGGAAGTAAAGTCCTTTATTCGCTACAAAATATAGTGTTCAACTTGTTCTTCTTCTTTATTTTTATTTTCCTTCCACCTAATTTATGGTTATAGTGGGAGTGAATCCATAAGTTAGGGTAACTGATTACAATTGTAATCGTAGAATTATAACAAGAGTGAAGGTTTTATGTTCACAAAGAATAAATTATTAACCTATTGTTTATATTCTCGATTGAGTTAACTCCATAAATGATTGGATTAATTCAATTGAAACTTAGTATAACTTGGGAAAGTGTACTAAGTAATTAAGAGATTAATAATCCCAAAATAAAAAATTAAAGATTGATAATTAATTAGAGGATAATGAAAGTTCTTATATATTTTGCATGATGATTGCCATTAGCCTTTGCTTGTCATTACTACCTTACTTATCTCATTTAATCTACTTAGTTAAAGTTACTTTATTGTTCACTGAATTATTATCAAATTCAAATGGATTTTATTTAATCAGAACACAATATTATTGAAAACAACACTTTTACTCCCTATAGATATAATGACAGTTACTCTCCTGTATTACTTGTGCGATCGTTGTATACTTGAAAATTAAATTCGCCCGCATCTATGATCCTGTAGCATTTATCCCTTGAATGATCCCTTTTTTTCACAGTGAGAGCACACCAAATCCTACTTCCCATTCTTGTCAGATTGAGATGTGTAGCCCTTTGTGCCTTCTCAACAGCAATGACATTGTACCTCTACTTTAGCAACTAAGATCTATCAGTTAAGTAAGTGGCATTTACTTTATCTGTTTCTAACATATGAATGAAATCTTGGAAACAACCATCATTCCATTTGCCACACTTGCAATGAGAAGGGGGTCTATGTTATTTAAGTTCTTCCCAAATAGTTATTAATTTAGTAAAATAAGCATCCATAGACGTAGTTCCTTGAGTAATTGTGTAACTGACCTTCCAACCTACACACTTCATTGTTATCAGGTTGTGAAAACCTCTTGTTCAGGGTTTGCCATATTTAGGATGTAAACTTCATGTAGAAAACAGTTATTGCTAGCATAGGACTCATGGATTTGAGGAGCCATGCTACAAGCAAATCATTACACCCTATCCAAGTTTGGTGAAAGGGATCATTAAGGGCTGGCTCTCTTAGGCTTCCATCAATAAATCCCATGTTGTTCCTAATTGACAAGGCAAGAGTAAAAGTACAACTTTAAGTTGCAAAGTTTGAACCTTTTAGCTCAAGTTGAGTTATGATTGCGTTGCGATAACTACTAGGGTTTATGAAGTAAGGAGAATTTTTATCATCAATTGAAATGTTGGAGTTGTTTCAGTTGATAAGGTTGATGGATCTTAAGGAGGAGGAATCCATGGCAAAGGAAAAAGTTTTGATGTAGAGGTAAAGAAAGATTGATTAAGAATCCTAACTAAAGATGCACACAGAATCCCTTTTTATGGCTTTGGTACCATGTTGACATGTAGTAGAAGCATGAAAGTGAAGGGAGGAGAAAGTGCCATAATCAGCCAAGAAAGTTATAGAATTGAAGCTCTAAAATTCAAAGAGAAAAAACCGAATCACAAGATCAGTTATCCATTTATTCTTCTAAAAGGCACAATACATATATGTTACTGTTACATTAGCTAACTTCCTTGATCAATTATCAACTACACCTAAGTCTAAGATTAATAAACTACTTAATGTACACTTAAAAAAAAAATCAAATCTTTCAATCCATCGAAGGCACAAAGTAGCCATCCAATAGTTTGCTTCAAAATCTATCCAAGTTATCACCTTTCTTCCCTTTCTTATCTGTTTTTGATTTTTGATGCAACTTCGTTTGTTTGTCTGTTTGATACCTCTTAGTTCATTTCTTGCGCATTTTGACACCTTATCACCTTTACCTTTCTTATCTCCTTACAAACATTGTTATCTTTATTTGAATGGGAATTCTTATTTTTTGGCTTATTTTGCTATATGATTCCTTAGTTTTTATTCTAGTTGTTTATTTTATTCATTCAGTATCCTTTAGCCATGTTTGGATTATATTCATTGCCCCAAAAAATTTTGGCATCTTACAGACTAAACATTGTTTTTAAGGTGTATCACCTTTGTATGGGCTGTATTTGTCACCCTTATGATACTTTGACATTCGATACCTTGAAAATTTTTAAGGTGTATCACCCATGCTTAATTTGAGTTTTGGCCTTGATGAGACTTTAGCATTTCATTCCTTAAAATTTTTTTGGATGTGTCACTTGTACTTAGGCTATATTTGTTACCACCACAAAAATTTGCTATCTTACGCCTTCAAAATTATGTAGGATGTATCACCTGTGCTAGAGTAGCATTTAACACACTTATAAGACACATAAATGTCAACAAACATTACTTTCCAACTTTGGGGTGGTAGTTTTGCCTTATCTTCTAACTTGTAGCCTCTCCAAGGACCTCTGCTATCTTATATGGTCCTTTTTACTTGGGTTTTAACTTAGTTATTAGCTTTATTGCTTTCACCTTTCTTGAGACAATCTCAACTTTTTGGAAACTTCTTTATCTTACTTTTTGTGTAAGAGCATTGAAATCCTCAACTTGCATTTCATGTGTCTTAGCTAAGACATTTGCCTTATTTCCTCCACTAAATCCTATTCTACTTTTTTCAAATACTAATTTTTCTTTGCCTTAAGTTTTAATTTGGTGGGTTTTTACACCTATTTCTAATGGAATTATAGCCTATACACCATAAAATAGGCTATATGGTGTCTTCCCTAATGTTGTTATTAAGGTTGTAAGATGAGACAATAGCACACCTAAAAGCTCCTCAATCTAATTTCCACCTAGTAGCTCCTCAAACCAATTTCCATTGGCCTTTCTTGCTTTATCTTTAACTCTTGAACTCTTGCTCTATTGATGACTTTTTCATAATCCAAATGTATCCTTAAGAATATGCAAACATATGGAGATTATTCATGAAATCTGATCTTGAAAGAAAGATTTTTGATTACCAGGGTATTATGGAAAGTGGAAGATCACAAATCCATCATACCATGTGTTTCAATGTGGCAAGTACCAAACTCAAGTATTTAGGATAAAATCAACCAAATTTACTTGCATCTTTAACCTATCATCAAGGCTGATACATATGAATTATTATGGATAACTAAAGGTGGGAATTGAAAGCTCAAATTATAAATTTAAAGAACACATTAATAAAGGTTGAAAGAATTTTTAATAAACATATTTAGAAATAAAGGTCTTGTGGATAATTTGTTGAGAAAACTAGAAGATTGATTGATTCTTCAATATTCTTAAGAGAGGAAACTCATGTTTAACATCTGAATTAAGACTAAGAAAGAGTATTGATCAAGACAAAGGTCAGGGACTTGTTGCCCAGGAGAGCTACGCGATAAATGCGTCAAAGAAGTTAAGGGGCAAAAGGTGGCGTAGGCAAGTACAAATTTACTAGGATGACTAGCTTATACTAACCATTGTTTACCAACTATGATAGTGAAATTTTCTAAGTGTGGCCCACAGACTTAAGAGGGTTATCTTCGAACTATGTAAACAATTCTTGGTGCTCTCTTTTCCTTTTGCAATGTGCATGTGTGTGTTGCATTAATTGTTTGAAAATCTTCAATGGGTGATGATGAGACTATGGTTGTTTGTAACACCAAATTAAGGAACATTAGCAATTAGGAATATCAATTAGAGAAAAAGTATTCAGAGACAACGTTAGTGAGAAAAAAGTTGAGTTAATTTCTTAAATACATCACTCTAAAGGTCATTGTAATAGAAGTGGCAAGAGATGCCGCAACAATGTGGTTCAACAAACTAATGGGATCATTGCAGGCCTACAAAATGAACTTTGCACAAGCCAAGAAGGATTAAGGGATGGCACTGTCGACGTCCACTGTCAATCGTAATCTTGATGACTATGATGAGGAGCATGAAGACGCTGATAATGAAATAACGTATAAAACTAGAAGATTTGCAAATGTCCTAAGGAAAAGTAAAACATATTCCAATATGCCTAACAACAAATTCAGAAAGGAGGCACCTACAAAGAATCTAAAGAAATTGCAAGAGCTTAAGGTTCAATAGGGTAGAAAAGGGATCAAATGCTAAGACTACAAAGGATGTGGTCACATTCAATCAAAATGAGCCAGTATACAGAATAAGCAACAAAATCCCTAGCTACTAAATAGAGTCATGACAGATTCGAAGAGAGCTATGAAGAGGATAATGTGCGTGCTAGTAATTGTGTAGCTTTTAGCTTAGTCTCATAAAAGAACTAGGGAATTGTTGCATCTGATGTTATAAAATTTTTTGTATGATCTAATGTTTCTGATTATAGTAATAGCAACAATGAGAGATTGTCTATAAAAAATACTAGTGATCAACTAAAGGTTGGTTGAGAAACTATCTGCTACTAGCAATAGCAACAAGAAGTTTGACTAGGAAAACGATGTGTTAAATAAGGAAGGAAATGATGCATGAACTTCACATGTAAAACTATTGGAGGGTTTTCATAATTTAGAGGTGTCCTATTAATAGTTGCAATGGGAAGTAGAATAGTCTATTATAGCATTGAATCAATCAAATACTGAAAACAAAATTGAAGAACATCCTTACTATAGGAAAGTTATTCAAAAATCACTATGGACTTGGATACATTGTCAAAGCCTATTCGTGTAAGTCTAGAGGCTAGGTGGTGCAATTTGTGGAAGAGATCATACCTATTCCACAAAATGTTACAACTTTATCCAAAACCAAAAATAAAAACCATTTACTAAGAAGCAAAAGAAACGTCCTTGTACTTATTGTCATTTCGAACGCATGAAGTGAGGTAAGTCTATTCCAAACAAGTATTTTTCAAGTAGACATGGGTTCAAAAGTCAGAGAAAAGTAATATATTGACAATGGGTGTCCTTGACATATGACTGAGGACAAGAAATTCTTGTGTAATGATGAATCCTACTTCGATGGAATCATGACATTTAGTGTGGCTACAAAATCAAAGTAATTAGTGAAGGAGTACTGAGCGTAGAATGAGTACCAAGCCTAAAGAACATACTAAGCATTGAGAATTTGAAGGTGAATCTATTAAGCATCACCTGGCTATGAGATCGCAGTCTAGATGTTAGAGTCATCAACTTCCTCTCATAGACCTGGTTGGACCAATAAACATTAGGCTATGGAGGTAAACAATACATCTTTCTATGTGTTAATAATTACTTAAAGTAATACTTAGATTAATTTTCTTATGAACAAATCTAATGCATTTGAAGCTTTTCGAAAATCATGCACTAGAATTCTTACAAAAATGATGTATGTTAGAGGATTTGTTTCAGTATGAAGTGACAATAACAAGGAGTTCAAGAATCAAAACTTTACTAATTTTTGTGACTCTTTTAGAATCTTATATGAGTTTTCTTCCCCTAAAACTCCACTATAAAATGGGATGGTGGAAACAAAGAACCATACAATGTAAGAGATTGCTAGGACGATTCTAAACGCTAAGGGAATGCATATGGGATGGTGGGCTAAGGCCATTACGACTGCATATTACATCATTAATAAGGTCTGCCTCTACCCAGTAATGAGAAAGACACCCTACATACAAGATGAATAAACATGATAGCAAGTGCTATATATATTGAATAAACATGATCATCGTTAAAAGTTTGGTGGAAAATAAGATGAAGGAAATTTTTCAAGGTATTTTACCATGAGCAAAGCCTAACAAGTATACAATAAAATAACAAATACTGTGATAGAGTTTATCAATGTGCTAGTTGATGATGTGGAGAATATAAAGACCACACTATAGGAACCACTAGAATAGGACTTAGAAAAAGAGGATTAAATGATGCCGGGTACTAGAGTAACCTAAAATATGTTAACAAATGCTCCAACATAAGATGGAACAATTAGTAGTGATTCAACTAGAGAGACCAACATTCCTAAAGGTTCCAATGGGGTCAAAAGGAATAATCCACTAAAGCTGTAATTGGGAACCCAATTGATGAAAGGAATCGAAGCATCGTAGAGTCAACTGTGGGGAGTTATATATATGCTTTATTTTGTCTATTTAGCCTAAAACTATTAAAGAAGTTTTAATTGATATATTTTGGGGTGCATCTCAACTTTAGCAAAATAATGTATGGGAATTGGTAGAAAGACCAAAGGAGTGAACAGGATTGGAACAAATTGGGTTTACAAGAATAAAAATGATGAACATGATAGCATTACTAGGAACAAGGTGAGACGTGGTATGAGATTACACTCATATAGAAGGAATTAACTAACAAGACTTTTGCACCGCTAGCCTGACTATAATCAATGAAATTATTGTTAGTTGTGGTATATAGTTTGGACTTCAAAGTATGCCAAATTGATGTTAAAAACCCCTTCGTAAATCATTACTTGAATGAAGAAATCTATGTTAAGTAGCTGAAAGAATTTGAAGATCCACCTTTTCTAAACTACATCTAAAGACTAAAGAAAATACCATAAGGCTTAAAATAGGCCCCTAGTGCTTGTGGAAGAGATTATCCAAATATTTTTTGCAATAAGGCCACCAACTAAGGGAAGCAAACGAGACTTAATTCATCAGGAAAGATAAGAAGAACATTATTGTAGCACAAGTCTACATAGATGATATTGTTTTTAGAGCTACTTCATCTAATTTACTTATTGAATGTGTTCCTTGTATGTAAAATGATTTTGAGATGAGCTTGATGGGAGAAGTCAATTATGTTCTAGGCTTACAAGTAATCCCATTATAAGTATACTAAAAACCTAGTGAAGAAGTTTGGCCTAAAGACTACAATGTGTGTTAGAACACTGTTTACAATTAATGGCAAGCTAACTAGAGATGATGTTAGAAAGGCTATGGATCCTAGTCTTAAGGACTCTTATATTTGACATTCCCAATAGAGTGTATGCGTTATATAATAGTAACACCTATGGAGTACTATTTGAATGTAGCAAAATGGATCATACGATAGGTTAATGGTATAGTTGATTGTGTTCTTTTTTACGATAAATGTTACAATATGGGGCTTTCTATTATACAATAATGTTGATTAGGCAGGGGTTGTTGATGACAAAAAGAGTACCACTAACGATTTATTTTTTATGAGCAACAATTTAGTATCTTGATATAGTAAGAAGCAGAATTGTATTTCCCTATCAACCATTGAAGCAGTTTACATAGCTGCAAGTTGTTGTTCACAATTCTATGGATGTTGTAAATGATTTTATATTATAGGTTGCAACAGGTAGTATTTAAGGTACTTCATGTCAATATGAGTACTATCATTATTTTTAAAAATCCTATGCAACACTTGAGAACCAAGCATATAGACATTTGTTACAACTTTATTCGAGAATAGGTAGAGAAGAAAATTGATGTGGTGGATTATATTCTAATAGATTGTTAGTATGATGACCAGCTCACCAAAGCCTTGGATGTCACAATGTTTGAGACACTAAGGAGGTGTCAACCTGGTTCACTAAGACTATTTTTCTATCTATTTATTTTCCTTGTATTTTTTATGTTTTTGTAAATAATTATTTTATAAGAAAAATTTTAATAACATATAGAAGAAGAAGGACAAACGATGGATTCATCACAATAGTTGGATGATGATCAATTTTAACAACAAAACTTATTGATATGACAAGACGGGATTTCAAATTTATATGGCAAGTTCAAAATTTGACACTACCATTATTAACCATACTATGTACTAGCAGTGAGATCAAATCAAAGTCTAAACTTTCCATCTACCAGTCAATTTTTGAGATTCTACGTCAAGATCATTATTGTAGCACAAGTCTACATAGATGACATTGTTTTTAGAGCTACTTATCTAATTTGCTTAATGAATTTGTGCCTTGTATGTAGAATGATTTTGAGATGAGCTTACAAGCAAACTCAATTATTTTGTAGGCTTACAAGTCAAACAAATCAATGATAGAATTTTCATATCCCATTATAAGTACACCAAAAACTTGGTAAAGAATTTTAGCCTAGAGTCTGAAAAGCGAGTTAGATTGCCTTTTACAATAAACGACAAGCTAACTAGAGAAGATGTTAGAAAGGCCATAGATTGTAGTCATAATCTTAATTAAGAACAATAGAAGGACTCTCATAACTAACATTCCCAATAGATCGGAAGTATGTGCTATATAAAGGTAACAACTATGGAGTCTTGTTTGAATGTAGCAAAATAGATCATATGATAGGTCAGTGGTATAGTTGATTATGTTCTTTTTTATGACAAATGTTACAATATGGGGCTTCTAGAATACAGTATTGCTGATTAGGCAGGGGATGTTGACAGAAAGAGTACCACCAATGGCTGTTTCTTTATGAGCAACAATTTAGTATCTTGATACAGTAAAAAATAGAACTGTATGTGTCTATCAACCATTGAAGCAAATTACATAGCTACAAGTAGTTGTTCACAATTCTATAGATGTGGTAAATGTTGTTAGATTATGGGTTGCAATAAGTAGTATTTAAGGTACTTCATGACAATATGAGTGCTATCAATATTTATGAAAACCCTATGCAACATTTGGGAACCAAGAATATGGACACTTGGCACAACTTTATTCAAGAATAGGTGGAGAAGAAAATTGATGTGCCGGATTATGTTCCAATAGATTTTTAGTATGATGACTAGCTCACCAAAGTCTTGGATGTCACAATGTTTGAGACACTAAGGAGGCGTCAACCTACTTCACTAAGACTATTTTTCTATCTATTTATTTTCCTAGTATTTTTATGTTTTTGTAAATAATTATTTTACAAGAAAAGTTTTAATAACATATAGAAGGAAAAGGATGAATGATGGATTCACCACAGCAATTAGATGATGATCAATTTTGGCAACAAAACTTGCTAATATAGCAAGGGTGGATTTCAAATTTATAAGGCAAGTTTGAAATTTACCACTACCATTATTAACCATACTATGTACTAGCAGTGAGATCAAACTAAAATCCAAACTTTCCATTTACTAGTCAATTTCTAAGATTTTATGTCAAAATTGGTTACCATGTTCCTTGTATCAACATTGTAAAAGACAACTATAAAAGTGGGGTATGTTTTTTTATTTCAAATCTCATATTCAAAAATCCTCCCTTTTCGAAGTTCCTAGATATTTTCTTGGGCATAATGATAGGAAGTTCTTCTTCTTCAAACAATATTGAAAGATCTACTTGTGATGTTTTCTTGTCATTGGAAATTGCCTGAATAGCAATGGTCATGTGTGAACCAACTATCGATATACCATTACTCACCCTTGTACCACCTAACCAAATGATTTTCTTGATGAAACAGAAAGGGTAATGGCAAAGAGGAAGTGCGAGGACTAGAAGTTGGGAAGCTAGATCTCTAATTCCAACAACCACGACCGTTGATGCATTAGCAGTTAAAACACTAGTTGAGATAGATACACTAGATGTTGGATTCGCAAAGAAGTTCAGTAGGAGACTTCACTTACCATTTGTAGACTTAGATTCAAATGAAGATTAATCTTTTGTCTAATTCCCTCTACACCTTCCAATCTTGGAAGGGAACAATCAAAAATCAAAATTGAAAGGGCAACAAAAGAACATCATAAACATAAACATAGCCAAATCACTACCAAGCAGGCTTGTCATACAAACATTTTGAAGATGGAGCTAGGTGTATGTCAAAGGTTGTTTGACACATGTGTGAAGGGAAAAGATACGAATTAGCATATACCTGAACGTAACAAAAATCTACTTGCACAAATCGTATAGGAAATGACTCCAATGTGATGGTTATTGATGATTTTCAATGAATAATAGCCACAACTAACATGCCACCCTAGTTGATACATCATAAATTACCTAAGATTGCTTGGAATAACACAATTTGAAAAATTAAAAAAAATTAAGAACTCTCAAGATTCAAGGAAAAGAAAATATTGTGTTCAACAATCAGGATACAAAAAGTTGTAAATAAATATCTGAGGGTCCCTTTATACAGTGTTCAAGAATCCTAGCTAGTTGTGCTCCAAGTGGTTCTCAAATAAATTTGGAGCCTCATGAGATCGATATGGCCTTCTCATGATCAATCCAAATGTTAATCTAGTAATACATATCGTAAAAATAGAACATGGCTCATCTTCAAGTATGTCAATCACAATTGGTGTGATCAAGTGTTTTGCATGGTCGTAATTCTAGAAATTCTAGAATTAGCTGGCTGTCAATCAAACACTCCGTTGGATTGATCGGTTCTAGCTTTAGATCGCATCATATGTCCTCTGATATCCCTTAGGTAATCCAGCTTACCTTTGATGCCGCATCATTCCCTTCTCTAGAAAAGGAATTTTCCTTAATTCAAGTTCTTCATCTTCGCATACATTAAAAGGACATAAATCAAACACATTAAAGGTAGCAATAATTCCAAACTCATCAAGCACTTGCAACTTGTAAATACTAATTAATCCTCTCCATAACTTGAAATGGTCCATCCCCTTTAGGAATTAATTTTGAGTTCCTTTATTTAGGAAACCTCTCTTTGCACATGTAAACCTAGACCTAGTCTCCGAGCTCTAAGATGACCTTCTTACACCTTTTCTTTGCTTCTTATGTGTATTGCTTATTTTTTCTTTCAATGTTTTAATGCACCAGCTCATGTAACTACTTCACAAACTTTGCCTTGTGCTCCTTATCTATACTAATTTTCCCATTACATGGTAATGGTAGTAAATCCAAGGAGGGTTAGTAGATTAAAACCATAAACTACCTCAAATGGAAACATGTGTGTAGCTGAGTTTACACTTCTATTATATGCAAATTTAACATGTGATAAACACTACTCCAAGTTTTAATATTCCTCTTAATCAATACTTGTAACAAGGTAATTAAAGTCTTATTCATTGCTTCAATTTGCCCATCCATTTGTGGATGACTTGTGGTAAAAAAAATAATAACAGTTCCTAGCTTACACGATAAAGTCTTTAGAAAATAACTCAGAAACTTAACATCTCTATCTAAAACGACTGTCCTAGGCATTCCATGCAATTAAGTACTTTTTGAAAAATAAATTAGCAATATGTGTAGCATCGTCAATTTTATTATATGCAATGAAGTGTGCCTTCTTTGAAAATCTATCTACAACTATGAATATATTGTTCATATTTGTCCTAGTTCATAGTAATCCCAACATGAAGCCTATTTAGATGTCCTTCCATGGCATGTCCCAAATGAGTAATGGTGAGTATAGCTTATGTAGTTGAACTCTTGACTTGGTCCCTTTGCATTTGACCACTTTTTGATGATCCTCTCCATGTCTCTTTACACATGTGGCCAATAGCAGTGTTCCTACAAGACAGATATCATCTTGGTGACACTAAATTGTCCCATTAACCTTTCATTATGTCCTTCCCTAACAAGTAATTCATGTAACAAACATCAAGGAATACAAAACTCATCCATATGAAACAAATAACGATCATGCTAGAAATATTTATCATGTGTTCCATTCTTAGCGAACTCATATGTACGACCAAAATCCTTATCTTTTTCATACAATCCCTTAATATGCTAAAGTCCCAACAACCTAGCATTTAATGTAGTAAGCAATGTATCTTGCCTAGACAATGCATCCACCAGTACTTTCTTTACACTCTTTTTATGCTTAATGACATATGACAAAGTATCAATAAGGGATACCCACTTGATGTGTCTTTGGTTCAACTTACCTTAACTCTTGTGATACTTCAAAGAAACATGTTCGGCATGAACAACAAACTTCTTAGGCTTGAAGTAATGCTGCCATATTGCCAAAGCTCTCACCAATCATCTCCTTATCATAGATAGGACAGCTCAGCTTGGCCCCATTTAATTTCTCATTGAAATATGCAGTAAGCCTCCTCTCTTGCATAAGTACAACTCTAATACCTACACCAGACACATCACATTCAAGCTCAAAAGTTTTATTAAAATCTAGTAATGATAAAATAGGAGCATTAGTAAGCTTATTCTTAATTTGTAAAATGCTTATTGTTGCACTTCTCCTTAATCAAAAACTTTCATTTTTAATGACTGTAGTTAGAGGCTCTATAATAGTGCTGACGTCACATACAAACCTCCTGTAAGAACTCATAAGTCTATGAAAACTTCATACATCTAAAATAGTTTAGGGGATCGACTATTCTCATATAACTTTCACCTTATTCTCATCAACTAGAATAACTTGTATTCTTACAACGAACACAAGAAACACACAATGGTCTACGCAAATAGTGCACTTCTTTGAATTAGAATTCAATTGTTCTTTACATAGGGTCTCAAATATACATTTAAAATGCATGGCATGTTCATCAATGGACCTATTATAAAGTAATACTGCATCAAAATACACCACAACAAATTTACATATAAAAGCATATAAAACATGGCTCATAAGTCTTGTACTAGAAGCATTTGTTAAACCGAATGAGATGACTAACCATTTATACAATCTAAACTAATTTTCTAATGTTTTCTTCCATTCATCATCTTCTTTTACATGAATTTAATGATAGCCACTCTTATGATCTACTTGTGAAAACACTATGGTACCTAGTAATTCATCAAGCATATTATGAAGCCTAGAAATAGAATAGGGATTCTTTACTATAATGGCATTCATTGCTCTACAATCCACATGCATCCTATAAGACCTATCTTCCTTAAGCACAAGTAACACTAGGACAACACAAGGGCTTTTGCTTTCTCAAACCCATCCTTTTTGCATCAACTCCTCCTTTTGCCTTTGGATTTCCTTAGTTTCCTACAGGTTTGTTCAGTTGGCTAGTTGGTTAGTTATTGCTGCACTTGGCACAAATCTATTTGGTATTTAATTCAATGAATTGGTGGCAACCCACTTGGTAATTCCTATGGAAATACATCTTGGAAATCCTGTAAAATAAAAATAACAATCTCCAAGAGGGAAGATGTGACCTCTTTAGATAAGATGTGAAGTTCTTTATACATGAGTAATACATTGTCTCTCTTATTTCTTATAGCTACTCTCACATCCTTTATCCTCTTTTTTTGTCCTTTCTTCTGTTCGCTCCCTTTTCCCCTTCTCTCATCTACTCTTACTCTTTCTTTCGCTCAACTTTTTCATTTTTTTTTCTCAAACTCTTGACTTATATTACTTCTGTAAATACCTTTGATCTTTGTGGACTTCCTTTGGAGTGAGTGGCACTAAAGTGATTTTCTGGTTATTGTGATAAAATATGTACCTATTCACCTTACCATGGAATGTAACATTCTTAACATACTATCAAGGCCTTCTTAGCAAAATGTGACTAGATTTCAAAGGTATAAAGTCACATAACACTTCTTTGTTATACTTACCAATCTCAAATAGAAGTAAGACTTGTCTTGTCACCTTTACCTCACCATTATTATTTAACTACTACAATTTGTATGGTCATGCATAATCTCTAAATGGTAGTGCACACCAATCTACTAACATGATACTAGCAACATCAATACAACTCCCACCATCTACAATTAGACTACTGATTTTACCCTTACTTTAACATCTCGTGTGAAAGATATTCTCACATTGCTCTTCAAATCCTTCTTCCTTGGCTTTTGTTTAAGGTTTACATCATGACCAAACTCACATTTCAAATTCCCATACAAACTCCCTTATCACCATAGGTCAACACCTCTTCCTACAGTGGCATCTCATCCTCATTACTATTCATCTCCTGATCTGTCATTATTTCTCCCTTACCCATTAATACCATAGTCCTCCTATTTGGACTTTGGGTATTAATGTGCTCCCTTCCTTGGCATTTAAAACATATAATACCTTTGTTATGTATAGTAGAAGTACTTAGGTTAGCATTAGGTACCTTAGAGGTTTTGGCCTTCAGCATGGCTTTTGGTTTGACTACTCGAGTATGGGCGGCAGATTACTTCTCCTTACACCTACTGAATGGTTGTGCAGTGGTACTCGATAGCTATTGTCTACCTCTCCTCTTAAACTATTTCTCAACCTTGATGACTTGGTCCACCAATTCCTCCATGTCCTCATAACAGTGTAGCTGAGCAATGTCCTTATTTAATCCTCCCATTAACTTAACTATAGTGGCCTTTTGATCCTCCATTATATCAGTTTTCATTAAAGCCATTTCCATGCCCTTGAAATAGCCCTCAACACCTGTTTCTTTATGTTAAGGTCTGCAATCTACAGTGCAAGTCCCTACGGTAGTGACTCAATACAAATATCTTCCTCATCAATACCTTTAGCGAACTCTATGTCTCAATAGGATGTTAACCTACCCTTCATTGACTAAGACAAACTTGGTCCCACTATGTAGTCAATAAATTCTACTACAACTACTTTTACCTTTTATGCTTTATTAGTGGCAGTCAAAGACAAGCTTTAGCCATCTCTCCCACTCAAATTAAGCATTAGGATTTGACTTTCCTAGGAATGCCGATATGGAATATAGGTATGGTAAGCTTCACTTCTCTAGGAATTTCATCCTTCTCATCCCTCCTTTGCCTATTCAGCCTCCTAGGACTATCAAATCCCTCTAACTTGTCAAGATAATCAAGTTATCATCACTAACATACTTTCCCTATGAGGCTATCACACAAAATGTCCCCTCCTAGGTACTGACTCCTCTCGAGGTATAGGACTCCGTCATGTAGACACCAAGAATGCCTCTAAGTTTTTTAAATAGCAATTGACATTGGCCAACGTATTTATAAGTTTCTTCATGTTGAAGGTATTATCTCTAATCGCTGATTCTCCAGACATTTGATAAGTTGTGCAATATAGAGAGCAAAGGAAAATGTGAATGTGTGTCTTAGTGTCCTCGCACCTCACAAGATGTAATCACTCTTGTTTAACCTCTCACTCATATATCACATAATTAACCTCTCAATTAATGCACTTACCAACTCAAATCTTGCATTCGGCTCGTAAACTTCTATTAGTTCTTGGAAATTCAAACAACATATCTGATGGTTGGTGTGCAAGTGTGTGAAAGGGTGCAATTACAGGTTTGGGACCAATTCAGATGTAGATCGATCAATCTAGAAGTGCAAACATAGTGCCAAGTCGATCTAGACATAATCAGACCGATCCTAGATAGAAAAGAGGGTTGGCAATCAATCCAAAAGTAAATGGGATAGATTTGGAATAAAACATAAGATCGCAATCGACCTAGGGCAAATCATGATTGATCAGACTCAAAGTAGATCATTCAAAGACTACCTAAATAGGGCATGTAATTGAACTAAGGTGACGATGCGATCGATCCTAGGTCAAAATTTTCATCCAACACAATTCAATCTAGCTTAAATCTAACCTAGTTCTAAGTTTTCTTGGTTTTTCAATGTTCTTTGTGAATTAAAGAACTCGCTTAAGCAAGTTTTCACTTCCTCTTTTTTTCTTGAATTTTGTACATAGTTTTTTTTCTACCACAACTTTTTTTCCATTATTATTTTTACTTTTTATACTCCTTAAATCACAGCCAAACAAAGAAGAAAATTATGTTAGAAAATACATGAAATTCAGTGCAACTGAGTTTTATTTTATTTTTGACAAACAAGAAGATGGTGAAGAAGTGGGAAGAAGAACAAAAAGAACAAAGATAGAGTTGATACCTAGATCAATAACTAGATTAAAATTTGATATATCTAACTCTAATTTTAATTAACATATGTACAAAAGCATAAAAAACCTGAATTGACATATGCTTAAATCCAACTAAAATCTACTTGCATAAACTATGTAGGAAACAGCCTAAACGCAACAACTATCGATGAATTTCAAAGAAGGATAGTCACAACTCACATGCCACATTAGTTGATGCATCAAGAATTTTCTAAGAACACTTGAAATAACACAATTTGGAAAATTCACAAAAATTTATGAACTCTCAAAATTCAAGGAAACGAAATATAATATTCAATAAAAAAGGTGCAAAAATTTATAAGTAAATGTCTAAGAGTCCCTTTATATAGTTTTAGGGCTCCCAAAAATATGCTAAATCGTCCAAAAATAAACTAGGCATAAAAAGCCAAGAATTCTTGCTAACTTGGGCTCCAAGAGGGTCTTGGATCGATCGTTATAAGCACGATCTTGCCTTCTTGTGATCGATCTAGATGTCAATCCTTTAATCTAGATAGTAAAAATTGGACATGGCTCAACTTCAGGCATGTCCATCACAATTAGTGTGAACGATCTTGTTTGGCTTAATTGTAATACAAAAAATCTAGAACTAGATAACTGTCAATTGGCTACTCTAATAGATCGATAAGGGCTAATCAAGATCGATTGGTCTTGACCTTAGATCAATCTAGATCTTGCTCCAAAGCTCATTTCCTGCTCGTTTCACACCAAATAGATCTATGGAGGCTCTTTTGGCTCCCTAAAGCCTTCCAACATCCAAAAGCATCTTGGAATGCCTTCACAAGCATCATCATAGTTTCTTTGAGCTTCTTAGCTTAGATTGCACCACAGGTCCTCCAGTATCCCTAGAGTAATCTGGCTCAACTTTATTCCAACATCAATGCTACAATAAGGGCTATAGTAATAGAGCAGAGGATTGATAGGCAAATTTTCTTAGACATTTATTTCACTTTAATACTCCACGAACTTGGTTTGGTAATAGTTACAATAGGTTTCAAGAATTGTAACCAAGATTTAGTTTTCAATTTTTAAAACAAATTTAGTTTCTCAATTGCTAATTCAAACTTTCCATTCCATTTTTGAGTTTGTGCTAGGTGATGAGTTGTTGAGTTCTCACTAAAAAGTATCAACACTATTCCAGGTAGATATTTTACCCTCAAGAATTCAATCCAATTTTGATGAGGTTGCTGTGATTATTTCTAGTAGCCGTGTGATAAATTAGCCAAGGGAGACTTTTCTTCTAGCTAATTTCACAGTGAAGTATTATATGCTTTTCCATCTTTTGATTTACAACCTATTGCAAACTATTAACTTGTCAATTGTTGTAAAAGATGTTGTTGTCCATATATTATTTTTAAAAAGAGGCCATACGTTAATTTGAGATGACTTATCTTTGATAATGTTATAATAGAAGCAAAGTCAAGGACCATGGCTGACTACCTCCCCCTTCCTTATCTAATCACTACAATTTTTGCGATCAAGATGTTGAACAACCTGTTGAGCTATCTATTTCTTTAGTTTCAATGGAATGCACTTCCAAGGTCTTCTAGATTAGGAAGGTGAATGCCTTGAAAGGAGCTGCATGAGGTGAGGACACGCTTGTTCTTACTTCCAAGTCGTTGGATGTGGATCGTGCACATGACAACCATGTCACTCTTTCACAGGATTTAGAGCATTAGATCAACTTACTGCAAAAGAAGAGGTTCAAATTGGATGAGCAAAAAGCTACTCATAAGACACGGGTAGAGGACGATCTTCAAAGCAACTATTTCAGACGTGCATGGCAAAGGTTGGTGATGTTAGTGAGCATGTCCTTAAGATAATCTCACTCATCTAGAGGCTTAAGACACTAGATTTCATCATGGAGGCCAATCTGTAGATAGATTTGATCCTTTAGTCACTTTTGGATTCTTCTCATAGTTTATCATTAATTATCGTATAAATAACATTGAATACACATTAGCTAGGCTTCTCAAAAAGTTGGTGACTGCACAGTAAGCCATGAAGGGGAAAGGGAAGGAGGTGATTCTTGCTGCTTATAACGCCTCTGGTGTAACTAAGAAGGAAAAGACAAAGAAGAAGAAGAAGTCTACCATTCCCAAGCTCAGTGAGAGAATCAAAAAGGCCAAAGCTTCTACAAAAAAAGGAAAGTGTTTCTAATGTGACAAGATTAAGAGTACCTCAGCATTAAAAAGGTAGTAGGAGTTAAGGAACTTTTATTTATGAAACATATTTTTCCTGTAGTGTATTTTCTACTTCTTTGATTTTAAATTCTTATGCTACTTCTCACATCTGCACTGTACATCAGGATTTGGTCAAAAGTAAGACACTTAGAAAGTCTGAAATGGTGATCAAAGTGGAGAATAGAGCAAGTGTTGCAGCCACTGCAATCGGCACCACTTAAGAACAATGTTTCAATTCTGTTATTAATAAAAGAGAATTATGAATTTACTTTTAAAAGAAATGTGTGCCACATTTATTATTATAATAAATTAGTTAGCCTGGCATTTTTCATCAATTGCTTACATTATTTGAATATGGATAATAGTAATATAATCAAAACCATCTCAATTAAACATCTAACAGATAGTCTAAATTCCAAGTACTTATAGCACCTTATACTCAATCATGCCAGGGACATAAGGAATAGTAAGCTGGAAAATGATAGGCTTGTTAGCCCATTAGGAGAGGAATCTTACCCAACTTGCAAACCTTGCATCCTAAACAAAATGACTAGAAGTTTTATTTCATGAACGTGTCGAAAGGGTGGCTGTTGAGGTGTTAGTGTTAGTCCACCCTAATGTTTGTGGGCCATTTAATGAAATGAAAAAGGGAGGATTTCTCTACTTTATTACCTTTAGCTATGACTACTAATGGTTATGTGTACTAGATAAAGTACAAGGATGAATCCTTTGAACCGTCCAAGGAATTTGAGGCACAAGTAAAGAAGTAATCTAGCAAACACATCAAAGTACTATGATCAAATTGGGGAGGTGAGTTTATGAGTGCTAAGTTCCTCAAGGAGAATGGTATTATATCACAATAAACACCACCTTCAACTCCTCAATTAAATGGTGTAACTGATTATAAGAATTGAACTCTGTTGGACATAATTCAAACTATGATGAGCTCCATCAATTTACCCATATCTTTATTGGGGCATTCCCTACTTATCACAGCACATGTTTTGAATAGGACTCCCTCTAAGTCCATTCCCTCCATCCTACATGAAATGAGGTATGGAAGGAAGCTAGGCCTTAGGCATCTAAGGATCTAAAAATTTTTATCCTAGGAGGACTAAAACGTACAAAGTAGAGGCAAGGGCTGTTACAGGCCCCTTCGTAGGATATCCCAGAAATTCTATGGGATATGAGTTCTACATACCTAAAGACAATAGGATTTTCACTGGGTATCACACATGTTTTCTCGATGAAGAGTTCATTCAAGAAAGTGGTGCTAGTAGAATCATAGTGCTCAATGAAGTTGAGTGCAAAGAATAGAGTAATCAGCCTATAACAAGTGTTCTTGTTCAAAATAAACCTTGTGAGATCCAACCATTGTGATGATTAGGTAGAATCTCTCAGGTACCAAAGAGATGTGATTATGTTCTAAAGAACATATAAAAGTTGTTTGTAATGGAAGATAATGATCATGTAAATGATCTTTCTACCTATGATCAATCAACAATAGATAAGGACTTTGCTAAGTGGCTACAAGCTATGAAATCTAAGATGGAATCAATACATGTGAACTAGGTATGGACTTTATCGGATCCACCTGAGGGAGATATTCCCATCAAATGTAAGTGTGCCTATAAGAGAAAGATTGGTTCGATTAACAAGGTGGAGACCTATAAGGCTAAGCTAGCAGTGAAGTGCTATAGCCAAAAGGAAGGAATTGGCTATAAGGAAACCTTCTCAACTGTAGCCATACTGAAATTTATTTAGATTCTACTTGCAATAGCCGCCCACTTGGATTATGAGATTTAGTAGATAGATTCCAAAACTACTTACCAAAAGGGAATGCTCGAGGAGGACATGTATATAGTGCAGTCGCATAGTTTTAAACTCCATGACGAATCCCATAAAACATGAAAGTTTAAGATGTCTATTATGACCTTAAGTAAACATCAAAGAGTGTCTTCATTATGATGGTGCAATGAAATCATTTAGCTTCATCAAGAATGAAGATGAGCCCTGCATTTATAAAAGGGTTAGTAGGAGTGCAATAACATTCCTTGTGTTGTATGTGGGTGATATACTACTAATAGGGAATGATGTTGGCATGTTAAGCTCATTTAAGATATGGTTATCCAAGACCTTCTCTACAAAAGACTTAGGTAAAGTGACCTACATATTGGGCATTCACGTCTATAAAGATAGAGTGAAAAGATTGTTAAGTCACTCCTAAGCCTAGTACATAGACAAAGCATTGAAAAGGTTCAGTATGGAAGCCTCTAAAAGAATATTACAACCATTCTAGCATAGCATCCATCTCTAAAAATCCATACGCCCAAAGACAGATGACTAAAGGAGAAGAATGGAAGCCATTTCATATGCTTCAATTATAAGGAGCCTGATGTATGCAATACTATATGCGAGGTTAGATATCACAAATGCCATGTGTTACGAGTAAGGTTCATGTAATCCTAGCATAGAGCTTTAGAATATTGTCAAGTATATTCTTAAGTATTTAAAAAGGACTAAAGATATGATACTTATGTATTGAGACGATGATCCAAAAGTAGACAGATGTACCGATTCTGACTTCTAATTAGATGTGAATGATAGAAAGTCTACCTCTAGATTTGTATTTACTTTTAATGGAGGATTTTTCTATTAGAAGAGTTTCAAATAGAGTATAACTGCAAACTCCACCACTAAGGCTGAATATATCACTACATGCAATGTAAAGAAAGAGGTTGTTTGGATAAGGAAGTTCTTGATAGAACATCAGGTGGTTCTGAATCTAGATCAGCCGTTGCCACTTTATTGTGACAATTATGGTGTAATTTACACAGGCGAACAACCAAGGTCTCATCAAAAATCTAAACACATAGAGAGGTGTTGTCACATTATTTAAAAAATCATTAGAAGGTGCAACATAGTAATATAGAAAATAGTTTCAACTAATAATATAGTTAATCCACTCACCAGGCCGATGATATCTTAAGTGTAGCTAGATCGCCATCTTGAGAAGATAGGTATTAGATATCGTAGCAATTGACATTAGTAGTATTAGCATTAGAGTGCAAATGGGAGATTGTTAGTAATATACCCTCTAACATCAATAGAAAATGAGGGATAGTAGAGATGTATTTGATTGAATGTGTACTTTTACTCAGTGATCAATAAAATATTTATTTTTTTTACATCAATCTTCTTGCAAGTTTTCATGATGTAAATCTTAACTGGCTTAAATTATTGCATACGTCTATGTGTTTGAATTAAGAAGCCTTATTCATAAAGAATTATAAATATAGAAATAAGGCTCTCTTAGTACTTAATCACTAAAACTTATCCGCAAGTCACAAACACTCTAAAGGACATTAGAGAGTCCATATGACTTACACTCCTTATATTTTACAGTATCTTATCATTCAGTATGAGATAATGAGCATACATGTATGTAGGTGCACCATTAGGGAATGGAGCATTCGAAAAATGACTTGTAGAACAAAGAAAATGCATGGAGTTCACTCTTGGCTTTCAACATCCTGCATTATGATCATGTTAAGTGTCTGTGTACTTTAGACCTAAGATGACATAATTGTCTTGTGTGGATAATGGTTAACCTATCATTAAGGTGTTAAAAGCCAAATCTATCCTAGTATGGGATAGGGTAATAAGCCCAACATGCCATTATTAAAGTGCGTATAGAGGTATGTATGTGTTCAATAAGGGATTTGTCTCCTTGTAAGTGAGCAAGGCATTTGTCCTATGCAATTGGCGTTCTATAAGATAAAAGCCCTTGCCAAGGTAATGTATAATTGGAAAGGAGTTTTTGATAGGAACATTTGTCTCATGAGGAAATGCTAATTGGTAATAAGACCAAATTCGTAAGTTTAACTAAATCTATGACTCTTATTCGATTGGGACAAAGTAAGACAAAAGGTCTATAAAGTATGGTAGTCACAATCAAAAAGAATCATTGTGATCTGAATTTCTTCATCTTAGTTGGGCTATGATATGAGCTATAGGCTAGATGTTATCTATATCCTTTGAATTATACTTGTTCTCAATTAAAAATAAACGTAGCAAGTCACACATATAAGATTGGGATGTATTATAAGTGTTAAATGGATGGGTTGTAAAATTTATTTAGTTGCAAATAGATTAGACTAAATAAATTGCCATGGTACTTGTTAATGATGAAATCATTAATTAAAAGTACAATAGGGAGTTTAATTTCATTAATGAGATTAATTGAATTAAATTAATTGGACACTTTTGGGCTTTAATATTAATGAGATAAATACTTAAAGAATTTATGGATTGATTTATTAATGAAATTAATAAATAAAAGTCCATGGGTTATTTAATTAAAAGGTCCATGTAAGAGAGCAGTCTCCCTAACCTTCCTCTTTGAGTACTCTTTTGTAAAAAATTCTTGCTAGCTTAAAGTTGTTTGCATTAAAGCTTTACAAAAAAGTTTTACGGAAGTGTAGGAGGAGCTTGCAAGTATTTCAATTATGTGGACAAATAGAGGTTTAGGTTTGGACTACAACTCAAGGATCACGTTTACGTTTCTTGGAAACGTTCCAAAGGAAACCACTATACATGTGATCCTACTTAATTAATATCTTACATGTTTTGCAACAAAAACGGGTGGGATTTGTTCATATAGTTTCCACTGCAAGTACATAATGTTTTCATGATTAAAATTTTTAATTTTTATAAGCAAATCCCATGGAAATCCAACACTTTCAACCCCAGATTCGCGTAGCCCTCAAAGAAAAGAAAGAGTAGGACCAAGCCAACCTCTCTTGAGTTCTTTCTTATCAAGATTCCTTCTTGCCCAAAGTAGTTTGCATTAGAGCTTTACAAAAAGAGTTTTGTGGAGTGTAGGAGGGGCTCGTGATTAACTTAATTGTATGAACAAATTAGATGATGAGGTTTGACAAACACGACTTAAGAATCACATTCAAGTTGCTTGGAAACATTCCAAAAGTAACAACTTATGTATGTTCTTGTTTTTATGATTTCTTATGTGTTTTTATGATATTTTCATGATCAAAAGTTTTGATTTTTATGGGCATATCCAACAGTGATATTAGAACCACTATTTTTCTTGTAAACTATAAAGTTTAATATTTTTTCCATGATTTATGTTAGTTGTCATGTTAAATTCCTTTAAACATGTATATGATATATGAAAAACCTTTCAAAAGTGTTTTAGAAGTAATTGAAATCAAAAAAATTGAAAAAGAAATAAGTTTGGATCCAAAAACTATGACTTCACAGGTTCTACAACATCCGACGTCTTTCAATTGCAGATGAGAGAAGAGTTCTCGTGCTCACAACGATAAGACACAGGGGCGTTCCATCACCACAGGGTTGCACAAACCCCATGGTCTTATTTTGCAATTTCAGGAGTTCTCCCATGGTTCACATGATCGGGAGAGGTACTACAATAAAACCCTAAGTTTTCTATCATAAGCAACCTCCACAATTGCAGATAGACTGCTCACAACTACGGGAGTATTTCCTATAGTCGCGAGCGCTAAATGTGTGGAAATTTGATTTTCACATGCATGAGGAGCAATGTGAGAATATCTTCCATATGAGGTGCCAAATTTGAGGAAAGACATGTAGTTTGATTATAGATGGCAGTAGTTGTACAAATGTTGCTAGTAATAGGTTGGTGGAAAGACAATGTTTACCTTTGTGGGATCATGCTAAGCTTTACAAGCTGCAATGGTTAAATAATACTAGTAAAGTTAAATTGATGAAGTAGGTCCTTGTTGCACTTAAAATTGGGAAGTACAAGGATGAAGTATTGTGTGATATTGTTCCAATGCTAGCATGTCATATCTTGTTAGGACAACAATCTCAATACAATAATAAGCTCACATTTGGTGGAGTTACTAATAGGTGTTCCTCCCACTTTCACAACAAGATCACTACAGTACCACTCACATTGAAGGAAGTTCATGAGGGCTAAATGTACTTAGAGCAGCAGTATGCATTAGAGTTAGAAAAGAAGAAAAAGAGAAAAGAGATTGTGGAAAAAAGGTGAGACTTGAAAGGAAATTAAAATAAAGGAGAGAAAGGAAAAAGAAAGAAAAGTGTGTATGATAACGATTATGAGAGATGTGAGGATAGCTATGGATGAGAGAGTTCATTAGTATTATTGATATACAAAGAAAATTTTTTACTATTAGAAGATATCACATCATCACTCCCTAAGATTATACTGCTTGTTTTTGCAAGACTACAAGGATATGGATTACTGGAGGAGCTACCTAGTGGGTTTCTGCCCATTCAAGGCATTGAGCATCAAATTGATTTTGTGTGAGGTACAACCATTCCAAACAAACAATCTTATAGGACCAACCTTGAAGAGACTAAGGATATCTAGCAGTAAGTAGAGGAGTTGATCAAATAAGGATAAGTTTGAGAGAGCATGAGCTTGTGCATAGTTCCAATGTTGCTAGTGCAAAAGAAAGATGAATCTTGATGTATGTTCTATAATTGTAGAGCTATAAACACCATTGCAGTAAAGTAACGATATCCTCACGCCTAGATTAGATGATATGATAGATGGATTGCATGGTTTTACTTTATTTTCACAAGTAGATCTTAAAAATGGGCACCATTAAGTAAGGATGAAAAAAGGGGACGAGTGGAAAACACTGTTTAAGACTAGATTTAGGCTTTATAAGTGGTTAGTCAAGTTAGATTTACCAGGTATGAAATGCCAAAATTTTCAAATTTTAATTATAAAATAATCAAAGTATGCAGCAAAATAAATAAAATCCCAACATAGTCCACTTTCATCACGTAAAACCTGGAAATAAATAAACATAAATTTCAAGATACTTGCATGAATGATTAACTAGAAATAAATCTTATAGTTTTTATCTATGATCTACAAGTTATGACAAAATCCTAGTCTCTAATTTGTTCACACAAACAAGTTGTTGGTTACAGCTCTCCAGCAAAACTCAACAAACTCCTTCATGAAATCCTGCAACTCTTATACTTGGAGAATTCTTGAGAAAAAATTAAGGAAGGGGCTAGTAATTAATTTTCTCTCATATGCAAGTGATGAATAGTGGCCACATGAACAGTAGTGGTGGCATTATTCTTGTGAATACTGTCACTCTCTTGGAATCCTTTCCAATAATTTATTCTCAAGACAAAGTCCTATGTATACTAATATTCTTAGAGTTTGCAGAATGGGCTCCATGGGCTTTCACATGATTCTTAAAATTATCCCAAACCCATCTGCCTTTAATTACTAATATAATTAAGAATTAAAGTCCATTTGAATTATTTCATTTAATTTAATTAATTCCATTAACTAAATTAAAGCTCCATTATGTTTCTAATTAATAATCTCTATTATTAACGAACATAATAGGTACAGAATGATTATTTTGTACTTTGTCTCTTTAATTTAATTAATCCATTAATTGAATTGAAGGCTCATCACGTTTTTAATTCATGATCACATCCCTAACAAACATAATGAAGAATAAACCATTCTAATTTGGTTCAATCCAATTGCAATCAAATTAAATCTATCATAAGACTTATCAAACCTCATCTACAAGATTTCTCAAGCCTCGTGATCATCAATTTGAAAATGTCTCAAGTCATCATCTTATTCTTATGTATGTGACTTTTTGGGTTTATCCTCAGATGGCAATAATCATGACTCAAAGGATATAGATAACACCGAGCCTATGGGTCATATCCTAGCCTATCCAAAGTGAAGTGAATGCATTATAATGAATCCTCCCAATTGTTAATAGCATGCAATATAAACCTTTTATCCTACTTTGTTTCAATCGAGTGAGAGCCATGAATTTAGTCAAACTCACGAACATAGTCAAATGGCAAATTAACGTTTCCTCGTGAGACTAATGTTTCTATTAAAAACTCCTTTCTAATCACACATTACCTTAGCCAAGGATTTCTATGTTATAGAATATCAACTGCATAGAAGAAACACTTACTCACTTGCAAAAAGACAAATCCATTATTGAACACACATATTCTTCATACTCACTCAGGTAATAGCACTTTAGGCTCATGACCCTATCTCATATCAAGATAAATATTATTCCTTAATGACCTAATGACACATTAAACGTTATGCACACAAGATAACCATGTCGTCTCAAGTATAAGGTCCATGTGCACTTAACATGGTCACGAAATAAGACATTAACAGTAAAGAGTGAACTCTATGTATTTGCTTTGTTCTATAACTCATGTTAGAATACTCATTCTCCAATGAAGCTTCCACACACATGTATTCTCAGTATTGCATACTAAATGACATGACACTTACAGTATAAATACAAGGTGTGCAAGCTGTATCAACTTTCTAATATCCTTTAGAGCATTTGTGTCACAGACTGATTTTAGTGATTGTATACTAAGACAATTTTGTATCTATATACATAACCCCTAATGAACAAGACCTCTTTAAAAAACACATAAGCATATGCAACACTTTATGTCATTTAAGATTTACATCCATGAAAATACTACCCAAGTATTAATAAAATAACCATCAATATTTTATTAAATAATAACAATAACATTTACAACTAATATCGCTCAATGTATCCCTCATTGATAATTTGGTATTAAAAGACATATCACTACAAGTCAGGCCTTTTGGACTTATAAATGCACCTAATACATTTATGTGTTTGATGAACCAAGTTTTGAGTGCATTCATTGGTAATGTGCAGTTGTCTATTTTGATGTTATATTGGTCTATAGCAAGTCCATACCGAAGCATGCTATGCATTTAAATTATGTGTTTGGGGCACTATGTAAAGATAAATTGGATGCTAACCCTAAAAAGTGTACATTTTATGTTGAGCACTATGTATTCCTAGGCTTTGTTGTAAGTGCATAAGGTATATAAGGTGGGTATCTTTCATTGATACATTGCTATATGTGATTAAATATAAGAATGGTAGATAACATTGTCGTAGATGCCTTGTCATGCCATTATACACTTCTTGCCCCCTTAAATACCACGTTGCTAAGGTTGAACATATCAATGAATTATATGCTAATGATGAAGACTTTGGAAAAGTGTTTGAACTGACTAACAGGAGAGTGCATGAAAAATACTTCAAGCATGAGGGATATTTATTTTATGCTGATAAGTTGTATATTCCAAAAATGTTCCTTATGCAAGTTATTTGTTAGGGAAGCTCACAAGGTTGGATTAATAGAATACTATGGTGTCACCGAACTATCTTAATCCTGTAGGAACATTTCTTTCGCTCACACTTGAGACGAGATGTAGAAAGAGTGGTTAAAAGATGCATCAAGTGTAAAGAAATGAAATCTAGCGTACAACCACTTAGCCTTTATATGCCTTTACCTATTCCTAGCATGCTTTAGACTAATATGTTCATGGATTTCATGTTGAGATTACCTAGCAAAAGGATTTTTAAAGATTTCATATTTGTGGTAGTTGATAGAATTTAAAAAATGATGCATTGTATTGCATGCCACAAATTAGATGATGCATCCCATGTTGCTAATTTGTTTTTCAAGGAAGTTGTTAGGCTACATGACATGCCTCAAACAATAGTTTTAGATAATAGTTTGATGTGAGCATCAAGACTAATATCGAGTATCCAAGGATAATTGGAGGGCTATTGACTAGGGCTACGGCTAAAAGGGTTAAGGAAGCAATAACAACACTCGTGAAGGAGTTTTGAGAGGTTTTTGAACATTTAGAGGAGCTGAAAAAGAAAGAAGAACTTCTATGGGTGAACCTAATGTATACAGAACTTAAAACAAGCCTTAGAGTACCTTTAGATCAAGCCTAGCAGCTAGTTAATCCATTGCTAAGTCGATAGATCGAGTTGGAGTACACGCGATCAACAGTAGACTAAAAATAAACTCTTTGCATTTGTGATTAGAAGAATCACACTCGTTCGTGTAGGTTGTGATCAAAAACCCTAAACATTATGACATTCTATGGTTACGATCATTAGAATCATGTTCAATCACACAAGGTGCGATCGTAGATATTAGGACAACTTAACATAACTATTTTAAGATCCAAAGGCATGAGATCAACATCCAAATTGAGCATGTAGGCATCTCAGAGCTAGATTATAGTTGGAAACTTCATTTTGTGTTATTCTTTTACTTTAGTTAATTTTCATACGAGTTTTAAGGTTACTAGGCTCTTTAACATTATAAATAGAGCCTACTCATGTTATTTAAAACTTACCTTTGATTTATTGATATTGAATACAATTTCTTTCTTCTTTGAACTTGAGTGCATCAATTTCTTATAAAGTTCAAATTGAATTATTCCAATGTGTTCTTAGTTGATTCATGGCATATCAACTAACATAGTGTGTTAGTTATGGTTGTCTTCTTCGCTAGAGGTCTTCAAAGATCGTTGCGTTGGGTCAACTTTACGGTTTGTACAAACAGATTTCATTGTATTCTGGCATATGCCACTATCCTTCAATTTTCCAATTTAGTTTATGTCTTTTTTTGTCATTGTTTTCTGTTCGTCGTAGCCTGTCATCCATGTCCGTCTTCTATAGTCAAACAAAATATTTGTTCATTGCTTGCTTATTCACTTGTTAGTGAGATTTGTTTTCTGAAAAAAGATAAAAATAAAAAATGAAAAAAGCAGAAAACAAAAACAAAAAGAGAGCTTGCGTTGAAAAAATATTGAACATTGCAAAATTTTTTATCTGTGCTTAGATTCCTAATCCAACTTGTTCCTCACAAGGTGGAGAACATTGGGACATGAAAGAAGTTGAATTGGAGTGAGTTTCTAGAAATTAAATTGAGTAAATTCATGAGTTTCAGACATGGGATTGATCACACCTTTGAAATCAGATCGATCACGTGTGTGTTTGCAAAAACCCAAGTCGATCACCCTCCTCGCACTCAATCGCACAGTCACATTTTACCCCAGATCGCTCCCTTTGCTCCCAAATCAATCTCACCATGTTCATTCAGCTAAAATCAATCTCTTTATGTTTGGATCAATCTAGTGGCCAACTTTTCCATTTTGGCCTGATCCAATGACATCCGAATTGATCTCATAACCTTAAGTTCTACCTTTTGACACACTTACACTCACTTAAGAGTTACACCACTCAAATAACTAAGCACTTCCTGGGATTTTGTGAGGTGGCCACAAGAAATTAATTTGGTAAGTGCATCCTTTGTGTGAGCTTATGTGGTACACGAGCGAGAGGTAAAAGCAGAATGAATACATTCTATGAGGTAAAAGGACACTTATGCACACACATCACTTACCTATTTCCCTTTGTATATACATATCTATAAGATGTCGGTAGAATCAACTATGAGAGATGATGCCTTTAGCTTAAAGCAGCTTACAAATAACCTGGCCAACATTAACCAACATTTGGATAATCTGGAGATGTCACAAACTTCTACATAGGGTAGCCCAACACCTTGAGAGGAGTCGATGCACAGGAGAGGACCAGCTACACGTCTACCACATAGGGAAATGTATGTTAGTGATGAGGACTTTGATTATCCTAACAAATTTAATGATTTTTGGCAATCTGGTATAACCACATAGGCACAAGCAAATCGAAGATGATGAGATGTTAAAGGGTGTCAAATTGAATATATTGATGTTCAAGGGCAAGTCTGACCCAAATGCGTATTTGGAGTGGGAACGATGAGTGAAATTAGTGTTTGACTGTCACAAGTATTCTGAAGCCCAAAAGGTAAAACTGGTAATGGTAGAATCCACAAACTGTGTTATCTTATGATGAGACTGACTAGGTATGCATTATTTGGTAGAGAAATGGTGAACATCTTATAAGGACCTAACAGAAATTAAAGCCATTGATGGGAAAGAGGTTTCTACTGAGTCATTACCACAAGGATATATATAGATGACTACAAACATTGGTATAGGGTAGTTAGAGTGTGAAGGACTAATATAAGGAAATGGAGATGGCACTAATAATAGCCGATGTGATGGAAGATAGAGAGACAACCATGGCAAGGTTCATAAGGGGATTGAACCAAGAGATTTTTGATGTGCTAAAGTTGCAACACTATATGGAGATTGGAGAATTGCTAAAAGAAGACATCAAGGTAGAGAAGCAGCCTAAGAGAAGGGTAAACAGTAACAAGCACCGTACACAACCGTGTGATAATTTCCCGACCGAGAGGTGAAGCAACTGGCAAAGAAAGTGGGAGTGCCTAAACCCAAGGAAGTATTGTATAAAATCCAAACCCTAGTACTTCTAACACACGTAATCAAGATATCTTAAGTTTTAAGTGCCAAAAGAGAGGATAAATTACTACAGAATGCCCAAATAGGTGGACAATGATAATAACTTATAAGGGAGAGATAGTCATTGATGAGAAAGAAAGTAGCAGTGAAAATGAGATGCCACCATTAGAGGAGGTACTGTCTGGAACAGAGAAAGGAGTTTACAAGGAGGTGGGTGGTGCAATTTTGGTGGTGGTGAGAGCATTAAACGCATAAGTAAAGAAGGAAGGATTTAAGGAATAATGAGAGAATATCTTTCATGTAAGGTGTATGGTTAGGGATAAGATGTGCAGCCTTATTATAGAAAAAGGGAGCTGCAAAAATGTAGCTAGTACAATGTTGGTGGAGAGATCGGCACTTCCACTCTAAGACTATACCTGACTTTACAAATTATAGTGGTTGAATAACAGTGGTGCATTAACGGTGACAAAACAAGTGTTAGTGGAGTTTGAGATTAGTAAGTACAAGGACAGTGTATTATGTGATGTGATACCCATGCAAACGAGTCACATCTTGTTGGGGAGGCCATGGTAGTTTGACCGAGATGTAGTATTCCATGGCAAGGTGAATAAGTATACATTCTATCATAACAACAATAAGGTGACACTTGTACCACTTATACCAAAGGAAGTGCAGGAGGACTAGCACTTCCTATAGCAATAATATGAACTAGACATGGAGAGGAAAAAGAAAAAGAAAGAGAGTGGAAAGGAATTAAAGAGTGTACAAGTAAGGAAAAAGAGAGAGTAAGAAAAAAAAAAGAGGAAAAAGTAAGGAGAGAAAGGGAATGTATGTTGGCAAGGCTAAGAAATGTGAGGGTAGCTATAAAGAGTGAACAAGAAGTCATATTACTTTTGTAAAAAAGAAATTTATTTAGCAGAAGAGGTCACATCGTCCCTCCTTAAAAGTGTTGTGTTTGTTTTGCAGGAGTTTTAAAATATCCTTACGGAGGAGTTGCCGAGCAGATTGCTATCAATAAGAGGGATTGAGCATTAAACTGACTCCGTACTTAAAGCACCCATTCCAAACAAACTGATGCACCAAACAAATCTAGAGAAGACTAAGGCAATTTAACAACAAGTAAAAGAGTTGATTAGCTGAGGGTGGGTCAGAGAAAGCATGAGCCCTTGTGCAGTACCCATATTATTGTTACCATAGAAGGACAGGCCTTGGCAAATGTATGTGCATTGCCAAGCTGTAAATTCTATAATGGTAAAGTATCGAAATCCCATTCCTAGGTTAGATGATATGCTTGATGAATTACACGTGACTATTATATTTTCTCAAATTGATTTTAAGAGTAAATACCATCAAATTTGCATGAAAAAAGGAGATGAGTGGAAAATAGCATTTAAGACAAAAATGTAGGTTTTACGAGTGGTGAATCATGCCATTTAGGTTAACAAAAGCACCTAGCACATTTATTAGACTTGTGAATCATGTTTGACATTCTTATAGGTAGATTCATTTTTGGTGTACTTTGATGACATTCTTGTGTATAGTAAATCTATTGATGAGCATGCTAGACACCTTAAGGAAGCATTTGGATCCTTGTGAAAGGAACTATTATATACTAACCCTAAGAAGTGTACATTTTGTGTGGATCATTGTATATTCCTTGACTATGTTATAAGGGCACAAGAAATTCGTATGAATGCAAATAAGGTCAAGGCAATCTAGGAATGGCCAACACCCAAGACTATGATTGAGGTGAGGAGTTTACATGGTCTTGCGAGCATCTAAAAGAGGTTTGTGCGAGACTTTAGCATAATTGCTGCACCACTGACATCAATCACTAAGAAAGCTGGGAAGTTCTAGTAGGTAGAACCTCAACAAAGGGCATTTGAGTTGCTTAAGAAAAAGCTTACTAATGCTCATGTATTATCTTTGCCTGACTTTTCTAAAATATTTGAACTTAAATGTGGTGCTTCAAGGATAGGACTTAGAGGAGTGTTAATGTAAGAGAATAGTCCAACTGCATATTTTAACAAGAAGTTGAATTGAGCAAAGCTAAACTACCCAACATATGATAAAGAGCAATACGTGTCGGTAAGAGCTTTGGAGGTATGGCAACATTATTTGAGTTCGTAAAGCAACTATTGAGCTTAGGTAAGTTAGCTGTAGGATTTTAAGTAAGTGTATGAGTTGACTAAGCAAGATGTACACAATAAGTATTTACAGTATGATGGATATTTGTTCTACATAGAGAACTTGTGCATTCCTAAGTATTCCTTACATGAGTTACTATCCGAGAAGCACAGGATGGTCGCTTGATGGGACGCTATGATGTCGCTAAGACATTTATGATTTTGTAGGAACATTTCTTCTAGCCATATTTTCAAAGAGATGTTGAAAGGATAATTGATACATGCATCAAGTGCAAGGAGGCCAAGTTGAGAGCTCAACTACATGGATTATATATACCATTATCGATTCCAGAGATGCAGTAGACTAACATTTCTACGGACTTAGACTTGAATAGGTAAGAATAGTATTTTTGTGGATGTCAATAGGTTTTCTAAAATAACACACTTGATTGCATACAATAAGATGGATGATGTTACACATAAAGCTAACTTATTATATAAGGAAATAGTTAGATTGTATGGCATGCCAAAAACCATTATATCTAATAAAGATGTCAAGTTCTTGAGTTACATTTGGAAAACACTATGGTGTAGGCTAGGAATTAAGTTATTGTTTTCTAACAAGAAGTCATCCACCAATTAACAAACAAATCGAGGTGGTGTATAGGACTTTAATTACATTATTATAAGCATTGATTAAGAAGAACATAAGAACTTGGAAAGAGTGTTTTTCGAATGTTGAGTGTGCTTACAATCGAAGCATACACTCAACCACACACAAGTCACCATTTGAAGTTGTTTATGGTTTTAAGCCAATAACCCCATTAGACTTGCTGCCATTACCACATAATGAGCACATTAATACAAATGCAAAGCACAAAGCAAAGCTTGTAAAGTAGCTACACAAGCGAGTATGTCAAAACATCAAAAGAAGGAATGAACAATATACACAGCAAGCGAACAAGGGCTGCAAGATGGCTGTGTTTAAGCTCGAAGATTGAGACTAAGTTCACATGAGAAAAGATGATTCTTGGATCAAAGAAAGTCAAAGCTAATGTGAAGGTGCATAGTCCATTTCAAGTGACAGAGCACATCAATAACAATGGTTACAAGTTGCAATTACCAGGAGAGTTTAGAGTTAATGCAACATTCAATGTCCCAAATTTGAGTCATTTTGATGCAGGGGATAAACGAGACTTAGAATTAAGGCAAATTCCTTTTTAAAAAGATGGGAATGGCAGAGCATCAAGACTAATATCGAGGATCTAAGGATTACCAGCGAGCCATTAATGAGACTAAGGTTAAAAGGCTTAGGAAAGCAATAACAACACTTGTGAAGGAGTTTTGAAAAGCTTTTAGATATTTGAAGGAGTTCAAGAATGAAGAAGAGCTTCCATAGGTGAACCTGATGTGAAGAGAACTCAAAATAAGCCTTAGAGTACCCTCTGAATCGAGCCCAACAGTCAACTACTCAAGTGCAAAGTTGACAAATTGAGCTAGAGCACACACAATTGACAATGGGCTGAAAATAAACTCGCTGCATTTGTAATTAGATGAGTTGCACTTGATAAAGTAGGCCATAATAGAAAATCCTAAACACTATGACATTCTGCAATTACGATTCACACTCAATCATGCAAGGCATGATTGTAAATATTAGGATGACTTGATACAGTTGTTTTACAATCCGAAGGTAGGAGATTAACATTTAGATCAAGCATGCAAATGTCTAAGAGTTAGATTGTAGTTAAAAACTTACTTTCATGTTATTCTTTTAGATTAATTAATTGCTAAACGAGTTTTAGGATTCCTTGACTCCTTAACATTATAAATAGAACCTACTTATGTTATAGAAAACTATATCTTTGGCTTATAGATATTGAATACAATTTTCTTTCTTCCTTGAACTTAAGAGCATCAATTTCTCGAGAAGTCCAAATTGAATTATCCCAAGCGTGTTCTTGGTTGATTCATGGCGTATCAACTAACAATGCGTGTTAGTTGTGGTCATGTTCTTCGCCAGAGTTCTTTGAAGATTGTTGCATTGGGTCGTCTTCATGGTTTGTGCAAGCAGATTTCATTAGGTTTTGGCATACATAGCTATCTTTTAATTTTTACGCTTCCGCACATGCGTCATAATTACTTTGGGAAGACTTTGTGGGGTAAGCTCGATACCAAATTATTATTATCTACCACTAGTCACCCCAAAAATGGATAGCTAAACTAAAGTAGTAAATAAGACCTTGATCACATTGTTAAGAACACTTATTATAAGGGATATTGAAGGTTAGGAGAAGTGTCTACCACACGTTAGGGTCGCATATCATAGAAGTACAACTTCCATAACTCACATGTCACCGTTTGAAGCTATATAAGGTTTTAACCCCATATAGCTCCACTAGATTTATTACCATTACCACCTAATGAGCATGTAAGTACAGATGGAAGAAGGAAAGCAAAATTTGCAAAGCAGGTGCATGAAAGAGTTCGCTAAAGCATTAGATGAAGAAATGAGCAACATGCACAACAAACTAACAAATGGTGTAAAAAGGTTCTATTAAAGCTTGGAGCTTGGGTTTGAATACACATGCACAAAAAAAAATCCTAGAGTAAAGGTAGCCCAAGCTCATTCCTAGAGGAGATTGACCACTTTAAGTCTTGAAGAGAATTGACGACAACGCCTATAAAATGCAACTATCAGGTGTGTATGAAAAGTGCCACATTCAATATTACTAATTTAAGTCTAATAGATGTAGGTGAAGAGTGAAAAGTCAAACTGAAGGCAATTTCTTCTTAAGAGAAAGGGGATTACACAAGCATCTAGTCGAAGCTTGAGTATACATGGATCACTGAATGATTGATCATGTGTTCCAAGGCCAAAAAGCTCTAAAATTTAATGGAAATACTTGTGAAAGGCTTCTAAGAGGAGTTTAAACATCTTAAGAGGCTTGGAGAGCTAAAGGAGTGTTCCTAGATCACCTTGGTGCAATGAAAGGAAGAAGATAGCATTGGAATAATATCAGGATAAATCTTAACCAAGACTAGATTTATCTTAAGAGAGTCAAATCAATCTAAAAGTGAAACGAATAGACAAAGGCTACATGTGCCCTTTGAAATTACGATTCAACAATAAGCTTATCATTAACATTGAGGTTGATTGCAAAATCACAGATCAATTGCAAGGAGATCCAATCAATAGGACAGAATTCATCAACATGTTGGAAATATGATTATTAAGGGTAGATCAACTAAGATCAATCCAAATGGTAGGCAATATGGTAAGATTGATCGTAACAAAAATGTAGAGCCCAAGATTTCCATGTTTTAGTAGGATTCTTTACCATATTTCATATAAGACTTTCTATAGGTAATTATACATGAATTTTTGATGTTTTATTTAGAATTTAGCACTATAAAAGGGGTCCTTAGCATATGGAACAAGAAATGTTTAGCATATTATATAATAGAATTTGTTCCTTTTTTCGATCATTTGAGTGCTTTTCAATTCTTGTGAGTTAATCATCTAAATTGAGTTATTACAAGCATGCCTTAGATGATTTATGGCATATCAACCAATATAGGCATAGTGGTTAAGGCCATTTGTTGTTTGAGCTTATGTAGTTCATTGTCTTTGGGTTGTATCCTATGATTCGTGCAAGTAGGATTCACATCGTTCAAACATGCCTTTATCAATCAATCTTAATTCTCTCATTTACGTGTTGCTATTCTTGTTACTTGTCCTTTACTCAAAATAACTCTACATTTAGCAATTGTTCAATTTGTTTCAATAAGGTTGCTTATCATTCATCTTGAGGGCTTTTTTAGAATAGTTAACCGTGTCTATATATCATTGGTGGCTCCATAAAAGAAGTCATTTATCCTATGCAAGCTACGTAATTGGGCTATAATCCTTGGACTTTTAGGCATATTGTGGCATTATTTGTATATTTCATGTGACTAAGTGAAATTGAACTTAATTTAATTAATCCATTCATAACTATGATTAATGGCAATGTTTTATAGCTATTTTTCAAGTTGGAAAAACTTTAGGTAAGTTTAACTTGAAGAAGTGGAGCAAAACTAGGAAAGTAAGCAATTCAGAAGAAAAGATTTACTAGTAACTTATGAAGGATGGTGCGTTTTAATTAAGTATTCAATTGATCTAAAATTTTATAAAATAAAAGAAAACTAAACTGGATTTCAAACAATGTAAACTTCAGGTCAATCAAACACGGTACAAGAAAGTTAAATGCAAAAGAATGCACCATGTTAGAGTAGTCACGACCATGCACCTAATCGCAATAGGGGTAGCTATAGCTGCAAGGAAGGGTGGCATGACCATGGGTTTGTGAGAGTGAGACAACCAAAAGCAAGCATGAGCAGAAATGTAACGCCCAATCAATGTTGTGGTTTTAAGGGAAATTTTATCTATTTTATGTAATTATCTTAACCCTAGCCATCAAAAACTATAAATACCTAATTATACATGATTAGGAGTCTAGAGTGCTTTAGACCTTAGTAAACACCATAAGATCAAGGAGAAAGTAGAAGCAAATGAGGAAGAATTTGTACCAAGTTGGAGAGAATTCATCACTTCCTCACAAACCACCAATCAAGACTAAATTTTTCCATTATTTGTTTGATTATTAAGTTTATAGGAAGAAGGATTATTTAGCTGAGGTTTTTGTTGAATACTTTATGGATTACTAAATTTAATTCTAGTTCCTTATGTTCATATGCGTGTTCAATTATCAACGAATGCATGATGTTACAGTTAATTGTCCTTGTGCTTGTTATTTACAATTAGTAGATTGAATTGTGAATGCAAGATTTGAACAACCCTTTAATTAATCCATGACTGTGCTATGAATAATGGAAGTGAAACCAGGATGCTAGGCATCCAGTTTTAAACATTAGTTTTGTGTAATAAGGGGAGTTTTACTACAAAACTAGTGTGGAATCACATTGTTAATCACAGAACTTGATTTTCAATTGAAGTGTTAGTAGAGTCTAGGAGGATATCTTAGCAATGTTGAGATTAAATTGATAATTGACATAATTTAGAATACATTTAGAACCAACACAACATAAGGGACTAGAGTCTTCATCATTGGGACTCTATTCTTTCGCTAGCTATGTTTTTCTCGATGTGTTAATTAGTTAATTTCTTTCTTGTTTTTCTATTATCACCTTAAGATAGCTTGACTAATACACACTTAGTTACATCAATAAAAGCACACCTATACCCTCCTTAATGCTACGACATATGTGCTTAGCAGTACTCTCACATATTTCTAATTTTGATGTGCAGATGACTTACATCAAATTTTAGCTCCATTGCCTGGGAGGGTAATGAGAGTTATTTAATACACTAAGTGCCAGCTAGATTAAACCACTATTTTTATTTTATTTCTTTCATGATTTTCTTCTCTTTTTCTTCTTTATTCAATTTTTTAATTGTAGATTCTATTGTACAAAACTATTGACATTCTATAAGGTCTTACATGCACTAAAGTAAAAGCTTTTATTTGGAGAAGTTTGACTAAAAAATTGAGAGGACTTTAAATAGAAGACCAGTTTTTCATAAAGGCCAACAAGAGAGAACAAACATGAAAGACAATCCACCACAGCCTCAAGAACACCTTCCTTGCCAAATCTAAAAGCCACAATGCTTATGTTCTACCAATGTTGAATTTGCACATGGCTAAAATAGTAAGACCACCAATGAATGCCAATAATTTCAAGTTGAAGCCCGCACTAATCAAATGGTGCAATTAAATTAGTTGGAGGAGCCCACACAAAGATGATGACACCTACTTAGCAAGCTTCTTAGAATTATGTGACACAATAAATTCAATGAGGTGTTTAAGAATGCTATTAAACTAAGATTGTTTCCTTTTTCTCCCAATGAGCATTCTAGACAGTGTCTTCAAGCCTTAACCCTGTGTAGCATCATAACTTAGTGGAACATGGTAAACAAATTCCTTGCAAAATATTTTTCACTTGCTAAGACAACCAAGCTAAGGCTAGAGATTGGGACATTCAAGCAACTAGAATTCGAGAGCTTGCTAGAAGTATGGGAGCAATTTAAGGGGTTGCTAAGAAGGTGCCCCTCGCATAGATACTTGCTATAGATGCAAGTTCAAACCTTTTATAGCAGTAATAACAGGAATTTAAAGATTGTATTAGATGTTACTGCTAAAGGAGCATTGATGAATAAACTACTACCAAAAGAGGCTTAGGACCTTATTAAGGAGATGGCCTCAAATGCATAACAATGGCCAGCAAAGAGGTCCACCACAAGAAGAGTTGTTGGAATGCGTGATGTTGATACATTGATGGCTCTTTCTACAAAAGTGGAGCTCTCACGCAAGAAGGTTGATAACATTGTTGTTAATAGTCAACACTTCTTCTATTCATTATGTAGGCCTGTGATATGTGTGGGGTCTATACCTAATGCATGAGTGTCGCGTAGATGGCTTGATTAGTAACTAACCTCAAAGAGAGCAAGTGAACTTCATCAACAATCTAGGAGGGAAAGGCACCAACCCATACTCAAACACATACAATCCTAGATGGCAAAATCACCTACATAACAAGACTTAAGCAATCCTTAGAGGATATTGTGTATAGCCTAGCAAAGTCCACAAATGAAATGATAGGTAATTTAGCTAAGACTATCCAAAATTATATAAATAGAACTAACACCTTGTCTTAGAACCAACAAGCTTCTATCAAAAATTTGGAGCTCTAAGTTAGCCAATTGGTTAAGGATATGGTGAGTAAACTCATTCGAACATTGTCAAGCAACATTGAAAACTACCCAATTGAGCATGTGAAGGTAGTGACTATGAAGATTATGGATCAAGTGGCAGAGGAAGTTCAAGAGTTAAAAGTGGAGAGCCATGAGAAAAAGGAGGCACCCATGCCATAGCTGTACGAGCCACCCATTCCATATCCACAGAGGCTTCACCAAGCAAAGGCAAAGGAGCAATTAGAGAAGTTCTTAGGGACTTTCAAGAAGGTGGATGTGAATGCGAAGAAATCACCAAATTATGTGAAGTGCTTGAAGAAATATTTGTCTAGCAAAAGGAAGCTAGAAGAGTTAGAGAAGGACCTAGAGAATGGACACATTTTGCCACCAAAGTTTAAGGACTGAGGGAGTTTCTCTATACCATACACCATTAGTAGTACTTCTTTTGAAAATATACTTTTTGATCTAGATGTAAGTGTGAATGTTATGACTTCTCTATTTTTAAGGTAGTGGGGATTAGATTGGTGAAGCCCACAAGATGGTTGTGTAACTAGTGGATAGGTCCATGAGACAACCATTGGGAATTGTAGAGAATGTTTTGGTGATGGTGGAAGAGTTCACTATCCCTATGGACTTTGTAATGATGGATACTAAAGTGGAGGAGTCACAACTTATTTTAGGCTAACCAATCCTGGCTACTACAAAAGCTATAATTAAAATGGAGAAAGGTAGCTTGATTTTACACTGTGGCCCCAATATGGTAAAATTCTTTATGTATTTCCTATATTTGATTAATCCCACATGAGGTAAAAGAAGAAGTCTTGCAATTGCATAAAGTTTTAAGTGACACTAATGTTCCAAGTGAAGTTTTGATTAAGAAAAAGGAGTAGAGCAAGTGGAAGACTTGGAATTGATGGATGAAGACAAATCACGTGTGGTGGAGGAGTCCAAGGAACCTCTATGGTTAATTGATAAAGAGAAAGAGCAATTGTGTTGCAGGAGGATGTCGAGCTACAAACATAAAATGCAGTGCTTTATGGGAGGCAACCCAAGCTTTTTATCAACTTTCTATTATTCTAGTAGCGTTAAGAAGTATAACTTGTTAGTTTTTCAATCAGTGCAGGATTAGTGCTGGCATAAGGAGGATGAAGTTCACAGGCATTAATGAACGAATGATTCATCAGTTGAAAAAAGAGAATGTGTTACCTCAACCAACTCACCAAGTTATATCTTTCCTTGTTGCTTAATTCTGTACTATGATTATGTTTATTGTATTGGCAACAACATAGGGGTATGGAGGGTAATATAGTGAAAGCAGAAGTTGATGAGCATGATAGTGTTTGTGTTGATGAAATTGTGTGTTGGGCATGTTGGAAAAATTGTTGGAAATATTGCATGCATCAAAAATGATTTGCATTGTTGTTATGATGTAATAGAGGATTAATAGAATTGTGTACATCGGACTTAATTTATGATGAAATTTTATGTAAAATTCTCATGAGCTAAGAGGTTGCTTAGTTCTTTAATTATTTCTATAGAAAACTAACCTCGACCTAGTTTGTTAAAGACAAGATTCCCATATATTTATGCACACCATTACTTGAGAAGTTCTATTATGAGGAAAAGATTGTTTATAGATGTAAGACTTGTTTGATGTGTTAACAAATTTTCCAAAGGACGAGTGAGACGAGTGGAAAGGAGGGGCACTAGGTGACTTGAGGAAAAGGGAAAATTCTGAATAATAAAAAAAGAAGAGGAAAGTGAAAAAAAGAATGTAAAAAAAAATGAGTATGTGGAAAACTTATCTACTCCACTATTTAGTGTGATACAGTAATTGAGATTGTGTAAAAACCTCTATTCACTCTCGCATAAAATGCTCACTCCACTATAAGTATGTATAGCATCTCGAGTTAGTTATGAGTTAAGTAACATGGGTGTGCACAATTATCCTTATTCACCTTTGTGTAAGAAGACTCCTAATTATTTAAGAACATTTTGAAAGTTCATACAAGAATGAAGAGAAAAAGTGTGGGGAATGAAAAAGAAAAAAAGAAAAAATTGAAGCCCACACTAGAAATCCTACCGATCTCTTTGACTATTATTTGAACTTGTTCAAAGGAGAGTTAAGTTGTCCTTAAACTAGGCATCTTTGACTTGTGATAGAAACATCAGAAGGTTGAATTGATTGAACGCTAAGAAATGTCACACACACACACACACACACACACACACACACACAAATCTATGTTAGAGATGCAATTGGATTAAAGGTGTTATGTCTATGGTGCATGTCTTGGGTGAACGCAAGAAATGGATGAGGTGTAGTGATAAGTAAAGTGTTGTATCCATAGAGATGGTGCAATAGCATATTGTTGATGTGACTAAGTATATGTTTATTAGGCTATCAAAATGGAATGATGGTAGAAAAAATAATAAAAAAATTAATTTAATGCCTGGAAACAAACCAACAACAAATTCAAAGGCAAGTTAGTCGTGAGGAAATCTAGTCTCTTGTGATATGGTGATAATCAATGAATGCTGAATTGTGTCTACAATTAATTTAATTACTTCGAAATGGATTTTTAATCCTTTTGTCTTTAAATATCATCTGAGACTCTCATAGCTACAATTTTTAATTAGATGTGTTCACATAACCTAATAAAACTTTGATAGAATTAAGTGATTAACAATTGGTCCCACACTAACTTTATAATTTTACTTCCATTAATCCCATGAAATTAACATTTGCAATTGATGATCTAACTTATGAATTTTAGTTCTGTTATTCCTTACACAACCACAAATCAATTAAAGGGTAGCTAAAGCTTTAAAAGTATTAAATTCAAAATTGCAAATAACAAGAATAACAACAATTGATCAAGAATTGATCCATTTATTAATTTTCAATCTCAAACACAAGGTCTTAGAATGAAAATTTAGCAAACCATAATATTGTTCAATGAAAACATACTAAATTTTATCATCCAAAAAGTTAAAAACTAAAGAAATCAGGTATCCTAACATAATTCTTTCCTACACCATAAAATGACACTTTTCCTCATTCAAAACTAGGTTAATGTCCTTAAACCACTGTAAGACTAAAAAATGGTTATGTAGAAAATTATCAAATGAGTCACCCACCATAGAAAAATCATCCATGAAAGTTCAATGATATTTTCAACTAATTCAGAAAATATATCCATCATGCACTATTAAAATGTGAGCAATGCATTACAAAGGCCAAAGGACATCCCTCTATATGCAAATATACCATATTAGCATGTGAAGGTTGTTTTTTATTGATCCTTAGGTGCTATAAGAATTTGATTGTACCCCAAATAACCATCTAGAAAACAATAGCAGGGGTGCCTTGCAAGTCTTTCTAGCATTTGATCAATAAACGGCAAAGGAAAGTGATCATTCCAAGTAGCACTATTAAGTTTTTTATAATTTATGCACACATGCCATCCCTCACTACTCTAGATGGAACTAGTTTATTTTGCTCATTTTGGGCCACAATCATGCCACCTTACTTAGAGACTACTTATGTTAGGCTTACCCACTAATTGTTGAAAATAGGATAAATTATTCCTATATCTGGCAACTTCATGACCTCCTTTTTGAATACTTCTTGTGTATGTCAGTTTAGTCTCTTTCAAGGTTACCTAACAAGTTTATAGCCTTCTTCTAATAAAATTTTATGCATGCAATAAAATGGCCTGACACCTTTCAAGTCAGCTATAGGCCATCCTACTGCTCTTTTGTGGTCTCTCAAAACTTTTAACAACCTATCTTCTTCTTCCTTATTTAAATGTGAAAAAATAATCGTCGGAAGTGTAGAAGGCTCACCCAAGAAAAAGTACCTTAGACGAGAGGGAAATTGCTTCAATTCTGGTTTTGGGGCTCCTCCAAGGATGTTTTTGATGGGTTAAATGACTTTAAAAGGGGTTCAACCACTTGTTTCACCACATTCTCCTCCTTTTCTTTGACCTTCTCTTTAGTCTACATCATTTTCGCCAACTTCATGCTCGAATCATGCTCTCCCCTAAAGAATTCAAGTGTATAATCATCAACATGCTTAATTTTTAAACACGTGTCAACATCAAAGGGGTACTTAGATGCATCAAACACATTAAATATTACCTTGTCACCTCCTAGCCTTAATGTTAACTTACCTTGATGCATGCTTACTAAAGCCCTACCAGTTGCTAGGAAAGGTCTTCCCAATATAAGTGATACTTATCTATCTTTTTCCATATCTAACACAACAAGATCAACAAAAAATATAAATTTATCTACTTTTATCAGAACATCCTCAATTAATCACAATGGATCCTTCACTGATTTGTACACTAGCTAAATGGACATCTTAGTGGGCTTCACCTCGCCTAGAGTAAGTTTCCTTAACAAGGTGTACAGCATCAAATGAACCCTAGCTCCTAAGTCACATGAAATTACTAAATATAACATTTCCAACATTCCATGGAATCGTAAAACTCCCTGTATCTTTTAATTTTAGAGGTAATTTGTGTGGTATAACTGCATTGCATTCCACCGTTAGCAACACCATTTCATGATCCTTAAGCTTCCTCTTCTCTAACAAAATTTCTTTCAAAAGCTTGGCATAACTTAGCATTTGAGTTGATGCCTTTGCAAAAGGAATGTTAATATGAAGCTTTTTAAATACATTCTAAAACTCAAGAAAATTCTTATCTTCTTGTGAGGCTTTCAATCTTTGAGAATAGGGGAGGGGCGGACTGTCTGGCTTGATTGGTAGTGATGCCTTTTCTTCTTCTTTGTCTTTTTCTTTGTCCTCTTGCTTAGCTTGGTCTTCCCCTTTGTCACTCTTTTCCCTACTTTTTTTCCCTTGATGGTCCTTCAAGTTGCTTTCCACTTCTCAAGGTGACTGTCTTATAATGTTCTCTTAGATCTGGCTCTATCTTACTAGATAAGGTTCCTTGAGGTCTACTTACAACATCCTTTGCCAATTTTCCAATTTGTTGCTCTAAATTTCTCAATGACGCTTGTTGATTCTGGAGCACTATGTCTATCCTATTCATGAAGTCCTAGGAGGTTTTGGTTAAATTGATTATAATTTCCTATGTTGACTTAGCTAAATTACCTACAATCTTCTCCAATGATTGTTTCCTTTCTTGTATTTGATGCGAAGGATCTTGTGCTACTAGCCATCATGCTTGAAAACTTAAGAGATTTGATACACCTTCTTGATTCCTCTACAAGAAGTTTGGGTGGTTCCTTGAACCTAAATTGTATGTGTTGGAATATAAGTTGTTTTAGATCCTTCCTTGGTTGTTCACATTGTTCATTTGCACTATATCCAACTGGCTACCACTTGTATTTTCCACTTAAAATTCATGTGTTGGGTGTGGACCTATACATATGTCACAGACCTGCATGATAGAAGACGGAGGGGCATCAGAGTTCACATTCAAGTTATCAATTTTTCTAGAAAGTAAATCAACTTTAGCAGTTAAAATAGTGAAGGCATCTATGTCATGAGTTCCTGCCACCTATCGAGTGGTAGCTTTCTCTAAAGGCCACTAATATGCACTTGAAACTATTTCATCTATGAGATCTCAGACTTCATCTAGTAGTTTGTTCATCAATGTACCACCAACTGCAACATCCAATATTGTTCTCAAATTTCAACTAATACCAAAAAAGAAAGTTTGAATCTATAGCCAAAACAGGTATCCATACTGTGGGTACTTTCCAAGCAGCTTCTTAAATCACTTCCAAACCTCTACGAGTGTTTCTAAGTCCAATTTCTTGAAAGTCTCAATTTCTAAATGCAATTGGGCAGTCCTGGTAGGAGAGAAGAATTTCGCTAGGAACTTAGTTACCATGTCCTGTCATTTTTGTACTACATCCTGGTGATAATCCTTGGAGCCACAGTCTTGCACCATGACGTAAAGAGAAGGGGCATAGTCTTAACTCTACTGTGTCATCGGATACTTCATTAAATTTGACTGTCATACAACTCTAGGAAGCTTGTCAGTGAGTATTTGCATCTTCATATAAGCTTCCTCTAAATTGGTTGAGCTGCATCATGTTAATCCGTGCAGGCCTCAACTTATTTGCATTTACTAATGGTCTTACAATTCTTGTCATATTCTATTTCATCAACAACCAGACATAACCAGGCAAGGCCCTCAGATTAGGTGCTAGGAATTGTGGTGGTGGTACTTGTTAACTATCATCCATCTCTAATTCCTCTTGTAGTCATCTACATAAAAAGTTCTCTTAATTTTTAGATCAAATTCCACCAAATCCAAACTCTAACTATGGCGCATCAAAAGTGACCACCAAATTTCAAAGACTAGTACACCAAAATATCACAATAAACTAGAGGAAAAGAAAGCGAGAAAACTGAAATAAATAAAAATAAAAAATGGCACAAATTAGCACACACTAAGAATATTTAATAGCACTCGTTTCCCTTCCCAGTAATGGCGCCGAAAACGCGGTGCGTGTTGTGGGTTCTCACAAGAAATGGATGAGGTGTTGTGATGAGTAGAGTATTGTATCCACAAACATAGTGCGGTAGTGTGTGTGTATTGATGTGACTGGGTGTATAATGGTTAAGCCGTCACAACAGAATGATAGTAGAAAAAATAAAAAAAACAATAAATCTAATGCCTGGAAACAAAGCAACAACAAATTCAAAGACAAGTTCAATCATGAAGAAATCTAGTCCCTTATGATATGTTGATCTTCAATGAATTATAAGTTGTGCTTAAAATCAATTTAATTACCTTGAAATGGATTTTTAATCCTGTTATCTTTAAGATATCTCCTCAACCTCTCCTAAAATTTCAATTTCTAATTAGATGTGTTTACACAACCTAAGTAAACTAAGTTGGAATTCAGTGATTAACAATTGGTTCTATACTAATTTTATAGTTTCACTTCCATTAATCCCACAAAATTAACATTTTCAATTGATGGTCTAACCTATGAGTTTTACTTCTACTATTCCTCATGACAAATCAATAAAAGGGTAGCTAAGCTTTCAAAAGCATTAAATCCACAATTGCAAATAAAAAGAATAATGACAATTGATCAAGAATTGATTCATTCATTAATTTTCAACGTCAAACACAAGGTCCTAGATGAAAATTTAGCAATCCATAATATTGTTCAACAAAAGCATACTAACTTTTATCATCCACACAGTCAAAAACTAAAGAAAAGAACAAAAAAAAAAGCTTATCCTAAAGTCTTAAATTGTTGCGTGTAGGATGAAGTCTTCAAAATTGAAATGAATCCCTTCTTATCCCCTCTTCTAATATGTTTCTTTGGCCTAAGATAATGAGAAACTCCTAAAAACCTTTTTTCACGCTCCTTTAATACTTAGGTGACTAGGTGAAGGAAAAAAAGTGCAAAAACCAGTTAAAATTAAGCATCCAAAAATAACTTGACAATTCCTCATTGCTGGTCTCACTGCTGCAAAGATAATTCTCGCAGTCATGAACCTAGTTCTCACCTTTGCAATCGTGAGTATGAATTTACATAAAACTTGTAATTGCGACTCTCAGCAGGAACCAATTCTCCTGCGGTTCTAACCTTCTACTTTGTTGTTGCAACTCTTAGCTGCAAACTTTGCCAGTATACATTGTGGTTTTTCTCATGCTCGTGGCTTCATCTCTTGCTATTGCAAAACTTAACCTCATGTTTGTGGCCCTCCATAGCAAACATCTCCAAAATGTAGTTCATTTGACTTTGCAGTTACCAATCTCTCCATCGTGGTCACAGCTCTTGTGATTGTGATCACTGAGTTTCCTGCATGAAATCCTTTGTTGCTTTTGTTTTTGCTAGCATATCTATCTCTTCCATAGTCACAAGATCTCTTTTGCAACTGTGATTTAGTCTACAAAACAACAATCATTCCAATTATTGTCCCAAATCTTAAGTTCTCATCCAATTTTGTCTAATTGCATTCTAAACACAAGGATTTCAATTAAAAGCTCTTTCATATGGAATTTTGAAAATTAAAAATTCAAATAATCACTAAATTACTCAAGTAAGAGGCCAAAAATCACTACAGAATCAAGTATTATTAGTCTTTGAATGATTTTAGAACTATGTGACTCATATGCATTGTTGATTTTTGAAACTAACAAGAGTAGTCAATTTCATGATTTCATGACTTCATACATCATTGATTTGAAAAAAAATTTTGGGTGCAGTGAGGATTAGGTTGATAGGGATTATTATAAAAAAAACTTAATAAGTGTAGAGGAGTCATTTATCCTATGCAATTTGTGTGATTTGGGTTATAATCCTTGAACTTTTAGGCATATTATAACATTATTTGTATATTTTGTGTGACTAAGGGGAATTAAAATTCATTTATTTAATTTATTCACAATTGTGGTTAATAAAGATGTTTTTTGGTCATTTTGCTAGTTGGAAAATCTTTGGTAAGTTTGACTTGAAAAAGTTGAGCAAAACTAGAAAAGTAAGCTATTAAAAAGGAAGGATTTGACAATAATTTAAGAAGGATGCCACATTTTGATAGATTATTCAATTCATCTGAACTTTTACAAAATGGAAGAAAAATGAACTAGATTTCAAATGGTGTAACATCAATTCAATTGGACATCAGACGAGAAAGTTACATGCACACAATTATGGGAAGTGCAAGCACACCTGCAAAGAAAGGTGGCGCATTCGTGGGTTTTAGAAAGAGGGAATATAACTGTCGATGCCAGGTTTGCAGAAGCAAGATGGCCAAGCACCGGCACTAGCAAAAACATGAGGCACAATCACGAATGTAGTTTTAAGGGCCATTTCGTCTATTTTGTGTAATTATCTTTACCCTAACCATCAAAACCTATGAATACACAATTATGCATGATTAGAAGAGAGTTTGAAGAGTTGAGACCTTAGGAAACACCTAGAGATCAATGAGAAATCAAAAGAGAAGCAAAAAAGGAGGAATCCACACCAAATTGGAGAAAATTCATTGCTTCCTCGTAAACCACCAATCAAGACTAAGTTTTCCATACTTCTTCATTGATTATTATGTTGTAGGATGATGGATTATTTAGCCATGATTTTTGTTGCATGCTTTATTGATTGCTAAATCTAATTTTAGTTCATTGTGTTCTATTTTGTTTATTAATGGATATGTGACATTATGATTAATTTTCCTTAGTGCTTATTATTTGCAATTAGTGAATTAAATTGTGATTAAAGGACTTGATTAGCCCTTTAATTATTCTATGGTTGTGCAGAGAATAACATGAATGAAACTTGCATACTAGACACCTAATTGTAAATATTAGTTTTGTGGAAATAATAGGAGTGAACTCATAAAACTAGTGTGGAATTACATTATTAATCACCAAACTTAATTTTTAGTTTGGTCTGGTTGTAAACACACTTTATTTTGAATTGAAGTGTTACGAGAATCCAAGAAGATATCTTAATAATATTACGATTAGCAATCCATAACAAGATGGTTAAATTGCTAATGAACGTAATTTGCCATATGTTTGGAACCAACACAAGACAAGTGACTAGACTCCTCATAAGTGGAACTTTGATATCTTTCCCTAGTTGTATCATTCTCAAAGTGTTCATTAGTTGTTTTCTTTCTTATTTTTCTACAACAATTTATGATAGCTTAACTTATAGACACATTTACATCAATAAACACACACCTATACCTCCTTATGGATATGATATTCGTGCTCACCGAATAATACTCTCATATATTTCTAATTTCGATCTGGTGATCACACCCATCAAGCACCTCTAGGATGGTAGCAAATCTCCCTAGACAACCCCCACTTTGTGCCCTATTGAAAATTTCAATGCCATATGATACGTGAAGGCCACTGTCTAGAATGTTGCAAAGCCTAATCTTCCTATTATGATATTATAAGCTAATGTCATCTTCAAAGAATTGAATCATCTTTGTTTTTCGTACTTCTTTTAGTCTTATTTTCATTGGAAGAGTTATTCATTCTTTAAGCTAGACAAATTCTTCAATGAATCCAAATAGAGTGTGACTAGCTCATGCCTTTGTCCCCTAACTCCATTTTTCTCAAAGGCATGTTCAAACAAAGTATGAACTAAATCACCATGATCTACAAAATCTCTTGCAAGATCATAGTAAGTGATTGTGACCATCACGACCAAAGCATCTTGAAGAGGAGTTATTACATCCTTTAAACAATTTGAGCAAATTGTAAGTTCAACTCACCCTCATGAATGGATGTAATATCTAGTTTTATACTTTTCTCTACTATTACAATACTTCAAGCTTCAGTCATGCTTTGTCTACTAGATTTTCCTTTACATGTCATAGTGATGAAGCCATTCTTCTATGACTCTACAGGTTTGTGACTCTTGTTTTTTACCTTCTTGAATTTTCTTTTATGTTATTTTGATTTTATACTTTAAACTAACTCTTACAGGTATTACTTTTTAATCAAAACTTCAATTTGATACTATGGATTGATAGAACCTTCTATCGCGCAGCAATAATCAATAGGGAATTTACAAAATATGGATCCTTGCAACTTCTTAGCGGCTTAGAAGATCATCATGGCCATCTAAATAAATCTGTCTTAAAAGGCCAATTAAACCTACTCTCCGCTTACTTTAAGGGGAGTTAATTTAATTACCTTTCTATTTTCACCCACTAGCTTAATAAGGTTAGAAGGTATTGCTTGCTTCATCTTTTAGGCAAGCCTTAATATCCTCCTTTCTTGATTCTATCACGCAATGCTTCCTCCTTGTTTACAAATTTCGCTGCCCTTATTAAAGATTCTTCAAAACTGTTAGTTAGCTTTTAAGCTAATTATCTGAAAATATCCCTACCCTTGAGACTGTGAAGAAGCATGCTTGCTAGGACCTTCTAAGTAGCTAATGTATTTCCAAAACATAGCTTGAAGAACGTCTTAGATAGTCTCTTAGAAGTTCATCATTTTCTTATTTTATAATAAAAGGAAACATAGGCGTATGCTCATATCTTTGACAAACTTGTTAGCTGATGAAGAACAATGAAGTCTCTTCCAAATATCTTATCACTCCTACTAGTAGTTGATTAGATCATTTCTAGGTCGACGCACCTAAAGCTATCAAGAACAACCAACATTTGATACTACTTGAATATTGGTGCAACAAAAGTTTGTATCCAAACTTTGTGAGATGTTTAAAAGTATCTGAAGCTCCATCACGTAAGGTATGGTTAACCATAATTCTATATCCATATGGTAGGTTCGTATGAGCTTGTCCTTAGGTCATACAAATGGAAGTAGTAAAAATTACGATATAAGGTAGTAAATAAATTTTCTAAACTCCTTAGACAATAAATTTTAAAAAAATAAATATTTCTATATTTATAATTTAAATTTTATTAAATATTTTTGTGCTTTTAAACTTTTTATATATTTATACATTTTATAACAAAGGCATACCTCTAACTTTTATTTTCACATAATGAAATATTTCCTAAAAATGAAAAGAAAAATGATTTCTATATTATAAAAATTATTAAATTCAAATTTTGTTATTTATTCCAAATGTATTATCCCTATAAGAAAAACATATAAATTAAATTTAAAATTTTTAAGCTTTATGCTTTTTAGAAAATATATTATATTTATAATTTTTTGAAAATAAAATTGAGGATAAATAAGATTTTCATAAATTTTTTTATTAACGTTATCAGTTTTCGACATTCCACTTACTGGATAAACTTACTTATTGGTCGGAGATATGACTGAGAGAAAGTATACATAATTTCCTATACTTGAAAGATTGATATGTGAAAAACACAAACCTTAGAGGACGTTGTAACTTCTGCATCATTTGGTCCATTGATAGAACAGTAATTTCACACAATTTTGCCGAAAATTGATCAACTTGATTAACTAAGAAAATGTATACGTAATTTTTCATATCTATGGGGCTGATGAATGCAATGCTTAAACCTCAAGGGTGAGAGGTGTAATTTCCCTATGGATATATTATAGTGTAAGATAGTCATGTATTTTAAATGAAGGTACATTTGTTTTTATTTCCATAGATATTTGGACCCAATCTTTTTGTGTGAATGAATTTGTATGCCTGTTTAAATATTTTGGCTATTATGTTATTATTTTCTAAATTTAAATTTTATTTCTTATGTCAATCTTTCTGCATTTTTAAAATTTTTTTAATTTTACATTTGATAAAAAATTTATTTCTAAAAGTAATGGATAATATTCATTTCACTTAATGTGTTTTCTATAAAAATTAAATTTAATATATTATATTTTATAAATATACTATTAGTCCTGAACCGAAAATAATTTTTATTGTATATTTGTATGTAATGAATTTTTGAAGTAAGATTTTAGAAATCTAATTTTATATTTATTTTTTTATCTCTCATATTAGTTAAAATAAAAAGATTATCTTTGAGTAAACAATGAAAAATAAAAGAAATCTAAAACAAAAATTTCAAAATCTAAATTTAGAACTAGATTTCAAAAAATTTGTATTAAAATTGAATTTCTATAATTAAATTTAAATAAAAATTAAAACCAAAACAAAATGTTATTTTAAATTTGATCTTACTAAAAAGACATTTGTCAATTTTAATTAATTATCATTAAATATTTGTAATGATGATGTTAATTAAATAAAATAAAAATGTATAAAAAATATGATGTAGTCTTGGGTAAGGGTGAGGCCAACCCATTCAGACCACACGCATACGGATAAAGTTAAGGTGTTACTCAACAGATGTCATGCTAGATTAACTAGAATATGGCATGGATAACAGATTTATAATATATGCAATATGTTTAGGGGTATTTATGCATATAGGAAAGGGTACTTGAACAAACATGTTAGTATATTTTATATATATGTATATATACACATATTATGATATATATATATATATATATATATATGCATATTATGATTTGGATTGAATTAGAGTTGAATCCAAATTGAGTCTTCATACCTGATCCACTAGTTCAACCAGGCTTGTCCCTCGAAAACTATTAAGAATATCCGTGTGGCTTTTTCAGATATCTGCCCCTGCAAGTTGCCACAGTCACATTCAAAGCTTCCCAAAATCTCCTCTTACCACCAACACCAGCAGAGTCATTCCGACCACCCCTAGTTACTGGATAGTATTGTCATCATGCATTTCTCTCAATCTATTATATAGCTTTCTTCTTAGATCTATGAAAAAAGTCCTCACAAGTTCCACGTTGGAAGTAGCCGACAAAGTTGAGGGGGTGACAACGGCTTGACAACTGGCTCCTTGCACTAGAGTTGAAAGGAGCCCAGTAGTTCCGCAAATTGTAATATTGCACAATGGAAGAATGGAGGCCACCAGGAGAGAGAAAGAGCGATGGTAAGTCTCACTCTATAATTGCCACACCCAAAATTCTATAGCTGCTTGAAGTGATGCTCTACAGACAGGTATCCCAATCGATATTATTACAAGCAGAGATTCAAAATCAAACAATTTTCCATTAAATACTAAGATGATACATTGAGGACATCTCTATACCAACTAACACATAGACGAAAACCAAAAGAAAAGAGGGAAACCGAAAGGGAATGTGCATCAGCTGAGAACAAAATAAGATTGATTCACCATGTTCTCACAAGGCACTCATGATACAATTGCTGCGGACCACAGGCACAATTACTTCATATTTGTGTGCAACACTTTGACATCATTGGAATCCTCTGATTCCAAGGGACTCTGGACTCCCAGCATCTTGTTCACTGCACCAATGTAGGCCCGAACACTGGAGATGACAATATCCATTGCTGCTCCTGTTCCACTGGAGCAAGAAAAAATATTTTAACAAATTAAATTAAAATTTTATTTTTTATTTTTTATTTTTTCTCAGTCTGAAATACAACATTCTCTAAAGCATTTCACTTTAAGCAAAGTGACTTTCAAAACTGCACCTGAATGCACGTTTGACAAGTTCTCCTGTCAAAGCATCCTCAGAACGAATTAGAACCCTTGTTGTGGCTAGAGCATCAATACCTTCAGTTACTGCATTCAAGGAATACTCAACAAGTGTGACAGGAACCTGCCCCAAAAAAACCAAAAAAAAATAAAGATAAAAGAAAAAACAATCAAAGCAAGAGCGAAACAACACAAAAAACAATAATCTAAGACTCCGGTTTCAGATTGATGATTGATTGGATACCAAATGGAGCATCAAAGAGTCAGGATTCATGTTTATATTTTTCCCAGCTGTCCCCTGATCTAAATATTATGGAAAACCAAATATACAAGCACCTACTATTACTTTCAGACCTTAACAATAAGATCAACCGCCTTATATGCTGCATCAACTGGCCCTGTCCCAACTGAACAAGCAATGTGCTCATCACCATTCACATCAGTGAGTTTAACAGTAGCAGTTGAAAGGCCAAGAGTTCCACATGTAACCTGTCCCATTAGAATTAACAATCCTAAGCTATAAAATTTGACAATCAACCATTGAGCTGAAAGGAGGACATAGACATGCCTGTACATCTTCAAGCTTCCATATAACATGTGGCTGGAAGACTTCATCCGCAACAAGGGCAATTAAGTCATCATCAGTGATTATCTGAAACATCAATATGTACAAATAGGTAGGCACATGTCTCAATTTTACAGTTTACAGGGATAAACATGTATAAGTATGTGAATGCATTTATTATCTGGTACATATTACTTAAAAAACTTCTAATTCTAAATAAAAAGCAACAATGTGCGATGCTCTGTAACTATCATGTAAAGAATCCGCAATAATATTGAGGTTGCACCTTTTCAAAGGATAATTTAGTCCACGTAAAAGCATCCTTTTGGATGTGTAAGAAAACATATTTAAATATTTACAATATTAATTAGAATATTTTAGAAAATGGTATTTTATATTTTATATATTTTGTTATCTAAAATGTAAGAATATTTCATTCCTTGTTTCATATGTACAGTGTTGTGGGGGGGTTACAATAATTTTCTTAAATTAGTACTTGTCTCATACTAGAAATTAGAACCATTCCTAAAGTATGCTACAATTTTTCTTATCCTTTCAACATGGTATCATAGCAGGTCTAATTCTTTTTCTACATATTCTCTCCCCAAGAAAAAGAAAGAAATCTTAGTTTTAATATTTTATTAGGATGATTTTCTCAAAATGTTTTTATGGACTCTCTACTATCACGAGTTATCACAAATTCTAGCTATCTATCACTATTGCGATTTACGATGCGATTACTACCTCTGTTGCCACTGTAAAGTGTGATTTTTGTTACAAACAATCATGATTTCTAGTATAACTAATCTTACAAGGATGGTTTCTGATGTTATTGACCACACTGGCTCCTAGAATTACCTACCTAGTAACGATTTATGCTGGGTTTTGCAGATTATAATGGCTACTTGTGTTGCCAACCACACTAGATATCTTTCTAGCTGCCTAGCTACTCTATTAGATATATGTCTCGCTATCTACAATTTTGGTGTCACATATGACACATAATTTCTAACTACGACCTACTACAAGTGATTTCTTTCAATTTGGTCTTCTAGGTTGAACGTTTTAACGCAACCTCATGTTCAACCTAAGGAAGAGTGTTAGAGAACATATTTAAATATTTACAATTACAATATCAATTAGAATATTTATTTTAGGATTACAATTATTTTTTTTAGTTTATACTTGTCCTATACCATACAGTGAGGCCATTCCCTTTAAATAAAGTACACTACAATTTTTCCAATCCTTCCAACAAGATGTTAGAAGATAATCTAAAGGCCACATAACACTATGCAACAGATCGATCGATAAATACAAGTGTTGAGAATCAAAGTTGGTACTTTGATAACAAGATTGCGATAATACCCTAATTGATCAACATTGTATCTTTGTTAGATTTTGGAATGATTTCACTCCAATTATAATTTATTCTCATTTAATTCACATTCAGCTAAAAAGACTTTCTTAGTAATTTCAAATTATGAGAGAATAATATGATTTAACACTTTGACCATTCATGTACCGATATAGAGCAAATTGCCAAACTGCATTACAACTTTTGTTCTTCATTTTCCCTCTTCCAACTTTTATCATTCATAAAATTTTGATGTGGTATAAATCAAATTATAAATGAGTTCTGGTTTTTCCTCATGCTTCTTAATATCACGATGCTTGTTTTGTGTAGATAATTGGTTACACTTCATAGCGGTGTTCATGGTTATTCTCTGTTACAGTGCACAATGCTTCATTTCATGCCTATTTTCTCATAATGGATACTCAACCAAAACCTGCAATGCATCCAATAATTTCTTGAAGTCCCTCATTTTATTTCTAGTTGAGCACTTAATAGCAATTAATACTCAATTTGAGGGAAGTATTGAAAATCAAAGTTGATAATTTGATAAAATTACAAGATTATGATATTGATTATTATATGATTTTTTCTATTTGATATTATTTGATTTTGAAGTGATATCCTCTATTCATGTGTAAATCACATCCGCTCATATATTTCTTTAAAGTTTCAAGCTAAAAGAGAACAATATGATTTAATTTTTTGATTATGTAAACTAAAATGAAAAAAAAAAACACATTATATTTTTTGTTTTCTTTCTCTTCTTCAATTTTATCATTCAGAAAATTTCAACAAAAATAAGCTCCAATTGCCACTGATGCTTAAACTAAGAAATGTTTATATTTAGGATTCTCCAGAATTTCAGCCAACATAAGAAGCACAGACATTTTTTTTTCTTTTTCTTGATGCATTTCCCTTAGCAAAATTCAACAACGAAGCAAGCATGAGAGAATTTCAGTTACCTTTTTATTCCCTGACACATCTTTGAAGCGTACAAAAAGATCATCAAGTTCCTTGCCATCAATATCATATCCAAGCTGCACCCACATTCAGAGACAAGTTTTAGCATCATAGTAATAATAACCAAAGAAAATTTAATTAATAGACACTTGAATTCAATATTTACCTCCAACATTTTGGCTTTAAGAGCATGGCGCCCACTGTACAAAGAATGTCAAACGAACACATAATATAAAGTTTCTCAATGTTCATAAAAATCTACAATATGGTAGTGATTCACAACAATGATGGTAGGGTAACATCAAGATATATAGAAAGACTTCAAAAAAAAGGTAAACAACATTGAGAATGGAAGCCACATTTTACATCACATATACATGAGCAAAATAAAATTCATACAAATAATAGTTATATATAAGCCACTAACCACCTTTGGTGTCAATATATGTGGAAAAAAACTGAATTTTCAATTAGATTTTGTGCAACAGATGGACAAACAACCTCCCGACTGAGATGTTACCATGGAAGTCTATCAATGATGCTATTGAAGACAATAAGCATAAAATGAATCCATAATAAAAAAATCAATGCCTAAATCAAAAAATTAAATCATATCAGATTAAAACCAGTCATTAATTTAAGAGATTGAGCTAGCATTGAGAAACCCAGTTACCTAGCCACCTCTGCTGCCACCCCTATGCCTACTAATCACAAAACCAGAATGCAACACCACCTTCACATTGATTCTATGCTCAAGACATTTATTTCTGATAAGTTGCAGATTCCCAAATACCAACAAATGACTAGACCAGCAACACATTCCATACACAGGTTTCTCAAGTAATACAATTTAGATTTATCCACAATGGTATTGCACATGCTCCAAATAGATCTGCTTCTAGCTTTGGTTATTATTTATTTGCCATTTTTTACGGCGAGGAGGGTATAGTTCAGTCAGGTTAAATAATTAAACTACCCTCTGACCGAAGAACTTTAAAATGCTGTGAACGATAAATGTAGGGCCAGAAGAACTGCAGATTGCAGCTAAGACTACTGCACTTTGTGCTAATTTCCATCTGAAGGCCACAAAATCCAGCTACCTATCACCAGAAGCCCACAAAGAGAGTCACTGTCTGTATGCTTCTCCATCCCAGGCTCTTGCACTCTACCTAAGTGGTGTATTCACTTTCTTCAGTTACATTTTGAATTTTGGTTTCCCAACCAATTTACCATATTAACTTAATGGTTGCACTTAACAACACCCACTTCCAAAAACCACATTAGCAAACCAACTTTTGCAGTATCTTGATCTATTGCAGACCTAATACTTATTGCAAATAAGGTCATCTAAATTTATAATACCTTAATGCAATGCCAAAATCCAACCAATAATTTTCATCATAAAGTATGACCAGAACAAATTTTAAAACAACAATATAATTCCAGTCTGTGAACAAACACAAGTTGGTGGAATCAACAGAGTATGAAAAAAATTGTCTCTATTAAAAATAATCTGTATTCTAAGTCTCATTATTGATTTAAAGCTTAAGCATCACAACAACTGCAATCTTGCAAGAAAGAAAGACTGAAAACAGAAAATCTAGGACATTGATAAGTAACTTCCACTGTACCTGAGTTTCCCAAGCACTATGCCAGATTCGTTAGAACGAATGAGTCCAATATCTTCTGGAGATAGGATTTCATATGTATTTTTGTGTTTAAGCATCCCATCCTACAAAAAGGTTGACAGGTCAAAGGAAAAGATTTTGTAATCATAACTTAATAGTTTCAAATGGTACAGCTCAAAGTACACAATATTATTGGTCAAGCCAAACAAGAAATCAAATGCCTAACAGACAGAAGAAAAGTAAGAAGGTAAATGAAAAAAAACAGCAATTAATTCAAAGGGAGTGCAGGTCTAAAAGTAGATGCATGGCATTTTTACCCCGAGGGAAAGCAATGTGAAATATTAAATAAGACTTTCTAAATGCATTTTAATAATTATTCTTAAAATAATAGCATAATTTGAAAACAAATACAGCTGATCTTTAACCAGATAACAAAAGCACATACTTGCCAGCCTAAGTTAGGATTCAACTAGCACAAACACAGAACTTAAAAACAAGCCCATGTCCACTATAAACTGAGGTCATCACTTAAACCACTAACAAAAAAGATGATGAGCATGAGTAGAATCAAAGCAATCAGAACTCAGGATGCCGAAGGAAATATTCATGAGTTTTCAAATAATTTCAGACAGACCTCCAGGAAAATAAGCATTTACTTTATCCTTCTGTCATGGATCACTGAGACCAATAAAACTGTATCAAATGCTACTGCAGTTTCTCCGCCATACATGCAAATCTAGCAAGTAAAGAGAAAAACAGAATCACACTACATTTGCACTAGAGTAAATTACTAATTTTACTGTTCCTAAACTAATTTTCACACTTGTTAAAACCTTGCATGCACATAAATACAAAAAAATGAGGCTTTGATTGGGAAAAAAAAACAATTTATCTCAGATAGATCCCTCCATCATAATCTTTCTGGCATAACTTCATTTCCACATGGCAAAAAAATTAAAAGGATATTTGTCATAGTGCAGGGATTACTTAAAACAATATATCTGGATCATGGACATCATATATACTAGTGTTAAAGGGAATGCCTGACGCACACGCATAATTAAATTAATAAATACATAATCATTTATAGAATAGAGATAAGAAAGATACTTCAAAAAGAAACAAAAAAACAGTATAAATTAATATTTGAAGAGAAAATATTAAAAGAAAAAATATAAATTGAAATTGAAGAAGACTTAATAATCATGCATATAAAGAAATAAAAAAAAATTTAAAAAAACAAATTTTATATCATTCATAGGATTCATAAAATAATAAAAGAAAGAAGTTAAAAAAGAACAAATTAAAATTGAGAAAAGTGAATAAAATCAAGGAAAAGTGAATGGATAGAGGGAGGAGAATATATGAAGAATTAAAGGTAGTTTAGGAATTATATAGGGTATAACCAAATTATCTTATATTCTTACTATATAGTATGGATGAGTTTCTAGTGCATCCCTCCTATATCAAGAGATGATTAGTGACTTTCTCTACAAATGGATAATATTGCAAATGCTTTGCCAAAGACAACCCTTTCATTGTTGACTTCATTGTCAAAATGTTTTTTCCAGAAAGATATAAGGAAGTTGACAATAGATTACAAAATGTGAAAGCATATTTCAAGCCAAATTATCTAGTTTTATTATTTGGGAAATTTATAGTTTATGTTTGCTTGGACATTTTGTTAGGGGCATAGATGATAAGGTTTTTTGTCGGAGATGAAAAGTATGTTTCTCTGTAAAATTTTGACAAGATGAAATTTTCAATTTGTTTGAATTTGTGTAGTTATATATCTATATGTATATATATATATAAATATATAAAATAAAAATTGGATAATGTAATAGTATATAGCAATAATAATCAGTTTTTAAGATATAAATACACATACCATTATAGAATGAATGAAGAGGATTTTGGTCTTGTTGGAATATTTAGTTAGCATCATTCCTTTATATAGTTTACTTATATAATTTGATTTGATTGATCCTAATTGTTCTTGTTTAGACATATATGGTGAGATTCGTATATCTTCCACAATATTTTTAGGAGTAGAATTACATTGTAATACGTAGAAAAATCATTTCTTTTCCCTTAACATGGTTCCACGTATGATCTAATTCTACTCTAAAAAAAAAACTGTCCTAACTCCAAACATACCCTAATTCCCTAAAACCCAGAAGCACCCAAACACGCCTTAAGCCTAGAAACCTCAGCAGCTTACTTCTGTGAACAGCAAGCCTGACTTCAGCGTTACCCATCCCATGGCCACCAACCCTTCCTTCGACACCACTCATTCATAGTGACAAATCCTCCCACTGTCATCACACGAAGCCCACCATAGCCAAAACATTCTTGCACCATCAGCAAATTGCATTTGAAAAGCTGCCACCAAATTCACCACCACCATCGTCATCTTTGTGTGCCCTGTACCAAACAAAAAATAAAAAAAGGGGATCGTGTGCTGGTACTAAAGAGCTGCAAAAGTAGCCATTCTTTTTCTTCTAGAAGCTTCAATCTCTAAAAAAAATAAAAAAGGGGGTTGTGTGCTAGTACTAAAGAGCCGCAAAAATAGCCTTTTTTTCCTTCCAGAAGCTTCAATCTCTCTTGTCAAGTCAGTCCAAATCGATGCTGCTCTTAGCACAACCCACTGACTGAAACTCTCTACCCAAGCTGCCACCCCCCCACATCTGGACTCCAATCGACTGCCAGCACTTCGGTCCTTCAAACATGTTCGTCTGACTTTCAAATGAGCGCCGCTCATTCAATCCCTATGAACCGAACAAAAAAAAAAAGAAAAACAACAAAAGAAAAGGGAAAAATCCAATGGCATTGATGGAAAGTACTCATACCAGGTCAACTATCCCCATCCGTCGTTCCAACTATTTATTCACACCTTAATGTTTATAGTATATCTCATGGAAAATCTTGGTCACTAGATTCTGGAGCCACTGCTCACATTACTGATAATAAGACCCAATTTCCCTCCCTACCATATTCACAATCATTGTCTCAGATACACCTTGCAAATGGTTCTTATTTTCCTATTTATGGATTCGGTACAGTTATTCTCAATCGAAACTTGTACTTAAAAATGTCGCATACACTCCTCGCTTTCTAATTGGTTTGTTATCTATTAGGTAACTTTCAAAGTCTCGGAACTATACCGTAATTTTCTTTCCTTCTTATAGTGAAGTACAAGACTTGCAGACGAGAAGGAAAATTGGTAGTGGTATTGTGCAAGACGAACTGTACTACTTTGATAATATTGCATCGGTCAAACCAAGCATTCTTTCAGCAAAGATTACCCCTTTCAGCAAAGATTACCCATTCCTTCTTTGCAAAGGTTGAAACAACACTCTTCTTTGCAAAGGCTGAAACAACTCTCACCGCTTAAGTCCTCCTTGTCTAAACTAGAGTGTAAATCTTGTGGTTAGGCAAACACCATTGTTTCACATTTCCATCTAGAGTCAATAAACAGGCTTCACTTCCTTTTGAGCTCGTTCATTGTGATGTTTAGAGGCCTAGACATACAGAGTCTTATAAGGGATATCGTTATTTTATTATCTTTGTTGATGATTACTTAAGGATGACTTTGGTGTATCTCCTAAAAGATAGAGCTCAAGCTCCTAATATAATCACCATGTATGAGATCAAAACACAATTTTTTACTACTTCGAGAATTGCTTGTACTGATAATACTTTACAATCTTCACAAAAAGTTTCTCATTTTTATAAATCTCATAAGATTACACATCAAACATCTAGTCTATATACTTCACAAAAAAATAGGGTAGCTGAACAAAAACATCAACATATTTTAGATGTTGCCCATACCTTACTTACTCAAATGAATGTTCCCAAGAATTTTTGTGGGAGATGCAATACTTATTTGTTTCCTAATTAAACGAATGCCCTCTAGTATTCTCAATGGAGATATCCCATTTTCTTGTCTTTATCTTGATAAACCTCTCTTTCATATCTTTCCTCAAGTATTTAAGTGCATTTGTTTTGTTCACAATTTCAACCCTAGGAGTGATATGTTGTCCCCTCAATCAGTCAAGTGTATATTTCTTGGGTACTCTTGAAAAGAGAATGGGTATCATTGTTATGATCCTCTGACTTGTCGGTCTTATATCTCTACTGATGTTACATTCTTTGAGTCTCAACCTTTCTATACCAAAGGTACCAATTCTCCAGTGGTTCAACCAAATTCTCTTCTCTTACCTATCTTTACCACATGAACTCTCAAGGGGGTGATACAATTCCTACTCAACCAATTAAGATGTATACACAACACTTTTATCAAAGGTCCTCGTTGCATGATTCCACTCACCAACTTCCTCCTCCTGCAACTCCTAAAGTTCCTAATCCCTCTACATTGATATATATCTTCCAATAGCTCTTCACAAAGGTACTAGATCTCGAACTACTCATCCCTTAACTAAATATTTATCTCTAGATCATCTAAATCCTAATTTTCGTTCGTTTCTATTTCATTAAGCTCCATAGAGATTCCTTATTCTTACCATGAGGCTCTACGACATCCTACTTAGAAACTAGCAATGGATGGGGAAATGCTAGCCCTTCTCTTGCAATACTTAGGAGCTTGTATCAACTTCTACAAATGCTAATATTGTTGCCTGTCGGTGGGTCTTTACTATAAAACATAAGGTTTATAGCACCATAGATTGGTATAAAGCTCAATTAGTAGCAAAAGGCTTCACTTCGACACATAGTGTTGACTATTTTGAAACATTTTCTCCAATTTCCCAGCTCAACTCTATTCGTGTCCTTTTTTTTTTTTTGTGATTAATCAAGACTGCTATATGATGTATATATTAGTTAGATGGAAAGAATGCCTTTCTTTATGGTGATCTACATTTGACAATGTTTATAGAGCAACCACCCAATTATGTTGCTCAAGGGGAGGACAAACATAAAGTGTGCAAGCTTCAAAAAGCAATTTATGACTTAAAGTAGAGCCCTCGAGCATAGTTTAATAAGTTCAGTTAGGTAATGGATGATTTTAATTCTCTATAGTTTAAGGTTAATCATTCGGCATTTATCCAACGTGACAAATAAGGAGTGGTTACTGTGATTGTCTATGTTGACGACATATTGATATCTAGAAGTAATGGTGGTGGAATTGTAGACACTAAGATATATTTATGAAAGCACTTTGTTACCAAGGATTTAAGGCATCCAAAATACTTCTTGGGCATTGAAATAGCCCACAGTAATCTTAGAGTGTCGCTATATTAGAAGAAATATGCTCTTAACTTACTTAAGGACACCGACTTGGTTGGTTTAAAGCCTGCTAACACTCCTATTGACATCGATCTTGATTTTTGAAATGATAATAGAAAATATTTGGACGACAAGACAAAATACAAGCGTCCAGTGGAAAAATTGATTTATCTAACTAAAACGGGACCAAATATTTCATTTGTTATGGAATGATAAGTAAATTCATGGACAAGCTACATCAAATCCATTGGAATGTCGCACTAAGGTATTACGATATATTACAAGGTCACCTAAAAAGAAACATGAGCATTTAAAGATAGAAGCATACTCTAACGCTAACTATGCAAAAACTAAGAATGATAGAAAATCTACCTCTAGTTATTGCACAATTGTTGAAAGGAATCTTATGTCCTAACCCAGTACGTAACAAACTAATGTGGCTAGATCTAGTGTGTGAGGCAGAATACTGAGCCATAGCCCATACAACGAGTGCAATGTTGTGGCTAAAGAACTTGTCAAAGGAAATAAGTTTTACGTACAGTGAACCACTCCTTATGCATTACAACAACCAAGCAACTATCCACATTGCTAGTAATCTAGTGTTTCACAAGAGAACCAAGCTCATTAAGATTGCCTGTCACTTTATTCATGAAGATGTCTTGAGTCGTAAAGTTACTACTCCATTCATTCCATCGTCAAAGCAAGTGGCAAATTTGTTTACCAAGGTGTTAGGCATCAAATGATTTAAAGAGCTATGTGGAAGGCCGAGCATGGATAACATATATACTCCAGTTTGAGAGAGAATATTAGAATATTGAGTTTGCATTTGTTCCTTTATATAGTTTACTTATATAGTTTGATTTGATTGATCCTAATTATTCTTATTTTGGCAAGTTGATTTGGACATATATGCTGAGATTTATAGATCTCCAACAATATATTTGAGAGTAGAATTACATTGTAATACACAGAAAAACCATTTCTTTTCGTTCAACAAATCTTTTAACGAATGTCTTAAAATACCACTACCCTTATTGCTAATAGTTTAGGTAGTAATAGGTTAGTTTGGTAAATTCAACTTACAATGGTGTAAGTCGGTTTTCCCCAACTTTTCTAATCAATTATCTTCATCTTTTCTCCCATGGTTTTCTTCATCTTCTCTACTTTTTTTATATTTTGTATTCCCAACAAATCATTTACTTTTGTTCCCCTAATTTGATCAGATTTATCAGTTTCGAGGTAAAACATTGAAAGATTGAAAGAGAGCCCCTTAAATCTACTTGCATGTTGAAATGACCACCTCACCACACAAGCTTCTTTGATGAAAAGGATATTTTGGAGGTGCCACCAGTGACTTCGAGGGAAGAGAATGCTAAACGGTCAATGGTAACGAATAGGTGGCCACGAAAGATAATTGCATGCTCCAACAACTATTGGTCTTCCCTTCCCTGACCTAAACACCTCCTCCTTTGTTCTAGTTTTACTAAATATCAGATTTTATTTTGAAATCCATCACTTATCTTTTCATTTAATTAAATAATCTGAAAAACTAATAATTCTTTGATATTTTTAATTTTTATGGATTAGAGTTGTAATTTTGTGACAAGAAGAAGACAAAGAGACCCACATGATGATAAGAGAGATAAAACAAGAGTACATCTCATTCAACAACACTTACATGTGGTTTTGGTTCATTGGATTGTTAAGGGTATCCTAAGTTACTTGATGTTATTCTTTTATTTTCTGTAATTTATTTTCGATTATTAACACTAAGTTAAAATATTTTAAATAAGATCTGATGGAAAATGAATCATAATTTTGAAAATGTGTAATAGTGTCATGGAGGTAATTATGGATCGGCTTGTTTAGTATGATACAGTTATTTGCTTGAATGGAGTAAATTACAACTTCCCCTCTTTTTATTTGATTTAATTTAAAGTTTTGACGTCATGTTGATAGGCCTTGTTTTATGTATATACACATATATTTAAGGTAGATAGAAGAAATATAATTTTAAAATTTCAAAAAATCAAAGTTGTTAATTTTCGTATGGGTGAAAATAGATTAAAATTTTTGAAATAGCCTAACACATTATTTTCAACAAAAATTTACACATTTATGAAACAAAGATATTGTCAAATCACTGTCTTAAATTCTCTTTTCTAATCTCAATTCTTTCATGCTTTTTCAACAAAATAGATTAAAATTTTTTGAAATAGCCAAACACATTATTTTCAACATAAATTTAAACATTTATGAAACAAAGTTATTGTCAAATCATTGTCTTAAATTCGCTTTTCTAATCTCAATTATTTCATGCTTTTAGGTTCTGTATATAGGGAATGTTAAGAAGGATGGATTTTATTAGTTTGTTAGACCTTTCTTTCACATGCATCTTGGGTGAAGCTATTAAACTTCATTTATTCATGCAGGGTTTTTGTTCTCCTCCACTACTATAGTTTATGAGTTCACAGCAGAATAGTCCAACTAGCTTTGCTTGTAGAGTAATATTAAATTTCACTCTTATTTGAATTGATATTTTAATTATTGCATCTATAATAAGTATTTATAATATATGCAATATAATTGATATAAATGAATCAGTTTTTAAATAATTGGATTTTCTATTTATTTGGAAGAAATTATTTTTATCTATTATTGTATTTATTCCACTATTAATATAAATGTGTAATGTTCAAAATTTTTGCATAGGCATCAACTATGCTCCTATTACTAGTATATAAATGTGAGTGTGCGCATATGTAAATATTAATTTGATTGTGAATAAATAAAATGATCAAAATCATGAATATCAGCATATATCTCTAAAAGAGGAATAATTTAAATTTGAAATTTCAATGAAAATTTTAACAGAGACGTATGTTTTGTTTGCAAAAATTTGAAAGGGATAAAAACCCTGACAAATGTCCAACCAACCATAGTGATCTGGTATCTAGATGCAACAAGCATGGATTCAATGTTATACATGAATGTAAATATCTATATTCAATGAATTGAGTTGTTCTAATTTGTCCAAAGGATCTAAGGAGCACGTCAAGTAGCATCCATAAAAGTCAATGCACCAATCCAAAATTCACCGTATTGAGACTCAATCAAGTAAAACAGGACCTAATGGGTATTGCACCCATAGATGTAGAATAAAACCAACATGCAATTGCAGGGAACCCAGAAAATTTAAAGTCTACAATACTAAAACGCCTTCTCTCAAAAAATAAGGAATAAAACCAGGTCTCTAAAACTCTAAGCCTTTGGAAAGAAAATGAGAAGCTCATCACTAAGCATAAGGTTGTAAACCTTACTAGTTGCAAAATAAACTCATAATAAAAAGACAAGTAAAATATTTGAAAACTCTAGTAAAACAATCCCAGATGACTAAGAGACGTTAGTTATCTTCTTTAAAACAATTTTAGCAGGTTTCAAAATTGGAAGTGGAGAAAGAGGTTATTCAAAAAATTGTGATAGAGAATGTTATTATTGTGCTTCAAACTTAAACACAAATGGGTAAATTTCGAGTTTGATTTTGATCATTAGGCAGGCCAAAAACACCTTAGATGTCACATATGTCTAGTTAGTGCAATTTTTAACTTTTTCTCAACCCCACATTGACACACCCAACAGCCTAAGGAGTTTGAACCCACAACCTCTCATTTTAAGTGTTCGCACAACCACTAAGCCACACACACCTATTTTTTAAGTTTATATCAATTGACGTGATCAAAGATACCCAATAGAAGTAAGAAAAAATCAAAAGAAAAATCAAACCTAATCTCGAATTCTAGTGACGTGACCTATGCACTCAACTACCCAATCCAACATGATAGAATTGAAATCAAACCCGACAAATTGGATAGACGACGCAGCAGGATGATCACAGTCAATAATCGATTGATACGAAACGATTCAACAAGAACAACTCTTGAATCAATTTGAATTGATTCACTAGAATTAGGTATCGCTCAACTAATCCTAGGAAACAAAAACTCTCACTGCAAAGAAAAATCCAAAATGTCAACTAATTCCATTCTCTACTTACAACTAAATAAATAAGTATTTATACTAAACTCTACTAAGTCCTAATCCTAAGGACGATTTAGACTAAAAATATTTGAAAAACCTAAAAAAACAAATACATCAAAATGAAATAAAATTTAGCCTATCTCCAGATCATGTTAGAACAATAATGCGTTAGTATATATATTGTTGGGGAAGATACATTGATTATTACATCTTAAAGATATAAAATAATATATGATCCTACGCATATGTATACACATAAACGATTGAAAAAAGTGCCTAAAAGTGTATATATGAATGAAATATTATTTTTGACCAACTTTGAATCAACCACCAAAGTTCGACAATATTCTGCCAATGAAACATAAGGTGATTTTTCACTTAGAAAGAGACTCATAGTGTAAATGATTTCAAAACCAAACCATAAAGGCTTCATGAAAAAAATACAAATGAATTTTTGAGAAATGGTTTGGTGCCAAGCCTCATAACCCAATAAAGTTAATTAAACCTAAGTAAAACATGTGTGTGACATCCTAGCAGGACTTTGACAGCTTTGTCCAAACATATTAAGTGGTTACTGAACACTAGAAAGACCTACAAGAAACAATACAACATGAATGTGTATTTGAATCTTTAAGCCAAAAGTGATACAGTTTTACATTTAAGAGGATTTTCATTTGGTTAATATTTAAACTTATTTTCTTTCGATCAATATTTCATTACATTTGAGAGGATTTGATGCAGCAACCCGCACAAACAAGTTGAAAGATGTGGATTGACTTCACAAGTTGCAAGTAACAAAAATCAAATTGGTATACAATGAGCGAGAACAATATAGAAGCAAGGACACACACTTCCCAAAGAAAAAGTACATTAATGTTGATCACCATCCAACACCAACCTGATGGATGCCACTTTCATGGGCAAATGCATTTGCTCCAACAATTGCTTTGTGTGGTTGAACACGCAGGCCACTATACTCTTCAACCTAAAAAATATATTATTAAACGAAGTACTAGCAGAGATAAATTCTATCAGAAAAAGTTGAGCAAACTAAAACTAAGCTGGAAATCATTAGGTAATGTACGGTTGCCTTTTCAATCCTCTTAACTAATTTCTAAAACACAAACCAAGCATACAACACATTTCCAACACCTCAAAAGTGCTGAAATGACATATCTTCAAGACAATCTAAAAGGCGTCTCTATTTTTTGTATATAAGTACTACCTATATATGCTTGTAATCAAAACAAAATAATTACCTATAAATATGAATATATACACAACACACACCAAAAAACCTAAAATCTCAAACTAAACATTTTATTAATTTCAACATATTTTACTTTAAAACACAAAACAAAGACACCTTCAAATGAATACAAAACATTGTCATACCATCTTGCTTGCCATGATGATGTGTTGTGTATTTATCCCAGTATAAAGACCATCCAACAGCTGCTCTCCACGGCATTTCAAGGCCATCACAACCTGCAGTGAAACAGAAAAGAGTCAGCAAATTTACAGCAGAACAAGAGGAAATATGGCCATAGAGCGAATGAGAACAATGAGCTTTGAAAATCGATCAGCTACTTCATTAGATAGCGTAGTTGTAAGGAGAAGAAAAAAAAATGCCATTTCTCTCTACATTATACTTGATTGCTTTGCCACTTTACAAATTCATCAAGACATCAGCCTAGTAGGGCTTGTTTCTGATAAGAATGCAAATTAACATATTTTTCATCAATAAATATTTAGTCTTTTTCACCTATTTTATGCTTAAGTACATTCATTATTCTTATAGTTTGATTTAAAATGCAAATTAAGGCATTAAGTGCAAAATGAAAAAAGGTTAAAATATTAGTAACAACCTTGGCACTGATTTTTAAACAGGTCATAACTCTATCATAAAAGCTCTGTCAAAATATTTGAAAATATTTACTTTGATATTTCAATTATTTAGATATCAATCAGAGTTCTAAGAATATTTGCTTTCCTAACTTATAGGTTTTTAAGTTAAGTTGTTTTATAATTTTGGTATAATTGTATTTGTCCCTACTATAAATTGGAGCATCTCTTGTGAAGAAAATACAACAATTTCTCCAAATTCTCTTCTATCACGGTATCAACATGGGTTCTTTTCTAAAGACCTGCTTCGGTTGAAACCTCCGGCCAAAGCCTCTTCCGCTCATTCTTAAAAAAATTCGAAAAGAAAATTCCCATCCAAACAGTTCCCAAACTAGTTTTCCCACCAACCAAACAGATCCATATACTGGAAACATTAAGCCCCAGCTGTTCTCCCACTAGATCGACCAAATCAGTCGCTGATTTAGTTCTACCATAGCTACACCCTTGTTGCTTAAAATTGCAGTACCACAAGCACGGTGGGGAAAAAGACAAAAAGGGGAAAGGCACACAAGATAAGGGAAGAGGCTGAAAGCCCTACGCACCACTGTCACAGCACCAAATTTGAGCTGTGCTCCCTATAGCCAAACTCCAGCAGCTGCCGGCACATGCAAACCGAAAACCCTAGACCACCAGCTCCTGTTTCTCTTCCATTGCACTTTAAAGCACTGCCTAAGAGCTCGTAGATAGGCAAGCAAAGAAGGAAAAAAAGGGAGCATTAGGGAGTAGCAGGGCAGCCATGTAAACCCGTAGTGCCGCTGACTGGAGGCTCTAAAGGTGGTGTTTGGAGTGAAGGAAACAAAACTACCAAGAGTAGGGCTTTAGCGCAAATAGGTAACTTCAGAAATCTGAAATTCTGGGCTTTTATATTGGTTGAACACTGTCATAACTGAAATTAAGTGGGTTGAAAAGTAAAATAATAGTTGGATTATGTTTGGTGTTGAATAAGTTTAAATGCCCCCTATTTCAATGGTCCAAGTACATGAAAATCCTCCAAAACTTAGTCCTTTGATGGGAGCTTGCCTACCACAAAAGAGAGTCACCACACCTATTATGCATAAAAAGAGTCGCCATGCCCATTACATGCAAGAGAGAGCTATCGGGCCCTCTATACGTGATAGAGATTATCCGCGCCCGTCACACATGAAAAAGAGTAGCTTCACCCGTCACGAGTGAAAGGAAATCAAAGCCGCACTTCATTCATTCTAGCTTTGGACTACAAATAAGGAAGATGATTGATTTATCTACTTGGGCAAAATGTGCAAATTAAACACTTCAATCAAAATACCACATTCAACTTCAGAGGGTTTTTAGAATACATGAAAATATTTGGCAATATTTACTTTGATATTTCAATGATTTAGATACCAGTTAGAGCTCTAACAATATTTACATTCCTAACTTATAGGTTTGTCCTTAGGTTAAGTTATTTTATAATTTTAGTATGATTGTATTTGTCCCCACTATAAATTGGGACATCTTTAGTAAAGAAAATACAACAATTCCTCCAAATTCTCTTCAAACAAGCTCCAATTCAGCTACTACTATGAAAAAAGAAATCAATAAAGAACTTCAATAGTCATGAAATGGGGTGTGTGTTGGGGAGGGGGGTGTGCACATTCAAATGCCAATTTGCTAATAATTTTGGTATGATTGTATTTGTCCTTATTATAAATTAAGGCATATCTATTAATGAAAATACAACAACAATTCTTCCCAATTCTCTTCCAACAAGCTCCGATTCAACTACTACTATAAAGAGAGAAATCACTAGATAAAGAACTTCCCTAGCTATGAAATGGGGTGTGTGTTCAGAGGGTGCGTCGGGAGGGCGAGCGAGCACGTTCAAATGCCAATTTGCTAATAGAAACCCTAATTCATACTATTTAAAGCCAAAAAGAATTTTTATCACAATTACAACTCTCAAGCAACCAATATGCATGAGAAAAGAACATAATCAAGGAAGAACACAAAAAAGCATATAAAATCCCATCAAGATCCAAGATTTGTAAATATCAAGCAAGGCGATTTGATGTCTTTGAGCATAGTGACCGTTATATCTTCTCTTCTTACTTTTCCTAGATTGTTCGTTGTTATCTCCAATGTTAAGACAAACTTCTACATCTATAGAATTGATTGAACAGGTTAAACTCACGTCTTAAGTTTCAGTTTTATTCATTGATGCAGAGTTCTTAACCATTTGTGTAATCTATTTTTCTTGCTTCCAATCATTGTTTGAAAATTTGAATAATGTGCTATCAATATAATTATACTTGAGCAAGTTAAGTTTAAATATTGGCACAAAAATTCACACATCAAATACTATTAAAGTCAACAGTAGGATAATGATTACACATTAAATAACATTAAGTCAAGAGACCGATAGAGTCTAATGAATTTGATAAGACCACAAGATTTGATCTCATTACACATGTTTGGAATAAAAAAGTGAATAGAGTTTTCTAAGTTGATTAACGTATGTTTCTACCAGCCACTTCGGAGGTAATAAAAGATTACGAAGGTCATTGATTAGTGGTTTAATTGAAGTTGCCTTGATAATGTTCAAAGCAACAAGATGTGAAAAGAATGAATGAAATCCTAGATCCACCTTATTCTTGATTTAATTCTCTAATTGATTTAATTGCTTTCAATTGTCTTAGTTGATTGAATTGATCTCAATATATTAATTGCTTGTTTAAATAAATTTTAGTTGATTGATTTTATTATTAATAATTAGCATTAAATTATCCAACAATTCCTGGGGATGTAAGTCCAACCATACTCTTGTGCCATAGTGCGCCATGAGCCTTCAACAATGAAAAAGCACAGTCAAAAGAACATGAGAGATTCTATATGTTTTTGCTCATCTAATTTCACAACCTATTAAATTATTTAGGCTATATTTGTTTTCAAATTTTAGTGTGTCTTTTGAAGTGCTGTCTTGAAAATTGAATAAAAATAAGAGAAAGACATAAAATTTAAAAATGTAATAACTGAGTGTGTTTTTAGTCTGCAAAATTTGAAAACAGACATAGTCTTAATATTTGCAGTCATAGTTTTACATCTATGACGCAATATTTATTAACTTAGAGTAAATAAATTTTTCAATGTAAGCTTTAAGTAAATAAATTATTTTGTAGATGTTTTTGTTGGAAGCTCACTAGGATGGCGAAGCATAGAGGCTTGTACAAGTTGTTCTTAGGAGATTCTGGGATTATATTTGACGCATGGGTATGATTCCCTTAATTAATAATCTTTATACAGCCTTTTATTCCTTCAGTTATTAAATTCAAGTATTACCTAATGTTTTATGTTTTCATTAAAAATTGGAATTTATATATTTTACCATAAACTTTTTTTAAAGGTATTACAAAAAACCAGTATCTTTATAGGCATTTTCCTGTAGTTCACTGTTTATAAGAAAAATTTGCTCAGTTAGTTCATGAAATAACCCGAAAACATGAAAGAGCATTTACCATGGATTTGAACCAAGCAACATAGAAATATATGTGTTGAGTTTGGGGCTTCGGCCAATAGGCACAATCATCATTCAGCTCGAATGAGTTTAAACACATGCTCAGGGCTGATTAGAAGAATTATCTTCTTCCCAAATTTAAAATCCACTTTTAAAATAAGCCCAAAACTCATAAGACTATATGTAATGAATTTGAGCCGAACAATCGAAAATATCTGAATTCAAGGCTATGGTTAATAAGACAAATGGTACTTCAGCTTCAATGAGTTGCACTCATGAGACCTAATTGTCAACAATAACAGCTAAAAAAATTATAAGAATTATCTTCATCCCAAATTTAAAATCAATTCCACCAAATATTGAACTATTTCAGAACACAAACACCTAAATTCAAAACTATAAACAACAAAATATATACACTTAAATGCAGTTTCATGGCCTGTAATAGTAAAAGCTACTATTTCATCAATCTCATTCCACACTTTAGAGTCAGACCTCTAAATAATCATCATTTAACACAGCTGGCTCTATTGCGAATCAAGCACACCTTGCCAGTTGTTACAATTATCTCCCCATTTCTGTCACCTATCATATTCAATCTTTTTTCTACAAATTTGTTGTTTGATCAGAACCTTGTCATGAGAGCTGACACCATTATTTGGACACTTTGAGCAAGAATAGTCCACCTCAAGCGATGCAAATAGCTCATTACAACCTTGAGGACGTTATTTGGATTGAAACCTCACAGACAACTACAGTGGGTGAGCAATGAAGTAGCAGAAGCGTTCCCTTGAAGATGTTGACTTTGGAATGAAATTTATGGATTGTGATAGATTCGAAGGTTTTTTGTTTGGGTGAAGAAAGGGTTAAAAATGTACAACGCATTGGCTGATGAAAAATTCAGACTGGAGGTGGGTAGGTTGGCAGATCCACCATCAAGCACACTGCTTAATAATATAACGGGTCTTGTACATATCATGCGCTTGGGTAATGACAAAACAGACAAAAAGCCAATCTTGGTTGGGCATCTATCCTGACAAACCAGGCAAGCAAACAAGCCCTTAGCTTCATGTCATGAATACATTTTAGCTTGGATCTTATTACCCATTTTCTAGTCACTATACTCATCATACTGATATTGACATGCAATGCCATCGTTCTATGAATCACTAAGCCACGATATAAATGCAGAAAACCCCAAACTTTTAAAGGGTTTTGGTGTGTGAAAGCAAGACAACAATCTCAATAACATTTTATACTTAATAAGTGCATAATATATAAACGACTTCCTAAATCCAAACTCATAAACTACAACAATATTGTATAAAATGAACTTTCCATTACTTATGCAGAAATACATAGGTATATTTTCGTTATCATGAGCTTCGAGCCACTTTCATCCTCACAAAACTCGACATTAGGTAAAGAAGTATTTAAATTCTACAATAATAATCACTATAAGGTTCCACCTTGAGAAATACATAGACTTACCAAAAGGAAAGAGCAAAAGAAAACAGAATTTATAGACAGACAGAAGAGAGCGCACCTCCTCTAATGAAGCATTACCAGCTCTTTCACCAATGCCATTAATGGTAACCTCTAACTGCCTTGCACCAGCATGTGCCCCCTAAAATTAAATAAGCTCGAGCTTGAATACAACATCAAGTCGGTCATAAAAACCATAGCAAACAAAGAAATAAATTACATACCGCTAAAGTGTTGGCACTAGAAAGTCCAAGGTCATTCTGGCAGTGTGTCGAAATAATCACATTTTCAATTCCACGAGTGTTGGCTTTTATATCAGAAATCAATTGCCCAAATTCAGTAGGCAAAGTGTAGCCAACTGTATCAGGAATGTTAAGGGTTGTTGCCCCCGCATTTATAACTTCACCCAGGATTCGATAAAGAAACTCCCTGTCAGATCTGTAAAAAAGAAAAAAAGAAAAGACAAAATCTATAAGGTAGACGTATCAGCCTATGAAGCAATATCAGAACTGCATTTGTTCAAATGTCAAGTAAAACAGGAGAAACAACAAAGAAAAAATTGATATGGTAGCTCACCATCAAGGTGTCCATGTTACTAGTAACACAGTTGTTAATGATGTGTGGCACACAATAGCACAAAGGTTTCATGGAGCCATGGCATACAGCATATGGCATAGTACACACCTTATTAAAGTATGATGAAAAATTATATAGAATAATAAAATATATTGATATTATAAATAATTTTCAAAAAAATCAGAAAAAAATCCTACATAATAAATAACAAATAAAATATTATGACTTATAGTATTGTGGAAATACACAAGTAAAATATTAGTCTCTATTTATAAAATGTTTAAAAGAATAAATAAAAAATTCTATTTGTGTATCTTTAAAAAACTAAATTACAAAAAAAAATCCATCTATTTTGATAGAGTTGATTTTCAAAAACCACAACTGCAGCCGCAAACATTAGAAAAGAAAAAAATTATATTCCATGAGGACAACAACCACTTGATTATCAAAGCCAAAAGCCATTGCAAAATCAAAATTTGGCTTCCAACAAGAATATATTTTATTCAATAGCTCCTCCCCCAAAGAAGGTTGTTGCCACCATTTTGTCAAGCAACATTACAAGAACCCTTATGCAGTTGTGTAAGCAAAATCAGTGCACAGAGCTATATGGTTTCAGACAAGTCATAAACACGCAATCATGGAGAAAAAACTAGAATTGGTTAAAGCCTTTCAAGAAGTCCGGTAGGAGAAGATAAACTAGATCCAGCCTTGATTAGTGCTGTTGATGATTGCAATCATCATGGAGGAAAGGATCAAGAAAAGTTCATATATAGAGCTATCAGTTATGTTCCTGCCCTCAGCTGGTGGGACAATAACGTATGCATGGCAATCACAGCAATAATTGAGGAACTTGAGGTGATTGGTTTGCAGGCGCAAAGAAGGGTTGCAGTGGCATCCAAGGAGAAGGAAGGGAAATGGTGCTAGGAAAAAAGTAATGAGTCGTGACAATGGCAATGGCTATTCTGGCAATGACAATGAACCCACAGCCAAGAAGCGGAAAGGAACCAGATTGTCACCATAGAAATTTGATGATGGTAATGAAACTTGTGGCGCTGGAGACAATGTATGCAAGGGTTAACAGGTTCGAATGGCGTCAACAGTTAGAAAAGGAGAGGTAAAATAATGAAATGCAATCTTTTGATCGATTATATCTGGAGATGAACTAAAGGAAATTTTTTTACCAAAATTTGCCAAGCAAGAAAAAAAGTGAAAATGAAGCAAAAATGCAACTAATATCCAGTCCTTTCTATTTTTAAGTACCGATATCTCCATGGTTGATATATAGTGCATTCGAGAAGAAAAGCAGAGCTGGCTGTAAAGGAATAGCTGCTAAAAAAAATATCAAAGCTTTTCAAAGTAGTTTCCATGGATCAATTTTATTTTCAGGATTTTCTTTGAGTCATTAGAGTATTGGTGGTAGGGGAATAACCATTTGCAAATTTTTCAAGACGAAAAAAGAAAAGAGATTGATGGCTTATGCAACTTGGGCATGCTCTAGCTAGTTTTATATTCTTTTCAGCCGCCCATGTGAATTAATCCACGAGTATTGTACATAAAATCATTCCGACACCAGCCGCCAGCCTATGACGTAGTAATTAAAATCAACTTTTAGCAGGTGGTACAAGGGCCTGACTAAATGAATGCATAAATATAGATCTATTACAAAAATAATAATAAGAATAAATAAAAGAATCAAATGGTCAAAGCAATTGTAGTATTGATATCTCGATAGTTGATGCATATTGCAATCTAAAAGAAATGCGGAGCTGGGGGTAAAGGAATAGCAATTCATGCTGAAAAAATTAAAAGTTATTTTCCATGGATCAAAATTTATTTTCAGGATTTTCCTTGAGAATTAGTAACTTTTTTGAATTGTAGGGGAATAATCATTTCAAAATTTCTCTAAAGAAATTATGGCTTACGCAACATGGGCATATTCTAGCTAGTCAGTTTTATATTCTTTTCAGCCACCGATGTGAACTAATTCCTGAGTATTGTACATAAAAGCATTCTGACGCTAGCCGCCAGCCTCCGACGTAGTAATTAAAATCAACCTTGCACAGGTCGTACAAGTACCTACCAAAATGGATCGATAAATTTAGCACTATCACCCAAAACAAAAAGGAATTACATGGTCATAGCATTTAAAGTAAACTACGTTCACAAAATTACGAATAAGCTATTTTGCAAAAAGGAAAAAAAGACACTAGCTCAAAAGGGAGGGAAGTATACCTTCCAGCATCTTCCGGGCTAAATTCCACGTCAACACAGCCTAAACTCCTGGCATAAGCTACCATACTGGTAGCCTTCTCAATTACTTGCTCCGGCGTCATCTTGAGCTTATACTTCATGTGAATTTCACTGGTCGCAATAAATGTGTGAATCCTCGGCTTCTTTGCGAACTTCACCGCCTCCCACGCCTTCTCGATGTCCCTCTTGTTACACCTTGCCAAACCGCAGATGACTGGAACATGATCGGAAGTGGCTCTCCCAACCTCAAGAGCAATCAGTTTGACGGCTTCGAAGTCAGCTTCTGAGGAAGCGGGGAAACCAGCTTCAATTATGTCGACGCCCAGGCGAGCGAGCTGTCGGGCGATGTCCAACTTCTCTTTGGTGGTCATGGTGGCGCCAGGGGACTGCTCGCCGTCGCGAAGGGTTGTGTCGAATATGCGGACGTACCTGGGGTCCGGAATGTGGTTGGGGATGTACTCCGGGCGGCGGAGGGAGCACCGGATGGCAACGGCAGCAGAAGGGGCATTTCTCGGATCCAATGAACGGAAGAGGACATTGTTGGGTGAAAATAGCTTGGTGCCTGCAGCTGTAATAGGGTGCCTGGGAATACAAGCGGAAAACGCCGCTGCCATTTTAGGACCTTAATTGCACTTAACCCTAGTCTTGTATGAAGTTTGTCTTATCGATCTAGTTATATATATACTTATATCTTTTTGAGAGCTGGTTATAATTAGGAAATTTACGATATCATTTTTAATTAAGACAATTACATCATTACTCTTAATTAAAAAAAAACATGGTCAAATATGATTACTAATCTATGACTATCTATTTATATTATTAAAACAATGAGACATAATTTTAATTGTATAATATTAAATTATCATAATATTTTTATTTAATCTCTTTATTTTTCTATTTTCTTACTATAATTCTATGTTTTCTTATATTTCTATAATTTTTCAATTTTCTCTTTTTTATTATTTCAATTTTTCATATTCTTTTAATTTTAAATTAATATTATTTTTATTTTAATTCTCCATAACAAATAAAATAGTATAATCTGCACAAAAATTTACGCGTGCGTGGAACACTACTGATATGAACTTAGAGGCAGTCCTTTTTTAAAGTTGGCCTAATGATCTGATCATCGCTTTCGTCTTCAGATGGCTTTGAGCTTGCGACTATTAAAAAAAATTGCAATATATTGAAGAGTATTTACAGAGTTCAAATGTAAAGTTAAATAACATAAAGACATAGCTAAAGCTAATAGAGGCAAAATTGGATTGCAAGACGAACGTTGTTAGTAAAAAGTTGGCTATGTCGATTGACTTTGAAGACCCGTTGGAGCCTAGAGATGATTGAGATAGTAAAAATGTCGATGACACGAAGAGACTTAACACGTATTAAATGTATCATTGTTACTTGCACATCATTATTTGTGTACTATATTTCTACTATATTATTACTAAACTAAAAGTTGTTTTTATATAATTTCAAAACAATTATGTTTATTTTAAATTTTTTTATTTTTTTATCATTTTCTTTTTTTCATTTTTTGAACTTCTTCTTTTTTTTATATCTATTTCTCGCTCAAATTCTCTCTTATTTCTATTTTTTTTTATCATTCTGTATTTTCTTGTTTGAAATATTTTTATAACTTTAATTTTAAAAATTATATTTATTTTTTTCAAAATACAATAAAACTAAGTATATTTGTGTACACATAAAGTGCACGATTTTACTAGTTTTTGTTATGTTTTTCCCCTGGAAATGGACATTTTCTTTCTACGGGTAATGAGGCCAAATATATCTTCATTGTTTTATTGATATAAACTATTTGTTAATTCAAATATTGTATATCAAAATTTCAATTTGTCATGGCTCTATTTTAAAAGGATGTGTATGTGATTAACTTAAAAAAATAAATAAATGATAAGCTTACCTTAATTTATTAAGATGTCGTGTAAATGTGGCAAAGCATTAATTGGTGTTTGAATAAAAGTTTTAATGAGATAAAAAATAATATATATTTTTATGTAAATTATTATAAATAACGCTGAATCAATAATGGTGTGTCACATGTCATTTTTTAGTGTGTGTAGATATATATATATTATATATTTTAATAATTAGGCAGTGTAACAGTGTGTGTGTGGATAATAGTTAGATATTAATTATTTCAACATAAATTTATATATGTACGTGTAAAAATAATAGTTTAGATATGGGTAATTATTTGATCTTGAAAATAGATAACGATTGGCCAATTGACAGAACATTTGTATAAACATAAGCCAAAAATTAATTCACATCATATCTATTTATATCTGTTCTCTTATATAATGGCTTTAAATTTAATTTTTGGTTGGCGTAAAGTATAAATATTTATTTAATCTTAAACTCTAAATATATATATATATATATCACCACCAAAAAATGTTTAATTTGACACGACTAATTTGGGACGGGTACGTTCCATCTCAAATTAGAGACGGTTTTGGTACGACCCTTGAAAATTCGACCTAAAGTCACTTCAAAATCATGCCAACACATGCCTTTTTTTTTTTAAGAAAGAATAAAATCCTAAAGCTATTCTAGATTTGAGATGGTTTTAAACCCATCCCAAAGCTGTACCAAATTAGGATAGTTTTGGAATTACTTCAACCTTCAGTCTCTAAATTTATCATAACGTCGTTCCAGATAATTTTATGTACCGAATTACATAAACGCCATACCAAACCGTTCCAAAGTTGAGACGACTTTTCCACTGAGAATGTGCATGAAGTATCCATACATGTTTTTGACAATGGTGATTCTAGCTTCATCTAATCCCAAGAAATGTATAGATGTGTATATGCATCTACTGTTAGAAGAGTTACTACAATTGTAGATGGTGGGTGCACTCATGTATGATGCCCATCGAAGAACTTATTTCAATATGCGAGCTGCACTCCTATGGACCATTAATGACTTACCTACATATTCCATACTTTCTAGGTGGAGTGCAGTTGGAGTCATGAGCTATTCAATCTGTCTTGATTTGACCAGAGTTTTTAACCTACACGACGATAAAAAGGCTTATTACTTCGACTATCACCATCAATTCCTTCCACCCAATCATTCATACAGAAGGAATAAGAAACACATCACGAGAGGTCGGGTTGAGACACACATTATGCCACCAAAGGCATCAGGTGAGCAGATATGGTACAGGGTTAGAAACTTGCCACAAGTGGTTAATGACCACTGAGCACCACCCCCAACTTTGGGACTGAATACAAGTGGACCAAAAGAAGCATATTTTGAGACTTGCTGTATTGGAAGACTAACATACTACCTCATAATTTAGATATTATGCACATAAAGAAGAATGTGTTCGATAACATTATCAACACAATTATGGATGTTAGAGGAAAATCGAAAGACAATCTAAATTCTTGAAAAGCCATGGAAATCATATGTAACTGTTCTAATATTGCAATGCCATTAGATAGTATGGGTTCAAAGCCAAAAGCCACATACATCCTATCCCAACAACAAAAAGAAATGCTTTGTCTGTGGTTGAAAAGACTTAGGTTTCCAGACGGGTATGCTTCCAACATAGACCAGTGTGTTGATATGATAGAGTTAAAATTACACGAGTTGAAGTCTCATGATTGTCATGCTTTTATAGAGAGGTTGATACTCATAGCATTGAAAGATTTGTTGCTTGAGTTCATGTGAAGTGCCTTGGTTCAGGTAAGCTTGTTGCTGTAGCAGCTTTGTGTGCTTGTCCTTCGTATTGATATGGTCAGAGAAATGGAGGATAAAGTAGTATATATAATGTGCAATTTAGAGAAGATATTTCCTCTGTCATTTTTTGATTCTACAGAGCACTTGATAGTACATTTACGATTTGAGGCAAGGGTTGGTAGCCCGGTTTAGTATAAATGGATGTATCTTCTTGAGAGATCTATTGGTGATACACGTTATATAGTAATTGATGTCTTTAAATGAGGTCAATGTCTCACATAATGTTGTGTCGTATAAGTTCTTACATAGTTTGAAAAAGAAGGTGAAGAATAAGGTCCACATTGAGGCATCAATAGTAGAGGCGTATATAATGGAGGAGATTGACACGGTCGCATCATATTATTTTGAGTCAAATGTGCCATCAAGGGGAACAAGGCCATCAAGAAATGACATGGGAGACACTTCCTTAGGCAGCCCCCCTTTCTTCATATTTAACCATCTTGGCCGCCCGTCCAGCCAATAAGTAGCATGATACATGAGCACAGACGAAAAACAGGCTGCAATCACCTATGTGCTCTTGAATTGTCCAAAAGTTAAGCCATTATACACGTAGACATCTACGAGTAATTATCAATTTACTGATTGCATAACACATTTTTTTTTAAACTATACTAACGATTATAATCCGAAGGTGTTAACAGGCTATTTTTGGAACACCTAGGAGGAAAACACGTCAATGTTGATGCAGTAGTTGCAAACATATTTGGAGAATGGTTCAAAAATTATGCAAGTCTACCTCCCCACTACCTACCCTTGACTTGTCTACAAGCTCATTTGTGAATATTCACACATGATTTGTAGGTTGACAACCCATCAAACAACATATCGAACCCACTATTACGTAGCCTAACATGTGGGCCCTATAATCACATTATCACATACTTATCCTACTTCGTTGATGGTTTCCAAGTTTCACACAACAAGCCATGCGCAAGGCCTTCAAACACAGAATTATGGGGTTTATATCCGTACTACGTGTTATGACAATTCAATGTACGATTTCTACGGAATAGTTAAGGATATAATCCGTCTTGATTACATGCTCATACCAAACATGCACGTGGTGTTGTTTAAGTGTCTTTGGGTAGATCTGGTCTGAGGACAGAATGTGTACCCTAGGTATAAGCTAGTAGAGGTAAATATGTCACGCTTTTATAAGAAGAATGAGCCGTTTATCCTAGTCCAGCAGTTTGAGCAAGTATATTATACCGATGTCCCAAGCATGAAAGGGACAAAAGTGATTGGTTGGCAGTCTATAAGACGAAAGCCAGGTCAACCATTGAAAAGCAGTGGGAGGATGAGCCTTACCAACCAGATGAGGAACTCACTTGTCCTCTATTAGGCAGTATGTTTGATGTGCCTGGACTACATGATCCTAATGGTCTACAATTGCACGTGGATGACCTTCCAGTGGTAGAACCCTCCAAAGACCACTCATTTAGTGATCGATTGGATGCAGTGTCTATGTGGGGTGAATCCCCAGTGGATTGATGTTGATGTTGGGACAGACTCTGACGAAGATAGTATGTTTTAATTCTAATTCACATTCATCTCTTGTGCACAGTGTTTTGATTGTATATTGGGAACATGTTTGATTGTGAATCGAGAACGTATTATTTCTTTTGGACGGCATTAGGTCTCATATGACAACTCTATTTAGATAAGGGCATTACAACATGTCAAAGTTTACCATTTGTGAGCGTAATAGATTGCTCAAACATAATTACATTAATGTACAAGCTCACTTGTTCAAACAACCGCCTTACCCAACATTTCTAAACTAACATAAGTAGTAACTAATGTCAGCTTCTTCATGGCTAATGGATATGCCAAGCCTCAACCTCATCATTAGGCCCCCATCAAGCTGCATGGTGTCTCTCTCACCAAATGACCCTATATCACCGAGCAGGGCCTTATCTAGGAATAAAGTAGGACTCCAGCTAGATGAACGCATAAGTGGCCCTCTCGATGTAGATGGTTCAGTTGATGTTCTAAACTGCAAAGACATGAATGCCATGAAATCATGTATTTGGCTCAAACCATGCGTCTACTGGTGCTCTATACACTCTATCTAAATACGCATGCTATACAACTCAGCCACAACATTGGCTTCTAGCTAGTGCAGCTGGGCGTCAAACTGGTACAGCACTTCATACTCTTTTTCTAAAGGGTCTGGTAACTCAAATTTAGGGATGACTTTCTCCACCATCCAAACATTTGGGATGGGAAAATTTTAGTTTCCTAAATGGGGATAGATTTTCGTAAACTATCTTAGTTTTAGGGATGGGTCTTGCAAAGCCATCAGAACTTTGGAATAAGGACAACTTTTAATATTTAACCTTATATTTGGGGTGGCATTTTGTTATTTTCATGGATTTGGGATGGGTTAAACGAAGCTATCTCCATCATGGATGGATTAAAATGGCTAGTAATTTTGATAAATTGCTACCACTATGTGAGGACCTCAAGATGAGAAGAAAAAGTCCTCACAAAGTAATCCCATATCCATTCCAATTTGAGACGACTTTTTAGCCGTCCCAATCCAAGAGGTTTTTGGTACTAAATGTAAAAATATTTACATCTAACAGAAAGGTTGTTGAGTATAGAATTACTAGTGCATGATCATCATGGATAAAATAAGAATCAAATGACAATATACAACTAAGAATGATTATAAGGTGAACAATCCATCATTTGGATTCGATCCATTAGTGACGAGAAGTTGGAATGACACCCTTCAGCTTTGAGTGCCCTAGTTCTGTTCCCAGGCAAGCAGTAATGTCAAAATCATAAATATATTTTTCTCTTGAAAATTCTCTCTCAATTTTCAACTCATGAAGTCGAATAGAGTTTTCATAGACAATTGTCAATCTTGGTGTGGCATACTTTCCATTGATGATGTCATGATCATAATGTAAGTTATACAAAATTTAACATCAAATGGCCTTAAATGCAAATCGAACGATCCTAGTGTTAATAAAAATCCACTTAAGATTGATTCTCATAAGCACAAGTCCAAATAATAACTTAGGTCTATAAGTCAAATAGGTATGATTGAACTTATTAACATTATGGTATTCTAATTTTCATGATTTATTATCTTGAAATATTCCTACTAATAAGACTTCAATAAACTATATGAATCTGAGTCCGTGAGATCTTGTTTGGTTGCAATTTTTGTAAGATTTTGAACTTAAGATAAACACAAGCCAAACAACTAATACTTTAAAAAATAACTCCTTTTTGTTATATATGTTTGTGTGTATATATACAAATGCTAAAAATTCAATTATTAGTTTTATTAAAACTTGAATTATTATTTAAACTCTATACCCGCATCTTAGGTTTGGTCCAAGAAATTAACAACTCAAAGACAAATGATAATGAAAATAGATAAAATGGAGGCTCAAGTTTTAGGTGATTTAGTTAATATACCTACATTAATAGTAGAGGAGAAACAAATTTACAAAGACAAAAGGAGAGATTACAAAAGTCTTAGAAAATTTATCGTAGATCTAAAAACGCCTACATATTAAAACACAAAAGAGCCACAAAAAATTTTACTATACAAGGCTTAAATATTTTAAAATGCCCAAACACTTGCTAAGACTTTCAATATGTTTGAAACTTATTTGGTGTTGGTGTTTCATTACAAAGGCCTTCCCTCTTTATAATTGTATAAGGAAGGAACTTTTCCTTGTAAAAAGCAATGTGGGACAACTTATTAATAACAATCCCAATTGAGAAATTTTTTATAGTTAGAAGATTTCGGACAAAGCCACAACACAACAAATCTCAACCTTTTTGTGCCCCTAAATCAATAAATAGAAAACTTGCAATGTTCTCTACATAAGCTTCAATTGGTCTAAAACAAACATCAATCAGGGCCAAACAAAGATTGAACATAATTGTTAAAATAAGCTTCATGATCATGTAATTAAGAATGTCCTTGTGTTAATCTTCTTAATAAGGGATTTTTCTTCAACAATGATTTCTCAAATGAAGTAGAACTTCACATCAATATGCTTTATCCACTCATGATACCTTTGATTTTTAGTAAACTGTAAAGCATTTCGACAAATTACAATAAATAATGACAATACCTTAATGTAGACAAAGATTGTTGAACAAACCCTTTAATCACAATTCCTTATTAATTGCTTCAAACGTTGTCATTTATTTAGCTTTTATAGTAGGTAAAAAGCTACAAAAAATTGTAAATTAGCCTTCTAGCCTACAATACAACCACCAATATAGAATGCATAGATAGAAAGTGATCTTCTTTTATCAAGATCTCTAGTATAATCAAAGTACAAAACCACCCAAAGTATTATTGTTCATCCCAAACTCCAAATAGGCACTTACAGTGCCTCATAAGTGCATGAAAATCCATTTCACAACTTGTTGGTGTGCCTTTCTAGGACAAAACATATATATACTAAAAACACTAATTTCATGTGAATATCTAAACGAGTACAAACTGTTGCATATATAATGTTGCCAATTGCACTAAAATAAAGAATTTGTGCCATGTAATCATTTTTTTCAATTGATTTGATGATTGATTAGCGAATAATTAGAAATGGCTGACTTAGCATTTTTCATGCCAAACTTCTCTAGAACTTGCTCAACATAAGTATTAGAGTTAACAAAAAAAAAAAAAAAACTTTTAGCTGGTTGACCTGTCGTAATTTCCATGTCAAGAATTTTCTTAGTTGCTCATAAATTTTTTATCTCAACTTCCTTATTCAACTGCATATTTAAACTATGAATTTCTAACAAATTCCTAATTGTTTATTTTAGCTACTAATAGTGATTTATACATTGCATCTTCAATCCTTTGAATTTCATTTTTTTCTCTTAAAGTCCTATTTTCATTCAATACATTTCTCATATGGAGAGAGCTTAACAAGCACCCAAGCTCCATTTTAATAATGAGACTCAATCTCTTCACTTATCACAATTAACCACTTAGTGGAGTTATCACAAGAAACAGCTTCTATATAAATGAAAGGTTCATTAACTCCATTTGTTTCCTTCACATCTAACAATGCAAATATAATCAAATTTGCATATATTTTTTAGTGGTTAAAAATCTCTCATTAGTCTATTTTTGAAAATAAAATATTTTCCCTCTCTTGGATCATCTTCACCAAGGGATTCAAGTGTTCTCATTGGTTTTTGTTGAATAAAATAACTAGGTAGAATATGACTAGATTCTTCAATTTCAAACTCTACTTGTTCAACTCACTCTTTCTGAACCACATGAATTGGAGGAATTCGTTTTAGAAGATATCATCACAAGTTCATAAGACTTTAACATCTTTGACAATTAAAAATTTTGGAGATTTAGGAGTGGAAATTGCAATATATACCCTTTTACACCATAAGTAAACTAAAGGAACATACACTTTTTAGTCCAAACCTCTAAATTTCCATTATATGCATGCATGTATGTTGGGCATACAAAATTCTTTTAATATAAGTGATTGCTAAAGGTACTAACCAAACTTACTCATGAGTTTTAAAATTAAGATTTGTAAAAGGAGGTCAGTTAACAATATAGATAGCCATATTGATTGCCTTCTCAAAAGTCCTCTATTAACAGTACATTAGAAATCATACACCTTTCCCTTTCTAAAAGTGTTATATTTTTAGTTCATCCACACCATTTTATTGAGGTGCCATTCTAATAGTGTGATGTTAAATAATATCTTCGCTTTTACAAACTCATTAAATTCACCTTCACAAAATTCCATGCTATTATTTATTATAAGTTGCTTGATCTATTTACTTGTCATTTCTCAATCAAAACTTTCTATTGCTTGAAACTCTTATGTCTGAAAAACTAGAGCTAAACTTTTTTAAAGTAATCATCCATGAATGTCAATATATACCTGGCACTACCCATAAACAGAACTTAAGCTAGGCCCATAAATCTAGATGTATATAATTGAATGTACTTTTTGTCTTGTGAATTGCTAGTGAATTAAAGTAGACTCTTTTCTAATTTCAATAAACAAATTGTTCATCGAATTCTAATAGTCTAGTACTAGTAACCCAAACCTTTTTTCATTTATGTGTCCAAAAGCCATATATCATTATTTGATGTTAGAATTAGACAAAGAAGATGGCAAGACTACAATTGAATCTATGACAGTAGATTCTTACAAAATATACAAACTATTAAACCTATAAATTTGTATAATAAGGAGAGTGCTTTTGAAAACCTTTATGATACCATTTTCAACTATGTGTTTACACTCAAGGGTTTCAATGGTACCTAAATAGATTAGATTCTTCATCTAATTAGGGACATGTTTATATTAGTGAATGTCCTCACAATTCAATCATGTATTTTGATTCGAATTGTTCCCATGTTAACAACATCACAAACTATATTATGGTCCATCAAAACAATTCCTTTTCACAGGTTGAAAATAAACCCTTATGGTAAGAGAAACTCAAATAAAAAATCCATTTATTTTTATACTTTATCCTCTCAATAGTTATAAAGAAAATATTTCCATTTGTCTCAACTACTGCAAGACTAGCTTTAGTAGCTTTATTAGTCTTCTCAACGACATTTTCCTTTGATTTATTTTTCAACTTAAAACAATTGGCCTTAATGTATTTGATTACATTGTAGTTAATTTCTATGTTTGAATTTAGATATTAATCTAAATTTACCACCATCAAATCCTATTTTATGAGTTTTGCTCCTAAAACCAAACCTTTTGCTTAACTCCCTTTAATTTCTATAGTGATATCCTTATCAATTTGCTTCTTAGATTTTAGTACAAATTCATTCCTCAAGATGAGGTTGTTTCTTTTTTGTAAATATTTTAAAAATTAGGAAACAGAATAAAAAATAACAAAGCTTTGTTCTCATCATCAATTTTTGAATTTATATTTTTCAAATCAATGATTGAATCAATTTTCTCAAAATGAGAATGTAGACGGACCTTCGAGCATTAATAACGCATAGAGCCTTTATTTCAAGTAAAGCTGACTCTCATGTACAAAATATTAACTTGTCCCATACGACGTTAACCAAAATCTCAGCGCCCACATCTCAGAAAACCTCATATAAGAGACTTAAAATAATGTTGAGTCTAGCCATCTTATCCATTATAGCAAAATCATCGTCATTCACGTTGTCTAATCTTTTTTATATAGTCAAATCAGTTCTATTATAAAATAGTCTCCGTCTTGAGTTGCCATATACCTAAATTTACATTCTATTAAATTTCTCAACAATAGTAATTGTTATTGTCATTGTTGCTACAAAATTTCAGTACCCTTAAAAGACTCAAATACTATAGTATTTGGTGTAACCTTAGGAAATTGGTAACTCAAGGATAAATAACAAACAAAATAGAGACACAAAATTTAAGTAGTTTGATCAAATTGTCCTACACATATGGGAAAAAAAAGCATATTTACAATGACTGAAAGAGATAATACAAAAGCCTTAGAAAAATAATTTTAGTCTCAAAAGAACATAAATACTAAAATAAAAGATAGCTCCAAAAATTTTTACTACTAAAGTCCCAAATTTTTCAAAAGCCCTAAAAGCTTACTAAGGCTCTTATGCTTATTTGGTGCCGGTGTTTTCTACAAAAGCCTTCCATATTTATAAATAGTATTTTTTAAAAAATATTTAAAATTAAGTATAATTTTGTAATATTAATAAATATTGGAAAAGAATTAAATATAATTTATAATAATTTAGTTTTGCTGGATGAATATCAATTGAAATTTTATAGAAGATATAATCATTGATTTGTGTGAAGGGGATGTATGTATAAATAAAGATACATAGTTTTTAATAAGATTTTGAAGTAAAGGTAATATAAAAAAAAATAAAAATAGTCACATTAAATAATTTAATATAGTGAATATATTACAAAATTATCTTATATTTAGTCCATATGAGTGAACATAGTATTATATTATTTTAGAATTAAATTGTCATTCAAATAATTTTTGAGATATTAAAAACATCAAACAAAGTCAACAAACTCTTAAACAACAGCTCCATCATGACTGCATTGATGAACAAAGTGTCTTGCCCAATTTATTCATGCTCCAAGGCATTAGTGAGTGGCACACTTCTTGGCTATGTTAGGAAGAGGGGTATTTGTTTGATATGATATTTGGTAGGAGTTGAATTGAAATAAATAGTATATTTAGTACGAAAGTTTTAATGAGATAATAATATAATTTATATATATATATAAATTATATAATAATAATTAGATAATGTGATAGTTTATGAGTATAATGAGTATGTTATATATTATAAATAAAAATAAATATAAATATATATGTGATATATATAATTATTAATTTAATTGTAAATGAGAGTAATGATAAAGAAAATTTTAAATTTAAATTTAATTAAAAATATTATTAAATAATATATTTAGTAATATAAAGTTTAATACACTGTTTTATGTTTGTTAGTTGGGTTCCAAACATAACCCTGGAAACTTAGATCTGTGTACGAATAACAAGAGAGTGGTGAATCTTTCCAGGATATCAATGATGTATGCTATCAGCTATAAGATTTGTAAGACTTTATCTAAGGGGTATACTCTAGTTATATCATCATCACATCATTTAAATATTACATAAATATACTTTTATGCTGCCGAGGCTGACATTATTAACCATCTTAAATTAACTTAAACAAACAATCCTTTAGAATTCTAGGGCATATGTTATGTTTGATGGATGGCTGCATTCATTCTTGATTTTTAATTTTCATGTTTATTAGGAAAAGTGGCATCTCGCCCTCCAATTTCAACATTATAGCAAATTAACCCCAGGGGTAATTTACAAGCATCTCATCCCCCAAATTTTTATCATTTGTAGCACTTTGTTCTCTAATTACATTTTTAGATCAAAATTTTTATTGAAAAATCTTCTAATGGTTTGTCTTCTCCCATCTTTTCTCACTTCTTCCATTTTTCACTTTTGCAATGATTACATTAAGTGATTGTGAAGTCAATAAAAATTTTTTATGTAGTTGTTTAGTGTCTGAAATTTAGAAATTTTTTTCAAAAGCAACTACTGACGGAATATTTTAATAAAAGATTGATTTGAAAATACTATTGAAGAGAATGTATTATACTATGTGAGGTGGTGAAATGTTATTATATTATACTTTTAAAAAATAATAAAAGTTGGTGAAGTGACATTTACTCTATTTTTATATCTTGTTTTTATTTTTGCACTGACTTGAATTAAGGTCAGGCAATGTCACATTGTACGGTTAGGAAATGGGAAAATTAGTTTCGGCGTTGAAATTTTATTCACATAGTTTTATAGAAAGCAATATTGTTAATTTAACTATAAAATTATTAGTGGAGTGGCATCAAAAGTAAAAATTTAAAATAAATGATAAAAAATATTTATAATACATGATAGGTTCCTGAAGTTTTGACGACATGAACATGCGCTGCTTAAACTTGTAAGTAGGAGTTTCTCAAGATAGTAGTTAAAAAAGTTAGAAGGATTATTAAAGATAAAATAATGCAAACATGTAATTTATGGTTTGAATAGTGTGAAATTCTCCTCTAATTTTTAAAATGGAAATCAAATTGTTCAACTTGTAAATTTAGTGTGCTAAACCACAATTTTGCTAAAATTGGTGCAACATGGATGGTAGATGAAAATTAGGGATTTCGGCCACGCTGGCACCGGTACAGTGATGCGGTTGGGTGATGTGAACAAATGAGACTAAGAGGGAATTTGGCTAAGCATTTTTTTTTTTTGACCGTAAGATTGTGTAGATTATGAGGTATTTTCACAATTTATAAGTTCATAAATATTATTTTAAAAATAAATTAATAAAATATTTAGTAAGATCATTTTTTAAAATTTTATTAAAATTTATAATTACAGTTAATTATAATTTTTTTGGTGTATTAATGATAAAAAAATTATATATTACCAATATAATACAATTGAAGATATTTTCTTTCATCTTTAATATATACAATGAAATAACTTATAAGATATTTAAAAATAAATTTAACAAAACTAATTTATTTTTAAGATGTTTTTAAACTCTAAATATCTTACTTTAAAAGCTTATAAGGTTTTTTATTTTAAAATTTATCAAATACTTTTGAAAAGCTTATGATCTCCCAAACATCTTATAACATGTTTAGAGAAGTTTATAAGCTCTCCTTAAAACCCTCTAAGTTGAATATATTAAAAAAATCATATTTTATAAAAAGTATAACACATAAACATATATATTTGAACTCAATTGTTAAATATATTATACATAACCCAATTTTTTAAAAAAACATATATCAAGCTACTGGGACTTGATTTTATTTTATTCACCTTATTTAAATCTAATTCAAACTCATCTAGTTTAATAAAAAATATTCATATTTAAATGACACTTCAATCCAATGAAAATGTTGTAGCTTTCGTTTGTTTACATTCTTTACACCATAAAACACATTGTTTAATTACCACATACTTTTTTTTTAAAAAATATCTCTTATTTTTATTTTCTCTAATTTTTACACAATTTATAAAAATACACTAAAACCATATACCAAAAATATGAAGGAGGATAATACATTTTTCGAAATATTTTATTCAATTCAGTTTAATTACTTCACACGGTCATATTTGTTCGGAAACAAACGCCAAATCAACACCAAAACAATGGATTAGGTGGTTCCAAGAGCATCAAAATTGACACTATTCTTAGAAAATATTTCATGTGATTAAAATATTTTTCAAAATTAACCAAGTCCTCAAGAAAAGACGACCTAGAAATCAGCTAATTTTGTAACCCAACCGTAGCAAAATATAAGCAAGATAAAAGAATCACGAAGCATGGATATGATTGGACGAAGAAACATTTTCTATGGAAAGGGACAAGTTTTCAGTCTATTCATGTTGTTGGAGAAGACAATTATTTATAGGCTACTGAAGAGTAAATGTTCGAAGAGAGTGCTAACCTCTCTGAATGTTGGGAAGAAGAAACATTCTGAATATTAAGAAAGTAGAATGCTCAATGGCGCTTTTGAATGCTAGCATAAAGGGAATTTGGTTTTTTTTTATGATAAAAATCAACTGCTAGAAAATAATTTAAACTCAAGCTCAAAACAATTGAAAAACGTTGGGTCCACATTTATTATTTAACTCACTATTAGTCCAATAATGTGTAAATCAATATAAAATATTTGAAAATATCTTAGTTTTTCAGCTCAAGATTCTTGTTTAGCAATATCAAAAGCACAAGTATGTAATCAAGCTTTGAAATCACATCAATTAGAACTTCATGGGCACGAATCATTTAACATAATATGTGGGTTCATTCAATCAATTTACTTAGAGAGCAATGTGAAATGAATCAATGCGTGAGTCAAAATATATATATATAAAATATTTAGGGAGTATCGGAATAATTTTAGTAGTGGAAATGCTTGGTAGGCTTGAACAATTATACTTTTATGACCCCTAGTCGTAGTAGTAATATGGACGGAGTCACCAAATAGAAAAATATAAGGTATATGTTGGATCTTTTTTTCTCATCAAATGTACACTCTTTAATCATTTTATTTTTTTAATTTTTCATTTTTATATAGTTTTTGAAAGAAATATAAAAACACACGTTCAAAATTAACCAACATAACCATGAATGAAGATGATAACAATGGAATCTCAATATACTAGAATGGAGTATTAGTAGAAGTTCAACCATAACAAATATGGACGGACCCGTTGGTCATGAAAATCAGCGAGGGGATAGGAACACACGTTTGGCAGCTAACTTTCAATTCCAATGCATTATCTCAAACATTCGACTATTAAACATATTACTCAATAAAATTTTCATCTAAATATTCTCCTTTTTATATATATAACTAATTAATTATTTTTTAATTATTACGTCTGTTCATCTGTTAACAATCACATCAACATCTTTATATATAATACATATACTCATATTTATTTTTATTTATACTCTAAAATCTAATAATTATCTTTATATATTATCGTATCATTCGATCATTATTATATTATATTATATATATATATTTATATAAATCATATTATTTGTATTATCAAAATTTTCTTTTTAAACATACTAATCATCTCAATGTATCTCTCGCCAAATATCTTCTTTAATAAAACCCCCGCCTTCCTAATGTATCCATGATGGGGATTAGGATTAGAATAAGGATTAATGTCAATTACGTGTTTGATTTTGTTCCTAACTCAAGCCACTCAACTTTGAGAAGGGACATTACGGCATTAGATAAAACCAAAATAAATTCAGTCGCATCTTAAATAAGTAACTCTTTCATACTTTGCTCCTTCTTTTCTTCGCTTTTTTTTTCCTATTTACTTCTTTCTAGTTTTATTAAAGTAATTAAATTAAAAATAATGGCAGCACATTCCATTTATATACAATTTTTGATAGAATATAATTTTATTTTATTATAAAAATATAATGAAATAAAATTTAATGTAAAGTTAAAAATACATGAGAAAATTATAAAATAAAATACAGGTAAAAATGAATGGAGAAATACAAAAACGACAGAGAACTCATTACGACAATTGGTCACTCTCTGAATTATTATTATTATTATTCATTATCTATTGCTTGACTTTGTGAGCTCATTATCGTAACTACTAATGTTATTACCACAAGAGTTTTGTGTAAAAGTTAAAAAAAAAGTATGTTAATAATAGAATTATCACCAATAAATATTGCCTCAAGATAAGATTGAAGAATTATATTCTGTATTTCTTTTCATATATACATACATATATATATGTGTGTGTAGTGATTTATTATATCTGGCATTTGAGTCTTGATTGATATAATAATTTGCACTTTATAAGTTTGATATAAATGCAATAGTTAGTATATAGTTGATAGTATGCAACCTTCTCAAACCGTTTAAAAATGTAACATGTCCATCACCTAAGTCATTACGGCAGAGATCACAACACAACAAGAAGATGGAGCAAATCCAATTGGAATGCGTCAGAAAAGATTATCCCACGCATTTGCATTTTGACAATATTAAAAGGGACTCCTTTACACCGTAGTAGGCAGTAGTAACTAGTAACTACTTTTAATTTTTATTTTTTTACCTTCTATTAGAAAAACAATGTTCCAGATTTATCATAGTAATTATTAAGATAATATAGATGGGCAAGTACAAAATTTCATTTTGTTCTGTATGTTGTGTGAACAGTAATTGCCAATCAATAATTAAAACTTAAGAACAGTAAACTACTATCCAGCTGTAGACAAATACAGCATTCAAATTTGATTTGAATTGGGTTATGTGTTCTTGGGAATAAACTAATAGTTTTGCACATTAGCATTTTGTCCTTTGTTAAAAATTCTCCGGGACTTACTATAGTAAGGCCCAAGGGTTGTTTCCAAAGCGTCACGCAGACCCTTTATAAACCAACAGATGTTACCCTTCTGTTGGAATTAGGAATTTTAACCAAGTTAAATCTGGGAAAATTTAAAGCCATGTTCGTTTTCATTTTCAGATGCGTGTTTTTCAGTATATTTTTCTCGAAAATACTAGAAAAATAAGAGAGAAAATTTTTTAAAAATAATAATTATAATATGTATTTTGAGCCTCAAAATTAAAACAGATTTTTGTGGGTAAGAAATGAATATATTTGCATCTAAACATAGCCTATATCTTTTATCAATTGCACTCACCATGTAATTGGTCAATTATCCAGAATTACATTACAATACTATAAATAGCTTATGATTGGATTTGGGAAAAACCCAATTTAAATTAAAATTTTCCATTGAACCAACCCAATCTTCCTGTAGACCGTATAATCCGTTTTCTTTTTCCTTTTTTTTAAATACCTTAATTCGTTGATCGCCCTTTAAAATCACAATACTAAGACAACTTACACGACCATCACTTCCACCCCCCTCTGTGTGTATGTGTTAGGTGATTGTAGAGATGGTAAAATTCGAGCCACCTGCACTTAGTTCTTGATGTTCAAATCTGTAACATACTTTACGAAGATAACAAGTGAACTATCTTCATGACTTCATCCCCCTTCACTTTATTATGTTTTACCAATGCGTTAAAGCTAGCAAATGGAGATTTTTACATGCTTCCCCTAAAACAATGATGGCATTTTGTTGCACACTTGCACCCTGGACTATTCATTATAACCAAAATTAAAAAGGCAAGACAGTCAATTCTGAGAATGGAGATACAAGTTTGCCACCCTAACGCAGTAATGCTTAATCATGCTGTGTACAGAAATCTTCATGTCCCTTCTGTTTCCTTGCTTATTTGCTTACCAGCTGTGCCATCTTTCTCGACGACACTACTAAAATCTCCAGATTTTAAGCTTCCTACTTTATCCTTTTGATCTCGACCACCCAAAACGGCCTCCACATCCAACTGGTTGCTCCTCACAGTAACCTCACCAGGGTTCTGATCCGTCGCATCACCCCTGCAATTGGTTCCATCAGCCCACAATCAGTCTCCCAACAGACTTAATGGACTAAAAAGTGCATTTCCTATTTTAAGTCAATCTATACTTTGAAGAATTTTTTTCAGATGATATTTGCTGACCAAGAAAGATAAAATGGATTTCAGAAATCGGAATTTCCTGCATACCCTGAATAAACAATAAGCCCAATAGTTACAGCAGCAAAGGCCACGAAATACATCCAATCAACCTGGATAAAATTGAATTCCAGTTAGTTGCCTGCCCAGAATTATAGAGAATATAGCTTCAACACAATTGTTACAACTTAATTATTTCGATTAGTTTTTGTTCTGAGTTTGAGTTCTTCCAAACCTTTTCATGATATGCAAATATCCGAATTAACACAGCCCACATATCTGAGGTGAGCAATGACAAATTTAGCATCGTTGATCCACTGATCTGCATGGAGAAGCAGAAGTTTGATTTATCAAATAAAATAGAAAATTTGAATCCAAACATAGGAAAGAAATAACAGGGAAGAAGGTTGAGGAGTAGCGTCAATATATGAAGATATATGTGCGATCCTAGGCAGCATGAAGATGGCAATCTATACTGTATGGATTTGGCACCAAAGCATACCACCAATAGATTAAAAACCCAATAATACTTTTTTGCTTTCCTATTCATACTGCTGCTTCACATTGTTTCAACACATTTTTATCATAAATCTATCATGCAAAAGCTGGTCTTATGTCAACTTGCTAAGACCTATGTGTACGTATCATGGTTGGAGAAATTCCCTCAATTCTTTGAAATCATTAAGTTTTGTTTCTGCAAGCAAAATATTTGCGAGGCATGGACAGAGATAGGGATTGAGGATGCATGAGAAGAGTTAAAAATTCATTAGATAACACATAATGACTTTTACACACATGAATAAATACATTACACATCACTATAGATGAATTTGTCTATGCTTACAGAGTAATATCAAAACAAAGACCAGAACAGTGTTAAGGAACTATCCAGTACATTCATAGAGCTAAGGATGATTGCTTTAATACAACTTCCAATAATATTATCTATGCTACAGTCTAATTGGGTTTTACATTTAAAAAACATTGTTAATTTTAATATTGTTTGGTTCAACTATGGACCACTTTTATTCTGTTGAATTGAAAATGGAATGTATTTAATATATATGTATTTGATGTTAATTAAACTCATATGATGAAGAAAGGACAAGACATTCAGATACATATAAAATAAAACAAATCTAAAAAATGGATAATGGAAATGAATAGAGGAAAGGAATAAATATTAAAGAACATAGTTTTAAACTGAAATATCTACCTCACTTTTGGAAGTGACAGAGAACAACTTAGCAGTGAAAAAACTTATGCCACTAGAAGGATTTGGCTATAAGTGAAGGTGGTACCTTGAGTAAGATGGAGACTCCTGAGTAAAACAGAAACATGGCTAAAGAAAATCTCACGAAAGGAATTGTCTGCAACAGTAAATGAACAAGGATATTGTATCAAATTTCTTTAGTTCGTGTCGATGCATTTTGCAATAAATTGGATGCTATTACTTAATAACATCTAAGAGCAAACAAAATGTTTGTATAATGTGAAAGCTGGTGAATGTATGTTCAACTTTTCACAGGGACACTTCAAAAATCAGCAAGGTATTAACTCTACAAATTTGATACTGGAGACAATTCTGAGCATAAGATAGCATGCAAAAAAGTTAAGAATGAATACCTGTTGATATTGTGAATTGTTCACCGAGTAGTACTCATTTCATTTATGAATCCATGCTTAAATAATCTTGTACTCAAGTTTTATCAAGAATAGGGGCATGGTTTCCCCAAAAGATAGCTTTGTCAGTGGGAAATAAAGTCTTATAAGCTTAGAGAACGTATTTAAATTTCACGGATGTGTTTCCAACACCAATATTTTTTTCCATTTGTTGAATTTTAAATATGTCTTGCTGGGGTACAATTTGTTGAATTTTAAATATGTTATTTTCTCAAAAACTTCAATTTCTCGTGCCCTTCTCATGTGATTCCAAAGTGGCCTTAATAATTCAAGCAACGTAAAACAATACAAGCACTCGGTATGATGGATATGAGGCTTCAATTAAAAAAGGATATGAGATAAGCAAGTATCTCAATCTGTAATATCCCCAAATACAACCCCTACAAATATTAAAAATAAATAAATAAAATAAAATTCCTCCTTTCTCCCTTTTTTTTTTGCCTCTCTCTTTTTTTTTGGCCTTCTTTTGCTTTTTTTTTTACCTCTTTTTTTTTTTAAAATAAGCAACCAAACAGGCCCTTAAATTGAAACAGAAATTCTGCAGCCAAACAAGCCCTTAAGTTGGAACAGAAATTGTAACCAAATACGGCCTTACCATGTCAGCACGGATGGTCCACCCTAGCGGCAGCTTCTGGTCCAGTCCAATCCCCTCGGCCCAAACACGTCTCTGGCCCAGCGGCATTCTGGCCCAAAGTAATTTCAGCCCAATCAACTCCAACCCAACTAATTTTTTTTTTGGCTACTCAAACCTAGCCTAAATTATGACCTGGCCCAAGTTGTCTCCGGCCCAACTCAATCCTCGGCCTAACCAATTTTTTTTTTTTACTCGGTCGAAGGCGACAACGTGGCTAGGGCTGAATTCGCCGTCGTTCGCCTGCGGAAGTGGCCGACGTCAACTTGCCCGACGTGGGCGAGACCTAGGGAGGCCTCTGCGGTGGTGACGGGCGGCGAATCCAGGCGGGCGGCGCGGATTTCAGATGGGCTCGTGCAGTGTTGCGGCGGAATTGTGGCCGATTCGCTCCTCATCCAATGGTGATTCGGGTCGGAATCAGACGGGCTCGTGGCGGCGTCACTCTGGGTGAGATTTGCGGCAGGAAATCGGCTGAAACGACGGCTGATTTGGCTGCTATTTTCGGCTGGTCGTGGCGGCTAATTTCCTTTTTTTTTTGTTTTTGGCTTTTTTTGAAACTTCGGATCGTGTATCGAATTAGGATTCGACACAAGCTTGCTCTGATACCAAACTGACGTGATCAGAATCACGTCGAAACAGCAGGATAGCGACGGTGGAATCGAACCCGAATCCGAAAATCCCAAGGACGCGAACCGAGAGAAGAACGCCAACCCAACCTGGTAGGATTGGATTAAACTCGATGGAAACGACCACAATTAGCACACCGAATACTGATTGATACATTACGAATCACACGGACCACTCCGGAATGACTCAATTTGGGATAGGAACTCACGAGAAATTGAAATGCACAATTTCAGGGAATTCAGAAGAAACCTGAATTGATTAAAAACTCTGTCTGTCTGTTAATGATGGTAAACAATGAATTTATAGATGCAAAAAACCCTAACCTACTTGTGCTTAGTGCCCCTATTGAGCTTATTCTAACTGGGCCCAGAATTAAATTAATTCAGAAGGAAATAAGTAATAAAACTAAATTAGAATTAAAGTAATCCTTTTTGCTCTCCTGCCTTCGGATCTTCTGCCAGCTTAGAATATTTGCCCTGCGCTCCTCCCTGGATTCCTCGAATTTACATCCACGCATGATATCCTCTCGAATTTTGTGCACCAAGGCGTTGATGGCTTCCTTAAGTCTTTTTACCCGTGCCCTGGTTATCGGCCTAGCTGGAATTACCAACGAGTCCCCTTTATCATGTTGGACGCCCACATCACACTTGTTCTGCAAGTGATCGGTATATGCACGAAGTTCCTGTTGAGAAAGTGAGGAAGGAGGCTCGGGGTCTGCAAGTAAGAGAGATCTAGACTTATCGCCCCAGCTGACCAATGAATGGATTTGAGTTCAGAGCGCTCAAGCATGCCGCTATACACATTGTTAAAGAAGTCATAGTCATCACAAGTACCACAAAAAGTCAAGTCTTGATGCTACTATAGCATGATTTGCTGATCATCAGCATTAAATTGAGCATGAATTACTGAACATAGAGAAAAGGATACATTTGGCAAGCACTGACTATGGCACCAAACATGCCCAAGAATGCCAGAAGCTCAAACCTATCAGCACTTTTAACAAAAAACTCCTGCATGGAATCAGAACACAAGCATTAAACTTCCAACCTCAGAAACGGAGGGAATCAACCAGAACTTTTCCTGAAGGAAATTATGCTAATTTATATTCACTGAGACACATAAATTGCCAATGTCTTGCTAACTGCTGACTGGGGACTCCTAGACATGTCAGCTTTATGCTTGTCTCTTTTGCCAGCTTAGCTATAAACAAGAATGCAATTATGAAAGATAAGTCAGCAGGTTTTTCTTTCAGTGGGTGAAGTAAACAAAATGATTAGTTAGAGTTGGGACAGGGGGTGAGAAAATCACTCCTTGAAGTCCTCACTTAAAAGAAAGCCATATCAAGTAGCACATGCTGTGCTTCAGGATATGGTTTCCTTTATTCACTGCCTCCCTCCTATCTTGCTTCCCCCTTCTTTTATTTTATATTGTAAGTGATTAAAAACTAATCTAATATAAGCAAGTATTATAAGAAAATGAGGTAATGAAACAAAGCCAGTAAAGTAAATCAACTTCAGAGGGATTGGTGTTCAAGAAGGGCGTTGTGAAAATATTGGAAGGAGAGAAAAGGAAGAGCGAAGAAACAATAGCAGAAGGAAGTCTGCCAAGCACTTACAAATTCTAGGAAAGAGGAGAGAAATCAAGCATATTATTGTTGCATGTTTGAGGAATTAAATCATGTATAACTAATAAAGAACCCATTACAGTATGAGGTTAGGGTGAAAAATCACAAAAAATAACTCAAAAATCAATATAATTCTAATTCTACAAAATAGAAAACTAATAATATATGATCCTATAACATCGGAAGCACGGTATATGAAAAAGATATTACTCCTAACAATGATGATTGATGGAAGCCCACAAAAATAAATAGAACGAATAAAGTTAATGAAGCAGTGCATGAGGTGCCTGCAATCCTGAATTTTGTTAATAACTACAAATTAGAAACAAGGCAGAGAACATTGCTTAAATGAACAAGAAAGAGGAAGGAAAACCAACTTTATTTGAAGAAGAAAAAAGAGAGAAAAAAAACTTTATTTGAAGAAGAAAAATGTTTTCCAGCCCTAAATTGATATCTTTCTAATAAGGGATCAAATTTAACAATTCTCAAGCAACCAATATAAGTCACTTACGTCACTGACATTAGTAACAGATCACCTTTGATTGGGTTGGCACCACCTACAGCGATGACAAAAGCCATTATGATTCAGAAACTGAAAATGAGAAGAAATAAAACTATGTGCATACCAAAAATAAATTTGGAAGACAATGGATTTCATCAAGGTTACCTTTGGCAAAGGAGGGAAGGGTGAGGGGGATGAGAAAGTACATTTACCCTGAGGAATTATAATTTTTGTAGCGTTTCACACATTATAGAAGAGGAAAGCCCAAAAAACCAAAAAAGAGGTGCAGGAATTATGTAGAAATTAGATAATTTCATGGGTTGTTGATTTACTATTTCCCTAGTTCTCTGATCCGCCCACTCATTCTACTCAATGTGAGTAAAGCAATTTCACTTATTGCAAGCTTTGCTTCCAAAGGGAAGAAAAGAAAAGGCTGGGACTATGCAGACACATAGCTCTTTGTTTTTTTCCCCCTCATTTTTACCCCTTCCCAACACTTTTTACCGCAACCAAAATGGCAAGGTTTACCCTTCCACTTCTGCTGCCCTCAAACTCTCTCACCTTAACAAGATTTAAGCCACAGATGCACGTCAAGCAAACTAAGAGAATTTTTTGGATTTCATGATGACCCGTTAACCTATAAAATTTGTTGTTTTCCCATTAATAGTGCACCAATTTGTGAATCAATAACAGCAGAATATACTTCAGCAGAGACAGCACCATGGATGTTCATTTGATCTATCACTGGTTGGGAATAGAGGAAGAGAGAAATTATCCAACAAAGCTCTAGCAGACTTGGATTAATTGAAGAAGATTATCAAACTAGAGAATGACAATACTTACTTGATCTATCTGCAGAATGCACATCAGAAAAGACAACAGTTACAAGACCAGCAACACAGATTAGTACCCCAGCAAACTTTTGGAATCTATACCCTGTCTTCAAAAAAAACCAGGTGAGGAAAAGGACACATGGTATTGTCCAACAATCCAGCAGCATGACACTTGTAATTGAGGTGTACTGGTATGCCTTAACCACTGCCACGTTAAAAAAGGAATCACTATATTCCACTATAAGCAGACAAAACCAGACTAATAAAATTACAGACTTTCCTTAATATTAATTTCCTGTCACCACAGTTTCAATCTAAAAAAGTGCTCCCATAAGGTGGAAAGGGAAATGAAGGTTTAGAAAGGTAAATGTTAACAAATAAATTTAGTGATGCAAAGTAAAGATATAATATATCTATACTATGTTGCGGGGGCTCATAGTAACTAAGCTTTGGTTTTTAGTGTAAAATCACCAAATTATCCTTATTTTCTTTAATTTTTCCTTTCCTCTTTTTAATCTTACTTTGTCAAACTTTGTTCCTCTTTTCTCTCAATCAAAATTTGATTTTTTCCCTCTTCTTTACTCTCCCCTCTAATTTATTCTCTCTCTCTCTCTCTCTCATAAAATTTTTAGACATAATTTTAACTTATAAATAATTTTATTTGATTCTTAAAGTTCTTAAAAAATATAAGAATTTTATTTTATCATAATTAATAAAGTTAATTATTTTTTCCAAAAAAATATGTACACATAGATTATGCAATTTTTACTGATATATGTATATGTGCATATATAGCACACATAAAATATTAATATAATCCATCCCTGTTTGTTCAGGGAGTAAGCTATAGATGAAATAAAAGCTCATTACAAATGTGAAATATAATATGACGAAAATAAATGATTCCTAAAGCTATATTTGATGTGGAAATTGCATGCTGTCATGATTACATTTTTTTTGCATATATTATATAGAGTAAAGACAGGATCATCAGTCTGGACCCCCCAAGTAAATCATCACTTCTTTTCTAGCAGAGCAAACCCATCACAGAATCTAGAGGCAATCTTGAATAATCTCTACTAATTCTCCTTTCGGAAAATGCAAAAAGTGAAATAAAGATATTTTATACACAGCAAAATTGGAAATTCTCAATATCCCCAGTTGCAAGGGAATCTTGAAACTAGGCACACGCTTGTAAGTTCAATTAGCAGTTCCTTGATACACCCTTACAACCTAGCCTGTAGAATGATGTGCCATCCATGCCACATAGTTTTCACTAAAAATCTAGTATGTAATAGGAATTTAAGACACTGAAAAGGATGCATTAGATATTTTAAGCCGAAGCATTAAAAAAATGTTTCGCAGATTGCATTAAGTGAAGTTTTTCAAACTTACTGGACAGCCAAAAAAACCATATGCATAGTTACATACCAAGAAAATTGGCTTCCACATCAACTAATCCCAGCAAGACATAGTAATGCCATTTAGCCTGCTTAAAGGAATGGAGAGAAGTGTAAAATCATGATAAATTACACAATATCTATAAGGCCAACATTTCAATAGTCAGCAAATAGATGAACCAATACAAGGTTAAATGGAAGTAGATCCACAAATGATAGACATGCTCCACCAACTTAAAGAAAATAACTGAAAGCATAACTGTCGTTTGACACTATCAGTTTTACAAGGCCTGATGTCTCCTCTGAATTCCTAGTTTTCCAGAGGCACCCAGATTTGTGTTTCAAGTCAAATTTAATGTGTTAAAATACTTGCTGTGTTAAAATCCAGCTACCTACAGATAGTCTCATGCATTGAAGCTTCATGTTGGAATCACTAAATGGCAGTGACCGTTATCCCCAGATAAGTGTTTTCACTTAATCAGTGTGAATCGCTCTGTTTCAGGTTCCATATCTCCTCATGCTCACGTTAACTTGTTATTAAAGTTATTCAAAGGTCATACATGAGGCAGTCAATAAATCCTATAATTAATACGAGCAAGGATTTAATCCTAATACCATTAATTGTAGAGGAAAGATAAGGTTACAAAGCAGTTCAGCTGACTTCCTTAGAAGAAGACAAAAATTAGTCGAGAACCATGGGAATCAATCAATAAACAAATCCAAGCATTTGAACATTTTAGTTTCTGAGCCAATGATGGAAGGCCATGCATACTTCTGTTGTACATAATACATTCTGATGCATACAATCCCTCCAAAAAACTTTAATTATAAGCTCAGTTCCTAAAATGCTTGCATCTGCCACAGCTTCAAAAGAAAAGGAACTGCCATAATTCCTGAGAATCCTACTAGGAATTCGAAATGCGAATGCCAAGGAGTCATCGTTAAGACTACTAAACACAGATATAAAAGCTTGTAAACTGGATAACCTCAATTCAGGACATTTGAGAAAGAAAGACAAGCATATACAAATGAGAGATTTTTGTTTTTTTTAACAAAATAAATGAATAAATAAATAATGGGAGTATGTAAGTTCTTGCGATCATGAATGAGGAAATACATTTGCCCATAAAGCAACTATTAGAATGACGTAGCAAATGAATTACAGAATAAGCTGAAAGACTCAAGGGTGATCTTGCGAAGGCTAACTGCTTACCTTGAGAGCCTCCCTCCGGTAGAGCATAATACTTCCATAGACCAATGTCAATAGTACATAATTTAAAAAAGACTGAGAAGTCGGTGCATTAATTCCTACAATCGAGAGATAAATGACAAGATCAGTTAAGAAAACGAAAACTGTTAAAGGGATCAACCTTTCACTTCATATTGTACAAAACACTAACAAACAAATTTTCCAAATAAACCTACAGATAAAAACAAAGCTCAATTGAAAAACAACACACAATGTGCAAAGAGGTTAGAAATACACTAACTAATTCCCTTACAACAATGAATCTACATACAAGACAAAAAAACCCAGAAAGACTGCGACGATGAATAACAGAGATGAGATAATAAATATTAAAATCAAAGCGGAAGAGCACAGATCAAAAAGAACCTCTCTTGGCGAGCTCAGAAGATGAAAATCCAGTGGAAGTGATAAGAAGAGAAAGAAACTGCCCCAGCCCAAGGCCCACCACTGTATTCTTTGTCCAAAAATCCTTGCAATTCACCATCGTTGCAGACTCACGTGTCATAGCGTGTGCTTGTATGCGTACATTTATATATACATATTTATATATATATATATATAGAGAGAGAGAGAGAGAGAGAGAGAGAGAGAGAGAGAGAGTTCCACCGGAGACGGACTACAGAAGTTCCACCCGAGTGTGGGTGAGGCAGATACTTTTCTGAAGCTAATCGCCCACGGACGGGATTTCATGCTGATGTCGGGCATACATATACACAAGCATATATTTTCTCAGCCATGTTCAATTTGGTTAAAGTCTGTTACAATTATTTAATATTATTTTATAAAATTAATTATTTATTATTTAATAACCCATTTATCTTTTATTATCAAGAATTTTAATCATTATAAAATAAAAAATATATAATTAAATTTAATAAAATATCAAACCTGATTTAGTAAACATGCCCTCTCTCTTTCCTTCTTTACATACATTCCGTATGAATAAATAAATAAATAAATTTGTAGTGGCAAGAAAGATGAACGGCTCAGACAAATTCCCAAGATGCCTTTGGCTCTGTTAAAACTTTGACATTCTGAATAACAAAAAAGATTGTTCTTTCTTTTTCTCTGTTCCCTATTTTTAATTTGATTAAGAATCCAATCACAATCAAAACACTTTTTGATTTGATTTGAGTATTAATTAAACGTTTATTTCTAATAAATAATTACATTGAAATATATCTCTAAATATACTTATTATCCAATTTTTCTCAAATAAAATTCACTATCTTTATTTACCGAAAGAAATTTTTTCGCTGAGCAATCATCTAACAATCACCTGATAATTTTATTTTTCCTGCATGGAAATAAAATATATATTTTTAATCGATGTAACAATGTAAATACGTATTTATATATATAACAACTAAAACATAAATTATGCTTTTTTGTATTTATATAAATTATTATAATTTGAAAAAATTGAAAAAAGATAATATCTGAAAAATGATATATGTTCGGATCAATTTTGGGAAAAGAATATAAGATAACTGAAAAAGTAAGCCCACACTAAACTAAAGGTTGTGAAAATTATTAAAACAAAAAAGAGACTATGATAATATTTATAAAGGCCCATTAGTGAGCTCTCGTGTGGGAATATATATATATATAATGGGGCCCACATATTTTTATTTTGTGTTTGTCATTAAAACGGCAGCATTTGACCTTATCTTTTTATATACATTCTATTTATATTATATAATTTGTTAAATTATTTTATGTATGTACTTTACATTAGTAAAAGTGAAAATTAGTATTTTTTTTTTTAAAAAACTCAATTAAAAAAAGTGAAAAATTTACATGAATGGAGTGTTAAGAGAATAGTTGGTTAAAGTTTGAAATTGAGTGTTAATTAAAGTTAAGTATTTATTAAATATAAATAAAAGTGTTTTTGTAATTAGAGGAATATTTTTGTGATTAAATTGTGAAACAACCCTATTGTCAATAGTATAGATTCTGTTAAGGGAAAAGGAAAAGTGAGCCCACCAGCAAAGATCAAGTTTGGGCCAAACACTTGCTTGCTTTACACTGTGTTTGGATATTGGAATTAAGAAATAAAAAGAAAAGAAATTACTAAAGAAAATGTTTATAGTTGTTTGGTTAAAAAAGAAAATGTTATGAAAAAGAAGATTAGAAGAAAATTGTAGTTTTACGAAGGAAATTTCATTTTTCTAAAAAAAACAAAAGTGAGAAAAATAAAAAGAAAACTATTTGAACTCTTATTCCTGTCTCCCAAATTTCACCAATTCTATTTTATTTATTTTTTTTTCAAATTATCAAAAATTTCAATTTTAATTTTTTTTTGATTTTATTTCCTTTTTTTCGATTTTTTATTTTCTTGTTAAAATCCTTTCAATCAAATACTATATAGAATTTTAAATTTCTTTTATTTAGGTTTCATTTCTCTATTATTTATCTTTCCATTCTAAATTTCTAGAACCAAACACACTCTTGAAGATCTAGAGAAGGAAAATATAAAGAAATGTTAGAAAAAAAAATAATTTTAGTTGTTTATTTGATAAAAATTATCAAAATTTTTAAATGAAAAAATTTTATTTTTCACATACTTTTTGTGAAAAGAAAAAATTAAGATGGAAGTTAATTTAACTCTCTCTTCTCCTAAGTATTCGTTATTTTCAATTTTTATTTTGTCTCATTCTTTTCTATATTACTTTTCTTAAGCAATTAGATACTATAAATGTTGTTTTTTTTTTTTAATGTTTATCTCTATTCTATTTTGGAAGATTTTTTTCCCTTTTTTTTTTTCTCATTAGTACTTTTCAACCCAACAAATTATAAAAACTTTAATTTTGTAATCTCCTTGTTTTTTTCTCAGCATTTTCTCTTTCTTAGTAGAATCTTTACAGCAAATATTGCATAGGTTTCGAAAGTAAAAAGAAAAATTTCTATTAGAATGTTTGGGAGATTAGAAACTAATTTTCCACTGGCTATTGTTGTATGCGCAGCCTTGTTCACAAATAAGAGTTGGCCCCACAAAAAGCATTGCAAAGATACACAGAGTGGCCGCTTGTACCCCAATCCATGGCAAAAGTATCGAACTTTATAACAAATTATTAAAATCTACGCACTCTATTCGCACGTAAATTTATTATATTTTAATTATAAAAATAATATTATTTAATATTAAAAAATGTGAAGAATGGTTGAAATAATAAGATAAAGAAATATCAAGAGAATTTGAAATAAAAGAAGAAAAAATTTTGAGGAAAGACATAAATAAAGAAAGTTAAAAGAATAAAATAAAAAATAAAAAATAAAAAAAGTTATGTAATTTTAGATTGTACAAAAATATTTAAAATAAATAATGATGGAAAATTAAAAGCATTTTAAACATAATAATATTTTAGAAAATATATAAATATAAAGTATAAGTTAAACAAAAATTGAAAAAAATAATATAGAGAATAAAAATATCTAATATAAAGATAATTATGTAAATTTATTTTATATAAAAAATATTTTTGTTAAAATAATAATATAATATACATTGGAGTTGATGAACGTATCTATCGAATTTTTGTGTTAACCTTGGCGCCGGAGCATTGATAGCACCGGAGGAAGATGATGACCACTATGGGAATAATAAATACATGGGTTGACTTTAATGACTCTAATTTTGTCTTCAATCCATATTAAACTTCGTTGAGATTATTTTAAATAATTATTTTATTTTTTTAATGTATAATTAATTATTTATTATTTTAATTATTTTATATTAAATTTAATATTTTATCAGAGACTTTTATTAGTTATCAAAATTTTATAATTAAATTTGATAAAATAATTTATTTTACTAAATTATTCAAAGTGAACGTGACATGAGGGTTTGTTTACTAACATTGATAGAATAAAAATTTTAAGGATTATTTTAAAAGATAAAATAATATTATTTCACTAACATGTATTAAAATATAAGATAATTCAATGATAAGTATATTTAATGATGTAACATATTTGGATTATTTTATCTTACTTATTGGGTTAGATAATTTATTTAATATTTTGTTAAATTAACGTAGGTCTCATATTTTTATCACGGTATTTTTATGACTTAAAGTGAATATTTGATTAATTTTGTTATATTAATTTATCTAGTCTAATTCTTAGAAGTGAACCAAAAAGAAAGTAGAGCATTTTGCAGTTTGGGTATCAAAATTTCCCACAAAACAATTGGAAAAATTTTTGTCACAGAAATTCTTGTTTGTGTAAGGTTAGGTATGAACCATGCAGTTAAAGTGCAGAACAATTAGTCATATAGAAATCTCTAACCATCATTAATTCAAACTACACACCCTCTCAGTCTTCCTTGGCAACAAGTTGAAAAAATCACCACAGATGATACTGAACTTTTTAGGCATTTATTTAAACAAATCAAATGTCTCATAAGCATGACCAAAAGGACCAACCTCTTCTTGATTACTTTCTTGAACAAAAACCTTGTTGCCCTCACATTGCCACTCTTAACATGCACATGCAAAAGGCCATTCTTCCTCCCTGCATCCTTGGTCAATTGCATCTAAATCAGCAGAAGTCACAATAGCGTATTCCCCCTTTGTGAAATCGAAATGCAATCATATTTCATAGATTTTGAAGAAAAAAAAAAGAAGAGAAATATAGGTGAAATTAAGGAGTAAAATTAAAGAGGGAATTAGTTAGGGTTTTTGTAAGAATTTGGAGAATTTTTAGGCAATATTTGTTTTTATGCGTACACTAAAAAAAATACACATTGTAATTATTATATTTTTTAAATTTTATTTTTATGTTTTTTCTTATTTTTTTATAAAAATACACTTAACAACGCACGTTCAAATATCAAAACAAACATAATCTGAATGTTTTGCCAATTTTACTCCGAAGGGTTAGCCGTGTGCATTCCATGTGTCATAATTTCCCTCCATACGGAAAAAATAGACGGCAGTGCGAATTTCTCCCGTCATTTCCGTCAGATCCTTACGCTGCGTCGGGCTCAAAGATTTTCGGAGGAGAAAGAAAAAAAAAATAGTAAAAAATTACTTTTAATTGTTTGATTAGTAAGAAAAATAATAAGACAAAGGAAAGTCGAAGAAAATAGTAGTTTAGACGAAGAAAAATTATTTTTCTCATAAATTAGTAAGAACAAAATGAGAAAAAAACTATTTTAATAATCTCTTCTTCTTAATTTTTTTTTATTTTTGTTTATTTCATTTATCCTCAAATTATTTTTCTTAAATAATCAAATAATTATAATTTTTGGGATTTTTATATTTTTCTATATTTTGTTTCTTCATGAAAACCATTCTATCAAATAACATATACGATTTTGGATTTTTTTTCAATTTTCTTTTCTTTTTCTTTAATATTTCCTTTATCTTTCTAAAATCCTATAACCAAACGTAGAGTTGATGACAAAATGGAAAAATGGGTAGAACACATTAAGAATTTTAAAATTTTGAGTTAAATTTGTTATTATTGTGAAGGCTGGTACATTAAGTGTATTGGACGCCTTTGATGGGACAAGAAAAAACAATTTTGCTTAAAAGAAATTTAGGGCAGGCTTAGTATAGGTAGGAGAGAGAGAGAATTTGAAAATATTGAAAAAAAATTACATTTCATAGGTTTTTGTATAGGTTAAAAATAGATGAAAGATAAAATTTAAGGTTTTTTAAAAAAAATTTAAAACTTTTTTTTTGGACAATGACCAAGCTGATCTAATTTGAAAAAATAAGAAAGTCCTGGAAAGATGTTTATGTGAGATGTATATGCTATACAATCACAATTTAAATGTTCGAAATGTAAATTTAGTTTTGAAGATTAATGAGGCAGACATTGATCTTGTCTTGTTATCCAAAAATGCACACGCCTGATATCTGATAAATAGTTGGGAAAGAAGTTTAAGAGCAATAAATTTTTAGTACTAATTAGGCTGCGATGAATGAAATATTCATATTTAAAATTTAATTTTGAGATATTTGATAAATTATAGTTTTTGAGGGTAAACAGTAAAAAGTTTAGTGTGATAGAATGAATTTTGTGGAACAGAATAATAATGACGATGTTTTTGTACAAGACAGTATTGATAAGAATGATAAGTTATTGTAATTGAATAAAATAATATTAATATAATATGTTTGAAAGAATGATTAAATAAATATTATTAATATGATATATTTATAAGAGCATGTGATATATTAGTTAGAACAAAATATTTAAAGTAGGTGGGGGATAGAGAGAGCGTAGTCCAAGACATAAAAAAAAAAAAAAAAGTGTGTGTACATATATATATTTTAAAATTTCCTAAAAAACCCAAGTAAATAGATGATTTTCCTAAGTTAATAATATGGTTTACCTAAGTGGTAGCAGTCCTAAACTTTGGCCAACAGTATTACAATATTTGGCTTCATCTTGATTCAATTGCATGATTATGTTTGTTTTGATTTTTGTGTGTATTTTTTAAAAAAAGTGTGTAAAAGTAAAAGAGGGATATAAATAAAATTTAAAAAAATAATAATTGCAATGTGTGTTTTTTGAGTGTATAAATGAAAACAAACATTGTCTATGTATATTTCGTGTGCACTATATTTTTATAATATATATTTGATTATAAGAATTTATGATAATTAATTTTATTCTTTTTCTTGTCTCTCCTCAATTACTATTTAATTTATCCTCTCTCTTCGCATCTTTTTCTCATTCTCAACCTTTTTACTTCTTTCTCTTCTTTTCATAAAATTTCAAATATAATTTATAATTATTGAATAATTTTATTTTTATTATTAAAATTATTAAATATTTAATGAGTTTATAGTTTACTATAATTAATAAAATTACACAATTCTTAAAAAATTACACACACACACACACACAATATGTAATAAAATAAAACATTACTCAAGCACAAGATAAATTTAATTATTTTGTAATTTATCCAAAATCAAGCATTCACTACGAGAAAAAAACTTTTCAGCACGATACAATATTTATGGGAATTGATAAAAAATTTTAGTAAAAGACTCTTTACTATGATTTTATTGTGAATTTAGTATCATTGTAACTACAGCTATAACAAATGTTTAACTAAGCCATAAATTCATGGTAAGTACTCTTTACTATAATATGTATAGTGTTTACTGTGACATGTATATTGTGACAAATAAATATTTAATACTACAATTTTTATACTATTTAGCATACCTAAAATGTAGTAGCAAAAGAGTTACAAATGCTATATTTGGAAGCTTTTGTGACACATGCATAGAAACGTGGAGAAAAGAATTTGGCATAAGCAAAAACCTACATGTGTGAATCATGAAACGCAACGATTTGAGAAGAATTGCCCTCAATTCTAGTTCTTGCCCATTTCCAGCCTCAAAAGGAATTAAATAAGAAACATCAAATATAGTACTAATTACATACTTAATCGACAATTATAATTTATAGGCATTATCGTTGACTCTTTCCAAGACTTGAAATGGACCATCTTTTCTAGGCATTAGTTTTTGATATCCTTTACTCAGGAAACCTCTCGTTGCGCATGTGAATCTAAACCTAATCTCCTGGTTTGAAGATGATCCTTTTACGCCTCTTGTTTAGTTGGCTTGCATATCATTCATACGTTCTCACAATGTTTTGATGCACTCTTTCATGAAGTTGCCTAATGAACTTTACTTTTCACTCAACATCTATACTAATTTGCTTGTTACATGAAAATGTCAACAAATCCGAAGGTGTTAGTAGATTAAACCACAAACAACTTCAAATGGTGACATATTTGGCTAAGAGTACAACTCTATTATATGCAAATTCTACATGTGGCAAACATTCATCCCATATCTTAATATTTCTTTTAATCAATGCAGGTAGCAATGCAATTAAGGTCATATTTACTACCTCTATCTGACCATTAGTTTGCAGATAACTCATGGTAGAAAATAATAATTTAGATCCTAGATTACATTACAAAGTCTTCCAAAAATAAATCAAGAGTTTACATCTTTATTTGATATAATAGTTTTAGGTATTCTATGCAATCTAACAATTTCTGTAAAGAATAAGTTAGTTATAGATGTAGCGTCATCTGTTTTGTTGTATGCAATGAAATGTGTCATTTTTGAAAACCTATCTATAACAAAAAATGTACTATCCTTACCTCCTTAATTCTAGCAAAAAGTCTATTGACATATCAGTCCACGACATGTTCTAAACAAGAAATGGCGTGTACAATCCATGTGATTGCACTTTCGACTTGGGTTCCTTACACTTGATGCATTCGTCAATGACTTGCTCTACATCTCTCTACTCTTGTTCCTTAACTAGCAAGCACTCATGGTACTTCAATTTACACCTCCCTCAAGCTCTTCTCTATCCTTACCTTTTCCTTCTAATTCTAACTTACTTTACTTTTGAAGGCAGACTTGAGCCTCTTGTACTCGCTTCGGGCATAATGGTATCAAGGTGATCTTATACCCACCTAAAAGAAAAGAATATCTTTCTATGACATCATTAAAAGTCACCCTTCTATCAAGCTACCAAGACCGTCCCAACAAGATATCGCATGCTTGTGTTAGAACTACATCACATATGGCCTCCTCGCCATACCTTAGCTTGTAATCCTGTATACCAGGATCAAATATGAATCTAGACATAAGGATGACAACTCCCCTTGCCATCACACATGCCCTGCAGTAAATATGTGCAATTGGTGAGTGACTTAGAGCACTAAGATTACCTTTTGAAGTATCGTACGGGTGTGCACATGTAAGTTCCAATTCTAGTAAAGGCTCCAAGCCTGGCATATTGTTAGTAGATGAAAGTGGCAATAGAAAATCAAACAAATAAATGTACTTTGATCTACAACACATCCCATGTGCCAAACATCCACTTTTGGCAAAAATATTTTCAAGCCTTGTAAATTGGATGTTGATGAAGATGGAAATAACAACTTGGAGGAATCAATATATACATGACCATGTTGAAGTTCTAGTTTCCACTCCTTGGCTTGTCCTTCATTCATGTGTGTATCTTCATCCAGCACATCAACATCCAAGACTTCTTCATCCTCAACCATTATATCATTTGCCTTGGCATTCCTTTCTTCAGTTTTCTTTGCTTCTTCCTTTACAGCCTTACCTAATTTTATCTCCATTATAGCCTCTTTCAAAATTTCCTCAACTCCTAATCCAATTGCCTCAGGTTCTTTTCATTCAGCTTTCCCCTCCTCTTGAAAGACTTCACTTGATGGTTCTAATTTTGTGGATGATATCAGTTTGGTCACCATATAACCACCAAGCTTAAGAGGATTGCCAATCTTCACAATTGGACACTTTTTCATGAAGTGTCCTCTTCGAAAGCAATTGACGCACATGGTACTTGTATCCATTGGGTAGGTGGCAGGAATGTTATCAGCTTTCTCAACCCTCCTTAGACCTCTATGCATGCCTCCTAATCTGTCATTGAGGCCATTCAATTCTTTGGCAAATTGTTTAAGTGTTTCCCTTATGTCATGTCTATCATCAAAGGAGCTAATTTGGCTATATGACATCATGAAGAAAATTGTAAAGTAGAGTGTGTGTGTGTGCAAGTGTACATATAAAAGGAACAAAGGAATTGAAATCACTCAATTAACCTTACCAACCTAACTCCAAGTTGCCTCGGATGATTTGGGGTGGTTCCTCTAGCTCAATGACCAACAATTGTACATAAAATGGTATCGAATTAGGAAAAATGGCTTTTTGGAAACATCTAGATGCAAAACAAAAGGATAGATTTGGTGTGAGAAGAAAGGTTGGGCATTGATCTCAATGAAGGGCGATCGGTCTAGATGAAGGCAGGCACACGCGATCAAGTTGACGATGAAGGGCGATCTTGTAGATTTTCACAACGTGATCGGGTGGGTATACACATGAATGATTGTGAAGTTAAAATAGTGTAAGATTGGGGAAAATTTTGATGTTGCACTTGATCTAGCTCCTCTCAAGATTGATTTGACAGCAAGGTTGGGCAAACTTCTTTGTCGCAAACAATTCCTAACAATAGAACTTCACCAATTTTTTCTCCTCTCCTCCTTGTTTTTTGTACTGATTTTTTTCTTCTTCTTTACTTCTTGTTTCTGCTCTCTATTTTTTCTTCAAATACAATAACTCCACAATACTCTAACAACAATATCTCCAACACAAAATATAACATGACACTACCCAAAATGCATCCAAAATTCCAACAACAATTTTCCAATAATAACACCAAAAACAAAATCTTTTCAACATAGTAGCACAATATTTTTTTTCCACAAATTTTAGAGCAAATATTCCAACATAATGTAACCAAATATTCAACACTATAAAAATCACTGAGCTCGTCCAAACAAGTCACTAACTAAATATTTTTTTGCATGAATTTTTTTGAATTTTTTGGGAAATAATAGAAAGTGTAAAAGGTGGGAAATCATAGAAAATATGTAGAAACAATAATAGAATTCAACCAACCAACTAGATTTAGGAACCCGATTAAGTTGGCTCTGATGGGAATCGGCAGAAGCAAGGATAAAAAATGGTTAGGAAATTCAGGGAAAATGAAGTGAAAAATAGAAAGAAGGAAATTGACAAGGGAAAATCCAAGGATAAATAATGAGATTGAATTCAAACACTGAGTAAGAACGTATCTCACATGGGACAAATCCTTACAATAATGGGAATGAAAACAACTGATGAAATCCAAACAACCACGCCATAGAGTTGTTGGCCATGAACGACCTGAAATAAGCTGAAAGACCCGATTTGACACATAAATTTTGGGTGTCGATTCACTTAGCACAAAGAAATAAGTACGGAAGAAAGAAGAACAAGTCTTCATTCACATTCAATTTTCAAAGATACATGGTTAATTCTTTTCCAAATGCAAGGGAGGAGGTATTTATAGTGCTACAACCCACATCTAATATTACAAGTGGAAAAAGACAAAAATGCCCTCCGAAGTGGCTCCAACGGTTGAAAATTTCAAAAGCAGTTAAAATTTGGACTTCCTACTTGTAGTGCAATCAATACAGATTGACTATGCAATCAAGCGTGACATATCCACTTGATTGCGATTTGTGTATGTACAATCGTTCATCCATTCTTTACAGTCAATTGTGACACTGTTTTCACTCGATTACAAAGGTGTGCAATTGTAATTGAAGAAACTTCAAGACTTGTCCAAGTCAATCCTGTGCTGGTCCACTCGATTAGTAAACCTACATTTGCAAATCCAGAATGCCCTAAAGTGCTCCAAGTTGATCTATTGGCCATGAGCTTGATCAGAAGTGCTTCCAGATCACTAATTCAGCACCTTTCAACATCAATTTGGCCACCTAAGTCCAAAATTGAAGTAAAGTTCATACACCTTATTCAAAAACACTAAGGCACAATAAAAATACTATACCACAATTTTGCAATACCTCCAATAAGTCTGAGATCACATTAAACCCCTCCACTTGAAGGCAGATTGTCCCCAATTCATGCTCTTATCCTTTTGACAAGTACGTGCCTTATTAAGGAATTGTAAATATTGGCCTCCCAAACTAAAATTTTCAAGAGTGGTAAAACAATTTAAGGTATACAAAACATCCCAAAAGATTCCATGTCATGTAATAGACAAGCGAGTGCAATTCCAAACTTCCCACAAATTGTAATAACCTTAACCACCAGTACTCTCAATGGATGCTCAAGGTTGCACAAATTACCACTAAAGGAAAAGAATTTGTCACAACATAGAAGATGAACTATAGCATATAAATCATGAAAATCATCATATCACTCATACAATTTATATATATGCTCAAAGTTCATCAATGTAGGATTTTAACTGGAAGTGAAACAAGTATACCACATGAGCCGTCAACCTTAATGTCATCACAAACCTTCCTAGGAGTAATAAATGTGAAGGGGTTATTCCAAACTCCTAGGTTTCCTGAGTATTTGGCTATGGTGTGCTTCCTCCTTTGATATCTTATTTCATGGAGTAGTGGGAACTTCCTTAGCCACTCAACCAAAGAGATGTTTCCACCTTCCTGGACAAAACATAGAAAACTCGAGGAGGGAAAAACCTTATATTGCATAAGTAAATTTTCTTTACAATTCAAAAATTTCATTGCTCTCCCTTCTTCACAATTTTCCCTCACATCTCCCTCCCTAACTAGCAAGCACTTAAGATCTTTCAATATACAATTTACTTTTGAAAGTAGACTTGAGCCTCTTGTACACGCTTCAAGAATAAGGGTATCAAGGTGATCTTCCAACTACCCAAAAGAAAAAAAGTATCTTTTGGTGACATCTAAATTCACCCTTCTATCAAGTTGCCAAGTCTATCCTAACAAGATATCACATGCTTATGTTAGAACTACATCACATATCGCCTCTTTAGCATACCCTAGCTTGTAGTCTTGTATATCAGGATCAAATATAAATCTAGGCAAGCCTCTTGCCATATCACCATGATTCTTTGCCAATATTTTTGGATCAAACACCAGGATGGAAACTCCCTTGCCAACACACATGTCTCATAATAAACATGTGTATTTGATGAGTGACATAGAACACCAAGATTACCTTTTGAAGCCTCGTATTGGTGTGTACGTGTAAGCTCCAATGCTAGTAAAGACTCCAAGCCCAAAAAATTGTAAACGGATGAAAGTGGCAATGGAAAACCAAAGGGACGAATGTACTTGTGAGCTACAACACATCCCATGTGCTAAACATCCTTTTTCGGCAAAAAATTTTGAAGCCCTGTAAATAGCATGTTGATGTAGTTGGCAATGAAAAATAGGAGGAATCAACATATGCATGATCTTGTAGAAGTTCAAGTTTCCACTCCTTGGCATGTCCTTCATTCATATGCGTATATTCATCCTTCACATCGACTTTGAAGTCTTCTTCATCCTCAATCATTGCATCATTTGCCTTGGCATTCCCTTTTTCAATTTTCTTTGCTTCTTCCTCTATAACCTTCCCTAATTTTATCTCCGTTATGACCTCTTTCACAATTTCCTCAACTCCTAATGCAACTTCCTCCTCTTGAAAGACTCCACTTGATGGTTCCAATTTTATGGATGGAATCGGTTTAGTCTCCACATATCCACCAAGCTTATCTGGAAGGTCAACCTTCATAGTTGGACACTTGTTCATGAAGTATCCCTGTCGAAAGCAATTGAGGCACATGGCACTTGTATCCATCAGGTGGGTGGTAAGAATGTTGACTTCCTCAACCTTCCTTAGCCCTCTATGCATGCCACCTAATTTGTCATTGAGGCAATTCAATTCTTTGGTAAATTGTTCAAGTGTTGCCCTCACTTCATGTCTATTATCAACAGAGCTAATTTGATTATATGACATCATGAAGCAAAATTGTAAAGTAGTGTGCGTGTGTGCAAGTGTATATATAAAATGAACAAAGGAATTAAAATCATCAATTAACCTTACCAACCCAAGTCCAAGTTGCCTCGGATGATTCGAGGTGGTTCCTTTAGCTCAATGATAACAAATACACAAAACATGGCATGGAATTAGGAAGAATGGATTTATGGAAACATTCGGATGCAAAACAAAAGGATTGATTTGGTGTGAAAATATAGGCTAGGTGATCAATCTCAATCAAGGGTGATCGATTTGGATGAAGACAAGCGTGGGTGATCAAGTTGGGGTGTGCGCAATCCTATAGATTTTCACAACACGATCGAGTTGGTATACCCGTGATTGATCACGAAGCTAAAACAACGTAAGATTGGGGAGAAATCTGATGTCGCACTTGATCTAACTCCTCTCAAGACCGATTTTGTCCGAGACAACTCCTAGCAACTGAACTTCACCATTTTCTCTCTTCTTTCTTCCCTATTTTTTTTACTGATTTTTTCCTACTTCTTTACTTCTTGTTTCTGCACTTTTTTTTTCTTCAAACACAATATTTCCACAATATTCCAACAATAATATCTCCAACACAAAATACAACAAGATATTACCCAAAATCCTTCCAAAATTCCAACATCAATTTTCCAATCACAATACCAACTGCAAAATGTTTTCAACACAATAGCACAATATTTCTTTTCCACAAATTTTACAGCAAATGTACCAATATAATGTAACTAAATATTTAACGCCACCAAAATCATCAAAGTAGTCCAAACAAGACACTAACCACATATTTTCTTTTGCACAATTTTTTTTTTGAATTTTTTGGAAAATAAAGGAAAGTGTAAGAGGTGGGAAAATGATATGAAATAGGGAGAAACAACAATGGAATCTAACCAACCAACCAGATTTAGGAATCTAATTAAGTTGGCTTTGATACCACTTTGATGTGAACTGATAGAAGTAAGGGTTGAAAATGGTTGGGGAAAATGAAGAGAAAAATAAAAACAAGAAAATTAACAAAGGAAAGTCAAAAGGTAAATGACGAGATTGAATTCAAACCACCGAATAAGAACGTATCTCACATAGGGCAAATTCTTACAACAAATGGGAATGAAAACAACCGACGAAATCTAAACAATCACGGTGTGGAGTTGTTGGTTACAAACAATCGGAAGCAAACCAAATGACCCGATTTGATACTTGAGTTTTGGTGTTGATTTACTCAAACACACACAAAAAAGTTTGGAAGAAAGAAGAACTAGTCTTCGTTAACATTCAATTTTCAAAGATACATGGTTAACTCTTTTACAAATGCAAGGGAGGATGTATTTATAGTGCTACAGCCCAAATCTGATATTACAAGTGGGAAATGAAGAAAATGCCCCTTAAAAGTGGCTCCAACCATTGCAAATTTCAAAAGGAGTCAAAATTTGGCATTCTTGCTCACAATGCGAATCTAGCTTGACCATGCGATTAAGCATGACATATCCACTCGATCCGCACTGTGATCTGTGTATGTGTGATCGTCTGTCCATTCTGTACTGTTGATCACATCACTGTTTACACTCAATTGTAAGGGCATGTGATCATAATTGCAAAAATTTCAAGATGAAACTTGCGATCACAAATCCAAAATGCCCCAAAGTGCTTTAGGTTGATCCATTGGCCATGAGCTTGATCCAAAGCGATCCCAGGTCACAAATTTAGCACCTTTCAACATCAATTTGGCTACTCCAAATCCAAAATTGAAGCCAAACTACATACGTCTCCTTTAAAAATTCTAAGACAAAATAAAAATACTAGACCCCAGTTTTGCAACACTTCCAGTAGGGCTAAGGTCACATTAGAAATCCCCTCTAGCACTGTACTACTACACATCACCACTACTTTCAATGAAGTCCCTACCATCTGCACTTCTTCTCTGCCACCATACTACTATGCCTCTCCTCCACCACCAAAGATGCCACCCACCACCAATTGCTTTGTACCACTATACATCTCCTTCGCCCCTGGTTGCTTACTACCCACCACATAATCCATTGGTTGTTAAGGTGATAGGAAAAGTATGCTGTTGCAAGTGCTATTGTTGGACATACCCTAAGAACAAGAAGCATCTCAAAGGTAAACAGAAAATATTCCATATTATTTCCTAGTTCCACAAGTATTTGGAGGCTGTATGTTTGATTATTCTAGCTCCACTGTGCTAGAAGTCGAAGGTGAAAAATGTAGGGTCGTTTTTACTAAAAAACAACATATTTTATGTGACATAAAATATTTAGATGATTGGAATAAACACTTTAACAAGGGCGGCAATTACCTAAATAAAGTTAAAACACATTGATTTTAATTTATTGTAGAATGCTCTCTCTGTGCATATGTGTCACGCACATGCTTCAAATGCTTATTAAATTAATGTGATATAGTTTCTATGTATCTGATTAGCTGGAATAATGCTTTGTAAAGTTATCATCCCAATATTTTTAGTTAAATCATATGAACTAGATCATGTATGGCATCTGTGATTCTCTAAAGCTATGATGAAATGTTTTCTTCAATATCCAAAGGTGAAGGATCGAATGGTCAACATTTGGTTTTTACAATGTTGCTTTGAATTACTTGGTGAATCCTATTATTGAATATATTGATTTACAAACATTTAATTTTGGGGTAATTTCAGAGATTATTAGTGAATAATTAACATTGATATCACTTAATGATTTTTGGAGACAGGTCAACTACAGGCTCTATTTGATAGCTTTTTTTCTTTTTTTCTAATAAATGAATTTCTGAAAGTACACGAAAAACTATTTTCAATTTTTGGTCAACCTTGATGAAGTTAATTTTAGGTATTGTTATATGACAAACCCATTCTAATTGATTGACATTATGGAACAACACCGTTATCAGTTAAAATTTGCTAGCAAAATATAAGGTTAATAAAAGTCAAATTATCTATGATTCAACAATTTGGTTGTAAGAAAGGTCTCTTTAAATACGGTTAGCTAGTCCCCCCCTTTTTTTAATTATTAATCTTTCACACTCAGGGTCTAGGTGCTATCGTAGAAGTAACATGCATGGTGTGTGACAATTTAGTGGGTGACAACGAAATTGTTGCATATGGCTAGACAAAGATTAATGGCAAATATAGCTTACAATTAGAGAATTTGATTATGGCAAATATGGAGCAAAGGCATGCAAGGCTAAACTCCATGCACCACTTGAGGGATCTAATACAACATCCGAACAAATCTTCATTGGGGAATAAAGGGAGCTGAACTTAAAGTGAAATCTAAGACAAAACATGAAGTTGTCCTCTATGCCAAACCATTTGCTTATGCACCAAAGACTCTTTACCTAAAGTGTGAGTAGCCTAAGCCTAGCCCTACTCCATACTACTACGAATCTCCACCGTCTCCACCTCTACCAACATACATTTATGAATCACCCCTAACACCACCTTATGTATACAAATCCTAACCCCCTCTACCGCCAACTCATATTTACAATTCCTCGCCACCTCCTCCTTACCTTTACAAGTCCCCACCCCCTCCATCACCAATTTACATTTACAAGTCTCTTCCATCTCCTCCACACATTTACCGAACACCCCCACCGCCAATACTGTCTCCACCACCACCATACTACAAGTCCCCACCACCTCCTTTAGCTTCACCTCCACCACCATACTATTATAAGCCTCCACCACCACCATACTACTACAAGTCCCCCTAACCTTTGATGAAATCACCCTCTCCACCATACTACTACGAATCCCCCCATCTCCATCACTATCACCTCCACCACCATATTATTATAAATCTCCACCACCACTATCATGATCTCCACTACCACCTTACTACAACAAATCTCCTCTACCACTATCACCTTCTCCTCCACCTCCCTACTATTACAAGTCTCCACCACCTTCATCTTGTTCACCACCACCACTCCCTACAATTAACATCTTTATGTTATAAACAATTTTTATTGAAATACATTGTAATACCCTAAAATTTTTGGGCTATGATAGCAGTATTTACAAATTATCATTAGGAATTGTAGTGAAGGATTTAATTAATAAATTCTTTAATTTTATTATTGAATTTTCTTGTGAATTATTGTGGAAATACTTGGAGCATGTGCGGAAGACAATGTGTGCATTAATATGCAAGGAAAACCTTACCAAAATTGGAGCATTGACGGAGAACAATTACCATGCTCAAAGGGGCAAAAATTGGGAGGTTAGAGGCTGAATCTCAGCTTGAAAACTTGCAGAAATTTGGTTGAAAATTGTGTCCAAAAATATAAGGGACCAATTTTCCAAATTTAAGCACATTATACCCTAGTGTGTGTGTGTGTCCACCTTATAACAATACAAAGAAAATATTTTCGACACCTAAAAGCTCTAGGAGTTGGCTAGAGGAAGGAAGAAAAGAGGATAATTCGTTAAACTTCAAAGATGCTTACAACTTATGGTGAGTTTTTAGTACAAAGAATGTAGAATTCATGCATGCTTTTAGGAATTTTGTTTTCCACATTTAGGCACATGAAGAATGAAATTTTCATAGGTAACACGTGGGTTAAATTTAGAACATGATATTGAAGTCATGTTAGTTGAATCATGTGTAGAAAATTTGTTGAAAATCACGTATAGGAAAAATATATTGAATTTTGCGTGAACTCTTGGATTTCTTTTGGGAAGTTTTGAAAAACTTATCAAGGTAGAATCTTTGTGTTCGGAATATGATTAAAGGTCCTATGAATCCTTAGAACATATTAATGTATTGAGTAGAAGGATTATAATTAAGTAGGAACAAGTTTGGAACCAAACAGTGCATTAAGCAGTTGTGAGACGCTATCTCATGGTTGCAAGGAATTGACTCGTAAGTGTAAAGTGGGACCGTAATGCTGGACACTGTGCCTTGTGATTGACATCACGGTTGCAAGATTTGACTTTGCAACCACAGCGAAGACACTCATGGGTGTGGGGTCTAACATCGGGGAAAAGTAGAACTCCTTACAACTATGAGCATGGTTGAGGGTAAACGTCTTGTGGTTGCTCATGGTTGTGAAGGCTAATTGTGGGATGCTCTAGAAGGCACTATGGCTCTTCTTGCAGGCGCATAATCATTTTTTGTGGTCTTAAGTCATGTTTTTTTGCAGTCGCAAAACTTGTAAAACAAAGGGAAACTTGATTTTTTGGTTTGGAACTCAATTTTAACCATTTTAAGGTTTAAACACTCATGCATAATTGGGATTAAAGCCTGACGAAGAGAAGAAAGGGTCACACAAGTAAACCTAGATAGAAAAACTAAATCCATAGATAATTTAGAATTAGAAAAGAATTAATGAAAGACATGTGGGGTGCATCAGAGACCTAAGAATGAATTGTTCATTGAGTTGGGAATTGAGCAAAGTTTGTTGTAGTTGAATAGAATTTAAGGGAACATTTGCTAGTGAGGTTTCTGAGCTATAAACTAACTACAAGTAAGTGGACACATTCTACCAGGATTTACAAAATGTTTTTAAAACTTCTTTTATGATACAACTAAAACTTTTACTATATTTTAAAATTATTTTTGAGTATTCTTTTAGGTCATGAAAGCTAAAATTTGACATTATTAATTTTTGCGGAGATTGAAATGTTTGCCTTCTTGAAAATTGGATGGAAGTATTTACAAATATTTATGAATTGCTTTCAATATGAGTGACATACATGAAATAAATCATAAAGTGAAATATGTCGCTTATTATTGGTAACCGATGATTATATGGGAACAAGTTCCAACCCTATCAATCGGGGTAGAAATATTGGGTTTGGTAGCTAGCGAAATTGATATGTGACCTTACTAACTGGAGTATAGATTGAGCTACCACCTAGTCAGGGTTAAAGTACAGGGGTTCATGATAGGTACAACCAATAATTCATATGAGCTTTCTTAGTTAGAAGTGTAGACTAAAGCCTTGATCAATGAAAATAATGTACGAAGTCCGTAAACTCATGAGTTGGCAAATGAACAAGTGAAATGATATGATCTGTAAAATTATTATGAACATGAACTATGTCCTAATGCTTTACTTTTTACCTTAAAATGTATTTTTATGCAAAATTATTTTTGTTGCTCACATCCTATAATAGCGAAAGGCAAGTGAATCCATTTATTGGGTGACTCGTCGCTCACATTTTTTTTCTTTATGCCTCTTTTGCAGAGGATGCTAGCAAGAGTGAATGCACACGGGGATAGTAGAAACAAAGAGAGATAGAAGGTTTAGTTATTTTGATTTACTTTATGCGAATAAGACATGGAATTGTGATAGACTTGCTTTGCATTACTTTACCTTTTTGGTGAATAAGACTAGAGTTTGTAAGAGGTTAGCTTTACTTTATTTTCCACTACAATATATTAGATGATTATATTGAACTAAATAAATTTTATGGTTTAGTATACTTTGATATTTGAGCTTTAGTATCTATAAAGATGTTTGTCTTATGGGTACTACCATCTTGTAACCCTAATTTAGGGGCATGACAAAGAGTGGTATCGGAGCCTAGGTTTTAACACTAGGAACATAGGGTGCACAAGAGCAAACCATAGGAAATCCTTTCACTTGAACTTAGAAACTAGCAGCTTATTTCACTCAAGCATAAGTTATAGAATTTTTTTATTTTGCCTTATAACTTGATATTTTGACATTGGAAATGGATGGGGCTAGCAGGTCGAGCGAGTAGTCACCTTCTAGATACTAAAGCTTGCTTAAGGAAATTATGGATAGCCTTTTAACCATATTAACCTAACTAAGAGAAGTAGCTGCCACCCTTGTGGAGTTCCAGCAACCGTGTGTTAGACTTGAGGTTGAAAAAGCTGACCTAAGGAAGCATTAGGGTATGCTTAAGAGGGAGTTGAAGGAGATCAAGGTTGAGTAGCTAAAACTTGCATATACAAATGAACATAAGTGGAAAGGTTATCAAACCACATAACCATACTGCAAGAGGAGTGTGGTGGGCTTGTACAAAAAGTGGTTTAGCTCAACCGCATGAATGACGAGCTTCGTGAGTTTATTGACCACCAATTTGAGGGCATGGACCTAGAAGAGGGCCTAAGGAGGAGCCCAATGAAGTTGACCCAAATGTTGGAGGCTAAGTTATAGATTCGGGACTTCCGATTAGGAATTATACAACTATAGGAATTTTGTGATATGAATAAGATTACCCCATCTTTTGTCTTTAGTAACATTGAGTTATAATAATAAAATCGTCTTTTCTTGAAACTTTGATTGCCTTATTATCTTGGTTGTTGTTCATGGCCCTACTATTTTATGTGTATACATATATGTGTACCAAGTATGCATAACTAATTAACCTGTCGAACACTCTCCTTATGTGGGAAATGGTTGGGAGACCTGATTGCACTACCTAAAATCCCTGATGCGCTACTCTTATGGATAACCAAAACGAACAAGCATATGCCTATTCTCTACCTCTACCCTTTGTGTAGCCACAACTACAACCACTTGTGGGCCAAACAAACCTAAAGCATGAAGACTTGGTCGCTATACCAATTATGGTGGCCTAAGTGGAAGGAGCCCAACAACAAGCTCCAACCCCAACCTAGGCCCAATCTAATAGGAGCACTAAGGTCCATTACAATGTACTGAGAAGGATCTATGTGCATGGATTCAATAGCTCACATGGCTTAGAGGTTATGCAAAAATGGTTTAAAGAAATGAGGTACAAATTTGACTTGATGAAAGTCCTCGCCAAGGTGAGGCCAACCCTTCCTAGTAGGCGAAGCTACCTTATAGTGGGAGGGTGTCCCGCCCATGATATTGGAAGAAGGGCCGCTTACCTGGGCCCAGTTTCACTAGGCATTTTAGAATCACTTTTTTCCAAGCGACATCTATTTGCAAAATATGTTGTAGAGTACTCGGTGAAATTTCATACCTTATGAAAGTACTCATTAATGGTGATGGCAAACCCGACGCTTAAAATGCATAAGTTCACAAGGGGACTGAAGAGTTGACTACAGATAACCTTGGATTTATATGAAGTAAGGACATTTGAAAACCTATTAAGAGCTACCATCCGAGCTAAAGTATATATAAACTAGAAATGGAAGTAAAGAATAACCTAAAGCATCCCAAGCTGAGCTCTAATGCAAGAACTTAACAACAAAGGCTGCCGACTACCAAGCCATTCAACACGAAACCTAAACACTAGGAATGGTAGGTTACTGTCTCCACCACCAAAGTGTAAATTGTGTCATCGTTGACATAAGTGAATCTATCGTAAAATCACTGGCACTTGTTTTAAGTATGGACAACAAGGCTATTGATGGCAAATTATACTGTTAATGCTAGGGCCTTAGCTCTCTAGAAATAACAACAACAATAATGGAAATGGCATTGGCAACACAACCAGCAACCAAAGTCTAACTTAATGAATTCTAAGCCTAGATGGAATACTAGAGTATTCACTCTCATCTAAGAAGACGCAGACAACACCAAGGATGTGGTAGTAGGTAATATTTTTGTTAACTAACTAAGTGCCTATGCTTTATTTGACTATGGCGTATCCCATTCTTTTACCTCTAAAAGTTTTGCCAAGCACTTAAAATATAGGTTAGAAGTGTTAAAACGGTCATATAGAGTAGCTACTTCGAGAGGTGAAGTGATGGTAGCCAACTTAATATATAAAAATTGTGACTTGGACCTTCATGAGAATAATGAACTTCAAGCTAACTTGATTAGACTTAACATGTGAGAATTCAACGTAATCCTTAGGATGAACTAGTTAGCCAAGAGCTTTGCCCGTGTAGACTGTAGGAATAAAGCTATTAATTTTTGTCCACCCTTGGGTGATAGTTTCACTTTTCATGGGAACCCCAGGGACTGATTGAGTAATCTCAGCTCGCTAGTCTCTACAACTTGAGTTGAGAAAGCAATTAGTAAGGGATGCGAGGCCTAGCTTGTTTGCGTTGTGGACACTTGAGAGCAAGGATCAAATGTAGAAGATATACCTATGGTCAAGGAGTTCTAACCTACCCAGACTACCAGTGGATTGGCAGATCAAGTTTGAAATTAACCTAGTTCAAGGTGTTATGCTTATCTTGAAGGTACCCTATGGAATGGCCCTAGAAGAGTTAAAGGAATTGGAAGTGCTGCTATAAGAACTCTAAGATAAGAAACAAATCCAGTTGAGTGGGCAACCTTAGGGAGCAATTATACTCTTTGTGAAGAAAAAGAAAGGGAGCCTAAGGCTATGTATAGATTATCAAGAACTTAACAAGATTGCCATAAAAAATAAGTATCCTTTGCTAAGAATTAATGGTTTATTTAACCAATTGAAGGGCGCTAGCATGTCCTTGAAAATCAATTTGAGATCAGGACACCATCAATTGAAGATAAAAGCCAAAGAAACACCCAAAATGGAATTTGGAACCTAATATGGGCATTACAAATTTTTGGTGCTGGCTTTTGGGTTAACCAATGCCCTAAGAGCTTTTATGGATCTTATGAATCAAATGTTCAAACCACACTTAGATAACTTTGCAGTGGTATTCATAGATGACATACTACTCTATTTGCCAAGTAAGAAAGCTCATGTAGAATACTTGAGGATTGTGCTATAGACGCTTAGAGAAAAACAGTTGCATACAAAATTCAATAAGTGTGAGTTCTAGTTATGAACTATGGCCTTCTTGGGACACAATCTCTAAGGAAGGAGTCTTGGCAGATCTTAAGAAGGTTAAGGTAATCATGTAGTGGCTAAGGTCCACAAACGTGGTGAAGTTGAGAAGCTTCTTAGAACTTGTAGGGTCCTATCGAAAGTTTGTCAAAGGATTCACCTAGATATCAATACTCCTAACTTAGCTCTTTTAAAAGTGAAAGAAATTTAAATGGAGTCCGAAATGTGTGAGAAGCTGCACGGAGTTTAAGGACAAGCTAATATTGGCGCTAGTTTTGGCATTACCAAATGCGGCTGGCATTACCAAATTGAGTGATGGATGCCCTAAGTTGCAAAGGTGCTGGCATTCTAGCAACAATGCTCACAAGGTAGCTTAATTCCTTATACTTGGAAATACTGGAGTCGACAGAGGGTGCACTTATAGTCTTAAGCATTGAACCTTCAATCTACAAAGAGACTAAAAAATCCCATAGCCCAGACCTCAAATTAGTGGCACGCAAGGGCAAAGTTGACTAAGGACAAATGTAAGAATTTCAAGTGGAAAAAGATGGAATTTTGTACATGGCTGGTAGGTTGTCTAATGAATGTTGCAAAGCTTTGAGACAAGATCATGCAAGAAGTGCACCAAACTAGGTACTCGGTGCACTAAGGGAGCACAAAGATGTATAAGGATCTAAAGGGTAATTTTTAGTGGAATGAAATGAAAAGATATAGTTGATTTCATAGCTAAATGCCTAACGTGTTAGAAAGTTAAAGTTGAATAGCAAAGACCTGGAGGATACCTTCAGCCCTTAGAAATCTTTGAGTGGAAGTGGGAATGTATAACTATGGATTTTGTAGTAGGATTACGCCATACGTTGTAAGGGTTTAATGCCTTATGGGTGACTGTCAATAGAATAACCAAATCTACCCATTTCCTTCATATTCGGTAAATCTACTTCTTAGACAAGTTACCCAAGGTGTATGCTGATAACACTGTAAAGCACAATAGCGTACAGGTAAGCATTGTCTTACACTAAGACCCTCGGTTTGTGTCTCGATTCTAGAATAGTTTTTTAAAAGGTTATGGGAACTAGAGTGGATCTATAAGCATGGCCTATCATCCCTAAACTGATGGACAATTTGAATAGACCATTCAAACCCTAGAAGACATGCTTAGGGTATGCATTCTCAATTTTAAGGGAACCTTGAGTGACTATTTATCTCTAGTCAAGTTTGCATATAATAATAGCTACCATAGCAAGATAGGGATGGCTCTCTATGAAGCACTATATGGTTGGAGATGTCGCTCGCCCGTATGTTAAGATAAGGTAGGTGAAAGGAAGGTAGCCTAATCAAAATTAGTCCTACCAACGACTGAGAAGTGGTGTTAATTCAAAAGAGGCTTAAAGAGCCCAAGGCTTATAGAAAGGCTAGGTTGACTCGAAGAGGAGACCCTACAGTTCTTACCAAGAGAAGAGGTCTACCTCAAGATTTCGACCACGCGTGGAGTGATGCAATTTGGAAAACCTAGGAAATTGGGTCCACAATCTGCAGGATCCTTTGAGATACTTGAAAACGTAGGTGCGGTAGCATATTAGATAGTATTACCCCTAGAGTTGCGAAGGTACAATACATTTTCCATGTATCCCAATTGTGGAAGTACGTTCCAAACTCGATCCATGTGTTAAAACTAGAGCCTTTAACAATTAAAGAAGGCCTAACATACAATGAACATTTGATATGAATTGTAGACCGCAAGGAGCAGAATTTGGGGAATAGAACAATATCATATGTAAAGTATTAAAAGATGACAATGAGAGCTTGTATAAGTATTGAAAGCTCCATTAATGATCAAGAAAAGCTTTAATTCACACTACCAGAAGAAGAAGTAAAGAAATACTTAGGTTTGGAAGGATGATAGTTAACTAACTCCCGAAGTTAACTACTGGCATACATTAGCTTCCACTAACTAAACTTACTATAACCACCAAAGTTAATAGCTATAACACATATGATGACACATTAGAAGTTACTAATATAGTCAGCTATATATTATCTTCTACATCAACTTAAAATATTAGAAAACTTAATAGAAAAGTAACCCTTCTGCTACATGCTATTACCTAGTGTGCTTCCCTTTACATTTGTAGTTTGATCCATCTTGTTTAACTCCACCCTCCTCAATATGAGTATGGATGTTTTTCAGGCTCATCTTGGCTATCAATTTATTAAATTACCTTGAAGTTAAAGTCTTAGTTAGGAAATCTGTAATTTAATCATGAGTTCTAATGTACTCAACCTTGATGACTTTATCCTTTACTTTCTCCCTCGCAAAGTATATATCAAAGTGCTTCGTCCATTCATGGTAAGTAGGATTTCTTACAATCTACACTGTACTTTGATTGTCATAGTAAATGCTGGTTGGATTATTGCATCCTTCTCTAAATTCCCTCAACATATTAACCAAACCACATAACCTCACAGGTGCATGAGGCTAATGCTCTATATTTTGCTTTAGTGGAGCTCCTTGTAACCACATTTTTCTTCTTTGATTTCCAACTCACAATATTACTTCTAACAAAGATACAATAACTTGACAATAACCTCCTTGTATCAAGGCAAGCTCCCCAATCACTGTCAGTATATGTAATCAAGTCTAAACTCCAGTTCTTAGTTAAGAAAATTCCACTTCTTAAGTGAGCTTCAAATATCTCAACACTCTCATTGCTACTTCAAGTGGCTCTTCCCAAGCATGCTCATAAACTATGATAAGACCTCAAGATCATAACAAATGTTAGGCCATGCAAAGTCAAATAGATTAACTTTCTAATGAGTTTTTTGTAATGTGTCACATCTTTTAGGGCACGATCATCTCTTTTGCTAAGCTTACGATTTATCTCCATAGGTATGTTTACAATCCTTGCTCCCAGCATTCCATACTTTTCCAAAAGATCTAAGGTGTACTTCCTTTAGGAGATAATCACTTCCTCACTTGATCTTACTATTTCTATTCCAAGAAAGTACCTTGGAACTCCTAAGTTCCTCACCTTGAGTTTAGATTGGATGAATTCTGTTATTGCATTAATCTCCCTTTGAACCTCACAACCAATGATCAAGTCATCAGCATACAACAGTAGTGCAAGAATGTTTCACTCTAATTTCATTTTGAATAATGAATAGTCTGACTTAGATTGTTTGAGCTCCAAGGATAATTGTAAACTTCTCATTCCATTGTCTAGAAGCTTGCTTCAAACCATACAATACTTTTTTTAGTTTACACACCATTCTTCCTCCACTACAGAGGTTTGATCCCATCAATTCATATCTCTGTTGCATTTTCATGAACACATCCTCTTTTAAATCTCCATTCAAAAATGCATTGTGCACATCTAGTTGTTGCAACTTCCATCCTCTCATCAAAGCAAATGAGAAAAACATTTTAAATGTTGCTTGCTTCATAGTAGGACTGAAAGTTTCATGAAAAATCAAAGCTTTCTATTTGGCTATACCCCATTGCCACAAGTCTAGCCTTATGTCTCTCTATTGTGCCATATGCCTTCACTTTTGTTTATGTACACCCATTTGCACCCTATCACATTTTGTCCCTCTAGAAGTTGAACCACACCCCAAGTTCCATTTTCTTCCAAAAGCCTCCAACTCCTCAACTATGGGCTACCTTTAGTGTGACATACTCATAGCTTTAGCAAATCATTCAGGCTCTTGCACATCATTAAGTTTAGCTAGGTAGCAAGCTTATTCCTTAGACAAGTGGTTAGTGGTTAGGTAATTGGAAATTGGATGGTTTGTAGGTAGGTGATGGCTACTAATTAGGGTTCTTTAGATTATGATCATAAATGCTGAGGTATTTGAGTAGATTTCTAGCTTTAGTTGATCTTCTGAAGAGATTCTTGGCGAAGGCTTTTTGTCTCCATCTCAAGACACGGTACCCAATCTAATTGAATAGTCTGGACATCTCTTGATCAATAAGATTGGGTACAATTAGACCAGGTTTTAGGGACATTTAGATGGTTATGGTACTAGTCATCAAAAGGAAATATATGTTCAAAGAATATGACATCTTTAGAAATGATGACTTCATGTGTGGCAAGATCATACAACTTATAACCTTTAATTCCATTTGGATAGCCTATGAACTCGCATTTCTTGACTCTAGAATCAAATTTAGATTTGTTCCTTTTAAGTGTGGAGTAAAATGCAAGGGAACCAAAGACTTTCAAGTGATTATAGCTAGGGGATTTCCCAAACAGCACCTCATAGGGTGTCTTGAAATTAAGGACTTTAGAAGGGACTCTATTGATGATGTGAGTGGTGGTTAAGATTGCCTCACCCAGAATTGAGTGGCATTGAAGCTTGAAACATAAGGGCTCTAATAATACAAAGAATATGCTGATGCTTCCTTTCCACAACAGCATTCTACTGTAAACTTTCAACACAAGCATACTGATGCATGATTCGAAGATTATTGAACATGTTGTTTTAGTTTAGCTTAGGGGCATTATTAGACCAAAGAGTCTAGATCTTATGGTTAAATTGGTTATGGATCAATTAACAGAACAAAGGAATTATTTGTTTTATATCACTCTTGTGTTTCATTAGATATGCCCACATACGTCTAGTAAAATCATCAACAATTGTCAAGAAGAAATGAAACCAATGGTAGGAAAGAAATAAGGTCCCCAAGTGATAATATGAACAAGTTAAAAAGGTCTTACAATTGATTTCTCATGTACATGAAAAGGCAGCCTTTTTTGTTTGCCTTAGGACAAATTTCACGAAGTTTTTCAGGCACGGTGGTGATATTAGGATACAAATCATGCAAATTTTCAAATAAACTACTGGAAACATGATCAAGTCTAAAATGCTAAACATTAAACACTTCTGAGGTGGATGCATGAGCTGAGGTATCTTGACTGAAAATTTAGTTTTGGACTTCACTTTTTACAATATGTATAAGCCATGACACTGTTCAGCTACTCTAATCCTCATCTATGGTGAGGAGCCTTAGATGTAGCACAAACTTGAATTAAACTTGAAGCAACAATTATCAATTTGAGTGAGCTTGCTAATTGATAACATGTTTAGCTTGAAACAAGGAACAAACAAAACTTTATCTATGGCCAAAGAGCTTGAAATTCTAACATTGCCTACATGTTTTGCAAGGACTTTAGTGTTGTTGGGTAGATGGACAAAGGTGTTTGACATATGAAAATAAGAATCAAATAGATCAAGGCACCTACATATGTGATCTGAAGCACCTGTGTCTATGATCTGTTTGGACAAGACTAGTTTTTTAACGTTCTTCCTTTAAGTTGGTAGGTTAGGTGATGTGAATGAAAAGTGTTATGATGTATCAAATAGATTTTGAGAATAGGGATAGGATTTAGAAGAAGTAAAATCAGTTGCAAAGTTGGAAGATATTTGACGGTTAGGTTGCCTTTGCATAAGAGTCTGATCTTGCCTTTTCTATGAAGAGGTCACACTCAGCTAACCACTTTTATGTGACTCCAAGAGATCCATGAGTTTCTTTAGTTGTTTTGGTGATAAGGTGACTCCCCTAGCATCACTTCTAGCTCCATTTCCTACTTGACTTAACTCCATAGATGTAGAAGTTTGATTGGCCAATGACTACAATGATCTGGTTTTATTCTTACTGAATTTGAAGTTGGGAGGAAAACCAACTACCCCATAACACTTCTCCTTTAGAAATCCTATGTTCCCATAGTGAGAACAGATTCCCTTTTCTTTCTTCTCTGCCATTGAGGTTAAGGCTGAAGCCACTCCATGAATCATTTGATGTCCTTGTCACCCTTTGTGCTTCCTCAAACAATATAGCATTGTAGGCTTTATCTAAATATGGGAATGGTTTCTGCCTCAAGAGCTAAGATCTATTGGCTAAGAAAGTGTCATTCAAGCCATTTAAGAATCTATGGACCTTGTTTTTCTCCTTTAGCTCCACCAATTTCTAAAACCACTCTTGATTGCACCCCCTATTGCTGCAACATGGTGGAGGCCTGTACAATCTTAACTCCTCCCAAATGGTCATTAATTCTATGTAATATGTATCCATAGACTTTCTTCCTTAATTCATAGCATAAAGCTCACTTTGCAACTACACACTCGGTTTTCATCAGGCTATGAAAACCTTCTTGATAGCACATCCTATATTTGGTGTGTATAATAGATGTAGAAGACTATTGAGGCTAGTGAAGGAGTCATCGATTTCAGCAACCATGCAAAGATTAGATCATTGCAACAACTCCAAGCATGATGTAAGGAATCATCCCTCGATGGCTCTCCAATTTCCCCATTCACAAAGCCTAGTCTGTTCCTGATTGATAATGCTAAAGTGAAGGACTTACTCCATGTTGAATAATTTTGTCATGTAAATTCTAGCTGTGCTATGATTGTGTTGTGATTGTTTGTAGGGTGTATAAAGAAAGGCAAATTGGGATCCTTAGGTGGCAAGAGATTAGGTGATTGGCCACTTTGGTGAACAGAGTTTAAGGATGAAGCCATGATAGATAGCTTCAGGTAAGAGAGTGATCAAAGGGTGGAACTGATGACTAGCGCTGTTAATGTTGAAATGAAGAGTACCTTGAACCAACCAAGCTCTAGTACCATATTAGAAAATGACAATGAGAGCTTGTATGAGTATTGAAAGCTCCATTAAGAATTAATAAAAGCTTCATTCGCACTACTAAAAGAAGTAAAGAAGTACTTAAGTTCGGAAGGATGATATTCAACTAACTCACTAAGCTAACTACTAGCATATATTAACTTCCACTAGCTAAACTCACTATAGCTACCAAAGTTAACTATTATAACACATATGATGACACATCAGAAGTTTATAATACAGTCAACTATCGATCAGCTTTTACACCAGCTCAAAATATCAAGAAACTCAATGGAATAGTTACCTTTTTGCTGTATGCCACTATCCAATGTGCTTTCTTTTAGTTCTGCAGTTTGATCCATCTTGTTTAACATAAAGTTTCCGTGGGCCAACTACATAGAAAGAGAAGTTACTTGGCAATTAGAGGAGGATATGAAGAGTTAGCACCCACAATTGATTTCTGAATAGGCTACTCTAAGTTTCAAGGACGAAATTTTTTGTAAGGAAAAGGATGTAATATCCTAAAATTTTTGGGCTATGCTAGCAATAATTACTAATTATTATTGAGAATTGTAATGAAGGATTTAATTAATAAATTCTTCGATTTTATTATTAAATTTTTTGTGTGAAATATTGTGGCAATATTTAGAGCAGGTATCAAAGACAATGTGTGCATTAATATGAAAGGTAAACCTTACCAAAATTAGAGCATTGATGGAGAACAATTACCATGCTCAAAAGATGCTAAAATTGAGAGGTTAGAGGCTTAATCTTAGCTTGAAAAATTGTAGAAATTTGTGGGAAAATTGTATCAAAAAATATAAGTGACCAATTTTCTAAATTTAAGCTCATCATACCCTAGTGTGTGTGGGTGTATCCACCTTATACCAAGACAAAGAAAATATTTTCCACCCCCAAAGGCTCTTGGAGTCATCTAGAGGAAGGGAGAAAATAAGAGAATTCATTTTGGCTTCAAAAAATGTGTAGGACTTAAGGAGAGTTTTTAGTTCAAACACCATAGAATTTGCACATGCATTTAGGAATTTTGTTTCCCACATTTAGGCACAAGAAGCATGAAATTTCATAGGTAACACATAGGATAAAGTTAGGATGTAACATTGAAGTCATGTTAGTTGAATCATGAGTAGAAAATTTGATAAAAATCATGTATAGGAAAACTATATTAAATTTTGTGTGAACTATTGGATTTCTTTTGGAAGTTATGAAAACTTATCAAGGTTGAATCTTTATGTTGTGAATATGATATAAAGGTCCTAAGAACCCTGAGAACATGTTCATGTATTCAGTAGAAGGATTGAAAATGAGTAGGAACTAGTTTGGAACCAAATAGTGCAATAACACGTAAGCAAACTTGTTTTGCAGTCGAGAGATGTTGTCCCGCGGTTGTGAGGAGTTGACTTGCGAGTACAAGTCAAATCGCGGCATTGGACAATGCACCTTGCGGTTGATGCCGTGATCGTAGGGCTTAACTTGACAGTTGTGATGGAGACACTCGTGGGCTTAGCGTCAATAGCGAGGAAAAACAGAATGCCTTGCGGCTATGAGCATAGTCAAGGGCAAACATCTTACAGTTGCAGTGAGGTTGCTTGCGGCCATGAAGGCCAATTATTGTATGCTCCAGAATGCACTGCGACTCTTCTTATGAGTGCAAAAACAATTTTTTGCGGTTGCTAGTCATGTTTTTGCAGTTATAGAATTTGGCACACGAAGGGAAGCTTGATTGTGTAATTTGGAAATCAATTTTAACCATTTTAAAGCTTAAAGATGCATGATCGAGATTAAAGCCTGATAGAGAGAAGAAATGGGCCACACAAGTAAACTCAAATAGGAAAACCAAATCTATAGATAATTTAGAACCAAAAAAGAATTAACGCATGATATGTAGGATGCACCAGAGACTTAAGAATAGAATTGTTCATTGAGTCGGGAATTGAGGAAAGTTTGTTTTAGTTGAATAGGAATTTAAGGGAATGTTAGCTAGTGAGGTTTCTAAGCTACAGACTTATTACAGGTAAGTGGATACACCCTACTAGGTTTTACAAAATGTTTTCAGAACTTCTTTTATGATACAATTGAACTTTTATTGCATTTTAAAATTATTTTTGAGTATTCTCTGATCTCATGAAAGTTGAAATTTGATATGATTAGTTTTTGCGGATTGAAATGTTTGCCTTCTTGAAAATTGGATGTGAGTATTTACAAATGTTGAGCTACTTTCAATACGAGTGACATGTGTGAAATAAAAGTGAAATATGCCACTCTTGTTTGGTAACCAACGATAGTGTGGGAACAAGTTCTGACATTATTAATTGGATAACAAATTGGGACTTGCTTAATCAGGGTAGAAGTATTGAGGTTAGTAATGGGTCGATATGTAACTCTACAAATTAAGAATATAGATTGGGATATTGCTCAATTTGGGTTAAAGTACTGGAGCTCACGGCAAAATGCAATTGATAATTCAGGTGACCCTTTTTAGTCAAGAGTAAAGACTAAAACTCTAATCAGTGAGAAGAGTGCACAAAGTCCGTAACTCATGGGTTGGCAAATGAACGTGTGAAATGATATGATGTGTAAAGTTATTACAAATATGAATTATGTCATGATGTTTTACTTTTTGCCTCAAAATGTATTTTAAGCAAGTTTATTTTTATTGCTCACATTCTATATCAGCGAAAGGCATGTGAATTCATTTATTAAGTTACTTGTCCCTTGCATTTTTTTCTTCTCATCTCTTTTACAGAGAATGCTAGCAAGAGTGATCACACGTGGGGATGGTAGAAACAAAGAAAGAAAGAAGCTTTAGTTATTTTGATTTACTTTGAGCAAATAAGATATAGAATTGTGATAGACTAATTTTGCTTTACTTTTCCTTTCTAGCAAATAAGACCAAAGTTTTGTAATAGACTAGCTTTACTTTATTTTCTGTTGCGATACATTGGATGATTATATTGTTAGAAATAAATTTTACGGTTTAAAATGTTCTGATATTTGGGCCTTAGTATTTACGGAGATGTTTGTTTCGTGATTTCTGCCATATCACAATCTCGGTTTGGGGGTGTAACATAGACAAATGCCTATATTCAAACCCAATTTTTTTTATTGAAATATGAAATTCAACTTTCGGACAGTACCTCTACATCAATTAATTTCTCGTAGTTAAAGCTTTCACATTTCAAATAAAATATCAATACCATATTTTCAACTATACAGTCCAATATATGTGGCAATGTAGAATCTTGTTTCCCTGTATGGTTGCTAGTTAGTAATTAATTACAACAACTCGACGAACCTGCGACAAATAATAATAATAATAAATGTTTCGTGATGGATTATTTGTAGGTGACCAAATTGTGACATCATACAATGATAGACAATCTTAATAATCAAAATATATTAATTAACAGCTTAGAATACTTGATACCAGGAAACCAATCCTGAACTCGACCGAAAGAAGCTGAATTCCTTTTCATTTTGTCCGAAAGATAGGTGAGTAGCAGATAAACTGTCGTTGTCTCCAATCGGAAGAACCCCACATGGCTGGTAAGTTCTCTAAGTTTTCTACTAAATATGAAAAATTATGGCTACAATAGGTTCAGATATTCGTTTCAGAAAAATGGTTTTTTTGGAGAAAAAAGTGATTTTTTTTTTGAGTAAATAGTATGTGTTTGAGTGTACTTGGATGAAAAGTTGTGAGAAAAAAACATAATTATGTTTACTTTAATGAAAACAATGATTTTTTTTTTGTAATTTGACAGATAATTATGTTTACTTTAATGCTGATATGATATTTTAATAAAATAAATAATAAGCTTGTATACATTTTATCAACAAAGAATATTATTGATTTTATTGTTGTTATTGTTCATTCTCTATATTAGATTATAATATTAAGTGTTTGAATCTATTTTACTAACATAATGTAAATTACGTGTTTATTATTTATTTATTAATGTGAAATTACATATTTTCCATTAATTTAATTTTTTATTGGTTACTTTTTTCCCTTTATTTCTCCATTTTCGTTTAATTTGTCTATATTTGGGCTTTGTTTCAATTGTTCTTCTTTTCAGTTTCTTTTTTTATTTTTTTTTGTTTTACATTTTTAGTATTAGATAATATCATTTCCATTATTTAAAATACATTAACATTCTAATAATAATTCATGTTTTTGTCGTTGTTATCATTACTGTTGTTGTTGTTGTTGTTATTACAACGTCGATATTAATTATTACTCATATTATTTTTATAAATATTAATTTTATTATTATAATTAATTGTAGTATTGTTATTTTAATTTTTATTGTTGCTATTATTGTTGTTGTTATTGCTAATATTGTTTAATATTATAAGAACTATCTTAAAATTAAATAATGAACCCCTTCACATTAAAATACACTTTAACATTCTAATACTAGTGTATGTCACACCTGCAAATGCCTCACCTCCAATAGTTCCTCACTCCTCATCCAACCGATGGGCCTTCGGTCCCTCCCTTTGTTTTCAAAACTACCAATTTGAAGTACTTCCTTGTGCCTTTAAAGTCTGTAATTCAAATTAATCCATTTAGATGCCAACATAATCTGAATTCTATACCACGACCTGGCCATTGCATTGGCCAGAACCACCACATACCTCAATCAACATATACTCTCTACCCTTTCAACTAGTGACACCCTAGGATCTGCCACAGAGAAGTCTTCAACGAAAGGATCTCGGCCAACAAAAATAAGGCAATAAATCAAAATTCTAAACCATACAATACAAAGGGTGAAAATGGGTCTCAATTTCAAGATTGAGATGTATAGAGTAATTTGATGCCCTCATAAATTCAAGAAGATTAAAATTTTAAACAGAAGAAATTAAAAGAAAATGGTGGTCATGTCTATTTTCAATTATAGAGGACGACGAATGGTATGAAAAGGGTAATTGTGAGCCTCTCTCTATTTTTCATAGGATTTTTGGCAAAATATTTCCTTTTGTAATTTTTGAGAAATTTTCTTCCAATAATGATATATCTGATAAGAGAAGGCTATTGTCGTCAACGTCGAGTAAAATTTTTCACCCTGCGCAGCCTAGGCTGCACACCAAACTTTAGCCTTCCCACAATTCTCACCAACACTTGTGTATAAAGTGTTTGGTCAGTGAGTTCACACGCAAATAAGGGCTAAATAGTAAGTAACGACGAAGAAAGTAAGGGACATTATATTTATGGGACGACTCCGACTTTGTTATGTTTCCTCAATTTTTACAAGGAAACAGAGGCTAGGACACAATAATTTTGACACTTCGTGCAGCTCTAACATATAAAAGAGCTCATTCAGTTGAAACCTCCAACAGCTAGGGGCACTTGGTCTAGGCATAGGCTCACACGTCAGGTAACCATCAGTTATCTGCCTAGTCAACTTTTCCCCATACCAACATCCTCAGCTGCATGACTAGGCAATTTTCGATTGATGATAAAGTACCCTGGGGCCTTCTACCCCCGTGGGCCAAAGCATAACTTCCACTCTTTAGCATGGTCATGCAACTGCCTATGCATCATCTGGCATATAACTCTTCCTATGTTCGTGGCTCTAGGCTACCTACCAACCAACGCTCGTTGATTGGAACAACCTTGGGTCTACCCACAAAGGGCCCACTTGCCCAACATGTCAAGCTGCAAAATTCAGCCACATGGTTAGTCCATCCACAAGCTTCGAGCTCAACGGCACAGCAACACTCAACCGCGTCACACGTCGCCTGGTCCTTATCATTAGGTCATAATCCACCTGACAAACTAGCGGGACAATTGAGCAAAGGTTTCTTGGAAAATCGCGTCACTCGTGCACTTTGGCATGTCAAAATTGGTTTTGGCCAAGTACCTGTCATTTTTGGTGCCCCACCATGCAAGCACTTGGTACCCTTGGCACGAATACTTCTATGCCAAGACACCCGTCGCCTCAAGAGGCTACCATCTATCCAATCGTAGCCTTTGTGTCTCTTACTCTAAGCAGCAACACAACCCTTTAACTATTGAACCAAACATTCCAAGTTGCACTCGACTGGCTTAATGGTTGTTTTGTCATTGATAAAATTAAAATTGAAATCACCATGCTTTAGAGGTTATGAATTTGAATTTATAATTTATTAAGTAATTTGTCTATGATATAAAAAATTGTTCAAATTACTTGTTCTATGTTTTATGATGTTCAGAATTTTTACTTTTTTTATATTTTTGGAATCTACTTCTCTACCAACTATTATTTGATAAAAAAAATTAATTTAAATTAAGTTCAAAACCCAAAGTAGATTCATATCCTTACTTTTTGAATTTTAAAATCCTGCATAATTCCTTTTTGGAAAAAAATAATGATAACAAGAACAACAATAATAACAAAACTTTTAGACTAACAAGCCCTTTTTAATTGTATCTAAAGAGTACTATTGTTAATTAATTAGTATAGAAAGAGTGATTTGGTTTTTTTTTTAATTAATTTATATTTTAGTTGATTATTTTCCTAGAATTTCATTTTTAGAAAATGATGCTCTCTAATGCAATCAAATTTAGTTATTTAAATTTATATTATGGAGTAGGATTTTTCAGATAATTATTGGTTATTCATATTAAATTTTTGATGTTAATGAAATTTTTTATGTCTGGCGCTTTTAATGCGAGTGCAAAAATTGTTATTAAAAATATTGTCAGTAGCCACTATGTTGAAAAATTGTGATTAACCTATGACTAGCCAGAAATTTCGAACATTCCTATTTTTCATTTTCAGAAAAACAGGAAAATTTTCAAATTCAAATCAGGGACTGCGAACAATCATTCATTTTCAAATACAATTTCTGAAAGCTGCCCGCATCGATGAGCTCTTGGCCCCAGTAGTTCCCTGAAGCGAATGATACTATGTTCGCATGAATTTTTAATTACTCGCGACCATATTGCAAGTGTGAAGAGCAAAGTTTTGTTGCTTGACGAATACAAGAACCTTCTCATAATGATCATCACTAACATCGTTTCTAAATATTGTTATAGATTTCTAAATACGATCTTAGCATCTATAATGCTTATTTAATTCAATTACCAATCAGCATTTTCTTAATTATTTCCATTGCATCTCCTTAGTGTTGAATTTAAACTTATTGTAAAATAACTAGGAACCTTATCTGGATCTCTTCTCGTTTTACATGCATGCATTGAAACCAACATTTTACAAGATCCAATGAGATTCATCAATTTCTTAGTTCAAAATTTCACCTGTTTTTGTGTATTAATTCTAATGTGTAAAATTAGCTTTTCCAAGTCAACAATCCAAGATAACTTATAGTTCATTAATATAGACATAACTAAAGCTATCATTTGGTGGCACAAACAATTAAATCAAAATAAAGACAAAATGTTGTGTTGCTTTCCAAAAAGTGTTTCAAATAGTGTTGCTAATTGGACTAAAGCCATCTTTCTGTCCGTGGGATCAACAAGCTTGATCCTCTCCAGTTGTCCTTCCATCAAGTCACAGTGGTGCTCTGGTCACTATCCGTTTACATTGAACACTTTATCGTCCTTTTAAAGCTCTTTACCAAATCGAAAAACTTTTAGTATAGTGAATGGCCTCAAACCATTTTGACTTCAACTTTCACAAAAATGACTGCCACTAACATTATACTATAAAACTTTCCTTACCAACTCAAAATCAAGCTTTAAGGTATTCTAATCATGTCACCTTTATATTTTGTCTATATAAATCACCGCCTTTTAATATGCTTCGTTTTGAAACTCATCCACCTCATTCAATTGCAAAAAATGTTGTTCAACAGCCATTAAAAAAGAAAAAATCTTATTCAGTTTCCTGATGGCCCAACGTACCTTTTTCTTCTAACTCCATAGGCAAATGGCACATTTTCACAAACACTTGTCAACAAGGTGGCATATCTATAGGAGATTTATATGTCATTCTATATGCCTGTATTGTCTCGTCTAACTTGCGAGCCCAATTCTTTCAACTAGTTTTCACCATATTATTTAAATTTTGTTTTATTTTTCAACTGAAGATCTCAACCAATCCATATGTTTAGGGATGGCACAATAGGGCTTCCACATGCCTAAGGTCAAATTTTTCTGTCACGACCAAAATGCATCTAGATAGGGACGGTAAACAGGGATGGCTTGTATGCTGTTGTAATTTAGGATGGATCAGGGATGACTCTGGGACAGCACCATAAAGTTGTCCCTAATCTATTGCAGAAGCTATCCTAGAACTGTAGTAGTTAGTAATTGTCCCAAAGCCATCTCTAACTGCAACAATTTACATGAAGTCATTGTAGATTCTATGATGGATATATCAGGATATCACTATATGCAATGGAAAAAGCGACTTGTCATAAAATTTGTGACAAGTTACTAAAACCTATCTCAATTTGGAGATGGCTGTCTTATGGCCATGGCAATTTGTGATGGTTTGGTTGATGCCATCCAAAAGTTTTCGATGGCCCACATTAACTATCTCAATGTGGGATGGCTATTTTCTATCATCTTAGTTATAGGGACAGGGTTACATAAGCTATCTCAATCTGCTATGGTCTTTAGGCCATTGCAAATATTAGGACGACTATTTTTCCCATCCTAAATATTACAATGGTTGTTTATAGATCATCCCAATCTGGAATAGTTTTGGGACACGCATTAGGCCATCCTAACCTGCGAATATGTTTAAAACCCTAACGTTTCATTCATTGGAAACAAAACGTTCCTATCTTCCATAGTAGCACTCAATTCCTTCTTGAAAGACTTCTCTGACTTTGGTTTGACTTATTGTTAATTCATTTTTGTGTTTTGAGTTATTTCACCTTAGTTATATGTTATTTGTTTGTTCAATATATGGGCCAAAGCATACAAACCCTTTAATCTTCACTACATTTGTGATGCAATCGTAAATTACTTATTTAGGGATGTACATTGTTCATATTGTCTTTAATATTTTGGGGAAATGTGTAGATTAATTTAATTTATCTATACTAGTATACAATGGTGAATGATATGTATATTGCTATTTGGTAGATTTGTGTGTGTGTGTGTGTGTGTGTGTGTCTATTGTGCAGCATACTTATTTACCTTTTAAATTCTTGTGCAATGGTAAATTAATGGTGATTTTGTGACTTAAATATATGAAGTGTATGCGATGTAGTGTTGATCTAATATGTTGATATATACACGTATGCATATTATTTGTACAAGTCAATATGTACATGTTATGTGCTCCATTTATTTGATTGGTTATGCAATGTGAAATGACCAATTTGTGATATCGTTATGTTAGGTTGTTACAAGTAGAACGAAAAAAGTTGAGGGAAATTAAGTCATGTATGAACTGCAAGAATAAACTGAGTCCTTAGGATTTGAGGCTAGAGTTCAAAAATGGTGTGAATTAGTTTATAAATTGGGCTAACGTATAATACAATCACATGGATGGATGCAAGATTAGATATTCATGCTTTTAGTGTAAGAATGGCAAATTTTGGACCTAGACAAAGTGAGGGTACACCTATTAAGAAAGGGGTTCCGTAGTAATTATTTTAATTGGACTAACCATGACGAAACCCCATTTTACGATACATTGACACAAGAGATGATAATTCATTTGCAATTTCAACTAGTGATGATCCAATGTTGAATTGGAAGCAACTCATGGTTTATAATGCACTTGGATTTCATGGTGGTATGGGGATAGGGGGTGTAGCTTTGTCATTTTAGTCACCTGTGGGTGTAATTGATGATTAGTGGAATGGAATTGTAGGCAGCCCAATTGTTGCTGGATTGAATGACCAATTCTTTAAGGTTTTTTGGGTGGCAAATGAACCTTTTTACAGTGGATGCAAAATTTTCTCTTAGCTTTCGATAGTCGCAAGACTAGTGAATATTAGGGTGGAGCACTTCATGTTACAAAGTTTCTACAATAAAAATTGTAAATTGATTGGGGATATGCTCCTATGTGGGCCTGGATGTGCCCTAACTTATATAGCACTAAATGATTGATCAAAGAATTTAGACTTTTTATTGTCAAGATTAATTGTTACAAGCTGAATGCATGTTATTCTAGAAGGGTGATGCAAATCTTGAGAATTGTAAGTTTTGTGGAGAAGTTAGATACAAACCAAGATGGGGTTACAATAGTTATATGCCTTTAATACGACAACAAACACATGACAAGGCATGCACGTCACAACACCATTGAGGGTTCCTTATGCCACCCATAAAACACTGAAGCATAAAGGCACTGCGATAGTACATATTCCAATTTCACAGCTAAACCAAGCAATGTGCGTCCAGGTCTATGTGCAGACAACTTTGACCTTTAGGTGCATATATGTAGGCATATTCTTATTGGTTGGTTGTGGTGCTCCCTATAACATGGCTCCAAGAATGTGCATGACAACTCCTTACATGTTCTTGTCATTAGTCAAGCTTAGTCCCACAAATCCTAAAACGCTTATAGATGAGTACATTCAACTACTTATTGATAAATTATTACAACTATGTTATGAAGGGATTAACATATATGATGCTTACATTAGGATGCACTTTTAGATGCAAATTGCTCTGGACAACTAATAACTTGCCAGTGTATTCGATGCTTGGTGGATGGAGTTGCGCTAAGGTCATGGGTTGTCCAATATGTATAGACTGTAGTATAAGATTTTACCTATGGCATGATCACAAGCCCTATTACTTTGATTTTCACCATCAATTTTTATCACAAGACCATCCACATAGTTAGAATATGAAGAATTTTATGAAAGGTTGTGTGGAGGGGAGAGTCATGCCTTTTAGGGAGCCTAATGAGCAGACTTAGCAACATGTATACCATATCGACTGTGTTGTTAAAAATTTGAATGGTGAGATTTCTAGTTTAAGGGCAGAGCAAAGTGGACTAAAAGGGGTATTTTTAGCATTTTTTTGTAGGAAGACCAATCTAATTCAACAAACTTAGATGTCATGCATAGAGTGAAGAATGTGTTTGATAAGTTTAATATAGTATTGGATGTGAGGGGGAAGTTAAAAGATAATTTGAATACTTTGAACATTCTTGAAATTATTTGCAATTGGCTAGAACTAGCTGTCCTATTAGATAGTGGTGGACCAAAATTGAAGGTTGCTTACACACTTAACTAGGATCAAAGATGTGCTTTGTGTGGGTGGTTGGTAGGGTTGAAGTTCCTAGATGGCTATGCCTTGAGCATAAGTGGATAGGTTGACATGTGAGAGCTAAACTTGTTTAGCATAAAGTCTCATGATTCCCCTGCTTTCATGGAGCAATTGCTATCTATTGTGTTCAGAGATTTGTTGCCTGATTATGTTTGGAATATGTTAATTGGTGGATTTTCTATTTCTAATTAAATGGAGCATTTGATCATATACTTGCCATGAGAGGCGAATGTAAGAGGCCCTATACAATATAGATGGATGTACCCCTTCAAAAGGTTAGTGCACGACATCATGTATGGTAAAGATGTTGCTAACATTTTTAGGTGGTCTAACTTGATCATTGTGATAGATTCCTACATAGTAAGAAAAAAGTGAAAAACAAGGTCCATGTGGAGGAATCCATTGTAGAGGCACATATTGTTTTGGAAATAGCCACATTCGCCACATTTTATTTTAATTCAGACATGGCATTCAAGTGCACAAATCCATCGCAAAACACAACACCATGTAGCTCGAGCATAGTGTCGCAATGTAGTAATATTCAACCACTTAAGCAAGCCATTGTGTAAGCATGAGATGAAGTGTCTTTGAGATTAGGATCACCATGTAGTCGAGACATATGTCTTACTAAACTACCTTGAAGTGGCTCAAATTTATAGCTGTAATCCCATGTTTTATGTTAGTATAGATAGCGACAAATTTGAAATTCATGAGCTCTACAGAATATCAATTATTGAGCTTGTGTTTGCTACTATGTAGTAGGATCTTTGTGGACCAATATGATGATTCTATGGTGGATATTGATGTTGTGGTCACACAATACTTCACCCTGTGGTTCAACGCTTTTGTGAGTTCATTTTATTGTTCATATTTAATGATTTGAGATGCGTTGTAACATAAATGTGGTATTTGATGGTTATATAACTGTGTAGGTCATGGATGTGAATAACAACATATTGAACCTACTATTGCGTTGTCTAGCATAGGGCCTCTCTAGCCACATGAATTCCATGTATGCTTATTACGTAAATGATTTTCGCTTTGCCATGCATGGCGAAGGTCATCCAACCTAAAACTATAGTGTGTGTGTGTGTGCACAACTCATCATACGAAGACTCCTAATACGACTTCTATGGAATGATCAAGGACATACTACATTTGGATTATAGGTATCTACCAAATGCCCATGGTTTTGTTCAAATGTTAGTAGGTCGTGCAAGTATACTATGCTACTTATCCTAACATGAGACATGCAAGAAGTGTTTGGCAGGTGGTTGGCAAAGCCAAAACTAGGTCCACTATTAAGAAATGATGGGAAGATATATCGTACCAGCCTGACATGGAATTCCTACCCCACTCTTAGACATCAAAGCTTGAGGAACCCACCCTTCATGACCTTAAGGGTTGACGAGATGCACGAAGATAGGGATGAGAAGTCAAAGGATGGTTCACCTAGAAGCTCCCTAGAAGTAAGTTACAATTCATCTAGCAAATGAGTGATTGGATTAAATTGTTTATGTAATAGTGGCACATTTTATGTAAGTGATATGTTAAATAATTATAGTTGTGGTCCTTGCAATAAACATTTCAACCAAACAACCCTCAAATGAAATTAACGTTAAAAGTATAAGTGGTCGAGGTCAGCATTATGTAAAAAAGACAATGAAATATTTCATAGGATCCCATATTTCGAGGTTGGAGCTATAGTGATCAAGGAAAAAAAATGCCTATTTGTCTACACCTCAAGAGGACTATTAGCTAGAGAAGCAGGCCTGTTGTCTAGAAAAGGAGCTGAAGTCCATGTATCAACTAGCCTCGAAGGACGTGGAGGATATGCAACCTCATTCCTTAATAGAGTTGGGATACAACATGCACCTATTCTTGCTCTATGCGGTCCCATTGCACATGGAGCTCTTGCATCTTTCATATTGTCTTTAGTTTATCAATATGTACATAAAAATGCAATTATTGTTTGAATCATTAATTTATTCAAAGTTTTCAATGAATACATTTGTTGTTTGATAATTACATGTTCCATGTGGCATGGTTTTGGACAATTTTTGCATGCAAGTTGTGACAATATTGTGAAGATAATTCATCAAACATAATGGAAGCATACATCACTCAAAACATCCTTAAACATTTAATCATGCATCCCAACCTACACAAAATGCATCAATGACCATCAACGTCCAATAGAAATAATACATAGCTCAATTCATCACTTGCATAACCCACATTAGAAAAATAACAATTCATGGGCTAATATAATTTCAAATACCACCATCAACATAAAAAACGAGCATAGTGCCAACAAATTGCAACAATGAAAACTTGAACATGTTCATTGCCACATAAGAATTGTGCATAGATGGGAGTTTACCTAAAATTTTTGGGGTTAGAACACAGATGAGGAAGTTAGAGCTTCTGATGCATTTTTGTGTGGTTACAAATGTTGTAAATGTTGTGCTTATAAGTAATTTGAGGCCTTCGTTGAGGTTAACATTGTGACGAGAAGCACAACAGTGCATTTTATTTTGCTCCTCAAGCATGTCGTTGCGACATCGTGGTCAATGAATGGGCCTTGTTGTGCAATACTTTCATTCATCTTCTTTGTTGCTTAAACGATGTAAACAGTGACAAATCTAATAGATTTAGAGCCCCTCGTCATCTTGGCCATTACAATGAAGATGAAGACAACAAATCTAGTAACCTAAGTGATTTTTTGTTGCCCAATTCATCTCGACAACTTTGAAATGAGTGCCTTGTAGCCATTTGGTTTTCTCATTGCCTGTTTCATTTCTACAACCTCAAAGATGATAAATACAGTAGCATTTTGGTTCTCTTGTTGCCTCTGTCATATTGACAACCTCAAAGACGACAAATCTAATAGTCTTAGGGTTCTCTTGATGCCCAACTAGTCCTAATGTCGTCGAAGACAAAAAAATCTAGTAGCCTAATGTTATCTCATCCCACACAGTCTCAATGTCATGGTTGATGACCAATCCAGAAGTTCATCGCTTGACTCATCATTTCGCTTGTTGCAATGTCAAGCAAAACGACGCATGTAGGTGGCCTAGTCAAAAGTAAATTAGGATGGGTTTAGACGATATGTTGTTCCAAATGATGTCCTTAGCCCTGACACATCACCACCGCCTCCAACATCCCTATTGTCGTCACATGCAATTCCAACTAGTAGAAAAGGCTTTAAAACACTTCGAAAGGTTTGACTATGCCTCTGGAACACATTTTCTCGATTCATTTTCTCAAATGATATCCTATTCCTCATTTGACCCATCATAGAATATGGAATAGTTTTCCATTGTCTTTGTTGTTTTGATTTTGAATGAGAGTATGGATTAGATGTTGAGTTTAGTTGATTCTATTGTTGTCATTGTACTTCATTTATAGCTATGAATTGTGTTTGTAGAAGAAGATTGAAATGGGAAGAGCCTTGAAAGAATTGGTTTCTATTTGTGTTTTTGAGGGATTCATTGAAATAAAATACTTGAATGTATGCTCAATGGAAATCATTTTGTTGTATCTTTGTGGCTACTCAATTTTTAAAGTCAACTATGTTATTGATAATTACTAAGTCTTAATATTTATCATTTCTTAGGGGAATTTAGATGATTTTCTCCAACATGAAGCAGTTGTATATTGTAGTGAAGAATTATGAATAAGTAAAAGTTAGGAAAGCAAGGTTATTACCTTTATTCTAGACATTATAATGGTTACGGTATCTTTATTCAAAATAATATTTATTTCATATTTGGCTTTGTAGATAACTAACACTTGTTATGCTCTAATTTCAGTGTGAAATTTCATATTCTTGAACTCATAGGCATATTTATCTTACCAATCTCCACCAATGTAGATTCACATATCAATTGAGATTAGTATGGCTTTGATAAGTTTATAGGGTGTTGTTCAAGAAGCAAGGGTAGGGAATTATATAAAGATAACAAGTTGATTTTTTTGTGTGCACATGAACTATTCACTCAAGCTCCTTTAGGTCAAGCATATTTTTCTTTCAAAACTCCTGTACACTTCTTTATATATTTTGTTTTTCATCAACCTCTTCTTCCACTAAATTCTATATGTCTTTCTTAAAATGACATATACTTCTACACAAGTGTGAAGTGGTGATGTGCATTCCTAGATGTGCAATCCCAACTACATAGTGATTGCATAATTTTAAGGTTATCTGGTCTACTTATGGTTCCACTTACCTAGTCTTGTTGTCTTTTGCCTCCATTTAAGATGTTATGACTAACTATGTTTTTATGTTACACATGACACGCAGAGCATTCTTTGATGGTAGATCACATAGGAAGAGGGGTAGCAGTAGGTGTACAGTTGACACCTAAGAGAAAACCCCCTAGACCCAAATTCTATGATAAGGATGGCATAACCACCCTCCTTGACACGACGTGATATTCCATCCTCATCAATGCACCACACCAATTGACCATCTATATCTTCTAGCCCAGGCAAACGCACAATGGTCCTAGCACTCCAGGTGTGAACACCATTAGGTAGCCAGTGGCACACTAGGAACCTTAACACATCACACCTTGTTCATCCCAACAAGTTTGCTTACATTAAATTTGGCCTACAATTTCCTACTCACATTCATATCATATTTACATCTATTGTTTTACATATAAAACTTAGGTTTAAAATTTCAGTGCATAAAAAAGGTGGTTGGTTCCATTAAGTCCATTATCGCCGAGTACTTCCACGGCTCTTAAACTCAATACAACATGGACCTTGATACCAAGCAATTATGGTTTGCCAAATTTAAGTTTTCACTTCAAGTTTATTTTTGAATACAACTACTTGCATATTATACTCACTAACCACTTGATTACTGTTGCATTATAGGAGGAATGTCATGCCCTCGTTTTAAGATACAACACAGTAATACCCTCGAGATAGTTACCTCAAAGGATACCAAAATCCCAATAGTCAAAGCATCTAAACCATTTATTCACTACATGATAATTGTTCCTTGATATGGAGTTTGAAATACAATATCATAGCAAAAATTCATTTAATCACAACTTTAGATCCTTAATTGATAAAATAAAATAGTAATCAAATATCCATATTCTTCTATCTTAACGTTCTACCAACTCCAGATGTACTCAGCTCCGATGACATCATCTGCAAAAATGATTTGAACTTTTTTGAGTGACTAATCGCCAAGTAAGGAGTTTACCTACCTTTTTGGGACGTCAACATAATACAACATTTAATTATGCAAATAGTTTGAGAACCATTTTTGTAATAGTAATAAAATGTTAGCATAAATATTAGATCCATTTCAATTCTACATTTTGTTAGTCTACTCCTCGGTTTTGGACATTTTGTGTACCATTTCATTAATCGAGTATTAGTTTATAACCTTGACAAATGAGGGTCACATTGCTCAATTTATAACTCTAATTGAGAGGGTTATATGCCAACCCGATAACCCTAATTAAGTGGGTAATTTGGCCTCAATCTATTACTTTAATTAAGAGAAACACATGCAGCTTTGCCAACTATTTCACTCTTTAGTTCCTGTTGAAATGGTCAGCTTATTCCTAGCTAAAGGGCACAATATTTCTACCTTGATTGGGTAGGTCATAGCTCATTTTTCTACATTAGTGTTCATTCCTAAAGCATGAGCTCTTCACGTAAAAATTTTCATAATTTAATCATTCCATTTGAAATTCAGTGTAAAATAAGTAGGCATACTTGTTCACACTCGAAACTTTCCATAGTAAAAGCAATTCTAGTTAATGTACATCAAGTCTCACTAGCTAAAATAGTAAAAATTGTAAATAATGGAGAATTTCTTAAAAAATCATCGTGTAAAGGTTTACAGCTTAAAAAAAATAAATTTTGACAACCTGTTTAAACTGTCAAGGTACCTACTTACTTGATGTTAGTTCTCTTGGTTAGGTTATTCGTTGGTCACAAGTTGTTGAATTCTTATTCATTTAAAATAATTCTTATTTAATCTGTAATTTAATAAAATTGACCTCCTACACTTTTCTTAAATGTAATCTATGTCCTTGAATCGTGAGGTAATTGTTTCCTACATGGATTTTCACTAATTTTCATTTAACCTAATTGATTCTTACTTAGTTGTTGGGTTTCCTATACTTGGTTTGGGTACCCAATGGTTTTACATATGTCTAGGGTGAATATTTATGGGTGCACAGTGGTTGGAAACACTAAATGGGTGAAAAGATCACAAAAAATAGGTTCGAATCAACTTTGGTACTTTTTTGATTGATTTGGGTAAGTTCAGGATCAATTAGGGCTATTCAGGATTGATCCACTAACACAGTGATTACCCAGTGGAAATTTTAGAACAAGAATCCAAGCCCTAGTGATTGATCATATTGTGATCGATCATGCCGTGCAAGAGTGGTTAATCGTAGGCACTCTGTGTATGCAATTGCTTGTGTGCGATTGATCTTAGTCAATTACTCTAGTTTTAGATCGAGCAGGATTGATCTCGTGAGTGAGCAAGCAAGTCGATGTGGGGGCCACTAACTTTATGTTTGTGGTTCGATCTAGACATCTAAAACACCTAACATTATCCATTTTCTTAGCATTTTTTACTCCAAACTTCTTTTCTATGCCTATTTTATGGATGATTACACTGCTACTTATATTTACACCTATTATCAATAAAGTTTAAAATAATAAGAAGCACGACTAATTACAATTCGAATACTAAAATTTATGGCATCTTTCTACGTGCATGCACATACATTTGATTTTTTTGCATGCATTCTCACGAAAATTAATAAATAAGCATGGGAATTTCTATATTCATGCACTCACGGTTCAATTTTCAAGTTTCTATAAAATTCATATAGAAATAAAGAGTTTTTAGTTTGAGATAACCTTGATGCTGGCATTGAAATGTTTTCCTACTCTTTTCTTCTTGCAACATCCATCCAAGTTGGTTTCTAGTGTGGTGAGTTTTGCTTATTTTTGGCACTTTTAGGGTTTGCAAATTTTTCTTTTTGTCTAGGTGATGCTTTAGATATATTATCTTGCTTAACCCTTTTTGATTATCAACAATCACCCATTGTTTCTAAATGACCAACCATCAATTCTCACTCCCATAATCATCCCCTAAATTTCCTCATCTTGAAAGATGAGCCTTGACCAGCCCACTATCACATGTCAGCCTTCATTCAGTCTACAATTAACCCCTAGTCAGCTTTTATTTAATTGGTTTGGCCCAGCCATCTAATTCTTCTATTTCCCTTTTGTCATGCAACCTTCTTAATTGTTCTTTATAATGGTCAATAAACTCACCGTAATTATTAGTCTAAGGGAAAAAAATCATGTAGAGTATGACTATTACATTCTTTCACTTAAATTAAGTTTAGTCATCACAACTTGCATAAATCATTCATAGAACTGTTGTAGGTAGCAATTTTGCATATCTTCTTCTAACTTCCACTGAACTTCACATTCAGCATAGTAGGACCATTGAACCTTCATGCATGTAATGGTCTTGGTTCAAACTCTTCATCTTTCTAATATACTATTCTCACTAGAATTCCTCATAACTTAGGTCCTCCTTTATAGCTAGCAACTGCTCAGCTTTCTTAAAGGTCTCCTAATTGAAGCTATAAAGGTCTCCTCTTTAGGTCTATCTAACTTTCCTACCTACCCTGGCTATCCTTATGCCTCCTTCATATCATTGACACTTTCAATCATCACTTGGACCATATCTGGTCTCTTCACCCTCTTTTCTCCCACTTCCTCCTAGTAAATGGGTGAACAACACTTCCATCCATATACCACCTTATAAAGTGTCATTCCTATACTAATGTGGTGGCTATTGTTGTAGGAGAACTCATTGAGTGGTAGATACTCACTCCAAGTTCCCTTGAAATCAAGCACACAAGTCCTCAACAAATTGCTCAGGGTCTAGATCATTTTTTTGACTACCCCTTAGTCTGGGGGTGAGAGGCCGTGCTTAAATCTACTCTTGTCCCTATGGCCTTTGGAAAATAGCCTTAGAATCATGATATAATTCTAGGATCCTTATCTAACATGATCCTGGTTGGAGTCCCATGTAGCCTCACTGTAATGTTAACTTATCTAGGGTGTGAATTGATTGAATAAAACGAAAGTGAGCCAACTTCATTAGTTTATTGACCATGTCCCACACAACATCATAACTTTGTGGGGTTTCATAGAGTCCCACCATAAAGTCCAAATGTGATGTCCTCCCACTACAATTCAGGTATCTCTAGAGGTTGGAGATAACTTCTAGATCTTTGGTGCTCAGCCTTAATCTTTAGCACATTATACACCTTGCCATGACGTTGACCACATCTCTTTTTATGTCAGACCACTAGAGATTCCCCTTTAGATCCTTACACATCTTTGTACTCTCTAGTTAGACTAAGTATTTAAACTAATGTGCCTTCTACTTTATCCTGTTCCTTATCTTTGTGACCTTTAGTACACATGGTATACCTGTATATAATACCTTGTCGTTCCCCACTTAAAACTCTTTCACCAACCCTTTCTCAACCTTGTCCTTAAGCATCTTTAATTTGGGATCCAAGTATTGAGATCTCTTGATTTCCTCACAGATTGGTGGTTTAATGCTCGAGATAGGTAGTGTTACCTCAATGGACTCCATGATTTCCAATTACAATGACTCAAATTGTCTTGTAAGCATAACTGCCAACCAACTAGTCCCCTTATTATCCAGTTTGCCTTACCTTGGTGGTAGTTAATAATCTGGCCAGAGACTTCTATCAATTCCAACCACAATCTCTACCTCATATTTAGCTCCTTTTTAATGGAAAGGTACTTGAAACTTTTGTAGTTCATAAACACCTCACACCTCTTTCTATAGAGGCACTATCTCTAAATTTTTAAGGCAATTACTATTGCGACTAATTCTAGGTCATATGTAAGGTAATTGAGCTCTTATGATTCAATTGTCATGAAGCATAGGTTATTGCCTTACTATTTTGCATAAGACACACTATAGTCCATTCTTACTAATGTCACTGTAAATAGTGAATCCACCCTCTCTATTAGGTAAGGCTAGTATCGACGTTGAAGACAACTTTTCTTTTAACTCCATAAAGCTTCTCTTGCATTCTGGGCACCACTTCAATTTCTTCCACTTCTAAGTGAGTTTAGTCGAGGGCATTACTATCTTAGCAAACCCTTTTACAAGCTTCTGATAGTAGCCTTTGAATCCTAAGAAGCTTCTCACTTTTGTTACATTTATGGGCCTCAATTATTATACAATTACCTCAATATTCTTAGAACCCATTGATACTCCTTCTTAAGATATAATGTGAGCATTTATTGAATTTAGTGTGTAGATGCTTCTCCTTGAATGTCTGAAGAACTACCCTTAAGTGTTTCTTATGTTCCTCCTCACTAGGGGGGTAGACCGGGATATTATTCATGAAAACCTTGACAAATTTATCCAAATATGGTCTAAACACCCTATTCATGAAGTCTATGAAAGCTAAAAGGGCATTTGTTAAGCCAAATGGCAATACTAGAAACTCACAATGCCCATACCTCATTATAAATGTCATCCTGGGTATATCTTCCCCCTTAATCTTCTATTAGTGATAACTCAACCTTAAGTCAGCTTTAGAGGACACCTTAGCTCCCCTAAGTTGGTTGAAGAGGTCATTTATACTAAGCAAAGGATATTATTCATGATTGTAATCTTGCCCAGCAACCTATAGTTAAAGCACAACCTTGAACTCTTATCCATCTTCTCAAATAGTAAAAGGCCCACCCAAGGTAAAACATTGGGTTAGATCTGCTTATTATCTAGGAGTTGTTGCAACTGTACCTTCATCTTCTTCAACTCCACCAAAGCCAATTGATATGGTGCCTTCTGTATAGGTATGGCTTCCGACACTAAATTAATCTTGAATTCGATTTCCCTACCATAAGGTGGTTTAGGAAAACTACTTGGAAAAATGTTTAGAAACTCCCTGACTATCGGGATGTCATCTAGCCTGTGTGTTAGCCATATGTGCAAGGTAAGCTTCGCAACCCTTCCTGATAGCCCTCTTAGCTTGGGTTGCAAAGATCTATGCACTAGCCTTATAGGGCTGATCCTTTACATTCCCCATGAAAGTAGAATTCATCGCCTATAGATGGATGCAAGTTGACCGCTTTATGTTTACAGTTAACATCGGTAAAACTTTTTTCCTGCTAGTCCATCCTAAAGATTACATTGAACTCACACTTATTAAGCCATATTAGATCAGATCTCAATTCCTAGTTTCTGCCAAGATTTGTACTATAGTCCTTATACATTAAATTTACTACTAGTATTTCATCTCTAGAGGTGGCTACTATATAAAGCTGATCTAAAATTACTGGCCTACTTCCTGATTGGAAACAAAAGTGTGTGTAGCACCATAGTCAAGAAATGTATGAGCTACTAAGTTATTAGCAATGATGTTGCTTGCTACCACATCCTCTACATTTTTTGCCTCCTCTTAAGTCAAAGCAAACGCCTTGGCATTTCCCTTTGGTTTGGTGTTCTTTTAGTTAGGCCTTTGACTGTTATTATTGTTGGTGGTGGTGGTGGTAGGCCTTGTGGCATTGTTTGGGCAGTCTATGGCTTAGTGACTTTGCTAGCCACATCTAAAACGAGTGCTAGTTAGCATGCGGCACACACCACTATGTCTTCAATAGCATAGTATACACTCTAGTGATGATTGAAGTAAAGCCTTTCCCTTTTCAGAACTGTTAGGCCTTTTATTAGTCAGCAACATAGCTTGGCACCCTCATATTTTTGCCCCTAAGTTAGAATTTGACGTTACCTAAAATTATAGCAAAGTATGGTGTACATTTAACTAGGTTGGTAATGTATATTGCGCATGGTAACATTAAAATTTTGTAAAATGGATGTTGTGTCAAACAAACCTTATGATGGAAGAAAATGTTTAAATTGCATATGAATTACATTAAATGTTATCATGAATGTAGCTTAGCGTGAGTGACATTAAATAGTATGATGCTGTGAAAGTTTTCATAGTTGTAAGGATTAAATAGCAATTTTGGAAGGATGCTGAGTTGAGGGTAATATTCAATTGACTTGAAAATTTGAACAATGAAGGAAAAGTGAATTAGCTCTCCAATGGAGTAAAAATTAAGTTGATCAGACATTGGACGACGATGTTACATGGAAACATATGAACATTGCCAGAACAGCGAAAAACCTTAAATAGGCGTGGTCAAAGCTGCGATCGCAAAAGTTAGAGCCACGGTCAAGGGAGGACCACACCATGCATTAGATTTTCTACAGTTGGGGGCACAACTGCAGTTTAGGTACATGATTGCTAGTGAAGTATGTGGTGTTCATTGGAATTACTATTGTTGGAGCCACGAAAGTAGTTGAGGAGGCCATGATCGCAGAAGATGGTGCGAGCAGATATGTTAGTCCTAGAAATTAGATTTTCTTGTCATTTTTATGTACCCACCAGCTTGACCTAGTTCTCTCCTATATAAAGAAGAATTTTGGATGAAAATTGGTGGTGGCGGCTAAGGAAAAAAGCAGGGAACTTGGACTTCAAGGAGGCTACATAATTCAAGAGCAAATTGGAAGAATTCATGCGGAGTTTAAGACATAATCCAACTAATTGTTCAACACCTTGGACTAAGATTTTCTTATCTTTTTCTTGTTCTCTTGAATAATAAGATTATGAATTTGATTATTACACTTGCTTTTATTTTTATGGATTGCTAGATTTCTACTCTAGGACCTTGTGTCAATTAAGGACTTTTAACGAATACGTGTACGTGATTTGTTTTCATTATTCTTATTATTTGCAATTGTGAGTTTATATTTTCAAGTGCTTGGTAGTTCTTAATTTAATTGTGACTACGTGGGGAATAACGGAAGTTAAACTCGCGAGTTAGACATCAATTGCAAAATGTAAATTTCAAAGGAATAGCAAAAGTGAAACCAATGAATTTACATGGGATGAGTGTTAATATTTATATTCTCAACTTAAGTGGGATGTGGGAACACGCTTGTTGGGTTGAAGCTTTGGTATAATTTGGGAAAATGTCTCAAAGATTAAAAGATTAAAGTACCATAATAAACTAATTAAATTTGATTGCAAACGCATTTGTTATTCATTGAATTTCCACACTGCACAGGGGCCTAGGCCTTCTCACGATTGAATCTTCTTTAATTTGCAACTAGCTTGATTGCTTTAGGAAATCTATGCTTTCTTAGTTTTCTCTCATTGCTTTTATTCTCTCTCTCACTTAGGACAGTTTAACTGATATGTTCTTAGTTAAAGCAATAGGCACAATTCACACCCTCTTTGTGGACGTGACACTCGTACTTAACCGATACAAGTTATTATAAATTTAATTTTGGTATGTTATAATGACACACATCAAATTTTGGCACTATTACCAGGGAGGGTAACGAGTGCTATTGCATATTCTTAGGGCGTACAAGATTAGACCATTCATTTCTTTGCACTTTTTTTTTGTTACATTATTTATTAATTGGTCTTTAACATTGTAGGTGTGGAAGGGACACCGCCGTTGCATGCGCCAAAGTTAATGTGTAGAGTTGGTGGATTTTGATATAAAGATTGAACAAATGCTCCAACATAGCAAATCTATGAAAAGACAACTGCAAGAACGATTAGACATGGAAGACTAGCAGCACATACCACCAAACCTTCCAGCACTAAATCAAAGGGCCCTCCGTGATTATGTCCAGTCAGTGATGACATAAAACATGATAGGTATAGTCAGACTGAAGGTAAATGCTAACAATTTCGAACTTAACGCTACATTAATTAATATTCTATAGTTAAATTAGTTTAGGGGAGGCCTTAGGAGGATACAAACACTCACCTAGCAAGCTTTCTCAAATTATGTGATACAGTAAAGTTTAATTAAGTATCCAAAGACACGATCAAACTTCGATTTTTTCCTTTCTCTCTACGAGACCGTGCTAGATAATGACTCCAAGGTCTACCCACAAGGAGTATAACTACTTGGCGGGAAATGATTAACAAATTTTTTTCTAAATTTTTTCCGCATACTAGAATTGCACAATTGCGTCTTGAAATGGGTACCTTCAAGCAGACATACTCTAAAACACTTCCCAAAACCTGGGAGTGATTTAAAGAACTATTAAGGCAGTGCCCACAGTATGGATACCCAACTAGCTTCAAATTCAAGTATTTTATAGTGGTATTATGAGAACTTGCGAACTGTACTGGATGCCGCAGCTGGCAGCACCCTAATGAACAAAAGGCTGGAAGAATCTTGGGACCTTATCAAAAAGATGGTGTCAAATGCCTACCAATGGCCTTTTGAGTGATCTGCCATCCAACGAGTGGTAGGAGTTCACGATATAAATGCCTTTAGTGCTTTAACTGCTAAAGTTGATTTGCTTACACAAAAAATTGATGGCTTAAACACCAATACTAATTTGTCTATTTCCTCTATACAGGTCTTTGACATGTGCTCCAGTCCGCACCCAACCTGTAAGTGCTAGGTGGGCAGTACTGAGGAAATCAGTTAGAGAACGAATAGATGAATTACGCGAACACCCAGAATTAGACACAAAATACTTTGTACTCCAATATATTCAACCTATGGTAGAGGAACCACCCAAACTTCTCATGGGGTAACCAAGCGAGTGTGTCCAACCCCCCAGGCATACAAAGACCAATAGCATCAAACCCTCCATATCAAACATAGGAGAAGAAATAATGATTAAAAGACATACCAGGTAACTTGGCCAAATCCACCCAAGAAATCACTGGAAACTTGGCTAAAATAACTCAAGATTACATAAACATAACTGACTCGATACTCCTGAATCAACAAGCATCCCTACGCAACTTGAAGTAGCAAATTGGGCAATTGGCGAAAAACGCAACAACACGACCCCAAGGAACACTACCCAGCAATACAGAGGCTAACCCAAGCAAGCAATGCAAGGCAGTCACCTTGAGGAATGGAAAGCAGCTACAAGAGTTACCCTACAGAACGGACAATCGAGATAAAGGTGAAGGGGAGGAAAGGCCCACTAAACAAGTTGATAAAGGGTGAAAGGATGCCAAAGAAAACCTGAATCACCTATCAAGCCCTATAGAACACTCCTGCCTTATCTGTAGAGATTAAAGGCTAGACAAGAGGACAAAAACTTCCTTAAATTCTTAGATGTATTTAAGAAACTTCACATTAATATTCCATTTGAAAAAGTGCTAGCATAAATGCCAAGTTACGAGAAATTTTGAAAGGAAATCCTCTCTTAAAAAAAGAAGCTGGAAGACTAGGAGACAATGTTGCTGACTAAGGACTACAGTACTATCATTCAAAATAAACTTCCCACTAAAATTGAAGGACATAGGAAGTTTTACAATTTCGTACAATGTTGGCAATATGGAGTTCAGTAAAGCCTTATGTGACTTGGGTGCCAGTATTAATCTAATGCCTTATACTCTTCTTAAGAAACTCAGATTAGCAGAAGTAAAACCAACTAGGATGTCTATTCAGCTAGCAGACAAATCTGTGAAGGTCCCACTTAGGCTAATTGAAGATATCTTGGTAAAGGAAGACAAATTTATATTCCTAATCAATTTTTTTGTTTTCGATATGAAAGAAGACAGGGAGGTGGCACTTGTATTGGGGCAGCCATTCCTAGCAACAGGACGTGATAATTGATTTGCACCAAGGTAAGTTAACATTGAGGGTAAGAGGTGAGGAAGTCATATTTAATGTGTTTGATGCCTCATGGTTTCCCATAGATGTTGATACCTGTCTCTATCTAGAGCACATTGATGATTGCACACGTAAGGTTTTCAAGACCATACACGAGCTAGAGTCGGAGCTAGAAGAGCTAATAGCCAAGATAGAAATAGAGAATGATGGCAAGGAGAATAAGGTGGTACCAACAATACAACCCCTGGTGAAATCATTACACCTACCAAAGACATCACTGAAAGAACCACTAACTCTAAGGCTTTTCTCAGTAAGTCCTATACGCTCCCTATGATAATTTCTGCACATCTGAATTAGGAAGAAGAAGAAAAATTGCTGCAAGTTTGAAAAATCACATAAGTTCCATGAGATAAACCATAATGGATCTAAAAGATATAAGCCCTTTCTGTTGCATGCATAAAATTTTGCATGATGATACCTATAAACCCATGAGGCAACCTCAATGTCAGCTAAACCCAGACATGCAAGAGGTCATTAAGAAAGAGGTAATGAAGCTATTAGATGTAAGTATCATTTACCCCATATCAGACAGTGAGTGGGTGAGTCCAACCCAAGCGGTACCTAAAAACAGGGGTATGGCAGTAGTAAAAAATAATCAAAATGAAGCAATTCCATCAAGGGTCGTAATAGTTTGGTGCGTATCCATCGACTATAGACAACTCAATAGTGCCACCCATAAGGATCACTTCTCACTACTCTTTGTAGATCAAATACTAGAAAGGCTAGCAGGCCATCCATACTACTGCTTTTTAGATGGGTACTCGAGTTATAACCAAATCTCAATTGCACCAGGGGATTAGGAGAAAACCACCTTCACCTACCCCTATGGGACATTAGCCTATAGGAGGATGCCATTTGAGTTATGCAATGCACCAGCAACATTTTAAAGATGCATGATGGAAATTTTTTCTGACTTAATCGAGAATATAATTAAGATTTTTATGGATGATTTCTCTCTTATAGGTGACTCCTTCAATAATTGTTTATATAATCTATCTCGAGTCTTGTAGAGATGTGAAGACACTAACCTAGTTTTGAATTGGGAAAAGTGTCATTTTGGGGTGCAGGAAGGGATTGTTCTACGGCATAAAATTTTAAAAAATGGCATCAAGGTAGACAAAACAAAAATTGATGCTATCATCAACATACCCACACCATCGAATGTGAAAGGAATTTGAAAACATACCGGGATTTATACACACTTTATAAAAAGATTTTTCCAAAATTACAAAACCTTTATCTAACTTGTTAGTTGAAGATGCACTGTTTGATTTTGATGATCAATGTCTAGCTACTTTAACAAGTTAAAATAGGAATTAATGAGTGCACCCATCATCACACCTCCAGACTGGTCATTACCATTTGAATTAATGTGTGATGCTAGTGACCACTCGGTAGGGGCGGTTTTGTGACAGTGAAAGGATAAGAGGCTGCACGTGATCTACTATGCCAGTTGTACCCTCAATGATACTCAATTGAATTAAGCAATAATAGAGAAGGAGCCCTTAGCGATAGTGTTCATGCTTGAGAAATTTTGACCATGTCTAATTGAAGCCAAAATGATTGTTTATACAGATCATGCGCCATTAAATACTTGTTTGAAAAGAAAGATGCAAAACCCAGGCTAATCTAGTGGATTTTACTATTACAGGAATTCAATGTAGAGATCAAAGACAAGAAGGGATTGGACAACGTGGTGGCTGATCATCTCCCTAGATTGGATAACAGGGGCAACATAGAGGGGCGAGGCACCACTGAAGAATTTCTAGATGAACACATCTTTGCCCTATTTACTACCTTTACTCCTTGGTTTTGTAGATTATGTGAACTATTTAGCCTGTGATGTTTTATCTCCTAATATGTCTTACCAACAGAAAAAGAATTTTTTGCCTAGTGTCAAACCTTACTTCTGGCACGATCACCACATTTTGGCCTAGGATTTTAGAGTTGGGAACAAGCTGCTCTTGTTTAATTCACACTTGAAATTATTCCTATGTAAGTTGTAGTCTCACTGGTCAGGCCCTATTGAAATTGCTAATGTGTTTAATCATAGTGGATTTGAATTGAACAGTGGTGATTGAACTTTTAAGGTAAATGGACACTGACTCAAACACTATCTCGAGGGAGAAGTTCATGCCCTAGATGCATGGACCTTAGTGAAACTATCATGTTAAGCTAGGACTAGTCTGGCTGTCAACGTAAAATGCAATGCTTCGCGGGAGGCAACCTGTGCATTACTAGCTTTTTTTCTTTCACTTTTTTTGCCTTACCATTTTTGCAATCTAGTTTTAATTTTCTGGCCCTTTTAATTCATCATCGCCTTTTTGTGTTAATTTGCCATTTCTTTTTGTTATATTTCCTAAAAAAAACATAAATGAAAAACTGCGATCGTGAAGTCATGGACCGTGATCATGGATCATTAAGGCGGCCACGAGTAGGAGCATGGGTGCTACTATTTTTCTTGTGCTCTTGATAATGATCGTGTCACTCAATCCCACAATCATGGAATAGAGGGTTGCAATCGCGATCCTGATTGCAACCGACACTGGAATAGCTGCTCTTTTACTTACGACCGCTATACCTTCCACCATAATTGTGGGGCATTCATCTACGATCACAGGAGGCGATCGTAGTCAGGTAATTTTGACAAAAATGCACTCTTCGAACACCGAACATTGCATAAGCACACTCGGATGCTCACACGATACCCGCCTGCATGGACCGCACACACCTCACACAACGACGCACTGCGGTTGCACACACCATAGCTACCGGCCTCTATCCATGACACAGACACCGTGTCTACTGTTCTCCGCTGTTCACTCTTTTTTTTAGCAAGGTTTTCTGGTAATTTTCTTCTAGTGTTGTTCCAGATTTCAATGGGAATGGTTGTGCTTTTCATATACTTGCTTGAGACTCATTGAATCAGATTTTTGTAAGGTGATTCCATCCATTTGTGTGGTTTTCTTGGCATATAACTTGTTGCATCCAAAGTGTTTGTTTCAATGCCTATATGAACCTTGGCACTCAATTCGCTACTAAATGCTTCTTGCCATTTTTGAGAGTAAATTAGTTGGACATTGTTGTGTTTTTCACATGCTTGTTTGAGAAAAGTGGCATCACACTTTCGTAGGGTGATTCCATCCATCTGTGTGCCATTCTTTGCATATCACTTGTTGCCTCCAAGGTGTCTGTTTCAATGCCACTATGAAAGCTTGGCACTCAATTCGTATCTAAATGATTCTTACAAATTTTGTTACCTTCTGTCCATCATCTCTCTACTTGTTGTTGGCACTTTGATGTCGTGCCATCCATTTTGGTTGGTATTCTTTGTTGATGATTTTTTTTTTTTTGGTTGTAGGTGATCGAAAGTGCAATCATACCCTAGGAGGAGTGAGCTCCTCACATACACCACCACCTCCACCTACTGGCCTTTACCAACATGAAGTTTTCTGGTTCATGATGGAGGACGCCCATTATCGTTTTAGGACTGACGGTTTCATTAAGCACTAGTCCCAGAGTGCAGGTTTAGGGAGATTGTTGACCCTCACCCCGACTTTGCCCAGCTTGTTGCCAATAGAAATTAAGGGACGATCATTCACCATCCTACACATTGGGTCTCTTGGGAGTTGTGCGAATTCTATGCCAATGTCCAGAACCACTGGGATGACATGATCTACATTTGCAGGGTCCTGGTTTCATTTGGGCCCTAGTATATAAACAGGGTGTTGGACTAAACCTAATTTATATGACACAGTTTCACGAACTATGCAACTCCAGATAAAAGAAAGGGTTCATTTGGAGTTGTGCCCTGAGGGCGTCCAGTGGGAGGATGGTTGGTGTTACAACTTCACTTCCACAACTTACCCCAGATGGTGCGCCCATGGAGGGTGTTCACCTGTGAACGAATCCGATCCAATCAGTACCAAGCAGTTTCTAATTCCATATGCTATATACACAGGTATATCTTTGGACTTGGGTCAATTAATCTGTGATAATATCATCTAAATTGTAGATAGGTGAAGAGCTGGCAAGGCCTATCTTGTTGTCATCACTGAGCTCTATCGCCAGGCAGGCGTCACTTTGGTGGAATTTTCTCCAAATATGGACCCAATGGCACTGATCAATCCCCCAAGAACACCAGTCTAGTAGGCAGCTCCTGAAGGTGGACTGAGACTGCAGCAAACACCCTTGGCACCATGGGCAATTAGTAGACCAGAAGTTTTGGGTTGAGGTGTACGAAAATTTTCAGAGGATGGCCCAGCACATCGATGCACGCCTAGATGGCCTTCAACAATCCATTCACTTTTTCCAAGCTAACATTGCCACATTTTTCAATAGTTGTATCCTAATGTGCCTTAACCTCACCAGCAGAACACTCAACATTGTCTCACTTTCTGTACTAGCACCGTCGTGTGCCTTCCTATCCAATTGAGCCATTTGCAGCCTACTATGCATCTGATGAGCAAGATGATAATCTTGGCAGCCCACATGACTGATGCAATTGCTTCTCACTCCCCGAGATTAGGTGGTTTTGTTCTTTTTGTATATGTTTATCTTCCAGCAGTATGCTTATTTCAGTGGGGACACTACTTTGTTCAAGTTTGGGGGAGGGATTTGTGTAGGATTTTGTTTCTCACTGTTTTTTATTTTCACTTCTAAGGTTTGTAAATTTTAAACACTGAACTCACTGCACTCTCACTCACTTGATAGTGACTACTCAGTTATTTATACTATGTGTATGATTGTGTGAAATATATCAAATTTGAACTAAACAGGGTGCTCAAGATGCTACCAAAAGAGCAAAGGTATAATTTTCTGACCACCAAACTTAATATGTGATGACAGAGATATTTTTTTTAAAAAAATCTATATTGCGTATGATGATTGCTTAATCATTTGTAGTTCTGGTCTTTCCAACAATTTCCTTGTGTACATGTGGCTCGAATTTTATTATACACCACCCCATCCCCAAGTTTTAGGTAACTTGAGAAGTGCTAGTACTTTGGAAAGGGTGGAGGTTTGTGGGTGTCTGTCTCACCTTAAGGAATTTCTAGGCTGTTGAATTGTAGGTAAGGACTATGGACAAAAAAAAAAAAACAAAAGAAAAAAAGAGAAGAGAAAAAGAAACTATGATGAATCAGAAAAGATCAAGGTCTTGTGAAAGAAAGAAGAAGGCGAGAAGGAGATAGAACTTTCTACACCACTGGTTGAGTGACTAAGTAATCGAGATTGTGCAGAGACCCCTATCCATTCTCGGGTAAAAAGGTTACTTGACCATGAGTATACAAAGCAGCTCAATGGTGTTAAGAACTGAGTAACCAAGGATGTACAAGTGACCTTTGTTCATTCTTGCATAAAAAAATTTCCTCGAAAAACTAAGAAAAAAGAAAGAAAGAAGTAAATTGGCCTAAAAGGTGAAAAAAAAAAAGAAGCGATGCAATTTGCTCTTGATCTTACATGGTGTGCAAGTTTTCATGTTCCTTTATGTTCAAACATGTGGAGAGATGCATTTGTAGGTTTCTTGAGGTGAGTAGCATGTAGACTACTTACCATTGATGGGTGGTAGCAACATTAAGACACCCAGGAAATTGGACAACGGGAGTGGTACACTCACACGTGCACTAGGTGTCATGTGGAAATGAGAAGATGTAGAAGAGTTAGGCTGTAAATGAGTGTGCAACCGTCAATTGATGTGAGGTAACTAAAACTCTTCTGAAATTAATATGGGTGGCCAGCCAAGCCTTTTGTGTGCATTTGAGCCATGAATAGTTAAACTATATCCATGTGTGTTAGGAAATGTTGCTAGGTACTAACAAACCTCAAGTGTGGGGGTGTAATGTTGCCTAAAATTATAGTGAATTATGGTGTACATTTAACTAAGTTGGTGACGTATGTTGCGCACAGTAATGTTAAAATTGTGTAAAATGGACATTGTGTCAAAAAAACCTTATGATGGAAGAAAATGTTTAAATCATGCATGAATTACATTAAATCTTATCATGAATGTATCTTAGCGTGAGTGACATTAAATAGTATGATGTTGTGAAAGTTTTCATAGTTACAAGGATTAAGCAGCAACTTTGGAAGGATGCTGAGTTGAGGTGGCATATTCAATTGACTTGAAACTTTGAAGAATAAAGCAAAATGAATTGGCTCTCTAATGGAGTAAAACTCAGGTTGATTAGACATCGGATGAGGAAGTTACACAGAAAAGTATGAACACCACTAGAACAGCCAAAAACCTTCAACGGGCGCGGTTAGAGTCGTGATTGCAGAAGTCGGAGCTATAGTCGCGGGCAGGTGTTCCGCGGCCATGATGAGGACTGCACCATGCAATAGATTTTCATGGTTGGGGGCACAACCGCGGTTTAGGGAGCCATGATCTCGAGAAGGAGTTCTGCGGTTGCGGGTGAAGTTTGTAGCATTCAATGGAATTACCACAGTTAGAGCCACAACAGTGGTTGAAGAGGCCGCAATCATAGGAGACAGTGCGAGCATGCTTGTTATTTCTAGAAATTAGATTTTCTTGCCATTTTCGTGTATCCTCCAACTTGACATAGTTCTTCCCTATATAAAAATGAATTTTGAAGGAAATTTGGTGATGGTAGCTAAGGGGAAAAGTGGGAAACTTGGACTTCAAGGAGGCTACATCATTCAAGAGCTAATTGAAAGAATTCGTGTGGTGTTGGAGACATAATCTAGCTAATTATTCAAGACCTCGAACTAAAATTTTCTTCTCTTTTTCTTGTTCTCTTGAATAATAGGATTATGAATTTGATTATTACACTTGCTTTTATTTTTATGGATTGCTAGATTTCTACTCTAGGACCCTGTGCCAATTGAGGAATTTTAACGAATACGTGTATGTGATTTGTTTTCGTTGTTCTTATTATTTGCAATTGTGAATTTATCTTTTCAAGTGCTTGTGGTTCCTGATTTAATTGTAACTACATGGGGAATAACGGGAGTGAAACTAGGAAGTTAGACATCAATTGCAAGACGTAAATTTCGAAGGAATAGCGGAAGTGAAACCAAAGAATTTATGTGGGACGAGTGTTAATATTCATATTCTCAACTTAAGTGGGATGTGGGAACATGCTTGTTAGGTTGAAGCTTTGGGATAATTCGGGAGAATGTCTCAAAGATTAAAAGATTAATGCACCATAATAAGCCAATTAAATTTGATTGCAAACACATCTGTTTTTTGTTAAATTTTCACACTGCACAGGGGCTCAAGCCTTCTCACCATTGAATTTTCTTTAATTTGCAACTAGCTTGGTTGCTTTAGGAAATCTATATTTTCTTAGTTTCTCTCATTGCTCTTATTCTCTCTCTTGCTTAAAACGGTTTAACTAATATGTTTTCAGTCGTAGCAATAGATACAATTCATACCCTCTCTATGGACACGACACTCGTACTTCACCAATACTACTTATTATAAATTTAATTTTGGTGTATTACAACGACACGTATCAGAACTTAGCCTAAACTGTTTCATATTATTCTCAACCTCTCTTTGGTTAATAGCTACCTATACCTGAATGGTTGCTCCCAGCAATTCATCAAAGGTCTTGGCCTCATACAAGGCCAAGGCAGTCTATAGAAACTCTTCAAGTCTTGAGGAAATTTATGTATCTTTGGCATAGGATTTGCTATTATCATGGTTGAGTACTTGCCATGGGGATGGAGCTTGGCAGAGTACTCCACTGCTGTTATGTTAGGTCCCTAAATTAAGTTTTCAAACTCTTTTGTTCCTATAATCGAATGTCATTAGGAAAGAAATGGTTAAGGAATACCTCCTAGAACCTATTTGGAATTATCTATCGTTCTTCAAGCAATGTAAGGAAAACTCCTTCCCATTAGTGTGTTGCTTCGCCTACTAAAAAAAGCACTACCACCTTAGGTCTCACCTCGGCTGAAACTTCCACTAGCTTAAGGTTATCTTCCATCCACTTGTGCTATTTCTGTACTTTTTCAAGGTCTTGTGACCCACGGATAAAAGTTTTAAGTTTATGAATTTTGTGGATTCTTGTGCTTTCTTGGTGTTTTAAATATTGTTTTGCATTGAGAAGTGTTGTGTGTGTTAGGTGTTTTCTTTTATTCTTTGGTTAGCGTGTGTACGTGAGAGAGAGAGAGAGAGAGAGAGAGAGAGAGTTTTCTTTAGGTGTATTGTTGTGTGTTTTCTTTTTTTGTTTTGGTGCATTTTTGATTTAGAGGTGTTACAAAATTATTATAATTGTTTCAACATAAATGGTTGGTTTTGCATTAATTGATTATTTGTGAGCTTATTGCCTCCATTACTTAAAATTCTGTTGTGTTTAATTTGTCGAAATTTTGTTGGGTTTAATTTGTTAAAAAAATAACATGTTTTAGATTAAGTTACTTGAGTGACTAGTGCTTAATTTGATGCTAAATTTTTCTTAAATTGGTTGCTAAACGTGGTGAAGTGTTGTTAGAATTTTGCTACTACATGAGTGATACTTCGATTACGAAATTCTTGTTGAATTTGTCCACAATTGAGGTCAATTTTATCTAATAAATTTTGTTGCTTAGGTTGAATTGGTCCTATTGTCATACCCTAAATTTGCTGTAGAAATTACATCAAATTTTTTGTCAAATTGTGATTGTTACAATCTATAGAAAACTAGTAAATCTACTACTATCTATGGTTTCTTGTGCTGACCAGAATTTCGATAGATTCTACGTCACATCTCCAAACAGGGTTTGCGATATGTCAGTACTCGCAAATAATCTCAACGGGTACAAAAGCTAACAAATTAGAGATAAAGAATCCATAAATTTTCAGTTATTGCAAAATAAGATCCATTACATTTTTTGTAGTGGAAAATCAATTAAACTAGTCTATTCTATTGCAATGGAAAAATAAAATAACAAAACTAGTCTATTACAATATCTTATTTGATCAACAGTAAAATAAACTAAGTCTTCTATCTCTCAGTTCTGCCATCTCTATGTGTGATTACTCTTACTAGTATCTTTTCCAAAGGAGAAGTACAAGAAAAATGTGAGTGACAATCACCCAGTAAGAGGTTACCTGCCTCTTTGTTGTTGAAATCTGAATACTGTAAAATATTTACAAAATTCAAACATTTATTTAGAAACTTGCAAAAAAGTAAACAATTGAAAATTTCATAGGCATTCACTATCTCTTGACATGCTAAGGGATTTAAACAGTTCGTGTAACTTTTCATCGGTCAAAACCTTGGTCTATAATTCTAGCTAAAGAAGGTCACATATAACCTTTGCAACTTTCTCATTTTATTAACCCAAATGAGATGATCATGTAATCAAAAAACAATCCTAATTGAATAGGCTACATATTCTCAATCTACTATCCCAATTAAGAGGGCCACACTTCTCACTTATTTCTTAGTGAGTTGGTAGAGTTAGCTCTTATGCTTAAAAAGGTAGTTATAAAGGTTCGTAAGGTAACCTCTTAGCTGATTCTCACATATTGGTCTTGACATTCATAGGTTTGATTTTCTCGATTTCCTATGCAAGTTAGAAACAAATCCCAATTTTATTCCTAAGACAGTAGGAGTTTAACATTTACGTGTTATTGGTGCAATCCTAGTGTCTTAGATTAATTCTCTCTTAGATTCTAAATTGCTTACAAACTAGGTTTTTCTATATATAGATTCACTCATTTAGTTTCCCCTATATCTTGTTGGGTATTTATACCTAACATTTATGTATTTTGAGTCTCAAAATGGTTAAAATAGGGATCTAAAATGAAAAATTAAAATTTCCCCTCGTTTTCTAGTTCTACGACAGCAAAAACTTGACTCCTGACCATAAGAAAGGATTTTGAGCCCACACGATAAATCGCAGTGCATTTTGGATTGCACTGTATTCAGCTTTCGCAACCATGTGAAGTCCTCTACAGATCACATGTTCTAACACAATGCATTCTATTTTTACCACAACCCACTTCCCACCCACAAACCAACACCTCACACCTACAGAGGAGATCGACCACAAAGTGGCGCTTGTTCTACAAGTAAGGTACTGCTTGGTTTGAATTTTCTTTTTACGCAATTTTAACCATCCTACTTGATATTTAGACATAATCTACGAGTTCTACAGGACTTTTATCATATTCCAATCACAAAAATCCAATCTTGATGTGTTTTTAAAAGCTTTCTAGCCAAAAATCAAGAGTTTGACACTTTCTCTCCAAAAATCTCAATGTGTTTTCACTTTGCTTTTCTTATACATGATTTTTACTCAAATTTTCTATGCATAGTTCATCCAACATAACTCTAATATAGCCATCTAGATTTTTAATCCTTGTTTTCCTATTGTTTTACATGATTTGAGTGCCTAATCAAGCAAAATAAAATTTTCTATGGTATGCACAAATTCTATCGAGTTTTGGACTGATACTCACCTCAATCATACGCGTTTCTTAAGCTTGGATGCCTCTGCCTCTTTACTGTTGCCTCTAGATGGCTGCTAAAGCTTTAGGGGTAGGGGGTGATAAATTTTTCTCTTAGAGATTGAGGTCATATTTATATTTATAGCGTGATATGTCTCATATATGGAAGTTAGAGCTCCCTTAATTTAGGGCAAAAAATTCACACAAATTTTCTAGGTTTTTTCAGCCAAAAGAAAACCTTAAACATCCTAATTTAACCCTATTGTCTATGATAATAAATCTCCATAGATATCACAATTTTTGGTAAGCTTTTTTTGCTTCCTTTTTGCACACATCACATGCATATGTACCTTAAACATAGCCTCATATGTTCACACGAATTTTTCAAAATTTTCCTAGCCAAATTCAACCATCTCTTCCCAATTTCAGCCCTTTGCATGCTTAGTGAGTATCCAAATTAAATCACTTTATTTTTGGTGGTGGTTTACCAAAGTGATTTCTCATATATTCTCCTTCCATAGTCAATTTAGTAAACCCTAATTAATTCACATAGAAATAATAAATTAAAAAGGTTGTTAAATAAATAAATCACTCACCAAAATCTTACTAAGAGAATTTTTATAAATATGATAATTATTATTATAGCCTAAAAATTCGAGGTATTACATTATACATGTAAGAAGTGTAAATTTTTTGGTCCTGAAACATTTCTACAAAAAATTGTTAAAAGTCTTACTAAACTTTGTTGCTAGAACTTAATGTCATTGTAGGTGAAATGTTATCCAAATTGGTGTTGATTGTTTCTCAATAGAAGCTTGGTTTTTTGTTGATGATTTAATGTAGATTTAAATTTTTGTCGCTAGAACTTAATGTCATTGCGCTAATTTTTTTGTGTTGGAATTTTTTTTAAGAGTAATTCAACACATGTCCATAATCATTTAAATAAATAAAATTTTTTGAATAAAAATTATATCATCTGAGAGAAGAAAATAAATTAAAGAAGGATTGAAAAACATAAGTTAAAATTGAAACGAGATTAAAAGAAAAAATATAAAAAACTAAAATAAAAGGATGTTCAATATTGATTTAATATAAATAGAGTAATAAGAATTTCAATATGAATTTAGAATCATTAATAAAATTCATTTGATGATAAAAAATTTTTAAAAAGGAAATTTTAAAATAATTAAAAATGAGCAATTTGAATAAAACAAATAAAAATTGAAAGAGAATAATAAAAATATATAAATAATAAGAGTACATTAGAAATTACACATTATATTATGGGATTTAGATTTATAAAGATTTAGGTTTTCGGGTACCCAAACTTAATAGGTCTTGTAGGGTATAGATCCAATTTAGACACAATATTTTACTTTATTGGGTCTGGATCAAGATCAAAATAATATATAATGAAATTGAATCTGAGTCTAGGTCTTATAATTAATTTTGAGTCTAGGGTTAAGTAATACTCACCCAATGACACGTTACATTTAAGGTTATTGAGTTGTTAGAGGAGATGTCCTTCAAATACTACCAATGGTCTACTGAAAGAACTTTGTCAAGGAAGTGATAGGGTGATAGCATTAGGTTCATTCCATGCTCATTTTTCCAAAGTAGACCCCATGTCTAAGTAACCTCAAAAACAGTTTTTAAGTAGATAGTGTCATATGTTTAAGCTATTGACTTGTGTGTGGACCTTATCCTATTCAGAAGGCTAAGCAAGGAACTCCAGCATCACCGACACATAATCTTCCATCCAACATGTTAATTTTATCAGAAATCAAAGATTAGGTCATGGTAATCATTTCTCTAATACATACAAACTAGGTTGGCAAAATCACTCTAATGTATCGCGGAAAAAATCAATCAATGACATCACTAGTGCCTAACTGAGACAAGAGTTATACGCAAGAGATTGTGGTTTTAGCCATATCCAAATCAGATCAAGAATGTGTAGCTCATAACAATAACTTGCAAGTGTCCCTAAGAAACATACAACAACAGATAGGATCGTTTGCCTGAGCTTTAGGCAACCATTTTCTAGGGGCCATTCCAAACAATATTGAAACTAATTCTGTTGAACATCTTAAGGCAATTAATACTAGTAGGGAAGAAGTGAAAAATGCACCATACCAAGTGAAAACAAAAATGGCTTCCAAAAAAAGCTTGCTAAAAACTAAAAGAAATAACATATGGATGGACCTAATCAAGCCACTCCAAGCTATGCCCCATGGAAGCCATACAAGCCTTTTATCTTAATCTCCAACAACTTTATGTAGAAAAATTGGATAAGGATTTCTTAAGTTTAATGGATATATTTAAGAAATTATAAGTTAGCCTTCCTTTATGTCATGGGGTTCAATCCATCCTGAAAGTAGGTTGGTAGTTTGCACATCTACCAGTGAAAGACCTTTACAAGTTTGATATTTGCAAGAGTTCACGTCCTCCCCCACTAAAACCTATGCAAGCCCTTTACGCATACATTGTGATCTCTATAGCGTTGAACCATGATTGAATGCATTGATTCCTATCTTGTAGTCATTCACAACATAAATGGATTGGTCGGATTCTAATATTAAAAATGTCATAGGGTCCAATTTATGTTAGTAGCATTGACATCTTGAGGAGGTGGATTTCCCATACGTCTGCTTGAGCAAGAGCTTTTCCATAGTTGATATTAACGAAAGTTCAAAATTTAACTAAATCAATTGAAAAATCACTAACATTCATATGCCAAATACTTAAAGAAATCCTTTCAAAGAAAACAAAAAGGAATATGAGGATTTTATAGTTGGGATGTAATGCTTTAAATTAATGTATTGTGCCTCTTAAACTCAAAGGCCCAATGAGTTTATATTTCTTATGTGATTGGCAATGTTAATTCTAATAATAGTTTATATAATTTGTGAGAAAATATTAGCCAGTGAAGTCAACAAGAATGTCTATTTGGTTGACTAAGAAGTCCAAATGTCTATTTGGTTGACTAGGAAGTCCATCAAGCAACTCCTAGAAATTGTATAAGTGCATGCTTGTCATGGTTGGAAATTCATCTTTCCACTACATTTCCTTATTTTAGACATGGAAAGAAAAGACGATACCACTTGAATTCTTTAGAGCTCACTACCAATCAAAATAGAGAATCACTTGAAATTCACCAAAGGAATGCAAATACAGCAATTAAGGAAGGAACATGGAGATTTAATGAGTAGAAGTCTCTTTACTCTCTATAGTATAAGTTAGAATCTTGATAGAGCAGTGCACAATTCAAATTATATATATTTTATTTATGATGACTTAATTTTGATTGGTTGGTTGGTGTAGATTTATTTTTGGCAGTCATAAAAAAATTTTCTTGTGCGTGCTCAAATAATTGAAGTTGTCAATGTTTATATCATTGATGGATCTATCATGGAGCTTGAGAATATTAGGATGTATTGAAATAGTGATCCTTCTTGAATTGAGGATGGTTCACTTATATTTTATGTGCTTGATTAAGGGAACCATCACCTGAGGAGCTAGGACACTTCAGAAGAGCAACTCTAGCATTTACTTTGCTTTCTTTACTTGCTAGTTTATTTTTAATTCTTAGCATTTAATAGTTTAAATTTTTTGATATATTGTTGTTTTATGTATGTAGTTTGAGGAGTGTGTGAAGATTAGTGTCCAACACTACAAGGATTTGTACAAATATATTTGAGTTATGTTGAATACTTTGGTTAACTAACAAAATAGATTAAAGTTTGTCCTCCTTACTATAGTTGTTTGAGCTTTATTAAAAAAGAGTTTATGTACAAAATAACTTTGAGCATTGTGTATTTTGAGTAATATCATTAGTCTATTGTAAGATGAATGAAGCTTGCACGAATGTTTTCAAAATCAAACTAGTGATCAAATTATATAATTCATTGGGTTACTATTTTGACTGGTTCAACTAATGTTAAAATACAAGTTGACTTGGTATGTATAAATATATACTTGCAAACATGTATAATGTTTTTAATATAATATATGCAAAATATATGTAATATACATATAAATGCGTTAGGATTTCAAAGTGAACCCTTAAAATCGAGTGTTGGAGACTTAAATTATGTTAAGTTCCCCAAAAATATTTTTATTATAGGGATTGGAAGTGTTTAAACACTATGATCTAAAATAGATTTAATTATTAATAAATAATAAATTTTATAATTAATTATTATAAATCTAGGGATCAAACGAGTTCTACCATTGCCCGAAATGGACTAATGACTGACATCTGATTAAACTAGTCCAACCAGTCGATCTGATGTAACCTTGGCTTATACATTTTAATATTTTGTTGGGGAAATTGAATTTATTTATTTTTAAAATTGGTCCAAAGAGGAGAAACAAGCCTCAACAACCATAAAACTAACTTCAAATTTGCATAAGTTTATTAATAGAGAGGTAGATATGAATAATGAATAATGAAAAAGACAAATACCACCTTTAGTTCCCCTTGGATGATATTTAGTTGTATCACTCCCCAACCTTTGTGCTATTTTACATTAATTACATCAGTATAGATAATAATGATCAAAATTGGGCGTTATTTACTAGTTTTATATTAATGAAGTTGATGGTGCTAAAAGGAGATTTATTTGAAATATTTAAATTTTAATCGATATATTGTGTAGAGCTTATCTAATGTGTATATAATTTTACATGCATTATTTATTTATTCTTTTGTTTATATTTATAGTATATTCCTTTTATGCTTGTTTTTGGGTTTTCATATGCTTGTATATGAGATGAATAATATAGATGAATAAAACTTTGAGATCACAATGCTTCATCGATGATGAAAAACATTGATGTTAATAATTCATTGAGTACGATAGTTATTCATTTTCAAAGTGAAATAAGGTTTATTGCATTGGAGGGTGATTTTCCTACACTGTGAGCACTAAAGTACCTTTGATCCAAAGATATTGAGGTTTTTGAAAAGTTTTGTTAATAGAAATGAAGTAATTGACTTGGGAGAGTGCTATTATTATTTAGAATGCATCAAGAAGTTCTTTAGAAAACAAACCAAAATCATGAATAGAGAAGTAAATGATCAAAACATCCATTTGAAAATTTTTTTGCCTATATAGAAAAGTTTCCCATTTTTAGCCACATTGAGCTTTATTAGACAATATAGTATTTACTCATCATTATAGTCTAGTTGAACTTAGTTCCATATACGATAAACTTGGTAGTGATAAGATTATTAAAAAAAGTTGAAAAGAGGGAAAAGAAAAGGAAAAACTAAAGGAAAAGAAAAGTGAGCTTTCAATGTATTTCACTACTATGTTCATCTAAGTTACTTAGTAACTGGGATTAATCATCACTAATGTTTAGACTCATCTAAAACAATGAGTGAACTACGACTAAACAAAGCATCTTAAATTTGTTGAAGAGCTAAATAATTAAACATATTCATCAGCCATGCTTAGCCTCATGTAAAAAGGTCCTTAAAGACTTAAGAAAATGATATCAAGTTCAAAATGTGAAAAGAAGAAAAAGAAGAAGACAAGTGTTGGAAATGACATAGAGAAATATTCAATAGAAGTGAAAAAAGGAATACTACTCTTAGATTACCAAGTTATACACATTTCTTTTCCCAAAATTCATGGAAACCACAACACCTAAAAGACCTGTGGATCTTTTACAATGAGTTACTCAAATGAAGTTAAAGAGAAATCTATTGACTATGTTGGTGACAAGTCATTTTAACAATTAATCATTTTTTAGTTATGGTAAATTTATTGAAAATTCTTAATGTTGATGGAAACGTGGCACTTACAATATACGGGAATCTCACTTCTAGATATGCTTTCTTTAAATTGCTTAGGGATCTACATAACTCTTGAATTATATAATGCTCATATGCTTTAACAATTTCTCAAATGAAGATGCTTGATCAAATTTTGAACTCATATGCTGTTGAATGTTTTGTTGTTCATTCATGAAGTGTTTATTTTCTCTTTTTGCTTGCATTTTTATTTATATGTTTCATTTCGTATTAACTGCATTCAATAGCATTGCCTTCTAGAAATTTAATTTTGCATTTTGACATGGTTAATTAATAATTTTGAAGGCCAAGTATGTGCAGAAGGTAATGTACCTAAGGAACCCGATAATAAAACACATGTTGGATGAGTGAGATATGAAAAAACACATATATCAATGCCAAGGTCTAGGTCACTACTATGATGTCCAAATCTTGACCATCATATGTGCAATAGTGACACTGTGGTGTCCATAATAAGGTTGCAATCATGGTTTGACAATAAGCAAATCAAAAAGTCTATTAATTGTCAAGGAGATTATTACTGCCAAGATCATCATCACAACTTCAACATTATAGCTACAACATAATTGCAACTTTCCAATTTTCAAAAAGTTTCTCTAGTGTATGTATGTGTGTTGTTAAACTAAAAAATTTGTCTTGCATGTGCCATTTTTCCTTTGAATGGTCTCTCTCTCTTAAAGAAAATCTCTCCCATCCAAGCACCACATTGCAATTTTTGGAAAAACTCTTATGGATTCTTTTTACAACTAGCTTACCATCCACAAGAAAAATATTCTCCCTACAACTCAACAAAGCCACACCAGTTGTACTTTTCTGTAGGCTACCTATTGTACAAGGGGCTTGATTAGACTTTGATCTTATTTTGAGGGTATCCAATTATTGCTTAATCTATGTCAAATTTTTGGTTGCTTAGTTTTTGCTTTATTATATATGTTTGTTGGGGTTTTATTCCATTAACTTTGGTCATAATTATTTTCCACTAGTTTTATTATTCTATTAGTTGAATGCCAACCTAAAGTAGTGATTATCTTCTATATTAGTTGGACTTCAACCCCAACCATCTTTGTAGTTAAATTAAAATGACCTCCAAACTAAATTTGCTTTAACAACAACTTCCACTAAGAATCCAAGTCACTTTGGACTCCATAATTCAAAGAAGCTAGTTATGTAATGTTTATTTTTAGTTCAAATTGGCTTTCTCCCATTATTTCGTCGAATTAACCTACAATTCAATCCATTGCAATAATAGATACCCATGCAAAATACTTGTATTAAACCTCACGGATATGATACAATACTCATCAAAAACCTCATGATCTTACAAGTAAAATCTATCTATCATGCCTGATTCAATCGATCATCAATTTTGAAGTAATATTAAAATCATTGCTAATTTGCATAAAAATCATTATTCTAAATATCTAGCAAAGAACACATAAGAATTAAAACATTGATATCGTTAGCTAAGAAAAAATTAAGATATTCAAATGGCGCCCATAATGAGTTGATTTACCACAAAACTATCAATACGCATGCTCAAATTAAATATTTTTCATTAAAAAAGTTTGTCTAAAATAATTTTTTTTTCATAAAATGTTGTCAATGTTCATATTAAATTAATAGTCTTTGCCTGAGAATGTTCAGCACTGCCTACTTTGTCGGTGATAAACAAATATGAGCCAACTCTCTCCTATCTAACAAGCTTCACTTTGCATACTTCATCTACTTTTGTTTTCTCATAACATTGCTAGATATAGATCTTTATACAATCCATAGTCAACATCTTCTAGTTGAATTTCGTAGGGCTTTAGCATAAAGATTAAAACTTTAGCACATGAAATAATCGTACACACACAGCGGATTCTTGTGAGCTCCTTCTACACTCTACAAAACTCTTTTTGTGAAACTCTAGCGCAAACACCTTTTTGACTAAAACACATTTTTGACAAAAGAATGCTCAAAGAGGTTGGTTAGGGGGCTGTACTCTTTTGCTTGGTTGGGAGCATGAAAATTAGGGCTTAAAGCGTGTGTCTCGAACTCTTTAAAACTCCTATATATAATTGAGATACTAGGGTTTAGTGTGTGGGTTTCATGGGCCTTCTTATATGGACTCTTTTAATTAAATAATCTATGTACTCCTATTTATTAATCTCATTAATAAATCAACTCACGTGTTTTTTAATTATTAATCTCATTAATAATTACAACCCTTTTGCGTCCTACTAATTTAATTTAATTAATCTCATTAATTAAATTAAATTTTTATTATACTTTAAATTAATAATCTCATCATTAACAAGTACCATGGTAATTTATTTAGTCCAATCTAATTGCAACTAAATAAATTATATATCTCACCAACTAAACACTCATAACACATCTCAATTTACATTTGTGACTCTCTAGAATCATTTTTAATGGCAATTAGCATAGCTCAAAAGATATGAGTAATGTCTAACCTACAACCTATATCGTAGCCCAATTAAGATGAAATGATTTGAATGACAATGAAGCTTTCTGATCATGACTACCACAACATATAAACCTTTTTTCTCACTTTGTCCCAATTGAGGGAGAATCATGGATTCAACTAAACTCACAAACTCAATCATATGACTAATCAGTATTTCTTCATGAGACAACTGTTCCTATTGGAAACTCCTTTTTGATCACAAATTGCCTTGGCTAAGGACTTCTATCTCATAGAACACCAAGTGCATAGGATAAACGCTTTGCTTACTTACAAAGAGGGAAATCTCTTATTAAACTCACACATGCCTCCATACGCACTCAAGCAATGACACGTTAAGCTTGTGACCCTATCCCATAATAAAATAGATATTAGTCCTTAAAGCCCTAATAATAAATTGACGTTCATGCGTATAAGACAACCATATCATCTCAAGTCTAAAGTCCATAAACATTTAACATGATTACAAAATAAGATGTTGACAGCTAAGAGTGAATTCCGTGTTAAATGTTTGTGGACCTTAGACCTAAGACAACTTACAAAGTAAGATGTTAACAGCCAAGAGTGAACTTCGTGTATCTGCTTCATTCTATGAATCATTGTCGAAAAGCTCCATTCTCCAATGAAGCATCCACTCATATGTATTCTTAGTATTTCATACCAAATGGCACGGCACTCATTGTAAAAATATAAGGTGTACAAGTCGTATCAACTCTCTAATGCCTTTTAGAGTGTCTATAACTCATGGACAAATTTTAGTTATTGAGTACCAAGAGATCTTTATGTCCATATTCATAACTTTTTATGAATAAGACTTCTTAACTTAAATACAATGGCACATGTAATACTTTATGCCAATCAAGATTTACATAAATGAAAACTTTCTAGAAGATTAATATAGAAATCACTACTTTATTAATAATCGAATAAAAGTACATATACAACCAAATGCCCTTCTAGTATCCCTCATTTTTTATTAGTATTAGAGGTCCTATCACTAACAATTCCCCACTTGCACTCTAGTACCTATACTACTAATATCAATCAATATAGTATTTGATGCGTATCTTCTCAATATGGTGATCCAACTATACTTAAGTCATCGGCTTGGTGAGGGGATCAACCACATTATTCATTGAAGCAATTTTCTAAATGGCTATGTCACCCCTTCCAATGATTTCTCATATACTGTGGTAATGCCTCTTTATGTGTCTTGATTTTTGATGAGACCCTGGTTCCTTTGCCTAAGTGATCGCACCATTATTGTCAAAATAAAGTGATTATAGCCGATCCACATCCAGAACTACCTAAGTTCTGTCATGAACATCCTTCTCTGAACAGCTTCCTTTGCTACATCACATGTAGTGATACACTCAGCCTCAGTAGTGAAGTCTGCAATCGTACTCTGTTTGGAACTCTTCTAACGTAGTGCCCCTCCATTAACAGTGAATATGAATCTAGGGATAAACTTTTTATCATCCAAACCTGACTGGAAGTTTGATTTGGTATACCCATCTACTCTTTGATCTTTATCTCCATAGACAAGTACCATATCCTTTTTCCTTCTCAAGTACTTAAGGATACACTTGATAGTATTCCAATGCTCACAACCAGGATTTGCCTAGAACTTGCTTGTAACACTTATGGTATAGGCAATATCAAGCCATGTACCTAGCATTGCACACATTAGGCTCCCAATAGCTAAAGCATGTAAAATGGCTTCCATGCTTCTCCTCTCATCATCCATCTTTGAGCATATAGATTTTAAGAGACTAAGGCCATGCCTGAATGGTAGCAATCCTCTCTTAGAGGCCTCCACACTGAACCTCTTTAGTACTTTATCTATATGTAAAGTTTAGAAGAGACCTAAGAATCGTCTCTGCACTTTACCTTTATAGATGCGAATACCCAAGATGTCGTTTGTTTCTCCCAAGTCTTTTGTGGAAAATGTTTTAGATAACAAGGACTTAACTAAGCTTAGCATTCCAACATTATTCCTTATCAGTGGTATGTCATCCATATGCGACACAAGGAATGTTATAGTGCTCCCACTGATCTTCTTATAGATATAGGGCTCTTTCTCATTCTTGATGAAGCTGAATGATTTGACTACATCATCAAAATGAAGATTCCAACTCCTTGATACTTGCTTAAGGTCATAAATGGTCTTCTTAAGTTTACACACTTATGAGATTCATCTTAGACCTCAAAACTGCGTGTCTACACCATATAACTGTCCTTCTCGAGCATATCAGTGAGGAAAGCAATTTTAACCTCCATCTACTAAATCTCATAGTCTAAGTGGATGGCTATCACAAGTAAATCCGAACATACTTCAACATGGCTACTAGTGAGGAGGTTTCCTCATAGTCAATTTCCTTTTTTTGACTATAGCCGTTCATCGCCAACCTGGCCTTATAGGTCTCCACCTCTCCAGTTGAACCAATTATTCTCTTATAGACCTACTTACATTTGATGAGAAAAATTCCCTCGGGTGGATCCACTAGAGTCGACACTAGGGCATGGATGGAATCCATCTTGGATTTCATAGCCTCTTATCACTTGGTGAAATCCTTATCTATCATTGCTTGATTATGGGTAGAAGGATCATTTTCATATTATTATCTCCTATTACAAAGAACTCTTTTCTCTTCTTTAGGACATAACCATCTCTGGTGCCCAAAAGATCCTACTCGATCATCACAATGGTTGTGTCTTAGAAGGTTCTTTTTGAATAGGAACATGCGTTATGGGTTGACTGCTTCGTTCCTCATGCTCAATTTTCTTGAGCATTATGGTTCTATCATCACCATTTTCTCAAATGATGTCTTCTTTGAAAAAATTTGCATGATACCTTATAACTTTCTTATTTTTTTTGGGCACGTAGAACTCATATCCCATAGAGTCTCGAAGATATCCTATAAAGTGGCTCATAACTACCCTTAGCTCTAACTTGTCCATCTTAGTCTTCCTAAGATAAGCCAAATATCCCCAAATCCTTAAATACTTAAGACTTGGCTTTCTTCCATACCAAATCTCATGCGGGTGGAGGGAATGGACTTATAGGGTGTCTTATGCAAAATATATGCTACAATAAGTACGGCATAGCCCTATAGGGATATAGGCAAATTGGTGAAACTCATTATGGATTGAACCATGTCTTAAATAGTTCGATTCCTATGTATAGCTACACTATTCAATTGAGGACCTGTCGGTGGTATTAGTTGTGATACCATACCATTCTCTTTAAGGAACTCAGCAAACTCAGTACCCATATATTCACCCCTATGGTTTAATCGCAGTGGCTTGATATGCTTATCAGTTTGCTTCTCCACTTATGCTTTGAATTTCTTGAACTTTTCAAAGGAGTCATGTTTTTACTTCATCGTATATATAACCATACCGTGAATAATCATCGATGAAGGTTATAAAGTGAAGAAATCCTCCCTTTGCCATTTCATTAAATGGCCCACAAGCATTAGTGTGGACTAGCTCTAACACTTTGGCAGCCTTTTCAAAACGTCCATCAAATGAACTTTTAGCCATCTTTCTTAGGATGAACAAATTGCAAGTTGAATAAGGTTACTCTCCCAACGAGCCTATATTTCTTCAACTTACTAATCCTTACATCCTTGGCATGCCTGAGTCTAAGATGCCATAAGTACATAGGATTTAAACCATCCCTTAGATGTTTGTTCGAGATGGTTTGGATCATGTTACTATCATCCATATTCAAATAATATAAGCCATTCATGAGAGGCCCTATGCTAACACATTTGTTACGATAATAAATATCACACGCATTACTTATAAAAAATTCATAATTCTCCTTAATTAATAATAGAATGGAAATAATGTTCTTAAACCCAATGGGCAACAAAAGACAATTTCTCAAAGATAAACAATAGCCTAATGATAGTTTTATTGAAGCGACCCTAATCACAGTAGTTGAAACACTTACTCCATTTCCTACTTTGATCACCACTTCACACTTCTCAAATGTCCTATTTCTGACTAAATCCTAATGCGAGGTACAAATATAAGAAGTAGCACTAGAATTTATAATCTAAAAAGTAGAAAATACAACAATGGAACTTTATGTTAATTAGAACAAAATGTTTCATAAACATAGAGTTCCTTACCTCCCACTACTTTCTTAAGGCTAAGGTACTTGGCATAGTATCTCTTCTAGTCCCCAATCTTGCCACAGTGGAAACATTTTCCTTCTTCTACATGAGCTTTGGCCATTTTGATACACTCACAGCTTTTAGGAACAGTATGATTCTTCTTCATTGTCTTCTCCTTCTTGGTTACACTAGGGAAGCTACACATAGCTATGCAATCATCAGTTTATTGAGAAGCCCAACCAGCGTACACCTAATATCATTCATGTGGTAATTAATGATAAGCTATAAGAAGGAATTAGAAAGCAACTTAAGTATCAAATTCGTCTACAAATTTGCATCCATGATGAAATCTAGTGACTCAAGCCTCTTGATGAGTGAAATCATCTTAACAACATATTCACTAACATCACCACCCTCTGCCATGCACATCTAAAATAGTTTCTTGGATATCTCATATTAGTAGCATGACCCTACTCACCATAAAACTCTTGCAGGTGGTATAAGATCTCCCTTTCAGTTTCCATACCCTCATGGGTCTTCTAAAGATCATTAGTCAGAGTAGTTAACATATAGCTCCTGATCCATAGATAGTCCTCCACCCATTTCTTATAAGTTGCCTTTTCCTCCTCACTAGTCATGTTAATAGGGGCTCGTGGGATATCGGCCTCCAATACATAGCTAACTTGCTCTTGATTGAGAACAATTCTCAGATTTTAGAGCTAATCAACATAGTTGGATCTAGTCAGAACATTGGTCTCAAGCAATTTACAAAGAGGCATAAGCATTATTCAGATATAATAATACTGTAGAAAATAAAAAGATTTCATTAGTTTGGTTGTTATATATGTTACCATTATGATTGTAGACTTTAAATTAAAACGGCTTCCTATTAGATTTTTCACATCCTACACTCCCTCGAGTAGAAAATAAAAATTTCATTAGTAAGATTTTCTTAGTGGGTCTTCCATAGACATAACACACCTCACGCAATTGAGTCTTGGCATGCTGGTCCTATGAGTGGCAATTTTTGCCAACACATCTCATGTGCGATCTAATCATTCCTTTAGCCCATAGCTCAGTAATGCCTCATGTAATCAAGTCTTAGCATTTTGAGTCTACTTAAATCTCACCCATCGACTGAAAATTCATTGGATTTGAATTTCGCCCTTGAAAAACCGCATTTAAGGTATAGTATCATTTGAATATTGCATTTAATGCACTTAAAATCATAAATGTGCCATCGCAATGTGGACCCACTAAAGTGATGACATTACACACTAAGGCTAAACTTAAGGCTCTAAGCTCAATAGAGCGCCACGACAAATATTTTTCTATGACAACTTAATATTTGTTAGAGGAAGTTTTTAGGTCCATGTAGATTAGGTTTCTCTTTGCACATTATATGTTTTTGTGTATCTCATACATCCATTATAAATAACATGCAAAAATAAAAGTCGAGGATTATTGACTTATGACCCAACTTAAGCTAAGGTTGGATTGTGCACAATTACGTGAATCTTACACTATTATATAATGATTACTTGAATGCCTTTATCTTGGTTTTCATTGCTTCATGGGGTCTACCACGTCTTGGAAACTCAAAGGTTACCAAATCTTAGCATTCGTATGAACACCAACTCTTAATATCTTCTAAGTTTATTTGCAAATACACATGGCATACCACAAAGAATCTTATTCTATATAATATAAAATTGGTCTATCCCTACAACACATGAAAAATTAATTATACAACCTATAAAAACCAAATAAAAGTAAATACATTTACCTACAAGTGTCCTAAGTTGATAATCTAATCATAACATCCGTCCAAACAATTGTACATCACATGTATAATTAAATTATTTCATTCAATGACTATTTGCATAGCCTACGCATCTCATGCATTAGTTTTTGTTCCATGAAAAACATTTTTTTCAAAATAAAATTGAAAAATCAAAATTTTATGCCCTTGTTGCTCATAGTTGCGAGCTACCTCTCAACAGTCTTGACCGACGATAAATCCCCAAGGTTCCTATTGCAACACCTCTCACAATTGGAAGAAGGCCCAACATAACTGCAACAGGGCTTCCCAAAATTGTAGAATAGGCCATAGCTACTGAAACTCTTTCACAATGGTAACTACTAGTCGTGGCGCACTATAGAAAATTTTCACTTTCGGTTTTTTAACACAAATTCATTTCTTTTCCAATTTTTTGGTTTCAATCACTTCCAAAACACTCTTAAAAGGTCTTTCATGCATCATATACATGTTTAAAGGAATTTAACACGAATCATTGAACTTTATGATTTTGCAAGAAAAATGGCAGCTCAGATATCATTGATGGATTTCGTAGGGGTTTGGGCATAAAGATTAAAACTTCAATACATAAAATCATCATGCACATGCAATGGAACACAATGGAACAAACTTGATCTAATATTGTTGCAAAACACGCTAGAGATTAATCCAACAAGGACAAGAATAAAGATTGTACCTTTAAAATATTTCCAAGAATTTCGTGCATGATCTGTGGAATTGTGGCCCTAAATCCCGATCTCGATGTTGTCCAAATGACTAGGATGCTTGTGAGCTCCTCCTACACTCTACAAAACGCCTTTTTTGAAGCTCTAACGCAACCAATTTTGGATTAAGAAAAATTTTTGACAAAAGAATTCTCAAAAAGGGTGGCTAGGTAGCTATACTCTTTTGCTTGGTTGGGAGCACGAAAATTAAGTCTTAAAGTGTGTGTCTTGAACTCTTTAAGACTCTTATATATAGTTGAGACATTAGGGTTTAGTTCGTGGGCTCCATGAGCCTTCCTACATAGACCCTTTTTAATTAAATAACCTATGAGTTCCTATTTATCAATCTCATTAATAAATTAGCCCATATGTTCTTTAAGTATTAATCTCATTAATAATTAAAATCCATTTATGTCCAACTAATTTTATTTAATTAATCTCATTAATTAGATTAAATTCCTATTGTGTTTCTAATTAATGATCTCATTATTAGCAAGCACCATGGTAATTTATTTAGTTTAATCAAATTACAACTAAATAAATTATGCATCCCACCAATTTAACACTCAAAACACATCCCAATCCCCTTGGGGCCTCTATACACGTATTTTCTTAGTATCTCATACCAAATAACATGATATTAATCATACAAATATAAGGTATGCAAGTCATATTAACTCTCTAATGCTCTCTAAAATGTTAATGACTTATGAACAAGTTTAGTGATTGAGTACTAAGAGAGCCCATATCCACATTCATAACTCCTTATGAATAAGGATTCCTAACTCAAACAAATGGGTACATACAATACTTTACGCAATCAAGATTTACATACATGAAAACTTTCCAGAAGATTGATACAGAAATTAGTACTCTATTAAGAATCAAATGAAAGTATATATACAACTAAATTCCCTTCTAGTATCTCTCGTTTTCTATTGGCATTTTAGGGCATATCACTAATAATCTCCTACTTGCACTCTAATGTCAGTACTACTAATGACAGTTGTTGTAGTATCTAATACTTGTCTTCTCAAGATACCAATCTAGCTATACTTGAGTCATTAGCTTAGTGAGTGGGTTAGCCACATTATCAGTTATAAATATTCTCTACATGGTACATCACTGCTTCCAATGATTTCCAAATAATGTGGTAATGCTTCTCTATGTATTTGGATTTTTTATGAGACTTTAATTCCTTCGTCTGTGCGATCATGCCATTATTGTCACATTAAAGTGACAATAGCTAATCCATATCTAGAACTACCTAAAGTTTTGTCACGAACTTCCTTATCTAAATAACCTCCTTCATTACATCGCATGTGGCGATATATTCAGCTTCAATGGTGGAGTATGTAGTTATACTCTATTTGAGACTCTTCTAACTAACTGCCCCTCCATTAAAAGTGAATATGAATTTAGAGATAGACCTTTTATCTTTAGGCACATGAATTTCGAGAGATAGATACTATGCCTGAATGGTAGCAATCCTCTCTTAGAGAGAGGCCTCCATACTGAACCTCTTCAATACTTTATTTTTGTACAAAGCTTGAAAGAGATCTAACAATCTCTTCGCTTTATCTCAATTGACGCGAATGCCAAAGATAGAGGTCGGTTCTCTAAAGTCCAATAAGTTGTTTGGGCATCCTTTGTTTTCCTATGAATCATAACAACTGTTGAAATATTTGTTATACTAATGACAGATGGTTTTATGTGAATGTTAAAAGATTTGCAAGATAAGTTGTGTATCAATCATACAGATTTATTAAAATTATTTTCAACAAAATTTGGATTGATTTTGAGTCAAAATAGCATGAAATCGTTGAAGATAAAGAATTAGATAAGTTATAGTTGACTTTTAATAGCTATAAAATACTACGAGTGCATGATGATTTAACTAAAGAAGATCACATTTTGAAACTAACCACATGTCATGGGATTCTACCAAATTGCACTTCAATAATATAAGCATGTTATCTTTGGTTGTGATGAGTAAGCATTTAATTGATTCCTTATCTTAATTATTATATAGGACACTTTACGTGCTTATAAAGATTTTTGTTTGAAAACTAAAAATATATGAGTTCAATGTGATACATCCAAGAGTATTTCACACCATTTTTATACATCATTTTCAATCTTTAAACCTTTGGAGGAGGAGCTCACATCAATGCTAAAGTTATGACCAAGAAGAAGTTGTAGTTAAAATGGAAGCAAGGGGAATTTATCTACCAATGTGTAGTTGAGGCCAAAAGGAATTTCTTTTAGGTGAGTTTAGTTAGGTTGTTTATCATATTTTTATATCAAAGTAATCTTACCTAAATTCTATGCAAGGGAGGCTTGCATTGATCACTGTAATTGTTGAATCTAGATGATTATTTCACTAGGAAAGGTAACTCTGAATTAGGTTACCATACTTCTTGTCTTTTTTTTTTATTTTCTCCATTTACTATTTCACTAATCATGTATTGAAACATTTGTTACTACAACTAATCCAACAAGTGATACAGTTAATCTAACAAGTGACGTCAAAGTTAGTTTATCAATTGTGACTTAATTTTAAGAGAGGTGAGATGTGGGAATTCTAATCCCTTGCATTATGTGCACAAAAGAAAGAGCATTAGTCACTAGCTCTTCCCTATTAGAAGGGACAAATTACCCATATTGGAAAGTTAAGGTGAGAGTCTTTATCAAGTCAGTGGATGAAAAGGCTAAAAGTTCCATAGTTGAAGGCTAGCAACTACCAATAGTGAAGGACGATGATGGCAAAGAAATTCTAAAAGAAAAGAAGCATTGGATAGCAGACGACAAACAACCACCCTTGGGAATTTTCGAGGAACAAATACAATTTTTATCAGAGTTGATAATGAATAATTTAAATTAATTTCTACATGTGAATCTACTAAGGAAACATGGAACATACCCTAAAGCATTCATGAAGGTACCAAAACTGTAAGGATTAAAAAACCCTAGATGTTGGCATCATAACTTCAAATATGAGGATGGAAGAAGATGAGACCATTGTCGTTTTTAATAGCAAGCTTAGACATTGGCAACAAAACATTTCCAATAGGTAAAAGATATTCAAAGGCAAAGTTAATGTAAAAAGTTTTGAAATCTTTCCCAGTAAGATTTTCATGTAAGTCATCTACCATTGAAGAAGATAAAGAACTAAATGAGGTAATGAGTTCATTTTAGACCAACGAGATAAACTTGAGTATACCGAAAAATGATAAAGGATTGTCTCCCCTTATTATGGCAAAAAAAATTGATTATGATGGATAAGGTTTTAAGCTCAAGAAAGATGTAAACTATTTAACTAAACGGATAACAAAGATGCTACGAAGAGAAAGTAGAAATATCAACAATAAATTAGCAAATTAAAGTTTAACACATGGAGAAGAGGCCACTGGCAGGGATATGAAGGTTATGGCCACATCCAATTCAGATGTGTCAACACAATTAAGAAGCAAAGAAAATCAATATCTATAACCTAAGTGAAGAGGGCTTGGAAACGAGTGATTATGAAGTAGAACACATAAGCAACTACGTCGTATTCAATTCTTTCACTAAGAAAAGAACATGATGGGATGCATACGTTAGACTATGTGTTGGAACATGCTGACCTACAAATATTTGACTTAAAGGGAGTTAGCTTCGTAGAAGGAGTATTACTATTTTCTTTGCATTGCTGGTTATGGAGATACAGCTATTTTCTTTGCCATGCTTTATATTCTTGTGCACATTGTTATTCTTACTATGATACTAGTATTTTGCTAACAATCGAATTTTGGTGCATATTCTAGATTTATTTATGTGTTGGATTTCTTGCTAATTCATGTTGAATTGAATTAAGTGTTTTTGTCTTGATTATTTTAGGTTATGTCACACAATGTTAATGGGAGAGTTTTCAAATGCTATGGCTTTTACATGTTGTCATTAATGGCAAAACACCAATTAGACCGTGTGACTATTGATTCATGTATAAATTCAATATGCATTGTGACACATATTGGAATATTGTTATAACATGTGTCAAACGGTTTTTTAATGACAATGAAAAGATTTTTAGGATATTTTCTGTATCAATCATAGAGATTTATCAAATATATTTTCAACTAAATTTAGATTGATTTTAAATGAAAACGATATTGAATTTTTAAGTATGTGGTTGGCTTTTCACAATTAAAGGATTCTAAAAGATATGCATGATATCTTTCTTTATTAGCTATCAACCAAAAATTAAGGAAAGAAGATCACATGATAAAATTTTCTATATCTTATGGGATTCTACCAAAGTATAATTCAAGAATACAACTAGGTTATCATTGGATTTGAAGATCAAGCATCAAGCAAGCATTACATACATTTCATATCCAAATTATTGTGCTCCACATCTTGGATGCATATGAAGTTTTTAGAAAGCTAGAACACTAGAAAAGCAAAAGCTCAATGCTATACATCTAAAAGTATTTCACACTATTTTTATACACCATTTTTAATCTTTAATCATCACCAAGAGAAGCTCGCATCAATGATATGGTTATGACCAAAAGGGAATCTAGGTTAAGGTAGGGCCTAAAGGATCTTGTTGGCAATAGGAGGTAGGCTATAAATGCATCAAATAGCTGAATTCAAAAGAAATTTGGTCTAGATGAATTTTTTGCAGCAATGGTATCTTGCTTGAATTGTTTTAAACGGAACTTGCATTAATCTTTGTAATAATTAAATATGTAGATATATTTGACTAGACAAGGTCCACAAACATAGTAGAGGTCACTTTAAATTGGGTTACCAAACTTGTTGCCTCATGTGTAGAAACATTTGTTACAACAACTAATCCAACAAGTAATGCCACTAAACTAACATTATTACATTTTTTGAATCTCTTTTGAATGTAATGGAATTCATGAAGGCAAATTTCCTATAGCAATCAATCGGCTGTTTTGGGAAATTATGTATGATAAAAGAAAGGAGCTCTATTTAGAGATCTCCTGGCTTTCAATCTTGCAATACTTGCCAAACAAATTTGAACAACTTAGATGAACCATGAATATCCAAGCTGCTTGCCTTTGGCTAAATACTTCCCAATCTCTTATGCACTACTTTTGATGGCTATATACAATTTTTACTTAGCTAGAAACCAAGGATTTTATCATAGAGGGTCCACATTGGTAAAATTAGAGGACATACCATTTTCATTCAAGGAGAGCCTTGATACTAGAAAATTTGACTTTTGTGCCAACTAATTATGACCAATTTAGGTTCCAATGTCAATCTGTGCCTCTAGCAAAAATGGAAGTCAACTTTCAAAATTTTCTCTTTGAGAATACTTCAAGCATTGAGAATCAATTAAATGGTCCTTAATCACCATATCCATGTCAGATGATGTTATTAACTCAAATAAGTATGTTTTCTGCTAGTAATTACCTAGCTTGGCTAGGACTTCAATGACATATTACCCTATTGGCTAATTTGTAAAAACTTAATGCCAATGTTGCCACCCAAAAATGGTGGGAAATGATAAAAAAAACAAATACACATGCATCTTTCTCATTTCCCAAAGAAAAATGAACCCCCCTTTCTTGAAGAATCCTAAGAGAGCAAATATGATTCTTAGCTAATAACTTGAAAATATCAAGAAATATTACATGAAAAAAGTGAAGCCTTAACTCTAAACTCATATTTAGCTCGCACAAGAGCAAATGTAAGCAACATATATTATTAATATGCCCTCTAATGTCAATTTTTTTTGTAATAGAATGGATATTAGTTGTAATGTTTATGCTTATTAATAAAAAAATTGACAGTTCTTGATTTAACCTAAAGTATTACATGTGCCTATATAATTGCATTAAAAAGCCTATTCATAATAGTTTTAAGTATGGACACAAGACTTTTTAATATACAATCATTAAAATCTAATCGGAAATCATGGATTTTCTAATATGTGTATTAGAGTATGACCTTGTGTTTGTATGGCTAGTGTTATGCTATATAGTATAAGATATTAAGAATGCATATATGTGGGTATATCATTAGAAAATGATATATTTAAAAATTAACTCAATAAACGAAGCAGACACTAGGAGTTTACTCTTTGCTATCAGTGTCTTGCTTTATAATCATGTTAAGTTCAAGTGGCCCTTATACTTGATATCTTATGTGTACCATGATATCACTAGGGCATTATGAATTAGATCTACCTAGGGAGGGTTATAAGTCTAAAAAGCCATTTGTCATGTATGTATAGAGGTACATGTGTGACTAATAAAAGATTAGTCTCCTTACAAGGCTTTTATCATATGAGACAAAACTCTTTAGCCAAAGTGCCAAAGTAATGTGTAAAAGGAAAGGGGTTTTAATGGACATTAATCTAATGAGAAATATTAATTGGGTCATCTGATCAACTTTGTAAAATTTAACTAAATCCATGACTTTCGCTTGATTGGGAGAAAGCCAGCGAAAGGCTTATACTGCATAATATTCATTATTGAAAAGGTTCATGTCTTGATTTGATATAGGCCACAAGGTAGATGTTATCCATGTCTTTTAAGCTATATCGTTGCTAATTAAGTATGAACTTACAAAGTCACACATAAGAAGAAAAAAAAAGGCAAAAGGGTAATTTTATCATGGATGATTTGATCAAGATTTGAAAAGTCTAACAATCAAAATTATTAGGCCACAATGAAATTAGGCCAAAAGGATTTTTGTTTTTTTTTTATGTTTTTTGATAATTAGATTATCAATTAGAAACATAATAAACTTTTAATTTAATTAATGAGATTAATTAAAATTAAAATTTCAAACATAATTGGACTTTAGCTATTAATGAGATCAACAATTTAAGTTATTTTGAGTTTGAATTCATTTAATGATCCATGAAAAAGCCTATAGAAGCCCATTCCGTGTCTCCTCACTCTAGTTTTTGGAAATATTACTTGTTACTATAAGATGTAAAAAATGTTATGGAATAAATAAGAGTGGAAATTATTCCAATCCAATAATTGAAAAATTAGTCGCCACCTACCTCCTTAGAGTGAGAAATTTTTCATAGCCTCTTTTATGTAATTTTTATCTCTAACTTCCTCGTCCATAATTCACAAAAGGAGTTTTGTGAAGGGTGTTGGAGGATGTTGCCCAAACCTATTCATGCGGATAATATAGAGGTGAAGACTAAAAACTTGACTACAAGTTTTAAAGTAAAATTCTATCCGTCATGTATATGTTCATATCTTACCTGTGTTATACATAGAAAAGCATGTTGCCTTGGGAATTTTAATTTTGATGCTTTTTTATGCATGTTTTATGAAGTTTTAAATTGCAATTTTCAAGGAAGCATCTGAAAACTAAAGTTTGTGGTGGCCAAAATATATATGCATAATTACATATTAAATTTAAGACATAAATTATTTATAAAAATATTGTTAGGGGGCGAGCTTATACAAAATATAAAATTATGCAAGGCTTTTAAATTTTTTAATTAAATTTGGGGGATGAATTTATAATTTTCAAAATTTTTGGGGGACTCAAGCCCCACCAACCCACTCTGTATTTGCTACTTTGCATCCTAAGTGTGACAAAATTGAACAAGAAGATGTCACATATAGAGGACTCATGGAAAACTACTATGGGTGAAGGTTGTCTTACGGACTTCAAGGACGAATGAGAACCCTGGTTGTCAGTTTCATGCTTGCATCCGTAAAAATGTTAGTTGCAATCATTTAACTAAAAATAGAAATATTTTAAATTTTGGTGCTATTTTAAATATCTTCAAAGGCATTTTGCTAAGGAAGACCCTCCAATGTGTCGACAAACAAAGGCTGCAATTATTGAACTTTTGAGAAGGATGGAATGGAAAACCAAATTTTGATACTACAGGGAAACAACCAGAGATTGAAAAAATTTACTCTTTCTAATGCCATATGTTTTGCTTTGTTTTACATGGAACAACATATTATAAGTGGGTCCCAGTGGTGGGAATGAGGCTAGCGGTGGAAGCTTTTAATATAATTTCATGATATTTGCTACTTTGCTAAACCTAGTCTAGAATGGCTAAATGTTGTTATATAATTTTGGTAGACTAATTGTATGTTTTTTGTGCTTTTGTAATGTTTAAAGGCAGCATTTTGTCCATGATCAAGAGCTTATATGTTGTGATCTTGCATTAATGTAAAATAGGCTTTTGTGGAATGATAATCATCACTTTAGGGTGATTATATTGTATGTAGATTCCACATTTAGCATTTTCATGATGTAAGGAATAACCCAAAAACCCAAAAACCCAAAACATACTTATAAAATTGATCATGAACAATGTAGAAAAGCTACAAATACACAAGAACTACAAAGCCTTACGTAGGAGTTATGAACAAAAATAACAATACACTTATGAATCATCTACAACCCCAAGCAATACAGTAACCTACTAGTAAGTTAACTGACAAAAGAGAAACCTCTTGCAAGAGTATTGCAACATATAAGAAGTAAATTCAAGTCAACCAAAATAAGACAACGGACTACACATGCCAAGCAAACATATTCCAACAAATTACGAACTTATCTCCTACTACTGCCTTTGGTGTTCCTACTTAATTTATTAGGTCAGAACACATCTAAAGATAGCACAACTTTCCTCATCATAAGCCCAATTTTTGGACCTCTTGGTGTTGTGCTGACATGTGGAGCTAATTAAGAGCTTGTGATAGGCGGTTGTGCCTTGATATGTAGCCTGCAATGTATGGCAGTTCCTGCGGAAGCGCCTCGAGCTCTAATCAATTGTAAACTTACTGGGATGGATATCCTAAATATTTGTAATTGTTGGTACATCAATGAACCCACAACTTGTTGCCATGCCTGATGTAATGCAAAGGCAAATGCTGCAGTGGCTCAGGTTATCACTAGAATGTATCCACATCCCCTTGCAAGGATTTAAGGCCTAAAGATCGTGGCAATAAAGTGCTTTTTGAGGTAGACCTTCATGTTTGCAATGTCTTCTATTTTTTCAAATTTCAACAAAAAAGAGGAGTTATTGTTCAATGATGAGAGCATCACAATAAAAATGATGAAAACTTACAGCCTTTTGGGTAGTAGAACTTACTGCTCCTTGACTTGTATTATCCATTGTTGCTATAAAGTTTTGCTTTTGCTTGGATTGATTGATTCTTTCCCCACTAAAAACATTACAAATTAGATATGGAAATTAGAAATTATGACCTAGTGCAAATAAGGTTTTAATTGGAAAAAAAAGTGAAAATAAAAAAGCTTAAACTAATCTTTGGACTCAGTTTGCTTGGTCTAACCTAATCTACATGTTTAGTGATTTGTGCATCAAATTGGATGGTCTCCACACCTTATGGTTCTACGCCTTTTTCTTTAGTACAACTATTTGCATTGTGTTTATGCTCCTACCAATCTTGTGTAAAATAGTGAACTGATACCTTTTTAGCCTCATTGTTTGTCTTACTTGTCTAGCTCTTCCACTCTTCATTCTCTTCACATTTACTTTATGTGGTTTCCTCTTTCTTGCTTTGGAAGGTCTTTGCAACCCTACCAAAGTTGGGAGGCAATGGGAGAATAACATTGGTTTCATTCCACAAAATGTCTATATATTCCAATAATTGCAACTTTATATCCTCCTTTGTAAATCTCCATAGTGCAACACTATGTAATCCTCAGATTCTCCTTTTGATAAACTATAACAACCAGAACATGCTTGCAAGGAATGCCACTCAAATGCCACCTTCTACGCATCATCATTATCTTGGGATAGAATCTCAACTCATTCCATTTGGTCTCTACCTATCTCTATTTTCTTGGAGTCTTCTCATCAAATATTTTCTTATCCACTCCATCATTTTTAAGATAGGCTTTTGTCTAGCGTCCTTCACATTATCATTTTACTTGGCTTTCCTTAGATGCAACTTTATCCCATCTGCATTAGAAGCACAATATATTCCATTCTCATGGTCTCCTCCATCAAATGGGTGACCAATCTAAATTTTGATGGTGACACTTACGCAGCACACGAGGAAGTTGGTATCAATATGTTGTCGCTAGAGATTAGTCTGGTATGTGCACAAATTGACATATTCAATAGATTATTTTCTAGATGGCTATTGCCAAGCATGTTGAGATTCTAGGTGTAAGTGGCATTAATGATCTCACATCAAATGTAGGTTGGTCTTGGATCATTGTCAAAGGAGATTGCTTGAATTTAATCCATAAACTATAACAAGCTAATGAGTATATGAGAATTGATAGTACCTTACATGAGGTCTTTGTCACCAAAATTTGCTTCTTGTGTTTATCCATTTTCCAGGAGATTAAAGATAGAGTAGTTCACAAGCTAGCATGATCAGTTGTTGGATTAATTGATGGAGCTAAGGGTATTTAATAGCTACTAGAATTTTTTGGCATACTCGATGTGAGTGATATAATTATTTTTACTAGAAATAATTATTTGTAATTTTCTAATTTTGTTTCATAAGTTGTTTATTTTATTATTTATATCATAACAAAAAATTAAAAAACTCGTATATACATAAATATCAAACATTGTATAAATTTGTTTTAATGAATCATAAAATCATATCAATAGAGGGAAGAGGAATAAATAGCACAAAATAATAAAAAAAAGAGGTTACAATGATACAAAAAAAATATTATATTATTAAAATTTTATAAATAAAGAATCAAAATATTATTAGAATATTATTCAAAAGAAGAAAGAAAGAAATATATTTAAAATAATATAAAAGTACATAACTAAATAATCAAAAAAGATGAAGAATAAAAGTTGAGTTATTTTTACATATTTAAATTTGGATTGAAGTTAATTTTTTTAGTAAAATAGAATTTGTGCCACTAAGCAAAAAGGTCAATGTTTTTATCAAGGTTATAGCATTATAAAAATGATGACTAGTGTCACAGGTTAATGATCAACAATATAACTACTACAAACAGAATAAAAGATCAACCCCACTCTCACCCATAATATATAGTATAGATTACACATGATTAAAATTATTGTCATTAATTGTTATTATTATGTCAGCATGGTGGCAAACATAGGGCTAACATGGCAATGATGTGGCACTAACGTGGCAACCGACATGGTGGATGACCTCCCAGCTGATGAAGTAGTGATATGGCACCTAGCATGCAAAAGTGTTAGCAATGATGTAGCACCAATACACTTGGAAAGTTTTTGTGGAAGCTTATTTGATAAGATTTGTTGTAATCTCTTCCCCAATTTTGAGGATTTATTAGAGATTGATCAAATGTCTATATAAAGCAAGTAATTGACCAACTTCATCCGATTAGATAAAGAAAATCAAGTAGATATGGTGATTGTTAGAAAAAATCACTTGAGAAGAAAGGCATATCTCACTAACTGGGAAACTTAAGACTAGCGTAAGAATACTAGCTGAGTGACTGTGCTAGAAACAATGCAGCTTTGATTTGGTGTCGATTTTTTGGGTGATTACACATCTAAATGGATAGAAGTCATTGATTTTGATGGTTATAAGGTTTGGTTACTTCATTAGATGAATTAAACCTTTTGTACTTCACGCATTAGGAACCTTTTGTACTTAAACCTTTTGAGTGTGAATTATGTCCCTTTTTGATGCAAATCAATGTCAAGTCAATTAAGTAGAAAAAAGAGTAAACGCATGAGGAAAGAATGTAAACACGTCCAGTATAATCTAGTTAGGACCAGTGAAGACTAGTTGAGTGAGTACTTAGGCATTTTAGGTTTCTCGTAAGTGCTAGTATAGTTCAAATCAATGGGAATTGGTTGAATGGAGTTTTTCCCTTGAAGCTTGAGTGTATTTGTTGAAAATCCTTTACTTGGGCAAGTGTCCCACCAACATGGGAGGTTAACTCCGAACTATGTAACATTGTGGCATTAATTCTATTTACTTTCTATTTGTGTGTGTTGGTTTCTAACATAAAAAATTCACAGCAACACTTGGTGTTGCAATACCTAGTCAAAACTATCAAATGATATTAGAGTCATGTCATTGTTTTGTGATTTAGTTTTCAAGTAGGTGAGATCCTGAAATTTTTGATCAAGTCAAAAGTACAAAGAAGGAAGCCTCAATTACTCATCCACTAGTACTTGATGGGTCAAACTATCTATACTAGAAAGCATGGACAAGATCATTTATCAAATCTGTTGATGAGAAGGCTTGGTGTTCCATCACTAATGGATGGAGTCCACCCTCTCAAATAGCTGATAGAAAAATTGTACCTAAGAATGTTAAAGACCAGATTGCCAAGGAAGAACCACCTTGAGTAATTCGAAAGCCATCAATGCCATCTTCACAGAAGTAAACAAGGAGTAGTTTAGACTAATTTCAACTTATAAATTTGCTAAAGAGGCATGGGACATACTACAAAACATCCACAAAGGGACAAGCGTTGTGTAGATGTCTAAACTACAAATGCTAGGCTCCCAATTTGAGAATCTTAAAATATTGCCACGTTCAATGGCATAATAATGGACATAGCTAATCAAGCATACAAACTAGGGAAATGATATTCAACAGCAAAATTGGTAAACATTAAGATCTAATGGAAAGGTTTTAGCCTAAAGTGGCTACCATTAAAGAAGAAAGGAATGTGGACAAGATGAGGCTGGATGAGTTGATAGGCTCTTTACAAATGTACAAGATGAATTTAGTTCAAGCCAGAAGGGATAAGGTAACAACTCTCAGAAGTGAGCAAAGCTTTCAGGGCAATGTGTGTTGCAACACCGATGTTGGAGTCAATCTTGTAGCACAAAGACTTAAAAAGTTGATGATTAAAGACAAGAAGGGAACTCAAAGCAATGATGCCTACAATCCTAGAAAATATGGAGATGATCACTCAGGCAAGAACGATGGAGAAATTAGTACTTAACAAAAGGGGATCCAATGCCACGAGTGTAGCAGTTTTGGACACATATTTTCTGAATCTGCAAACACTATAAAGAAGTAAGACTGGTCTATGGCCATTACATGGAGTGAGAATTATTCTGGTCAGACTAAGGAAGAGGAAATTCTGTCTAAACATGTGGCCATTAACACCATGAAAAGAAGGTCCTAATTCTGTAACTAGTGTTACAACACCAACAGATTGTGAGAGCGACAGTGATACTAATTGTGAGCTTTCACAAGAGCAAATAATGTCTACCTATAATGTTTTGTTTGATAAGGTGCATAAACTAAAAAGGGGGCATGAGGAGCTGAAGATCAAACATAAAAAATTAGAAAAAGATCATGCTATAGCCATTTCTAGGGCAGAGGATATTGAAACAACACTAAGAAAGTTAAATTCAGGGAAGGCTAAGCTGAAAGACTTCCTCAACATAGGAATGATAATAAAGACCATCATGGAGTTGGCTTCTTAAACAATCTAAAAAACGACATAGAAGTGAGTGCAGAGATTAAATTCGTAAAAGAATCATCATATGATGTTGCAACACTAGTTCATGCAAAACCCTTGCCAAAGAAAGATTGTGCTAGTGCATCTACTCCAACAGATCAAAATACGCTTGAGAAAAGGAATGCAACTGATGTTTTAGCTTTAGTTCAACAAGCTCTTTCCCACGATAGGGCACCAAGGAAGCTAAACCAATCCAGCACCCCTATTAGTGAGCATCAGAATACAATGCTTACCTAGATGATGTTAAAACATCATAGGAAGAGGAGGCTTACTAAGAAAACTAATGTTGTGAGTGCTATCTAAGGCCAAATCACCTCATTTCTACTTGTTCTTCTTTCTTTATAAACCTCATGAATACGAGACAAGATTGCACAAAATTCCCAAGCAAGTTGAAAGGAAGAAAAATTAAAAGAAAGACATGGGTGAGAAAATTAGATTTAAATTGCTACACCTCCCATACCTCATAGCAAGAAAACTCTGACATCATGAGGCATTCTAAAGATAGTGGTTCAAGAAACATGACTAAAGATAAATCCAACCTAACAAGTTATAAAAACCTTAATAGAAAAATTAGAAATGGACAAAAGTGCATGTAATTGATAGAGGAGCCATGAAAACAAAAGGAAAAACCTTTTCGAATGTATCACATCTGAAGGTTAGTGAAGAACGAAGTCCATGCAGTGAAGCATGTTGCAACATAAACGCAACCTAGAAACATCCTTATAAAACCATGAACATAAGAGGAACTGGAGACCTGAGGAGAAAATTAAGCCTTTACTTAGTTTAAAGTTTGGTCGATTACCAAAAAAATAAAGGAAATAGCTGGAAAAGATTAAGAAGGGAATATTTTTGAAAATCTCAACTTATTCTCTTTTCTTCTTAACTGGAGTCTAACTATATTAAATACCCTCTTTCCTTAACAAAAAAGACTTCGAAAAATCTTTTGGATTTCTTTCTTGCATATTTGCAGGCTGGATAATCAAATCATTTCTACATTTGGTCGATTGGATAAAAACCTCAATATAAGATCCACAAATCATTTGCAATGCTCCAACACCTACCGAAATTTTGTAGGATCAAGCACCATAGATTGAATGAGTCACAATGGTGCCTTGGAAAGGGAAAGCTAATAGAGCTTCCATGAATACTACTTATTTCAAAAGTAGTACAAATCAATCATAATGCATTGGAAACACCGCTGATATCACAAATGGAGGATCTTGCTAACCTGATGTTGGAACATTAGATAGAAAACTACCAAATTGTACTGGGTATTTAATCTCTAAACTAAAATTGTTGTAATAATCTCCAAACTAAAATTGTTGTGGAATCTATTGGTGTTGTGATTGTCAAAAAAGAGAATTAGGAAAAGAGGCCCTTTGGATGCTATTGATGACAAAAGGAATGCACTTTTAACAATGTTGCCACTAGTGGAGAAAGAGGAAACCAAATATCTAATCTTCTAACACTAGACAATGAGGACAATGCTGACGATGAGATACCGGTCTCATCTTTTAAAAGCAATCATTAGAGGTCTAGATGAGGCAAAGTGCACCAAAAATCCAAAAAGGATTAACTACCAAAACCTTGCAAGGCATCCTTGCTTTTTGTCCAACTTTGAACCAAAAAATGTGAACTAGGAAAAATAAGTTTAGGATAGTTGCAATGCAAGAGAAACTAAAAATTTTGCTTGCATTAATGTTTGGACACAAATGGAGCAATCACAGAATGAGAATGTGATAAGCACCAACTAGGTGAATAAGAACAGGATGGAGGAGCATGGTGTTGTAACATAAAATAAGACCAAATTGCTCACATCAGTCGCCTATTACCTCAACATCAAAAGTGCATTTTTAAATGAAGTGTTGGAAGAAAAGGCTTACGTAGAATAAACTAAAGGCTTCAAGAACCCCACACATCCTAATAATGTTTATAAACTTAATAAAACTCATTATTATTTAAAATAGGCACCTCGAGCACGATATAAGAGGCTTGCAAAACACTTGTTGAAAGAAGGATATATGAAAAAGGGAGTCTGCCAAACATTTTTCATCCAACGTTGCAACACCAACATCCTCATTGCATAGATCTATGTTGATGACATCAACTTTAGATCTAATTCAAAGTAGCTTGTTCACAAATTTTTGGAGTTAATGAAAAAGGAGTTCAAAATGAGCATTGTTTGTAAGTTAACTTATTGCTTAAGCTTATTGGTGAAGTAGGTTAGTGATGGAACATTTGTCTTACAGAGCAAGTATACCAAACTTTGGTGAAGCGTTTCAGTCTTAAGTCATCCTAACATGTTGTAACACCAGTGTCAGTCAACACAAAGCTTACCAAGAACAATGTTGGAGTACCAATTGATGCAAGTTTGTATTGTAATATAATAGGAAGCCTTTTATACATGATTGCAAGATGTTAAGATATATGTTACAGTGTTGAATTATGCTCTGGATTCCAATCCGACCTTAAGCAGAGCCATTTAAGTGTTCTGAATAGAAATAGCACAAGTAAGCATGTGGGAGAAAGTGTTGTGGCAGTCGACTATGTTACAACATTAGCCTAGTAGGTAGACATTCTTACAAGGCCATTGGATCCTAAGAGATTTTCTGAGCATTTGATACATTAAGTTTTGCTATAAGCCCACACTAGGCCTAATTCATAACGAAAATAAGTGGGAAAATTCATAACAAAAATAAGTGGGAAGGATTTTGGAGGGAAGAGGAGAGACAAAATCATATCAAATCTCTACAACAAAATTCACTTTCCATTATATCAATTAAGAGTCCTTTCCTTCTTAAATTTCTATCTGATCTCTCCCCTCTTTGTAAGTTATTCTCTCACTAATTTTTGTCCAAATTGGTGTAGCATATTAAGGTTTGCTATTTATTGTCTCAACAACTTAGAAAGATTAGAGGAAAGTTAGAAAAGGAATTGGAGGAAAAGGTGTGCCGTTGAAATGTCAACGCTAATAGCTCTACCACCAAAGGAGGTTATAGCACTAGTAGAGGAACAAATTTCACCACTTGAATGGAAGGGGATGTTGCCAGCAAAGTTGCTTCCATCACAATGGTATACCCTAAAAGGCATGTTTGACTAGAACTAAGGATAATAAGGAGGTGAAAAAAGATTGTTCTTGACACAAAACCAAAGCCCTAGTAACCTAATGATGTAGTAGGGCAAGGACTTACAGCTAGTGATACTAAAGCACCATCTCAAGCAATTGAAGCAGAACCTATTCAAACCAAACCAGAACCCAAGCCTGAACTACAACAAAACGCTGGAGAGCTCTCTAAACCAACAAAGAAAAAGAAGAAGAAAAAGGACAAGACCCCTTCCACAAAGAAAGTTATTGATGTTTGTAAAGCATTTAGCTCTAAGTTCTATGATGAAGAACAAAATAGCTATGTCACTGGACATGCGATGGTGGTTAAAAAATTTGTTAACCTTGAAGATATAATGAGTTGGGGCTAATTGATTTATTAATGGAGATTGGGTTGTTTGATGGTTTAACTATTTTTTATAGTGGAAGAATGTTGCTCCAACTTGAAGAAAGAGCCGTAGATAAAGAGTCGAAGTGGTACCAAAATGTGTATGTCAAAGGTAAGTGATGAGTGTTATTACCACATCAAAATTAAATTTGTAATCAATCAGTACCATGGTAAGTATAAGTGTCATGTCCGCGATGTGGGATATGTGAAGTTATCAATATAACTAGGTTCCTATTAGTTAAGGCTTTAGAATGAAATGAGAATAAAAACAATGAAATAAAAGCAAGCAGTTAAAAAACAGGAACACAAGTTAGAAGCTTAAAATACTTATAACTACTTGTGTTGGGTTGGTTTCTTATATATGCTAGTCATATATATTTCAGTTTAATTGGTATGGTTATAGATTGTTAATTCTAAAGTCTACCAAATATTCTCCCTGAACTCTCCAATAGGTTCAACTTAAGATTCTAATGAGTTTTCCCAAGCCACATCAAGTTAAGAAATAAGGTTTGGTGATTAACAAAGTTTACTCACACTAACTCTATAGTTTCCCTCTTGTTATTCACACGAAATTAGTGTTTACAAATTGAAAGTGCAATGCTTAAGTTTCACTTATGTTATTCCCTGTAATAGCAATAAATTAATTAGTAGATTAGTCAATTCCCCTAACTACTATCTAATTCAACAATTGTAAATAATTCAAAAAAGACAATTAATCCAAAACTCATGTCTACTTATTTCACTACATACAAACATAAACGACTAGAAATAAATTTAGCAACTCATAATAAATTTAATGAAAATCAGAAATAATGTGTTTCATTATCCAAACAAACATAAAATCAACAAAAAAAAGGTATAAAAACTTAGTCTATAGATTCTGTGTTGTGTGGGAGAATGAACACACTTCAATCCTTAGTGCCTCAATCCTTGGTGCGAATTCTGTCTTCTCCAAGCCTTTAATCTTGTGTTACTATGTTTTCTAAGTAGTTAGAATGTAAAACTAGCACACCTAAAAACCATGGGAGAATATGTGTTTATAGTTACATGGGCCAGGGTTTGCGTATACATGTGTGAAAAAAAAAAAAAGAGAAAAAGTCCTTGAAAAATCATGGAGATCACATCCTGGATTGTCTTGTGCTGCACTTCACAATAGCGACTCAACTCCTGTGGCCATAACATCCTTTCTCGCACCTGCAAACCGAGGCACAAAAATCACATACACTCGCTTCTCAAAACTCATATCTGCCTTGGTCGTCGTTGCAGTCCACCACATATCACCACAATCACAAGCTCAATTGCGACACATTCTATCTTGCTAGGCATTGTGCACCATGCCTCAATCCACACTCATAGTTCTACCTCCTACATCGATGAACCTTGTACTCGTGCTCACGAGCTTCATTTGCAAAAATTACAATAGGCACTGTACTTACCTTCCATGGTTGCAACATCTCCGTAATCGCAAATCACCACTTCATAGTTGCAAAACCTATATTCTAGTCCATAATTTATATAAGTGTATTTCAAGCTTAATATCTATCAAATACACTCAATTATGCATCCAAAAATTCTCATATAATCAAGAACACTACATTTAGTTGCATTTACTTATGATTCAGCCATTTCAACCTAAAATGCATACAAAAATTAAGCATAACGAGGTACAATTAAGCTGTAAAATTATGACTTATTAGATCCTCACACTTGCTCGTTTGCTTGTCCTCAAGTAAACACTTTCTCCCTAATTAACTAATTAGCGCATGAGACCATGAAAACCATAAATTTAGCCACTCGTCTTAATTTCAAAAATCAAATTCACGCAGGTTACATAGTTCAAAATCATTAAAGATCACAACACTCTTAACCTAAATTTTTCCAACATAACTTTTCATGTGTGTGTGTCACTCTTCCACTCTCAATTACTTTAACCACTTGATGATTTTATGAAAATCCAAAAGAATTAACTTAAGCACGGCATACTTTGGGCATCAACTCACTCTTTTTTGGTTCAATTAACAGCAATAGTAACCAAGAGGACCAGTGTGGCATCTAAATTATTTTTCTTTCTTTCTCACCTACACTAATTTTTCCCGCATTATTTTGTGAGCTTTATCATATTTCATAAGTATTTAGGAGCCTTTTATGCAAAGGTGAACAAGGATCACTACCCATCCATTGTTATTCAACTCACTACTTAACTTAAGATGTTTTGCATACTCATAATCAAGCAACCAATTTATGTGAAAATAAACAGGAGTCTTTGCACAATACGGGTTACTAAGTTGCACCAATCAGTAGAACATATAATTTTTTTATGCTCACAGTCAATTTTTTTTAGTAATTTTTTCTCAAGTCCTCTCATTCTTTTGTTTTTAGTCTATTATCCCCATTTGCTAGTGAATTTATTAATACCCAAAGTAAGACTTACATTCTTAAACACAATGGAACTTCTCAAATAGTCTAGTAACTAAAAGCGGCGAGTATTATGCATGAATAGTAGGAACAACATTTTCAACTACTAGGCTAACATATCATTCTCAACAATAATTAAGAAATAAAGTAACTAAAATTTTATGCAAGTATTTCATCACCAATTAAGTACCCTGGCCACTAAATTCATTGTACTTTCATGCCATTAAATTTATCACATAAACCATGCATTAGTATGCAAACATTTCACCAAATTACTCATACAACACAATAATCTCACACAAACTCACCTTCTCTCACAATTATTTTGTTGCCTATATCAATCGCATGATAATATAAATAAAGCAAGGCAACAAGGAAAGGTACAACCTAGAGAGATGGCATAATTTCTTTCTTTTTGTCCACCACACTTTAACATGCAACCTTGTTCTGTCTCCTCCTTCGCCCTTAATCCTACACTAAATTTGAACTATAGAGTGATCTCCATGTAACAAGATGAAACAAATGAAAACACAAAACAAAATAACTAGAAGTAGTAAATAGCTTAGGTTGCCTCTCAAGAAGCATTGTATTTAACATTTTCAACCTGACAAAATACTCATGAACTAAGGAGATTTAATTAAAACTTTGGAGATCCACAACCTTCCAGGAGCTTATATTATCTCTCTCTTCTTCCTTGATCTTTTTCTTCTCCTTTTCTTCCTTACTTTCATCTCATACACCAGCTCCTCTGTTTCGTGTTGCACTGTCTCCCCCACACTTATCTTTTCCTTTATGTCATGCATCTACACTGTTTTCTCATTTACATGTGATGCATCACTAAACGTATTAGGACATGTGCATCATGGATACATTTGCCTCAACCTTTTGTGTGTGCAAGATGACAAAGCGTGTAGAATACATAAAAAACATTACCTCAATGAGGCCTGCATGTAAAGTAAGGCTACCTTTCTCCACATCTTTCAATGCCTTAGTAGCAACCAAAAGTGAGTCCCCCCAAATGAGGGAATGTTCATTCTCACCTTTCATATCCAACACAATAAAATCCATAGGCACTATGAAATTGCTCACCTTAATTGGCACATTTTCCGCCACTCCTAATGGTTTGTTCATGGATCTATCTACAAGCTTCACATGCATCTAAGTGGGCTTCAACAGCTCAATGCCTAATGCTTGAATATTTGGTAAGGAATCATGTTTCCTAGTCATTTGTATTAGCCACTAGCAGACTCACCAGCTTATAGCATGAAACGTTATGTGTGGTTTCTACTTATTCTCCATAAAGTTACAACTTTCTCTCTGAAGGAAGTGTGAAAAGATTGAAATCAAAAGTTACTAGAGTATTTTCAACCAATCAACCCCTAGTATCACATCACAATTCCCAAGTTTCAACCACCATGAATTCACTTGAAATGATTTTCCATGCATATACCAGTTAAAACCATGACATTCCAAGCTACTAATCACCCTACCCTCATTAGCAACTGTAACCACCATTGTGTTTGTATAAGTTCAAAGGGTGTACCAATAAGTGCCTTAGGGTGAATAAAACTATGTGTTCTTCTTGGATCAACCAAAATAAGAAAGGTTTTATCGAAGAACTTAGTTCTAATCTTGAGAATGCTTGGGGATGTCTGTCCAGTAATGTTTTTTAATGTTGCCTCTTCTTCTATCACTATCTTTTTGTCACTGGGGTCAATTTCCTACTTATTTTCTAACTTATCCACCACCTCCTCTTCTAATTAGTTGACCTTTCCTTTGCACTTGTTTGCCTAGGTTCCACTTCTCACCACAACGAAAACATTCCCCTTTTTTGGAATTCATTGAGACCTGTTTGTGATAATTTGGGAGGAATTTTCCTTTGAATGCCTTTTTTACTACTGCCAATGTTGGTCACACAAGAAGTTTGTGCTTCTCAAGTGCTTCCAGTTTGAGCTTCTCGTTTTGTGCCGGCTCACAAGTTTTGTTAAGTGTTGGGGTATAAGCATTATCATGCTAAAGTGTATCTCATCATGAAGGCTACTTATGAAGCTATGGACAAAATGCTACTTAGCCATGTGGGGATTAAATTCCAACATGCTAGCCTTTAAGTCTTCAAACATTTCAATGTACTTCAATATAGTATTTTTTTCTACCGAAATTTGTTAAACACTCGTCCAACATGATCTAAATTCTGTCAACTATATTTTGCTATTATTATGTATTGCAACTTAAGCCAACTAATAAAATCTCATCCCATGTCGTAGTTGTAGAACAATCTTTCCACTTTTTCATAAAAGAAGAAAATATTGGAAATAGCCATTAAGTTTAAGAATCCAATATCAGGCATTGGACCCATCAAATGGGGTTAGGTCATTTTTTGGTTTGGGTTGGAATTGGCCTTTGAGTTTCATATATATGTGGGTGGTTCGAGGAGGTGGCTAGGTGATAATAGACTTGGGGAATGGGGACCTCGAGTGATGTGGGTTGTGGAGGTGGTGTGGGCAATATTCCCTTTCAGCCCATGGCTAAGGGGGATCCTTCTCCAGTCTAACCCATGGCCACTAATAGCTTCCCACATATTTGTTGGAAAGCATTCAATAGTTGGTCCATCTTTATTGATGTGGTAGTAAGATGTGGTAGTAAGTGATATGAGTGTTAGCCAACCGAGTTGCTCGACTCGACTCAGTTGAACAACTCAATCAAAGCTCGACTTGACTCAACATAGTCACCAAGTCGAGCTCGAGCACTTCATGGGGATACTCGAGCTCGATCGAATAGCTTGAGCTTGATTCCCCATTTTAATTTTATTCTTTTCGATTTTTGCTAAACACAGCTTAAGCCTCACTAGACTTCACTCTACAGTGCATTCTCAGCCTCTCGAGTCTCCACTGTCTTATGCCTAACCAAACATAGCCTAATCCCACCCTCAAATTATTCATGGTCGTATCTCCCCAAACATAGCCAGATTCCCAATTCCCCATCCCCATTCGCCAATTCCCAAATTCAATCTCTTGATCCTGAGTCTGACTCTCCCTCCCAATCTTCCCCATGTCCTGTTGAGGCGTTGACTCGAGCTCTTGAGTAGCCCGCAGAGTTTCCTTAATTCCCTATTCCCTAATTGGTTAATCCTTTTTTCCCTGTCCCCAATTTCAATAATCAACCCCCCATCCACCCATCGTCCTTTGAGCTGGTGGTTGGAGTAGAGCAAAGCAACACAATAGCCCATCTTTCCAGAAAGATTCAACAAGAACAAGAATGGAGGAGGACCGCCATATTAGCACTAAACCATCATCAACGATAGCAAGCAGTGTGCCTGGAGGAGTTCACGGTGGTGAGTATTTTTTTTTCCAAGTCTTAGCCTTTTGCTTCTAATATTTACAGAAAAATTGTTGTAGTTGTCTCGTCTATACTCTGTAGTCTATAGAGTCTGTATGTAGTTCCAGTCTTCCCCATGTTTAGATTTAAGAACTTTTGGTAATTGTGTGTATGGTATTCGTGTTTTGGAAGAACATGAATAGTTACATAATTTGGAGGAAAATTTTCTACACCATCAAAGTGTTAAGCATATATGTTATAAAGATAGAATGCTAGGAGGGAAATAATTAAAATGAAAGGAATTGGTTTAGGATACATAGACCAATAGTACAGTAAACAATCATAGAGACCTTAGATTGAACAAGAAGTTGATCAACGCTGCTGACTTTAAATTGTCCACGATTATTAGGAATTTGGGATCAAGAATTTCAAGGATTTCACAAGCCAACTTAAGCCATCAATCAATGTAGTCCATAAAGCATAAGATTTATATGTTACAGGAAGGATGCAGAATCTAACATCGTCTCAAGTCTCAACATCCTAAATCGAGACTAAGATGGTGTAGTTTGGGTGGGATTTTTTTTAATTGTTAATTGTTGATTAAGGGTTGTGTTGAATCAAGTCTAATTTAAAATTTTTATTGATTATTAATTGTTGATTGTTATAATTTTTTCTTTCCTTTTTTATTGTAGAATGGATTATAATCCATTTGAGTATTGTGATCACTTGCATCCATATCTATTGAAAATATAGAAAGATGTGATGAAGATGATGATGGAAATGATGCAGAGCAAGGAGTTGCACATGAAGAAGAACCTAAATTTTGTCTTCCAAAAAGAAGAAAGAAATCCGAGGTAAGAGAGGATTTCAAGGAAATCAAAGAGGATGGGAAGTTTTATGGTATATGTTTGCATTGCGACACTAAAATAGCTCGGGGCGCAACAAAAACAAACTTCAAACATGTTAAGGCATCACGATAATTGTTCGGTTAGAAAGGTCAAAGTTTGCAAAGAGGCACAACAAACAAAAATTAATTTTCAACTAGGGTTTGACTTTTACACAAGTATTAGCATAGCATGATGGTAAGTTTGATGTGGAAAAAATGAGAAAAGCAGCTACTCGTTGGATCTTGATGCACGAGCATCCTTTCAGTATTATAAAGAAGGAGGGTTTCAATGACATACAAAAAAGGGGGATGCCTGAATGGAGATCGATATCTCGACACATGGCAAAAGATGACTGTGTTCATGTGTATGATGTCCACAAGAAGAAATTGAAGAAGTTACTGAAGACTATCAATAAAATTAACATTACAACTTATATGTGGAAATCGAAGAACCAGGAGATTGAGTACATGGTTGTGACTAGACATTAAATTGATTCGGAGTGGAGACTTCAAAAAAGGGTTCTTAACTTTGTTCAAGTTCTACCACCTCATCGTGGAGTTAAGATAGCAACCGAGTTATTTAAGTGTGCGAATGAATGGGGCATTGAACAAAAAATTCATTCAATTTCTATTGATAACGCCTCATATAATGATGTGGCTGTGAGAATTTTACGAGATGATCTTACAAAAACAAGGAATCTTTTGGGTGGTGGAGATCTATTTCACGTCCACTGTTGTGCACATATCTTGAACCTTATGGTTCAAGATGGTTTAAGTGAGATTGGTGACATTTGTGAGAGCATAAGAGATAGTGTGGACTTTATAGCTTGCACAGATAAGAGAGCCTTAAACTTTGCTAATATTGCTTAAAGACTTCAACTCCCTGGGAAAAAGTTGATACATGATCGCAAAACAAGGTGCAATTCTACTTTTGAGATGCTAAGTTGTGCTTTAAAGTTTCTAGAGGTTTTTGAACGGTATGCAAATATGGAGTCTAATTATAGCTTTTGTCCATCACATGATGATTGGAGAAAAGTGGAAAAAGTATGTGTTATTTTGGTAAATTTTTATACAGTTACGCATGTCATTTCAAAGAGCGAATACCAACAAGTAATTTGTTCATTCCAGAGGTTTTTAAGGTGAGAATGACTTCGGAGACTCAAAGAAATGATGAGGATGAGTTCATTCAAAGAATGGTGGCCAAAATTATCATGAAATTTGATAAATATTAGAAGGAATGTAATTTGTTAATGGGTTTGCTACCATTTTGGATCTAAGACAGAAGATGAAAGGAGTGAAATTTTTATTTGTGAAGATATACTCTTCACTTTAGGTACAGGAGCACTTAATCAAAGTAAGAAAAGTCATTTTTGACTTATTTGAAGAATATGTGAAAATGAATCCTGCTTTTGAAAGAGCAAGCTCAGGTTCATCTTCTAGCCACAATGTTCTAATTAGGGAATCATCATTATATTGGGATTCACTTGATGAGCAAGAGCTTTCTGATGCCTCCAATCAACCCCAGAGATCTGAATTGACAGATTATCTTGATCAACCTCGACTTTAACCTACATATTATCTTGATCAACCTTGAGCAAGAGCTTTCTGATGCCTTCAATCAACCCCAGAGATCTAAATTGATAGATTATCTTGATTAATCTTGACTTTAACCTACATCTGATCCAAAAAATTTTGATTGCTTAGAGTGGTGCAAGATAAATGAGGCCTCTTTCCCCGTGTTGTCTCAAATGATTGCTAATATATTAGTCATTCCTATTACTATAGTAGCATTTGAGGAACCTTTAGTGCTTGAACTAGGGTGATTGATTCTTTCTGGGCTTCATTAGCTCCTGAAACTGTTCAAATGCTATTGTGTACGGGTGATTGGTGCAGGCATTTTCGTGAAGTGAAAAAGAAAATGAAAGTAAATTTTAAATTTCTTACATCTCAGTATAAGAATTATTTAGAAAGTGGTACTATATTTACTACTTTAATTTAATTATTATTTATAAAGTTGTTTGTTTATTTATGTAGATTAAGAAAACTCCTATAGAGTTCGAGCTTCCAACACCAAAACTTAACGTCATGAAGAACTAAATATGTGAGTATTTCAATGGATAACCTATTTTTTCATTTTTGTTTTATTGTTTTATTTAATTAATAACATAAACATTTGCATTTTTTCTAAGTGTTGGGGTTGCTACATGTGTTAGATGACAAGGTTGGTCATTTAGTTTAGTTTGGTTAGACAAATGGACTATGTTTTTATTGAAATGAGCTTATTAAATTAAGATGACATTTTGAGTTGATGAAAATGAGCACTTATTTTTTCTTCCAATATTTTGTTATGGTGTAATCTTGGTTGTTGAAAATGAGCTCCTATTGCCCATATCGTAGTGTTGCTTTAGTTAATTATTATAGTGTTGTTTTGCTTAATTTTTGCAGTAATTCAAGTAGAGGATTGTGATGGAAATGGTTTGTTGCAAACTTGCAACTACAATACAGTGTTGCTTTGGTTAATTGTTGTAGTGTTGTCTTGTTTAATTGTTGCAGTAATTTAAGTGGAAGATTGTGATGGTGATGGATTGTTGCAGGATTACAACTACAATACAGTGGAGTTTTGCTATCTATTGGAATTTATTTCATGGATGTTGTTGGCTGGTTATAATTGTAGAGAGTGTTAGGTCTTTAGGCTTGGTTTCAGAAGAATTTTGTTGAAACCTTTTCATAATTGTGATATTACTATCAAGTTTGATATAGTTTGTTCTTTGGTTAACAATGTGGAATCTGAATTTAGGATGTTTGTGATAGGGAAGTGGCCTTTCCAATTAAACATGCATTTGTCAAACCATGAGCAGAAAATTATATTCTAAATATATTAATTCTAAACTAATTTGAATTGGATGGTTTGGCTTCATATATCAATTAAAGTTAGTAGTTTGTTCTAATTTATTCCATTTGATTGTATTTTTCTGATTTGCAGGCAATCTTCCACTATGCAATACTACTAAACCAACAATGCAGATAAATTGCCAACATTAGATTTTAACACAAGTGCAAGGAGTGACTAACAATAATTTATGCTAATTCAATTATTTTCATTTCAAAAGATTCTATTTCTAAAAAGGAAAACTATATGGATAAATATAATAGAATTATAAATTACCCAATTAGAAAGTTCAGAGGAAATAATCAGACCTGAATAGTGCTAAATTCATCAACACATCATCATCAACAAGTCCATTTAAAATATTCATAAGTTCACAATGCCAATAGATGTTTAAGTCCACAATATCTGATTCCAGAAGTATGTCCTTTGAGCATGGAAATATACAGTTTTTGAAGTATAAGCTACTCACTGCAAGCTGCATCAATTATTCATCGTATTCACCTTGAGAGAACTTGTTTTCTAGATAAAAAATTGCCACAACTTGATTTCTTCCAAATTTCCTCTTTTTCAATCCTTGACGAGCTTTTGTAGCACCTGATCCTGATACAATGTCACCAATAGGAAGTGACTAAGGAACGATCACATTCACCAAAGTACCTGCAAAAATAATGTCACATGCTGAGATCGATTTTTTACCAAAAAAAAGGGAAGTATGGGTTGTAATATAAAATAAGTGATTACTAGTGATTATCTTAATTCAAATAAAATGAATTTAAAAATTTTATTGTAAAATTGATGTTGATTGCCCCATCAACTAATATGACATTCAAATACCCACCCCTAAATTAAAAGAAATTTACACACACACACACGCACAGAGTTTAGTAGGCTCGAGCTCGAGATCAAACTTGATAGACTCGGGCTTGAACTCGGGCTCGAGCTCGAACTCCGTACTCCTCCATTGAGCTTAGCGAGTTTGAGCTCAAGTTTGAGCTCAAGTTGAGCTGCACAATTTCGCTCGAGCTCAAGTTCAAGCTCAAGATCAACAACTCGACTCCAACTTAAGCTCGAGTCAAGCTCGTAAAAAATCAGCTCGAATAGATTACTACTCGAACTCAACTCAACTCGATTCTAGCTCTAGTAAGGGAGTCCTCCATCATCTACTATATTCTCCTAATTTGGGAATTAAATTCTTTTGTGATTCCCTTCAATTTCTCATCAATTTGTGCCTTGAGTTCTTGCATATGTTTGTTAATGTCTTTTCTTGTCATACTCTGCAAGTGGATTTAGCCAAATTTGCCGTGAGTGCCTACAACGTGACTTAGGTGCCAAGTGTAAGGCTCTTTCTAAACTAGAGAATAAATTTAGGCTATGATTAAATGGCATAGAATTTTCTAGTTCGGTGAAAGTGTTTTGAGGCCCAAATTATTAAGCCTAACAAGGATGGATAGCTATAGCAGTAATTTTTATACATTAAATATGAGTACATATATAATTAAAATTACAAATTATTAGAACATTTAAATTTTATTTTTATTATATAAATATTTTTAAAGTGCATTTTGTTTTTAAAATTTATAATCTAACCAAAATTCGGCACTTACATATGCATAATCATTAAAAATTGTATAAATTTGTGTATTGAAGTATAAAATTTTGTTAGAAAAGAAATAAAAGGTATGGAATTAAAAGAAAATAAATAAAAGCACCATAATAAAGTGTAAGTCTGTCATTTATTTGATAATAATAAGAATCAATTTATTTAAAATTTCAAATTATATTAAATTTTTTACAATTGATGCAAAAATTCAATGAGGAATGATTAGTTAAAAACAATAAAAAAATGTTATTTATCATTCACGGTTTTTTTAATATGAGTTGAAAGCAATGTTCACAAAATGTATATGATATAATAAAGAAATTTATATAATGAAGGAATTAATATGAACAAGCAATATATAATATTTTTACCTAAAATATTTTTAGGCACAACATCTTGATTATGGAATACTTTTTTAAAAACTTTAATTCACATGAACTAGGAGTAAGGTACCAATATATGATTAGCCAATTAAATTATTTTCAAATGAATTAAAATTTTCAAATATTTAAAAATGCACACTATTCATAATCAACAATCAGAGTTAATGCACTTCGATCTTATAATTTATCATAAAAATACAATGAAATATATACAGACATAAGTAAGTATATATAAAATTCATCCGAATCTTAATATGCATAACGCAACTCAAGAACATTTTAATATCAAGTAAGATTATGCTAATGGCCTAGACATTTTGTATGTGGATTAGCAATACTAACAAAATTATTTGTAAATAGTAAGTTTAAAGTCAATCAATTTAAAAACAAAGATATTGATAAATGAAACTGAAGTGTAGAAGTAAGATGCTAGAAGGAAATTTTTAAACTGCATATCAAATTAAGACGAATAAATTCCTAAATAATTGATTTTAATTTAATATCAAAATTTTCTTGGTACAATTTTAACTTTTAGTGTTATATAAATTATTTTTTGTTAGTATAGATGAAATAGATAAAGTATACAATGTAAAAATTTGGATTCAAGGGTAAACAATTAAGTAGAATTTTAATTCAATTTATGTGATTAAAATGAAATATAAGATTATTTAATGAAGTTAATTACAAATTCGAAAATCAAAGGTTATAAAAGTAATTTTTATAAAATATCGAACAAAATTTGTTTGCAAGAGAGTAAAGTAAAAATTTAAAAATAAAAAATAATTAGACATATAAATGTAGGCAATTAAAATATTTGTCCAATTAGATGTCGTCACATGATATTTTATTGTAATAAAATGTCAATAATCAATCATTTATATTTTAAGGTTTAAAATAAATAGAATTTTTAAAATTAAATAATAAATAAATTAACATTTTTATTACAAATGGCCCTGTCCAATAAAATCGCGACAAGTGTCGAGACGAGCCAGTAATATCATGCCACGTGTCAAGTCCTGTAAGTTTGGAAAGAGAATATTGTTGATTCGGCAATTAATTTGTAATCATTCAATTAAAAAGAAGTAATACCAAATCAAATATTTTCGGCCAATCAAGTGATGCCATGTCATCAAGCATATACAGTAGTAGAGCCTTCTTCTCCCCTATAAATAGGGGTGGCCTCTACAAATCATGGACACAACAAGCAATCATGGACACAACAAGCAACTAAAGGACACAACATCAGCAAGAGAATACAAGAAGGAAAAGAAGTAGCTGAAGACTCAAGTTACCCTCAAATTCTCTGGAATCCTCAAGAACATTCAAGCCATTCTTCACCAAATTCCAGAAGTTCTTCATCAAATTTTAGAAGTTCTTCACCAAATTCCAAAATCTCTTCGCCAAATTAAAGGAGTTAGTCCCTAAATCCAAGGCATTCTTCAAAACCCAACGTTTGATCCCAAATTAAGGTGCTAAGCCTGAGGATTAATATTAATTAGAACCCAAGCAACATTCAAGGAAGATCAAGCACAAGCTCTTCCCCTAAACATTGCTCAACTTTCAAACAGACATTCTTGGAGGAAGAATCAGAGAACCAAATTAGATAATAGAACCCACAAAATTTCATTTGATTCAAATTGCAATCGCACTTGTACAAATTTCTTATTAATAAAAATTCAATTACCAAATTTTCGTCCTATAGTTTCTAGTACGCCTAGTAGGACCTCTCTACCTCTCATCTCTTCTCTCAACAAAAAGTAAATTCAGGGATCTCAAATGACTAGAGAAAAAGTGAAGTTATCTAAAGCTACCGCCTCAAATGCCTCAGGAGCTACTCTTAAAAGAGGCGTTGTCACTAGAGGCTGAGGAAGGCAGTTGACTTACTCTAAGCCAATTGCTGTCCCTGAGGCCACTGATGAACCATACTACCTAAGCCAAGGGATTGAGGACAATAAGAATGGTTCATCGCCCTCCAACCCTCGCTCAATTGCCTCACCCAACTTCAACACCGCTCCAGCAATGATGAGTGGTGTCTTAAGTTTAGAGGATCGAGTCGCTCCATTGACCAGGTTAATTAAGGGTCTTGCCAAGCATGTACAAAAACAAGACTCCAAAGTCTCTAAGTTAATAGATAGCAGGTTATCAACCCCCCAAGTTCCAAAAATTCGATGGAATGGGAAATCTAAAGCAACACATAGCCTATTTTATCAAGACTTACAATGGCGTTGGAATCTACGACAACCTCTTTGTCAAGCAATTTGTTCGATTTCTAAAAGGAAATGCCTTTGATTGGTACACTGACTTCAAGCCAAATCCATTGATAATTGGGAACAATTGAAGCAAGAATTTCTCAACCGCTTCTACAGCATCGAGCAAATAGTTAGTATGATCGAATTTACTAACACTCGTCAGCGGAAGGATGAGCTGGTTATTGGATACATCAATCGCTGGAAGAATAAGATCCTGAATTGCAAGGACAGGCTTTCAGAGGTCTCAAGCATTGAAATGTGCATTCAAGGAATGCACTGGGGGTTGAAATACATCATGCAAGGGATCCAACCAAAAACCTTCGAAGAGTTGGCCACTCGTGCTCACGATATGGAGTTGAGCATGGCGGCTAACAAAGTCTATAGTCCACCCACATAAGATTCCCAAAAGTCTAAGGAGAAACAAAAAGGGGGCAAGCCCTTCTCCAGCAAACCCACCGCTAAGGCACCAGCCAAGGAGTCAATGGCGATCAAGGTGAAGCCTATTAAACCATCGGCAAAAGAAAAACCTGCTGAAAAGAAAGAGGTTTCGCCAAATAGGCCAACCTTGAAGGAGATGCAGGCCATGTCGTACCCCTTCCTAGACACAGACGTCCCGAGGATTTTCAACAACTAGCTAAAGGCCAAACTCATCGATCTACTGGAGATGAAGCGGCTTGCAGAAGCCGAGAAGACTGATGATCCCAAGTACTGCAAGTACCACCGCTTGGTCGGGCACCCCATTCACGACTGTATTGTATTCAAGGACAAAGTCATGGAATTATCCCACCAAGGAAAAATCACGTTAGAGGACGATAGTGCCAATGTTAACACTATCACCCTCAACGACCAAACAAATGGAGTTGATGAAACGAGCAACTCCCCTAATGAAGTTAGCTACTTCCAAAAGAAAAGTCAAGAGCCCATCGAAGACCTTACAACTGTAGTAGTCTTTACGGATGAAGATTTGATGCTGGGGTCCCAACCTCAGAATAGGCCATTGTTTGTGACGAGCTATGTCCACGAACAAAGGCTCAATAGAATCCTGATTGACAGCAGCTCTACAGTCAATATTTTGCCCCTAAAGACACTAAAAGAGCTAGGAATCCCAACCGTTAAGCTCTCGAATAGTCGCCTGATGATTCAAGGATTCAACCAAGAGGGGCAAAAAGCTTTGGGCACCATGAGGATGAAGCTGCTCATAGACGATATGGAGTCAACTATCTTGTTCCATGTTATTGATACTAAGACGTCATACAACTTACTTCTCGAACGGTCATGCCTTCATGAGAATGGGATAGTCCCCTCTACCTGGCATCAATGTTTCAAGTATTGTCGCAACAGTGCCATGAAGAAAGTGTTGGGCAATTGTAAGCCCTTCACTGAAGTTGAATCCCACTTCGCCGATACCAAGGTTTACTTGAATAAGGTCAGGAACTCCTAAAACTGGCAGCTCCCAAAGCTAAGAAAAGTGAGAAGATGATCAGGTAAACAAAGACAAGGCCAGTAAGGTGCATCCCAAAAGCCTTCAAGGCAAAAGCCCGGTAATTGATGATGCTTTTAAAGGTCTGACCCTACTACTGAACTAAATTAACAGCAAAGCACCTACCCCACAACTTAAAGAAGCTGTAGGGGAATACCAAAAGGCTCGGGAGTTGAGGACTGCAAAAGGCTTCAATCCCAAGGTGTACAAACTCCTCAACAAGGTTGGATATAACCCGCAGGAGCAATCGCCATTGGGGAAGCTTCCCCAAAATCCTCAAGTCAAACTTCACGAGTAGGGCTTGAGTATGAACAGCCCAAAGGCCCTGTCCGCATTGCTATAAAAAGGGCTACCAACAACAATGTCACTGAGGCTGACCGCTCTTCAAAAGTTAAAGGCAAGCTAGCATGGGTGTCAATCTTTGCAAAACTTGGTCTACCCAAAAAACAAAAATGTTGGGAGGCAAAAGGGGGCATCAGAAAGACACCAGAGTAGGATGAAAAGCTTCAAAGCTTGATCCCTTCACACATGCGGTGACAAACGGATTTGGTTGTATCATGCGATAGAGTCCTTAAACCCAAATTTCAAACAGTCATCTTCGTTAAAACTCAAGTGGCAGAGGATGATGATAAGGAGAGTGTGGGCTCATCCAACCACATTACACTATGCGAAGAAAGATAAGTCATCGAAGAAGATGCTGAGGCTGTGCCACTCTAAATAGAAACAGGAACCAAGTCCACTGTAGATGAATTAAAAGAAGTGGACCTAGATGATAGCAATGACCTTCGACCCATTTACCTTAGTGCTTTGCTGACAAATGAAGAGGCTGACATGTATATAGAGCTTCTCAAAGAGTTCAAAGATGTCTTTACTTGATCATACAGGGAAATGTTTGACCTAGACTCTAAGTTTGTTGTACATCACCTGTCCATAGAGAAAGGAATTCGGCTTGTTAAACAAGCGCAACGCCAGTTCCAACCAAAATTACTTCCCCAAATCTAAGTAGAGGTTAATAAACTGATTGAGGCTGGATTCATCTAGTAAGTTAAACACCCCACGTTGATCTCCAGCATTGTCCTGGTTAGAAAAAAGAATGGACAAATCCGGGTGTGTGTTGACTTCAGAAATCTCAACGAGGCATGCCCAAAAGATGATTTCCCCCTACCAATCACTGAGCTCATGATCGATGTTACTATGGGGCATGAGGTTCTCTTATTTATGGACAGATTGTCCGGGTACAACCAAATTCGCATGGCACCGGAGGATAAGGGATTAATGGCCTTTCGTACACCCAAGGGCATACACTGCAATGAGATGATGCCTTTTGGACTAAAAAATGCAGGAACCACGTACCAAAGAGCTATACAAAAGATTTTCCATGATATGCTCCATAAGAACGTCAAATGCTACGTCGACGATCTTGAGGTCAAGTCAAAGAAGAAGTTGGACCACCTGGACGATATCAAGAAAGTCGTCAAACGCCTCAGAAGGTACCAGCTGAAGATGAATGCGTTGAAATGCGCCTTCAGGGTTACTTCTGGCAAGTTCTTAAGCTTCATCGTCTGCCATCGGGGTATCGAGATTGAGCAGGTAAAAATTGATGCCATCTTGAAGATGCCAAAACTTCGAAATATCAATGAGCTCAAAAACTTGCAAGGAAAACTGCCATATATTCGGAGGTTCATCTCAAATCTCACAAGTCACTGTCAACCATTCAGCAGACTTATGAAGAAAGGAGTTCCATTCGAATGAGATGAACACTGCAGGAAAGCCTTCTAAAATATCAAGTCCTACATGACAAAATCCCCAGTGTTGGTAGCCCCAGTACCCGACCGTCCTTTGATCCTACATATCGCTACGTAAGAATGCTCGGTAGGAGCCCTATTAGCCCAAGAAAATGATGAAAGGAAGGAGAGCGCCCTCTACTACATAAGTAGGATGATGACAGTAAACGAGCTTAAGTATTTGTTGATTAAGAAGATCTGTTTGTCGCTTATCTTCGCCATCCAAAAATTAAGACACTACTTCTAAGCTCATACAATTCGCCCGTTCTCTCTGACAGGCTCACAAGATGGTACCTGCAATTCCAACAATTTGAAATTGTGTACGTACCAGAAAAGGCAGTAAAGAGACAAGCGTTGGTTGACTTTCTCGCAAACCATCCTATTCCAGCTAAATTGGATTTGTCTGACGACCTGTCTAATGAAGATGATCTGATAGTCGAAATCACTCATCCATGGAAGATATACTTTGATTGAGCCTCCCATAGGGGCAGAGCCGGTGTAGGGGTAGTGTTTATAACATCAGAAGGTGAAGTCTTGCCTCACTCGTTCACCCTCACAGAAAATTGCTCCAACAATGTGGTTGAGTACCAAGCCCTGATCATCGGACTCGAAATAGCTGTAGATATCAAACAACTCCACCTTAAGGTCTATGGTGATTCCAAATTGGTGATCAACCAACTGCAAAGAGAGTATGAAGTCAAGAAGTCTGAATTGCTTCCGTACTATAGCTAGGCTAACACATTTATGGGATGGCTTGGATGTGTCACGATTGAGCATGTGCCGAGAAGCGAAAACAAGCGGGCATATGCATTGGCTAAGCTTGCCTCCGCTTTGTCCTTGCACGATACTGAATGTCACGTCTCAATTTACAAGAAATGGGTAGTGGCACCAACACTTGAGGATGAGGAAAAGGGAGAAAATTGCTCCGTAGAAGTCCTCGACATAGAAAAAGAAAACTAGCACCAACCATTCATAGACTACCTGAAATAAAAGAAATTACCAGACGATCCATGTTAAAAAGTCAACATTCAACACTGAGTTGCCCGCTTTATCTACTTCAAGGGTGTCCTGTACAGGTGCTCATTTGATAGAATATTCCTACACTACCTAAGCAATGATGAAACCATTCAAGCCATGGAGGAAGTACACTCTAGAATTTGTGATGCCCATCAATTAGGACCAAAACTTCACTTTTGGATCAAAAGAATGGGATACTACTGGCCAACAATGGAGAAAGATTGCATTGAGTTCGCCCAAAGGTGCCAAGTATGTCAGTACCATGCTAACTTCATTCATCAATCGCCTGAGCCATTACATCCAACAGTAGCTTCATGGTTGTTCGATGCCTAGGGATTGGACGTCGTTGGACCTATAACAAAGTCATCTTCTAGTCATCTTTACATCCTGACTGCTATTGACTACTTCTCTAAATGAACAGAGGTAATCCCCTCAGGAAAGTAAAAAAAGGAAAATGTTGCTAATTTCATCAAATATGGAGTTCCTTGATACATCATCATTGACAATGGGAAGCCATTCGTCAACAACACCATTAACAAATTATGTCAAAGGTTTGGATTCAAGTAAAGGAAATCCTCGATGTACCATACTCCAACCAACAGTCTCGCAGAAGCCTTCAACAAGACTTTATGCAACCTATTGAAAAAGGGGGTGTCAAAGTCCAAAAAGGACTGGCATGAAAGAATTGGGGAAGCTTTGTAGGCCTACCAAACTACTTTCAGGACACCTACGCAAGTAACTCCTTATGCACCAGTGTACGGGATTGAAGCTGTTGGCCCCCTTAAGTAGCAAATTCCATCGCCACGGGTTGCCATGCAAGAGGGATTAACTAAGGAAGACAACACCCATTTACATCTTGAAGAATTGGAGGTGCCTGACAAAAAGAGGCTCAACGTACAACAAATGCTCAAATGCTATCAAGCCTGCCTATTTAAAACCTTCAACAAAAGGGTGCGTGCCTGGTCTTTCCAAATTGGGGAATTAGTGCTTGCTATAGAGGCCCATCGTCATCACTCACCGCACTGGAAACAAGTTCATCTCTAAGTAGGATGGACCATATGTCGTCCGAGAGGTTTATACAAATGGTGCCTATAGACACGTCGATCAAGACGGTGTAAAAGTTGGCCTGAACAATGAGAAATTCCTAAAAAAATATTGCCTTTAAAAAAAACCTCATTGATATGAGTATAAGCTGTCTGACCAAATTTCAAGTCATTACACTCATTGATATGAGTTTAAACTGTCAAAATCGTTAAATGAAACCCTCCTTGATACATGAGTCTAAATTGTAAGTTACTTTTGACCCACCAGAGTATAAACTGTGAACGGCTAAATCTTTTGACATATTCAGTTGTTGAACTACGTTATGACTTGATCCCTTTGTAGGGTACGTAAGCAGCTTGAAAAAAAAATGATAAATTTCAAGTTCAGTCATAAAATGGCAAACGTATTTAAAAAAAAAGCAATCCATTAACAATAGGTAAAAGAAACATTTTATTCATAGGTCAATGATTACAACACTTTGAATACAGATGATGAAAGCAAACAAGTCTAGTCAAAAGGCTTCAAATCATCCAACCCCCTCTTAGCAGCCTCAACAGAAGCCCTCAAAGACTGCAAGGTCTTGGCCATCTCGCTATCTAATGAAGGGGTCTTGGTTATGATCGTGATCTCTTCCTCCATTTCTTTGACTTCAGCCGAAGCACCTTCATGAGCTTCGAGCTGCAACTTTAAAGACTTGGAAAGCTCCTCTTGCTTCTCTTTCAAAGCTGGAAGCCAGGTTTCTACATTCTTCAACTCTGACTTGGTCCAGTCAATTCACCCGACCACTTTGCTCTCATCAACTTGAGCTTTATGTAAGCGATCTCAGGCTTCACTAAGTTACTGGGCAAGGACCTCCTTGGTTGGCTTCTCAAATGCCTGAGACCCCGCATCGTCATAAGCTATAGCCTTAGCAAACAATGCACCCAGTGAAGCCTCCAAGTGAAAATATCAAATTGGCCTAAGCTTTTCATTGACTGAATGACCAATGAAACGCTGTCACTAAGGGAGGAGATTGACTCGGTTGGGGTCTTCTTTATCCACTCTAAAGGCCGGCCCACAATTTCTTTAGATTTTCCTTCTGATAATTGCGAAAGAATTTGTTGGTCTCAAAGACAGAAATCCCCATGGAAGGAGTAGCCCTGACAACTACCCTCGAAGTCGAGTCACTCGAGGCGCCAACGGGAGTCGGACGTGGATCACATTCGCGAGTAGATTCCTATAAACCTTCACTAGCATCGCTCCCAAAAACATGCTCCACCAGCTGAAAAAAACAATAATGATGAATAACAATCAGGTTATCAATATTAACAAAAATGTTATTGCATAAAAAATGCGAGCTGGAAAATACCTCTCTGGCATATTCCTCTGTGGACTGCCCGCAGTCTGGATCCCCGTCTTTTGAAGCCGAGGGACCTGAATCCCTTTTGGTTCTCTTCCAATAGCGATCTACAGTGCTACTACCGCTATCCTCCAAGATCTCAATGGTCTTTTTCCTCTTCGGTGTGCCCTGCAGATAAGCCATGGTGGTAAGAGTGAGACGTGTGTCTTGGGCATCGCCGGCAGATATACCAGCACTATTATCCCTTGGGGAAGCGTCACTGTGTGAAGGATCAACCAGGCGACCAGCATGTTCCTCCAAAAAATTGCTATGGACAAGGGCTTACCATTTCTTATAAGCGGTCAAGAAGTATCGTTGTGCATAGGGTTGTAAGGGAAACGCGCCTTAGCCATAGATCAAAGTAAAAGGCATAGGCGCCAATAGCGAAGGCCATCCTCCAAAAAGCATTGCCTTGCATCATGGACAAGTGACCCAGGCATCTCTTGAAAATAACCGAACTGGCGACAGAATCGATAAAGACTATAAGGTTCAACATCAAAATGATCACCTCACCTCAAGGTTAGATAGCTTGAACGAATGGGCATAAAATGATATTGCTCAAGCTCTCGAGCATCATCATTATCTATGTAAATGATGTCATTGCCTTTGGTGACCATTTAACAAGTCCAGCGAGCCTGCTCACCTTTATGAATTCGCTTTCGAGCCTTGCTTGGGTCATAAAACTCGGTACATCCCGCTCTAGAATACACCACCGTCTTAGGGCCTAGCATGCCCTTGAAGACTTGAAAGTGGATCCTAAAGTAATGTGAGATCCACCATAAATATAATGCACTGGGAATACTGCAGGTTAGCGAGATGGGTGGTAAGAGTTAGCAATTATATTCAAACCACTGTAAATGGAGGTAAGACCTAGGACTGCAAGGCTCATATATTACCCCATAACCATAATTCTAGCCATTTTAAATGTCCTGACCATATGAACCTAACATCCTCGTTAAGGAGAACGAAGGCACAACGCCAACATAAAAAAAAAAAAAAGGTTGTCATATACGTCTCCACCCTGGCTCCCTCACTGATGTTAAGGCTCCCAAACAGGGACTCTTCTGATACTGACTAAAGTGCATGGGGATCAATATCCCTAGATGAATTATACTTGGATTGGGGGCGTACTATCCTCTTTTCCTTACGGGCAGGAGGCGCAAAGTATTTTGTAGCTCTCTTGCATTAGAACTTCACCCACTCAACAACCATCACTTTTCAAGGTGGCCCCCGAGGACCTTGTCGCAAAGTCTATGGAAAGCATGGAATAAATATTTACACGAGTGGAGAACAAACTTTGCACCTGTTCCATCAACACCAATCAGTTCCTTAGTACTTGGGATGATCTCATCATAAAGCTTTCTCCTAATAGAAAGCCCAGCCATCGAACTAGGTCATAAAGGGATATCGACATTTCCTTGAGTGAGGTTAGTAAGGTATTGGTAAGAGGGCACCAGGCCTTGAGAAATGCCTTCATGATCTCCATACTTTGGTCAATGAGAACAGTGAAGTATACACCGCGTCAAAGATTCTGGCAGCATCCATCTTGGGTTAAACGCACCTACTTAAAACATCCTCGGTCCATTCCCAGTATTCAAGGATGTATTGAAACTCGCCAGTTAAGTCAAGCTAGTTAGCCCACTTAGCCTCCCCATTGACGATACGATGGCCGATTGTGGGCAAAGGAACAACCTCGTTAGAGGGTTGATGGTGGCCAAACTACAAGGTTTATGCCTTGCTGGACCGCCCCAGAGAAGCAGGCTATGACCATTTATCAATACGCCTAGAAAGAGTCAACCTAAGCCAAAAAACCACAAAGCAACCAATCAAGGGGGCATTCACAACCAAAGAAGTGCCTCACTCCACCCGCTAGTTTCTATCGTCAAGCATGATCAAACATTCTTCCCCAAATTGTGCAATATTACTCTTGAAATGGGCCATCGTTTAAACTGTCATATAGGAAAGAAGAGGGTGTTAGACTCAATTGTATTGAAACAGGGGCTAAAACCATATATAGCAATTAAAACGAGTCAAGCCCAAGTCTATGAATCAAGCCAAGTCCAAGAGATCTGTCCAAGTCTATAGATCAAATCCAAGTCCAAGAGACTAGTCCAAGTTCTAGGGTCCAACCTAAGTCCATAGATCAAATCCAAGTCCAAGGGTCCACCCCAAGTCCATAGATCAAACCCAAGTCCAAGGGACCAGCCTAAGTCCATGGATCAAATCCAAATCCAAGGGATCAACTTAAGTCCATGGATTAAGCCTAAGTCCAAGGGACCAATCCAAGTCCAATGGACCAATCCAAGTCCATGGAACAAATCCAAGTCTAAGGGACTAGCCCAAGTCTATAGGTCAAGTCCAAGTCTAAAGTCCAGCCCAAGTCCATAGATTAAATCCAAGTTTAAGGGACAAACCCAAGTCTATAGGTTAAGTCCAAGTCCAAAGGTTCCAGCCCAAGCCAATGGATTCAAACACAAGTTTATGAGTCCAAAGCCCAATAGGTCCAAACCCAAGTCTAAGAGTCTAAATCTCAATGGGTCTAAATCTAAGTCCAAGAGTCCAAAGTCTAATAGGTCCAAACCCAAGACTATGAGTTCAAATCTCAATGAGTCCAAACCTAAATTCGAATCTAAATTCAAGAGTTCAAAGCCCCAAATTCAAAGTTTCCCAAGTCTCGAGGTCCAAGTTATAAGAGAACATACAAATATTTTATTCTTAAGAAAAAAAAGGAAATGGTGGCTAGGTCGAATTTGGCTCAGGCCTAAACACTTAACCCAAAGCGCCTAGGCTATCCTTTTATTCCTGCCCAACCAAACATGGCCTTATCAAAAAACAAAAAAATAATAAAAAAATCTACAGGCAACAAAGTCCTAAAACCAAAGATAGCCTTCTCTTTCTCCTTCCCTCCCAACGCTTGGCCGACACCCCGCTATGCCTTGTCCCCGACACCCTGCTGCGCCCAATGCCTGACGCTTGCCCGACAACCAATGCCCAATGTCCGACAACCGACGCCCAGCGCCTGACGCTCGACTGGCACCTAACGACTTGGCGCCTATGATCTGCGACTAATGCCCGGCGTCGCTAGAATTCCAAAAAGAAGAAAAAGAGGAAAAGAGAGGGTAGCGAGATGAAAATCACCAAAAATTGGTTCGCCAAATTGTTGCAACCGTGCGAGAGGGGGAAGTAGTTAGAAGCAACAACGACTAGCTGAAATCTCTTCTTGCTTGTGCTCGTTTTATAGCAGTGAATCAAAAAACCATGAAAAGGAAATTTCCTAGTCCAACACTGTGGGAATGGAATAGGCTGATTCAACGTTGGGTAATTAATTCTGGGCGGAAGTTTATACTAGAATGATTTTTGTTGCCTTATCAGTGATTGTTTAGCGATTGATCGAATGGGAATGACCAAGAAAGAAGGTCCAACTCCTTGAACGAATCCAAGATTTCCTCGAGGGTGACTGTCTTCTCTATTGAAGAAAGCATGCAATTGGGCTTATATTTTGGGCTAAACTCAAATGGCTTAGCCTTAAACTTTAGGCTAAACTCAAGTGGCTAGTTGGGCTCTCCTTACAACACAAAAAAAAAAAAGAAAAAAATTCAAGCGAGAGAGAGAGAGAGAAACAGAAAAAGTTTTTTATAAAATAATAATAATAATAATAATAAGTAAAATAAAATAAGAAAATTGAGAGGAATTTCAAGACTTATTTACACCGAAACAAAATTATCTCTGAACAAGTCTCGATGAGGCATTTGTAGGTAGTTAAAATATTTGCCCAATTAGAAGTCGCCAAGTGGCATTTTACTATAATGAAATGTCAATAATCAATTATTTAATTTTAGGGATTAAAAATAAACAAAATTTCTAAAATTAAATAATAAATAAATTAACATTTTTATTACAAATAGCCCTGCCCAATCAAATCACGACAAGTGTCGAGACGGGCTAGTCATATCATGCCATGTGTCAAGTCCTATCAGTTTGAAAGGAGAATATTGTTGATTCGACAGTTAATTTGTAATCATGCAATTAAAGGAAGTAATGCCAAATCAAATATTCTCGACCAATCAGGTGATGCCACGTCATCAAGCATATACGGTAGTAGAGCCTTCTTCACCTCTATAAATAGGGGTGGCATCTATAAATCACAGACACAACAAGCAACAAGAGGACACAACATCAGCAAGAGAAAATAAGAAGGAAAAGAAGCAGCTAAAGGCTCAAGTTACCCTCAAATTCTCTGGAATCCTTAAGAACATTCAGGTCGTTCTTTACCAAATGCCAAAAGTTCTTTGCTAAATTCTAGAAATTCTTCGCTAAATTCTAGAATCTCTTCGCCAAATTGAAGAAGTTAGTCCTCAAATCCAAGGCGTTCTTCAAAACCCAACGTTTGATCCCTAATCAATGTGCTAAGCCTGAGGATTAACGTTAATTGGAACCCAAGCAACCTTAAAGGAAGATCAAGCACAAGCTCTTCCCTTGAACGTTGCTCAAGTATTAAACAGACATTTTTTGAGGAAGAATTTGAGGACCAAATTAGATAATAGAACCCACAAAATTCTATTTGATTCAAATTGCAATTATACTTGTACAAATTTCTTGTTAATAAAAATTCAATTGCCGGAGTTTTGTCCTAAAATAAAATTGATCTTAAATAAGTATAATTGATATGTTCATTATTTTTAAAAAATTGAAGTTTGAAAACACCAACATAATTTATACAGCAATTAAACGATTGCTCACTTATAAATTTATACAAGCCCACTTCCTAATTCATTTCGTCACAAGTTTACGAAGTGAAAATCCAATAAAAAGTGTTTTAGGTTTGATTTTGTTTCTAACGTGGGATGAAAACTTTTGAAATGCCCACATTATACAACATCCCACAATATCAAAAGTGGCATTGTCTCCTTCGATTACATATATTACCGCATCTTATGAATGAAGTAGTCATTTGGTCATTCGTAACATTATTGGCTATGTTGGAATAAGGGTTTTGGTAGATAATGATATTTGGTGGGATGTGTGCTAAGATATATAATATATTTGAAAGAAAGATTTTAATAGAATGAATAATATAATGATTTTAATAGAATGAATAATATAATTTATTTAAATATGTATAAAATATATCGAAATTATTGAATGATGTAATAATATATAGATAATTATTAATATTTAGAGTATAAAAATATATAAATTTGAGTATATATACATATTGATTTGATTTTTAGTAGATGTAATAATTGAAAATAATTAGTTAGTTATACATATAGAAGAGGAAAATTTTAAATTTGAATTTGGATGAGAATTTTGTTGAGTAATATATTTCATTGTAAGAAGTTTTATAAGATGTTGGGTTCATTCGAGACTTTTCTTCGTGCTGCAGAACATGATTTTTCTCCGTTATTTTTTATTTTCTGTTTTTTCTTTTTTCTTAATAAATTGTTAATTATAATTAATCAAAGATTTTAATTTAAAAATATGCATTTATTTTATTTTCATTTTTGTTAATTTTACCTATTTTTTAATTTTAAAACATGTTTCAATTTTAATTTTGCGTAATTAGTGTAGTGTTCTTTACTAATTTTTTCTTAAATATAAAAACGCATTGTCTCAGTGAATATATTTATTAAATATATCTATTATTTTAAATTTTAAAATAAGTTTTAATTATGTTGTTGCTTAATTAGTGTATTATTTTCATTAAAGTGTATTGTCTAAATTAATATATAAAATCCTATAAGTTTTACTTCAATGGTAAGGTTAATGTATTAAACTATTTATTCAATAAGATCATATATTTGAATCACATTCATATGTGTGGGTATTAATTAACTAGAATTGTTAACAAATAAAACATAAAGTAAAATAAAATACAATTTTAATAAACTCTTGTAGTTGTTATATTTATTATAATTGGTTTTTATGTGTTTATACAGTTATTAGGTAATAAAAATAATTAAAGAAACCAGACTTATTATTAAATTTAAATAATAGATATAATTAATAAAAAAGTAATCAAATGAATTGTATTTTGTAATACATGTAATTAATAAAAACAGTAATTACATTAATTATATTTAACGAAACATTAAGAAAAAAAAAAGTAGAAATTAAAAAACCCAAAAGAATGACAAATGTCACCCTCTGCAGCACCCAGAACACCATTTTGGGTGCAAGGTGAATAGACCAGAGTTTGGACAAAGAAATAGAATCAACATCCTCAAGTTTGCATGGTATTAATTGCTTACAATCTACAATTTTCCAATTCCGTATTTTTTTGAAATATTTCAAAATTTTTGATTAATATTTGAATGAAAAGACAAATCAAAACGCACATTGGGTAATATATGCTTGGTTCTTGGTTCCATGGCAAGTTCGATGGCAGGTGTGTTCATTCATGCCCCAACTTTAAAGCGCACTAGAATAGAATATGACGCAGAATCTTACTTTCAGCGAGAATCAACTTTCAACATGACCAAATTACCCCTACACGGAAGCTCCGCTGTCACCAATTTACTGATTTGACCCACACCTAAACGACAACGTTTTACATCTCAACTGCGCCCATATTCTTTGATTTTTTTTCATTTATTCGCTGTACCTTTTTTTAATAATAATAATAATCATATTTTGTATTTCCAGCAAAAGACAGCTCCTTCCATTCAACTCGACGAATTTTCTTTCCTGGGCAACACCCTCCATTTCTTTCTGTTGGCTTCGCTTTTCCCTGCAACCCATTCTATTTCTCGTTTTCCATCGTCATCAGCCCGGTTTCTCTCTCTCTCTCTCAGATCTGGTATACTGTGGAGGAGGCTGTGGATTCCTCTGGTATGATCATCATCATCATCATCATCAACACATTCTTATTTTAATGATTTTTGATATTCAATTCGTTGTAACAATTGGCACCTTCAATTTTCTACAAGGAGTTCCACGTCTATTTTCTCCCAGCTGTATATATATAAATCAGCTGCCTCCCTATTCATTCTGGATTCGTCAGATCTGTATTTTTGATTGGCGTGGCTGGTTGCATAAAGATTCATTTGCTCGTTGGAAGTTGTGATCGTTTCTCGAACATTTAATGCTTTTGTGTACAATCTCTGCGTTTGTCTGGTTTGGCTTTAATGTTGATGGGCTATTCTTGGATGTGGTTAGGCTTTGCCGACTGATTGGCTACGTTTAATTAAATTAATGACGAAAATGGAAGACGCTTGTTTTAGAAATAGATGTTCTTGGAAGTCCTCGTTTTGATTCGATCAAGAGAAAATCTGTAGGTATATGAACAACTGTCGAGGCTATACGCGAGTGATATATATTGTTTGCCTTTTGGATGTGCAGGAACTTATTTGAAAAAGGTTTGCTAATTTGGCTTCTCCTGAGACAAGGGTGAAATGAAGAAGGCTTTTGATCAAACTGTCCGTGACCTGTGAGTCCCTTTTCACTGAATTGTATTGCAGGACCATGTTATCTTTTGCTATACGTCGAAGATGTTAGATGAAGATGTATTTGAAATTGTGAATTCTTGAGCTTATTAATTTTGATTGTTTAATTTAAGAACCTATATTAATTTTAATATCATGTATAGCTGTTTGAGTTGCAGTCTTAGTTTGATGCCAAACAATTCTTATGAGTTTTTGATATGTAATGTAGCAAGAGAGAGGTTAACAAGAAAGTTCTCAAAGTCCCTTCAATTGAACAGAAGGTGATTATCTTCTTTTCCCTTCATATTCACTTATTTCTTTTGAATTTCTAATGTTATTATCTATTGATGAATCCCTTTGAGGAATATTCTGTTCATTTTTGGGAAACAGTTGTGGAGAAGGAGTTTTTTTTCTCTCTCTGTTTTTTTTTACTTATGTTGGGAATGTGATGGATGCTTGCTTTTAAGTTTTTGAAGTAATTATAAATGACTAAAATTGAAGAAATTTGTGCATGGTTTTGCTTGTGGTGGGATATGTAACACTGGGTATGTCAGATCATGTATAATAGTAGGGTTTCTGTTTATGTGCAAATATTATATTTGGATGAGATAGAATTATCTGTACATGCAAACACGCATATAAATATTTGTGTACGTTTGTATAGTAAAGTGATTGCAAAGAGAGTTGAAAGGAGAAAAAAATGGGTTCAACATTGTTTTTTGCCCATTGAGAAAATTAATGTGGACCAATGTGAATATATTTTGGCCTATTTTCAAAGTGTCCAAGAAAATACTCAAACATGAGCATAGGGATCTCTTCTGTTTTGATGAGGAGGTGTTGTGGGGGTATTTAATTCCGTAAATCATTTTAGAGGGGTGGAATAAGCTGTTTGTTTTCTAGTTCCTGTGGGTCGTAATTGGTGCTTGCTTACTGTTTTCAGGTTCTTGATGCAACTAGCAATGAACCTTGGGGTCCTCATGGATCACTTCTTGCTGATATCGCTCAGGCAACAAGAAACTAGTAAGTTTGAATTGACTAAATTAAGGTATTTCATGTGGGATATGTTTCATTTAGACAGTACTAATTTTTGAGATTTGGCAGTCACGAGTATCAGATTATTATGTCCATAATTTGGAAGCGTACAAACGATACTGGAAAAAATTGGCGGCATGTCTACAAGGTTTTGCTTTCCTTAGTTCAAAGTTGTGCTTGTTTAACATTCATTGTTTTCCCCTGCTGTTTTATTCTATGCTTGATCAAGCTTCCCTCAGATAGAGATTCGTAGAGGTTCCACTGATTCCCTTTGCATATTGTAACCTAGCCTGGGAATTTGTTTCTAAAATCCAATTAATAAAATTTTCATGCTCAATGGCTGGGGCTGGACACTGATTCTGTTTTTGTGTATTCTGCATTTTCAGCCCATGTTGCTTTCCTAGCAGTTACATTTTCTAACAATCAAATAAGCCTTTTTTTGGTTACTTTCTATACAGGCTTTGACTGTTTTGGAGTATTTGGTAGCCCATGGGTCAGAGCGTGTCATAGATGACATCAGAGAGCATGCATATCAGATATCAGTTAGTTTTCCTATCGACCGAATTCTTTTATTCTACTCTTCTATTGGAAAGCAGGTTGACGAGTGGCATTATCATGTTTTCTCTTGTGATAGACATTGTCGGATTTTCAATATATTGATTCCAGTGGGAGAGATCAGGGAAACAATGTTAGAAAGAAATCTCAAAGTCTTGTAGTCCTTGTAAATGATAAAGAAAGAATACAAGAAGTTCGTGAGAAGGCTGCTGCTAATAGGGATAAGTAAGCAAGACATGTGAATTGTTTTATTGCTTGCATTATATGGCTAGCTCTTCAAGTCATAATTATCTTCTTATTGAGTTTCCTTGGTGATTTTTATATTTATTATTTGATGTTATACTAGTATCAAACTGCTGTTATCATATTGCTCTGTGAATGTTGCTTTTGCCATACTTTTGTTGGAAAACAATGATTCCATGTAAATAATTAGTGGATCTCATCTCTTGATTGGCTTTGACTTCATCTACTCAGCATTCAACGTGATTTTTATGCTTATGTTTAAAAACTCAAACTACGTTTTTTGGTCTGTTTTCTGTCTTGTCTAGCATTAATGCTTTGGGCCATTGTATATGTTTATTAACATAAAATCTGTTGTCTGGCTCCAAACTATGGTTGTTTGATTGGCCCATGGTTCAAAATTTCGTATTTTTGCTCGAACCAGGGATTGGGTGGAGCTGTGCCTAATCACATATATATGTCGAAGCTATAATTCCTTATAACTTTCAAATTTCTATCTTTTGAAGATGTTTTTACTTTTGGGTTGTTGATCTACTGTGAGAAAAATCCTGTGCATCTTTTTAGAAAAGTAATATAGCTGTGTAATGCTTGTTTTTTTGTGTTTGGTTGATATGCTTTCAAAGTTTGTTGCCTCGTTTAAGCACTAAATAAGCAAAATAGGAAATTGTAACAAGAGGAAAGTGAAAGCACAAAAAATGCATTGTAACTGGACTTGCTTTGAACCAATTTTTTATTTAACCGAACAATCAAACTTTCTTTTCCCTGCAAATGCAAAAATATTTAGTAGAAGAAGGTAGGTTAAGTTAAAAGGCAAAACAATTGTGTTGATGATTAGTTCTCTTCTTTCACTATTTGGCAGAAAGTTCTTCGAATTTCATGCTTTGTCAAGATTGAATATTGTTTGTGTTGGCCTATTATATCATCAGCATAAATTCAATTATTGAGGATTGCACCTTATAATCCAACTTGTATGTTTTGATCAAGATAAAATATATTGACTAGATCCCTACTCCTCTTTAAGAACTGTTCTTCCTCCTTGGAAGCAACTTGCTGCAAAGTCACTTGCCCAAATTTGTTATGTGGTAGGAAATTATAGTTTCACGATTAACTGTCTTCAGTTTGTAAGGATTAAGGAAGTTCAGCTCCTGATGTGCGTGTGGTTCTGCATAATAGAAATGTAATAAACTTAAATGTTTTGAGACATAAAAAACCTGACAATATGTAATTAGTCTGATGGAAGTCATGTTTCTTTTTCTTTCTTTTCTTCCTTTTTTTTCCTGTGTGATTTATGCAGTTTCTTATGTTGGGTGTCATTTGTTGTTTGGGAATCCTTCGTTGTTTTGTTTTCATTCTAAATTATGACTTATTTCATGCTTCCTTATTTATTTAAACTCTCTGCAAGGACAACATGAATGTGATTAGCAGTAAAAAGGTCTTCTGTTATTTATATATTATTTTGTTCAATAGGTATCGCAGCACTGCAATGGGTAATATGTATCGTCCTGGTGGATATGGAGACAGATTTAATGATGATCGTTATGAAGGTCGATATGGAAACCGAGATGATGACCAGAGTGGGTATGGAAGAGACAGAGATTGGGGTTCCAGAGATGATAATAGATATGGCCGGTATGGAGATTCATATGGCCGTGACGGGGAGAGATATGGCCGAGATGGGTACCAGGATGACAACTACCAAGGAAAAGGTCAAAGTATTGATGAATATAATTACAACTCAAGAAGTAGAAGTGTCGATCGAGTTAGAGATCGCACAAATGAGGATGAAGGCCAATTCTCATCCAGGTTTTTCAAATTCCAATATCCCTAAATCTCAATCTTATTGAGACATTTTGTGGTAAATTTCTTAGACAATTTTTTGGGAGTATAGTATATCTTTGCTGATGTTTTGTATGATAAGAATGGAAAGGCATGTCAAGAAGATATCTAGAATACTTACGAAGTGTAGAACTGAAAAGGAATAAATTGATTTCAAAGCATAGGAGCTTCAGTTAGAATTCCTTTCCATCTTTTGAACACATCAAAGATGAGAATCCTAGATTCGGTTTTGATATGCATTAGTGGTTTTGATTTTGATTAGTTTAACTTCCATTAATGGTTTAGCTAAATTCAACCAGTAAGTTTTGATCATTGGTTAAAGTTAGTGATTTTATGACTAAATTGTTTACTAAATTCTTTGAGCAAGAATGGATATTTTTAATTAAATCCTGGTTAGAATAACCATTATCAAAATAAAATGCGTGAGGTTTCTGGCAATTGACTATCGGTGGGGAAGACAGAGCCATCTATTGAATGCATCATGGAGTCATTCAAAGTCAGGCTGAAAGGTGCTTCTTTAAGACATCTGTCATTCTCTTAATCAACATAAAGCCATAAGAAATTAGAGAAATACTAAAAATGCTTGTGGACTATGTTTTGAAAATGAGAAATGTTCATTGGTTGTTCCATGTGCATTGTAAAGTTGTGAGCATGAACTATCAGATCATCACCTTAGCAAATGTGGTCCTCAAGCTGATTCTGTCGAATGTGAAAAGAGTGCTCAAATAATCCAAATGCCAATATTTTCATGCTGCTAAAACCACATAGAATTTTCTTTTGCAGAAAATGTGAGTTTGCCTGTTTATTAGATGAAATGAGACAACCCATACCAGCTTCTGTTGGTTAGTTTGTCTGAAACAATTTGGAGTTGCTAGATCATTCTATGATGTACTTTTTAAATTCTCTTCCCTTTAACACAGCAGAGTATAAAAAGAGAAATTAGGAATGAGAAACAGAAGTTGAATCTGGTAGAAGAGAAATGAATAGTATTACAGCAGAAATAAGAAATAGAATGTGCCGCCCAGGCAGTGCTTCTCATACCTAGACAACTTGACCTTACAGAATTATTTATAGGAAACATGTAACGACTTGAGAAGCTGATAATCCTCATCAGAACCTTCAATTAAGAGTCACTAAAGTGATGAGACCTATTTTGATTAAGTGTTCATTATAGGCCTTATCCACATTCATAATCCCTGATTGATGTGTTGCCCAGGCACTGCCATACAGGTAGATGACCCTATAAAAAGGCCCTTTTGAGTGCAATGGTGTATTTATTTAGATGCGTCTCTTTATTTCTTTTAAGTTCGTATTATACATTTGGGAAAAACATTTTGATTAGAAGAATTTTTGAACTTGTATTTCTCCATTTTGTAGAGGAAGTGGTGCCAAATCTGATGATCATTCTCAAGATGGAAGGTACCTTTAGTGGGCAGTATCAACTTATTCTTTTTACTCTTGGCCCTGTAAATAATGGTTAAATGAAGTCATTAATTTGTTTAATTTCCAAATCAGTACTACGGGTGAGAGGCTTGATCGTAAATATTCTGGTCAAAACCCTGGTGCACCTCCAAGTTATGAGGATGCTGTTAGTGCTGCACGCAGTCCTACCTATAGTGATAGGTAGCAAGCTTATGTCCTCTACCTTCCTGCTGCTTGACGGTTTCGGAGTTGATCCTAAATTTGTTTCTTTATCAGGGATGGAGAAGCTTCACTACCAAATGCCCGTAAACAATCATCACCGCCAGGTGCCAGTCCTGGATATACAGCAAATGCAGCTGCCCCAACCCCTCCTCCTGGTCCCACTGCTCCTTCGGCATCTGCACCTGGTTCAGCTCCCACTCCTGCTTCATCTCAGTCTGCAGTACAACATAGCTATAAGGAAGTCGATGGATTTGATGAGTTTGATCCAAGAGGTTCATTTTCAGGTACAGATAAATCAATTATAGGAATTGTATAATGTCATTTCATTTAGTTTTCACCATGTGATTACAGATTATTTTGCTTGATTGAGTGAATAGGTGGTTCAAATGTATGTATATTAGCCACTTTCTGTGTACCACTGTGTTTCGCATTATTTGCGGCTTTGGACTCATTTTGAGGTAATAATCCTAATCATAGTCATAGTTTGGGATGAGAGATTAGATGATTTGCCTAGTTATTTAGTTATTTAGTTCATTAGACATTAAATAGTACATAATTATGTGTTGGCATTATAAATTAGTAGATTAAAAAAATTAATGAGCTTTCAAATTTTCTTATGAAGACTACTAATTCTCAGGTTTATGATGAACCAAAATATTTCTTAAAAGTCACTTTTTCCAAATTTGCATAATTCTTTTTCCTCTCTGGGTGGAAATACTATGCTGTACATTTTTACGTTCAATTCTATGTTTTAAAATTTTGCACATCTGCTAAGTTTTCTTATACTCCACTAAAGTTTCAACTTAACCAAACAAATGAAACTTTGTCCCCTCTGCACCTCCATTTTCTTGGAGCCAACCTGACCCTTAAAGCAGTATTTTGCCAATATAAAGCATTGAAAAGTCTTTTCAGTTTAAGTTTTGTTTCTGCTATGGATGGACTATTATTATTACATTCATCTGTCATGATAAATGCTTAAAATATCAGTTTTGACTCCTTTTGGCATCATGTAAGTTATTGTATTAATCACTCGGGCATGATCAGGAAGTTTGTCATTTGTTGATATTGTTGTGTGCTTCCATATCTTAGAAGATTCATTTTTTCATTTATACTTCTTCAAATCTTTGAAAAGCTGCCCCAACTACATCAAGTGGTAATGCTCCTGCTACATCTGGTGTGGAAATGGACTTACTGGGTTCTTTATCTGAGTCTTTTTCCTCAAACTCATTGGCTCTTGTACCTACTGGCCAGCCTGCCATGGCCCCTGAAACTAATGGCTCAGCAAGCATTAATTCTGGACCCATGCATGCAGCTGTGTCATCCACAATTAATGATCAGGTAGTTTGTGTATACATATTGCCAAGGGCTGATGATTTGTTTCATTTTCCTGACTTCTTTTTTGTCCAGCATTGTCCATTATGTGAAAGATGATTCTTTTAATTGGATATATCTTCTGGGCATAGGCGTAGGCCTACATTGTTTAGTAATTAGACTTGTTTTATTTTTTATATTTTTTTGGGTGGGTTGGTTTGATTTTCATCTTTAGCTCTTATTTCACTTCCCAAAAGTTATATTATATTGTGGCAACAAATTGCAATTAATTGTTGAATCAGACAATGAATATGCTATGCAATCTAATAATGTTTCAAATGTGATCTTCAAGAAATTATTGGAAATTTAGTTCCTCGTCTGAATGGCATTTCATCCATGAAAATTTGTCAAAGTTTTCTTTAGAACTCATGTTTGTTTGTCATGTACAGAAAATATTGCTGATCCATTCTACCTATACCATAAACCCTAATGATATAGTAAAAACCACCCTCGTTGCCTACATTAAACATCAGTTATTCCAATCCTAAACTATTGAGACATATTTCATCAGTAATCATCGATTTTTTTCCCCAACAAAATGACACATCCAAAGACATGCCAAACTATAATTAATTTCTCTAAACTACTTTTCACACTTCTTGGAAATCACTTCTCAAGAAAAGATACACCATTTACTTACAGCCTATCATAAGCAAGTAACTAGTTTATATTGCCACCTTGTGTGATAACAGATGTTGCTTGTTGTCACCCCTCTGCTAAAGAAAAGCTGTAGGGATGGTTGTTTTATTCACCTCTTATTGCCATTGTTTCATCCTGTTTCTGTTATAATACACTATCTTTTTCACTGCATGCATTTATGTGCAAATATTTTGTTGTAGTTTGGAAACAAGGCATCAGGATCAAGTTTGGGTCCTTGTGCCTGATAAAATAGTTTAGTTGATGTGGAATTTTAGATTATCTGTTTAGTCATACATTTTGACATAGTTCCTCTTTGACATAGTTCCTCCTTGTCTCCGCTTTGATTTCTTGTATTGAAACATCGTTGCATTTTGAAAATTTAACACGGCCTTTTTACAGCCCTTTGGTGATCCATTTGGGGATGGTCCATTTAAAGCTGTTCCCTCGACTGAGAGTGCATTAATTCAGCCACATATCACGACCCCGACTAATACCTTTAATGCAAATAGTCGAAGCCTTGATGTGCCACAACCAGCTCCTCAAAAGGCTGCAACTGATGGTGGTGCTGTTTACGGGGCAACTCACATGCCTTTAGGTCCATCTGGTGTGCAACCTCCTACAAACTCACAGTTTCCAAAACAGGAGTCATTAACCCCTAACCAGGAGGTCGATATATTAGCGGACATTCTTCCACCATCCACACCTTCATCCTTTGTCAATACACAAGCTGGTTACCCAATTCCTCATGGTGATTTTCCTCCTGAAACAAATCTATATGCATCACAGTCAGGCATATCACCTCTTACAGACCAGAATGCACCACAAAATAGTTTCCAAGCACAAACTGGCCAGCCTGCAGGTTTTCCCACTCAACTTGGTCAGCCTTCATTACAGACAAGTTATTCTCTTCATTCAGCGCCATCTGTTTCACAAACAGGTTTTCTGACTCAAACCAAGCCTTTGACCTTCCCAGCTCAAGCTGCTCAAACATCACAAATGGCTTTGGACTCTCAAAGTGGCTCTGTGCAGTCAAATGCACCAAATACCAACTTCTATGGAACTTACAATTCTGTTGATACGGTTTCTCCTGGTCCCGATGCGCTCACCATGCAACACAATCCTTTGCAGTCAGGTTCTGCAGTTCCCATAGCTTCACAAATGGGTTCTCAAGCTCCACAAGTACAATCAAGCAGCATGATGTCTACAGTTTCTACTAATCCTTCATCAGGTTCTGCTGCTATGGCTCCTCAATCATCGAAAGACAAGTTTGAGCCAAAATCGACCATTTGGGCTGACACTCTAAGCCGTGGACTGGTCAATTTGAATATTTCTGGACGTAAGTATTTAGATATTGATTTATTTAGCGAATATGAATTTCATGGATAGTTAATATTAAAATTTTCCTGTGCAGCTAAAGCAAATCCATTGGCTGATATCGGAGTTGATTTTGAGACTTTAAATCGCAAGGAGAAAAGGATGGAAAAACCAACAACAGCCACTGTAACATCTGCAGTTGCCATGGGCAAGGCCATGGGATCTGGCTCTGGCATGGGCCGTGCTGGTGCCACCGTCATGGGGCCTCCACCAAATCCGATGATGGGTTCTGGCATGAATATTGGCATGGCTGGTGGCCCTAGTGCTGGCATTGGCATGGGAGGTTATCGAGTAAGCCAACCTGTTGGGAGAGGAATGGGAATGGGAATGGGAATGGGGATGAATATGGCTGGGAATATAGGTATGGGAATGAACGTGCAACAGCAAATGGGATTTCCTCCTGGATCTAATAGTGCTGGAGGTTATAAGCATATGATGGGAACAGGAAATTACGGTCAACAGCCACATGGTGGAGGGTACCGTTGAGCAGATGCCTCGTCAAGCCAGTGGGATGCAGAAGGGTCGTGTTGCAGTTATTATGAGAACCATAAATGTGGTTTTTCAATTTTATGTATGCCGTTGCAAGCTATAAAGTCTGCTTTGTAATTTTTGTGTTGGATGCTTGTAACTTGTCTGTAATCATTTTTTCGTGGTTTGATTGACATGACCTCTGTGCTATGATTTTGTGTCAGAATGAGGTTGTTAGACGCCGCAGAGTTCTTACAGTTGTTGCAATGTAATATTAAATATTATAAAATATCAAAGGTAGCCTTTCTCATGTCACCTCCTTTTTTGATTCCTTTCACGACACGTTAGCCCCGTTTGAAAAGCAGTGTGCTTGCCTCGAGTAAATTCAACAATTCATTTCTGTTTATACGCTTCAGTTTCTGGCTCTTGACTTTTCACATTTCTGATTCTATCCTGGAAAACTTCTGCCATTCACGTTGAAGAAGTCATAGCTAGAAACTAAGAGCGCAAACAATCTAAAGTGCTCGGGATTAGTTTCTAAATTTTGGGATATTGCTTTTCATAGAGGTGTGTATAATGGTGCAGTCTGTGAGGTCATTTACTTCGTAATATACCTGTAGGGTGCCTGAAGCATGTAAGGTGCTGGTGTTCGTTCTTTCGGGGTTTGATACAGGTATCTATGCCATTTTCTGGGTAATAGTTCACTTTTTGTGCCCAATTAGTTGGATGGGCAACATCATTTTGATGTGTGTTTACAAACTTGTTTACAGCAGCAAGAGGCAGCCCTAAACCATAGATTGGTGATCGAATCAAAGGATTAACCAAGGTACTGAATCACTAGTCCAATTGGATCGACTATTTCACAAAATTAGGTGGTTTTGAATTATTTAACGCTATATATAATATCAATTTAAATTAGCAAAATAAAATAATACTTATTGTTTTCATTAGCTAAATGACGAATTTTAAATATATTGCTTAAAAACTTTATAAGTTAAAAAAACCATCGCAGAAATTTAAAGTAAATTTTATTAAGTTCAAAGCAACATAAAAAATTAGAAATTTTGAAAAATTAATTTTATAAAATAAAATCACGTCAATATATATATATATATATAAACACATTGTTTCAGGATGCAATTTAAATTTTTAATAATTCAATTAGAATAATATATTGATAAAAATAATTAATTAAATAAAAGACAAAAAAATAAAGAATTAAAATTATATAATGTGATCAATAGTTAAGAAAAATATATGTTAGAAATCTAAAGGAGATATTTTACACCTTTATTATTAATAAAAATTTATTGAAATTAAATGTTTAAATTTTTTTATAAAAATAGTTAAAATCAATTCTGATCTAATTTGACTGGTCCATACAAGTTTGTTGAACCAAAAGATTTCATGCTTCAACTAACGAATGACCAAAATCCAACCCGTTCTCGATCGAGTAGCTTGATTCAATTTGGTTTTCAAAACCTAGCCTAAAGGATTAAGATTGCTCAAAGAGGAAAGCTATATATATCTCCATGAAAGACTTAGAAAAAGTGACATATATCATGCGTATTTGTGTCTATATAGATAGAGTGTAAAGATTGTTAACTTAAACTTCGTACATAGACAATATATAGAAATGGTTTAGTATAGAAGCGGTTTAGTATAGAAGCTTTTGAGAGTTTTGCTACCATTCTAGCATAACATACATCTCTTAAAAGATGAGAAGAGGAGCATGGATGCCATTCTATATGCTTCGTCTATAGGAAGCCTAATGTACACAATGTTGTGTACAAGGCTAGATATCATTTACACCGTAAGAGTTACGAGCTAATTTCAGGCAAATCCTAACAAAGAATGATAAAGGATATGATGATTGTTTATAGATATGGGGATCTAAGAGTAGACAAATATACTGACTTTGACTTTCAATCAAATGTGGATGATATTAAGTCTACCTTTGGTTCCATCTTTACTCTTAATGGAGAAATAGTGATGACTACTGATTCTACTACGGAGGCTGAGTACACTGTGGCATGTAATGTTGTGAAGGAAGCCATTTAGATAAGGAAGTTTGTGCTAGAATTTCAAGTAATTCTAAATGTAGATTGACCATTGCCACATTATTGTGAGAATAATGGTGCAATCTAATAGGTAAAGGAACTAAGGTCAAATTAGAAATCCAAACAAATAAAGAGGCATTGCCACATTATTCGAGAGATAATGGAAAAGGGCGACATAAACATGTAGAAAATAATTTCAATCGATAATGTGACTGACCTACTTGCGAAGTCAATGATACAAGTGTAGCTAGATAGCCATATTGAGAGCATGGATATTAGATGTCATAGCAATTGGTATTAGCATCATTGGCCTTAGAGTGTAAGTGAGAAATTGTTAGCAATATACCTTATAACACCAAAAGTTAACAAGGGATGCTAGAGGCATATTGGTTATTTTTTGACATTCTCTTATAAATAAATAAAATATTGATTCCTTTACATTAATGTTATGACAAGTATTTCATGCATCTAAATCTTGAAAGCCGAAAAGTTTAGCATGTACCCATGTGATTAAAAGTTAAGAAGTCTTATTCAAAATGAGTTATGAATATGGAAACAAAATTGTCTTAGTACAAATTACTAAAATTTGTTTGCGAGTCACATATACTATAAAGTACATTAGAGAGTCGATATAACTTGCACATCTTGTGTTTTGTACAGTTTCGGTATAAGATATTGAGAAAAACAAGTGTGTGCATGTGTCAAGAGAATAAACATTCAAATACTGACTCAACGAATGACATAGACACATGAAATTCCCTCGCAACTATTAAAATTCAACTTTATGATCATATTAGGTCTGCGTAGGAGTTAAACTTGAGACGACATGGTTGACTTGTATACATAATGGTCAACATGTCGTTAAGAAATTAAAGGCTAGTATCTAGCAACTATCCTATCTAGCAACAATAGAATTTCTCAAGCAATCTAACAACTAAAAATTGCAGAGCGTTGTTCATAAAAATATGGAAATCACATTTTCAACAACTCGACTAGGTATGCTATTCTCAGGAATAATTAAAGAACTATACAACCAAGAGTTTTATGCAATATATTTCATCACAAATTAAGGCCAATGGCCACCAATCTTGTAAGTTATCATGCCATCACTTTGACAAGTACACTTATTCATCATGCATACAAAAATTCAGCCCTCTAAACTCATGCAAGCATGCCAATGCACATGCAATTTTCTCATACAACCCAACATGTATTGGCCTTCCCTACACCTATGACATTACCCATCTATTGAATACAATCACATTGATAAAATCAAACAACTTAGAGACATATAACCTAGTGGAGTATCCACATTCTTCTCGCCTGCCTATTGCTCAAGTCTCTTATGTCCTTAAGTCCTCCTTAATCTACACCAAATTGGCATGTTAAATGATCTCCGCGCAACATAAAAACATCCAAAAGCAAACCATAATTAAAACAAACTACTAAAAGTGAATAAAAAGTTTTAGTTTACCTCCCAAGAAGTGTTGTATTTAATGTTTACAGCCGAATAAGGTACTCATGAGTCAAGGCAGGCTAATTGAAACTTTGGGGATCCACAATCTCTCCATAAACTATAGTTCTCTCCTTTTTTCTTTCTTTTCCCCTTCTCTTTCTTGCTCTTCTATCGTGCGCTAACTCCTCTTTCGCATTTTTTACTGTCTCCCCACACTTGCCTTGTCACTCATGCTATGCACCTATACTACGTCTTCCTTTGCATTGACTGCATCACTAAATTCATCATTAGAATTGTCAACCATGTGCAGCATAGAAATATTTCCTTTTTCCATCTTGAACAAGTGTAGTGGAAGGTATAGAGTACATGAAAAATGTTACCTCATTTGGGCCTATTAGTAAAGTCAAACTACCTTTTCTATATCTATTACAGCTTTAGAGCTAAAAACAAACAGCCCAAGATTAAAGGTAATTCCTTCTCGCCCACCATCTCTAGCACCACAAAGTCGATGGGCACTATAAAACTACTTACTTAATTAACACATTTTCCACCACTGCCAGGGATCTTTTTATGGACCTATCTGCAAGCTTCACCAACGTCTTAGTGGGTTTCACCAACTCTATCTCAAATTCTTAAGAAACTAAAAAGGACACTACATTTACACTTGCACCAAAGTCTCATAAGGAGTTATCAATAAAAGTATGGAAAAACTCCCTAGGTCCTTTAATTTTGTGGCAAAACTATTTTTATGGACCAAGTCATCTTCTAAGTCTACCAAATTCCTTTTCCTACTTACTACTTCTTTCAAACAATTAATATAAATAGGAGACTTCTTAATTTCATCAACTAAAGGAGCATTAACATCCAATTGTTCAACTTCACTTAGAAACTTACTTACCTATCCCTTTACCTATGCTTGACACTTTAGGATATGAGATTCTTGGCTATTGTGGTAGTAGTGGTGCACTTTCTTCCTTGTACTTTTATTCTTTGACAATGGCCAGCTATTCCTCTTTCTTTTTATCATCCACTACATGCACACTTTTTTTTAGTGGTATGTCTTCTAATACAAATAGAAAATGATGGATAATAGAAAGGCATTTAGATATATATGTATTTTTATTCAATAATTAAGAAAAATATTGATTTACATATCAATATTCTAGTAAGTTTTCAAACGTGTAAATTATAATTGACATAAAGTATTGCATGTGCCCATGTGTTTGAGTTAAGAAGTCTTATTCATAAGGATTTATGAATATGGTCACAAAGTTATCTTATTAATCAATCACTAAAACCTATCTACAAGTTATAGACATTCTAAAGAGAATTAAAGAGTCGGTATGACTTGCACACCTTGTATTTATACGGTGAGTATCATTCCTTTAGATAAAAGATATTGAGAATACATGTGTGTGGATGCGTCATTAGGGAATGAAGCATTCAGATAATGACTCGAAGAACAAAGCAAACATATGAAATTCACTATTGATTATCATTGTCCTACTTCATAATTATGTAAGTGCTTGTGTACCTTATATCTAAAACGACATGGTAATCTTGTACGCTTGATGGTATCTATCTTAGTATGAGATAAGATTATAGCTTAATGTGCCATTGCCAGATGTGTATGAACGCATGCGCATATTCAATAAAGGATTTATTTCTTTACAAGTGAGGAAGACGTTTGTCCTATATAGTTGGTATTCTATGAGATAAAAGCCCTTTGTCAAGACTATATATAATCAAAAAAGAATTTCCAACAGAATCATTTGTCTTAAGAGAAAATGCCAATTGGTCATATGACCGGGTTTGTGAGTTTGACTAAATTTATGAGACTTATTTAGTTGGAATAAAGTAAGACAAAAGATTCATACAACAAGGTAGTCATGATTTGAAAAGTTCATTATGATCTAAATCACTTTATTTTAATTGGGTTACGATATAGGTCGTAAGTTAGATGTTATCCATATCCTTCAAGTTTTACTTGTTGTCAATTAAGAATAAATTCAGAAAGTCACGCACATAAGATTGGATCATATTGAAAGTGTTAAATTGATGAATTACATAATTTATTTAGTTACAATTAGATTGGACTAAATAAATTGTCATGTTACTTGTTGATAAAGTAATCATTAATAACAAGCACAATGGTGAATTTTTAATTAATGAGATTAATTAAATTAGACACATTTGGGCTTTAACTATTAATAGAGATTAATAATTAAAGACTTTATAGGATGATATATTAATGAGATTAATAAATAAAAATTTATGGGCTATTTTAACTAAAAGGATTCATATAGGAAGGCCCATAAAACTTATATCCCAAACCCTAGTATTTCAACTATTTAATTGCACTTAAAGAGTTTAAGACACATCCTTTAGCCCTAATCCTGCACACCCTTCAACCAAAAGAGAACAGCCCCTAGTCACTCTCTTTTGGGTGTTTTTTTTGTTAAAAAATTCCTCATAATCTAAAGTGTTTGTGTTAGAACTTCACAAAAAGAATTTTTTGGAGTGTCAGAGAGCTTGCAAGCATCCCAATCATGTGAACAAACTAGAGGTCAAAGTTTGAGGGCCATGACTTTAAGAATCACACACAAACTATTTGGAAATGTTCCAAAGGTACAAAATTTCACCTTTATCTTATTTCAAAGATATCTTGCATGTTTTTCACCAAAAATGAGTGGGGTTTTGTTTAATTACATCCCGTTGCATGTGTAAAATGTTGTTATATTCTAAAGTTTTGATTTTTATGAGCAAACCCCACAGAAATACAATAGTAGTATTTGAGCCACTATTTTTCTTGCAAAACTATAAAGTTTAATGGTTCTTCCATGATTCTACATTACTTTTCATGTTAAATTCCTTTAAATATGTATTTGATGCATGAAAAAACTTTCAAATATGTTTTGGAAATGGTTTCAATAGTAAAATTGGAAAAGGAATGGATTGGAATTGAAAAATCACAACTACAGAAAGTTTGCAATGTTCTGTGACTATTGCTCATGGTCGCAAGATGAGTTCTCACAATCAAGATGACGAGCTGTGCTATTGTGCCATCACCATAGGGTTGCATGAATCCCGCAATCCTATTTTGCAATTATGGGAGGAGTCCCACGATTGTGACAGGATGTCTTGTGACCAAGAGAGGTGTAGCGACAAAACTCAAGGGTTTCTATCGCAACCAACTTCCACAATCACAGATAGAAGGCTCATGATCTATGAGCATTAAGTGCATAGAAATCTATTTTTCAGTTTTAATTTTGAAAAATTATTTCTCAAAGAATGAAAACTAATACATGAGATGCATAGTTTTTGAAAATTATCATTAGATGGAATTATTTAATTATACATATGATGTATAATTGTATTGATAAATGTTGTGGTTGGATTTTGAACTTGAGATACTTATGGATGAATGCATTTACTTTGCTTTGGTTTTTTATGGGTTGTATTATTAATTTTTCATGGGTTGTAAGCGCATAAGTCCAATTTTTATTCAAGTTACATAGAATAGGATTCTTTGTAATATGCCACATGTATTTGTAAAACATGAAAGACAAAAAAAGTTGGCATTTGTGTGGAGGCCAAAGGTTGGTTCCATTCAAAGTTCTAAAATGAGGTGGACCCTATGAAGCCATAGAGACTAAGATAAAGGCATTCACTATATCTATACATAATAGTATAGGATTTCACACACTTATGAGCAATCCAACTGTGGCTCGAGTTAGGTCTAGAAGTTGATAATCCCCCACTTATATTTTTTATTATTATTTGTGATGGATATGCGAGATACATGAAAGATGGATAATGTGTAATGTGAAACCTAATCTATATGGACCCTAAAATCTTCTTTAAACAAGTATTAAGTTGTAACGACAAATTGTTTGTTGTGGCCATCCACTAAGCTTAAAGCCCTAAATTTAGCCTTAGTTTGTGCTATCTTCACATTAGCAGGGTCACATTGTGATAGCACATTTATGAATTCAAGTGCATTAGATGCGACATTCAAATGACAATATGCCATAAGAGTAGTTAGCTAAGGGCAAAGTTTAAATTTAGTGAGTTTTCGATTGGTGAGTATGACTAAAATGGACCTAACATGTTAAAACCCAATTATGTGAGGTATTCTTGGGCCGTGGGCCAAAGGAAAGATAGACCACACATGAGATACGATGGCAAGAGTTGCCATTTATTAGGTCTAGTGTGCCCAAACTCGATTATGTGAGGTGTGTTATGTCTAATGAAGACCTCAATTACACTATAAGGAAATTTTACCAATGGAATATCCATTTCTACTCGAGTGTAGGATTCAAAAAATCTAGTGGGATATTGTTTTAATTTAAAGTCCATATTCATAACAGAAACACACTAACAAGTCTTGTCCATTTTTTGTAGTTTATTATTATCTCTAATAATGTACGCTTTCTTGCTATCAATAATGATTGAGACCTTGAAGTTGAATGGAGCCAAAATAGTCAACTGGTTTTAAGATTTGAGAAGAGTTCTAATTCTTAAGAGAGTCAGCAATATCTCAAATACTACCATCTCAATGTAAGGGAAAGAGGTTGTCTTTAAGGGGTCTGGCATGTCCGTTTGTAAGATTAAGCAGAACAAAACCAAGGGAAGGAAACCTGTAATTCCTGAGGCTAGTGCGAGGGGCATGAAATCTAATGCCTATGCTCGTAGATGAAAGAGTTTCCAATGCAACAAAAATGGGGAATTGGAAGAGCAATTACACTGGATGCGTTAATGGCTAAGAGGATGGCATTGGCGGAACTCTTTGTTTGTGAAACATTTGTTCCATTAGTGTATTTTCTACGTATTGGATCTTGAATTCCTATGCTTCTTCTCACATTTGCACTTTAAATCAAGATTTAGTCATAAGTAGATCGCTTAAAAAGTAAAAAGTGCTAATTTGGGTTGATAGTGGGGCAATTGTGCACCTACCACAATTAGCACTACTTTGGTCAAGTTGTCGTCCAATCAAATTTTGGGCCTAAGAAATTATCTCTTGCTATCAAATGGCCTAAAAATAATATCTTTGTAACTTTATTTGTGAAAGAGGGTTATGAATTCTCTTTTAAGGACAATCGGTGCTGAATTTGTTATCGTAATGGCACTATCTCATTGTTAAATGATCTATACTACTTGAATTTGGATGACAGAATAGTGATGAATACTGTTTCAAACAAATATCCAAGGGATGGTTTAAATCCCAAGCACTTGTGCCATTTTAGACTTGGCCTTACCGAGGACATAAGGATTAGCAAGTTCGAGGCTCATTAGCTCACTCGGAGAGGAATCTTATCCAACTTGTAAACCTTACATCTTAAGTAAGATGGCTAGAAGTTTATTCGATAGATGTGTTGAGAGGGCCGTTGAGGTGTTGGAGCTAATCCACACTGATGTTTGTAAGTCATTTAATGTAATGGCAAAATGAGGATTTCTTTACTTCATAACCTTTATCGATGACTACTCATGGCATGCTTACGTGTACCTGAAGAAGTATAAACATGAATTCTTAGAAAGGTTTAAGGAATTCAAGACACAAGTATAGAAGCAAACTAGCAAACATATTAAAGCACTGTAAATAGATCATGGAGGTGAGTATATGAGTGCTGAGTTTGCTAACTTCCTCAAGAAACATGGTATTGTATCATAATTAACACTATTAGCAACTCCTCAATTAAATAGTGTAGCCAAATGTAGGAAACAAACTTTATTAGATATAGTTTGATCCATGATGAGCTTCACCTATTTACCCATGCCCTTATGGGAGCATGCCCTTCTTACTATAGCATATATTTCAAATAGAACACCCTCTAAGTATGTTCCTTTCACCCACATGAGATGTACTATGGAAGGAAGCCATGTCTTAAAGGATCTATAGATGTTTAATTTATCTTAGGAAGACTAAGACAAAAAAGTTAGAGACAAAGGCTATTATGTGTTGCTTTGTAGAATATCCCAAAAACTCTCTAGGATATGAGTTTTACATACCTTAGGACAATAAGATTGCCATAGGGTATCATACATGTTTTCTCAAGGAGTTAATTCAAGAAAGTGGTGCTAGTGAAACCATAGTACTTAAAGAAGTTGAGCAAGAGGAACAAAGTAGTCAGCCCATAGCACACATTCCTATTTAAAAGGGACCTTCTAAGATGTAACCATTGCAACAACTAGGTAAGATTTCTTAGGCACCAATGAAATATGGTTATGTCCTAAGGAATGAACAAGAGTTGTTCGTAATGAGAGATAATGATCATAGAGATGATTCATCTACCTACGGTCAAGCAATGACAAATAAAGACTCCGCTAAGTGACTAGGAGATATGAAGTCTGAAATGGATTCAATACACATGAACCAATTATGGACTCTTGTAGATCTACCTAAGGTAATTGCTCCCATCAAATGTAAGTGGGTTTATAAGAGGAAAATTAGTTTCATTGGTGAGGTAGAGACCTATAAGGCCAAGTTAGTGGTGAAAGGCTATAGTCAAATGGGGAATTGATTGTGACCAATGAACTTGCTGAAGTCTATCCAGATTCTACCTACAGCAGCCACCCACTTGGACTATGAGATCTATCAAATGGATAACAAAATTGCTTTTCTCAGTGGAAAGCTTGAAGAGGATATTTATATAGTGTAACCATGCGATTTTGAAGCCCAAGACAAATCTGATAAAGTATACAAGCCTAATAGGTCCATTTATAGCCTTAAGTAAGTATTAAGAGGTTAGAATCTTTATTTTAATAATACAGTCAAATCATTTGGCTTCTCTAAGCATGAAGATGAATCCTGTGTCTATAAGAAGATTAGTGGGAAAATAACAGGATTCCCTGTCTTGTATGTAGATAACATACTACTAATAAGGAATAATGTTGGGATGTTAAGCTCAAGAATAATAAGGTTATCCAGTACCTTCTCCTTTGATCTATGCTCATTGCCAGCCAATGGTGAATCTAGAGAGTCACATGTATGAGAATAAGACAATGGCTTGAGACATTTGCAAGTAGTGATCACAAGGCTTAAGAAATTTTATGGATGAGGCTTGAGAAGTCTCTTAGTATATTTAATTTATTAGTAGTTAAATTGAACTAAATTAGCTTGATTTATTCCTTATTTTATTTGTTAGTGATGAGATCATTAATTAGAAATATGATGAGCTTTTAATTTAATTAATGGAATTAATTAACTAATTAAAGAGACAAGGCAGAAAAGAATTATTTTGTACCTATTATGTTTGTTAATAATGGGGATTATTACTTAAAAACATAATAGAACTTTAATTTAAGTAATGGGATTAATTAAATTAAAGGAAATAATTTAAATAGACTTTAATTATTAATTAGATTAATAATTAAAGATGGATGGGCTTAGGTTAATTCTAAGGTCTGTGTGAAATCCCATGGAGCCTATTCTACAAACCTTAGAAATCCTAGTATAAATAAGATTGTGTTTTAAGAATAAATCACTTAGAAATGTTCCAAGAGAGAGATACTACTCGCATGAACAATGCCACGACTACTACTCACGTGGCCATTATTCACTACTTGCACGCGAGAGAAAATTAGTTATTAGCCTCCCATAGCTTTCTCTAAAAAAATTCTCAAAGTGCAAGAGTTGTAGAATTTCATGAAAGAGTTCTTGGAGTCTATTGGAGAGCCATAGCCAACGACTTATTAGTGTGGATAAACTAGAGGTGAGGACTTTATCATAACTTGTGGATCATAGATAAAAATTACAAGATTTATTTATCGATAATCATTCATGCAATTATTTTGAAATTTATGTTTATGCATTTTATGTGAGGAAAGCGGATGTAATCTCCAATGTAATGTCCGTTTAATCTCTAGATAAAAATCAAAATCTACACTCTTGCTCTTGCGTATATAAGATCTTCCAAACCAGAATCCAACCCACAATAAATCAAAGTAGAAAAGTAAAATAAAGGATAAAGAGAGAAGAAACAAGAGAGAAGAATAAAAAAAAGAAAAGAAAGGCCTAATCTAGCTGTCCTTTAAAGCTTTTAATAGCGCTCATCGCCTCCCCTAGCAACAGTGCCAAAATTTGGTGTGTCACCACCACACTAAAATTAAATTTATAAAAACTCAGTACTATAGTAAGTATAGGCATCGTATCCATGAGAAGGGATTGTGTGTCTATCAATCTAACTAGGTTTCTATACATTAAGCCATCATAATAGAATGAGAAGAAACTAATGAAAGAAAAGTGATTGCTTAGAAAACAAAAATGCAAGCCTTAGGTTGAAGTACTAATTATTGAAGAATGTAGACTCTTGTGTAGTGTCAGTTTCCTATATATGCTAGTCATATTAATTATTTAATTAATTGCATTGGTTATAGATTGTTAATCCTAAACTCTACCAGATATTCTCCCAAACGCTCTCGTAGCTTCAACTCAAGATTCAAACAAGTTTTCTCTAGTTAAATTGAGTCAAAATTAAGTTTGTAATTAACATTATTTTATCTACACTAATTCTGTACTTTTACTTCAATTATTTTTACAGAATTAATGTTCACAAATTGTAAGTCTAGTGCGCAAGTTTCACTTCCATTATTCTCTACACAGTCACAAATTAAATAGAGAAGTAGCTAATTCTCTTAATTACTATTCAATTCCACAATTGCGAATAGCACAAGAAATGACAACTAATAAGAACTCATGCATACATATTCGACCAACACATATACAAGCAACTAAAAATTAAATTAGTAACTCATTAAAATCAATGAAAAGCAAAGCCAATGTATTTGCCATCCAAACAACTCAAAAAATAATAAAGAAAATTGGGGAAAACTTTGTCTAACAATTTGGTGTTGAGTGGAAGAACAAAAACTCTACAATTGTGTTGTGGATTTCTCCTTCTTCAAGACTTTAATCTTGTGTTTCTAAGTCCTCTATAAGTTTTAATGATGAAAACTACGTTCAAGATCTCCAAAGACCATGTGGAAGACATATTTATACCTGCATGGGCACTAGGGTTGGTGTAGTGTGTGGAAACGGACCATACAGTCCCAAATATCGCATCTCGGGTAGTTTCCACATTGCACCTTGTGATCGCAAGCTTAGCTTCCATGAACAGATGTATCCTTCCATGCCCGCAAACCTAGCCGCAACTTTTACATAATTCCACTTCTCAAATCTTACGGCCATGCCAAGTCCCCTCACAGTCAAGTCGTCATTCTCCATAGTTGTGAATAGCATAGCAACAACTTCCAGCCTTCTTTTTAGTGCACAGTGCGACCATTCTCACCATAGTAGAATCAATCTTCATAGTCATGAGTATCACTCTTGTGGTCACGAGTGCCAATCACGAGCTTGTCTAGAATATGTTGTGCCCATTTTGCGATGCATACTTGTTTTTCGTGGCTGCAACTCTGTTTCTTGCAAATGTCAATCTTGAAATGCAAACCAAAAATTTTTAAGTGTATAAAATGTCTATAATCAACCATGAATCACCAAAATTACACTCAAACACTCCCATTTATCACATTTGACATACTAACATATGTGAAAACATAATATAACCATTTCAGCTCAACATGTTTACTCAAATCAACCTCAATAGGTGAAAATATGCTACAAATTTGTAACTTATCAATGATAGTTTAATTGAAGTGGTCCCAATCATGGTGCCTGCAACACTTGCTCCACTGCCTACCTTAATCGCCACTTCACACATCCCAAGCATCTAACTTCTGACTGAATCCTAATGCAAAGTACAAATGTGAGATGACCTTTAGAATTTGAAATCCATGAAGTAGAAAATATGCTAATGGAACAAGATGAATATAATGTTCCTTACCTCTAGGTGCCTTCTTTAGGACTAAGGTGCTCAATTCAATTTCTCTTCCAATGCCATGGAAACAGTTGTCTTTATTAGCAGGAGCTTTAGCCTTTTTGATACTCACGATGGCCTTCGGAATGGTAGGCTAGGCTTCTTCTTCTTTGTGTTCCCCTCTTGGTCCTACAAAAGGAGCTAAACGCAACAAGAATCAGCTCATTCCCTTTCCCTTTCATGGTTGTTTGTGTGGACACTAGTTTGTTAAGGAGCCCAGTCAGTGTACACTCAATATCATTCAAATGATAATTCGTAATATATTGGGAAAAGGAGTCTAGAAGTGGCTTTAGGATTAAATCCATCTGCAAATTAGCATCCATGACAAAATCTAATGACTAAAACCTTTCAATGAGTGAGATCATCTTAAAGACATGTTCATTGACATCATCACTCTTTGCAATCCTAAATAACTACTTCGGTATCTTATATCTAGCAATATAACTTTACTCACAATATAACTTTTACAAGTGGCATAAGCTCTATCGAGCACTCGCCATGCTCTCATGGATCGTCTAAAGATCATTGATCATAGGAACTAATATGTAGCTTTTGACCTGCAAATCGTTCTCCATCTATTTCTTATAGGCTACTTGCTCCTCCTCATTAGCTATCTCGGTAGGGACTAGCAAGATATCAGCCTCCAATACATAGCCGATGCACTCTAGATTAAAAATAATTCTCAAATTCCAAAGTCAATTAACATAGTTGGGTCCAGTCAGAATGTTGGTCTCAAGCAATTTAGTAAGAGATGGAGACATTATTCAATAATAAAATAAACTAAAATAAACAAGACTTTGTTAGTGTGGTTGTGCGATATGTTATTGTTATTATTAGGGGCTTTAAATCAAAATAGCCTCTTATTAGATTTTATGAATTCTACCTTTCCTCAAATGGAAAATGAAAATTATATTGTTTAAATTTTCTTAGTGGCTGATTAAGATTTTCAATAGACAGCATATTTTACATGTCCAAATCTTAGCAAGTTAGACCTAATGAGTGGCAACTTTTGCCAACCCATCTCATGCGTGGTCTAATCTTTTCGTTCAGCCCATGTCCTAACAAAACCTCACATAATATGATCTTGGCGTCACGAGTCTATTTAAGCCACACCCACCAACTGACAACTAATTGGATTTGTATCCCATCTATGACCATCCACTCTTAAGGTGAAATGTCTTTTGAATATTGCATCGAATACACTAGAAGTCATAAATGTACCACCCTACAAATATGAAGATATCACACACTAAGGTCATACCTAGAACTTCAAGCTCAATACAAGGCCACAACAAACAATTTATCATTAAAACTTAATAGTATTTGAGGAAGTTTTTGGTCCTTGTAGTTTAGATTTTACTTTGTTCATTATCTATTTTTATGTATTTCATACATCCATAACAAATAATATGCAAATAAAAAAACGTGAAAGATTATAGACTTCTAGACCTAGTTTGAGCTAAAAATTGGATTGTGCACATGTGTGTGAAACTTGACATTGTTACATAATCCAACCATAACATGTATTGAAACAATTATACATCACATGTATTTAAATAATTCCATTTAATGATAATTTCCATTACTTACGCATCCTATACATTAGTTTTCATTTCTTGAAAAACAAGTCTTCAAAAATTAAATGAGAAAAATTTTCACTACAAATAATGCTCGCGGTCGCAAGAACGATTTGGTAGTCACAAGCCCTCAATTTGCAGTCATGAAGGGTGGCTACGACAAAAACCCAATTTATGTCATAGTGCCACCCACGATTGCAAAGGAAACCCTCACTATCGTGAGCTCCTCGCCTGCAATCATGAGCCTTGGATGTGGGGTTTACACAGCTGTACTTTTGGCAGTAAAATAGTGAAATAGCACTATCACAACAGTAGTTGCAAATCGCAGCAAAATTTCAATTTTTCAATCTAGACTTGATTGTTATGATATTTCTCGATTCTAAACACCTACAAAACATTTTTACTAGTATTTACATGTATCAAATACATGTTTAATGAAATTGAACACGAAAACTAAAGAAGTCATGGAAGAATCATTGAACTTTATAGTTTTGCAAGGAAAATAGTAGCTCTAATACCACTATTGGGTTTTGTTGGGGTATGGTACATAAAAATTAAAACTTTAAAGCATAAAACATAGTAAAGATACAATGGAATATAACGCAACAAACTCCATCCATTTTTATTGAAAAACATGCAAAATATTGCATAATCATGAATACACGAAATATACCTCTTTGGAAATGTTTTCTAATGGGCATGCTTGCAATTCTTAAGTCGTAGGCCTCGAGCCCTAACCTCTAAATTGTCCACACAATTGGAACCACGATTAGCACTTTCTAAATCTTGCAAAACCTCTTTTACATTGCTTTTGTTCAAACAATTTAAGCTAGAAGGTTGTTCTTGACAAGAAAAGAGAGTGGGTGGCTAGAGTGTTTTTTTTTTTCTTGCTTGGAGGGTACATGAATTTTTGTCCTCTCTTTGTTGAAAAATGAATTTAGAACTCTTCAAAATATGCTTAAATACTTAGAGCACTAGGGTGTCAAGACGTGGACTCTATAGGCCTCTTACATAGACCTTTTATTTACTACCAGCTTATGGACCTTTTAATTATTAATTCTAATAATATTTTATAGCCCAAATATCTTCCTTAATCATTAATATCCATTAATAATTAATGTCCATTTGTGTCTAATCTCTTTAATTTAATAAATCTCCATTAATTAAATTCAAGACCAATTGTACTTCCAATCAATTATCTCATTATTAACAAATACCCTAAAAATTTATTTAATCTAATCGAATTGTAATTAAATAAATTATTTTACGAGTTTTCTCAAGTCTAATTTACAACCCACCATTTAACTCTCACTATACGTTTCAACCTGTTATGTATAACTCCCTAAGTTCATTTTTAATTAGCAACGAATATAACTTAAAGAATATGAATAACATCTAAGTTATAGCCCATATCATAGCCCTATTAAGACAAAATGAAATGGATTACAATAAACCCTTTCAATCATGAATACCATACAACATATAACATTTGTCTTGCTTTGTCCCAATCGAGTGAAAACAATGAATTTAGTCAAATTCGTAAACTTGGTCATATGGTCAATTGATGTTACACCTCATAAGACTAATGTTTCTATTGGAAACTCCTTTATGATCAAACACTACCTTAACTAGGGATTTTCTATCTCATGAAAAACCAATTGTATAGAACAAACACTTTGCTCATTTGTAAAGAGACAGATTCTTTATTGAATGTACAAATGCCTATATACACATTTAGGCAATGGCACATTAGGCTCGTGACCCTATCCTATAGCACAATAGATATTGACATTTAATGCTCTAGTGACATGCCGACCGTCATGCGTACAAAACAATCATGTTGTTTTATGTCTAAAGTTTACGAGCACTTCATACAATCACAAAGCAATGTGTACTACGTTCTACAAGTCATTGCTTGAATACTTATTCTCTAATGAAACATCTACACATATGTATTCTCAATATATTATACAAAATGGCATGAAACTTATTGAACAAATATAAGATGTGCCAATTATACCAACTCTCTAATGCCCTTTAAAGTATTTATGACTTGTGGATTGCTTTTAGTGATTATGTAGTAAAACAATCTTATATCCATATATATACCTCTTTATGAATAAGGTTTTTTAACTCATCACATAGATACATGTAAAACTTTACACTATTCAAAATTTACATACATGATCAAACTGGCAAGAATATTGATATAAATAAATCAATATATTATTAATTATTATAAAAAGGTACATATATAGCCACGATATCCTTTGATATCCCTATTAACTAGTAGAATTAGAAGGCATGTTACTAATACAATCATTATAACTTATTTAAGACATGATGAAAGAAAAGATGAGATATAGAAATGTTCCATCAAGTATGCCAGGATAATTGTAAACAAAATTCTAGTATTCAAATCTCTATAAACAAGAAATTTTTACAAGTACAATTGAAGTTTGAATTAAATTAATCTCTATAAATACAAATTTCTAATTAAATCCTCTTATTATTCCTTCAATTTTGAAAATTTTGAATGTTATAGAATTTTCTAATAGTGTTGATAGATTTGATCTTTCTTAAAATTTATCTAACTTCTATGAAACTTTAGTTTCTTGGTTCAATATTACAATCCTAGATAAAATATTGAAATTTAATAAACTTTGTGAAAAATATTTTGACCATTATGAGAACACTTTCAATCTTTCTTGAAGAACACAGCTAGAAATGAAGTAACTTCAAAGCTTTGATCCTTCTGGAAGGTATTGAGGATTCCAATAACATTAACTCACACCACAAATGTGAATTAAATACCAAATTAAATGGAATTATGTGAAGAATGGCAAGACTACCATTGATTTTTGTGGACTTAGAGGATAGAACTACAAACTTCTATTACACTTTGTTCTTGTGATGTTATTCTTTCTGAAGTTAGAAATACCACCCCTATTTATAACGATGGAGAAGGCACTCCATGAATTGACAAAATCTAGTTAATTGAGAATATTTAATTTAATGTTGTTTCTCTTAATCACAAGATTACTACAATTTGATCTATCAAAACATAAATATTCACCTTCTATAATTTGAGAATCTTTGATTTGGTTGTCAAATTGACAAGATTTGATACTTGATACGATTTGATTGGTTTCTCTCACATGTGTCACAATTAAATTCACCATCGATGTTTATATTAAAATATTAATTTATTTTATTATTTAATTTTAAAGTTTTCATATTATTAAATTTCTAAAACATAAATATTTTTTTAATTTATATTTTAAAAAAGTGCCATATGTCAACATCCGATTGGAAAATATTTGCTTGCGTAGAATGTCAAATAATTTGTAAGTTGGGTTTGAACTTAATATTATTCAATCGTAATAAAATGATTTTATTAAGTGCGTGTGTTATTAGAGATTCATTATTTTAAATTTACATAACATAAGTTACTAGTGATAAATATATATTATTATCAAAAAACAATATTTTTAAAAGATTTTACATAATTTTAAAAATTTTAACATTAAAATGGCAAAAAAATCATGTTGACCTAAAAATAGAAAATCTAAGAATTTGTTGGGAAAATAAATAAAAATTCGCATACACATACTTTTAAAGTTCTTTCCCATTTCCGTCATGTATTTCATTTATTTGTTTTATGCGTATATCTTGTCATTATAAACAACACTAAATTTTTGGTGTCTAAGGGCACCTTTGAGTTGTATAGCATAAATTAATTCAAAGTAAGCTTTTTAAAAATATGTGAGTTCGGTTTGAATGAAAAATAAAAATTATGTAAACTAAACTCGAGCTTTAGTCAATGGGCTTGATGATGTATAAGTTTGAGTGAGAAATAATTTGGCACATAAAGCTCGAATGACAACCCTAGTATTTATGTATCTATTAACAAAAGAAAATTTGAGTTTTTGTTTTTGGATTAAAAATTTCGCTTGAACTTGATTCTATTAAATTAAAACAAACACATTATATCAAATATTTTAGCTCGATTTTCGAAAATCTCCGTTCATTCTAATTAACATTTTTATATTAATCAAATCTAGTTAAAACATAATTTAAAATTAAAAAGCAAAAAAAAATTAGAACAATATCTCACTCTATGATTAGTTGGTGCCACGAACTGATGATGAAATATTCACTTTATGCTCAATTGCATTCTTTCAATTAACATAACTAATAATAAACAATCTTCATTCTTCAAAAATTTCTATTTCAGAAAATAAGCATCAGTCAGTCCACTAAAACCTATGGTTATGTTTTTTTTTGGTTGTTAGGTGTGTGCATTTTATGTGTATTTTTCTCAAAAAAAAAGTCTAAAAATAAAGAGATAAAATTTTAAAAGTGTAATGTGTGTTTATTTTAGCTATTTTCAATATTTTAGAAAGGGATAATTTCATTAGATTTTACATTTACCAGATTTTAACCAACAGACACAAATTCTGATTAAATAAATTATATATCTCAAAATTATATGTAAAATATGAACACAAACTTGTGTATGTATGTGACATAACTGAGACAGAATTAAATTAAAACTTATATATTACCAATATATATAATAGCCAATTTTATTTGAAATATGTCTAGAATTTATATTACGAAAGATTCGTTCATATATATGCTTTGACAAAAATGTTTGTGTACATATATTTATACATGGAAGTGAACATTAATACATTTTCTAATTTATACTATATAAAGTCAAAAATAAACTTTGCATAAATATAAGTAGTGTACTTTACAACAAGCAAGTGTTTCAAATATTATTTATATTGTATAAATTATTATTATTGAGGCAAAATATGTGAAATTGTGCAACTATCTTATTTTAAATTTTTAAATTTTCTATTCTTTTCTTTCTTCCTTTTCTTTTAACTTACAATTTTTACTTATGTTTTCTCTCAAATTTTATTTCTTATAAACTTTTTTTGACCTTTCTTCATTCTTCTTTAATATAAACATTATTGCATGATGTAAAGTTATACAATTACTCTTAATTTATTTTTTTATATTTTTCTTTCTTTTTTCCTTGAACTTAGTAATTTTATTTATTTTTTCTAATATTTTCTCTCTTTTCTAAATTCTTTAATGTTTCTTTAAATAGTCTTTATACCTTTTTATTTGCAACTGCTTTATCTTAATTATTTTAATTTAAACAATTTTACAATATATAACTAATTTTGAACAAGCATTGAGGGCAACACTTTTACTAGTACATTATTATTTCATTCTATGCCTGGTGTACATCACATTTATCTATAAATACGAATATATATATATATATATAGATACATATTTAAATTACTTATTAATATCAACTGAATATATAATCTCACAAGTATTTGTTATATATTATAAATATATAGCCTATGTGCTAATAAATTTTGAGGGTTTAAACTAATTGTAGTAGTTTGTTTTTGTTTTTGAGTATACGCTTTAAAGAATGTTTTTCAATAATTATATACAAGTAACAGAAAGAAATAAATAAAATTTAAAATATATAATAACTGTACTGTGTGTTTTTAAGTTATAAATTTAAAAACAAAAAAGATCATGTGTTTTTTACATAAAAATTTGTGAAAAAGTATAAAAATAGTAAATATTCGGATTTGATTTGATGGTTTTTGTTTTTCTTATGTCATAATCAATGATTGAATGACACGAAATATATAGAAATTGTAATTTGTTTTTATGATATAAATATATATAAATACAAGTATTATGTAACTAATGATTTAATTTTAAATAAATAATATAATTGAATTTTGAGAGAGAAATATTTTTAAAATATTATATTTTTGGTTTGTGTGTACTGTTTTATGACTCAAAAGCTGTTCCGAAACCAAAACAATAATATTATGATATGAAAACTACTATATTATATAGTTATATTGGCAATAAATATTTATTTTATGTCTAATATATGTAGCCTTCTAAACAAAAAATGTTGTAATTAACTGGAAATAATATTCATTGATTAAAATTTATTGCTTGCTTATTTTTTATTATTAGTACTAGAGTATGACTTATGCTATGCATGGATAAACATATTCATTTTTTATGCTTTGTGCATCAATTTTAAAAAATGATTAGGTTTTTAATTATATTGAATCTTGTTCATAGTTAATGATCATTTTCAACAAAAATTGGGACAAAAAAATTAATTAAAAATAAAAAAATCATAATTGTGTTTAACATATTCAAAAAAAAATAAGCTCCAAACAAAGTAATTACCCTCATTATGTGAAAGAAAAACTGAGAATACACACACACACATATTTAAATTTAAATAAAATCAACAATATGTTTGAAAAGTTATGCAGAGCATTAAAAGCCACCATTTCTATGATGTTTAGATTTCAGCACATATACAAATCCCAAATATTGATCTTTTAAAGCTAACAAAATAAAATAAAAACTTCATATAAAATAATTATCAAAATAACTAATTAAAAGTTGTATTATTAAAATAACACTAAAAATTTTAGCCAATATTACTTTGTAATATATAAATGAATTAGTTTTGCAAAAATAAAATGTAAGTTTATTAAATTTTTGATAAAATGATATTCATAATTTTGTATGTAGATGATACCACCTTTCTAAAGGATGAAAATATATATTTTTGCTGGTTTTGTAATAAAAGGAGCAAGTACAAAGTTAGAAAAGAAATGGCTTTACTTTTGAAATTATGAAACTGTACATGAAAAAAGTTCTAAGGCATTTTCTGCAATATAATTTTTACTGGTAAAAAATATTTTTGAAAATGTGAAACTTAATATTTCAAATTTTAAAATTATGAAATTGTACATGAAAAACATAAAGCATTATGAGAAAAATAATTTTTACACATAAAATATTTTTGAAATTATGAAACTTTATATTTCACTAGTGAAAAAGAAAGCTTTAATATTATGTAAACAATTTTTTTAATGCATCAAAATATTTATATTGCTGAAGTTTGGTTTTGAAAATAAACAAATATAATTTATACACTTGAAATATTTCATTTTGTCATGATCAATTCCAAAATTGATTCAATTTTGGAACTTGGCTATCTTGTATCCTATTTAGTTTGGTAAATTTGGACAGGTAGTATAATAGTAAAGCAAAAATGGATTTAAGGAAAACATCCAGCTTATCTACAATCAAGGAGTATATTATATAGGGTAATATAATTTTTCTAAAAATTAATAAGCTCATTTAAAATGGAAACAAAGAATTGTCCATTAATATTTATTAAAGAAAACAGCAATCATGTATGCACAAAAATTATTTGATATATTAAATCTAATATCAATATGATTTGACTATAATGATAAAAAAAATAATATAACTTCAAGGTGAAAATTTTCACAAAAAAAAAAATCAATAATTTATCAGTTAATCAGAAAGAACAAGGAACTAATTTAAAGTTAAAATTTAAAAAAGAATTAGAATAAGGAAACATCAATGATTCATATTTTATAATAAATATGACAGTGTTGCTCAATTATGGAAGTCAAAATCATTTGGTTATAGCATATATATAATTATTATAACCAATTTTACTTAAAAAAATACAAAATACAAATTTTCGAGTGACTATATTAAATTTGGCACCATTAATGTGAATTTTATCCAAATATATGTAATTTAGGCTTTTTATATTTTCTTTTCTTATAATAGATTAAGATTTCATGGTTAATAATAAATTTGTAATGGCTAAGGCAAACTTTCTATTATGACAAAAATCATGGAATGCATTATGCTGTGAACGTGACTAATTTTTTTGAAATTAAATAATGAGCCATCTAAAAAGGAAAATAAACAATCATATAATAACTTGAGCAAAAAAATCTAATAAATGCATATTAATAATTTTTATTTATTCTATTACAAAATAACAAATTGAAACACTACAGATGGAAAAAAAAACAAATTAATTATCATAAAAAATTTTAATATTATCAAATATGATAAAACTAAATGAAAATTTAATTTAGTTTGACTCATATGTAACATATTGCATCATTATATATAATAGAGGAGGACAAATTTGTAAAGTGCATTAAATATGTGAAGAATATTAATTGTTGTCAAATATAATCAAAAATAAAAATATGAACTAAAAAATTCAGAATAAAAGTAAAAACTTGAATAACACTTAAGACATAGAAACATGTCCCACACATTTTTTTCAGATTAATATGAAAATGAGATACAATTATATTATTTAGAATGAAGAAGGAAAAAAATGGAAAATAGAACGATTATCTCACATTTTTTAAATTTTCAATTACCATATCTATGATAAAGAAAAAACATTAAGAAATAACATTGAAAGAGTATTAAAACTGACTAACTCAAAATTTATTATTTTAAATAACTTACATCCTATAGACAAATTTATACAAACAGTAATTTAGCATTTAGATGCTGCAGATCGAATTTTATCAAATGGACCTAAGCATTTGACGGACACAAAAATATATAAATAAAAGGAGAACTAAATTGAGTGACAACACCAAGTTTGATAATAAAGCAATGGAGTAAAATTATGATAAGTTGAAAAATATTCATAAACTAGAATTAATCCAAAAATTTAATAGAATTAAAAATTAAAAATAATTGAAATACAAAGAAAGCATCACAGGTTATATTTATTTGTATACAATTTTTTTCTTAGTTCATAAAAAGTAGAAAACATGAAAATAAAATTATATATTTATTGAATATAGAAAAAAATTAAAATTATCACAAAAGATTAAAAGGAAAATAAGAAATTTTATTAGATAACTTCTATTTGAAATAATAAGCGAGAATATGTTAAAAAAATATAAAACTTACGCATTGATCCAAATCAACAAACTTGTAAAATAAAAAAGTGAAAAAAGGTAAAGTAAAAAATGAGGGAAAAAAAAATAGAGAAAAGCTATATGAAATTATTTTGCTTTGTGTAGTGGCACTCTAGTGGCGAAATCAGAAACTAGAACTAATTCGAACCATGCAGTTGCTTAAGATAGACTTCAAGAAGATTGAAGTTTGGAGAATATAAATAATAAAAGTGGTGGATATCAATCTTCAAAAAAGTTGAAATAATTCAAAATCAACATATAATTCATTCTCTAGCATTAAAAAATGGAAGTTTCATATATTAGTTATTGTATAATGTATTTAATGTAAACAAATTACAATACAAGAAGGAAATTTTCCCCAATTAATTATTTTGTTATATATTTACGATAAATAAGTTATACACAATAAGGAATTTTGAAAAATCTAACTTGAATAAATTGAAACACAAAGAGGGAAACTACAGAAATTAATCCCATGTAAAATGTATAGTTTAAATAAATCAATTATCAAATAGTTCTTAATAAAAATTCTCAAAATGATGAGAATTCAAACTTTTGATTAAAATTAGTCAAACACGAAGCTGCTATTATATATTGTATTAGATAGATCATATATTATTGCTCACCAACATACAAGTTAAATAATTTAAGAAATATTAGTTTAATTCCTCCGTCGTCTCTTTCACTTACCAATCATGTTTGTTTTGTCACAAAACATACACTCAATTATTATATTTTTAAAATTTATTTTTTTATTTCAATTTCTTCATCATCTCTTTCACTTACTCGATCATATTTGTTTTGTCATAAAACATACATTCAATTATTATACTTTTTAAATTTTACTTTTTTTATTTCAATTCCTTCATCATTTCTTTCACTAATGGATTATGTTTGTTTTGACACAAAATATACACTCAATTATTATATTTTTTAAATATTATTTTTTTAACACAAATTTTTAAATAAAAACACTTAAAAATCCGCACAAATATTTAAAAGCAAAGATAGGGTTATATTTGTATTTTTGTACTTAAATTCGTTTGTGGGTAATAATAAATAGCATTAAGAGGGCAGGTCATATCGTTTAATTGACTGGCGGGGCGTTTGAGGATTTTTCCCCACCGGCCAGCGTTTTGTCCCTCAGTCCTCACCCCACCATCTCCGTGCGTTAAAAACAATCAGCCTCCATTTCCAGACCATCCACTTTGCGCATACATGGCGAGCTCCATCTTGCTCTCCCACCCTCTTTCTTCCCAGTTTCATGTCCCCAAACCCAAATTCCTACCTCTCCATCTCTCTTCCAAACCCGCTGCTCGGCCTCGCCCGTTCAGTGCCCAGTTGCCAAACATCTCCCGGAAGTTGGATGGATTTGTGTTGCGGGTGGCGGAAACGGAAGCCGAAAGAGACCAAGTTTCCCTTCTTGTGGGTGAAGATTCAGCGAAATTCGTTTTCTCCGAACAGAAGATTTCTTCGTGGGTTTATTTTACTGGGATTTTGGGGGTCGTGCTTTATCTTCTCAACGTGTTCTGGATTGACAACTCCACTGGATTTGGAAAAGTCTATATAGATGCCCTTTCTGGCATTTCCGATAGCCCTGAGGTTTGAATTAGAGCCATAGCTCTATAGATAGATATTCTGGCTGGAATCTTAAATTTGACTAAGCACAGTGCTTTTTTTTTCCCCTCCCTCGGTTGTTTATAATTCTCTCTTGTAGAGACATGCATCGTAATTCTTGCATTTTGGCGTGGATAACTATGGTGGATGTGTCAATTTTCTGCTCGTAGGTGTGCAGATTACATATTGGATTTCATACCGTCGACAGTTTGACAATTGCTTTTCCGTGGTCTGTGCATTTCAGGCTTTTTCTCGACACGATTGAGATTTTTGTTTTTAATTTATCATTTAATGTTTGATGCTGCTTCTTACTTAGTGAGCTATCTGACGAGGAAGAATTACTTGAATATCCCTAATGATCAAAACGGGAGCATTACGTGTCCTGAAGGCTATCGGTGCATGAGTTAAAGCCCTAAGCCCACGATTATAGGTGCAGAAATGAAAGTGTTTTTAGCAAGACGTGTTTTTCTGATTTTCCCAACATAGTATGATTATCAAGTGAATTGTCGCCACAATTTAGTTAACATATTTTCCAAACATATTGTTGGTTGAGTTGCAAATAGTTGAATAAATTCTGAACCTTCACCTCTGGTTTTGTTCAAATTCATAGAGGCTAATTTGGATGTAAAAAGTTTGAAAGGCAGGCTTAGTTTGAAAAAGAAAACAAAAATCTTAACAAATCCGTCATTCAATTTCCTGTTGTCAGACATCTTGGATGACGCTATAATTATAAGAAAAATTTTAAATGTTCATGCTAAGTGCCTCTGCAATTGAATGTTTCTCCTTGTTTCGTTCTCCTTTTTCTTTTCTATCCACTTACTTGTCTTCTCCCCTTTTGTCTGAAACTTATAGCTGCACAATGCTGCTACTGAGTCTACATCTAATTGCTCACTGATTGTTATTGGCACCATTTATGTGTAGGTTGTCATGTTACTTCTTACTCTCATTTTTGCAATAGTCCATAGTGGCTTGTCTAGCCTCAGGGATACAGGTGAAAAACTTATTGGAGAACGAGCATTCCGTGTGTTATTCGCAGGGGTATCACTTCCATTTGCTGTTAGCACCATTGTGAGTTCCTGATAATGTGTTATAGTTATCTCTCCCCTTTTCTTGGCATCTTCTTGTTTGATTTATCTCAGTCATATTATTTTTTGGCAAGTCATAAAAACGCTTCATGGGTGCTGATTGATTAGGCAATCTTAATCAAGGGATCGTGTTCTTGTGGCAGGTTTATTTCATCAACCACAGATATGATGGCGTGCAACTGTGGCAACTTCAGGGCGTTCCTGGATTACATGAACTTCTTTGGTTCTCTAACTTCATTTCCTTCTTTTTTCTGTATCCGTCTACCTTCAATTTATTAGAAGTTGCTGCAGTTGATAAGCCCAAGATGCATCTTTGGGAAACTGGAATAATGAGAATTACCAGGCATCCACAGGTGTGAAATCCATCGGAATATGCTTTCACAATATACCCTTAGGGCTAACTGTGTCCTGTTACTAATGGCATTTACTTCTAATTTATCTTCTCATGTGAGTCAAAATTACTTGGTTATAATACTTATCACATTTAATACACTTCTTTTTATAAATTTCCATTAGTAGGCTAATTCTGCAAAACAAAATTGAACTATTGTTAGCTTATTGATGAAGTTATTATATACAGAGAAACCTAAAGCATTATATTCTTGTGAGTGCTCTAGTCAGTAAAATGTATCAATTTTGTCCTTTGAAAAGCATTCTCTTTCCACAAATGGCTGGCCTTTTAATGATGATTAAAATGTTGTCCTTTGAAAAGCATTCTCTTTCCACAAATAGCTGGCCTTTTAATAATGATTAAAATATTGTAACATGTATCATTAGTTGGCAAAATTGTTTGACAACATTTTGTTCTTCTTATCACTGTTGATTTTTAGATTATGTCCCTTACCTTGCATGTTGTGCTTGAATATGGACAAATTTAATGTTGATACAAGATATAGCAATGATAATTTTAGTAAAGGCTTCATTACGTACATTAAGAACAATTTACAGCAGTGCATTTTTCTGTTTGTCATGGAGGTATTGCCTTTATTGATAAATAGGCCCTGGTCATATTTTTCAATTGTCAAGAACATTCAACAATTGCTGAAATTTTCTCTAGGTGGTTTTAGTTTTTCTCCATAAAAGTACTCCGGTGTTGGTTTTTCTCCATAAAAGTACACCTTGTTAGATTAGAAAAAGAACCTGTTATTGTTGAGAGAAACCCATTTGATTCCACAAGTAAGTCATTATTTATTCTTCTGGTTGAGTTGTGTTCAGGCTTGACTTTGAAGTGTTGTTTCCCAGTTGATTCTTGTCAACAAATGATTAAAATATTTACAGGAAAAAAGGGATATATGGTGGGAGAAGATACTAGAAGTACAAACTCATATAATTCTGAGTTGGTTTAGGTAATGCACAATGATGAAAATCGTGCATTTTAATGATTTAAGATAGTTTACACATGCCCTATATAGGCCTAATATATCGTGTAGAACATATATATATATATAAAGGAGGGTCTTTGTGGGTTTATAAAATGATTTCAAAGGATATATATGTATATATATAAATATAAAGGAGGGTCTTTGTGGGTTTATAAAATGATTTCAAAGGATCTAATTGGTGATGCTAGGAATGGAAAAACTGACATGGTAAAGCATATGTTCTTTTCTTCCTCAAGATTGTCAATACTTGACAATTGAAATTGGTTGAATTGTGTTTATGATAATGTTCACATCTGTTCTTTATCTCATATAGTTACTCTATTTTTTTCATAATTTATTGTCTTAGTTTGTGTTGAGTTTTGAAGGCAATATGGTATCCTTATCATCCAGACTTCGTAAATATAATCATTTATTGTCACCTTTTTACTTTCTGGACATTGAAAAGCGACTAATTAAATCCTGTTTTCCCTGGATTCTGAGACATCAAATTTTTGTAATCTGGCTATTGCTTCTCTCTGACCCCTTAATTTGCTGTACTTTTCGTCAGATGGTTGGACAAGTAATTTGGTGCCTTGCTCACACAATTTGGATTGGGAACTCTGTCACTGTTGCAGCTTCTTTGGGGTTGATTGCACACCATCTGTTTGGTGTTTGGAATGGAGATCGAAGGCTGGCCGTACGGTATGGTGAAGCTTTCGAAGCTGTAAAAAGTAGAACTAGTGTAATTCCATTTGCTGCTATTCTTGATGGCCGCCAGAAGTTACCAGAAAATTATTTAAAGGAATTTCTCCGGTTGCCATATCTATCAATAACGGCGTTGACATTGGGGGCATACTTTGCTCACCCATTAATGCAAGCTGCCAGTTTTCGGCTTCATTGGTAGTTTAATCCAGCTGAGAAGTAAATTTCAGGTTGTATGTGTTCTGTAACTAAGGAAAATAAGGATGTATGATATCATGGTATCATTCGATTTAATGCTTTTTTTTTTCTTTAACCGCACAAGCTTGAACTCTCGACCCCACATCTAGGGTTTAACCCTTTGACCTTTTTAATGAGATAATGGGCGCTTTTCATGAGCACTTAGCTGAGTGACTGCAACTCGGAGTCGAGCTTAGTATAAAGCTGTTAAAACGTTTGCTCTGGTGAGCAATATCTGCTTTTGTAACCTTAAAGATAAAAGATTATACTTGGTAAGGCTACATCAATTCAATTTTAACTTGGCTTGAAGAGAAAAATCTCACACAAACTTGAAAATATTTACATATGCTGAATATTTATGCATTTAATGTAAAATGAGAGATCGTGTGTTCAAATATTTTGAAGACTAGTTTAAATATTTTGAAGACTAGTTGCAAATTCGACAAGATAATAATTCATTAAATTGTTAGTTTGAATGGTCTAACTATATTAAAAATTAGTTGACCATGCCTACATACTGTATATATGTGTCTATGTGTTTTCATATTGTGTGGATTTGATTGTAAATTGAAATTTTTTTAATAATGTTGCACCTCAACCTCCTTTATCATTAATCAATCATTTAGGGGCTTGATTTGGTGATTCGGGTTGTTTCTCTTTGTCGACAATAAAGCTTATCCCCCCATCGTCTCTTTGGCCGACCTCAATCCTTGTTATTTTGAAGTCATATATAGTATTTAAAGTTTGCCTTGATTTGGTACTACTCTCACGACCAGCACCGAAACAATGTTTTACCCGACCAGTCATTACCTATTAATACAAAAAACATTGAGGCATCATCATTTGAACATAAGATATTTAATAATTTATTATTAGAGAATAAACAAGCTGGCTTTTTAATAACTGTTGCCCTAAGTATTGACAAAAAATATAAATATATAAAAAAGAAAAAATGCGATAAAATATTTATTTATATAATTATAATTGAAGTAAATAATGCTCTTTCTTTACTTTTTTATTTTTTTTCACTCTCTATCCCTCTATTCATTTCAAATCTTTTCTATTATTTTGTTGGCTCCTTTCTTCTTTAATAAGGAAGACCAACAACGGCACTGACAAAAGAGGAAGAGCAATCACTATTGATTTTGTCCTTCCCCTATTCATTTGCTTTATAAACAACCAAGCAAATGGCTAAGCTTAATAGAACAATCGGCCAATTTTCAATTAAGCTGGTTGGACCTACCGAATTTCATTTTTGAAAACCTTGGTGTTGTCAATGAAACTCAAATGTCATCTTTAAGTCTCTTGCCTCCTACCGATCACCCTTCACAGTGTCTTCCAAAATATTATTCCTTCTTATCTCCACTAGCAATGCAAACTATATTAATTTTTTCTTTGCATAGATTTTTTTTAAACCACAAAAGATTTTATTGAAAAACTCCAATGCAATTAGAATATTAGAAGTTGTTTAGAGAAATAAATTTTGAATATCTTAAGAGCCATTATATTTTACAAGTTGCTTATAAGCATATAATATTTAAGATGTTTCTTTAAAAATAAGTTCATAAGATGTTTGGATTTAAAAAAAAAATCATAAAATTGATAAGATGTGAATAAAGATAATCTTATCGTTTACTTACTTAAACCTAAATATGTTTTTGAACTTTCAAAAATCAATGAAAAACTTTTTTCTTTTTTGATGGAGCTTACGAGCATACAAACTTTTAATAACCTATTTTCAGAGATCACAAACTTTGTTACAAAATGTTTTGCCAGTTGTTGTATACCATCTTGCAAGCTTTAAAACATATATGAAATGTCATAAAAAGCTTATAAGAATGATAGGTACCCGCTTAAAATATTTTGATACACTTAGGGCCTGCATGGACACTACCTGGACATGAATTCTATAAAGAATTCATATATTACGCCCAAGAATAAATAATTCATTACCATCAACTAGGCAATTTCATGGCTCAAGATTGAAAATTTATAATGAAGAATTAAGTGATTATGGATACAGTCAGGCCACTTAATCTTGATTCATGCACACTTAAACACCCAAAAAGTTCTCACTTTGAATTGTTAAAATGAATATCACAAAACAATAGATAAAACGCTTAAGTTTATGAAAGAATATGAGATTTTTTTTTTTGAATAACATGAATTTTTATGTACAAGGCCACCCTTATTTACAAGCAAGAATTTTTATCTTGTTTTGGTAATCAATCCCTTTACAAGACTTTCCTAATTCTAAATACACATTTAAGGTAGGTTTTAAACATTAAATCATGCCAACTTGTGACTTATCAAACTATTTCACACGTCTCAAACTTCAAATGGACCTCGTTTTTGTCTCTCTTTTTTGTTCCAATGGTGCAATAAGTGTTTATGCCCCAATTTTTGTTATCAAGCTTGCTAAGATCTACACCCCTAATATTGTTAGCCAACAAATTTGAGGGTACATACTATTGAAGGGGTGAAGGATTTGGATTGACATTGTGTGTGTGTGGTGGTTTTGGTGGTGGGTAGTGGCATGCGGGTCAGATAATCACTATATTGTTAGTGACATGTACTCTAATACCAATAATTAATGCGGGATATTAGAGGATATCATGGTTATATATATATTTTTTCACAATAATTAACAAAATATTGATTTTCATGTCAATGCTCTAGCAAATTTTATCATGTATGTAAATTTTTAATTATATAAAGTATTGTATGTGCCTGTGTGATTAAATTAAGAAGTCTTATTCATATGCAATTATAAATATGGACATAAGATTGTTCTAATATTCAATCACTAAAATTCATCTGTGAGTCATAAACACTTTAAAAAGCATTAAAGAGTTAGCATGACTTGGACGTCATGCATTTTATACGGTGAGTGTTATGAGATACTAAGAATACATATGTGTGAATGTGTCATTAAACAGTAAGCATTCAAAAAATGACTTGCAGAATGAAATAAGCATATGGAGTTTACTCTTAGCTATTAATATTTTGCTTTGTTATCATGTTAAGTACACGTGGATCTTAAACTTAAAACAACATAGTAGTCTTGTGCGCATGAAACCACCAGTCATTGGGATTGTCTTAAAGGCCAATATCTATCCTTATATGGGATATGATCATGAGACTAACATGCTATTGTCCAAAAGCGTATGGAAGCGTGTGTGTATTTAATAAGAGATTTTCTCCTTGTCGATGAGTAAAGCATTTATCATACGTAGTTGGTGTTCCATGAGACGGAAGTCCTTAGCTAAGACAATGTATATTTGGAAAGGAGTTTTTGCTAAAAGCATTTGTCTCATGAAGCAACATCGACTGTTCATATGATTGAGTTTGTAAGTTTGATTAAATTAATGACTCTCACTCAATTGGAATAAGGTAAGACAAAAGGTTTATACGACATGGTATTCACGATCGAAAGTGTTCATTGTGATCTATTTCACTTCATCTTAATTGGGCTATGATATAAGTTATAGGTTAGACGTTATCCATATTCTTTAAACTATGCTCGTTGTCTATTAAGGATGAATTTAGAAGGTCACACACACAAGGTTGAAATACATGATGAGAGTTAAATTGGTGGGTTTCAAACAAGGCTAAAGAAGTCTCATGAAATAATTTATTTAGTTACAACTATATTAAACTAAATAAACTACCATGACATTTGTTAATAATGAGATCATTAAAAGAAAGCACAATGGAGTATTTAATTTAATTAACAAAGATTAATTAAATTAAATAAATTAGATACAAATAAGCCTTAATTGTTGATGGGGATTAATAATTAAGGAGACATATGGGTTGCATATTATTAAAGGATTAATAATAAGTAGTCCATAGACAAAAATTGAATAAAGGTCCACAGAGGAGGGCCCATGCAGTCTATGTCTTCAAACCCTAGTTCTCTAAGTATTTAAACATGTTTAGAAGAGTTCTAAGCACACACGACCTAATAATTGTCGTGCACGCACTAAGAAAAAATAGAAAAACACCATAGCCACCCTTTCTCCTTCTTTTCTTGTCAAGAAAATCATTCTAACCCAAAGTGTTAGTGCAAAAGCCTTACAAATGGGGTTTTGCAAGACGTAGAAGGTGCTCATTCAGGTTCCAACTGTGTTGATAGACTATAAGTTGAGATTCGAGGGTCATGACTCAAGGATTGCAAGCAAACCCTTTGGAAAATGTTTACTTATTTTTATCATATTTTGCGTGTTTTGTAACAAAAATGGATAGGATTTGTTGTGTCTCATTCCATTGAATGTTTTCAATGTTTTTATATTTTAAATTCTAATTTTTACATGCAAATCTTAGCAAAATCTAATAATGGTATCAGAGCCACTGTTTTCCTTGTAAAACCACAAAATTGAATGATTCTTCACAATTTATGTTAGTTTTCACATTAAATTTCATTTTAAATGTATTTGATACATGTAAATACTAGCAAAAGTGTGTTTGGAATTGAGAAAATAGCATTAAAATTGAGTATTGGATGAGAAGACAAAATTTGCTCTAATTCATGATTGATGTTGCGATCATTAGAAACATTCTCATAATCATGATACGTAGTTCCATGATTGTGCCTCCAAGAGTGAGGTTGTGCAAACCTTGCATCTAGTGGTCACAATCATGACCACGAGGGTTTTCCTTGTAGCCGCAAGTGGCATTGTAATGAAAATAAGGTTTCTGTTGCAACTACCTTGCGTAGCTACAAATTGAGAGCTTGCAGCCACGAAAACTGTTCCTATAGTCGCGAGCATTGCTTGCAGAAAAAATCTTTCTCAATGTTAATTTTTGAAACATTTTTTTCAAGGAACGAAAATTAATGCATGAGTTGTGTAAGTCATGGAAATTATCATTAAATAAAATTATTTAATTGTACATATGGTGTATAATTGTTTGGTTGAATGTTATGGTTGAATTATGAACTTGGAACACTTACGGATAAATTTGTGGGTTTTTATAAGTTGTATAATAATTTTTTCATGGGTTGTAAGGATATAAGCCTAAGTTTTATTTTTATTATATAGAATAGGGATTCTTTGCGGTATGCCACATGTGTTTGTAAAACATGGAAGATATTAAAGAGTTGGTATTTATGCGGAGATTAAGGAGTTAGTGTCGTTCAAGATTCCATGACGTGGTGGGCCCCATGAAGAAAGCCACAACAAGAGGCATTCAAGATATTCTTATATAATAGTGTAGGATTTCACGCACAAGTACATGATCTATTTTTTGACTCAAATTGGATCTAGAAGTTTGTAATTCTCCACAAGTTTATTTTTGCTTATTATTTGTGATGAATGTATATGATACAAAAAAAAATAGATAATGTGTAAAATGAAATCTAATCTACATGTACCAAAAACTTTTTCAAGCAACATTAAGTTATAACAATAAATTGTTTGTCGCAGCTTTTCACCAATCTCGAATCCCTAAATGTTGTAGCTTTAGTGTGTAATATCATCATATTTATGGTGTCATATTGAGATGTTGCATTTACAACTTTGGATGCATTAGATGCAACATTCAAAGGATATTTTATCTTAAGAGCATATGGCCATAGGTGGGATTTAAATCTAATGAGTCGTCAATCAATGGGTGTGACTTAAGTGGACTCATTTTACCGAGATCTGATTATGTGAAGTATTGTTAGATCATGGGCTACAAGAAAAGATAGGACTGTGCATGACATTCGTTGGTAAGAGTTGTCATTTATTGAGCTTAGCATCCCAAGATCCATATGTGTGACATAAGTTAAATCCATTGAAGACCCCAATCATCCTCTAAGGAAATTTTACTAATGAGATTTCCATTTTCTATCCAAGGAAGTGCACAATTCAAAAAATCTAATAGGCCATTTTGATTTAAAATCCATAGTTATAACGATGACACATAATACAACCTCACTAACAGAGTCTTGTTTATTTTCTACAGTTTATTCTACAATTGAATAATGTTTAGGCCTCTTACTAAATTGCATGGACTAACATCCTAACTAAGCCTAATTATGTCCACCGGCTCCAAAAATTTGAGCATTGTTCTCATCTGAAGCCGATCAGTTATGCATAGGAGGCCAATATCCCATTAGCCCATGCTTAGATAACTAGTGAGGAGGAGAAAGTCACTTATAAAAAATGGGTGGAAGACGATCTGTGGGTCAAAGAGCTATATGTTAGCTACTATAACCAATGATCTCTAGAGGACCCATGAGAGCATGACAAGCACTTAGGAGATCTTATACCACCTGCAAGAGTTACATAGTGAATAAAGTCGTGTTGTTAGATATGAGATATCGAAGTAATTACTCAAGATGCATAGGGTAGAGGATGGTAACATCAATGAGCATGCCCTCAAGATGATTTCACTTATTAAGAGGCTAAAGTAGCTAGACTTCATTATGGATGCTAATTTGCAGACAGATTTAATCCTATAATCACTTCCAAACTCCTCTCAATTCATTATAAATTATTACTTGAATGATATTAAGTACACGATACTTGGACTCCTCAATAAGCTAGTATTGCATAAACAGCCATGAAGATGAAAGGAAAGAAAGCAATTTTTGTTGCGTCTAGCTCCTTTAGTAAGATCTAGAAGAGGAAGACAAAGACGAAAAAGCTTGCCATTCACAAGGCCAGTGGGAATATCAAAAAGGCCAAGGCCCTTGCCGACAAAGAAAAATGTTTTCAATGTGGAAAATACGAGTACTGGAAGAGAGACTGCGCCAAGCACCTTAGCAGCCTAAAGAAGGCCTTCAGAGGTAAAAAACTTTATATTTATGAAACATCTTGTTTGGTTGGTGTATTTTCTACTTCTTAAATTTTAGATTTTGGTACTTCATCTTACATGTGTACTTCACATTAGGATCTAGTTAGAGTAGGATGCTTGGAGAGTGTGAAGTGGTAATCAAAGTAGAGAATGGAACAAGTGTTGCAACCATCACGATAAAGACCATTTTAGTTAGATTATCATCTAGCTATAGTATTATTTTGAGAGATTGTTTATTTTTGCTCAATAGACTCAAGAACACGATTTCTATCCCTTTATTAATAAAAAAAATTATGAATTTTCTAATGTATGTCATATTTATTATTGTAATAATTGGATTAGCACAGTATCTCTCATGAATGATTTATATTATTTGAATATAGAGAATAATAGAATGATCAATACAATTTTAAACAAACATCCAAGAGATTGTTAAATCTTAAGCATTTGTGGAACCCTCGACTAAGTCATGTTGGTGGCACAATTTGACATCAGGATATGTTTAACATCTTTGGGAAAGAGTCGAAACCCTACATCAATTTCCAAGATAATCCTCCGGTCATGATTGGACATTCTAACTTTGTCAAAACTACTAATGGCGTGTGATGTGATTAAAACTTTACATAGAGTTAGTTATATGATATTGAGGCTCCAAAATCAATGGTTTAGTAAATCTTTAGGCATGATGCACTGACATATTTTCCATAACAAACAATGGCAACATTACCATCAATCAAAATAGGAGTAGTGTATTTGTCTTTTTTTTTTTTTTTCTTATTTCCACGTTTTTCTCTCCCTTTCCCTTTTTATATAGTTTCCCTTTTTATATAGTCTCTTACGTATGATTTGGGCCACTTCAATAATGGTATTCAAATTTATTCATGGATCTTCTCTTAAATTTATCTATTCTATTCGAGAACCTCTAATTTTGCTTCTTCCTTATCTATCAACATTTTCTCTCACCAAAGCCTTAGGCTCTAAACTAGATTCTTGCTCTGTTTTTTTTGACTCATAAAGAAGAGAGCATTGTTTGATCATTGATAAGGTCAACTTGCCTTTAGAGTTGAGTTTTTAATTAACACCACAAGGGTGTGTAATGAGTTGAATAACAATAAAGTAAATATCTTATCATCAAGAGGCATTTTCAGGTTGATAGATTAATTTATTAGACCTTAATAGTAATTGAGATACACTTTCACGCAACTACCTTCCTTTTATTTTAGGCGAACATTTTTTTTCTCGTAATAGTAGCTTTGTGCATGTACTTATCCTCTTAAATGTAATTCATTTTTTTTTTCATAAAACACATGCTACAATCATTTTATTTTTTAAACTTCTTGTCATATTTATGTTACTTTTAATATTTTTTAAAAAATCATATTTAAAAGCACACATACAAAAAAATGAGGACATAGATGTTCTCTGTACAAATTGTCGTACACTTGTCCCAATCTATAGTTTGAAAGTATCAGTGTACGAAGACAAATGTATATCCCAGCAGTAAAGAAGATCCGATGTACTAATTTTCAAATGTAATAATTTTATCCACTTAGGTTTAACATCTCACCAAATGATGACAACTTTTCTATTTTTAATATTCAAATTTAAAGAAGAATATAGACGTGTATGTGAGCCTTCCCTCCACTTATTGCGGATGAGTGCCAAAACAAATGGCACCAATAATAAAATAAATATCTTTTCCTCCGCTTAAATTAGAAAATGGGAACAAAGTGCATGGGTATCAAAATAGTACACAAAGTTTTACATAGAAATATTGAGAAAATCCACAAAACCGCAATTCAAAAAATATTTCACTATATGTACAGTGGGATTATAAATTTCTCAAGAAAATATCTCTTCAATTACAAAAAAAATGATCAAATTTTTGGACTTTGAATCCTAAAGAAAATTAGGACCCCTATTTTACGAGAGATTGAAAACCCACAAGTATTTTTTTCCCCTTTTTTCTTATAACACACCCCTATTTTATCTTTTGCTTGAAAGAGAACTTTGACAATATTCGTTTTGTTTTATATTCACAAAAAAACACACACTATAATAATTATATATTTCAAATTTTATCTTTCTTTTTCTTACTTTTATATATTTTTCAAAAATATAAGTTAGAAAAAATACAAATACCTAAAAACATAAACAAAGATAACCTTTTTTGTTTCTCTCCCTACACTTACTCTCCCTTGATTTTTCTCGTGTCTATATACATTTAAAGTACTGCATAAATCATTTATTTGTAGGCAATGATTCGGGTTGTGTAATCTATTTTTCATCCAATCACAAATGTTGAATGAATTGTCGTTACAAGTTTGCTGCAGAAGCTTGACAATCTGGTAAACCTCCTCTTCAATTACCAACTTTTATGTATGAATTCACCGTTTATAGTTCAATGGTCTTCCTTGAATTTAAGTTTTCATATGACCAACAATTAAATAAAAGTGCATGAAAAATCTTTCATAGATCAAGGAAGAAAAATGAGAGTATGATTAACATATTATTGATAACGGAAAATTATCAATATATTCATAAATCCGGTGTAATTTTTAAGTTACTTTTAATATATTAAAATTAAACTTTTCTCTCCAACTTGTGTATTCCCTAACCATAGTTGCTATCATGGAAAATGATTCCATCAATCGAGGAAGGTAGGATACCTCTTGGGCGTGGTGCTATTCGTGATTCTTTCTTTAAAAAAAAATTGTCATGAATTAATTGCAATGCTTTATAATCTTTTCGGATGTTGTTACACCTTTTTATATTGATTCCACATATATAGACATCTTAAAGATGAACTAACTATGAGCTTATTTTATATTTACAAACTATAATATATATTGTCAACTTTAAATAAAAAGTAAAAGATTTTGAATAACAAATTTTCATATTTATTTAATCCTCTTCTTACTAAAAGTTTTAAATCAACATGTGAAACTCTACATTACAGAGTTTAATACTTTAAACTAAAAAACTTGACAGATATGAGATTTTGTATTTAAATATTAAAAACAATATAGTACAAATTGAAATTAAAATAAAAGCTTAGATGATAATTTGAATTATTGCTAATTTGGAAAATCATACATCCCAAAGGAGGTAAAATCTCGTGCATATGTTTGAATGTAATTTTGATAGTGTGAAAACAATGCGTTTTTAACATGAAAATTTATGAATCTGGTAAAATAATATGTATGTTTGATTTGAATGTTTTTGTCTTATTTATACACGCACACAAATGCATACATAGTATAATATAATATTTGAATCGTATAATAATATATATGAATAATGATTAATTATTAAAAGATGTGTGCATATATATAGAAACGAGAGTATGAGGGTATAGATATAGATAATAATTTGATTTTGTATAAATGTAATATTTAATAATACAGTTTTGAATATTTGTGCATGTAGAAGAGAGAACGTTATTTCCTAAACTAGCCAATAGACTGTGCCAAAAATAAATACACGATTAATTTAAGAAATCAATTAAAATACTAAAAACAATTATTATAAGACCCTTATCTATTATTAAATAATATAAATAATGACATCAAAGAAAATTTACGTTGTGTCAACCAAATTTTCAGTTTCAGAATCGAACACTTTATGTAAACTGTATAGATATTGCTGTTTAATGTGTGTGTTTTAAAATAATGAATAAACATCAATACTTGCTTTCAAATACTGTAATATTTTCTAACTTACCACCCCATCAATGAGAATAATCCCCACCCCTAATATGTCATCCAGTCGAACCCACCAAGGCACCAACAACCAACCACCCTATCAATTTTTGACTCAAATTCCTACATAGTCTCAACAAGAACATCCCAACCCCAAGCGCTATCCCTCCACTTTATTGCCACCCACTGCCTTATCCTCAACTCGCTATAGCTGATCTTTAGCGCAACATCGATTCTTCATTTTCTCCACTCCACCCACCCTACAAAAGCCACCCTTTTCCCAACCTTCCAAAATGACGTTAAATAGTGTTACAAGTATGGATTCATGGTTATGTTTATGCACTAGAAAGAGAAAAGTGTAGGATTAAATATTGGTTCATGATAACTCATGATTCTGTGGCATATTTTTATGTTCATTGTCATTAATTTTGCTAATACTTCAAGCTTAATTGGCCATATTATGTTTGCATGTGTGTATTTGTGTTCATTCTAGTGGTTTGGAGAAGTTTGGTAACATCTTGGCCAAAATTTAATTGAATTTGGATAATGTCTACACTTAAACAATTTTTCAATCTGATTTCCATGTTCTGCAGCAACAAAAAAAATAGTTTGTAGCCACGAATGGAGGTAGGGGTGATCAAAAAAATAAAAATAAAAATAAAAACCGCCCCAAAACGCATTGTTGTTAAAAACTTGAAACATAAACTGTGGTTTCAAAAATTTTAATAAAACCAAACTTTATTTCATGGTTTGGTGGCAATTTTGAAATAAGAAAACCAAACCAAACTGTATCTCTATTTATGTAAAAAAAAATTAAAATTATATATTTATATTAAATAAAATATGGTTAATTATTAAATATATTTTATTTAAAATTTCGGTTATTCTGAATTAATATAAATATTTTTTGAACAAAAAATATTTTTTACATATAATATTAATATCTCATATTCTATCAAATTATGATAAAATTATGCAATGACTTTGGATAAAAACAATAAATATATATACTTTTCAAAGTAAAATTTAAAACATGAGCTAATCCTCAGGTTGCATTTGATTTGTAATTATTTTTCTTAATTTTTGATTAGTTTCTTTATTTCATTGTTCTAGCAAAATTATTTGAATGATATCAATGCCCACTAAAATTTTATCTTCCATGATATCTTATTGTTAAACAAATGAGATGTGGATTATATTATTATTTATAAAAACTTTGTTTTGATGCAACGTTGTCTTCATATTGTAAATTTATTCAATATCTCGTTTCTTGAGTTAAATGTATATAATATCAATTTATTAAAACTAAGTTAGAATCTATAGACACTATTAGGTATTATTATGATTATTGATGAATGATCAACTTGTTATATTAAGATTTTTTACATGATATGTGTTAACTTTTTGCATTTATAAATATTGTACTTTAATTATTTATATTCAAATTGAATTTATTTTTAAACTGTCAAATTGCACCGAACCACTGCTCAAAATAGCAATATTGTTTTTTTTTTCAAACCGCAATTTCAATTTTTTATAAGGTCTTATCGCATGTAGAGATTCGGTTTGAAAATTTTTAGAAGAAAAAACCAAAACTATTCCTTAATCTCCTCTAAATGGAGGCTTTGCACTCATGGAGACGAAAGCAATTGAGACCAAGAGGATTCTATCATCAACCTTGTGGCCATGAGCAGGGATCTTGCGGTTGCAACACTTAGAAGGCAAGCATGTAAATGTTGTTTCTGCATTTGCTAGGGAGAACAAGTATCCTGTGGTCCCAAAGAGGGGTTTTGTGGCCACGAGATGGAGAATAATAAACAGTACCAAACTGATTTTTAAGAGCAGTTTTGTCCACTTCTCGTAATCTTTTTAACCTCAGCTACCACACCTACAAATTCAAGATTAAAATAGATTAGGAGTTTTTTTTTTTTTTTTTGAAGTTTTTAGACATAAGAAAAACATAGAGAAAATGGAGAAGATGCAAGAACAAGAGAGGAGAAATTCGCACCATATTGAAAAGATTGCTTCACTTCCATGCAGTCCACAATCAAGACTAAACTTTTCTATTCTTTTTATTTGATTGTTGCGTTTGTTGGATGATGATGAATTTAGTTATGATTTTTATTAATTATTTCATGAATACTAAATTTATTTCTAGTACCTTGTGTCTACATGTATAATTTTATGATTGATTATCATTGTTCTTGTTATTTACAATTGGTGAATTGAATTATAATTAAAGGACTCAATCAACTCTTTAATAATTTGTAGTTGTACGGAAAATAACAAAATTGAAAGGTGCACTAGACATTCGATTATGAATATTGATTTTGCAGTAATAACAAGAGTAAAATCATACAATTTATTTGGATTCATATTACAAATCACAAAACTTATGTGTAGATACATGCTTAATTTTGAATTGAAGTGTTGAGAGAGTTTAAAAGATATCTTAACAATATTAAATTTGACAATCCATGACAAGACAATTAAACTAATAAACATATACATTATGACGGAATTAAACTCTTCATCATTGGGATCCTATTACTTGTATTTACTTCGCTCTTAAATCATTCAGTATTCAATTTTGTTTGATTTTTGTTATTGTCACTTTAAGATAACCAAATTAATAAACGATTAATTACATCAGTAGACACACACATAAACATCCTCTTAGTAAAGATATGATAATCATGCTCACTAAATACCACCCTTAAATATTTCAAATTTTGATGTGAGACAACACGCATCAATTCATATATAATCTTAGGTTCATGTCTCACAATATCCGTGAATGCCTATGTATTGTAATGAAGACATTTCAAATATAAATTTATTATACATGCGATAACTTCTCCACCTATAAATGTGAATTGTATGGTTTTTTTTCCGCGAGTGCTCCCCAACGAATAGTATCAAAGCTTCAACCGATCCCAATCATGAAGCCATGTGGAAAAAAAAGTGAAAAAATATAACAAAAGAAAACACAAGATAGCATATGATGGTTGAAGTTAATCTAGTTTCATAGATTTACATTACATCAAGTTTGATTTTAAAATTCCAAGAGAACTTCCACTTTTCTGTTACGCTGCAATCAAAAGCGAAGTTAGATGGTATTTGGCTTAAACTTATTTTAAAGAATTTATAAAATCAAAAAATTTATAAAATATTTTTAAATGTTATAAACTCATAAAATTTATTTTGACAAAAACTAAAAGAAAATATTAGATAAAAATAATAAAATAAAATTTTATTTAAATTTATAATTATGAATGATTATAATTTTTTTTAGAATAAGATTGATAGAAATAAACCAAATATGAAGTCATTAAAAAGATTCATATCATTTTTTAATATATAAAATAATGTAACATGTAAGATGTTCAACGTAAGGTTGAGATGACCACGTTACTTTTACAATTACAATGCTTATAAATTCCAAGCATCTACTTTAATAACTTATAAGCTAATTAACCAAAAATTTTAACAATTTAAAGTATAGACTCCTGTCATCTTGAAAGATATTTTAAAAAACTTATAAACTTACCCAAATACTCCCGTATTTTAATCAAAAACCTCTAAATAAAGTTCAACAAGTTCTTACTATACCCCAACAGTAGCAAACAAAAAATTCGATCCCCCCACACTGACGTAATCCAAACTTTGCTCTAGAATTTTAGCTACCCGAATAACCAACTGAAGACACTAGGTAGTTCCAGATAGATAGGTAAAAAACATTTTTCTGTTCCAATCCATCCATATCTATGCAAGTAACTGCTATTAGTAAAAGTTAATTTTAAGCTTTCGTCCAGGTAAGAGGACTTGTGAAAGAGTCAAAAACTTAGTACCTTAAACACACACTCGATAGAGGAAATACCTAATAAGACCATCTTAGGGTAGACCCATGAAGCTGGAAAGTATGATTAAAAAGCATCCACTGATCTCTGAAATTTTAATAGCCTGCAGCCATAAACAATCCCTCAAAAAGGGCAGATAATTTCTGATGTTCATAGTTTACATGAAAATAAAGCCAACTCTTCATGACAAAGCAAATCACTCCTATGTGAAAACATCTACTCTGAGACAGCATATCTTTAATCAGGGCGTTGACAATACCCAAACTCGTAAGTAAAAATGCTGATAGATCATTATGCTCTCCATTATGAAGAAAAGCCTCTGTATTAGAAAAATGTAATTTACAATGTGACAAAAATAATCAAAAGTGCCAAGGACAAATGCATGCAAAAGGTCCTGCGAACATAAATCTAGGTCATAATAAGCGTATGCCAGAATTATGCCAACTCCATAAATTGAAGCACAATGTCAAGATGCAATTCAATCTGTCAATATCACGTAGGCCTACATGTATCCTCTTTTAAGCTTCACTCTGTCTGGCACTGTCCAAAGCAAGGAGCAGATGGTCAGCATTGACAAATAAAAATAAAAAGACTTGAAAGTTTCGCTATTTTCCCTTCATAATAAATAACCATTAAATAAATTGAGGAGAAGGGATCGCTTCATCCTTTGTACATACATTTACACATGCTTGGATATCTAAATTTGATAAACAAAAGTTGTGCTAAAATTTTACTCATTTAAGACTTCAAAATATAGGAGAGAGTAAAGAGCCAAACATGGATATCTAAGTATTGCCACTCCCTGTCGGTCAAAACTGCCATTTAAAGGTTGATAAGAATATTCTTGATGCCATGACAAGAACAAACATAAAATAAAATAGGTTAGGATGAAAAACAATTGGAAGCCCATTTCAGACAATTTTCATCCCCCAACGATACAACACTACAAACATGATAACATTTAAAAATGAACTTAATATGGTTACATGATGAGCCCCAATTTTAGCACATTTGAAGAAAGTGTATGACCAAAGGTATCACTGCATTATCTGCTTCATTTTCTTTCTTCAAAAGAAATTTTTCAGAAACAAAAATTCCACCAAACAAAGGACATTTATATTTATACATCAACAGATAAACAAGAGAGGAACAAATATGTGAACACGTTCTTGTAAATAGCTACATTAAATGGTTTAAAAAGTTTCACTGTTCATATGGATGTTACATTCAAGCTAACACAACTGTTGTACATAAGTGTGGTCAAACTATTTTAATACCGAACTACCAAACCCCTTTTTGATGGCTTAGATATGTTAATTGCAGCGTAGTGTAACATATATGCGGCCCGTATCTGTCCACACAATAGATCTTTTTCTGTGTAGTCATCAGAAGCCAACAACAATTTAGGAGCACAAACAATGGGATCAAACAAATTTAGAATGAACCATTCATGATGCTCCATTGCCTAAAAATTGAAATAATACTAGTGTTAACCCTTACCAACATCAATCTTGAAAACATTTTATATTTTAAGGATAGATCGAACTCCATGACATTTTTAGTATCAAAGCCGGACCAAGGTGTTAGTGCCCAACAGAGAACTCCTTGAGTCGCAACTCAGGGAAGGGAGTTGACACAACTATAATCCCATGAGCAACAATTCGAAGAAGGGGGTCACCGCATGTATTTATGTTTGAGAGAAGCAAACGCCGTGAGAGTCACAACGCACGTCTAAGAACATGTCCAAGAACATGCATGGATTTTGATAGATAGAGAGTGTAAACCATTGCCAACATCAACTTTGAAAACAATCTAATATTAACTATGCATGAACTACCCATCTACCTGGAATACCAATATTTTAGGAACGGCTCAAACCTTGTGACATTTTTAAGAAATTATTGATAAGATTCTATGTAAAGAATAAAGCATGACAACTAGAGTTATTTTAATGGTGCACGGCACACTATGGCACAAAGGCATCCTAGACCTATGGCATGCACATATCAAAGTACAGAGCAATATTAAAAAAGATAAAAATATATTTATCCTATTAGTAAATTTCATAAATAAAACATAAATAAATCCCATTTGCAAATAACAAGTGCAAATAACATTCAAGTTCCAATACCAAATGTCAAGAAGGAAAAAAACCAACAGCAACAGGTTCAATTTTCATGGACGATAAGAAACAACAGCAAAAAGTTTATTTTCATCAACTTCAAACAAAAAACAGTAGCAACAGGTTCAATTTTCAGCATTAAAACACGAACAGTACATAATTTCAACATTCACACTTCACAATTGCAAATATCATCAATAATTCAAAAGGCAACAGCTGCAACACATAAAAATATGATTTTTAGCATGGAGGATAAAAAAGTAGCTCAAACAGCAGGGAAAAGAAAAGAAAAATGCATAAAAACTAGCCAATAAACAGGGGAAAAAAGCATAAACAACAGCAAAAAAACAAAAAAAAATATAAAAACCAGAAAAAAACATAAAAACTAGCCAAAATCAAAAAAAAAAAATACAAAAACAAAGTTGGAAGACGCAGATGAAAGAACTGGAGCACAAAAAAGAATATAAAAAATGGCAGCTAAAAAAGCACAGATAAAAAAGCATAAAAAGAGAAGGCACATGCATAAGAAAGGGGTGATTTACTTACCAAAAGTCCAGAACAACAAGCAACAGAAAAATGGCCAAGAACAGAAGCACCAGCGATGAAATTTAGGAAGAATATTAATTGATGTTTTTTTCGGCTGCTCAGGGCAAAGTATGAATAACATTCTTTTACAAATATTCAGTGAAATTAATTAAAAAAGAAAAGAAAAGAACGCCTTCAGATCGACTATGGTTGCCAGACTTAAGCTGGATGCCATTTTACATAAATGGCACCATGGTCACACCATTGACAAAACTGATGACAACTTAGAAAAACAAGGGCCCACCTATTATTTAGTTGCATCCATAATAAGTAATCAAAGTTTAGTTCTCAATGTAGGATAAATAGCATAGAAAAGAGAGATACAAAAAGAATGTAAAAGAAAGACTGACTAACAACTGGGAATAAATAAGTTGTGTTGCTCGAGTCTTAACTGCAAAATCACAGCTTAAGTGAAAGGGGATTGGACAGTGAATATTTTTATTAGCAGTTATAATTCTAAAGGTAACAGTGAAAGAATTATCTCAAGCAACCAACACAATCAAATAGCGTGCGTGAAGATATGGTTTTTTTAATTAATATATTGTGGTAAGGCAAGAGAATCTGGGGTACCTAGGCAAGAGGATAGGGTCACCAAGCCAAGCAAGGGAAGCCAAGTCAGGATGGAAGGGTAGAAAGGTACCTGTCCCTGTCAAGAGCACGCAATCAACAGAAGACCAAGTTGAAGCACCCAGGATGAGGTATGAACTGTGGAAAGGACTAGTCATCTTGTCTCGAGGCCAACGACAGAGGTGATTTGAGTCAGGCGATGCTTGCCTCACAAGGGTAACTGTAGAAGACCACTACGGCTAGTCAACAATGGGTACAGTCATGCAAAACCATAAGTAGAAAGTGAAGGGAGATTGTTTGAAAATAATTATACAAAAGGAAGAATTCTATAATCAAACAAGACCAAGAGTGTGTGAAATTAAATACCTACCATCTTTTTGTTACAGTGAACATAGGCTCTATCAACCAAACCACGTAAATTTTGTTGCATTGTTTTCCAGATTTTTACTTATATTCTTGTGTGTGTGTTTGTGTTGAAAATTCATAACTCTTTACATTTCTGATTTTGGCCACACCACATTAGCGCCATCTATTAAGACCTATCCACATTGTTTGTATTCAAAGCCATGGAAGGAGGAGAACATAGACCAGCATCACTACAGTTTAGGCTAACAAAAGAACACTTTCAGTCTATAATACATGAGGTTGTGCAAAACACTCTAAGAAAACACCCATTGCTAAATTCGCATATGAAAGGTGGGCTTAACACCATGCCACCTAAAGAACAGAGAAACCCTTTGGATAACGCAGACTACATGGAAGGGGGTTAAAAAGGAAAGAGTCACATTGAAAGTACAAAGAGGCTACTATCCCAAAAGGGAAGGGGCCCCAGAGACCATAGTTCTGAAAGGCGAATGGCGCGGCGTGGCGCCAACTTCTACTGAAGCCACGGCGCATGGCGCGCGCTATTTTGAAATATGATGCACATTAAATCAAATTAATTAAAAATATTTGTCTTTAATATATATCTTTGAAATATAAAATAATTATAAAAAAATCAACTTTAATTAAAAAAAGCAAATAGCATTGATAAAGGCACATATAATTCGTTTCAACTTTCAAGCGTCAACTACAAATCATCTTAATAAAATTTGACAACCAACATTTCAAGTTCAAAATATAATCAAATAAACATCATAAATTATGTAAATATCACAAATGTTAATCAATATCAAAAAAATCACAATCACTCTCCACATCATTTTCATCTTCATTCCCATCATCGGATTGAAACTCAGGCTCATCTCCTCATAGGCGTCTTCTTCATTATTTTCATCCAGTAACTGATATGATTTATATTTAGATATAACGCCTCTTGAACTTGATCCTGCCCTTGTCGTTGCTCTAGATCGAAAATCATATGCTTCTTCTTCAAACCCAGAAGCTCTAACAACATCACCCTAAGTTAAGTCATCGCCTTCGTGCACAAAGGTGTCCTCATTTGAATCCAATTTTCCAAGCAACCATTCATTAGATTCATCAACATTCTCTAAACTGATAGGATCAAGTTCATGAATTTTTCAAAACGACGTCTCAAAGCCCAGTTATATTTGATATAAACCAAATCATTTATGCGCTTTTGAGCCAATCTATTCCTCTTCTTAGAGTGAAGCTGCAAAAATTAAACTTTAAATTAAAATATTTTATTAATGAAATAATAATATTTATAGATACATATAAATTATGTACTTATATTTTCAAACACACTCTAATTTCTTTCGCAACCTGATGCACTGCAAGTAAAACTAAGAACTCTAATTGTAAAGGCTTGTAAATTTGGAGTATTGTTTCCAAAATCTTTCCACCATTCGGCTTCACAAAACAAATATCAACATACAGTAGTTATCGTTCTATGAAATAATAAATATATTTAAATTTATATAATAAATATCTGGTGCTCTCAATTTTCTTTATCTAACAACCGGTGCAAATCCAAATTGGCCTTCAACATTTCTGTACAAAGAAAGTTCCTGATAAATCTTATCTTGTACATCATCTGGAAACAACTTTTCTATGCATTTGTGCAGGCCACTTGTAATCTCTGGATCATTTTCAACATTAGGATTTTTATAAAAGAATTCTGAATTCAAAAAATAGCCTGCTGCATGTAAAGGCCGATGAAGCTGCATCTCCCATCTCCTATCAATAATCTTAAATATGTTCTTATATTTTTCTTCATTGTTAAATGAGGCCATTATTACTTCCTTCGCCCTATCCATAGCCTTATATATATATATATCCCATTGGAGGTTTAGCCTTACTATCCACCAATCGTAACACAGCTAATAATGAAGAATTGCATCAATTTGATTTTTCAAGTCTTTCTTCTTTTCCATTAAATTTCTAATCTCTTCCTTCACATGCTCGAGACATTTTGAACACGCCTTTGTATTTCGAAAGCCCCTAACAAGGTGTTGTTTGTGCCGTATGATCCCCCCTTTGGAAACTTTATCACAAAAAACACATTTAACGTCATTTGTATTTTTTGGATCGACTAATGTTACATAATTCCAAGCTGGGTCCTTTCGATTTGAATTCGACGCATCAGAAGTCGACATCTTGATACGGTACCTCAATCATTATTCAATAATTTAACAATTAATTATTATAAGAACAATACAATTATACAGCATAACACATACACAATTACACTTTGCATATTATTCACATTTCAAAATTCAATTGCTGTCAAAATATAACAAAAAATCCTTATAAATTTACACAATGAATCGGCGCAGAATATTCCAAACACATTCCAAAAAATGAACATAAATAAACAAAACTTAAAAAAAATACTTACAGTGCTATTGCCCAGACCGGCTGTTCGCAGACGCAAATGCGGACGCAGACGTAGACGAGTGTTGAATGAAGGCAACGAGCATTGAACGAGGCTGTGAAATTAGGGATCGAGGCAAACAAGGCTGTGTTTGGCAACCATGTTTTGTTTTTTCATTTTTCTCACCATCAACATGCTTAAAAGCGTGTTTTAAAAAATCACAATTCTTCGCCTACAAACGACTTCTCTCTGGCACACCATTGCGCGCCAGATTACCAAGGGAAATGGCGCTCTAGCGACCGCCTATGGCACGCCAGAGTGAAGGCATACGCCATCTTCATCGAATGGAGCACCATTTACAACTCTGCCAGAGACTGACAGAGAATACCCCTTTTTTGAGGAAGTTTTAAACAACCCATTTCTAGATAACTTTCACAATGTATCGATAGTGGGCTATAATAAAGTCTCTGACCCATCTAAGCACTTATCTAAGTTCAAACACCAGGCTTGGATTCATCAATATTATGATGGAGTTAAGTGCCAAGTGTTCCTCACTACCCTCGAGGGGACTGCACAGCAGTGGTTTGTCCACCTACTTCCCGATGTGATCCATTGGTTCGAGGATTTCTCTTCTTTGTTCCTGCATTAGTTTACTAGCAACAAGCGGTATGAGAAAACACCCTTATCTCTATTTAGTCTGAAGCAAGGTTTTGATGAGCCCTTACGAGAGTGTGTGAGACAGTTTATTTGTAATGCCTTGGACACGTTCGCAGTGACACAGGAAGTGCTAGCAAGCTCCTTTGTTCAAAGGTTAAAATGAAGAATTCTTTTGTTCACTTGCCAAAAAGTGTTCTTGAGATTTTGATGACACACTAGCTTGAGCAAAGAAGTATATTAACACAGAAAAGGCTAGAAAAGAGAGGGGAGAAAGGAGTGCAGAGGCTACCAAAAAGGCTTGGCGAAGTCAACCTCGCGCTAATAGCCAGGCACAAACCAGAGGATGAAAGTAAGAGCAAGGTCAACCATTTGAAGAAATTCTGCTGAAGGTTGAAGGTCAGTCAAGAACATATTTTAAATACTTCGTGGCATAAAAATGTTTTCAAGTGGCTCAGATCATCTAGGAAAGCCCCCTTAGAACCCACTGGAGAAGGACAAGTTTTGTAAATTCCACAACTAATTCGGTTATACAACCAAAGGGTGTGACAATTTGAAAAGGCAGGTGGAGGCATTAATCAAGAAACGATGAGAGAATTTCTACAAGACTGCAAATAAGGCTTTGGCCTGGGAATGGAGAAGGCTAATTAGCTACCTTCGCACAGTTGAATAGGGCAAGGAAGTAATTCATTTGCAATGTGGCACATGGTGAAAAAAGGCTAGAGTTACTAATGTGACCACGATAAGGGCAGTGATCACTTTCGGAGAAAAAGACTCGAGGGAGGTCTTGACGCCACATCAGGATGTTCTAGTAATCACATCTACTATAGCTAATTATGAGGTTGCTAAGTATCTTATCGACAAAGGAAATTCTATTGATATATTGTCAGAAATAGACATCCAAAAAATGGAGTTAGAGGATAAGGATTTAGAGGGAAACGTGCCTACCCTTTATGAATTCTCGACTAAATTAATTTCATCCAGAGGGAGAATCTCTCTATCAGTGACATGGGGAGAGGAAGGGGCTACTCAAACCAAGATGATTTAGTTCTATGTGGTTTAACATACTCAATTCTTATAATATGATATAAAGGAGGCCTGCCTTAGCAACTTTCCAAGTTGTTGCCTCCCCTGTGCATATGGGGGTAAAGTTCCCCACATTTGAAGGAAGAGTCAGGGTAGTCTAAGGTGATCGAGGTGTGTTGAGGCAGTGTTATGTGGACTCAATTAGACATTTTGCCTCCCGTGGCGCGAAAGGTCCTGGCAAGAAAGGAGGGAGCACCTAGCCCTCAAAAGAACTATTAAATATTAAGTTAAGGCCAAGACACCCGTTGGTTAACCACTTCATAGAGAATCTCATTCATTTCCTAAGGGAGCACGCCCATGTCATTACTTTCTCAACTAAGGATTTGACAAGAGTCAGCCCAGAAGTTACTGAACATAGGCCCAACAGTGATTTAGCAAAAAGATCTGTGAAGTAGAAGCTAAGGCCTTTCAATGCACAGAAGGTTGAAATAATGAAAACGGAGGTGGTAAGTTATTATAAGCTGGGCAAGTACAGGAATACAGTTCCCAAAGTGGGTGGCTAACGTGGTGATAGTCCCAAAGGCTAAAGGGAAATGGCACATGTGGTAGACTTTAAGTACATGAACAAGGCTTGCCTACATGTACATTTATGCTAAGGAATCAAATGCAAAAGGCATAGGACAAGAGGTTGGAGTTTGAATGTACATTAACAAGGGGTGATGGAGCCACAGTGGAAGTCACGAGGCAGGTGGAGATTGGTGGCTAATAAAGCTTCCTACCATAAGAAAAGAGCTGGGCACAGGAATATAAAGGTAACAGAGTACTCCAAAGTGGGGGTGTGTTCCTAAATTGATGTTGGGGGCTTAAAGAAAAGTCTAGTTTGCGCTTAGGGTACAGCCTCAAGGGCCTCCAAATAAGAAAAAGACAGCTCAGGCAAAGGAGGTCCCACCACTAAAATGAGTTGCACTCTAACCAGAAGGAGCCAAAGTAGGGCTCTCAACAATAGAAGTTGGGAGAACTTGAGTGGCAAGCAATGGTGCAAGAGCCTCAGGGGTTTTCCTTTTCTTCCTAGCTAGAAGAGCGGCAACACAGTCCCTAACTAGGTAAGCCATCACTAATTTATCTATAAAATTTAGACAAACATGAGCTACATCAATTAAGTTGGACAAACAAAAGGAATTTTAGAAGGTAAGATTAGGGATAGCAACGAATATCGGTAATTACAGGCACCGGCTCCACGGGGGAAAAAATGGGGTCAGGGTTGAGGCGAGGTGGGGGCAAGAGGGGAGGAATAATTTTCTAAATAAGGGAGCTTACCCCTGCCCTAACCCCCACATAAGTTAGTCTATATATAGGTATATATATTGCTTCAAATATAAAAAATTATAATATTGCAATTAATTATATGTTTGTAATTAATTTGAAAATTAATCAATTAAATTATTAGTTTGTTCATTCTACGAAAATTAAAATAAAGAGTTTTAAAAGAGTTATTTATGATGGTATGAGTATTTTAGTTTGATAAAATATAAATCTTATTACAAAAATTAATATTTTTCTTTACAATAAAGAATTGTAAAGTAAAACAAAACCACATTCATCATAATACTCTTCTTCAATTCTAAATTTTACCTCATTTTCTTGATTTTTATAATATTCTAATTAGATAAACATGTTAGTCCTTATTCCTAATTTATATAACTTTAAAACAATTAATGATTTATCATTCTATTTTTTTCGCAGTAAATAGATTTAATACACGCATTTTTTTTATATTTGTTTTATACTCATTCATCTATGTATGATATATATATGTATATATATAATTGTTATCTAGTCCACATTGATTCTTTTATTTTCATGTGAAATTTAGTGTGCAAAATCCATTTTGTGGCTATTATTTTGTAAACAAATTAAATTTTGTTAACAAGTATATCATTCCTTAAAATTATTTTGAATATACTAATGTGACAAATATGTTATGTTTACTATTTTTATGAGAATAATTACTATATTGGATTTTTACTTATTTATGTGAAAACAAATATAATTACATTTTTTTTTTGATATATTTTCTAAATTAACTTTTATTCTTAACAAGCATCCATTAAGGCACCCGTGGGGAAGTAGGGTGTGGGCAAGCGTAGTGGTAGCAGCATATAGGACATAAGTGCAAGGGGAGATTTTTAACCATAGGGTAGGGGGATAAGGGAAGCACCCCCCTCCCCACCCTCGCCCCATTGCCATCCCTAGTTAAGATACCTATACTCTATTTTAACTTTTCTCTCTTGAAAGTTAACTCGTAATGGAAGAGATACCCTTTTCAATAATAATAGTACTATCAATTAGAATGCTGTTAAGATGGAGAAACAGTTCGTTCTATGGAAGAAAGGACGAGTTTCTTGTGAGCCCTAGTTTCAATTCCAAGCTCATCTACACAGGATGTGAGAAACTCATATTGATCACCTGGGCAACACAGAAAGAAGTATTCCTCCTTCCATCGCTTATTGGAAGAAGGGAGAGAATGGATAAAATGGAACCCAAATTTCATGATAAAATAAAACACAAATAGGTCAAGGGAATGGATGGAAAAGGAACATTAAAATAGGTCTGCTCAAGGCATAAACCCTAGCTCAATGCAAAGGATGAAAAAGCTACAGAGGATCTTAAAGGATTTTGGAGAAAATTGAGATATATTCATTTCATACTGCTTGAAAACTAAGGAAATAAAAGGATGAACGAGAAAAGATATCTTGGAAAGTAGTTGCTGGATAAAAACTATATAGCACCCCATCAGTGGGCAATGAGAAGAACATTCTTGTTGACGATGATGATTTAATGGTCCTCAAAGATGGAATATTTCTTGCAGATCCCTTCCACACTCAATTTTAGCTTATTTTTTACATAAGAATAAAAGGAAAGTCTAGCATCTCTGTCAAAGGAGGCTATTTACCTAGAGGTGAAGTCTTTTGATCTTTTTGACAAGAAGGGAAGAGATTCTTTGACAGACTCTCGAGCATGAAAAGATTTCAGAGGGAAGTGCAGGAGAAATGAACGAAGTGCTTGCACCCTATAGCAAGGGCCTATTGGCCGAGGGACACGTGTCTGCACCAAATACACCTAGAGATACAAGAAACTTCTATAGGAAGTCGTAGGCATCCAAAAAGATGTAATAACAGGAAATCCAAAAGTCTTAACCCCCAGAATGGTCGAGTGCCCAAATTAGTTGCAAGATGATACCCAATCAATCATATGATTAGGAGAGCTCAGGCTAGCAAAATCTGGGTCTCGACCTCCTGAGTGGCTAAGTACCTAAATTCGTTGCAAGATGATATCCAACCGATCATATGGTTAGGAGAACTTAGGCTAGCAAAATCTAAAGGTCTCAGCCCCCCAAGTAGCGGAGTATCCAAATTCCTAGGGCCTCAACCTCCTAAGTGATCGAGTACCCAAACTCGTCACAAGATAGAGAGCTTAGGCTAGCAGAACTCAATCGTCTCGGCCTCTCGAGTGGCTAAGCACCTACTTTTGTTACAAGATAATACCCAGTTGATCATGTGGCTAGCCTCAAGCCAGCATAACTCAATGGTCTTAGCCTCTTGAGTGGTCGAGCACCTAATCTTGTTGCAAGATTATACTCAGTCGGTCCTATAGCTAAGAGAGCTCAAGCTAGCAAAACCTAATGGTCTCAGCCTCCAGAGTGGCCTAGCACTAAATTTGTTGCAAGATGATACCTAATCAAGCATTTAGCTAGGAGAGCTGAAGCTAGCAAAATCTAAGGATCTTGGCCTCCCGAATAGCTGAGCACCAAATTGGTTGCTAGAAAATACACAAACAAACATATGGCTTGAAAAGCTCAGGATAGCAGAATCTAGGGATCTCAACCTCCTTAATGGTTGAGTACCAAGTTATTACAGGACAACGCCTAATCAGATAATCATTAGGAAAGAGTCATGCTATGAAAGAGCTCCGCAAGACAAAAGGCCAAGTGTGTCTTAAGTGAAAATGGACTCATGCTACAAGAAATATAATATTTTGCCACCCAAGTGACCAAGTGATCAAGTGCCAACTACCAAGGAATGTTGTAGAATATATACTAGTTAGAAGAATCCATACTACATAAAAGAAGTACACAACCTTAAGGAGATCAAATGACTAAAAGTCTTGCTTTAAAAGATGGAAATACCTTAGGGATATAACACTTTCCTCCAAGGTGGGTTCCATCAAGCTTCTTCAAAAAATGGAAAAAGAAACTAACCAAAACAAGTAAAATGAGGTAGTCATTCTATTAACATCTTAATATTATCTTTGCAAATTAGCAATTCTCTTCAAGAAGAAACAAAGTAACCAAGACTAAGTAGTAAAGGTACTTTGATTCATCATTAGTCAAAGTTCCATTACAAAGATAAAAAAAGAAGAAAAAAAGGAGAAAGAAAAGAAGAAGAAGAAGAAGAAGGGGAAAATAGATAGTGAAGCAAGGGCAACAAAGCAACATCCAGAGTTTAAGGTAGCAAGTAGGATCCACCACCAACCAAGCATCAAGGGAACGCCTCTCCTAGGCAACCCTCCAAGACACCTTAGAGAGGTCAATATGCCACATGATAGCATCCATTTTCAATAGAGCTTCAAGAAACTCAGAGAAACCCCAACAAAAAGGGATCTTGGTGTCATCAACCCATTCAATTTAGTGAGCATTTGAGTTAAAATACTCATGGAGGCATGCCTGGAAGGATAGCTCCGTAGCATGACGCCCTTCCTCCATTTCAAGCAACCTCTAAATGTTGGGTCCTCTAAGACAACGATAGTGGATGTTGCTTTCCCATATTCCTTTAGGCAAGCTAAAAAGGCTAGATGATCTTACTCTAATCAGTACTACTTCTCTCTCATATTTGCCCTTAGCTAACAACACTCATAGACTAGTTCGTTGGCCCTCCGTAGCTCTTCCTCCTAAACCCCCAGGCGATTCTCCAATGCTTCCTCCTTCAGTTAGATATTTTCAACCATAGGTTAATGTTCTCGATCTCTAGCTTTTCAATGCGGTCCATAACCACCTTCAACTTCTCCATGTGGCCAATCCAAAACTTTGAGAGTTTGGAGTGAATGGAACCTGAAAGGTTGCTGCTAGACCAGACATTCTGAAGTTAAGAATCATAAAAGAAAGTTAGAAATAGAAGTGACAAGAATCTTCAACAAGTATTTATAGGAAAGCATAGGGCTATAATTGGGAAGGAGCATACGCGAAAAGGATGTAGTAACTAGTACCTCCTAGATTCCCATGAAGACAACGAAGAGACTCTATCGAAGCCGAGGAGATATCCTCTGTCTAAAAGGCGGCAAAAGTGGTATGGCAATTGAGTCTGAAATATCCAAGTAAGAGGATAGGTTAGCTAAGCTGGGCAATAGGAGCTAAGTAAGGATGGAAGGGTAGAAGGTACCTATCCCTATCGAGAGCACACAACTAGCCTAAAGCTAAGTTGGAGTACCTAAAATGAGGTATGAGTTGTGGGAAGGATTAGTCATCTAGTCCCAAGGCCAAAGGCAGAGGCGATTCGAGTCAGGCAATGCTCACCTCACAATAGGGGTAACTATAGAAAACCACTACAACTAATCAACAACGGGAATAATCATACAAAACTGTAACTAGAAAGTGAAGGGAGGCAGTTTGAAAATAATTGTATAAAAGAATGAATTCTGTAATCAAATGAGACCAAGTGTGTGTGAAATAAAATACACACCATCTCTTTGCAACCATGTACATAGGCTATAAGCCAAACCACGTAAATTTAGTGTTGCATTATTTTCTAGATTTCTACTTATATTCTCATGTGCGTGTGTGTTCAAAATTCATTACTCTTCGCATTTCTAATTTAGGCTACACCATATAGCAACAATTAAAACTAATTAAGGTGTAAGATCAGCATTAGTGGACGAACAAAAGCAATTAGTCTATGTCTTTGTTTTTATGCTACAAACATGAATAAGAATTATACACATTACAATAAACCCTAAAAGTTTATCATTGCACAAACCTTGTTAAGCATGCACAAAGCTCACAAATGTTAATTACACCTCCTCTGATTTATTGTCTTATAGGTCATTTCTCCATAAGAAGTAACATGAATATCCTGCTTTAGAAATTTGAGGACGTAGGCAAGGATTTACATTTAATTCAAAATCATAAAAAAGAAGATAGACTAACTTAATTGATTTGCACCTCCAATTACTGATTAGTAGCAATTAGTTATCTCAATTCTCGGGGTAGACATCCAAAGCAGGGGCCCTATGAGGAGAAACCATCAAACTGTCAGATTATCAAATAGAATTTTCAGAAGCTGAAATAAAAGTTTTCAAACATAAAAGAGTAAGAGAAAAAGTTAAAATCAAATAGCATTCCAAAAGTAGAAACTAAAAGGACTCTAGAATAAAAGTACAAGAGAAAATTTTAAATAAAAAAAGTACCCAACTTGAATAGTCCCCTATCTATCGCAAGTAAACACTGATCGATCAATGAACTAAATAGCTATAGCACAACTGCTTGACGTGAATATAGTTGTAAAGAAACAAGTTACACACAAGCAATTTACTAATGAAACTTTTCCACAAACCATTCACAGAAATGTTTCAAACTTCAAATTTCTTTAAAATGCATGAAAAACAGGCAGTTAAAAGTTGATGTTTCCCAATTTCAATAGGTCACACCAAAGAGAACCTAAATTGAGTACACTAATGCAACCCTACACCACCATTCCAAAGGCTGCACTGATGATACAACAGTACAATAATATAATTAGTCAAACACATTGTCCTTAGGACTTTTTATTTCCTAAATATTAATACCAGTTAATCCATGTATAACAATATCCAGTGTTTCATTAAGCCATAAGAAACTTATCGGAAATCAAAACTTAATCTTTTGGATAAACATATAAGAGCCACTGCCAATACAGAATGATCAACTATTCCTTAAGCACAATAGAGCAGCTTAGACAGAACATTGAGGGCATTATTTTCAGCTTTTCTCGGAGCTCATTGCACCAGCAGACAACCTATACCAGAGGTCCAACTCTTGCTATGTTAGCAATTGACAACCCTCCAGCTTCCAGACATCACCAGTGCTACTACAAATATAGAAACCACAAACTGGAACCTCGAATGCCATGACATAACAGTTATTTACTGCAGATTGGGACTTGCTGTATACACGAACAAGCAGATTCACGTACATTGTGTAAATTCATTAGACAAACCAGTCCCAAGATCATTCACCATCATTAACAGATTAAATACAGGTCAACTCTAAAACATATTTTGGAAAGGAAAAATACCATGATATTGTTATCCACTTGACATGTCTACAAATGCACGGTACCAGTGTAGAAAATTAAGCAGCAACAGTCTTATCAATTAAAACGTAGAAACCAAAATAATACAAAAGCTAAAAATAAAACTTGAACCTTGATAGCATTTGAATCTTAAACATTCTCAGGGCCTCTAGAAAGGCAGTGCAATATAATTTTCCATGGTGGAACTTTCCCATAACAAAATATTAAGAAACAAATGGTCTAAAGTCCGAAGCAAAACAATACGCCTCTACACCCCCGCGACAAACTCACCCAACGAGAACTAAAGACGTTATCATCCAGGCCAGAAAACGGACAGGCGTCACAGACGGGATAATTCAACGAGTCCGCCTCGTCATCCCTGCCATCAGCTCTTTTCCCCACTGAATCTGTCATCGCTTTTTCATCTTGATGGCGCAGGCCCGCGCAACCGTGGCATTCTAAAAATTTGTGAGGAAATTATCCGAGGAAAACATACTGCACAAATGTATAAATATGCTCATGCGCTTGAAATTTTCAAAAGACACGAAGCGGGGACGTAATTTTAACCGAATAGGAAACCTCGAAGGCATTCGAAGCAGCGGAGAGTATGGAGCGGCGGTTGGGCAGGAAATGGCGTCGTTCGCCAACAACCCTCGGTCCGGTTCGTGATGTGGCCCAACGATAATGCAGGAGAGATTAAATGAAGAACAATGTCTATTTCATTTTTTTTTTTTTGTCGTACAAACACAAATTGCAATCTCATATTTTTAAAAGTAGTTCAGCATTGAATTTTTTGCTTGTCTAATAAAGTCTCGTTTTTCTATATTTATTGAAGTAGGTCCTCGACACTGGTTGACGATTAAATTATATATTAACCAATTAATTTAAATTGTACAAAATATTATATATGTATATATAAATATTATAGTATTAAATCAATTTTACAAAATAAATTAAAGTTCAATTATTGAGATGCTAAATGAGAAGTGTTAGATGGAGCATAAAATGTTTAGTGAGTCAATAAGAAAAAAATTATACAAATTAAAAATATATATTAAATTCAAAGTAAAATTATAAATATTGAAAATTTTATTTTTGTAAAATAAAAATGACATAATTAATATGAAAATTTTTTAATTCTGAGATGCAGTTTAAAATTTTCAATAATGCAATTGGAATAATATAAAAATAAAAATAATTAATAAAGGTTAAAATAAAAAATAGGTAGTAAAATTTATATATATTAATAAATTGTTTAGGAGTTAAAATTGCCAGAAATCATAAGAAAAACTTGTAAAATTATTTTATTTATTTTTATAAGTGATTTTTCTATTTTTTATTTTTACTAAAAATACCAAAATCGACTTTTGATTGATTTTTTTTTTATCAATAATATCCAATTTTGACCCATTCACAAGAGTAATTAACCTAGAGAACCAATCGGTTCTTTATTGAATTGGTTGAACTAATTGATTCGATCCAATTCTAAAAACCTTGATCAAGAATGAGCTAATGATGAAATGGATAGGTATCCTTGGGGGTCTAGTGTTGTTCATCGACAAAGTGGCCCACATACATATACAAGGGTTTGATGGAATAAACTTGGAAGTCTAGTAGTAACACATTTGGTCAAGTCTGACTAGAGTTTGAATTATGATAAATGATGTTTAAACAACACCTCTTTTTTTAATAAACAATTTTTGATAGATGTTGTCTACACCGATGCTTTGAAACCTGGACTAAACTAGCTGATGTTCTAGTCTGGTCACCCCATAAAAACTGGCCATTCAAGAAATCAATACGAACCAATGAAAAATCAATTAAAATTGAGTCTGAAACCTATTTTGCAGATTTTATTCATAAAAAAATTAAAAATTTCATTTTAACCAATGTTTTATAAAAATGAGCAAAATAAATTTTTTATTTTTTCTTATGATTTCTAAAATTTTTATCTTCTAAATATTTAATTTGTATATATAATTTTACTTTATATTGTAATTTTTACTTATCTAATTATTCTTATCTATACATTATTAAGTTATTGAAACTTCAAATATTGCATTTTAAAATATTCCATTTTCATATTAATTAACTTGTTTTTTATTTTAAAAATATAAATTTTAATATTTATATTTAAAATTTTTTCTTTGAATTTAATTAAGTTTCTTTTAGAATTGTATGACAATTGATAATATGTGAATTTATAGCATATTTATATCCCCTTTTTAGACTTAATTTTTTGTATGCATGTGAACTAAAATAGTTATAATATGTTATTATGTATGAATTATATTATTAATTTGGACACATAAGAGTGTGGATTTGGAGCTAAATGATTGATTTTGAACATGTTCTACACTTAATGCAATAACTGGTTTCCATTCTAAGTTTGCATTCATGAAGGGAAGGTTTGCAACCATAAGAAGTGATATTGCAACCATGAAGCTCAATTGTAGCACATTCTGAAGATGACCACATTCGTAGTTTGCGGTTGTAGAGTGAGCATTTGCAAGAGCGAGGACCATAGCCCTGGGAAGGAGAAGAACCGCAATGTGCACTCGAATTTCCATAGGAGTTGCTCGTGGTCATGAAGATGGAAGGTGCAACTGCAGAGCATCTTGTCATGGCTATGACGCGAGAGTGTGGAGTACACTAAAGATGAGGCAAAATATTCCATGGTTGAGTTCACGACTGTGATGGTGCATGGCGTGAATGCGGGAGTCGGAGTCATAACTGTGGGAGTTGAGACACAATGGTTATGCAAACCCAAACCTAGGTTCGTAGGTGTGGATAGAAGTATCGCTACCGCTAAATCAAGTTTTGCAGTTGTGAGACATGGCGCAACTTTTTGTGAAACATGATTTTCAGGGGTTGAATCATCTTTTCAAGCACATACATGGACCTTAGCTCCCATGCACCTATTTATATGTCTTCTACATGTCTTGGAGACCATCATAGGCTTAGTTTGACATTAAAAACACTTAAAACCCCTTAGGAAACAAGATTAAATGGTGGAAATAGAAGAATATACACCACTGTTGAAGAGCATGTATTGTTCCATGCAACATGCAAAATTTTACACTAAGTTTCTTCTACTTTTCTATTGTTTTGCATGATATTTGGAATAATGAATAATTTTGCATTGGTTTTTATTGAATTAATCATGAGTTGTTAAATTATTTACTAGTTTCTTGTGAGTGTCTTTAGTGGAACATGTGTGCTTGATATTATGCTTAATTGTCCTTGCTTTCATTATTTGTAATTGGCGAATTGATTAATAATTATAGGATTCAATTAATCATATAATTAGTTTGTGATTGTGTAAGGAATAATAGAAGTAAAACTTATGCTATAGACAACAATTGCAAACATTAATCTTATGAGAATAACAGAAGTAAAATTATAGGATTAGTACAGACATACATTGTTAATCACAAGACTTTATAACTTGATTCGATTTGGCCAGAGAATAGATGCTAAAATATGGAGTTAAGGCTATATGAGAATTCAAGAGATTATCCTGTAGAATTTATGATTAGTCATTCGTAACAAGACAATTAAACTAATAATTAACATAAATTGATATACATTAGAAACTAACACATTACAAGGAACTAGCCTTTTCAATACTTGATACTACTATTAAAAAAAAATAAAAAATCAATATTTGATACTACATTACTTGATTCTGTTACTTTGGCTTTCGAGGTGCTTGCTTTTGTTTTTAAATTTTCATTTCACGACATTTTTAAGGTCTAACTAATAGAACTCTAGTTAAATCGATAGACAAAGAACCTTTTTTGTGGGCACGACACTCGTACTCACTACAGTACTGGTCTTAATAGATATTTAATTTTGGTGTGATGATCACTTGCATTAATAATTTGTTTCATTTTTGTTGCATTGTTAAATTTTTAATGTAACATTTAAACCATGTCATTTGCATATTCATAAATTGAATTGAATTTTTTTGATAAAATTGATTTAATATTACTATATGTGCATACATATATAATTACATGTAATTTAAAGTAACCAAGTTTTGGGAAGTGGTTAAATCGGTAGAACTAGTGACCTAATGACTTAGTTAGGATTTCTCTTCAATCATCGATCCAATTTTGAAAACATTAGTTTGTACAACCACTCATGGAGTGAAAAGGATTTTTGTATTTTGGTTGTAGACTTTTCTTTTTAGCTTTTTTTAAAATTTTATTTTCCTCCGTTCTTCTCTTCTTCATTTTATTGGTCAAACATGGAATTGCGAGTTTTATTGAGTTCGGTGTGTAAATTTTTAATTTGAAAAAAATATTGTATAATCATAAAATATGCACCAAAATATTAAATCCAAATCTGAACCACTTTGTCATATAACACGCATCAATTGAATATCTCTAGAAAACATATAAAATTACCTCTTAAAATCTTATTGTAGATGAGACGCACACGTGACTCATAAGCCACAACACTCAAACTGTGACTTCTAGTTTATCCACATGAAAGGAACTCAAAAAAAATGCCTCCAAAATCTCCCATGAATTCTTTCGCGAAGACCTTACACCGACTCCTTCGAGTGTGAAGGCTTTTGGACAAGAGAAAAAAAAGGGCTATAAGACCATTTCTCTCTTACTTGGACGGGGCCAACAAAAGTTGGTAGAGAAATTTGATTTCTTGTGTTGTTATTTTGCTTTGGAACTCTTTCAAATCTTTTATTTCCAAGACACAACCTTATTCAAGGTAAGATTTTTATTTCCATGTGTAGCACCTAGAGCACACATGGTATAAATTTTATGTAGCAGTGACAATTTCTGACACAATCCAAAACTTAATACAAAATTTGTGGGTTTTAGTCAAGCCTTTATGAGTACGAATTGAAATCAAGTCAAACCCATGAATCTGGAAAGAAAAATGGGTCGATTTCATATTACTCAAGTTGACTAACCTAATAACCTGCTTATATATTTAAAATGATTTAATAAATATTTTATTAACTCTTTTTATTATGTAATCTTCTTAAGTTATTTAGTATAATAATATAAAACAACTTAAATAAAAATAATTGCGAAAAGAGTAAATATATAAAAACTCAAACATAAATGTCATATTAAACTAAATTTTATGTTTTCATTTTCAAATTCAAATTTTCACTTTGAGCATTAGGAATCAGAGTGTTGCACTTTGCACCCTCACCCAAACAAGTTCAACGGCTTTGTTTGGATTCCTCAATCGTTTTCCTTCTTCTTTATTTTTTATTTGCATGATTGTATATATTTTGTGAAAACTTAATTTAGTAAAATTTAAAATAACAAGAAAGTAGAAAAGTTTAAACTTTGAGTGCATCTAAAGTTACTTTTTGTAGCAATAGTATTGAAATTAAAAGAAAAATTGTAGTATGTATGAACCTATTTCTAACTTTATTTTAGTTAAAAAAAATTTTAGGGTACAAGTGGGCGGGTTACATTTGGTTGACGTGTGAACTTAGTAGGTCAAATTTGGATAAAAAAAAAATGACTCATGAAAATAAAGAACTCAGATCTAAGTTGGTAGGTTTACATTTAATATCAATGTCTTAATTTGACCCACTAACGCGCTAATTCAATCCATGGCCACCCCTAATTTTATCGGTTTCCTATATGGACCTTTAATTAATCTATGCCCACACCACATTCAATCATTAATTTTTTTAATAATTAAAGCTCATAGGAATTACATAGCCTTTGATTAATTTAATTAATCCTATTAATTAAATCAAAGGTATATTATGTTTTTTGTTAATAATCTCATTATTAACAAATATAATAGAAAATAAATAATTCCATTTGTGTTTTACCCTTTAATTTGATTAATCTCTATTAATTAAATTAAATGTCCATTATGTTTCTAATTAATAATTCATTATTAACAAACATAATGAAAAATCCATTTAATCTAATCCAATTGCAACCAAATTAATTTCATCACAAGAGTTCTCAAGTCTCGTTTAAGTTCCAAAACAATTCAATAACCTATCCTTCTGTATCAAATTAATAACATCCTTTTGTATGACTCTCTTAATTCGTCCTTAATTAGCTACGAGTATATTTTGAAGGATATAAGTAGCATCTAGTGGCCCATATCGTAGCTTAATTAAGACGAAATGAATGGAGAATATGAATTCTTTTGATCATGAATACCATGCAACACTACTCTTTAGTCTTGCTTTGTTCCAAACTAGTTAGAGCCATAAATTTAATCAAACTTACTAGCGCAATCAGATGACTAGATTAGTATTACCTTATAAGACTAATAACCTTTCCACAAAAACTCCTTTCCAATTTCTTGGCCAGCAATTTGTCTTATAGAATATTAATTGCATAAGACAAACACCTTACTCATTTGCATGGAGACAAGTCTTTTATTGATTTCACTCATGTTTTTAGTATTTCAAAGTGAATAGCATAACACCTGCCATACAAGCAAATGATATAGACAAAAATAAGTTTTAATGATTGTATACTGAGAATCATATACCATATTCATAATATCTTAAGAATAAGGTTGTTAAGGTAATCAAATGAGTACATGTATAATTTTATACAATACAAAATTTATATGCATGATAAATTTACCACAATATCGTTATAAAGGAAATACCAAGATTTTATTAATTGGTCAAAATATTGTATTTACATCCAATATCTCTCATATTCTATTAGCGTTAGAGGACATATCACTAATAATCTTCTACTTGCATTTTAATGCCAATAATCCTAATGTCAATGGCTATGGTATCTAATAGCCATCTTCTTAAGATGGCAATTCAACTACACTTGTGTCATTCACTTGGTGAGTGGGTTAACAACATTACTTGCTTAAGCGATCTTCTACATGGTGATGTCCGTCCTTCTAATAATTTCTTGAATAAAGTGATGATGCCTTTCAATGTGTTTGGATTTTTTTTTAAAAAAATACCTTAGTTCCTTTGCTTGTGTTGATCACACCATTGTTATCACAATAAAGTGGTAATGATCGATCCTCATTTGAAACCACCTTAAGCTTTGTCACAAACTTCCCCATCCAAACAGCTTTCTTCACAGCATTATATGCTATGATATAAATAGTCTTAGTGGTGGAATTTACGGTGGTCATCTATTTGGAATTCTTCCAACTGATTGCTCTAATATTAAGGGTGAAGATATACATAAAAATAGACTTTCTATCATTTACATGTGACTAAAAGTAAGAATCGGTATATCTATTAGTTATTAGTTCTCTATCTCTGTAGAAAAATACCATATTCTTAGTTCTTATCAAATGCTTAAAAATACACTTGATAACATTTCAATACTCTTTGCCAAGATTTTCCAGAAACTTGCTCATAACACTTACATCATAGGTGATATTTGGTCTTGTACATAGCATTGCATACATTAGGCTTCTAATAACTGAAGCATATGGAACAACTTCCATGCTCTTTCTCTTATCGCCCATCTATGGGCACATAGACTTTGAGAAATGGATGCCATGCTAGAATAGTTGTAATCCTCTCTTAAAGGTTTCCATCTCAAATATTTTCTGGATCTTGTCTATGTACAAAACTTGAAAGAGACCCATAAATGTTTTTGCTTTATTTCTATAAATGTGAATGTCTAAAATATAAGTCATTTCTCCCAAGTCTTTTATGGAAAACATCCAAATAAATAGATTTTTAATGAGGTAAGCTTCCTATTATTTCCAATCAAGAGTATGTCATCCACATATAATACCAAAAATGTATTAGTAGCCCTACTAACCTTTTTATAAACGCAGGGCTTATCTTCGTTCTTGTTGAAGCCAAATGATTTGATTGTACCATCAAAATGAAAATTCCAACTCTTTAATACTTACTTAAGGTCATAGGTGGATTTCTTAAAGTTATATACTTTATGAGATTCACCTTAAACTTCAAAATTATGCAGTTGCACCATATAAATGTCCTCAAGAAACACATTGAGGAAATCAATTTTAACATCAATTTGCTAAATCTCATTATCCTAGCGGGTGGCTATGGCAAAGAGTGTCTAAATGGATTTGACCATTAGTACAGGCAAAATATTTTCTTATAATCAATTCCTTCCTTTTGACTATAGCTTTTCACCATGAGCTTCACTTTATAGGTCTCCACCTCATCAATGAAATAAATCTTCCTTTTGTAGTCTCACTCATATCTTATGAAAACTATTTCCTCAATTGGATCCATTAAGGTTTATTCTTGGTTCGAATATATCTAATCTGCCTCAAATTGCATAGCCTCTTGCCACTTGGTAAAGTCTTTGTCCAACATGGCTTGATTGTATGTAGAAGGATGATTTTCATGATTATTATATTCCGTTGTTGGGTTTCAATGAGTTGGGAGTGGAAATTTTCTTATTTTAATACATGAAACATCAAAATATATGCAATGGAAATTAATAATTCAAACTCCTTGCATTTGCACCACATAACACACATAAAACAATTCATACAAGAAAATAGTTAGATTGTACATTTTGGAATCATATTCCACATTTAATAAACTTATGATACTTAAGTCATGGCCCATAGACCTTGAACTTACTCTGTCCACATAGTTGAAATGCAAACAAGTGCTTTATATAACTCTACAAACACCTTTGCAAAGCTCTGATTCAAAATTCTTTTGGGCAATAAGGCTTTAAAACAAGAGAGAAGCAAAAGAGAGGTTGGAAAATTTTCTCTCTTTTCTTTGGAAAGGATGGATGAATTTTTCAAAATTTTCAAAATAATTGATAGGCCCTATGATTTAGAACTCTTCCAAATCTAATTATTTTCAAGACATAACCTTTTACACTTATTAAGAATCTTATTTCCATGTATTGTACCTAGGGCAAACATGGCATGAGTTCTGTGAGCTTCTTACATAGAACTTTAATTATTCTAAACCCATAGATTATTTAATTGTTAATCTCATTAATAGTTAAGACCCACTTGTGTCTTCTCTTTTAATTTACTTAATCTTATTAATTAAATTAAAGGCTTACCGTGCTTCTAATTTATAATCTTATCATTAACAAGAACAATGAAAAATTTATTTGGTCCAATCTAATTGCAACTAAATTAATTCTTCTACAAGACTTCTCAAGCCTCATTTACATCCTAACCAACTTATCACTTGTCCTTTGTTTCGACATTTTGTGTATGACTTTTTAGGTTCATTCTTAATTGTCAATAAGCATACCTTAAAGTATATGGGTAGTGTTTAGCCTATAACACATATCATAGCCTAATTAAGATAAAGTGAATTGATCATATGAATCCTCTCGATTGTGAATACCCATGTAGTATAGGCTTTTTATCTTACTTTGTCATAATCCAACAAGAATAATGAATTTACTCAAACTCACTAACTCGATTAACTAATAATAAATGTTGTTTTATGATACTATTGCTTTAATCAAAAACTCATTTCTGATTATACATTACCTTGATCTAAGATTTTCGTATCATGGAACATCAATTGCATAGGACAAGTGAGTAGCTCACTTAAAAGGAAACAAATCCCTTATTGAACTCACACATGCTTCCATAGGCACCTTGGCAATGGTATGTCAGGCTCTTAACTCTATCTCACACCAAAATAGGTCTTAGTCTTTAATGCTTTAATGACACATTAACCATCATGCATATAAGATAATCATGTCATTTCAAATCTTAAGGTCCATGCCCACTTAACATGATCACGAAGTGAGAAATTAATAACAAAGAGTGAACTATATGTGTCTTCTTTATTCTTCAAGTCAATATTTGAATACTCATTCCCCAATGATGTAACATGTGTTTTTAGTGTCTTATACTAAATGGCATGACATTCACTGTACAAACACAAAGAATGCAAGTTGTATCGACTTTCCAGTGTCCTTTGGGGAGTTCGTGACTCACAAACAAGTTTTAGTACCTGTGTGTTAAGATAGCCTTATGTTCATATTCACAATCCCATATAAATAAAGCTTGTAGACACAGTTACATAGGCATATGTTAAACTTTCTACCACTTAGACTTTACTTACATGAAATATTACCATAATATTGATATGAAAGGAAATCAATATTTTATTTATATATGAAATGTTCACATGCAAAACTAATATTCCTCACCATCTATTATCATAGGAGGGAATATCACTAATAATCTTCCGTTTGCACTCGAATGCCAATATTCCTAGTGTGAATTGCAATTGTATCTAGTAGCCCTCTTTTCATGATAGCGATCTAACTACACTTGTGTCATTGACTTGGTAAGTGGATCAACCACATTATTTCCCAAAACTATTTTCTACATCGCTACGTCGGCCCTTCCTATGATTTTTTAAATAATATGATAATGCCTCTCTATGTGTTTAGATTTCTAATGAGACTTTAGTTCTTTTGCTTGTGCAATCACACCATTATTTTTAGGACAAAGTGGCAATGGTCGATCTATTTGGAACCACTTGAAGTAGTGTCATGAACTTTCTTATCCAAACATCCTCCTTTATAGTATCACATGCCGCGATGTACTTAGCCTCAATGGTTGAATCTATAATGGTACTCATTTGGGAACTCATCTCACTCATATGAAATGGCTTCCATACTTCTTCTCTCATCGTTTGTCTGTAGGCATATGGATTTTGATAGATGAATGCCATGTTTGAATAGTATCAATCCTTTCTTAAAGGTTTTTACATTGAAACTCTTTAGTATCTTGTCTATATACAAAGCTTGAGAGAGGCTCATCAATCTTGTTTCTTTATCTTTATAGATACAAATGCTTAAGATATAGCTCACTTCTCCTTAGTCTTTCATGAAGAATGTACTGGATAACCATGTACTGACTGAGGTCGACTTCTTAACATCATTTCCAATTAGCAGTATCCCATTTACATATAATATTGGGAATATGATGACACTTCTACTAACCTTCTTGTAGACGAACAACTCATTTTTGTTCTTGATGAAGCTAAATAATTTTATTGCACCATCAAAAGAAAAATTCCAACCCCTTTATTCTTGCTTCAGTCTATAAATGAACCTCTTAAACTTGCATGCTTTATAAGCTTCCCCTTAGAATTCAACTAGCATAGCTGCACCATATAAATGTCTTCTTAAAACAACTTATTAAGGAAAGCAGTTTTGACATTCATTTGTCAAATCTCTTAATCCAAGTGTGCGACCATCACAAGAATAATCCGAAAGGATTTAAGTAGTACTACTAGTGAAAAGGTCTCCTCATAATCTATACCTTCCTTTTACTATAGTCTTTTGCCACTAGCTTAACCTTATACGTCTCCACCTCACTAGTCGAACTAATATTTCTTTTATAAAACTACTTGCAATTGTTGGTAATCATTCTCTTGGGTGCATCAACTAAGTGTGAAACCTTGGTTGCATGCATTAAATCCATTTCGAACTATATAACCTCCGGCTAATTGGCCGAGTCATTATCCGAGATTGCTTGATCTAAGATAGAAGGATCATCTGCACGATTAATACTTCTCATAACAAACAAGTCTTTATTCTCTAAGACATAACTATATCTCTTTGGTGAGCAAGAGATTCTACTCGATTGTCGTAATGTTTGCTTTGTAGAAGGTTGTTCTTGAATATGAATTCACTATAGGGCTCATAGCTTTATTACTCATGCCCATCTAGTTGTGTCACATTCTTGAATGAACTCTTCTTGGAGAAAACGTGCTCAATAGCCAATAACAATCTTATTATCCTTGGTCGGTAGAACTCATATCCTATAGAATCCTTGAGATATTTAACAAAGTGGCCTATAACCGTCTACGCCTCTAACTTATCCATGTTACTCTTCTTAAGGTCAACCATACATCTCCAAATCCTCATATGCTTAAGGCTTAGCTTTCTTCGACTCCTCATCTGATGTAAGGTTAAAAGAATACTTAGAGGGAATCCTATTTAAGATGTGTGCACAGTTAAGATGGCGCGATCCCATGGTGATTAGGAAAGTTTTAAAAAGCTAATCATAGATCGAGCTATGTCCAAAAGGGTCTAATTTCTATGCTGAACTACACAATGCCATCTTCCTTGAGGAACTAAGTCAACTTAGTACTTATGTAGTCGCCACCATTATTTAACCGCAGTGCTTTTTTTTGTTTCCCTACTTGCTTCTCTACCTACGCCTTAAATTCTTTGAACCTTTTAAAGGATTCATGCTTGTATTTCATTAAGTACACATAACTCTACCTAGAATAATCATTGTAAATGTTATAAAGTAATAGTATCATCCCTTAGCCATTTCATTAAATGGTCCACAAACATTAGTGTGGACTAACTTCGACACCTTTGTGGCCCCTTCTACACACCTATCAAATAGACTTTTAGCTATCTTACCTAGAATGCAAGGTTCACAAGTCAAAAAAGGTTATTATCCCAATGGGGCGATAAGCCCTATTTCTTCAACTTTCTCATCCTTGCCTTCCTTGCTTGGCCTAGTTTAAGATGCCATAATTGCTTAGAATTTAAACCATCCCTTTCACGTTTGTTGGAAATGGCATTAATCACTATGCTATCATCTATATTCAAATAATAAAAAGGCCATTTATAAGATATGTTGTGCCAACCATTTCATTACAATAATAAATATGACACACATTGTTTCTATAAAAAAATTCATAATTCTCTTTTATTTATAACAAAATATTAAACTCATTGGGAAAAAGTACACCATCTCTTAAAATAGTAGTATGGCTAGGTTATGGTAATCCATTTCTTCTTCTAGTTCCCATCCTTACCGCAATGAAAACAATTTCCTTTACTACAAGGAGTCTTAATCTTCTTGATACTCCCACTTGCCTTAGGAACCATATGCATTTTTTCTTTGTCTTGCCCTTCTTAATCTTACTAGAGGAGCTAGATAAAATAAGAAACACTTCATTCCCTTTTCCTTTTATGGCTATTTGTGTAGTCATTAGCTGATAGAGTGGCTCAACCATTGTACACTCTATATCTACTTGATCATCACAATAGTTGCATTATAGAAGGTGATTCTTAAGTAGGTAGCTATCATATGGGTTCTTTGATTTGTTACTCATGCTCAACTTTTTTAAGCACAATGGTCCTATGCCTTCCTAAATGAATTCTTCTTTAAGGAAGCATGCTTAATAACCAATGGCAATCTTTTGGTCATTAGAGAGGTGTAACTCATATTGCATAATCCTTGGGATATCCAACAAAGAGACCTATAATGGCTCTCAACTCTGACTTTTCCATCTTATTCTTCTTAAGGTAAGTCAAACACCCTCAAATCTTGATACACTACAAGTTCAACTTCCTTCTACTTCACATTTCATATGTGGTCGAATGAACAAATTTAGAGGGAATCCTATTTAAGATGTAAGAAGCAGTTGGGAGGGTGTGTCCCCACAAAAAATAGATAAATTGGTGAAGTTAATCATAGATTAAACCATGTCCCACAAAGTCCAATTTCTACACACAACCACACCATTCAATTTAGGGGTCGCCGGTAGTATCAATTAAGATACAATGCTGTTTTTCTTGAGGATTTCACAACATTGGTACTCATGTTTTTGCCTTTGTAAGTCTCACTAATCAAAGAGCTAAACACCTCAAGGACAATCTTTTTCCCATGGAAAAGAGTCGATCCTTTCAAGAATGAGAACTCTTGTTTAACTTCAAAACCAATCAACTATTTTAGTCCTAGTTAATAATATGGTCTTAATCAAAATAAAGAGGGCCTACATTATTCAAAATAAACAAATTTTTAGAAAATAAGCAAGATTATTAGCTAGGTTGTAAAATGTATTACTAAATAATTATGGAATTTAAATCTAATGGCTTCCCACTAAAATTTTCAAATCCTCTGCTCCCCTGGGTAAGAGATGGAAATTCTATTGAAAAAAATTTATTAGTGGGTAATGGAAATCTTCATTGGACAGAACATACCTCACATATATAATTTCTGGCATGTCAGGCCTAATGAGTGACCACTCTTGCCAACACATCTCATCTAAAATTTTACTTTGTCCCATGTTCCGATAAAACTTCACACATATAGTTCTTTGCGTTACAAGTCCATTTATATCACACCCACCAACTAACAACTTGCATAATTTGTAATCCCACTCGTAACCCTTTCAATTCTTAAGGTAAAGTATCTTGTTATATCAAATGCACACGAAGACCTAAATACATAATCACAATACAATCCCACAAATGTGATGATATCAAATGGTAAGACTGTACCTAGAACTTCAAGTTCAGGGAGGGCCATGATGAAATAATTTTGCCATTACAACTTAAAATTAAAGTGAGAAAGTTTTCAGTCCATTTATTTGTGGTTTTACTTTGTACGTTAACCAAGTATCACACATATATCACATATATGCAATAAATAAACATAATGAAGGATTATGGACTTCTAGACCTAATGCAATCACATACATGTCATGAGACTAATAGTCATCCATTAGAAACACCTTTCCAATTCCCACTATCTTGGCTAGGTGTTTTTCTCTCATAGAATATTAACTGAATAGAATAAATATTTTACTTACTTGTAAGGAAACAAATCTCTTCTTGAATGCACACATGCTTTTTATATGTCTCCAAACTATGGCGCATTGGGCTTATAACCCTATTCCATATTAAGATAAATGTTTGTTCTTAATCCCCTATTGACATGCTGGCTATGATGTGCATGAGCTAAGCATATCATCCCAATTCTAAGGTCTACGTACACTTAATATGATATCAAAGTAGAACAGTAACAACAAAGAGTAATCTCCATGTGTCTCCTACATCCTAGAGTTAATGTTTCTATTTCATACACATATGTTTTTAATATCTCATATTAAATAACATGATGCTCATTATATAAATACGTGGTGTACAAATTTTAACGACTGTCTAATGCCCATTTATAGAATCTTTAAGTGATAAATAGGTTTTAGGGATTGTGTATTAAAAAGTCCCATGTCCATATTTATAGTCCCTTGTAAATAAAGCTCCTTAAAAACATGGGCACGTGTATAACTTCATGCTATACAAGATTTATGTGCATGATAAACTATCATAATATCAATACAAAGAATATGTTAATATTGTATTAACTAATCAAAATATTATATTTTAAACTAGTATCCCTTACATTCTAATGGCGCTAAAGGATATATCATTAACATAAATATCAAGACTACAACTGGATGGGATGTTCGTCTTAAAGAATTGATTTTCAAAGGACAATTCTAGGATTAATAGTATATATTTGGGTGGAATTAGACTAGGATTGTTAGAAAAAAAATAAGATGAATATGTGATATGAAATTAATGATTACGATATAACGTGGGAGATTGTTTTGTGCATATTGTGGTGTCCTCGAGTCTCATGTCTTTATCCTAAGACAAAAGTATGCGAATAAAAAATTTAAAAAGGATATAATAAAATATCAATAACATGTGTATATCAAAAACCTCAGTCATTCTGTTTCCTTTCTCATTCTTTCACCTTATATTCTTTTTTGTCCCCTTTTTCTTTACATGTCTTTCTCACCCTTCCTCCCTGACAACTCCAACCACTTCACCTTCACCTCTGTTCCCTCTTTTTCCTTATCTTTCCATCGTTCCTTTTCCCTTTCTCTTGTCATTTTCTTCTACCATTGGCCAACTCCACTCCTTTGTCCATTTGTCTATGTCAATCTCCATCTTCTATTTTCTTTATCTGTTGATCTCTAACAGGGTTGTTCAACTTCTCAAGTACGATTTAACCACTAATAGAGTTACCAACACCATTGTGGCCTTGACAAAACCCTCCAACTTCCAAGAAACTTCCACCCATCACCGAAATGGGGAAAATAGGTCTTGATTGGAAGCTTGTGATGCCATGAAAATTTCTAGGTAGATATTCTATAAATAAAGAGTTGATTTGGAGGCAAAAGGAGGGAGAAAGTGGATGAAAAAAATATAGGAGGGAGTGTTGACCTAGTGATTAGCTAAGGTAGGCAAATAAATTCATGAGAAAGAGATTGAAAGTTAGGGTGGTGGGTAGGATTAGTAGCAATAATCGAACAGGAAAAAATAATAAGCGAATTTTGTTTGGGAATTTCACAAAAAGAGCACACCAAATTTAATTTTTCGAAGATCATAGGGTGAAATTCAAATACTATTCAACCAGGGCCCCATCCAATCGTAGTGTAAGAGTTTATTTTCTTGCTTTTCACTTGTCTCTCATGCCAACTATGATATGTATCCTTACCATAGTTAAAAGCATTCTAGAAAAAAGGAAACTCCAATACAAAATTCATTAAGTAAAAAGTTAAAAAAACCCTCCCTCCCTTTGTCTTTTAGTTTTATTTGAATTGGAGATAATATATCCAACTTTTTGTTAAAGACAAGCAACATGCTTTGGAGTAAAAAAAAAAAAAAAAGGATACTACTTAAGGTAACACCACACCTACGTTTATTACATGATTGATAGACGCCAAGTTTGAAACACTTACAATCATTACATGTATGATGTATATAGAGAGGTAAAGGTACCCTACCATTCCTTACACCGTTCAATCCGAAAGACTACTAGCATACCTATGCTGTTGGATTTCACCAGATTTAAGATGCAAAATTTAAATTTAGAATCATCACAAAACGCATGAAAATGTGGTGGAACATATAATTTGAAAGCCTATCCATTTTGTCTTATAATAGGCATAATAAAATATCTAGGAAGTTTGTATGAATAGTAACCTAGAATTTAAATTCCAAAAGGAGTTTGCATGCAATTCATGAGTTGTGACATGCAAATGATGATCTATACTTTGTCCAAATGAATGGAATTTAGGTAAGGATCTCCAAAACTTTGATGAATTCCTTTGTTAGGATCACACACAAATGCCTTCGTTCTTAGAATTTTTTCAAACAAGAGAAAAACGTAATAGGGAGGCTAGAATATATTTTCTCGTGCTTAGGAAGGGGTGGACGAACTTTCTTGGTTAATTGTAATTTATAACTCTTCCAAATATATTTATTTTCAAGACACATAATCTTATAAAAAGTAAGATTCTTATTTCCACATATACAACTAGAGCACATAGAATGGGTTTTGTAGACTTTTGCATTGACCTTTGTATTAAATCAAGCTCATTTCATATTTAACTATTAATCCAAATAATAATCAAAGAGCATTTGTGCCTTTCCCTTCAATTTAATTAATTTTCATTAATTAAATTAAATTCTCCATATTTTCCAATTAATAATCTCATTATTAATAATTATAATACAAAATAAATAATTCTATTTGTTTCCATTCAATTACGACCAAATAAATTTTGCTGCGAGACATCTAAAGTCTTGACTATGTCTCCATGTTGGAATTACCTTATTGCCCTCTTTTTGTACTTATGCAGATAACTTTCTAAGTTCATTTTCAATTGGCAATAAGTATAACTCGAAAGATATGAATAACACCGAGAATATTTATCATATTGTAGTTTAATTAAGATAAAGTGAATAGATAACATTAATTCTCCCAATTGTGAATACCACATGATATAGACCTTTTATCTTACTTCGTTCTGATCGAGGGAGAGTCATGAAGACTAAAATCAATTCAAAACTCCTTTATGATCATGCACCACCTTGGCTAGGGATTTTTATCTTATAAAATATCAATAACACGGGACAAACACCTTGCTCACTTTAAAAAAAATAAATCCCTCATTAATTGCACACATACCTCCATATGTAAATCGATTACAATATGTTAAGCTCACCGTCCTATCTCTGTTTTTAATGCAATAATGATACATTGACCATAATACAAACAAGGTATCCATATCATCTTTGGTTTAAGACCCACACAAACTTAATACAATCATGAAGCAAGTCATTGACAATTAAAAGTAAACTTAATGCTTTTGCTTCATTCTTCGAGTCATTATTTGAATACATTTTCCCTAATGACATGCCCATACACATGTTCTCAATATCTCATATGAATGATGTGACACTCTTCATACAAACACATTGTGTACAACTTGTATTTATACTTTAAACACATTTAGAGAATTTGCAACTTACAAATAGGTTTAAATTATTACGTACTAAGAAGCTTTATGTCTATATTCGTAACTATTATAAATAACACTTCTTAACGCAATCATATGGATACATACATAACTTTATGCTATAATAAGAATTACATACATGATACAACAACCATAATATTGATAAAAGAAAATATCAATATTTTATTAGTTAATCAAAATTACATCTACAACTGATATCCTTTAAAAATAATTGACATTAAAAGGCATATCACTAACTATCTCTTACTAGCACTCTAAGGCTAATATCATTAATGCCATTTACTACAATATCTAACACTGTCACACCCCGACTCCAAGATCATGGGAAAACAGTATTTATGAACCTACTCAACAAATATCAAAGCAAAATATATAATAGAGTAACTAAACTAAGCACCCTAAATTCAATTGCCAATGGAAATAATGTAACATCTAACCTTAGTTGCAATGGAAATAAAATCATTTTATCTATTACATTCATAAGAGCTCTTAAGGAAACATAATAAAAATCAAAATCAACATCCTAATCTAACATACTTGCTCTCGCTCCTACCATCCCTATGTCTGGACATTGTCTCTAGCATCCTCTACAAACACCATCTAATAGTGGTGCTAGTAAAGGGAAACATCTACCCTTTTCTTAACAAGGGGTGTAAGCAATAATAGTTTAATGAACATAACTTTTGCAAAATAAACTTTTTAAGATAAGGTAAATAAATAAGCATTCGAAGACATTCAACTAATATTCAAAAATAACAAATTTTACTTATCAAATCCATTTAATCATACTCATGATTCACATGTTCTCTTTTCCATAGCCATCTCATAATCCTGTGTACTGCGTGTACTTTTCCACTAAGTAGGGCCTTAGTCTATATTCCCTCGAATAAAGAGGGTAACGTGTATCTCAGCTATGTCGCTGTGGCTCTAAGGCTTTAACCCCGTTTAGGAGGTATTCTAATCTAATGTAACTTAATTAGTAGGGTCATATATCAGTTTTACCCACTGTTGGCCTCAATCTTCTATTTGATTAAATGTGTCCTAATCTATTATCCGATTGGTAAGGTAAAACTCATTACTCATGCTCGTCGACTTCACATGAGTGGCTTATGCATGTTTAATTGCATCCATTACACACATTCAATTCCCTAAACCTTCGTATGAAAACATTTATATCGCAAAGAATCACATCCGTTTTTCAATTAAGAATTTGATTTTGCAAAAGTACATATTAAATGCATGCTTCATAGTAGGAAAACATTAGAAATCTCTCTTGCAAATAACTACAAAGAAAATCAATTGTATTGGAAATAATTAAAAATAATTGAAAACTGTTGGCCAGATGTAACCAATTACTCCTCACTTAGCTTTACTAGTTATCAAGCTTATGAGCTATAGCCTTGTGATTTTCTGATGATTCATATATACAAGTCCCAATTCAACACTTTATTCAATTAATAACTTACACCTTGCATTGTTTCATGTGGATCCTGTATGTCCGTTTCTACTTGACTCTCTCATTCCTATCTTCTCACATTTAATAGTGTCCTTTGCAGTGATCTTACGTTGAATTAAGTTATAAAATCAAAAAATTTTAGTCCAAAATATGCAATGTAAATCTTTTGTCCAACCTTGCGGTCAAGTTTCGTGATTGTGGGGTTTGAGTCCATGTCTACGATGTTCAACGAAGGGTTTACCAGAATTTTCTCTATTGGTCCCACTATTGAAACAAGGTACTTTGTGATCGTGACGATAGCATTTATGGCCGCACCCAGTGGCTGCAGGGTGTTCTTGAATTCCTACGTCCAAGACTGCAACCACATTTCTCTATCTTGTGCCCGTGCCATCAACTCTCACGATCATGTCTAGGACTGCTGCACAATGCAAATGTGCATCTAAGCATTGTTCAATTGGATTTTCATGCAAAATTAATTTCCAATCCACAAAATTCGATTCTACACTTAATTTCAAGGTTTATAGGTGTGATTTTATGCATTAAAAATCTTTAGAAATAATAACCTACATGTTTACATGATTTTTGAAAGTCTTAAGAAATGTTACAATTCAACTACATAGTATGCCAATACACAGTTCGTACGACTTCTACACATAACTACACGTCCCATAATCAAGTTCCTATCATTCAACGTTTAATCCATCAAAACTCATGTTTTTTGAGTGCCTATACATGTAAGATTGATCATCCTATTTGTATGCATGAATAACAAACGATTCAATGTAGAAATTACCTTGAAAATATTGCATTTAGAGAGTCAAAAATTCCCTGGAGCTTCCTAGCCACCATCTAACATTTGGAGGTCAAAAGGTAGGGATTTTGGACTTTTTCATTATGTATTTATACCTAGGTTTATTAAGGATGGCCTAGATATCAAACACTATCTAGATATTTTTGACTCTTAAATCTTTCATATTTAGTTCTTGATAATTCCACATGAAATTAATATATAAGAAAAATAATTCATAAATTCAATGTATTTCCTCTCAAGATAGTGTATCACTAATACCCAAAATTTGGTAAGGTTCGACTAGCTTAATTCAAGCCTACTCTTCACCATTCATGCATTAATATCAAGCCATTATTTCACAGAAATTTTTCCAATGTTTGCATATCCTTTCCTTCTCTAAATCTGTCTTGATAGTACCTAAAGTCTTTCCCACGAAAATAAATAATTGGAGGGCAATTGCATTAAATCTCCCACCATAATTTCTAATAATAACATCACCACATTTTTTATTTTTGCCCCCTAAAAAATGCAAGGTCCAAGATGGAGATGCAACGGTACGTATGTCATTAGCTTTGCTAGTGGGCAAGCAAAATTATCCACTAAAGCTTTTTTGTCTACATGGTGATATCACTCCATCAATGATTTCTTGAATAATATGGTAATGCTTCTTAGTATGTTTAAAATTTTTCTAAAACCTTGGTTCCTTTGCCTATGCAATCGCGCCAATGTTATCATAATAAAGTGGTAATGGCTAATCCACACTTGAAACCATCAAAGCTCTATGATGAACTTTTTAACCAAACATCCTTCTTCATAGCAACACATATTGTGTTATACTCTGATTTAGTGGTGAAATCTCTAGTGGAACTCTATTTAGAACTCTTGAAACTCATTGCGTCTCCATTAAAGGGGCAAATGTATCTAGAAATAGACTTTCTATAATCAGCATTTGACTATAAGTTAGATTCAAGTAGCCATCTATTCTTGGTTCTCCAACTTTCTACACAAGTATCATGTATCTTTCTTAAGTACTTAAGAATATACTTGATATCATTCTAATGTTATTTGCTAAAAGTTGCTCAAAACCTACTTGTAGCCCTTATGACATAGGAGGCAAAAATGTATATTTGATCCTATTGGAATACCCCAATACAAATTCAAGACTTTACTTTTTGCGATTCTAAAATTAGTCTTAACTTTAATTAGAGTTCTTAATTTGAGTTCAATTTTTGTTAATTTTAGTCCCAAAAGAATTTTGCTATTAAAAACTAACTGAAATTTTAGGGGGAAAATTGCATGAGTAGCATGTGTCATTAGCTTATAACTTATGGGACCAAAACCAAAACCAAAATTTTAATTTATTTTTATATATTTTGAAAGTTTAATTATTTTTATTATTTTAAATTAATATTTAATATATTAAAATTGTAATCTATTTTTAGAATTAAATTACTTCAAAAATGTTATTTAATATAGAAACTAATATATAAAAAGTTAGAAATAATAACAATACTAAAATAGAAATATCTTGTGAAAATACTTATAAAAATTGTAAAAGAGAAATATTTTTTGAGTTAAATTTTATAAATTTTAACTTATTGTTGTGTATTTGTTCTTGTCATGTTTATATTTATAGAAATAGCATTTTTAAAGTAGAATAATGTTTTAACTTAATTTAATATGTAATTTTACATGAGAAAACATAAATTAATTAACCTTATTTTTATTAAATAAAATATTCATTTTTAAAAAATAAATTAATAGTTTTGAATCATTATGCTATAAATTTATATGAAATTCAATATTAAATTATATCAATAATTTATAAAATTAAAAGGAAATTTTAGTTTTTGACTAAAATCTTTTACGTAATCAATTTTTTCTATACAGTTATAGAACATTATGTTCAAACTAAATTTTAGCCATCAGGTTTTTCATCAAATTGATTAAAGATAATAACTAAAATACAAAGAATATTTCTAGATTCTAGTTTATAATTTTATTTATAAAAATTTTTAATTTTTAATCCATTTTTTTATTTAATTAATTTTCTCATTATTGTTTTTGGGGAATAAGATTTTTGTTAGTTTTTTGTGAATTTAAAGAAAGTTTGAAAAAGATTGAGTAATTAACAAGTACCATTAAGTCTAATTTGTTGAGACAAAACTTGAAATTATGAAAAAAAATTTAAAAAAAATATATATATATATTTAAGTTTTTGTTTTATTCCTGAAATTTTATTTTAATTTTAGTTATTAAGAGCAATATTAAATAAGATTAGTATTTTCTTTTACTTTTGAAAATAAAATTCTAATGAATATTAATTAAACGCGCACTTAATATGATTACAAAGTAAGACATGCACAGTAAAAAGTGAATTTCATATGTATGCTTCAATTTGTGAGTCAATGTTTCAATGTTCATTCCCAATGATGTATCTATACACAGGTATTCTCAATATTTCATATCAAATGGCATGACACTCACCGTACAAATATAAGATTTGCAAATTGTATCAGCTCACTAATGCCTTTTAGAGTATTTGGGACTCACAAATTGATTATAGTGATTGTGTACTAAAACAACCTTGTACTCATATTTATAATCTCTTATAAATAAGATTTCTTAATACAATTATATGGATATATGCAACACTTTACACCATTCAAAATTTACATACATGAAAATATTACCAGAATATTGATAAAAAAAACTTCAATAGTTTATTAAATAATAATGATAACATTTACAACTAATATCCCTTAATGTATCCTCATTGATAATTTGGCATTTGAAGGCATATTACTAACAATATTTTTAATTTTTTCATTTTATAAAGTTTTATTAATATTTTATTTTGTTTGACATTTTATTGTATTTTTTCCACAATTTTCTTAAGCTATCGCCTTGTTTTTATGTGTGTGACTCTCTAGATTCATTCTCAAAGGATATGGGTGACACCTAGTTTGTAGCCCATATTGTCCCATTCAAGGTGAAGTTAATAGATCACAATTAACCCTCTCGATTATGAATATCAAGCACTATAAACCTTTTTCCTTACTTTTCCGTAGTCGAGTGAGAGTTGTGGATTTAGTTAAACTTACAAATTCGATCATATGACTAATTAACGTTTGCTCATGAGATTAATGTTGCTATTGAAAACTCATTTCTGATCACACAATACCTTAGCCAATGATTTTCTTCTTATAGAATGCTAACTGTATAGGATAAATATATTACTCACTTACAAGGAGACAAATCTCATACTGAACACCCACATGACTTCATACACACCCAAGCAATGGCGTTGGGGGCTCATGACCCTATCCCATACAAAGATAGATATTAATCCTTAATGCTTTAATGACACATTGACCGCTATGCACACAAGACAACCATGTTGTCTTAGATTAGTGATCATAAAGCTTGAGAAGACTTGTGGATGAGGCTTAAGAAGTCCCATAGAGGATTTAATTTGGTTGCAATTGGATTGACCAAATTGGAATGATATATTCCTCATTATGTTTGTTAGTGAAGACATAACTAATTAGAAACATGATGAGCCTTTTATTTAATTAACAGGATTAATTAAATTAAAGAGACAAGGTTTAAAAGAATTATTTTACACCTATTATGTTTGTTAATAATGGAGATTAATTTAATTAATATGATTAATTAAATTGATGGAATTCTCTCGAGAAATACTCCAAGTGCAAGAGTTGTAGGATTTTATGAAAGAGTTCATAGAGTTTTGTTAAAGAATCATAGCCAACAACTTGTTCGTGTGGACAAATTAAAGGGTGGGATGTTATTGTGGCTTGTGGATCATAGACAAAAACTACAAAATTTATTTCTAGGTAATCATCCATGCAATTAGATTAAAATTATGTTTATGTGTTTTATGTGATGAAAGTAGATTAGGTTGCAATTTTACTTATTTTGTTATGTTGTTTGATTATTTTGTGATTAAAGTTTAAAAAATTTGGTATCCCATACTCAATGAAGCCCAACAAATATAAATATATAAAAAAATTTCAAATAAATATTTTATTTACAATAATACTTTCATTTTTGCCTCCAAAAGAAGTGATACCTCGAATTCTAAAATTAACAATGTGTGTGAGCATGCATGATTTTTTCACAAATTTTCTATCTGTTGCTAACGGCAGGATTCTTACAGGACCATTTATGCCAAAAATTGGCCTCAAATTGAAAACCCTAACCAAAGTTGGGACTAATTTCAAAATCCTAGAAAATGAGATTCCGAATCCATAATGAGATATTCCTATGGGACTAAACATGCATTTTCACCTTTCATAGGGGTATTTGGTCTTGTACATAGCATTGCATACATCAGGTTTTCCATTGCTAAAGCATATGGAATAGCTTTGATGCTCCACCTCTCATCATCAATTTGTGGGATTATAGACTTTTAAAGATGGACACCACTCCTATTCTTTCTTTGAGGTTTCTATCTCAAATCTCTTTTCTTGCTTGAGGTGTCTTACCATTCCATACTATTGGGTTTCCCTAGGTTTAAGGTGCAAGTTTTAAAATTCGAAACTGATTGTTATTTTATCTAGTCAGTGCAATGGGTATCAATAAGACAATGGTGCAAGAATATGGCAAAAATTTCCAAAACTCTGGAATAAAAATCGTTCCAAATCTATCCCAAAACTGTGTCAAATCTGATCCAAAGTTGTGTCAAATCCATTCTAAAAATGTAAATAAGATTAAAAGGGATTTGTTCTAAAACCATCTCAATATATCCATTCGAACAAATTTATCCTAAATCCGTTCCAATAAAGCCACTCCAAACCTGTCCTAAGAGAGTTGTGCCAAATTCTTTCTAACAACACTGTGCCAAATCTATTTTGAAAAGTCATGCCAAACCCGTTCCGAATAAGTTGTTCCAATTTTGTTAAAAACAAGCTATCCCAAAGCTGCTCTAACTAAGCTTGTGCCAAAACCATTCCACCATGCACCATTCCAAAGATGTCTGAAATTTCATGCCAAAACTGTCCAAAATATGGGCCAAAATAAACTATCGCAAAAAACTCCTCCCAATCCCTACCCAAAATCATACCAAAAACTATGCATCATACCACACTAGGAACGATCTTACAATTCTATCCCATAATTTGGGATGGCTTTCTAGAAATCGTTCCAAACTCAATGGCAACTTAAAGAAACCAATTCAAGTTAGAGGCAGCTTACAAAAGCCGTCCAAATATCTAGAACGGCTCTTTAAACACCATAACAAAAATTGGAAGTTTATAAGTTGTTCTAGATTTTTTGGACTAGGGGTGGTGTAACGGCTATGATGCCATCCCAAACTGCTATTAAAAATTATTTCAAAACCGTCTTAATCCAATATTTTTTTAGTGGAACAATTATACCATCCTCCCCTAATATTTAGACTAAATACAGATATCCCTTCAAAATTTTCAAATTATAGCAAGATCCCCTATATTAACTATATCGATCAAAATCTGACAAAATTTGATGAGATGACCTGGGATGCCTTGACTTAAAAAGATTAAAATGTAATAAAAAAAACAAAATTTTGATTTTATGAAAATTGATGAAATGATCAAAATAGTTGAAAGAAAAAAGACTAAAATTTGAAAATTTTGAAATGACTCTTGTACCCTTTTAGGTATATTTTTTATATTTTTATGGTTTACATGTTAATCATAAAACTTATTTTATTAAATACTTTAAATATTTCAAAAAATATATTATAGTATCTTAATTGGAAGATATTGTAAACAAATATTTTCTAAATTTCATTAAATTTAAAATTTTATTTTATGACATATAATTCATAAAATATATATTTTTATTAATCAAATAGTATTTGGAATAAATAACAAATTTTGAATTTTTTAATTTTTATAAAATATAAATTTTATTTTTAGGAAATTTGAAAATAAAAGTTTTAAATTTATTTTTAGGTGTTAGAAAATAAAATTTCTTGCTCTTATAAAATAAATCTTAAAAAAAATTCTTTTGTTTTAATTATAAATTATGAATTAGTTTATTATATAAAATTAAATGTTAGAGGCACGCTTTTGTTATAAAACATTTAAAATATATAAAAATTTTAAAAGTATAAAATTATTTAAAAAAATATAAATTATCATAAATATGTATAAATATAAATTATTATAAATATTTATTGAGAGTAAAATAGTATTTTTCATACTGACGTCATCAATTTTCGTAAATCCATCTACTAAAATGATTAATTTATAAGTTGAACAAGTAACTTAGAGGAAGTCATTGTCGTGAATCCATCCACTAAAATGATTAATTTATAAGTTGAATAAGTAATTTATAGAAAGTCATTGTAATGTGTAATACTTGATGATAACGTTGAAAGAAAAATAGCGTAATTCTCTCTTTTTTATCAAAAAATAACTCAAGTATTTTTATCGCGAGTTCTCTTCTCTTTTGACCGCTCTCTCGATTCGATTCAGAGAGTCACGGGTTGCATGTGTCATTTGGTCAACCCTCGGTACCAAAATCAAATATAGATTGCCAAAAAATATCCGTCAACACACCCAAGGGTAGTTTCACTTTATTTATTAAAGAGGGTGTCATGGTCTTCGAGAAGGAGGTTGTACCTAACAAGGCATCAAGCAATTATTGTCCTTGCAAAAGGCAAGACTTCGATAAAAGTATTACTGACATACAATATAAACAAGAACGACTTTTCTATGGAAAAATTTGGGTAAACGCTGCTTTTTGAGTCAAGTCTACTAAAAATTGATTTTTAATGCATCTTCGAGGAAAGATCGGATTGGATTGAATACGCTTTGGCCATATTCAATATCAACGTTCACGTGGGATGGGTTATTTATCATATCTTCTTTTTATTTGATTAAAATTTTTAATATATTAATATTTAATATATTGATAGTTTAATATTAATATTTAAAATTATAAGATAAATCATCTTATTTGAAAATTTTGATAAGATGATAATTGTGTTATTGTCCTTTTATAGATAATTTTAAAAACTATTTTAGTCTTTTGCCATTAATTGAATTATTTATATAATAATATTATAATTAAAAAATAAATATAATAAGTCTAAATAGTCAAATTTATCAAATATAATTATTAAGGATTTATTAGTCCATGCAATTTTTTTTTATCCTTCACGAAATAATCACATGGGGCTTGTTCAGTTTTGGGTGATTAGGCCAGTTTAATTAATTTATTCATAATAATCAATTGTTCACTTCGAGGGATAGAGGCCTATAATAAAGTATGGATCTGGTACTAAATAACTAGAATTTTAGATAAATAATCCAACTTATTAGATACGATGAAACAATCTTCATTAGTTAGTACATATGATATTTTATCTAGAAGATATTTTTATCCCTCAATATGATTATCACTAATATTTGTTATAATATTTAAAATTAAATATAATTTCGTGATATTAATAAGTACGAGAAAAATACATATAATTTGTAATAATTTAATTTTATTGAATAAATATCAAATGGAATTATGTAATAGATATCACTATATTGATTTGTAAAGAGGTATAATTTAGTTTTATTGAACAAATATCAAATGGGATTAGAGTCTTATGGATTATTTTGAAGAATAAATTAATCATAAAATAATAATCTATTACGTTTACTATTGTAGATTAGATTATACGATAACTTAATAATGAGTATACAAAATAAGTTAATATGTTTGGATTATTTTATCAGATTTGTCAAGTTGAAATATTTTATCTAGCATTTTATTAAATCAATACCAAGTTTATATTGTATTATGGGTTTTTATCACTTAAAGCGAGCATATAATTAAGTTTAATTTTCAAAAGTGAACGTATCCAAAAGATATATAGTATTTTAAAAAGTTTAAAATAAGGGCATTTTAAAAAAATAAAAATAATAACATTAAAAATTTTGACTTTGTAAACACATCATTAAATTATTTTATAATTAATTTATTATTTAAAATGATTTTTAAAATATTAATTCTATCTAGTAAAGTGAACATGTCTTGAATTATAATCCTATTTGACAAAAAGAACATGCCCTCAAAAATAATTTGTTTTGCTATAAAAGTATTTTCTTCTTTAATTCTCTTAACATAATGTTTTACTTACGTAAAATGTTATATCATGTAACTAATTTTTTTTCTTGTTCAACATATCAACCAAAATGCTAAAACATGAAGCGCCATAATTAACTATCGCATAATTAATGAGTTTTCTTCATAATTTTTTTGAAAATTATGGATCACTACTTTAGAAGCACTAATTATATATATATATTAATTTATTAATTTACAAGATAAACAGTAAATATAAGCGAATAAGAAATCAAATTGCTAAAACCCAGCTTAAGACAACTATGTTCAAAGATAATTTGAATAAAAACTCCTAAAAACTTGACTCGAGACAATTATTAAAAGTCTAGAAAATTGCCTTTGGGATACCAGGCCGCACATACTGAAAAATGCTTCAAGAAATAATATTAATTATAAATAATATTTTTAGTTTATTTTATTTTGATATCATATATTTATATCAATTTTCTGTACATAAATTGACATTATATAAAAAGAAAAATAAATTTAAGTAATATAATTACTTTCAAAAATAATAGAGGTTGGAATATTTATACATTATACATCATAAAGAAATAAAAGAATAACAATACAAAGCACTGGATATACATGTATATTTTCTGGATGTTTTAATGAAAATTCGACTGTTATTATTATTAGTATATTATCATTACAACAAAACTACAATTATTCCGGCATGTCTAATTTTTCATGACATATATTTACCGTGTTGTGCAATAAAAGTTGCTATTGTTATGTTACCCATACAAATAACTTTTTATTGAAAATGAATAATTGGAATAATTGTGGGTATTAATATTATTGAGGCGACGCATGACCAGAGAAACTTGAGTGATTTCGTATAGAGACCTCACGTAATTGTGTTGTGAGTATTCTTTAGCCATTCCCACGCCACTCCACAACTTTGGCCAAGCAGCTGAAGGCGGCATCCGTCCATTCTTCGAAATTCTACTCAGTATTATTCTCAAACAAAGGATCAAGATGGCAGAAGCCGTTGTCTCCATCACTCTGGAGACAATCCGCAATCTGCTCGTGGAAGAAGCGAAATACTACTCCGCAGTCAGATCCGAGATCGAGGGCATCCAGCAGGAGCTTCAGAGAATGCGTTCTTTCCTGAAAGACGCAGATTCCAAGAAGGACACAGAGCCAGATGAAAGAGTCCGGAATTGGGTTTCCGAAGTCCGAGAAGCAGCCTACGACATCGAGGACAACGTTCTCGTCTTCCTTGCTGCTAAGGGTGCCTCCAGGAGGTCGAGAAATTCCAAAAACCTTCTCAAGAAAATAGGTTTCTTCTTCAGACGAGTTGTCACCACATATAGGGTTGGGTCCCGCATTTCAGATATCAAAAACAAGATTTCTGGACTCACCGCGAGCTTGCCGACTTATGGCATAAACCCGATTGCCGATGCGGGAGAAGCGACGAGTTCCGGTAGCGCGAGGGTTCCGAATTTGAGGAGATCTTATTCCCATGTGGTGGAGGAAGACACTGTGGGGTTGGAGGAGGACATTGAGATGTTGGTTGAGCGTTTGGTGGAGCAGAAAGATAGAGTGCTTTCTATTTGCGGAATGGGGGGGGTTAGGGAAGACCACCATAGCTCGGAAGCTGTACAGCCACCGGAACGTGAGGCGGCATTTTGATTTATTTGCTTGGACTTGCATATCTCAGCACTGGGATAAGAAGGATGTCTTGCAGGGGATATTGATCAAGCTTATTCCAGAGAAGAGGGATCAGGTTATTGGCATGAGGGATGAAGAATTGGTGAAGCAGCTCCATGACGTGCAGCTGAAGAGGAATTGTTTTGTGGTTCTTGATGACATTTGGAATAACGAAGACTGGCTGAGCTTGAAGCCGGCTTTTCCAGATACGAGGACCGGGGAAGGTAGCAAGATACTGCTCACCACTCGCAAGAAGGATGTCGCGACTTTTGTGAATCCTAATAGTAATTTTCTGTACGAGCCGAGGGTCTTGACCACTGAAGAGAGTTGGGAGCTGCTGAGGAAGAAAGCATTCCCCAGAAGGGAGGATGACATTACTGGTAAGATTGTGATCTTTTGGTGCAGTTGTTTGTTGCGTTTGCTCATAATTTTGGCACGTATACGTCTATTGCTCTAATTCAGTTCTGTGCTTGGTCATGTGCTTAAGGTTTTGATTGATTTTCTGAACGTTGAACTGCAAACAAGTTGGAAACCGTAAGGGTAATTTGATTTAGTCAAATTGTTCAGAGTTGTCTCCGATAATAGCAACGTGCACGGTATCTCACTAGTATAAAATTTATTATTTTGTAGAGGAAACTTTAGGCCGCAGCTCCGGTTGCCCACTATAACCTGAATCACAGAGTCTTACCATGTCGGCATCTTTGGTTATATTGATTTTTGGGTGACCCAATATTCTAACTTGATGTCCTCTGAGAAGAAAAGGAATTAAGTTTTGTGCTTTCAGTGGCTTCCCTTGAAGAAATATGCCTTTAAACACAGCACTTGCTATTTGTGCAGCTTTTGAAAAATGCCATGGGGATACTCTCCTCTGTGTGCTTCGTCTCAAATTCCCCTTCAGAATCCTGAACAATGATTTTGTGTTCCTGCTCAAGATATTTTCTCTCTAATTCCAGTGCCTAGAAACATCAAAATGGATCCTTCCTCTGTTTCTAATTGGACCGTTGCATCTGTTTGGCACGGTTCTGAGCTACTGTATTCACTAAAAACGATCTTCTATGATCAATAAGACGTGCTGACCTTCAAAATTTGGTGTACTTATGAAAGCATATTTAAAGCATGTTCATTTTTCAAATTCAAAATATAAAAAAAAATTTAAAAATTAAAGACAAATATAGTGAATTATAAGATATAAACATATGAAAGGATATATATATATATATATATATACACTAAAAGAGAACCTAAGAAAGAAAGCAAAATAAAAAGATATTCAAAGAATACAACAAAAATTAGGCCCCTAATCTTAACATAAAGTATAAAATACAGAATGGATAAAACAAAGAAGTTTGAAGAAAAAATAGCATAAGTTAAGTGAATGGAATAAATAAAATTTGAGGGCATAAGAAATTAAATAGTGCCTGTTCAAGACAAGTTGAGCTAAGATTTTGAATGCAAACTCTCTTTATAAATAGTGTAAGACTATAAAGATCTTGTCTATATGGGACCAACAAGACACATATGAAGTTAATAAAATCCTAAATTATCACTTATTTTCAATAAAGATACTTTTTGTCTCACCTTCAAATCAATGGTCATTGTAATGCATGTGCAAGAGAAAACTAAGAGTGAAAAAGAAATATTTTGTCTTAAATGGCCGAACTACGTAATTTTTGATTTGTTGTCACCCTCAATTGTATTCTTTCATCCTCTAGGAGTACATTATCTTTTACTTCATTCACAATGTAAAACATTTAAGGATGACCATAAACATTTTCATTCTTCGTAGAGTTCAAGATAGACCCAGAGTTGGAAAAATTAGGCAAGGAGATGGTTGGACGGTTTCTGATTACAAAACATACAATCAGAGATTGGGAAATGGTATGTCGCAACATCAACTGGTACTTGGCCAGGGGCGGAGGTCATGGACAACAGCAAGCAGTAAATGAGGTTTTAGCCTTCAGTTACCATGACCTACCATATCAATTCAAGCAATGCTTCCTGTACTTGGCCAATTTTCCTGAGGATTTTGAGATTGAAGCTGAGAAGCTGTACCAATTTTGGTTGGCTGAAGGTATCATATCACAAGGGGAGAGGGCTGAAGGAGAAACAATGATGGATGTAGCTGAAAGATATTTGGCTGAATTGGCTCAAAGGTGTTTGGTGCAAGTCAATGTTAAGGAAACTGCTGGTGGTTTTAAAAACTGTCGTCTGCATGATCTCATGAGAGATCTTTGTATATCCAAAGCCAAAGATGAAAACTTCACCAAGCTTGTTGATTTTAGACGTGAAAAGAAACCATTGGAATCATATTCATCCACCAACACCACTCGGAGAGTCTCTGTCTATTTGGACCCTAATGTTGCTAATTATCCATTGAATTGTGGTGAATCTCATCGCATCAGGTCAGCGTTCGTCTATGCTAATGATTGTAAGGGAGATTTTTTGCAACAAACAAAATCCCACCTCAGCAGTTTCAAATTACTCAGAGTGCTTCACCTTCGAGGATTCAATTGTGCTGATGAGCTGCCTAAAGCAATTGGAGATTTAATCCACTTGAGATACTTGAGTTTGAGCTATTCTCAGTTCAAGAAGTTGCCATCATCATTGGGCAAATTAATATACTTGGAGACGCTTGATTTGGAAGTGGAGACTTCACTGGAAATCCCTAACGTCATTTGGAAAATGGGAAGGTTAAAACATTTATATCTTCCTGGCAATTTTGTTACTGATGATGGTAAAAAACTACGATTAGATGGATTGAGTGATCTGGAGACACTGGTAAACTTCAACACTAGCTTATGTGATGTAAAAGATCTGGATACATTGACCAATCTCCGAAAACTGAGAGCTGCAATAAAAGATAAACTTGATGACCTGCCAACCATAATCAAATACATAAGCTTCACACAGAATCATCTTAGACGCTCTTCACTTTCTATTTCTTGTCCACAATTTTGTTCAGATGAAGAATTGAGCCTGCTGAGGACATTGCTAGGTTGCCATCGTCTGTACAAATTATCCATACGGGGGTGCATAGGTAAGCTGCCAGAATATTACCATTTCTCTTCGAGCATTGCTAAAATTGCCTTTAAGGCATCAACACTCGAGGAAGACCCTATGGCGACACTGGAGAAACTTGAGAAGTTAAGCAGTCTTACATTGTATGACTCCCCATATGTCGGGGAGAAGATGGTGTGCTTGGCAAAAGGTTTTCCTCGGCTGTTGTATTTGAAACTGTGGGGTTTGTCAAACTTCAAGACATGGAGGATTGATGAAGGAGCCTTGCCTAAGCTGACTCGCTTAGTCATTGCTCACTGTGACAAGCTAGAAATGCTTCCAGATGGATTGAAGTTCATGACCACAATCCAGAAGTTGAACGTTAGGTGGATGCCTGATGAGTTTAAGAATCGACTTAGAGCTGTAGATGGTGATGAAGGGGAAGATTTTTACAAAGTTCGACATATTGCTGACATCAAGCTTGATTGACAGAACTTGTTTTTGTTGTGGTGCGTAAGCAATTGTTGTTTCTACTTGCTTTATCATACGGTGCGTTTTGTTTTGATTGTAATATTATGCATTGTTAGTTGCAGCGATGCCCCATGTAGTGAGGTCCCAGATTATACATCCTACTGTGTTTGTTTTCAAATTTGGATATATGTTTATAAGTGTTATTATCTCGAAAATTATCTAAAAATAAAAAAAATATATATAAAATTTAAAAAATATAATAATTGAGGGTGGTGTTAAAATTTTTTGGATTCTATGTTTGCCGATTCATTCTGTATTATAAGAGATTATGTTTTGAGTTTACTTTTCAGTGGGAGGACGTGTCAACTATCTTAAAAGGTTAACATGTGTATATGGACAAAGTAAGCTTAATTTAAGTGGTATTTCAGAAACTGGAACTTCCAAAGTGGCTGCGCTGCAACTTGTATTTACTCACAATTGCTTCAGGATTGACTAACGCCGGTCGTATAGGCGGGCCAATAGGCAATTGAATTTGGTACTGGCAATTGAGAATGATAAGAGGAATTAAGAATACCCGCAGGACATGTACATTTTTATTGATAAAGTAAGAAAAAATTATTTTATCTAACTGAATTATATGATCATTTTAACTGATTAAAGTTTTTGATAAAATTGGAGCCCGTTATAAAATTAATATTGTAAAATAAATAATCTTACATGATCAAATAATCAAGATGTAATTACTTTTATATCATTGAAATTATTATTTTAATTTTATATTATTATTGAATAATTTTTATATTAAGGTTATAATAGAAAAATAAATATAATCATTTTAAATAGTTAACTTTATTAAAATAATTGTTGAGAATTAATTAATCCATACAAACTATTTTATTATTCAAAATAATCTTTTGGGATATGTTCACTTTCAGTAATGAAATTAAAGCATATTGGAATTATTTCAAGAGATTATTCAATCACATTTGATGCCCAGGATAAATTATTTTTTAGTAGACTAGACATTAATTAAAAATTTTTGTCCATCATAAAGAATGTAATTAGATTTGGTAAAATAATTTATTTAATTTAATCATTCAAAGTGCACATTATAATCCTATCTGTGTAAGAGAACGAACGCTTATTATAAATGATAAGCTTATTCATATTTACTCACAATTACCCGATTATGCTCCCCCTTTAGAGTGTTGGATGTAGTTGATTGTGCTCCAACAGGCACTAGTCCCTTAAGACATAAAAAGGGAAATCGCACTGTAGACTTCCAGCTAAAGTCGTCACATCCAACTCACTCGCAAGTGACCATTATAAGCACTAACAAAATTACATATTTTATTTATAAATTATAAAATTATTATATTTTACTTAAGAAAAATAAAATTATTTAAAACTGAAAAGCATAAAAAATATTTAAAATAAAAAATAAAGAAAGATCAAAAAAATTGAAAATAAAAGAAAAATCCGAGAGAAAATACAAATAAAAATAATAAGTTAAAAGAAAAGAGAAAAAATACAAAATAAAAAATTTAAAAATTGTGTGATTTAACTTTGTGCAAAAGTATTTAGAATAAGAAGAAAGATCAAAAGAATTAAAAAAATGAAATATTTGATAAAAAACATCAATATAAATTATAAGTTAAAGAAAACAAAAAAAATGATTTAAAAATTAACATAAGGTAGAAATTCATGTGATGCAATCAAAAATCCTTATCTTCCTAATAATATTGTATAGACTATATGCCATTTCTTTGTATTTGTTGGCACACATGGCTGGTGATGTTAATCAAAATATTAGCTATATTTGTGAAAAATATCAAGAATATTACATTGGCAATATTTTTCGAAGACTTCAAGAATGTTATACGTTACTTGAGGAAGATTTCAAGAATATCAAAACTTATATTGCAGATTAGTTGTACCTTATTGAGTTGTTTATAAGGATATTATGCAGTTGATCTTATATTATATATTTGAATATCACAACAGAAAAAGAAAGTTCTAACTGCTATTGATAACATGCAGCTGATTTTTGAGAGATTTGATCCAAATATTTTTCATGCATATATTGGCCTGAAATTATATAGTTTCAGAGTATAAATAAATAACAAAGATCAAGAGCTCAAGGAATAAAGGTGTGAAGAGAATTTGAGTGCTTGAGTGTTCAATTTCTGTAGCCTTTGTATGAGCTTAACTTTCATATTATTCTTTGGTTTTTTGCAAATAGAATGATAATCAAAATCTCTTGAAAGTGATTTACTATAATGAAATGTTAAATCTAAAGTGAATTTAAGTTAAAAACAATCGAGTCTATGTTGTGTGATTGTGTAAGTAAAAAACCTTGAGATTAAAGTAATGAATTAGAAAAGAAGATAGTTGATTCTCTATACTGTTTGAGCTTTGTGGAAGCATTATATTAGGTAGGGCGTCACAGATGTAGGAAACATTATTTCAAATTGCGTTAACCATTTTGTGCCTCACAACATTTATTTTTCTATTTCATTGTGTTGTCGTAGTTGTATGTATGTGTTCCCAATATCATTATGACATCTATGAATGTGTTGTCCATGTTCATCTAAACTTAACAACTGGTACTAGAGTTTGGTTCACTAGGTTTTCTCAGTTTGTAAAGCGAGTGAGAGCTTAACAGGTTTAACAATGAGTGCTAAAGAAGAATCATTAGTTATACAACTGCCATTTCTTAATTGAAGTAATTACCCTATTACAAGGCATGAATGTGGGTGTTTATAAAATCATAGGATGACAAAGCCTGGTATGTTATTAAGCATGGTTGGCGTCCCCTACCACCTAAACCAATGAACACATTGAAGTTCCTGAAGATGTAAAACTTTGAAATGTTGAAGTAGAAAAGGCGGGATTAGGAAATTCCAAGGCTATTATTGCAATTTTTACTAGCGTGGATGAAGTGTAATTTAAGATTGTATCAACATGTGAGATAGCCAAAGACTTGGAACATCCTTTAAAAGATCCACAAAGTAACTAGTGTTGTCAGATCATTAAAGCTCCAAATGTTGGTTATATAGTTTGAAACATTGAGGATAGGTGAAGATAAAACTATTACCATGTTCGATGGTAAGTTACGACACATTGCCAACCAAGCATTTCAGTTAGGGAAGAAGTATTCTAAGACAAAACTAGTGAGATAAACTTTAAAATCCTTGCCCGAAAGATTCGCTCCAGAGGTAGCCATAACAGAAAAAGCGCGAGATATGGACAATCTCAGGTTGGATGAACTCATGGGTTCACTACAAACCTTTAAGATGAACCTGAACATTGGCAAGAATGAAAAAGAATTTAGCTTTCACAGCGAGAAATAAAGTGATGATGAGGACGATTGTTGTAACTGATGATGAAACAACTTACATTCCAAAGAAAGTGTAGAAGCTATTAACGAGAAAGAAGCCAAATTTCAGCAAAAATTCAGTTTATTCATCTAAAGATTATTCTACTAAACAAAAAATAAATTTAAGAAATATGAGAAAAAGTGAGTCGAGAAGAGAGGCATGTAGTGTTACGAACTTCAAGCTTACAACCATGTTTAGGTGGAGCGTGCCAGTACTTTCAAAAAGCAAGAAAAGTCTATGAATTTCACTTAGAGTGAAGAAAGTTCAGAATAAATAGATGATGAGGCCAGTTATATAAGCAACCAAGTTGCCTTCAACTTGATAAGTACAAAATAGAAAAATATTGCGATCTATGTTGTAACATCTGATAATGACTAGTTGAAGTATAGAAGCAACAAAGATGAGGAAGTTTACTCCATTTATCTTATGACAAGTTACTGATACTCCAATTTGAAAATAACACCTTGTAGGAAGAGGTAAAATCTTTCAAAGAATTTAACATGTGATTAAATGATAAATGTTCAAAATTGACACTTGAGTGTAAAAAACTTGATGAGCATTGCCATGAAGCCAAGTCCACTTTGAACAAGCTAAACATGGGAAAAGTGAAATCATAAGATGTGTTGTCCATTGGAAAACATGCAATTGATTATATGGGAATTAGTTATGTTGAGCATGAACCATCTCACAAGTTAAGTTCGTAAAGGAAACCATTCTTAAAATCACACTAATTGCTCTCAACAAATAGACAAAACAAAAACACATCAAGTAGAAGGAGGCAAAGAGGAATACCCATGTGTAATTTCTTCAAGAAAGCCAGCCATCAGATGGCTAGGTGTTTTTCTTTGCTAGTCAGATATTGTATAAAGGACATGTCAGTGTCTGAGTTGATAACATTAAAAGGAACAACTATCTAGTCAAACAAGTATGGGTTTAGAAGTCAGAAATCAAAAGTTTGGTATCCTATACTTCATTAAAAGCTTGTTCTAAAGAAATTTGGTATTTTGATAGTGGTTGTTTCAAGCATATGATAGGTGACAAAGAGAACCTTTCAAACTACAAGAACATTTTTGAAGGGCATGTTACATTTGGTGATGGACAGAAATGTCAAGTGTTAGAAAAGGTACCCTAAATGTTGATGGAATGCCGCAAGTCAACTTTGTGATAAAAACCTGTTTGTGAAATTCACCAAAGATCAATGTCAGGTATATGATAAAGATGTTTGTTGTGTATTTATTGGCAACAAGTTAGACGACAACTACAACACCTTGAGTAATACCTTAACTTGTTTGAAGTCCAACTTTGAGGAAAGTGAAAAATTGTACAAAAGACTTGGATATATCAACTATTATGATTTGTTGAAACTACCAAAAACTGGAGTTTTTTGTGGGTTACCAATGTTGACTAAACGTAGCCCAAATGTGTATGGACCATGTCAAATGGGAAAGCAACAAAGGAAGCCACATAAAGCATCCCAATAGTTGAGTACAACGAGGATTTTGGAGCTACTTCATATGGACTTAATGGGTCTTATGGAAGTTGCAAGCATTGGAGGAAAAAGGTACATTTTTATTTATGTTGATAATTTTCAAGATTTACTTAGGTGGATTTTTTGAAGGAGAAATTAGAGACTTGTCAATCTTTCAAAAAGATATGCACTCAGTTAAAGATTGAAAGAGGAAAAGTTGTTGGTGGAATCGTAAGAATTTGCATGAATAATAGCAAAGAATTTGAGAACAAATAGTTTGATGACTGTTGTTCTCGATATGGTGTATGATATGAGTATTTATTCCTAAAGGCACCCAAACAACATAGAGTGGTGGAGTGTAAGAATCTACAAGAAATTTATAGAGTTATGCTCAATGCAAATGAGATGAATATAAAATAGTAGGCAGAAGATATCAACATAGCATTTTACATCATAAATAGTGCATATGTTTGCTATATTATGTTGAAAATGCCATATGAGATATGGAAGGGTAAGAAGCCTAATGTCTCTTACTTTTACATATTTGAAAGTAAGTGTTACATATTGAGAGATTCTGACAATCTTGGGAAGTTTTCCAACAAGTGTGATCAAGGATGCTTTCTTAGATACTCTAATACAAGTAAGCGTACAGAGTTTACAACTTAAGAACCATGAGTGTGATCGAAACTATAAACATTATTATGGATGATGAAAATGCAATATCTAAAAGATTAGTAGACCAAAAAGAATGAGAAGAGGAAGATGATCCTAGCATCAATAATCAAAGTGAACAGATTGTTGGCAACACTAAACTAAATATGGAGAAGAATGTCACAATATCAAACACAACATTTGCAAACAATGAGTAGAAGTCTACTTCAGATCACGAACCTTCATCAAGAAACTGTAAAAGTTGCCCTTAAAGCCATTATTAGAGACCTCAATGACCAATGGAGGACGAGATTTAGCTATGGTACATTATTGTGATTTATCTGGTTATACTTGTTTTGTCTCTACAGTTGAATTAAAGAATGTAGATTAAGTTCTAAAGGATGAATATAGGGTGACAACCATGCAAGAGAAGCTCAATCAATTTCAAAGAAAGGATGTGTGGACTTTGGTTGAAAGAAAGACCATATAATGCAAATATAATTGGCATTAAGTGGGTCTTCAAAAACAAAATAGATGAGAATGTTGAAATCACAAGAAATAAAGTAAGATTGGTAGCACAAAGATATACATAAGTTGAAGGAATCAATTTTGAAGACACAATTGCACTAGTAGCTCGCTTTAAAGCTATATGACTACTTTTACCAATGGTGTGTTCTTTAAATTCCAAGGTATTTCAAATGGACGTTAAAAGTGCATTTTTGAATGGAAAATTCTATGTTGAATAGCCTAAGGGGTTTGTTGATCTTCAATACTCAAACTATGTGTACAAATTGAAGAAGGCCTTATACGGTTTGAATCAAGCACCTCACGCTTGGTATGTGCGATAGGTAACAATCCTTGTTCAGGAGAGCTATGCTTGAAGGGGAGTGGACAAAACATTGTTTGTATGTTGTTAAAACAATGATATTCTGGTTACACAAGTATATGCTGACGACATAGTGTTTGGTTTAACCTCCAAACATATGCTACACAACTTCAATTAACACATGCAAAGTAAATTTGAGTTGAGTATGGTGGGTGAGTTGAAATATTTTCTAAAACTCCAAGTAAAATAGATGGATGATGGAATGTTCATTTCATAAACTAAGTATGTGAAAATTTTGGAAAAAGGTTTGGATTAAAAAGTTCTAGACATGTTGTGATACCATTGCTAATATAAGCAAAATTGAACCATAATGAGGAATGAAAACCTATAGATGCAAGCATTTATGAAGCATGATTGAAAGTTTTCTATATCTAACTACAAGTACACCTGTTTCAATGCAGGCTTATGTGCAAGGTATCAAGCCACACTTAAGGAGGGTCATCTCATAGCCATCAAAATAATCATCTACTATGTAAATAGTACAGTTGATTTAGGATTATGATACTCTAAATATTCTAACGTCTCATTGATTGGTTATAGTGATATGGATTGGACTAGAGCAAGGTTGATATAAAAAGTACTACTGGCAGTTGTTTCCTTGTTGACAACAATTTGGTATTATTGTATAGCAAAAAGTAAACTCCATTTCACTATTGCCTATGGAAGCTGAATATATTGTAGTTGGAAGTTGTTGTGCACAATTACTAGAAGTGAGGTAAATATTGAAAGATTATGGTGTGGAAGTCGTATTGTGTGAGAACAATAGTGCTATTAATCTATCCAAGAATCTTGTCTAGCATTTACGCACAAAGCATATTAAAATTAGATATCATTTTATTCATGAGTTAGTGGAGAAGAAGGAAATTGTTATCAGCTATGTGACAACTAATAGATAACTTGTAGACATCTTTACCAAGGGGCCAGATACAAGAAGGTTTGAAAGCTCATGGAGAAAACTAGACTTGTGTCTAGTGTGAAAAAGTCCTCGAAAGTTAAAAAAAAAAAAGCAGAGAGAAAAGAATGAATGCTTAAGAATTTAAGAAGTTTTTGTTCCGAATCACCGAGAACTCTTCTCCTTTTTTCACATTAGGTTTTGTTGAAGCTTCTAACATTTTTTTGTTGACAACTATACCCTACCACAGTTCATTTAGAACATTAAAGTTAGAAAGAGGTGTCCCCTACTGATCTAATTACCCTTTGGCAAAATGGTGGCATAGAGAAGGGGGGGGGGTGGGTGAAAGTTTTCCATGGAAAAGGGGAGGTGACTAGCATTGTAGTAAATGATTTGTGCTATGGTTTGATTATGTCATGATCTAGTGTTGTACCACATAATACAAAAAGGGGATATTTTTGGCATTATGGTTTGTTAGCATTTATGTGGCATACACATAACTGGTAAAGTCAGCAAAATATTTGCCATATATGTGGAAGATTTCAGAAATATTATGTTGGCCATATTTTTGGAAGACTTCAAGAATATTATTCTTACATTATTAGAGGACGAATTTAAGAACATCATATCTTATATTGAAGATTAGTTGTTCATTATTGTATTGATCATGAAGATATTATGCAACTGACTATATATTGTAGATTTGAATATCATAACAGAAAAGGAAAGCTCTGATTGCTATTAACAACATGCTACTAACATGGAAAGATTTGTAGTTGATTTTTGGGAGATTTGATCCAGATATTTTCATGCATGTTTTGGCCTAGAAATCATGTATTTTTAAAGTATAAATAAAAGATGAAGATCAAGAGCTCAAGGGATAAGGTTGTGAAGAGAAAATTAATTGCTTGAGTTTTTAATTCTTGTGGCCTTTATGTGAACTTGACTTTCATATTATTCTTTGTATTTTTGTAAAGAGTGAGCATTTAAATATCTCGTGAATAATTCACTATGACAGAATGTTAAGCTTATAGTGAGTTAAGTTAAACTTAATTGAGTTTGTGTTGTGTGATTGTATTCTCAACAAGTCAAAAACTTTGAAAAGAGGGTAGTGAATTAAAATAGAAGATTGTTAATTGTCTCTTTACTGTTTGAGCTTAGTGGAAGCTTTATATTGGACAAGGCTCCATAGATATAAGAAGCATTACTCCGAACTGCATTAACAACTTTTTGCCTCATAACATTTACTTTGCTATACTACTATGTTGTCATTGTTGCATTGTGTGTTCCTAACATCATTACGACATCTGTGAGTATGTTGTTAATATTCAACCTAATTTAACAATATTCTCTCTAGGCAGTGCAGCACATTCGAATAGAAAGGCTACTGTGACTACTGGGATCTGTATTATGACTTGTTATTTGTAGTAGCATATGCACTACTTTCCATTAAAAGAGAAGGAAAAAATAGAAGTAACTCCAGTGCCTTTTAGCAAAGCATTCATGCTCTAACATTGATTTACCTTTATGGATTTTTTATGTTTCTTTTATCTCATCTTAAAGTTAGAATAGATTGCTCGGCTGGAATTAAACATAGATTGTTAAAGCAAACTATAATACTGTATGATTCATAATGTTTAATAACATTATATGCACTAGAAACAATTTCACATTTTATGCATATGCAAATTTAGTTATAAATTATAAAGTTAATATATTATAAAAAATGAAATAAAAATGATCTAAAAATTTTAAAAAATAGAAAATCTGAGGAAGATCACAATTTTTGACTACCTGGTTTTGTTGTGCACGTGCATGTGCACACTCATATATACATTATATATTGCATGCACACTGTAAAATTAGTTATATAATAGTTTAAACTTTGCGTAAAGTACGAAGGATGGGCTATTTTGAAGCTTCAAGATATTTTTATATTATTTATAATAATTGAAATGATGGACCTATAATAATTTTGTACAAATTTCAAAATTATACAAATAAGACTATGTTCGTTGAGAGGAGGGAATTTGCAATGGACCATACTTGATGGGGCAAATGTATTTAATACCTAGAAAGGGCATTTTTATTTTGGTAATGTATAACTTTGAAGCTAGGAATTTCTTTTGTTATGCATTGAACTTTCGGAAGCATGAGTGAAATTCATCTCATATTATTTTCTTTTACCCACTCACACACCAAATAATTGGAATTTAAACCTTTGACTTGATTTGATAATGGTGGTTCTGATTAAGTATTCTAATATCGTGTGTACATTTATACGATTAAATTGAAAAAAAATTGAAAATGGCACAAAATAAAATGCTTGAGCACACAAACTTTATTGATGTAATTGATGTTTCATCAGACAGAAATCTTTGGTCAAAGTAATGTATGATTGGAAAGAAGTTTTTTCCAGGAGTATTTGTTTTAATAGGCAACATCAATTGGTCATATGAATAAATTTGTTAATTTGACTAAATTTATGGATCTCGTTCAATTAGAATAAAGTAAGACAAAATACCTATATCACATTGTATTCACAATTGGGAAGGTTCATTGTGATCTTCTTCACTTCGTCTTAATTGGGCTACATTATAGCCGTAGGCTAGGCATTTCCCATATTTCCAAGCTATGCTCATTGTTAATTAAGAATAAACTTAGAGAATTATACACAAAAGGTTGGAATGTGTAATAAGTGTTAAATTGGTGGGATGTGGACAAATCGTGAGAAGACTTGTAGAGTATTTATTTAGCTATAATTGGATTGGACCAAATAAGTTAGTATGGAGCTTCTTCATAAGGAGATTATTAATTGGAAGTACAATAGGACTTTAATTAATGGAGATTAATTAAAGAGGTAAGTTACAAATGGACTTCCATGGTTCACATCATGTTTGCTAATAATGTGATTATTAACTAAAAATAAGATACTTCAATTTAATTAATGATATTAATTGAGTTGGTGGATATAATTCTATTAAACCTCTATTATTACTAGAGATTAATAATTAAGAGGTTAGGTAGGTTTTAATTATTAATGGAGATTAATAATTAAGAAATATGGGTTGCAATTATGAATTTGATTAATAATTAAAAGGTTCAAGGGCTAGAAAATACTAAATTCTATGTAGCAAGACCTTGGAGCCCATCACTTATGTGCCCTAGTACTTTAATTATAAATAGATGTTTAGAAGAGTTATAAGCATGAGAAAAACCTAAAATTTTCATGTGTCTCCCATCAAGCAAGAAGAATGAAAGCTGTTGCCACCCTGTCACTTTCTTCTTGTCACCCAAAACCTTTCAACCTAAAGATGTTTGAATTAGATCCTTGCAAAAAAGGTTTTGCGAGGTGTAAAAGGTGCTCATCAACATTTTAGTTGTATAGACAAATTAGAGATTGGGTTCAAGGTCTACAACTTGAGGATCACAAGCACGCCAATTAGAATACAATTCGAAAAAGGTATAATTTTAAGATGTCTTGTTGGCGCTTATCAATTAATACATGCTATATGATGAAAATAGAATGGGTTTGGTATGTTGTCTTGTTGAATGTGTGGTTTTTTCATAGTTTTGAAATTTTAAAATTTGACCGCAAACCTATTGAAACCCAACAATATGGACACCTAAAAGTATGGAAAACCAAATTAACAATATATGGAAATAAGACTACATCATATCTTCATTAATGACATGGATATTACAAAATCTTTTCTCCAAATTAAATTTGTGCCACATTGTACTAGCGCACATGCCAAGTCAACATAAACTCAGTGCCATGTTAGTGTTAAGCAAACAATCTCCCTTTGTGGCATTGTGTGGCACAATCTCTTTTCTCCATGTCATTTGGTGTCCGTATTTGGTGTGACATCAAGTTTTTAAAGGTGGCAACCTCCTTTATTAGTGGTGTTGCAACTTGCAATAGTATCAAAGATAGTAGTAAAATTTATCAAGCAGCAATAGAAGAATAATAACCAAACATTGCAACAACTGTAATAATCACTAAGAGGTTCATCAAATAGCTATTAAAATAGGAATCATATTAAAGAACAATAATAGAATTGCATCAGTTTGGCAACAACAAAGGTTCTCAAATAGTAAGACAAAAGCAGCAAAAAAGAAAAAGAAAAGAAACAAACAATAGTAACGGAGTAGAAACAATAGAAAGACATCATTAATGGTACCAGCTACCTGTCAACCAATCAGCTAACTAGTAATAGTTATGTTCCAACACCAAAGTAGAAATCCACTCAATAACCAATGAAATCAGCTAAAGAACCCTAGACGCACACATATACACTCCCCCTAGCTTTTTACTCTCCCTTTTAGACAAAATATGACAAAGATAAGTCCAGAGGAGAAGGGCTCTAAGAGTGGGAAGATCTAGCATTAGATGAAGCTAATGCTAAAAACTCACCTGTTATAGTTCCTTAGGGAGGGGGGTGTCAATAAATTTCAGAGATACAAGTTGAAGATCCCAATCTGAATGTTGTAGCTGCAACTGGCTTACTTGGGCATCCAAGCCATGGCTAAGAGCCTCTGGATGAAAAGTTACACTTCCAAGATGTGCCTTGTTTGGGGAGTGTTTGTACCTTGAAATCTTACTATTACAACAATGCCTAGGTTATTCACTTTACCATGTCACAATAACTGGCCATTGTATTCAATTGCGAGAATCTTTGGAGTGGATTTACTTGGGTTAATCCTTAGCTTCCTTGCAAGTAACTAGGAAATGGTGCTAAGGTGTGATAGATTCACAGTGGTAGTCAAAGATTCAGTACAGTACCTAATGTAGTTGAAAATAAAAGTCTCGCAATTTATATTTATTTTGTTCTAAGGCAATATAGCAACGTTCCCATGTCTTTTGAGACTTAGGCATGAAGTTGAGAAAGGTTAGAGTTTAAACAATGAGAATTACTTTAGGCTAAGGGCAAAGGATTTAAACTTAGAGGTCAAAGGCTGTGTCCCATGTTAGTGTCTAGTAATGATGTGTGATTTCATCAAAATTTGCAAAGAAGTCTTTAGCGTATATTCAAGAGAAATTATTGTCCTTGTGTTGTTATAACATTTATATAACTGAGGGTGTAAAACAAACCACTTTTTCACTATTGTAAATCTTGTGAAATGACTTAGACATAGGATCAACAATCATTTTTGTGATGTTGTAGTAGAATTCCTCAACTAATTTTGCATAAAAGAACTCAAATGATATTAGAACATCATACAACCTTATGTCTTTTAAAATATTAATCGACCTAACATCTCTATAATGGTTAGTGTTCCTTTCAATGATCATTCTCTGTGCAAAAACAAACTCTTCTTATTTCTCATTTTCTTTTGTATAAAATAGAGAATTATAAGCCTTAGACACATCAGTAACTTTCTTCTTGGAAGATGATGTTTCTATTTTCTTCTTCTTTTTCCTTGGAGATTCAAATGGCTCGTTGGATTTAGCAACTGGTTCTTCCTATCTAGGTAGATTTTAATTACCTTTCAATTGTCTGTAACTACACTTTAGGTGGATGTGTTTCAATAACACCGACTATAGGTTGTGATTAAGATGGAACATTAACACCCCAGCTATTGGGATGAGGATTGACACTGGGTTACTCTTGAGTTTTTCGCATTAGCCATTACTACAATTGGGTAAACCTTCAAGGTAAATTGTCGTAACGGGAGTGGCTTCAATGATAACCTCTTCTTGAAATCCATCTTGTGGTTCGACTGATGCTTTAAGTTGTGAATTTTAAGGCTCCACTAGCACCAAAACACTTTTTGGATGAGGGGTTTAAGATGTCAAAGTTCCATGATCTCCTTTCTTTGTAGTTGGTCCTTTCTTTCCTTTGCCTTTCATCTTTTTGAGTTGTAGAAATCCTAAGTAATGCTAGTGAAGATGATGAGTTATCAAGTGAGAAGGTAAATATAAATAGGAGAGAGAAAATCAATAGTAAGGAAAGATTTAGATTCCTTTTCGATTGATGGAAAGGTGATGATAGAGGTTGAGAGTCTCATCAAAAGAAGAAAGTGAATATTTACAAAGATCTTTTCTAATTTTCCCTCAAAAAATTCTTCACGTGCTTGTCCATTGGATTGGCCTAATAGTGGGACAACAATTATGCTAGGCATAGGCCCAGTCCAAACCTCAATTTTGAGAATCTATTTGGATCCGAAGGTTTGGTCAAGATATCTAGCTACTAGACTAGTATTGTAACATATTCCACAATCACTACATTATCTTCAAGAAGCTCTTGAAGAAAATAGTGTTTTATGTCAATGTGTTTAATGTGAGAATGCTGAATCACAATTTGATCACACACTTTGTCACCATAGTAGGTTGAATCCCATAATCTTGAAGCATTTGTTTTATCCATAAGAGTTAGCATGACACGCACCTAAGGCTATGTATTTTGCCTTTGCTGTGGTACAAAGAAATTGAGTTTTGCTTTTTGCTAAACCATGACATAAGATTGTTACCTATGTAGTAGCATCCTCCCGTAGTGCTCTTACAATCATCAACATTCCTCAACTAGTTGTTATAACTTAGAGGGTGTTTGGCTAAGTTTATTTTCCATAGCTCGTAAGATCATGTAACTTATAAAATATTTTTAGAGCTTATAAGCTCATAGGTTTTATTTTAAAAATAAGCTAACAAAGTGTCTGGTAAGATTATCTTAAAAGATTTTATAAAAATCTATAATTTTAGTTGATTATATTCTTTTTTAAAGTAATAACAGTGAAAATAAATTTAATACTATCAATAAAATGTAATTTAAGGTATATATGTTATTTTTAATATCTAAAATGAAATAACTTATAAGATGCTTTAAAATAAGTTGGGGATCGCCATCTTATTCCCAATTTATGTTTAAAAAGTTTACACGCTTTAATCATCTTGTTTTTTTAAACTTATATGCTCTTTTATAAAACAAAAAATTACCAAATACTCATGAGGAGCTTATAAACTTTTGTACATCTTATAAAATGTTTTGAAGAGCTTATATGTTTATCCAAACATACTCAACCTAATTAAATTTAAGTTTGATCTCTATGAGTATGAAATACCAAGTTCACTTATGCCATTGATATATCAGATAATTCTTTTCATAGAACTCAAATAGCTTTCTTTGGGGTAGACTAGAACTAGTACATTAGCTAGCACTATAACAAATATCTAGACGACATTTGGTGAGGTGCAGTACACTTACAATCATGCTGCAGTATAAGCTTGCATCCACTATTGCTTCAGAATCATCCTTAGTAAGCTTTGTGTTGATAGACATTAACGTTTCAACATGTCTCAATGACTCAAGACCAAATCTTTTTCATAAGATTCTTAGCTTACTTACTCAGGGAGAAGAATATTCCACCATCACCCTGTTTTGCTTGTAATCCCAAGAAATAATTTAGCTTCCCAACCATGCTCATTTTGAATTTCTTCTACTTGAGCTTAGGAAAACAATCAGTAAATTGTTTTTGATTTGATACTGAGATTATGTAATCTACTTAAATCTGTGTAGTAAGTATGCTAGTGCTATTAAGTTGGATGAAGAGTGTTTGATTTGCTCCTCCTCCTCTTATGTAACTTTTTCAACAAGATTTTTGGAAGCCTCTACTACCATGCTTGAGGTCCTTGTTTTAAACTATGGTGTGCTTTACTGAGTTTGTAAACATAATAAGGATACGTGGGGTCTTCAAATTCTTTCAGTTGTTCTATGTAAACTTCTTTTTCCAACACACCATTCATGAATGCACTTTTGACATCCATCTAAAACAACTTGATGTTGATATAACATATGGAAAATATGAGTAATTTGATCACTCCCAGTTGTGCTACTAGACAAAGGTCTCATCAAAAACAACCCCTCTACTTGTGTGTATCCTTGGGCAGCCAATTTAGCCTTGTTGCAAGTTATAACTCAATGTTTATCTATTTTTTTGAACATCAACTTGGTGCCTATGGCATTCACATTCTATTATTTTTCCATCAATGTCGAAACACCATAGCTAGTAAATTGATTAAGTTCTTTTTGCATTGTAGCAATCTAATACTTGTATTTTTAAGGCCTTATTCACATTCTAAGGTTCAAACGTCGACAAAAAATGAGTGTCCCTATGAGATTTTTATACTTGATTTGACCTATGTTTCTAGTTCATCTTTGGTTATTTAGGCTCCCAATCGTAGCTTCTAGGGGATGAATTTTTTTATCCTCAAGGATGGTTCCTTTTTACACTAAGGTGGGGTCTCATCATCACCACTAACATTGTTGTCTGGTGTTGGAACATCAAGATTTTGGTTACCTTTTTCTTCATTGTTTAGAATTATCTTCTTCTAAAATGTCATCCTTTGTATCTTTGGAAGCTTTTGCCAACGTCTCTTCTTGGATTCTGTGCCCTTCACTAACAAATATAATGTAAATTGATTCTATGATAGTTTTAGTTTGAAGATTATATACCCAGTAAGCTATACTTGTGGTTGAGTATCCTAGAAACATGCCCTCATTACTTCTTACATCAAATTTCCTAGCTATTCACTAAGCATTTACATCCAAATTCAAGAAAATATATGGTGTTTAGATGTCTCCCTTTGCAAAACTCCTATGATAGCTTTTTGAACATTGCTCTCAAGTAAAGTTGGTTGACAATGTAACACATTGTGTTAACTACCTCAACCCACCATTTCACATTAACTTCTCTTTCATCATCATGACCTTGGCCATTTCTTGGAGAGTTAGATTTTTTTTCCATGACACCATTTTCTTGAGGTGTTTTTGGTGAAGAAAATTCATTTACATTCTCATGTTCTTCACAAAAATTTTAAAATTCTTTATTTTCAAATTCCTTCCATGGTTATTTCTAATTCTTACGACTTTGTTGTTTGCTGTATCTTTTTCAAAAATTAACTACAAGTACAACTTTTTAAAGGCATAGACGGCATCACCTTTTTTCTTTAAGGAATTCTGTCGATGTGTATCTAGGGTAGTCTTTCATGCAAGCATAGATGTAGAGCTTTTTACCTATGCTTCTAACATCAATTGAACCCATCTTATCCATTTGCAGCAACTCCTTAGTTCTTGAAGTCCATAGATGTTACAACACCAAATGATTCTTCCTACCTATTTACCATATTGACTTGCCTCACATATTTTAATTTTAGAATTTGTTAGTGGGAATCACCTAGAAGCTCCAATCTTGAAAGTTTGGCAAGGTCATGATAGTTCATGTTCCCAAGACGCTTATACCAAATTTGATTCTCTATTGCTTTAGCCTTGAAGCATGTTGCAACATCATCCAATAGATAACAATTTAAAATGACTTGATCCCCTCTAGTACATGCCCTTCATCTTTATCATACATACTACATTAATTCTTTGTAAATCTAATGAAGAGATTCTAGTCACATAGTTGACTAAGTTTGATAAAGTTAGTCTTTAGTCCTTCGACATGGAGTATAATTTTCAAGGATGGAAATCCTTTTTATTTTACTATACCTTTATTGGTAACTCTTGCCCTTTGCCCATTTTCAAAGGTAACTGATCCTCCTTTGTAATCATTGTAATTGATTATATTTGCTTTGCCACCTATCATGTGTTTAGAACATCTACTATCGAAGTACAACTTGGTATAGGAGCATACCTTTAGCAAGCTATGGGAAGCATAGCCTGTCAAGTTAGACTTCCTTACCCTAATCATCCTTAATATTTTTATTCCTTTTAATTCAATAAGAATTGTCTCCCATTCATAAGGTTTCTATAGAAGGTGTTCGGGTCTCAAACAATACTCACATTTATGGCTTTTCTTTGTAGGCTTCTCTTTGTGTGTTCTGACATCACTTTGGCATGCACTATATTTTGGTGTACTAATGTTGTGGTATTGGCATGATCCATCTTCATTGGCGTCACAATACTGATGAGTGCATAGTTGACGGTGTAAGGTTTCATTAGGTATGAGATGCCAAATTTTTCAAATTTTAATTACAAAATAATCAGAGAACACAACAGAATAAATAAAATCCCAACCCTGCCTACTTTTATCGCATAAAATGTGTAAACATAAATTTCAAGATAGTTATATAGATGATTGCCTGAAAATAAATCTTTTTATTTTTGTCTATGATCTACAAGCCACAATAAAGTCCCAACTTCTAGCTTATCCACTTGAACAAGTTGTTGGCTAAAGCTCTCTAACGAAACTCCACATACTTTTTTGTGAAATTTGCAATTTCTTGAGGAAGAATTAAGAGAGGTTAGTAACTAATTTTCTCTCGCTTAGAAGAGGTAAATATGAACTGTGTTGCGGATGAACGGTGCCCGCTACTACTGTTCACGTTTGAATAGTACTCTCTTTGGAACTCTTATTCGTCAACACAATCCAATTTATACTAGGATACTTAGAGCTTGTAGAATGAGCTACATGGGCTTTTACATGAACCTTAAAATTAATTCAAGCCATCCACCTTTAATTAATAATTAATTAGTAATTAAAGCGCATTTGAATTATTTCTTCAATTTAATTAATCCCGTTAATTAAATTAAAGGCCTATTATTTTTTCAATTAACAATCTCCATTATTAACAAACAAATAGGTACAAAATAATGTTTTTGTGCTTTATCCTCATCATATTTCTAATTAACAATCTCATCACCAACAATCATAATAAAAAATAAATCATTCTAATTTGATCCAATCCAATTGTAACTAAATTAAATCCACCATGGGACTTCTCAAGTCTCATTCACGTCTTCTCAAACCTTGTAATTACCACTTTACAAATGTCTCAACCTATTGTCTTATTCTTATGTGTATGACTTTTTAGGTTCATATTTAGCTGGCAGCGAGCATAGCTTGGAAGATATGGATAACACTTAGCTTCTTGCCCATATCGTAGTCCATCCAAGGTGAAATGAATAGATTATAATGAACTCTCCCAATTGTGAACACTGTCAGATATAGGCCTTTTATCTTAATTTATCCCAACTGAGTAAGTGCTATGGATTTAGTCAAACTCATAAACTTAATCATATGACCAATTGACATTTCCCTATGAGTCTAATATTTCTATTAAAAACTCCTTTTCGATCACATACTACCTTGGCCAAGGATTTCTGTTTCATAAAACATCAGCTACGTAGGACAAATGCCTAACTCACTTATAGGAGATAAATCCCCTATTAAAAGCATACATGTTTCTATACCCACCTCAACAATGGTACTTTAGGCTCAAGATACTATTCCATACCAAGACAGATATTAGTCCTTAATGCTATAATGACATATTGATTGTTATGCACACAAGACAACCATGCTATCTTAAGTTTAAGGTCCACACGTACTTAACACGATCACAAAGCGTGACAACCATGTGTTTGTTTCATTTTGTAAGTCAATGTCCAAATGCTCATTCTCCAATGAAACATCCATACACATGTATTCTTAATTTTCATATTAAACGACATAGCACTTATCATACAAATGCAAAGTGTGCAAGTCATATCTGACTCCCTAATGCCCTTTAGAATATTTTTTACTCATAAACTGATTCTAGAGATTGTGTACTAAAACAACCTTGTGTCCATATTCATAACCCCTTATGAATAAGACCTTTTAGCACACTCACATAAGCACATGCAATTTTTTATGTCATTTAAGATTTAAATGCATAAAAACACCGCCTAAATATTGATAAAATAATTATCAATATTATTAAATAATAATGATAACATTTACAATCAATATCCCTCAATGTATCTCTCATTAATAATTTGTCATCGGAGAGCTTATCACTAACAAATAGGTGCTCCAATATCATTTGTAGATGTCTTTACAAATCTAATCTTTGAACTTGCCTCTCAATAGTTTTCTAGAGTTTTGGAGAAACTAATTCCATAGTGGGTCTTTTGGTGTTCTCCCCATGCTGAGAATGTCTTCCAACTTAGCCTTTTTAGAATTCAACTTCTTCAATGTTGTTCAATAACTTTTGCACTAGAGATAGCTGTCTCCTAGCCTTCTTCTAGTTTCACATTTTTTTGCTTAATCTCTTCGTTATCTATATTGAGCTCAAGCATCTTCTCATATAACAAATTGTATGAGCTTATTAGTTCTGCTTGGGTGAGTTCAAAGTCACTGTTACTACCACTATCAAATTCCTCTTCTGGTATTGCAACCCTAGCCACAAAAACTTTATTCTTCTTCTTCATGGCATTGAATGCCATGTGAGTAGACATATGTTCTTACTCCTTAGAATGTTTTAAATCGTATTCACTCCATGTGGTCATCATTGATTTACCTTGTTTTATGGTGTTTACACATTCAAGAAGAAAGTGTTTAAAGCCACCAGACTCATGACAATAAACTCCCTTTCATTCAATCCTTGGATCTCTGTTATTCTTTAAGGAATGTTCATCCTAGGTTTTCTAAGGTTGTAACAAGTTTATATTGAGTGCCCCTTTTCTCTTTCTTCATCAATTTTATAATCCTTTAGGCAATTAGATTGAGTCCTTCCTTGATGTGGCAACATAAATCACTTTAATAGTCTTGTTAAATTTTAAGAGTTGTTTCTTTCTCCATTGTAGCTTGAAGCAAATTTCTTTCATACGTTTGTAAGGAGTCCATGAGCTCACCCTGCCTCATATTGTCCACATCTCTTACTTCTTCAATAGCAACTATTTTGGTTGAAAATCTGTCCAAAAGTGACCTTAAAGTTTAGCACACCAACTTTACATTTGAGTATCGTTTGTTTAGTTGATATGTCTAGCTAGAAATATCCCTCAATTTGTCGTTGCATGTGGCAATGCTTTCTTCCTCTTCCATTCTCAAGCTCTCAAAATAGGAGGCAAGCATATGGAATTTTGACATCCTTACACAACTTGTTCTCTCTTTGCAGTTTCATAAGTGGATATTAATTTAAATTACTCTTCATCTGCCCTAGTAAAAATAGTGTTGATGGCCTTTAAATTTTCCAGGGCATCCCTTTTGTTCATTTGCAGTCTAATCTTTGACATCCTTGGGAACACTTTTCTTTTTAATAACTATGATAGGTGGATTCTATTAGATAGTGATGGAACTTCAAGCTATTCATTAACAAATTTCATTAAAGCTCTCATTTAGCCTTTATAGTACAACCAATTCAACTCATTAAGTAAGGGTGGATGAGTAACTGAAGCCACTTCCTTCATGCTCATGACTTAATTAGAATTTTCAAGATCCCATTTGTTTGCACACCAAGTCTCAAATGGCGTGATGGGGCTCTGATGCCACTAAATAATTTTGATTAAGTGTTAAAACACCATGTGTTATGTCTATGCAATTGTGTTCATCAACAATTAGAAATGGTAGAAAATAAAATGCTTGAGCATGCAAACTTCTTAACATAGTTTTTGAAGATTTCCTTCTATGTCTAGCCTAGAAAGAGCAACTTCACTATGTCAAAAGTCTTAAGAGTACAACAAGTTGAAATATAACGCTCCAACTAGTCAATCTCCACTGACTTCAACCCTCACATGCACCTAAGCAATCCTGCACATTGCATAGTGCACACAATACCAACCTAAATGGCCTAAACAAAGGTTAAATATGACAATGTTTTACTTTTCTCACACTCACTCTTTTTCACTCACTTTGACATAGATAGAAAGGATCATGAACTAGTTAAAGGACAATATTTTCACTCAAAAACAATTAATTAAGAAGTCCATTTTGCTTTGTGAAGTCTTCAAACCTTATGATTTTTGTTGGTCAGCAATTCTCATAATTTTTTGAGACTTGATCACTAAAAATCAGTGCCTAAATTCAAACACCAGCTTCTCCTTCCCTAACTCTAGAGTAGGTGTTCCAACATTAATCAAACTTTCCATCTTAGGTGAGATTCTTCCCAACTGTGTAGATTTTTTGCCTACAAAATAGGACTAGATAGAATCATCTAGTATCATTAGATCTTTCAAGTCAAAGGTTTGATTACTATTCATGTATGGACATATAGAAGTATGGAAAACCAAATCAACAAAATATGTAAATAAAATTACATCATATCTTCATTAATGACAAGGATATTACAAAATATTTTTCCAAATTTAATTGGTTTCGCATCATGTCAGTGCATGGGCCATGTTAGTGCCAAGTTAAAGCCATGTTAGAGCAAAGCCAATTGATAAGATGGGGAGAAAGTCCTCAAAGTATAAGCACACATGTAACTCTTTTCATACTTTCAAGAAGTTGGTGAAATTAATTTTATCTTTTTACTTTCTATAATCTCAGTTAGTTGGATGATAGGAAGAGGCATCCCTATTTGATTTTTCTAGTTGATCATCCCTTCCCCCGCCCAACAACTTCAGCATCAACCTATCTATCTCTACACCATCTAATTTTGATAGAAAAGTTGAGCTTTTAGAATCCTCCATATAGTTGACATTGTCTTTGCCAAGAAATCATCATACTTCATTTATATAATTTAGTTCTTAAATGCATATTGATTAGGTGAAACAAGCACTAAATTTGCATGGTTTAGTAATTTACCCACAAACATGGTTAGTTGGTGAAGAAATTTTATCACTTATTAGTATTGAAGAGTTAAAGAATGACATTAAAAAAAGCTTGGTATGTGAGGAGTTTTGTAGTTGGATATTTTTTTTATAAATTTGTGAGATTTCCTATTTATGACATTTATTCTTTAAGATTGACCAATGAGAGGTATTAACTTAATAGGATGTTCATGTGGCTAAAGGCCCAATTCTTTAGTATTATGTCAAAATAGCATGTCTAGCATACCCCATAAAACAGTTAATAAGCTATCACACTCTTAATTTGAGATATAACATATCAGTACTTCTTAGATTAAAAAAAAAAAGCTCAAAAGTACTAAAACTAATATGCATAGGGCATACTAAAATTCATAAAAACTCTTTATGAAATAATTCGATAATGTTACAATACATACGTGTAAATAGAATAATTACATTAATCCGACATATCTAACAAGAAATTGAGTCATCTATATTTTCAAAATTCTACTCAAGAACCAATATCATATACTAAAAACTTTGACATTTTTACCATTGTCGTAATTGATCATCTCCATAATCGATTATATCATTTGCATAAGCATGTGTTGAGGTGATTAATCATTTAGTTAGTCGATTCATTATTCTATTGACATATAATCATACAAATTAAAAATATCATTTTTAAATCAATTTATTTAGAAGAGCGAAATTCAATAAGGCATTTGCATCATATTTTCAGGTACTTATGATGAATCAAAATAGATATATTTTTTCTCAATTTACTCATAAATGTAATGAAATCATATGTTTATAATAACTCATAATGAGATCAAATATTCTCAGAACATTTACGAATACACTTAGTTTTGAACTTGGACATACTTATTCATTCTTAAACTACTGATCATTAGGACTTTAATATTTTATTTTTGAGTGAGAAAAGTTCATAATAACTTTTATACTTGCATGAGAATTTATTTGTTTTAAAGTTTAACATTGATTGAGAAAATGTAAGACAGCTTCTATACCTGCTTAAAATTTGAAACTAGCTCCGTTATGAGTTCTTCAATTCCGAAGTACGAAAAATTCCTACTAAATCATGCATTAATAAATGAAATGATCAGAATGTATTATATTCATAAATATTTTGTTCTTTGCTTTAAAGCTAAATTAGTATTCTCACATCCGTTATATTCACATAGATATTTATCATTAAACTGCAAGTTTAAAAAATCATTTTTATAACATGGTAGGAAGAAGTATTATTTATACAATAGAAATTATTATGTATAATTAAATATAATAAATGAACACCTAAATTGAATTTAACATCAAATAATTTAGTTGTGGTTCATACTTTTAGAATCCTATTCTAACAAAATAATTATCTACTAGGATTTTACCTAAATAGATTAATTAACCTAGTATGTGTTCTCAATGATTAGCTTCTAAAATTATATAGTTACAACTTTAATAGAACTTTTAAATTAATGCACGGATTAACATTTTGCACTTCTAGGTGGGCAATCACAATTTTCTTCCTAGACAAAAATATATTAAAATCCAAGTTTGTTTTCAAAATTTATACTGTTTTCTTTGTAGAAAGAATTCATCAACTAATGCTGGGTTTAAATTATATGCTTATAGCAAGTTTTGCTTTCCAAACTTGATGTATTTAGAAAAATAAAAAAAAATACAGATAATGCTATTGCTTATCTTTCTTCAGCCCTTGCATTACCCCTTTTCGATGTGGTTGGATGGCTATCTCTTAACGCATACAATTAATCTAGTTAAGACTCTTTTCGATATATTATGCTTATCAGATGTTCTTCACAGCTTAGACTTCATTCATGTTTCAGCAAAGACTTAAGTCTAATAAATATTTTCACAATTGCAATTTGTGAAAAACATTGTGCATAGTTGCTAGCATTGGAAGCAATGTCATGTGGTATACCAACTCACCAACTCTTCTTTCTAGCATTTCAAGAGGTCAAACAAATCATTAATTTTCCCAAACTTCCATAATGCCTCACTTCTTAAGTCAAGAAAATTGTGAGGTATATCTTTTCCCTTCATTGGAATTTCTCAAGTCTCTTCATATTAGCGCAATTCTTTTACTTATCTTAAGCCTTTTATGCCTCCAAGGTTAATTTCTCAATTTTCATTTGTACCAAATTCAAGTCTAGTGATTTTTTAGTCTCCAACTTCATTCCAATAATTTGGTAGTTAGCATTTTCTTTAATCTAAGTTCTTGTATGGAGCTATTCCTATATTATGTGATAATTATTGTATGAAAACTCAATAAATAGTAAATATGAACTTTAAGACTCTTGAAATTTAAGATAAAGGCCTTAATCATATCATTCAAAGTTCGCATTGTCCTTTTAGATTCTCTGTCCGGTAAGAGATGAAAATTTGTGCTAAATCCCACATTAGTCACCATAACCTTCTAAAAACCTTTTCAAAATTGCAATATGGACTGAGCGTCTCAATTTGAAACACCACACTCATTGGATTGCCATGAATCATGACCATGTTCTTCATGCATATTCATTGGTGGTTTGGAAAGGGATTGTTCATTTTATGCACACACATTACACCAAAGCCTAGTGAAATTTGGGGTAAATTCACTATGAAAGCCATTGTGGTGTAGTCCAATCTTCATTCAAGGATCTCTATAGGTTGTAGATATCATTATATTTTTGTCTTTCAATATTTCTTTATTGTTGGAAATCAAATATTTGGCTACCAAATGAGTTATCATTTTTTCATTTCAATTTGCAATTTTTTCCAATCTTAGATATTTTTCTATTCTCAAGATGGATAAAATACTTAGGCAGATGTACCTCTTTCATGATTTCCTTCTTGATTTTTATGTTAATAGAAAACATACAATCTCTCTCATGTATAAAACATTATAATCCACTATTTCAAACTAATATGTTGGCCCATCTTCAATGGTCTTAACCTTCTTAACCTTCTCAAAGGTTGAAGGTTGGGTAGTTATAACAGCTAGGATTTCTTCCAATGATTCCATGACCTTTAAGTGTTGGAATTCATATTATTTAGTTATAATAGAACTTGAAGTATCACCCCAAGTTTTGGTTACCTAGTCTGTTAGGTTTGTATTTCCTTACATTGTAATTGGTGTCAAATCATAGTTTTTCATTAGGTTCTAGCTATTGTCTTTGCTTCATTTTAGGTTTTTTAGGGGATGACCAAATTAAGACTTTTCTAGTCACCGTGCATCTCACTCTTCTTTCCAATAAAGATAGAATTTTCAAATTTTGAAAGAAATACGGAATGTCAAAAGAGATATTGTTGGCTCTAAGTTTAAGCTGGGTAATTAAGCTAATAAGACTCTAATTGTTTTGATACGTACACTATTACCTTACTATTTTGCACTAGGACATATCCTAAACTTGTGTTGCTAAAATCACTATATATCATGAATCAACCTACTCATGAAGTTATGGTCAATACAAGAGCCAACTCTAACATATATTTCAAATCTTTAATACCTTTCTTAGATACTAGGCTCCATTCGAACTATATTTTCTTTTATATTAGATCTTAAAAGGCATAATCTATAGGCCTAGTCAACATATTTGTCCTTCCACATTTTTTGGACCTACGATTACTTCAAATATTATGTGTCTTAAAGATTATAGTCACAAGCCAAAACTTGTACTTGCTATATTTGGCATAACATCCTTTTTCTATTACAATTTGCAAGATTATACTAAAGTGCCCCTTGTGTTATTTCTAATTTGATGAATATACTAAATCACCACCAACCAGTAAATACTACCACCAAATTATCTCATTGAGGTTCAATAACTCCATTCATATTATATATAGAAGCTTGTTGGGTCATTTGTTAGCCTAAACTATAGAACTAAATATTACTAATATTCATACTTAGTTCCAAGGATATTTTCAAATATGTCTCTATTTTTGAACTTTATTTGGTGAGAACCTTACCTTTGATTAATTTTAAAGAGCACATTGGCACCTTTAATTGGTTAAACAAATTGTCTATTTTAGAGAAGGATATACATTTGTGGTGACTCATAAGCACAATCTCAAACTTTTATCTTTCTTCTTTTCGAAGTAGGTGCTCCCCTAGGTGATAATTAGGCCTTATTTGTTTCTCATCTTTGATCTTTAGTATACTAAATTTAAGGCCATCTAGCATCGTACCTTCGAGATAGGAGTAGCTTTCAAGGTAGGTTTAATTTTAAATTCTTTTTTCTATTATGTGAAAGCTTGTGTGAGCCATTCTAGAAGACATATAGAAACTCCCTAACCTTTCGTTGGATTTTAGTCCTAGTTGTTCATGGGCATTTGTGATTCTTGCAAGTTCAACTCTGCAATCCTTTTTTAATAACTCTCCTAACTTGGGTTGAAAGGAGTAGGAAGTAAGTTTTATTAGGTTAATCCCTAGCATTCCATGAAATAAAAAATCAAAAAATTACTATCCATAGGTAGATGGAAGTTGATCTCCTTATATATATATATATACAATCTAACTGAGCAAAATATTTCACCGACTCTTCCATCTTTAGGATCACATCAAATCCACCCATATCAATTTGTCCCATATCAGCTTTAAGTTTACATATTTCCAAGACCTTTAATGAAATTATACACTAAATTTGTTATTAGTATTTTACCTCTAGGACTAGCCACTCTCTATGATTTGCTTAGAATATTAGGTTTGCTTAACACTTTACAGCCCTTAACTGTAATGTCACCTATAATTATATCTTCCATTGCTTGCATTTTTAAGTCACAAAAAAGGTCAAATCAAGTAATTTTTTAAGTTTGAGACAAGTATGGTTTAGTATAGGGTTAGCTTCAAGCCTTATAAATGGCTAGAATTGTTTGGATAAAGCGCTTGAAGCTTGCAAAATTAGGTCTTCACCAAGGTATAGCCATAATTGTGGGTGATACTTTCCCAAAGTATGAAATATGATAGAGCATTCAACTATTGACATTTAATGTCTACGAGTTAAATTGTCAAATTCTAACATCTCTTGTAATTTGATGGCAATAAGAAAGAAATGATTGAAGTACGCTTATTTTAAAAAGGTCTCAAGTTATAGGTCCTACCTGTTTGAAAATTGAGGAAACTCCTTTTGACTAAATGACAAGTCTCACTTCTAAAAATGGTAATCTTACCTTAAACCTTTTCCATTACTTCATTAGAAATTATCCTCTACCGTTTTAACCTAATTTTATAATTCCTTGGAGTCACGAGATCCATCCAATATGGGTACCTGAGCTCCACTTAGAACTTCTTAATAAGCTTTGTTCCCAATGTTATTTGATTGGCAAAGTAGCATGTTAGGCTTGAACTTGATTTTGTGGACTGGCAAATTAGGCAAGCTATACTCGTAGCTATTGCTATCAAGTCCTCCTTTCTCACGTTTGAATTAGTTAATAGACGATGGGGTTTGGGGATTTATGAAAGGTGATGCTAGTTCTTCCTTTAGGTCCTCTATAAGTCACATTCGTACTTTGTATTGATACGTTGTTTGTTGTTGCAAGCCCACAAATCTCATAAAGTAATAAATTGATGAGGAGGCTGTTGTATCTTTAGGGAGTACCAAAGGTTTTTATTGATGTCATGGATCATGACTTAAATAAGCTATTAAAGTCCAAGCAAATTCTGACTTATAAAGGTTCAAGCTTCAAGAATGGGACTATAAAGAAACCAAGATTACACTTAATCATGAAGTTAGCAATTAACCTTTTGTTTCACATTATTTCACATATTATCGTTTTTATAATTATTATTCCTTTAATTGCCTAAATTATGGCTATTAGTTCCTATAATTCTTAATGCACCCTTCTACATTGTATCAAGACTTCGTGGTTGATATTAATACATCCTTGAATAATACAAAAAAAACCCAATAAGAATATAATAACATTGAACAAGTAATTACCTACATGAATAACAAATTTATTCTCACAATATTTAATTGTGAATTCATGTACAGTTTCAATGATTTAGTTGTGACTTCAGTCTCACTACAACAAATAATTAAGATTTGACTTAAGAGTTCATCAAGTTCTTAAATTAAAGAGACCTAGTGAACATACATAATTTCATGAAGGCAATCATTCATAAATCAAAGAAAATTTGCTTAATATAGATGTAATTTCATGTATTATACAAACAACTAACCCTTGGCAACATCCAACTATTATGTATATTAAAATATCATGAATTCTTCATTCCATAGGTTTAGATGTCATACCATCATCCACTATTGTAGATTGATGCATTAGTGTATATAAATAAGACTTTAGGCATAGGAATTAGCTCACAGAACGCAAGAATTCACCAAAATAAAAACTTGACAAGATACGTGCCTGAGGTTTGCTTTTTCTCAAGTCCTTCCTCCACAATGGTTCTTTTAAACTCTCCCATTAAACTCTCCCACACTTCTTCCTTTGATGATTCTTATCTTTTCAACCATTTTTACTTTTCTTTCTTAAACTTTTTCTAGCATCTTTTAAAATGTTATGTCTTTTTATGTGAGCATAAACATTTGTACTGCATATTTTTTATCACACAACACAGTAACTTTCAAGATGGAATATATACTCATAAATCTTATTGTCATTTTACCTGAAATTCAACATTTGAAATCGAGAACTTCAACTAATAAGCGACTCAAACCGGCAGAGTAGTAAAAATTTTTCTACCAAGCTCAATCATTATTTTTTTTCTCAACCACCCATCTATCAATTTTTCTATTAGCCTCTCCATTTTCTCATTTTTTCCTCTCAAATGGACCTAAGGGATAAAATTTTAAATTTGTAATAGTTTAAAAGGTTTAATTGGTTATTTGAAAGATGTTTAAATCATATTTCTCCTATTACATAGCTTAGGATTTCTCTGTAGGTAGTATCGACCACAGTTTAAGAATATGAAATGTTTCCTAAAGTCAAGAATGAATAGATTAGAATGCACGCAGGAACATCAAAAAATCTAAAAGTGAGTTAGTGGAATAATTGATACAACACCCAAGTACATTGTTCTTGATCATATGTTTTTCTCAACTTGTCAATTCAATCATATCAATGCACAAATATGGATAATGGGTCAAAACTATCAATTTCTCGTGTCCAACATTGAAATTCGACATAACGAATCAATTCATAATAGCCCACATCCAAAAGCATTTAAGTACAAGTCAAAATTTAAAAGTGTCACAAATTCTTCATCCTAAGCCCCTAATCCAGCCCCAAAAGCATTAAAGTAAAAAAAATAAAATAAAATAAAGATATGGTTCAAAGAATCTAAATAAGAAATGCTTTAAATTTACTTTAGATGAATTAAATTTCTAAGATGCATGTATCTTGTGATTAATTAATTGTTGGATTCTTTTATTAATAATCAGGTTAAATTACATTTTATTTTATATATTATTCCTAAAATTCATATTAGTTTAACTCAAATCTGTACATCTATAAGAAACATACAATTGTCTAAAGCGAGAATTCATGTACTTTTAATAATATATGACTTGCATAAAATTAATATTTTACTCTCATTATTTTTTCGGAATTGTGTGTCCTTATTTGGTAGTTATAATTCAAAAATTTCAGTCTAGTTATTTTCTCTAAGTCAATAACTCAATCTAAGCATGGCCAATACTTAGAACATGTTGAGCATATAAATAAGAAGAATTAAGATAAGGAATATTAATCAAAAATATTACACATAATAAAATTCAATCACATAACTATAAGTTTCTATAAAAGAAATAATTTCTTTACTCATGACATTAAAGGGAACACAACACAAATCATAATTGTATTTTATTGAAGAATGAAAATCCAAAAACAACAAAGTAAAGCAAAGAAAACTTATTCTAAATTGTGTCTCTTGAATTTTGTGATTGAAAAGCCTTTAATACTTTTGATTTCTAGCCTTGAATTACTTGTTAAAGAAAAAGAGACTTTTTTTAAAGCTAAATTTAGATTATGGATATCTTATAACGTGCACGATTCGAACCCCATATGTCTATTTATGAAGCTTGTGAAAACATTGGAAAATTTTATTTCCTTACTTGGCCTCCACATCATGTCACCACCTGCCACAACCATGATTATGACCTTGGTGATGAAATGATGGTCTTTGTATTGCAATGTCTTTATTCGTTGTCACTAATATGGGCCCCAAAAATAGATCATACCTCTTTGTCCACAAGCAGCTTAGCTCCATGGCTCTGGCCCTCAGCAGTGGCAGTCAAGATGGCTTCTTTTTAACTCATCATCAGTGCTCGACCAAAGTGGCTATCACCCATAACAGAGAGGCAATATTTTGTTGTTTTTTTCTCCTCTTCCACTTTGTCCCTCTCCACCTCCAACTTCAAGCCTACCTAAAGCCTCAAACTCAATTTTTATCCTCATTAAAAATTTACCAATTCATACCAACTATCAAATTATGCCACTTCATAAAACATATAATTCATACATTTGCTCATGAACAATTATTAATTCCACCAATTTTCGACATGTATAACTCCTCCTCTTGGGAGTTATCAATTTCGTTGGGAAAGCCTAAAACTAGGACTAACAAGGGTGCTATTTTGTCGTGGTTATTAGATAGAGTTATCAACTTCCCTAAGCACAAATGTTCTACATGTGCCGCTTTCTCGAATGAACTCTTTTTTCAGAAATGTGCCTTATAACCGATAGCAATCTTATTGTCTTCAAGCAACTACGGAATCCTTTAAATATCCAACAAAGTGACCCTTAAAAACTTTAGCATTTAACTTATTTGTCTTACTCTTTTATGTAAGTTAGGCATCTCCAAATCTTTATATGTTTAAAGTTTGGCTTTTTCCCACTCCACGTATCATGTAAGGTTAAAGGAATGGCTTAGAGGAAATCATGTTCAAAATATGCACAATAGTAAGAAGGGCATAACCTCATAGTGAAATAGAAAGATCCATGAAACTAATCATCGATCGAACCTTGTCCAACAAGGTCTGATGCCTACGCTCAGTTACACCAATTGGTCAAGGAGTTACCGATAGGGTTAATCGTGATATAATACATTTTCCATGAGGAATTCACCAAACTCAGCACTCATGTATTCAGCACCACGATTTGGTCATAGTGCTTTCACATGTTTTTCAATTTCCTTCTCTACTTGCGCCTTGATCGTTGAACTTTTCTAAGGATTTATGCTAGTACTTAATCAAGAAGACATAACCATACCTACAGTAATCATCAGTAAAATTTATTAAGTAGTAGAAGTCTCCTCTACCTATTTCATTAAATAGTCGATAAACATTAACTACAATACTTACATGGTCCTTTTGATTTGTCCATCAAATGGACTCTTAGCTATCTTGATCTTACTTAAGATGCAAGGTTTAAAAGTCGAATAGGGTTCCCCTCCGAATGGATCTATAAGTCCATCTTTCTTCAATTTGCTAATTTTAGTGTCCTCGACATGCTTGAAATTCAAACCATCCCTTACACGTTTGTTGGAAATAGTATTCATCAAAGTATTATCATCTATATTCATATAATAAAGGCCATTCATAAGAGATGTTGTGTCTACAAATTTATTGCAATAATAAATATAGCATACATTGTTTCTAAAAAAATTCATAATTTTCTTTTACTAATAACGGAACAGAAACAATGTTTTTAAACCCATTGGGTAAAAGTAAACAATCTCTAAAAGTTATAGCATGGCTAGATGATAGTCTAACTAAAGCAGTTCTAATCGTAGTAGCTACAACACTTGCTCTACTGTCTACCTTAATCACTGCTTCATGCTTCTTAGTGTCTTACTCTTGGCCACATCCAAATGCAAAGTACAAATAGTAGATGAAGTACTAGAATGTAAAATCCAAGAAATAGATAATGCACCAATAGAACAAAATGTTTCATAAAGATAAAGTTGCTTACCTCCAGTGCAATTTTTCAAGCTCTTGCGGTGCTCAGCATAGTTTCTCTTCCAGTATCCATCCTTGCCATTATAGAAACAATTTCTTTTGTTAGTAAGAGATTTGGCCTTCTCGATACTCCCACTCATCTTGAGAACTGTAGGCTTCCTCTTCTTTGTCTTACCCTTCTTAGTCTTACTAGAGGAGCTAAATGGAAAAAGAATCATCTCATTCTCTTTCCCTTTCATAGCTATTTATCCAATCACTAGCTTATTAAGTAGCCCAGCCAGTGTACACTCTATATCATTTAGATGATAGTTCATGATAAACTTTGAGATGGAATCTAGAATGACTAAAGGATTAAATTTGTTTGTAAGTTGACATCCATGGTGAAGTCTAATGGCTTAAGCCTCTTAATGAGAGAAATCATCTTGAGAACATGCTTACTAATATCGCCACCTTCTAACATCACATCTTGAATAATTGCTTAGATATTTCATATCTAGCAATACAACTCCACTTACCATACAACTCTTATAGGTCATATATAATCTCCTAACTATGTGGCATGCCCTCATGGGTCCTCTGAAGATCATTGATCTTGGCAACTAACATTTAGCTCTTGACCTACAGATTTTCTTCTCCTTCTCACTAGCCATTTTAGTAGGGACTAATGGGATATTGGCCTCCAACACATGGCCAATGCGCTCCAAATTAAGAACAATTCCCTAGTTCCGGAGCCAGTCGACATTGTTAGGTCCAATCAAATTATTGGTCTCAAGCATTTTAGTAAGATTGTAGGCATTATGTGAGATAAATATAAATTACAGAAATAAACATGATTCATTTGTTTGGTTGCATTATGCCTTAACGCTTGATTATGGACTTTAAATTAAAATGATCCCATACTAGATATTTTAAATCCTACACTCCCTTGGGTAGTATATGAAAATTCCACTGGTAAAATTTCCTCGTGTGTGATTAGGGTCTTCATTAGATATAATATACCTCAAACATATAGTTCTTGGCATGGTAAGCTTAATGAGTGTCAACTCTTGCTAAAGCATGTCTTATGCAGTCTAATCTTTTCATTTGGTCTATGACTCGACGAAACCTCACACATACAGTTCTTGCAACGCAAGTACATTTAAGTTACCTTTATAGTTCTTAGGGAAATGTATCATTTTGAATGCTACATCTAATGCACCCAAAACTCTAAACACACCATTGCAATGTGACCTGCGAATATAATGATATCACATACTAAAAAAACATTTGGAACTTTAAGCTCAGTGGAGACCTATGATGAAATAATCTCACTGTTACAACTTAATATTCTGCAAGGAAGTTTTTTGTCTAAATATTTTTAAGTTTTACTTTGCACATTATTTATTCTTATGCATGTATCTCATGCATGCTTCACATATAATACGCAAATAAGATAAAATAATGGATTATGGACTTCTAGATTTAATTGAAGCCCAAAATTAGATCATGTACATGTACGCAAAATCCTACATTATAAGAAATTATGAACATCTTCTTTTGTCTTGATCTTTATGGCTTCTTTCATAAGCCTACTACACCACAGAACTTCAAACGGTACCGACTCTTGGTCTCCACATGAGCATTAGCTCTTGATCTCTGCTATGTTACATTTACATGTCACATATCATAGAGAAAAAACCTCCAAATCTATGTAAAATAGAAAATGTGGGCTTATGCACTTACAATCCATGAAAAAACTATTACACATCCATGAAAACCAATCTAAAATTAAAAACATTCATCCACAAATTTTGTATGTCCATAATCCATCAATGATATACATCTATATAATTATACAAGACATGTATAGTTCAACAAATCCATTCAATGACTCTTTCTATAACTTATAAATCTCATACCTTAATTTTTGCTTGTTCAAAACACTTTTCAATATTGCACAATTGAGAAAGAATACCAAACAATTCTTCCATAGTTGTAGGAATAGTTCCGATAATTGCGAGCTATCTGTTCATTATCATGTAACCATCTACAATAGAAAACCCATTTTTGTTCTACTGTCGCCCGCAATTGTGGCCTTTAGAAGTGAGTTTTACAAAAACCACAATTCCTATAGTGCGATCATGTGGTAGTTCTCCACATTTGGGAGAACAATTATCATGATCCTGACAATAGTCACGAAAACTGGTAAAATTGTTTCTTAGTGATTATAACTCAAGTTTTAATACCTTTTCTCAATTCTAACATGCATAAAACAACCTTTCATACATAAACAGGTATCAAATACATGTTCAAATTATTTTTCAAACAAAAACTACCATAAATCATACAGACTTTATTAAATTTCATGGTTATATGAGAAAAATGGTGGCTCTAATACCACTGCTAGGTTTTAATGGGTCTGGAATGGAAAAGTTCAAACTGTAAAACATTAAATGATAGAGACATGTAGAAAAAAATTACAAATTGAACCCATGCCTTTGTCTTTGCATAAAACATTCTAAACAAATGATTAAATTGTACCTCCTAGAATCCCATTCCAAATCATGCAAACTTGTGATCCTCAAGTCATAACCCCTAGACCCCAACCTCTAGTTTGTTCACGTAGTTAGAACATCAGCATGCACCTTCTTCACCTTGCAAATTCTTTTGTAAAGCTCTTACTCAAAACCTTTTTGGGCAAGAAAGCTTTAGGACAAGAAGAAGAAGAAGCAAGAGACTAGAAGTATTTCTCTCTCTTGTTTAGAAGGTATGCACAAATATTCTCCCAATTTTCTAGTTATTGAATGTGATTTAGAACTCTTCTAAATCTACTTATTTGTAGGAAATAATGTCCTACTCTTAGAAGGATTCCTTTTCTATGTATAACACCTAGGACACACATGGTATAGGTTTTACGGGCTTCTCACATAGATCTTTATTATATTAGCTAATAGATTATTAAATTATTAATTTCCATTAATAATTACAACCCACTTGACCTTTGATCATTAATCTCCATTAACAATTAAAGCCCACTTGTGTCTTACCCTTCAATTTAATTAATCCTCATTAACTAAATTAAAGGCTCATTGTGCTTCTAATTAACAATCTCTTTATTAGCAAGAACCATAGTAATTCCATTTGGTTTAATCTAATAGCAATCAATTTAATTACTCCATGAGACTTTTCAAGTCTTGTTCACTTCCTAACCAATTTACCAATTGTCACACATTTTGACCTTTCTCATGTGGCTCTCTATTCATCCTTAATTGATAACAAGTATAACTTAAGGGATATGGATAGTGCCTAACCTACGGCCCATATTGTAGTCCAATTAAGATAAAATGAGTGGAACAAATAAACTCTCCTAATTGTGAATACAATGTGCTATATACCTTTTATCTTGTTTGTCCCAATCGAGTGAGAGCCATGGGGTTAGTCAAACTCGATCATATACCCTAACAATGTTGCCTTATGAGACTAATTTTTCTATCAAAAAATCCTTTCCAATCACTCATTACCTTGGCCAAAGATTCTATCTTATGGGACATCAATTGCATAAGACAAATGCCTTACCTACTTGTGAGAAAACAAATTCCTTATTAAACTCACATATGCTTCCATATACACCTCGACATAGCACATTAGGCTCATGAGCCTATTTCATATGAAGACAGATACTAAACTTTAATGCCTTATGGCATATTATCATGTAGATAAGGCAACCATATCATCTTAGATTTAAGCCCACATACACTTAGTACGATCAGGAAGTGAAACATTAACAGTAAAGAGTGAACTCTATCTGTTTGTTTCAATCTTTGAGCCAGTATTCAAATACTCATTCTTCAATAACGTATCTACACACATGTGTTTTCAGTATTTCATATTGAATGACATGACACTCACTATATAAATATTAGGTGTGCAAGTTGTACCAACTCCCTAATACCTTTTAGAGACTCTATGTCTCACGAATTAGTTTTTAGTGATTGTGTACTCAGACAACCTTGTAACCATGTTCATAACTCCTTCTGAATAAAGATGTTTAATACAATCACATGGGCACATGAACATTTTACTCAATTCAAGATTTACATGCATAAAACACTGTCATAACATTGATATAAAAGAAATTAATATTTATTAACATAAGGTATTTACATGTGCAACTAATATTCCTCCTATATCCCTTATTATCTATTAGCGTTAAAGGGGATATTACTAATAATCTTCCACTTCCACTATAATGTCAATATTCCTAGTCCCAATCACTATGGTATCGAATACCCTCTTCTAAAGATGGCAATCCAGCTACACTTTTGGCATCCACTTTGTGTGTATTAGTCACATTATTTGCTGAAATTGTTTTCTGCATGGATACATCACCTCTTTCAATGATCTCTCGAATAATATGATATCACCTCTTAACGGGTTTAGATTTTTTATAAGACTTAAGTTCCTTTGCTTGTGCAATTGCACTATTATTATCATAGTAAAGTGCTAACGATCAATGCATATCTAAAATCGCTTTAAGTTCTGCAACGAACTTATTGACCCAAATAGCCTCCTTAGCAACATCACATGCCACAATGTACCCAACCTTAATGAGTAAATCCACAATAGTACTTTGTTTAGAACTCTTCCAACTTACAACATTACCATTAAAGGGGAAGATGTCCCTAAAGATTAACCTTCTATCATGTATGTTTAATTGAAACTCAAAAAATTGGTATATCTGTCTACTCTTAAATCTCCATCTCCATATACAAGTATTATATCATTGGTGTTTTTCAAGTGCTTAAGAATACACTTGATAGCATACCAATGCTTTTTACCAGGATTCACTTGAAACCTACTCGCGCCACTTACAATAATATTAAGCCTTGTATATAGGATTGCATACATTAGGATTTCAATAACCAAAGCATATGGAATGGCTCATCATATGTCTGTAGGCACAAAGACTTTGAGAGATGAATATGCCATGCCAAATGGTAGCAATCCTCTATTAGAAGCTTCCATATTGAACTTTTTCTGTATTTTATCTATGTACAAGGTTAGGGAGAGACCCAACAATCTCTTCGCTCTATCTATATAGACGTAGATGCCCAAGATATTGGTTGTGTCTCCTAAGTCTTTCTTAGAAAATGTATTGGATAACCATGTCTTGACTGATATTAATATCCTAATGTCATTCTCGATCAGTAATATGCTATCTACTACACTCAAAATATAACATCAAAAAACATTTTAAACAAAATCTTGACCTAAGAAAAATTTATAATTAGCCCAAAAATTAAGTCAACCTATATAAAATTTAAGGCCAACTAATATAGATTGCTCAAAACCTAAAAGGAGGTTCAAGAAAATTTGCCCACAAATTAATTGGGCCAAATAACAAGAACTTCCTTGTCATCAAATGTAACATGTCCACCAAAAATGGTTTTGTAATTCGATAGTTGTCTTATTACCTGTCATACATTTTGAACAACCATGATTGAGACACCATATTTCTTTTGCACAAGCTCTTATTGAGGTGTAGAATACAAAACTCTTAATGTCTGACTTTCAAACATAGACTTATCTAACTAGTTGGTTGTTCCTTCAAGAGTTGCCAACAAGATTGTTAACTTAATTTTTGTGAAGCATGTGCCTCAATAGTGAGAAACGTCTAGTCATTTGATGTCCTATTTTCTTGTAGAAATTACAAAGAGGATTATATTTCTACTTTCTAGTTCTACTTAGTTAACTCCCTATTGTCTTCTTGTTAGGAATAGTTAGCTCAACATTGATAAATTTGATTTCTTTCTTCTCTACGCTTCTAGTAGTTGTATTTTATCTGTAACATATCCTCATGCGATATGATGTTAACTTTCCAATGTACAGCACATCTTCCAACTTGGCATTTCCCATGTTTATCTTTTGCATGGTTGATTCTACCTCTCGACATTGCTCATCAAGTCTCTTACATTCAAATTTTAGTTTTGAACACTCATGATTTAAGCATACATTTAATTTTTTAAGAGATTTTACCTCTTATTTTAATGAATGATTTTCTGATTATAGTGTTATTAACTTATCATAGGCAAGTTGACATGTGGAGTAAAGTTTATTATCAGTATCATAATTACTTTCACACTCACTCCAATCATCATCAGATGTTGTAACACGAACATTTAAGCATGCATTTAATTCTTTACGCGATTTACCTCTTGTTTTAGTGCATGATTTTCTAATTATAGTGTTACCAACTTATCATAGACAAGTTGATATGTGGAGTAAAGTTCAATATCAATATCACAGTTACTTTCACACTCACTCCAATTGTCATCAGATGTTGTAATGCAAGTTAAAACATTCTTTTATTTTACACTTATTGAGTTGAAGGCAACTTGATTACTCGTATAGTTAGCCTAATCATCTATCTTTTCTCATCCTTCTTCACTCTATGTAGAATTCATGGACTTGCCCTATTTTTTGAGTGTTAGCACATTTTGCTTGAATGTGGTTGAAGACCTTACGCTAATGAAATTGCACACCTCTTTCTCAAATTCACCCTTTTGACATTTTTTGAATTTTTTCTTTTAATCTATGAAAGGATGTTTAGATGAGTTACCTCATTTCTTATTAAAATTTTGCTTTTTTTTCCTCAGCAGCTTTTTCAGCTTCTTTTTTGGATAGGCTATGTTATCATCTCTATCATAACAGACATCATCATCAACTTCACCACTTTATTTTTTAGTGTGAAAGGTAAGCTCCTTCTTCTTAACAACATTTAAGTTCATCTCATAGTTCTATAGGGAACCTATAAGGTCATCCAATCACAAGTTATCCACGTCCTCTACTTCCTCTATGATGGCTACCTTAGAAGTAAATCTTTTAGGCAAGAATCTCAAGGTCTTCCTTACTAATTTTGCCTCAGAATATTTCTTTCTTAATTGATAAGCTTAATTAGAAATATGCATTAACCTACCATTAAACTCAACCATGGTTTCCCCTTTGCCCATTCTCAATGTTACTAACTGTGTTATCAACATTTGGAGCTTTGAAAGCTTGACGACACTGGTTCCTTCGTGAACATTCTGGAGGATATCCTAAGCCTCCATGGCAATGGAACACATTGATATAAGTTTGAATTACTCTTTATCTATAATTGTAAATATTGTTTTGCTTTGGAGTTTCCAAATGCGGCTTTCTCATCTTCTGTAGTCTAGGACTTCACATCCTTTAAACCTTCAGCTTCTATAGTCTAGTCTATCGTATAGCATACCATGCTTTCTTATCTTGAGATTTTATGAATGCCTTACTATGTGCCTTCTAATAAGGATAATTAGTTTCATCAAGAAGTGGAGGTTATATTAAGGATGCTCCTTCTTTAGCTCTCAATCCTTAAGGATCTCATAAACTTTGCCAAACCAAGCAAAGTTGATGAACCAAGTTTTGGTGTCATTGGATTGAAGTTAATAAAACACCCACAAGTACTGCTATGAGTGTTAATACAATACACAACAAAAACAAAATATAAAAATAAGGCATAAAATTAGTAATATAGTTTGGAGCAATATCTCCTACGTCTACAGGGCCTTGCCTAATAAAAATTCCATTAAGCAAATTGGTAAATTGATCTATACAAAATCTCACCCTTAACTCACTAACCCAATCCCAGGGTTTCTAATTTAATGACGACACAGCTGACATAATAGTGTTTACCTAGCCCATACGATAGTCAACATTTTGTTATAGTGAATTCCCACAAAATTTTGTCAAACACGCTTTGCTCACTCAACACTTTAACTAAATACTCATTTAGCTCAAAAGCAAAATGACTTCAAAACACAAATGAAAAACTAGGACTCTTTTGACTCTAGTACTCTTGGTTTCTCTCCATTATCTTTCCAAGTTCCTTGGCCTCTTGTTCATAGCCTCGTGTCATCAATTCCAAATAAAGTTGGCCTCCACTTGATAGTTATCTAGCATTTGAATTTGTAGGCGAATTTTTCTCTCCAATCTGAAATTATCGGCAATAGTTCAACATAGCAGAACTGGACTCTTGCTCCCATCCTTATCCACGCCTCTTCCAAGCTTGAAAATTATCTTCTATCGAATTCTCTAGATAATCCCAACTTCTTTAGGGCATGTCATTTAGCTGAAAAATTTTATCAAGTTAAGATTTTTCATCAACCTTTTTGTTGTAAAACATGTGCAAACAATTTAGTCAACATACTAACAAATTATATCCTTTAGCTAATTTACCACTACTGGGTTAGCAAATAAGTGGGGACAAACAATATTTTTTAAATTTTCCTTTTTATATCTTGAAATTATTAAAATTATCCTTGTAATAATTTTGTTGTAAAATTCCATATTCTTGTAAAACCTGTTCATCCAACAAGTTTACTTCCAAGGTTCGACATGGCCCGCGCTTGACAAGCAAATGGGCGTGTTGCAAATCCTCTGCCACTGCCACTGCCACATCTCCTTCTATGAAGGTTGAGATGTGCTAGCATGGCCAACTGGTCCGAGTTTCCAATATTTGTCAAGACATCCGAACTATTTTAAACCTTAAAAAGAATGTTGTTATATATATATATATATTGGAAACTCGGACATATATATATATATATACAGAAATTAATTAATCCTTCTGATTCTATGTGCGCCCCGAAAAGGTTACAAAGAATAAGTCTACATCTCTTTTTGTTGAAGACCGATAGCTGAATGTCAAGAATTATTTAGTTCGTGGGATCTCATGAGAAGTACTGAATTTTAGTACATTTCATTTGATATGAGACTTACAGCGTGTGTTAGGATAAAAATCAAAATTCTCAATTCTATCAGTTATAGAATTTGTTTTTATTATTTTCACCTTAATAAAGAAAGGCCAGGGCATGAAATTCTACTAATAGAAATCAGTTTCAATAATACAAGTCAAGATAATAATATCATAAATGAGATTAATTGTTATACTATGGGCCTAGATAAATTTTTTATTAAGTTTGTTATTAATGATGGTGTATGATGATTATGATAATAGTTTTTGCAATCACGTTTCACATTATTTTTTGGCTAACTGTTATGCATGCTTGCATCCAAACATATCTGGTCTGCTGGAAGCATGCGGATCCGACAAGTTTTGATATTAATTGTTGGGTTTAGTGGTTTAAGGCTCTTTTACACGACGTTTTTTGGTTTACTATTCGATGGATTTTGTTGAGCAACTACTGTTGATCAACTAATTTGGATTATCGTACTTTGGCTGGCATACTGTTGTTGACATTATTTGTTCACGTATCCAAATGGAGTTTGAATTTTTCGTCGAATTTTTCAGTAATGGGACTAACAAATTAATATTTAAGACCAGTCAGCCAAGTGTTTTCTATCTTTATTTCTTCCCTCCGTTGAAAACTGATAATGTATTAATTTCATTTGTATTTGTATTTCTTATGATTATGAAGAAGTGGCGTTCTGTGTTCTAACAAATACTTGTAAATCTGAAATAATGACAAGGAAACAAGTCGGGTATATAATCCTAATTTTCGGGGAAAATATTTATGGAAGAAAAGGTTCATTTTTTATACCATGTTCTTGGTTTTGGAAGGATAACCCTTTTTCAATTTATTTTTGCATAAACTTGTGAGACTATAATCTTTATTGTTGTTTCGAGCGTTGGAGAATCTAAACACTAAATGCTAGTAAAATTGATGCGCACAATGTGTTGTAAAATTATCACATATTTGTATTTTAAATAGTCAAAATAATATTATTTAAAATATAAAAAATATTTAAAATAAGAATATAAATAAAGATGAAAAAAATTGAAAGAAAAAAATTTAAAAGAAAGACACAAATAAAGATAAATTAAAAAATTATAAAGGATATAAAAGGACAAAAAATTAAAAAGAATGATAAATATATAATTTTATATTATGTAACTAAAAAATAAATAAATATATAATTTTACTTTATATAGTCAAACTGAGAGTCAAATACTTGATAATATATATTATATTGATAGATAAGAAACGTTTATATAGATGGACATGTATTCATTCTCATCAAACTTAAATTCATATTTTTTTCCCTTATGAATTTAAGTATGAATAATTATTGTATCTAATTCGAACTCATTACTCCTAATTATAAAGGCTATATCGTATTATTGAACAAAATGCAATTTTCACATACGTACAAAACCTGTAGAAGGAAATTTCTACATTAAGTTTTGACAATTAGATTGCTGGGGAAATTAACCCAAAGGCTCCACGCGGTCGGGTGTTGGCTGAGGTTTGGGGCAAAACCATCTAAGGAATGCATGAAGGGTGTTTGGCTGAGCATATAATCACTTCAGAATATTTATATGATATTTAAGAATATATAAAATATTTGAATAAACTTAGAAACTTCTAAAAATATTTTATAAGATATTTAAAAATTTATAAACTCTTCAAAAGTATTTAATAATTTTTTTAAGAAAAGAGTTAAACTCTTAAAATAAAATGTTTAGAGTTTATAAGCTTTTTAAAAATAAATTAATTATTTTTAATTTATTTCATAAATCTTCTAAGTTATATTATTTTATAAATTAAAATTAACATTAATATTCTTAAATTACATTTTATTAATATATTTATTAAATTAAAAAATTATAATAAACTACAATTATAAATTTTAATAAACTTTTATAAGATAATTTTTACCAAACGCTTTATTAACTTATTTTGTAAAATTAGATTTATTAACTTATAAGCTCTAAAACATTTTATAAGCTATAAAAAATAAGTTTAATCAAACACCCTTTTATTTTGAAGATAAAATGTATAAGTTTATAAATTTTAAAAATATCTTATAAATTACATAATATTGTAAGTTATTTAAAATAAACTTAGCCAAACACCCTCTTATAACTTCTTTAAAAATAAGTTGAATTTTTTTAACTTATTTTCAAATATTTTATAAACTATTTCATTGTATATATTAAAAATGATATAAATATCTTCTATTGCATAATATTAATAATATTTAACTTACTTTTATCATTATGATATAAAAAGTTATAATTAATTATAATTATAAATTTTAATAAAATCTCATAAAAAATTCTATCTAAATACTGTATAAATTTATTTTAAAATAAAATATATAAATATATAAATTAATATTTTATAAATTATATAATTTTATAAACAATTTAAAATAATCTTAATCGGACACCCTTTTATATAATGTTCATTGAACGAGAACGGATGAGGCGGCACGGGGCTGGTACGTAGATTATGTTATTGTATGTTCCGCCGCCTTTTCGCTCTCTTTTAGCTAACTTTAAATGACCATCAGTTTTCTGGCCTAATTCTAAAATGTTTGGTAGGTTTAAAAAATTAGTTTGCAATTGAATTTATCTATAAAATTTGGTTTTTCTTTCTCTTTTAGCTAACTTTAACTTGACCATCACTTTTTTGGTTTAATTCTAGAATGTTTGGTGGGTTTAAAAAATTAGTTTGTAATTGGATTAATCTCTAAAAATTGGTTTTGAGAGATTCAGGATATTAATATTTAAGAATAAATAATAAAAAATGAATTTGTATGAAAATAATAAAGATTTGATTGATGTGATGGCTTGACAAGTGTACTAAACTTGTATCACTTTCCGATCCCAATTGACGTGAAACAACTTGGGACGTAAATCCAATCTTCTCAACTCTTTGTTGTCTTAATCCATACCTACAACAATGGGTTATTTTGAGACGCAACACGTGGTCGAGAATGGGAGTGTTATCGAGTTAAGGAATATGCATGTTAACAATCAAATTTAAATCAGTTTATAAGTCAAATTTAAATAATAATTCGATCGAATTCAATGCCTGTTTAATTTTGTGCAGCTCAAAATTAATCAATAAACGAGCTTGAGAGCCACAAAAATAAATAATTAAGAACTTAAATTAGAACGACTTTCATATTTAATGAAATTTGAGTTGACTAACTTGTTCTGTTAACATTTCTAGTTGAGCAAAAGTGTGTAGTTTCAATATTTTTCATCGGGCAAAATGCGTGTCTATAAATATGTGTATTTCATTCAAATTTTACTTGATTTTTGGTGAAATTTTCAAATTTTCGGACAGCCCAAATATGAGAACTTTTTCAAATAGGTTTGTGCTTACATATTCTCACATTACAGCACCAGATTAACTTATAAATTAATGATGACGTTTTTGATGTTTTTCGGTTTTTCATTTGATGGGTGATAAGCTAGAGCCAATAGGATCATTTTTGAAATCCCTTAGTTGACAACCAAATTAAAAGGCAGGATGTTTAACCACCCATCCTCAATATTCCAACTATATTAAATGCAAGATAGCAAAATGTCTCACGGAATCGTAATTTATAATTATTTTAATATTATTTAAATATTATATTTTGATAAATTATGCTAAATTATAATATTAACCTGGTTGTGGTAGGCAAGCAAAAAGGTAAACCTAACTTGAATAAGAGAAGAAAAAAAAAAGACAGGAGAGAGAGTGACAGAGAGAGGGGGACATTTATAATTATTCTCCACGAGTCGAAAACGAAAGTCAAATTTATGCTGTTCAATACTTGGAAAAATGCTGGCATGATTAGCATCACACAATGGAAGAAGCCTATAATGATTAGCCTCACAATCCATGTTGATACGTGTAATTATTAACTGACAGTGCCCAACTCTATAGTCTATAATTAATGTTAATTAACGTTATTTATTGAACCAGGGGCTTCGTTTCCTCCTCTCTCTCTCTCTCTCTCTCTCTCTCCCTCTCAATGAACGGAAGATTAGAAGTGAGAACTTAATTGAATAATAGATTAAAGGTTTCATGAAGGGTTCACTTTTATTCATTTCGTTTAGGTTTTTTGTTTTCCTGTTCAGAAAGTATATTTTGTATCTCTCATAGCTCCTAATAGAAATTTCTTCACAAAAAAGTTATAAAACAAAGCGCTTTTATTTAAAAAACCAAATACACTATTACTTTAGCAATGGAATATCACTCGAAAACCAAGGCGTATGAATTGGCGCTAAAACTCAGACATCCAGTTTCATGCCATGAATCCTTTCCTAAACTTTTAGGTATAATTTTGATTTTATTACAGTTCGAAACTCTTCTCAACCTATTTATTTTTAAAACACAATACTTTATGTTTCATAGTATTCTTATTTTTATATATAACTCCTAGGTCATATATAGCATGGTCTCTATAAATTTCTTACATGAATATTTAATTATTCCTAACTCATAAACTATTTAATCTTGTTAATAATTAAAGTTCACTTAACATCTAATTATTAATTTCATTAATAAATTAAGTTCAATAAAATTATATCATTTAATTTGATTAATCTCATTAATAAAATAAAAGACTTATCATATTTCTACTTAATAAATAAATTATTAACAAACATAATAAGACAAACATTTTGCTCATTTGTAAGAAGAAAATTTTTTTATTAAATGTACGTATACCTTTATATGCACTTATATAATATCACATTGGATTCATAATCTTATTTGATATTAAAATTGATATTAATTTTTAATATCACACTTTAATTATCATACGTGCAAAAAAAAATTATATTGTTTCAATTTCAAGCTTACACACAGTTAATATAATCTAAAACAAGACGTGACTAGACAATAGTAAGGCTAGTATTCCTATGAAACAAGACATGCAAATTATAAATTATTTCCTTTGGAAGAAGTACGGAATTGAAATCCCTGCAACATATGCACAAGAGTTGTGCTTTCCTTCTATGTCTAGTGCTTTCTCGCTCCCTTTCCGATTTGATGGGTTTGCTTTCTGATAGAATCTTGTAAACTCCCACCTAAATCTCAATTCTCCCTAAATGGTACATCAATAAAGTTTCTTATATATCCAGATATTTCTAGCCATAGAGACTTGTTCCACACGTATATTATTTTTGTTTATCTATTTTTATTGACCCACAACTCCACCGTGTCAATACTCAAGTATCAAAATAGGTAAGTATTTCACAAATTCCCCAGTGATTCAATGTTAGCATTCAGAACAAATTTCAACATCTCTTCAAACATGTAACATTTGGACGCAAAATAAAATAAAGCATGCAACTTCAGTTTAGCATCAATATCTAAATCCAGCAATTAAGTACTAGTAGATGGTATATTATCAAACTCCAAAACACAAAAGCAAGCCCAAGGGACCCCCACACTTAGCTCGATCATGGTCCCCCATGATGTCCACAAAAATACAAAAAGATGATGAAAAGAAAACATAGCCGAGAAAGTATGCTCTCACCTAGTTTAATCTATGTCGTTGCTTGTCGTGGTGTGTAAGAGGAAAGCAAATTGTTGTTTAGTTGATTTTTTCACCATAAGTCACGCAATTCATCTCATCTTGCATAATTCGAGCCTTACAATCACAATATTCCCAAATAAATAACCTAAACACCTATGAAAGCAAAATAAAATCAAGAATAACACAATAAAACATAGATTGAGTTGCTATCCAAGAAGCGCTAAGTTTATTATTTTCAACCATACTTATTCTTAAGTTTCCTACCAAGAAGTGCTAACTTTGACATCATCAGCAAAGCAAGTGGTGTACCTTCAATCAGGCACATGCAAATCAATATGCACCATTCCATGCATCTCTACCAACCCTAAAAATTGGATGTCCCGTGCTATTTTTGTGTTCAGTGCCTACACATCAACCTCAATAATAAAGGATTCTATAATATTATATGTAAGCCTATGATATTAGCCATATGTGTAATATAGATTGACCTATGTCAATTTAATAAGTCCGATGTTTTCCCAAATTAGAATTGATAATATTAGTTTGAAGAATTGAATCATTATATACAAATATTGATTTCGCACAATTCACTAGATTACAATGCCGAAGAGAAAAGATACTCCTTGTCTTAAGAATAACTTTTAATGAATCTGTATATAGCATTATCAAATTCATCATTCTTCCATTTTCTTAGTACAACTCAAATTGGTGGCCACTCCTTTTGTAGTAAGAACTCACATCCTTGAACAAGATACAGCAATTCATTTCCTCAAACTTTCTCTTTACCATGCGGACTTCCTACATAAACTTTATATAGCTTAGCTTTTGAGCCAATGCTTCTAAGAAAGAACTAATCATACAAACCTTGCTTAAAAGTGATAAAGAAGTAGAGGAATTTCTTTTCTAGGTTCACAGAAGGAGAACATGAAAAGTTAATTGGCAAAGCATTAGACATGTCCAACTCTCCTTGTTCTTTTTCTTGCTTTTTTTTTCCCCCTCAACTTGATCTATTATCTCAACGATGGCTTTGCTTGTTTAGGTGGATCTTGAGGGTGATTTGTTATCTCCCTAGTTATATGTCCAATTTATTGCTTAAGATTTTGAATTGACGTCTATTGACTTTGAAGGATATAATTAGTCGTTCCATTTACTCTGTAGTGGATTTAGCAAGGCTTCCTATAAGATACTCTAAAGATGATGTCTTTTCTTGTTATGCAAATTCTTCAAATGGTTTCATCTCATATTGATTGCTTTCCCAATTGTATGTCTAATAATTTGCCCACGCTACATGTTAGGGCGTACAAGGCGGATTATAATAGCTAAAATCTTGATAAGTGTAATCAATAGCGTACGATGACCATTACTCCACGCATTACCGGTGGAGTTTCATTATTTAAATGCCAATAATGATACAAATCCATGACAAACCACAACAAGATCTAAAAGTATTATGCCCAAGGTGAATAATGGTAGAGTTAAAGTGCAAATAAGAGGTATGAATAAATCTTACTAAAGCACACAAGTGTGGATGGGACAAGTTAAAGAACTAGAGGAACATGAAAATAAAAGAAAGCAAATAATTATTTACAAAAGTTCTAATTTAAGACCCAAATAAATCTATTCATGTCATTGCTACTTCTTAACAATAACACCAAAAGCTTGATGTATAGTAAGTGCGCAATGTTGCTCAAGTAATAAAAAGTGAGTGGGGTGTCGTTCCCATAAGAACAATGTGAGTGTCAATGTAATTTGATTCAAAACTTATTCAAGACAACTACTAAACAAGAAATGTAACAAAAAATTTAAAATTAAAGGATAAAATGAGACAAGAACTCTAGATTTGGAATATTGTGAATTTATTCATATGAATTGTATTTTGAAGATCATGTATTTTATAAAGAACTAATTCTTTTATTAATAATCAATTTAATTTTCTTTCAGTCCATATGTTATTTCTTAATTTTTTACTTGGTTATCTCTAACTCAAACAAAGCTTCGCAATATATAACTCATGCACTTGTAAAAAACATGAAATGATCTAAAGTGAGAATTCAAGCATCATGAATAACATATGACTCACACACAATCTAGATTTTGCTTTCGTTATTCACCTAAATTATGTGTTCTTATTTATACGTTCTAATTTGGAAATTTTACTTTCATTATTCTCCCTAATCGACAGATTAATCTAAGCATGATCAAAACGTAGAAAACATTAAGCTCACAAACAAGACACTAGAAATGATTAAATTAGGCAGTCATAATATTTAAAATAAAATAAGGCACAATTTTATTCAAAATAAAACAAGAATTCAAATACAAAATTTTAAGGAAAAAAGAAATCTTATTCCAAAACAATCTATCTTAAATGTGTGTACTTCACAATCTTCAATCCTTGTAGTTCATAACTTGGAAATTCTTCTAAAAATAAAAGAAAGAAAATTTTTTGATGATAAAAATAGAAAAGGGGTAGCGACTCAGTCTCTCCCTTAAAACCCTACATGTAAATTTTTATATCTAACAAGAAAAAGGTCAAATAAGGCTAATTACATATTGAGTTCCTGCATATGTTTGCCAATGCTTTGTCATGGTACTATCTTTTTGCATGTAACATTCTTATCCGATATCCAATTTACATGTCGTTTGTTCTGGTTGAAAGATGATTCATCCTTCTTAATTTCAGCTCATTTGTATTCTCTATTAAGACATGGCGGCCTTCTGAAGTTATTATTGAATCTTTTCTTCTTAAGTACTTACTTTCCATGTTTGCTTCACTTCTTCAAGTAATTTAACTAAAGATTTTTCAACTATAAAATAGCCATAAAACGCCTCTTTTAACCATAATTAAACATTAATTTAATAAATTAAACTCAATTCCCTTTAGTTACACAAAATATATAAATAATATCACAAAGTTCGCAACAATTTATGGATTCTTGCACAAAACACACAAATTTCAAAGATAAATGACTCCTTTTCTAAAGTCATCAATTAATAATTAAAATTGATTTAGACTTGAATTAATTTTAAAGTCCATGCAAAAACATGTTAAGGTCCATTCCATGATCCCTTTTGAAAAATTATGGAAAAAGGAGTTTTGTTATAATTGTGTGATTATGTCTTGAAATGAATGAGATTTGAATTCCTTCTAAACCAACAACAAAATCATATAGCACCTACCACCACAAAATAAGAGAGAAATTTTTTTCTCTAATCTCTATATTGATTTTCTCTCTAACTTTCGCCAAAACTCACAGAAAGAGTTTATATGAAGGCTGTTCGATAATCTTGCCCAAGCTATTGGATTTCAACGAGTTTGGAGGGGAAATTTTAAAATTTTAAACAATAAAACAACTGAGCACATGCAATAGAATAATATACCAAATCTAATTTGTGTTCTCCATATAACACGCAAGAACTAAATATATCCGAAAAGTATATAAAGTATCCTTACAAAATCATATTCCAAATAAAACAAACACATGATCCACTAGTTGTGAGTCTTTAACCCCAACCTCTGGTTTATACATGCGATAAAAACCTAAACAAGGGCCTCAAAAACCTTTGTAAACTCCTTTGCAAAGCTTTAACACATAACATTTTTGGATGAGGGGGGTTTTAAAACAAGAAAGAGAAGCAAAGAGACTAGAAAGTTTACGCTTTCTTGCTTGGGAGAGGATGAAAAATTTTGTTGAATTTTTTAGAGAAACTCTGATCTCTTGTGATTAGGAATTCTTTCAAATTTATTTATTTCCAAAATATCTTACTCTTGATAAGACTCTTATTTCTATATTTGCCACCTAGGGTAACATGTTATAAGCTCTGTGGGTTTCCTAAATAGATCTTTAATTAATTCTAGTCAAAAACTTATTTAATTATTAATCTAATTAATAATTAAAACCCATTCAAACTTTAATTATTAATGTCGTTAATAATTAAAGTCCATTCGAATTATATCTTTTAATTTAATTAATCTCATTAATCAAATCAAAAACCTATCATATTTAAAGTTAATAATCACACCTTTACAATAATTTCCTAAATGACGTGATAATGCCTGTTAATGTGTTGGGATTTTTTATAAGACCTTGATTCTTTTGCTTGTGCAATCGCACCAATATTGTCATAATAAAGTGACAAGGCCAATTCATATTTGGAACCACCAAAAGCTTTATTACAAACTTCCTTGCCCAAATAACCTTTTTCATAGCATCACAGGCCGTGATGTTCTAGACCTCAGTATTGGAATCCATAGTAGTACTTTGCTTGGAACTCTTCCAACTCACTACTCCACCATGGAGATTGAAGTTGTATATGGAGTTAGACTTTTTATTATCCACATTTAATTGAAAGTTAGAACCCATACATCCATTTATTCTTAGCTCTTCATCTCCATATACAAGTATCATATCCTTAATTCTTTTCTAGTACTTAAGGATACACTTGACAACATTACTTTCTACCAATTTACCTGAAATCTACTCATAATACTTACAATATAGGTGATATCTAGCCTCGTACATACCATTGCATACATCAAATTTCCAATAATCGAAGCATATGGAATAAATTCCAAGCCTCTCTTCTCATCGTCTATATGTGGGTACATGAACTTTGAGAGATCGATGCCATGCTTGAATAGTAGCAATCATCACTTGGAGGCTTCCATACTGAACCTCTTTAGTATCTTATCTATATACGAACTTGATAAAGACACTTAAATATTTTCACTTTATTTGTATAAATGCAAATATCCAAGATGTAGGTTGCTTCTCCTAAGTCTTTCATGAAGAATGAATCGACTAAGGTAAGCATCCTAACATTATTTTCCAATCAATTGTATGTCATCTACATATAGTACTAAGAATGTTGTGGTAGTCCTAATAAACTTCTTGTAGACACAAGGCTCATCTTTGTTGATGAAGCCAAACAATTTGACTTCACTATCAAAATGAAAGTTCCAACTCCTTCATACTTACTTAAGGACCTCTGAAGCTTTCATACTTTATGAGACTCCCTTTGAACTTCTAAATTAGGTGGTTGCACTATATAGATATCATCCTCAAGTAACCTATTGAGGAAAGCAATTTGATATCCATCGGTCAAATCTCATAAGGCAGCTATCAGAAGGAGTCCCTAGGATATCCAACAAAGCAATCCATGACGGTCTTGACCTTTACTTATCTTACTCTTCTTAAGGTAAACCAAACATCTCCAAATCCTGATGTGCTTCAAGTTTGGCTTCCTCCTACTTGAGATCTCATGTGAGGTTGAAAGAATGGACTTACAGGGAATCCTGTTCAAGATATGTGTGGTGATTAAGAAGGCATGACCCCATAATAATATAGAGAGATCAATGAAGCTCATCAAAGATCAAACCATATTTAACAAAGTTTGATTCCTTTGCTTAGCTACACAATTTAATTAAGGAGTTTCCAATAGTGTTAACTACTGAAATTAGTTGTTAATTTCCTTGAGGAACTTAAAAAACTCAATTTTTATGTACTTGCCCCATGATTCAATCGTAGTGCTGACACATACTTGCTAGCTTGCTTCTCAACTTGCACCTTGAATTCCTCAAACTTTTCAAAGGATCCATGCCTATTTTTCATTAAGTACAGATAATCATACTTAGAGTAATTGCTAATAAATGTTATGAAGTAGTAGAAACCTCTTTTAGTGATTAAATTAAATAGCCCACAAATTGTTTAGCATTCCCTAGAACATTTGTTGGAACTAACATTCATCATAGGTTTATAATCTAAATTAAGGTAATGAAGGCCCTTTCCCAACAAGGCGTTGCCAATTAATTTATTACAATAATGAATCTGGCACAAATTGTCTCTAAATAAAAACTCATGAACTTTCTTTACCAAGTAAGGTAGAGAGACATTATTCTTTAGCTTATTTGGCAATAACAGACAATCTTTTAAGCCAAAATATGACTATATCATAACTCAGTTGAAGTAGTGCCCATAGCAATATCTGTGGATCACTTACCTTGCTGCTAACTTGAATCACCACTTTTCACTTTTTAAACGATTTACTCTTGATCAAATCCTTACTCAAAGTGCAAATATGAGAAAACACATATGAATCTAAGATCTAAGATATAGAGAATAGATTATTGGAAGAAGATGTTTTATAAACATAAAGTTCCTCATCTCTAATGCCATTTTTCAAGCCATCGAGGCATCTGGTATAGTTTCCCCTCCATTGCCCTTACTTATTAAGTTGAAAACTCTTCCCTTTACTTACATAAGCATTGGATCTCACGAACCTCTATCTTAGGAACAGTAGGTTTCCTTCTCTTGGACTTGCCCTCTTTAGTCTCATTCATCAAGTGGGCTATGCACCTTAAGGAAAAACACTTTCTCATAAAATAGGATGATAACTTCCAAGATCTTGCCAATCCTATCAAGAATGAGTAGTATTCTCAAACTTCAAAACCAATCAAGTATCTTTGTCCCCGTCAACATTACTGTCTCAATTAATATAAAAAGGACATACATTATTCAAGATAAATATAAATTATAAAAAATAAGCAAGACTTGTTAGTTTGGTTATAAAATGTGTTACCGCATAATTATGGACTTTCAATTAAGCAGCTTCCCATTAGATTTTTCCAACCCTACACTCTTTTGAATAGAAAATAGAAATTCCATTGAAAATATTTCTTAATTGGTGATTTGGTTTTCATTAGATATAATATACCTCGCACATATAGTTATTAGCTTGCTAGCCAAATGAGGGGTAACACTTGCAAATGCATCCTATACTCAATCCAATCTTGTACTTCAGCCCATAGTACCAATAAAACTTTACACATATAGTTCTTAGCATTGTAGGTCTACTTAAGTCATACCCACTGACTAACCCGTTTAATTCTTAAGATGAAATATCTTTTAAATGTTGCATCAAATGCACCCGATGCCTTAAATGTGTCATTGCAATGTGACTACATCCATGTAATGATATTACATGCTAAGACTACACTTAGAACCCCGAGTTTGGAGGAGGGCCACGATAAAATAATTTCACCATTACAACTTAATATTGACTGAGGAAGTTTTTCGTCCATGTCATTTTATATTTCACTTTGCACATTAAACAATTTTATGCATATATCTTATACATGCATCACATAGAATAAACTAATAAATAATGTGGAAGAGTGAACTTCTAAATCCCAACAATTAGATTATGCACATATGCATTAATTGCTGTACTATAACATAGGATAATGACCATGGTTTCCTCTCCATCCTAGCCTTCATAGCTTCCTTCACCATGGGGTGGAACTTTGAACAATAGCAACTCTTGGTCTCCACATGAACATCAACTTTTGATCTCTTCCATATTATACTTACGTGTGGAATTTCACAAAGAATAATTCCTTTTTTATATGAAATAGAAAAATTGGACTCATAACTTTATATGTCATGAAAAAAAATTAAGCATTCATGAAAAACTAATCTAAAATGAAAATTCATTCAACCACAAGGGTCTTAAGTCTATAATCCATGAATCCTTCATGCAATTATGCATCACAAGTACAATTTAACAAATCCATTTAATCTTTTTAAGACTTCTGCATCTCATGCCTTAGTTCTAGTTTGCAGAAAACTCTTCTTCAAATTTTAAATTATGAATTTTTTTTGAACATCATGCATGCACTGTGTGCATACCTTATTCTTAGGTGGCAGTACATGTTGCCTAGCATAGTGCCGGGTGCACCACATGCTTTTGCACACATTAAGTGCATAGTGTGCGCCTATAGCACGTGCCAAGTGCCTATTAGTGCATAGAGTGCACTTGTGTGCATGTTGGGTGCTCCTGCAATGCACGCCCCCTACTTGGGCACCCATCTATCACACTCCTAATGCCTACCAAATGCCCATCATGCATGTACGTTGTGCCTGTAATGGCAATTGCGAAAACACCTTTCTCATGATCCAAAATCATGCAAATCATTTTTTTTTTCAAGCATTAAAATGTATCAAATACATATTTAATCAATTCTTAAATGAGAACTACCATAAATCATGGAAATTTCATTCAATTTCGCAATTATATAAGAAAATTGTTATTTAGATACCACTATTGGTTTCAACGGGTTTGGGGTGGAAACTTTAAAATTTTAAATCGCAAATCAACAATGCATATGCAACAAAATAAGATACCAAACTCGATCTGCTTTCACCATGTAACACACTATAACTAAATATATCTGAAAAGTATATAAAGTGTACCTTTTGGAATCGTATTCCTAAAAAAGCAAATGCTTGATCCACAAGTTATAGCTCTTAAACCTAGATCTATAGTTTGTCTACACAATTAGAACATGAACAAGTGTCTCCAAGAGCTCTACGAGCTCCATTGCAAGGCTCTAATGCAAAACACTTTTTGATGAGAGGGCTTTAGAATAAGAAAGAAAAGTAAAGAGGCCAAAAAGTTTTCTCTCTCTTAAATAGGCGGGGGTGATGAATTTTGGTAAATTTTTCAGAGAAATTCTTAGCTCTTGTTATTTAGAATTATTCCAAATCTATGTATTTTCAAGATAGAACATCATACACTTTGTAAGATTTTTATTATCATGTATAACACCCAAGGCACAACCTTTATGAATTTTCTACATGGACCTTTAATTAATTCAAATTCAAAATTTATTTAATTATTAATATAATTAATAATTAAAGCCCATTCAACCTTTAATTATTACTTTCGTTAATAATTAATGCCTATAGGAATTATATCCTTTAATTTAATTAATCAAATTGAAGCCTATCATGTTTCTAATTAATTATCATATTATTAATAAATATCATAGGAACTAAATAATTCAATTTGTGTCTTTTTCTTTAATTTAATTAATCTTATTAATTAAATTAAAGACACACTCTCTTTTGATTAATAATATCATTATTAACAAGTACAATAGAAAATGTATTTGGTCTAACTTAATTACAACTCAAATTAATTTCTCTACAAGTGTTCTCGAGCTTTGTTCATGCTCCAACTAATTTAACTACTTTTCCTTTTTCAAAATTTTTTGTGTGACTTTCTAAGTCATATTTAATTGATAATAAGTATAACTTAAAACATATAGGTAATGCATAATCTAGGGCTCATGTCATAGCCCAAATAAGATGAAGTAAATAGATTATATGAACCTTTTCGATCATAAATACCATATAGTATAGGCATTTTTATCTTCTTTTATCTCAATCGAGCAAGAGTCATGAATTAATCAAATTCATTGTTTTAATCACATAAGCAATTAAGTGTTACCTCATAAGACTTATGCTCTGACAGAAACTCCTTTTTAATCACATACTATTTTGTCCAAGGATTTTTGTTTTATGGAACATCGATTGCATAGAACAAATATTTTGTTCTCTTGCAGAAAAACAAATTCCTCATTGAATACACACATACCTTCATATACACCTAAGTAAATGTATGTTGAGCTTATGGTCCTATCTCATATCAAGATAGATGTTGATCGTTAACATCTTGATGACATAGTGACCATCATGCATACAAAATAATTATATCTCAAATATAAGGCCCCACGTGCACTCAACACAATCACATAGTACGACATTAATAGAAATGAGTGAATTTTATGTGTTTGCTCTATTTTTCAAGTTAGTATTTGAATATTCATTTTCCAATGATATGTTCACACATATGTATTCTTAGTATTTTATACTAAATAACATGACACTCACTATACAAACAGAAAATGTGCAATTCATTTAAACACTCTAATGCCCATTCAGAGAGTTTGTGTTTTGCGAATAAGTTTGAGAAATTGTGTACTAATAAGCTTTGTGTCCATATTTATAACTCCTTATAAATAAGATTTCTTATGATATTCACATGGGCACATGCAAAACTTCACATCATAGAAGTTTCACATGCAAAAATAGCTATCAAAATATTAATATAAGTAACCATCAATATTTTATTAAAATATCAAAAACTTACATATACAACCGATGTCATTCATGGTATTAGTGAGTATATCATTAACATAAACTTGTTTGGGTAGACAATCTAGAGATTGACTAAAGACTTGTAATTTGGAGATCAAATATGAATAAATTGGATGGTAATTTTTAGAGGTAAAATTGTATCCATCTCATGCACGTGAAATTTGAATGTGTTATACAAAGAAAAGCATGTCGTCTTTGAAATTTTAATTCTGTTGTGCAACTATGCATGTTTTTGAAAGTACAAATTGTATTCTTCCATCCTTTGTGCAATGAAACCCAACATAAATTGCATGATATTCATGATTGAAAAAGTTCTTATGATCGAATCGCTTTATTTTAGGTGTTGCCCATATGGACTAAGAGCTAAGTGTTACCTATACCATTTGATCTATGATCTTTGCCAACTAAAAATGAGCTTAGAGAGTAATACAAAAAAAAATAAAAAAAATTGCAAGGGCAAGATGTTAATTTATATAATTGAGACTTGGTAAGTTTAATTATCAAAATAAATAGGCCACAAGAATTTTATTTAGTTTTCATTGTGTTTATTGATAATGTGATAATCAATGGAAAACACAAAGGGCTTTTTATTTAATTAATGAAATTAATTAAAATTAAAAGCTAATACATGTCTAGACTTTAATTATTAAATGAATTAATAATTAAAGATGTTTTGAATTTGAATTATAATTAAGGTTTATGTAAAAGCCAAATTTGGTCCATTCCATGCACCCTCCTTATTAATTAAGAAATATAATTTTATTTCCATGAAATAATATGGAAAGAATAAATTTTAATAAAAGCTTATAAAATGATTCTACCAAACACCTTTTAATTTATTTTAAAAATAAGAATTATGAACTTATAAGATTTTAAAATACTCATAAGTTATATAATCTTATAAGCTCTTAAAAATAAGCTTAACTTGGGTGTGCTTATAATCTCCTCAAAACATTTTATAAATTTTTCAAGAGTTTTGGTGATTTTTTATAAAAAGAAAGTCTCTAAACTTTTAAAATAAGATGTTTGAAACTCATAAATTTTTTAAGAACAAGTTGATTGTTCTTAACTTATTTTTATACATCATATAAGTTACTTTGTTTATATATTAAAATCAACAAAAAACATCTTTAAATTATATTTTATTAATAATATTTAATTTAATTTCATCATAATCACATCAAAAAATTATAATCAAGTATAATTATATATTTGAATAAAATCTTATAAGATGATTTCATCAAATAATGTATTAGCTTATTTTTAAAATAAAATTTATGAACTTATAAACTCTAAAAATATCTTATAAAATACATAATTTACAAGTTATAAAAAAATGCTTAGCCAAACATACTCTAACAAAGAACCCCGTGGAGGGTTGTTAGTGGCAGCAGAAGACGTCGGGCACATATCGAAGTTGGGGCAATGATGAAATGAGGATAAGAAAATTGGGTGGATAACCCAAAACGAGGAAACAGAGGTGGAAGAGGATTGATTTATTTTTCTTTTTTTAAATTCCATTCTTAAAATGTGATTTGTTAATCCGTGTTTTAATTTATACTATATTATTAAACCTAAAATCCTTATAGTAACTGCGTCGTGTCTATCATATTAAACTAGTGAAATTGACCCACATTTTACGTGTGCTTAATTCTAAAAATGATAATTTGATTTTATTAAAAACTATTTATCAGAAAATAGTCCTCAAATCTGCAAATTACATAAAAAATTTAGCATAAAGAAAAAAGAAAAGATGGTTATTAAAAAGATAAAGGATTAAAAAAAACTTAGAGAAAAAGAAAATGATAAAATATAGGGATATTTTAAAAAGTTTATATTGTGATACTAGTAGGATCATGATAAAATAAAAATATAACTTGTTATTTGATTTGACACAAAATTTAAAACTTAAATATTAAACTCAATTGAAAATCCAAATCTTTTAAGTGTATCAAAATTTGATTTGTTCTACTCTGTCGGGTCGGTCAAGTGTGATGCGTAATCCCAACATGGGAGCCCACACCAGAAAAACCAGTTTCATTCCTTTCTCTCTCCATTCCCAATTCCCACCGCCACCTTCTCTGTCCCTTTAGTTTATTGAACAGTGGGTTATAGCCAACTCCTTTCTCCACCGTATTTTCCATATATAGACACACAGGACACATAAAAGAAAAGAGGATACTCTCCTTTTCCTTTTTGGCTTCCTACTACTACTGTTTTTCTCCCCAACTCCGTTCCTGCACCTGTTTTCAGAGCCCAGTTTTATTTCTCTTGGGTAGGTGGGGACTTTCAGGAGTGCAATCACTTCTTGTACTGGCGCACCTGTTTGGATCCTCTTTTAGATAAAAATTTTTCTTTGATTTGGTGATGTTTGTGGTTGTTTTTAGCCTAGACCAAGTTAAAGGTGTGGAATTCTTGATATTTGAGCTTGTAAACCTCCTCTGTTTGTTTTATTTCTCGGAAGAGCTGTATGAAGTTTCTTTCTTTTTGTCATCAAGAAAAAGAAAAATAAATGAGGCACTCGATTTGGCTTTTATCTGGGTCCTGGTGATCTTTCTTTGAAGTTTGGTAGCTGTAATATTTCCTGTTGCCCTTCTATTATTTGGGGAAAATGGCAAGCAAGTTAGTATATTAGAGGCACGACGTGGATTACGTTATGTTTTTTAATTGGTTGTACCTGTAACTTCCTTTATTTTCCGAGTGAAATAGCTGCATCCGGTCCGACGACAGAGAATAGTTTTTCGCCTTCACCCAGCTCGAATTCGGCTCTCATCTGATCGATAAAAAGCTCAAAACCTCTTCTTCTCTTCGGGTTTTCTGTTTTACTTGTTCAGTTTGTTCATGTGGGTTTCTGTCTTTAAGAAATAAAGTTTATTAATCGAAATGGAAGTACATCAGGCGCTGTGGTATCACATTATTTTGGCGCTCTTGTTGTTGCTAATGTTTGCCATTACTTTGTGGATGTTGTGATTTGTTATTACCCAAATTATTTGTTGCAAAAGTTAATTGTTGCTAACTTAGTGATGTACAACAATGTAGGGGTTTCCCAACGGGGTTCACCAAATGGACTACATGGTGGATGATGGGGACGTGGCAGATTCTCTGAGTGGAATTGATGGCGAATACCATGGCTCTGACTCTGATGATGCAAACCTCGATGAGTATGATATGGTGAGTCACTTTTTTTTTGGGACATATGTTTCCTGTGTATTTTTCAGAATGGAAGGTAGGTATTTGCATTTTAAGGTTCTTGGTATTTGGTAGACAGTTACATGGTATATATGCATAATATGTATGTATATATGATGTCATATGCAAGGGTATTTGTGTGTATATTCATGTAACTGTGTGGAGCGTGTTCACTAAGTATGTATTGCGGTAATTGGATTCCACTTGGTTGGAGTAGCTTATGAAAGTGACCGATACATCAGCTTCACAAGCAAGAAAAGGGAAGGATATACAGGGTATTCCTTGGGATAGACTGAATATAACGAGGGAAGCCTACAGACTGACAAGGCTTGAACTATATAGGAATTATCGGAACATACCATCTTCTGGGGAAGAAGTTGATATGGTGAGAAATTTAGACAGTTCTTTTGTTTGTAATCTACAGTGTGGATTAGGATTAAGTTCATATGGAAATTTGCTCATTTATTTGGTGTAGGGTTGCAAACCAGCAGAGAAAGGAGGCAGCTACTTTAATTTCTTTCATAACACAAGATTAGTGAAGCCTACAATTCTTCATTCTCAGGTGGGTTTATCTGTTTGTATCAGTTCCTTGATGTTGCCGTCGAAGTGTGTTGTGCTTCTGTTGAATGACTTTTTCTTGATTACTGTTCTGCCAAAGAACAAGATTTTTTTGGGGTTATATTAAGTTTGAAACCATGAATCCCAGCGGAGTTGGTGATCTGTCTCCTTATTTACTTGTAATGGATTTTTAGGCTTGTCAAAAGTCATAATAAATTAGGAATTTTAAAGACAGAAGATTTCACAAGGGCAGTTTTTTTTAGGTTTCTAGCCAGATGTTCTTGAGTCACATTGCCCTTTGTTTTAGCTTGGCCACTATGACAGCAAGCAGCCCTGGTGTATATGCACAGAAACTTACACAGAAGGCTATTTGAAAAATGGTCTTTGTTCCTCCGAAACATGATCTAAAATTTTAGTTTCATTATCTTTCCATATTCCATGACTAGGTGGATTAATCTGTAAAAGCTGGATTAAAAATGGTGTTGTCAGCAAGAGCTACCCCCTTTGTTCCTCACTCAAATCTGTCATAGTTATTGGTTTGACCATTTTTGTCTGTATGAACACTTATTTATAATTGAGACATGAGGATAAATATGCCACCTGGAGTTCTGTTTTCCACTAATTAATTTGTCATGAGGTTTCATATTTTTGCCTGGTACGTACATTGGCCAAATGGGCTACTTGAATAATCTTCAGAATTATTATGCTAGAAACCTTGATATATTCAGTTTCCTGTACCCCTTGGCAAATGAAAATTTGGCTCTAGTCTCGCAATGCACACATTTATTTTTTGAATTTAGGAATTTCTGCTCTCTGAATGAATGAATGATACTCTTAAAACCACTTGAGTATATATGTTTAGTGTTTTGTTTCATGTTTTCAAACTAGAATTATTTCTCAGTGCTTGCTCATATCTTGTATGTAGGCTTTTAATAATTTGTGGTTCATGATAATATGAGTAGCTTGTTTATTTCTCCTTGCATAGGAATCTTTAGTGGAGGAAATAATGTTTTCCATCTTGATCTAATGACCAGAAAATTTCTTGATTAAGGTTGGTCATATACTTTATTCGTAGCGTAATCTATATTTATATAAATATTGACTATTGGCAATATTCTTGTGCAGCTAAGGAACTTGGTTTGGGCTACATCAAAACATGATGTCTATCTCATTTCAAACTATTCAGTTATGCATTGGTCATCATTACTTCAGACCTTGACCGAAGTCCTTAATGTGTCTGAGCATATTGTACCAACAGAGGTAAATAATATATGAAACATATTTTCCACTTTTGCAATTTTAGGGGAAAACTAGGTGCATTCCCTTCTCCCCTTTGTTATATCCATTCTCATTGTTGGAAAGCTATGATTTGATTAGTTTAGATTTGATTAGGTGAAATCACATCATATTTGTAAGATATGGAGTATCCAATATGATATGATTATGTGGATTTGGTACCATTGTTATTTTTTATGTTTCACCTATAAATAAGTGGTCATTGTATCACATCTGTAATAGAGAATCAAAAATGAAAGGAATATATTTTGTTACCGTTGGGTATTTGTTCATAAATGTAGACCTAAATGACTGAACCTTGTGATTCTTATCTTGTAATTCATTTTCTTTCTCTTCGCTTGCGGTTTAATTTATTTAATTATTTAACATAGTATTAGTGCTGGATTTACTTTAAAAGCAATTAAAGACTTAGTTCTTTTTGTCCAAAGTTGTTGGTAAGGTGGTTTGTCTCCATGCATTGAGGGCCGAGTTTGTTGTCGCTGCCACTTAGATTTTGTTCTGTTGCCATCAAATTGGACACCCCTCCAAATGCCATGGCAAGAATTAGCAGTTATTTTTTGGGAAATTGGTGCTTTGATACCACTTTTTAGGGATGTGTAAGCTTAACTACTTGTTTTATTTGGACTTGTTGGGTTTGGTGGCAGACCCTAAGCAACCTGGGAGCATTATCCACGAACAAGAACTTATTGAATTTGGTGTCAAACCTAACAAAAATTAGGGAGAACCACCTTAAGCTTGCACATGAATATGTACATAGGTGGGTCTAATATCATATCTCAACCAAAAACTTTAAAGCTATAAATTATAGGCTATACATTTACTTATGTACAAGTCATCTTTTTTTCTTTTTCTTTTAATGTGGGACCATTCTTCTCTTTTTAAACTTATACCTGTTCACAACAAATTTCCTCTCAAATATGAGTTTCTTCTACTTATTCTCTTTCATGCGGAACTTTTGAGTATCTCGTGGTCTCATAAAGAGTGCTCTTTCATTCCTATCAATTCCATGTAACTTCCATGGGATATGGGCCTTCATGGGATCATTGAACACTTTCGTATCCATCACTTATGTAAGCTGAGTTTTGGCAAGGTTTAAGATTGCTTTGTAAATTTTGGCAGGTTTTAGGCCTGTTTTGGATATTCATTTTGTTCACTCTTGTTAATCTCTTGTTGATTGAAGACACGAACAATAATTTGGTTGTTCCAGTTGGACATTCCATTTTCAACTTGAGAGGAGTGTTGGAAAGGAATTATATATGATTTAGTTTGATTTGACTTGATTATATGGAATCATATTATATCTGTAAGATTAAGAGTATCCAATATGATATGGTCATGTTAATTTTTTACCATTATTATTCTTTATGTTTTACCTATAAATAGGTGGCCATTGTTACATATTTGTAAGAGATAATCAAGAAGAGAATATATTTTGTGTGCTTTGAGTATTTGTTCATAGGTGTACACTTAAATAACCAAATTGTGTAATTCTTGTCGTGTGCTTCAATGTCTCTCTCCACCCATGGTTTAATTCTTTCAATTATTTAACACTCACCAACGTTTCCTTAATTTGTTAATATAGAGAAATCCGGGAACCTTGTTGGAAGGGTTTATGCGAATGCAATTAAGCACTATGGCAGTGAAAGACCATTTTCTGGTGGCTGGTGGTTTCCATGGAGAACTTGTTTGTAAGGTAAGCTTATATATAGCAAATTATAAGTTGCTTTTTCTAATAGATTTTAACTTCAAAACATGCTACTTTCTGGGAGAGGAACTGTGAAGTGCTTACAAGTGCACAAGGCTCAATGGTTTGAGGCTAAATAAGGTCAGGCTCAGCCAATCAAGTGAACATTAAAAATTCAGATCTTGGTGTTTGTGAAAGCTTTCACTAATCAAAGATGAAGTTTCCATTCAAGACACTGTACATGAATGCAAAAGTTAGGTTTTTTAATTTTCAGTATGTTGGATTGAACCTGTCCTCATGAAGTTAGGTGAAATCACCAAAAAATAAAAAAATAAATAAATGCATTTGATTAATAATTGTAATTAGATCCCTTGTGATTTGTAAAAGTTTTCGTGGAGGGTGGATGGTGGAAGTACATCATTTTCCGGGGGATTTCATTTGTCCTCATACAATCTGGTAGGGATGAAGACGGAATAAGAAAATATCAGACTATGATAGGATTCACATTTTGTGTTAAATCATATTGATACTATTATAAAATATAACTAACATGTGATTGTATGGGACCCATGAGATGTTGGCTTTTGTGATTGCAAAACTAATTGTAAATCAGGTGTTTGAAGTGTATGGTGATGATAAGCGGCAGGTGTTAATACAATTACTATTGTATTTTGGTCTTGGAATAAATATATTATGTTTGCAAAATATTTTAATATTTTGAAGATCCATTGGTGTCCTAGCCCCAGGAAGAACCAACATATAAAAAAAGATTTTTCGTTGGGGTTACTGATTCCTTTCCTTTTGATAATTAATTCATTGCTGATGGATGTCACTGGTGTAATGTTTAATGTTTGGCTCCACTAGTTGTGATAGTCTGTGCTAATGATATGATTCTTGACTATTATCTTCTTGTGTGGCTCTGAGATGATTTTATTGGGTTCAGACTGACATTTCTTGAACTCAACCTATTGTATTGGTGCATTTTACAAATATTTGAGTTTACAGTGTCTAGACAAACCAGGTGTAAGGTTTTGCACAAGGATAACACAACAGGAGAATGCTATCATGAATGCCATTGAAATATTTGATAGCTTCAGGTAGTGTAAAGGTTGGTTAAGTGTTTTTGTGTTTGGTTAATTGCCGCATTTGACTGATTTGCCACATTGAAAATTTTGCAGTGGACTACATTTCATGACATGCAATAATGACTGTAGTGTAAGAGAATATGACATGGAGAGGTTTCAGCTCCTTAACCACTTCTGCTACCCTTGGCCAGTGAACGTCAGTTTCATTCTCTGTCATGCATTTATCTTGCCTTTCCTGATTCTGTGTGCCTGAATATCGATCAACTTTATATTTATCCCCTAGAATACATAGTTGCCTGCAAACTAGACGCGCACTAACAGTCAATTGATATCAACCATTCCTCTTGGCTGCATTTGAGCATGCTGCACATAAGGGTGGAAGATAAGCCTGCAAGCTTGTAAGTTTGACGAGCCAATTCAGCTAAAACTCAGTTTGACCTTGAACTATTTTGAGGTTGACTTGAACTTGATTTGACTCAAATTCTTTGTTGAGTCAAACTTAAGCTCAATTGTTTCTATTTGAAGGCTCTGAAGCTGGCTCTTGGACTTTTTTCTCAAGAAATATATTTTTTGCTTTTTAAATATATCTATTTTTTAATTATTAAAACTATTTTATCTTTTCTAATGTTTTAAAATCATCTAATTAATATATAATAAATAAGATATATCATATTATAAAAACTTTGTATTTTTAAATTATTAATATTAATAATGGATTCTTTTTACAAATCTTATATGAAATACATATTAAAAAAATTCAGTTGTGAGACTTATTCTTTTGTAATTGATTATTGGTATGATATCCATAATTTATAGTTGTGTATCTCTATATTATTTTTTAATTCATTTTCAAAGTTTTGATGTAAATTGTCCAATAATTTATGCATACAATTATATTTTCCTTGATAATTTAATTGAAAACAATATTTAAAAATAAATTAAAATGAGTATACATTGATTAACAGTGCCTATATTTGTTTAGAAAACTATTCGAACACATACAATCTCTATTATCTTCTTGCGTAATTTACTTAAAAACAAAATCTTTTGATACACCTGTCATAAGATGACATTATGAATTTAATTAAAATTCAATATTTAATCATATACATAATTAGAATGAACTATCATGTTAATTAATAGATCTTCACGTCTTAATATGTTCTTAATTTTATTGAAGTTTTGTAATATATATAAATTAATTATACTATTGAGTAATAATCTAAATTAATACCCTAGCACGTTTCTCTTTTAGTAAAGTTGTCCAAGTGGTAAAAGTTTCAATAAAAATATATTTATTTAGAAATGTGTGAGAAATTACACATGTAGAGTTGGCTATTCTATGATTAAAATCATTTTTGATGTTGGCTATTTTCTAGAATAGAAAGTAACATGGTAGTTAGAGATGTGCAAGAAATTACACATGCAGATCTAACCATCTACATATCGATTTTATTTCTGAAAGTTTTGCTTCTCATGCAGCATACATCAATGAGCCCAGACCGCAAACTTCTGACTGTTGTTGGAGATGATCCTGGTGGATTACTTGTAGATGCTCAGAATGGGAAGGTATTCAAGTCTTCCAGATGATATATATTTTTCTTGCTATATTTAGACATAATAAAACCTGACTCTTTACTTTGTCCATATTCTTACGGGAATTAATCTTATGTAAATTACGTGTAAATGAGATAAAACGTGCAAATTAAAATTATCACCAGATGTGTTCTTGTGTGCTTTGCTTCCTGGAGTAATGGATTTTTGATATGTTTCTCTCTTACCCATTTCTTTCAATGAGGTAGCATCCTGAAGGAAACATAGCCCCACTTGTCCTTTTGCATTTCCTGTTAGAAGAGAGACAAAAAAGAAAGATTTCTGGCACCAGATTTGGTGACAGCACATCTTGATTTCAAAGATGAATTATGATCATGCTCTTTTTGACAAAATCAATAGCTGTTTTGCAGCTTTAGATGAATGTTCAAATTTAATGCCAGCTCATTTTCTTCTTTCCTCAGACAGTTGCTTCAGTTGTCGGTCATCTAGACTACTCATTTGCTTCTGCATGGCACCCAGAGGGCCGGATCTTTGCCACTGGGAATCAGGATAAGACCTGTAGAGTGTGGGACGTGAGAAAACTGTCGACAGCAGTAGCGATTCTAAAGGGAAATATGGGCACAATCAGATCAATCCGTTTCTCTGCAGATGGGCAGTATCTTGTAGTGGCCGAACCTGCTGATTTTGTGCACATATACGGCACTAAAGAACACTTTGGGAGAAGGCAGGAGATAGATATCTTTGGAGAGATAACTGGGGTGTCTCTTAGCCCAGATGATGAGTCAATCTACATTGGAATTTGGGATCGGACGTATGCAAGCTTGCTACAATATAACAGAAAACATGTGTATGGATATCTTGATTCTGTTATGTGACACCCAATTGTTGCCCTCAGCCATCCTACTGATAGATCAGTGAATCCTTCTAATCTGGTTTTTGTAGTCGGATAACTGAAACTGTTCTTATCATCTCACGAGCAAGTTAAATGTGTACGCTTGACATGTTAAAAAAGGAAGCCTTAAGTGATATGTACGCTCTCGTGAGTCCTGACGATGGGCACATCTTTATTTGGTTGTTGAGGCGTGAATGTGGACTTGAAATTGCGGTTTCTTGACTTCTGGGTTGTCCCTCAAAAGATTTAGCATAAGCCTACTTTGTGGTTATATATTCCAACAGATATGAACAATAGCTAATTAAGGTTATTTATGAGAGCTTTGGTTATTTACGTTTTATTGTTGACAAGTTTATGCAAGTATTTGACCAAAAACTAATTTTTTTTTTATGAATTTACACTTTTGTTGTAGGATTGAGATACTTATTTGGTTTCTGATACTTTTAATCCAAATTTAACGGTGTCAATTTTTTTTGAATAATTGTACATAATTTTGCTACTCACTGTAAAGGGTGGTAATGGAGAAGGGATGTCCGTCTACTGAACCGCTCTACGTATCTGTCTTCGTTCCCATCCCGGGCCTTCTTGTTGCATCTCAAGCTTCCATCCCATTTTTTTTCTTGGTACTCTCGCAGGTGTCTGCTTAATAATTATTTGATTCCTTTGCCTTGGAAAAGGAAATATTTAATTATATTTTAAAAGATAAAAATTTAATTATATTTAATTTAACAATAAAAAATAAAAATAGAATATTCTAATTAATTTGTTTGGTAAATATAAAATAATTACAATGAACAATATAATTGTTATATTGGCATAATTAATATGACAATTAAATTTTTTGGTGAATTTGGTATAAGATAAAAGAAACAACAATAGATTTTTAAACTATTAAGTTGACTCGAGAGTAATTATATATAAATAGAGTAAAAGTGTATATATTCAATGTCAAATGAAAAATTTATTATTCAATTAATATATTCAATTCGAAATAGTTAAATACAAAAATTAATAGGGTATATTAAATTTATTTACCCATGAAATAAAATAAACAAAATGATAAATCTTTGTTCAAGTGTTTTATGAATTATGATTTATGAATGGTGACTAATTTTTTTTCAAATTTCTATGAAAATGGTCAATAAAAATAAAAAAAATAAAAAAGTAGAATTGAGGAAAGAAAATAATAATGAATTTGAATTTTTCTTATTCTATGATTTTTTTTTTTGTGACGAGAAGATTTATGTTTTATCAAAATTAAAATACATATTTCATCTCAATTAATTCTTTTGAAGTTTTTTAATTTTAGTTTTCATGGAGTATACAAACTAATAATCTAATTGAATAATTTTTAAATTAATCATATAAATATTATCTAAAAGTTAATTACAAAATATATAAGGTAATTAATTACAAATTAGACTATTTATTATACATGTAGGTGATGGGGTGGGAGTAAGCACCCTTGTCCTCATCCCCACCTTGCTATGTTTAATCACTTCGCTCTACTCCACAGCATCTAGGCCTTGACCAATTGCTAGTTTCTGTTATGAGTTTTGACTTTTTATTATACTAATAAAGGAGCTTTAACTATTTTTGTCTCACATCTCAAAAGCATAAAACAAGGTAATTAATAAAGTATCTTATTTTTGTCCCATTTAGAGAAGTAAAAACAGATTTTGGTGTATTATAAGCATAACTTTTGCGACATATAAAAAATTGTAGTAAATAGACACCTTTTAAACAAATAATATTCCATAGAAAAAAAATATTCTAGCAAACAGCCATCTTTCTTGTAGCGAAAGAAATAATAATTATAATACAAATTACATGTGAAATGAAGATAAAACTAGCTATTATCTTCTTAAAATAAGGTAAATATAACTTCATTACTTTTAATTGTCATACCCCACACTTAAACTTTTACTAGTCTTTGAGCAACAAGAGATAAAAAAAAAAAAAAAAACCAACGTACATATAAAAGTCGATCAAATGTCCTCATCCCACAAACTTTTAAAGTATATCATCATCACAAAATTCAAAAGTCATTCTAATTCACAAGTAATTTAGACCAAAACACTTTCAAGCAAAATAGTTATGCAATTTGTATAAGTGCCCCCTTACCATTAGAATAAAAACCTCTTCACTCAGCCCCAACACAGTCGATAGGTTCTTCTGCGAACTTAATTGAATAATTCTTAGCAAAAGATCAATAGATCTTTGTGATGACGGGATTTCACATTAAGTTATAAGATAAGTATAACTTGGAAATACAAGAACAGGGCTTCTTCTGCTTTAACTTTTTTTGAATTTTTTTTCTGTTCTCCCACACCCATTATTTTTAGTTTAATGAGGTTTTCTTAGTTTTCGTTAACCTTTTACACGAAACTATACATTGATTTGAATAGGCTCAATTATTTAGCACTCAATAAACTGGAGATGCCTTGGATACCTATAATTCAGTCACCGATTTGAATGTGTGTGAAAATCAGGGCCCACCCCAAAAAGCTAAGTAAATGCATCAACGAAATAATTTAAATTCACAGTAACTTTTTCTTTTTCATCTATTTTTCTTTCACTTTGCTTTATTTTTTTGTGTCATTTTTTTTTGTTACTCTTTCACAATCCAGTTTTCAAGGTTTAAGGAACTAAGTTTAAAGTAGGTTGTAGTGAAATGCATAAGTTCCAGAGAATATACACTAGTAAAATTCAAAGTAGCTACCAAACGAAAAAATACTTAGGCCAAAATTTTCAAAGAAAGGCATAAATCTATTTTAGTATTCAACCTTCTCATTTGCTCTCTAAAGAACAAAAACATGCTCAAAACAGGAATTGCATTCCAGAACCTAATAATCTTTTTCTGATTAACAAAGCTTCTAAAAACTCTCAACATCATCGGGTACATTTTATAATTATTTATGAGAGATATTGATTTTGAATATTATTTATTAAATAATAAAATAATGATATTTCATTTTATTAATATTTTGGTAGTTTAATTCATGCACATTATTCTTGCTATGATGTCAAGTTTTGCATAAGGCAACAGGATTGCATTAAGAAGTTTTATTCATAAAACATATAAATATGGACATAAAACTTTCCAGTATTCTAGTATTAAAACTTAATTGTGAGTCATAAATTTTCTAAATGAGCATTAGAGTATTAGTATGGCTTGCTCGCTTTGTCTCCATATGGTGAGAGTCATGGAATTTAGTATGAAAAATTGAAAATACATGTGTATGGATATGTTATTAGAGAATGAGTATATGAACATTAACTTGAGAAGCTAAGTAGATACATAAAATTTATTCTTTATTGTCAATATCTTACTTTGCAATTGTGTTAAACGCACTTTAAACCCTAGTTTGAGGCAACATGGATACTTTTTGCATATCGAAGTCAGTGTGTCATTAGCACATGTTGTATCAATCTTGATATGAGATAAAATTATGAGCCCAATGTTCTATTGCACATATACATATGTAGGTATGTGTGCAAGCAATTAGTAAGAGATCTATCTCCATATTAGTAAACAAGCCATTTGCCTTACCTATGCAATTGATATTCTACGAGATAGAAAAATCTTTGGATAGGATAATGAATGATCAAAAAAGAGTTTTTGATAAGATAGTAGTCTCGTGAGAAAATATTAATTTTATCATATGATTGAACCAATGAGTTTGATTGAATCCATGGCTCCGCTCAATCTGGATGAAGCAAGACAAATGCCTATAATGCATGATACTCTCAATTCAATGGGTTCATGTGATCACATCATTTCATCTTAGATGGGCTAAGATACGAGCTACAGGTCAAGTATTGCCAATGCCAAGGGCAAGAAGGTACTTTTGATGAGGGAGCCTAAATGAGACTTGAGAAGTCTTATAGTAAAATTAATTTAGCCGTTATTGGATTAAACCAAGTAGAATTATATAATTATTTATTTCATATTATGTTTGCTAAAAATAAGATAATTTGTTGAAAACACAATGGATCTTTAATTTAATTAATGGGATTAACTAAATTAAAGGACAAGACACTTAAGGGCTTTTATTATTAATGAGGATCATCCCTAGACCAAAATTATATTATAGAATACCAAAAGCGCCATGTCAGTACGGGTGTCATGTCTATAAATATAATCAAGTTTGTATTAGTTAGGCTGTTAGAATATAAAGAAACTAGAATAAAATAACTAAAGCAAACACCTTGAAAGCCAAAGTGACAAAATTCAGTGATGAAATACTAAGAGTTGAAGAACCTAGTCTCTTATAATGTGTTGGTTTCCAATGTATGCCAATTTGTGTTAAATATCAGTTTAATTGCATTGTTACAGATTGTTAATATATGTCAATTTATATTAATTATTAGTTTAATTACCTTATTATAGATTGTTAATCCTAAATTCTATAGTATATTCTCTTGAACTCTCTTATATTTTCAACTCAAGATTTCAATGAGTATTCTTAGGCCAAATCAAGTCAAGTTATTAGATTTTATGATTAACAATGTGTTGTCCACACTAATCTTATAGTTTCACTCCCATTATTCTACATAATCAATATTTGCAATTGTATGTTTAGCGCTCAAGTTTTACTCTTGTGATTCCCTGTACAATCACAATTTAATTATAAGGTTAATCAAGTCCTATAATTGCTATTTAATCTATCAATTGTAAATAAATAAAGTAAGAACAATCAACCATAAATCGTGCATACATGTTCAACTAAACATAATCACAAGAGATTAGAAAAGAAATTATCAACTCATCACAAATTCAAGGGAAACCATGCTAAAGTATTCATCATTCCAAACAACATGAAAAAATAGAAAGAATATAGAAAACTTAGTCTAAAGCCCAGCGAGTTGCGTGGAACAACGAGCAACAATGGGGTAGATTCCTTTATCTCCATCTCTTTAATCATGTTTCCTAAGGTTTTTAAGTGTTTGGTAATGTAAAACTAAGTTAAAAGCTACCTCTAAATGTGTAGAAGATGAATATATAGGCTATAGTAACTAGGGTTGGCGTCGCTTGTTTGAAAAGATAAGAAAAGTCCTAAAACTTCATATAGGATTACGACCTATTGTGTCTCGCATTATCTTTTGCAATCAAGAACTCAAGCTTCATGGTTACGACAATCTTGTTCGCACCCATGAACCTAGATGTGGGTTTTACAAAAGCTCGTGTCTTAATTCCCATGGCTACACCATCTTATCTAGCGGTAGCGCCATGCATTATCACAATACTGAACTCGACCGCGACATATTCTACTCCGTTTTCCAATGTGCACCATGCCCTAATTCACACTCTCGGCTCCAACTCCCATGACCACTATCCTTCCCTTTGTGCTAGCAAGCTTCAATTACAAAAATTCAAGTAGGCATCGCACTCATCTTTGTGATTGTAAACTCGTTTCTCATGACTACAGACTCCTTCCTCGCTGTTGTGAGACTTGTATTGCAGACAAAAATGATATTTATGTGTAGATAATGTTCCAATTCACCAAATTATCCCTAAAACATACTTAAACATTCTCATTCATCATGATTGACTATCTTTTATACACGTAAAGGTAATGCAACCATTTCAACTTCAAATGCATGCGAACTTTAAGCACAATGGGATGAAAAAATGCTTGTCCTCAAGAAAATATTTTCTTTCCCAATCAACTATTTAGTTCATTAAACCACGGAAACCATAAATTTGGCCACTCATCTTAATTTCAAAGATCAAATACACAAAAGTTACTTAGTTCAAAATCATTCAAGATTACAACTAGATGTTATCAACTCTCGGTTACTTTAACAACTTGATGATTCTATGGTGATTCTAAGACAATTAAATTAAGGACAACTCACTTTAAGCATCAACTTACTCTCTTTTAAAAAAGTTCAATTATTAACAACTATAATTAGGAGGATTAGTTTGGGGTTCAAATTATTTTTCTTTTCTTTCTCCCCTATACATATTTTTTTTCATTATTTTGTGGGCTTTATGATCTTTTTTACGCAATTGGGAGCTTTTTATGTAAAGGTGAGCAAGGGTCATCATGCACCCTTGTTACTTAGCTCATGGCTTGATTTAAGATACTTCACATACTCATAATTTGACAACCATTTTACGCAAGAATAAATAGAGGTCTTCGCCCAATCCCAATTACTAAGTTGCTCTAAACGGTAGAGTAGAATTATATTTTCTCATGCTCACATTTTTTTTTCAAATTTTTTATCTGTTTCAAAATTTTTTTCAAGTCCTCCCTCACTTTTCTTTTTTAGCCAATCACATTCATTCTCTAAAAAAATTATCAATACTCATAGTAAGACTTATATCCTTAAATAATTGTCCTATTCCTGCCATAGAACTTTTCAAGTGATCTAGCAATTAAAAGTGAAGAGTGTTGTGCATAAAAATTTGAGAACCAAGTTTTCAACACCTAAGCTAGTATGCCATTGTCAAGAACAATTAAAAAACCAAACAACAAAAATTTTGCATAAGAAATTCATCTCAAATTAAGCATAATGGCCACTAACTTTCATGCCATCAAATTCATCATGTAACTCACAAACTTGCATGCATAAATTCTTAACATTACTCTCCACATGCAACGCAAATTACCTTCATGCAATAATTTTTCTACATAAATGTGCCTTCTCCCACACTTGTTTTGTTGCCTATATCAATCATATGGTCATATAAATAAAGAAAAGCAACAAGGAAAGATACAACTTGGTGGGGTCACACACTTCCTTCTCCTTCCATGCAAATCTTCATTTTTCTGCTCTCTAATCTTGTTCTAATTGGGACATAAAATAGATTAATCCACGTTAATGCAAAGACACATAAGACAAATGAAAACACTCAAAACAAACTAAAAGACAAAAAGAGGTAAAAATCACTTGGGTTGCCTCCTAAAAAGTGCTATATTAAATGTCTATGGCTGACAAAATATGCATGGATTAAGAAGCTTTGATTAAGGCTTTGGAGATCGACAGCCCCTATGAGTTGCAACATTCTCCCCTTTTTTCCTCACTCCTTTTTCTTTCTTGCTTTCATCTCATTCACTAGCTCCTCTTTTATGTTGCACTATCTACCCCACACTTGTCTTTTCTTTTATATCATGTACCAACACTATTTTCTCCTTTATATTTGTTGCATCACTAAACTCACCAATAGAGTCATCAATCATATGTAGCATAGAGACATCCTCTCTCTTTTGTGTGTGCATAGTGACAGAAGGTGTAGAATATATGAAAAACATCACCTTACTAGGGCCTACATGTAATGTCAAGCTATCTTTCTCCATATCTGTCATAGCTTTGGTGGTAGCTAAAAGTAGGCACGCTAGGATTAAAAGTGCCTCATTTTCTCCTTCCATCTTCAGCACAACAAAATGAATAGGCAGATTTGTGTCATTTACCTTAATTAGCATATTCTCTACTACCCTCAAGGCCTTTGTGTAGATCTATTGGCAAGCTTCACAAGGATTTGCATAGACTTCACCACTTCCATGCTAAGTGCCTGAAATATAGCATAAGACATCACGTTAACACTGCTACCTAAATCACACAGTATATTATCAAATGAGGTCTTTCCTATTGTGTAAAAAATGGTAAACTCTCTAGATCTTCTAATGTAAGAAGAGGCAAAACACATCCTTCGTCCTTGTTATGCCCTATCTCCTCCAACTTTTTTTTTCTAAAGGCAATTTCTTATAAAGACTTGACAAAGCTTGGACTTCTCTTCATTTCTGCTACTAAAGGAGAATTCACATTTAAATTTCAAAATAAACCAAAAATTTGCTTACTTGTTCTTTTATTTTTGTTGAAACTAGCCTCTAAAAATAAGGGATTTTGGCTTATATAGTGTTGGTGTAATTTCCTACTTTGTTTTCTTTTACTCCCCTTCCTTAGCAATGGTCAGCCCTTCCTTTTCCTCACCATTCTCCACTACCTATACACTTTTCACATGCTCAATAGGATTATTCTTAGTAGTGCGAGGGAGTGTACCTATAGGTCTACTTGTCATCTCTTTAGCGAGCTAGCCAACTTGCACCCCTAAATTGTGAATAGATGACTGTGGATTCTATAAGAGAGTGTTAGTATGATTCATATATTCTTGCGTAGTTTTTGGTAGATTACCTACATCTTAAAGGTTGACTTTGAAAGATTGCTGGCACCATCTTCTAATGACTATATTTTCTCTTACTATTGGTATGACACTTGGCAACCTAGTGGATTCTACTAATTTCTCCAAGAAAAGTTCAGGTGATTCCTCTAGCCTGGGTTGTAGGTATTTGAGTAGGATTATTACCTAGTGTTCCAAGATTACCTATGAAGTTGACTTGCTTTCTTTGGGCCACTACTTGTCCCTTCTCCTAAACGTCCATGTTTAGGATGTGGCCTTGCACACTTATCACATATTTGTAGCATAGAAATTGAAGAAAGAGCATTGCTTACTAGGATTTTATCTATCTTTTAGATAGGAGCTCCACTTTTGCTGCTAGGATTGTCACTATATCTATATCGTGTACACTGGTGACCTAACTTGTTATGGATCTCTTAAATGACTACTGATAAGTATTAGATTTCATTTCTATAATTAAGGCCCAGGCATCTTTAGAAGTTTGTTCATTAATATACCACCTGCAGCTACATCTAAAATGATTCTCAATTGACCATTAATCCTACTATAAAATGTTTGTACCTGCACCCAAAGTGGGTAACCCATGTTGTGGGCACTTCTTGAGTAACTCTTCAAATCAGTCCCACACTTCTGGTAAGGTTTTTGAGTCCAATTATTTAAAAGTTCCTATCTCAAGTCTCACCTATGTAGTCTTAGCTGGTGGGAAGTACTTTGCCAAGAATTTGTTTATCATGTCCTCCTACGTGACGATACTTCCAGGGGCTGAAGATTGTAGCCACTAATGTGCCTTGTCTCTGAGAGAGTGGGGATAATCTCAATTTAATCACATCATTAGAAACTCTATTAAATTTAATTGTATCATAAAGTTCAAGAAAGGAAGCAAAATATGTGTTCACATCCTCGTGTGGGGCTCCACTAAACTTGTTAAGTTGCACCACATTAATGAGTGCACGCTTCACCTCAAAGTTGTTGGCATTTAGCAGTTGTCTAACAATGCTTGCCATATGTAGATTCATCACTAGTTGAACACAATTCCTTATAGCTTGTTGGTTTGGTAGAGGAGCTAGTTCCCCTTGCAGTAGTTGTTGTAATACCCTGAATTTTTTGAAATATTATGGAACAATTATTTTTCAAATTTTTTTGGAATTTTAGTTGAAATATTTTACCAAAATTTTGTATTATTTTTGGTAAATCTATTAGAGGTTAATTTAGGAAGCCTAAGAGGGTAATTTGGCTCTTTTTTTTTTTTTGGTGATGAAAATTTGCCATAGGATTTAATAATTAAGGGTGATAATTTCCAAGCCAAGAAAATAAAAATTGGGATTTAATGCTTGGAAATTCGGTTGAAATTTTGGCCTAAAATTAGAAAAGTGGTAAACTTACAATCTAATGCAAACACTAATTGACCAAGGGTATAAATACCTATTAAAAGGAGTCGAAAACCCTATTCACATGCCTAGTGCATAGTGACAGCGTGTAGAGGGTGTTTGGTAAAGTTACAACCTTCAAACATGTAGATACGATGTAATTGCCAATTTACTTGGTTATTATACATGCACATAGGATTATTGAATTTTCACACGTAAGCACATTAAAAACACTAGTTTTTGAAGGATTAAATGTGTTTTAGAAATGAAAAGTGAGTCAAGACCATATGAAAATGCGTAGGAACCATAGGAACGTGTATTGGAATAATACAAGAGCAACTGAAAACATACTCATAAGATTCCAAAATTTACAAATAAAAGAGGAATGGGTTTTTTGTGGGTTATAATCCGTTAAAACATGCCTAGAGACCATGAGAATAAAGATAGAAATGGGTTTAGGGATTATATTGAAGTAGAAGATGAGACACTACTGATCGAATAGTTTTCTGCGTGATAGTGTGTGCATTACTACAATCACTGTAGTAAGTGTGGTCTATAGTGGTGTGGTTGTGGGAGAGCCAGGTGCAATTACAGACCCAGGTGCAAGATTTATAGAACACCTTGCAACCACAAGCACGGTCGCTCATTGTGGAGTCGCAGTGGTGGAGAAGAATATCTCGATCGTGAGAGGAACCATAGAAATTGTAGTACATTCTTTAGTTGAACATCGTAAGCTCAGACTAAGGTCTCCTACAATTGTGGACAAAGATGTTGCAATTGTGGAACTGGATCATGGTCCTTAAATAGTTTACATGTGTGGGTGAATTTAATTCGAATTTTCAAATTTTAGGACCAAATTAGGCTTAAGCTTACTGTGTAGGGAACAATAGAATACAAGAAACAATAATAGGAAAGATTCACACAAACACAAATGTGTAGACTATGTAAGGAACAACAGAATATAAGGAACCACAATTGGAAGGATTCACTCAAACATGAACGCGAAGATAACGTGAGGAACAATAGAATACAAGAAACAATAATTGGAAGGATTCACACAAACATGAACACATAGGGCACCTTAAGCATTAACAAGCATGGATTAATAAATGAAGCGAGTAGTAAATAAGGATTGTAGATGTGATTGAATAGGTTATCAAGAGGCAATAATTGAAGAAGTTGATCTTCAACTAAGCTAAGTGATGTAAGTGGTAACACCTTACCAATTTTTCCACTGCTTTCTAAATTTGCCTTACTTTTGCAACTAAATGTAGCACACCTTACCAATTTTTCCACTACTTTCTAAATTTGCCTTACTTTTGCAACTGAATGTAGATACGCTTTGAAAATTCAAGTCTTTAAACGTTTTCCAAATGCAAAATGTGGAATTTTATACTTATTTTGACATGAAAGTTTTATTTTGAAACTTAGATCTGAGCCACCTATTATCGCATGATTTTTAAATTTAGTATATAGGATTTGGAATGAATGTAATGTGAATTGCCACTCATGCAATTGCCAATGAGCGTGAGGAATAAGTTCTGCTCTATCAATTAGGTAATAAATTAATATTCGCCTAATCAGAGTAAAAATTAGGACTAGCAGTGGATGAAGTTGATATTTGACCCTACCAGTCGGGTAATAGTTGATTGGGACACCTTCTGGTGGGGTTAAAGCCCTAGGGCTAAGACAGCATATCTAGAATTAGAGGTACCCTTTCCTAGCTTGGGGAGTATGAGCTAAGGCCTTGATAAGTAGATAATATGCACAATGTACATGACTATGAGTTAGTTGAGAAATGAGAACAAGCGATGCATAAGAATAATGAAATGAAATGAATGAATGTGTTTAGTTTCTAAATGTTATATGAATGCCCTTATTGTCGTGTACTTTTTTGAAAATGGCCTTTTTACTTAACTATGAAATCTTTGAGATTGTTTTTGTTGCTTGCATATGCTTTTAAAAAGTAAACAAGTAAGTGTTATCATTTATTTGGTGATCCATCACTCACCACCATTAGTTGACATTTTGCAAAAGAGATGAATGACCAAGGACAAACTTGGGGATGGTAGGACAAGAAGAGGATCCTACATTTCACAAAGCATAAGTTCATTAATATTGTTCTCGAGGACTATTGAGGTGTAATAGATAGTTTCCATTCTTTTGCAATGTACTAGAGATGAGATAATATTGTCATGGATATTATGATGTTATTTTTGGATTGATTATCGAATCATGTTATTAGTTTATCTTGCTTTGTACATGTTTGGCTTTGGTATTCGCTAAATTGGATTGTAAATACTACCATGTCATGGTCCTAGATTTGGAGCGTGATAGTTGTGGTGGTGGTAGGTTTTCCTACATCTCTATTTCTTCTTGCTCATGCTGGAATAGAGCTCTACGCCTTCTATGTAGTGTCCATTCAATCTCTAGATCCAAATTAAAATCTATACTCTTGATCTTATGCATAAAAGATTCTCCAAAAAGAATTTAACCCATGAAAGTAGAAATTTATATCCAAAAAAAACAAAAAGAAAATGAGAGAGACAAGAAATAAAGAGAGATAGAGAAAAATAGAAGAAAACAAAATGAGCATAATCTAGTAGTCTTCTAGAGTATTCAAGAGCACTCGTCGCCTTCCCGAAAAATGACGCCAAAATTTCATAAGGGTCGTCATCATACCAAAATTACATTTATAGAATAATAGTGTTGAAGTGAGTATAAGTTTTGTGTCCATAAGAAAGGGTGTGTGTATTTATTAATATAACCAAGTTTCTATTAGTTAGATAGTCAAAATGTAGCAAAACTAAAAGTAAATAACTAAAGTGAACACCTTGAAGGCCAAAGTGATAAAATTGAGTGATGAAGTACCAAGAGTTGAAGAACCTAGTTCTTTGTGATGTGTTGGTTTTCAATGTATGTTAATTTGTGTTAATTATTAGTTTAATTACCTTATTACAGATTGTTAATCTTGAATTCCATAGAATTTTCTTCCGAACTCTCTATAGTTTCAACTCAAGATTTCAGTGGATATTCTTGGCCAAATCTAGTTAAGTTATCAATCAATGTTTGCAATTAGTTAGTGCTCAGGTTTCACTCCCATTATACTCCACGCAACAACAATTTAATTATTGGGTTAATCAAGTCCTATAATTGCTATTCATATTTGCAAATAACTAAAACAAGGATAATCAACCATAAAATCATGCATACATGTTCAACCAAATTTAATCATACGAGATTAGAAAAGAAATTAGCAAATCATAAAAAATGTAATGGAAACCAATGCTAAAGCATTCATCATTTCAAATAACATGAAAACAATAGAAAACGTCTATAAAACTTAGTCTAAAGCCCTGCATGTTGCATGGAACAATAAAAGTTCTTCAACAATGTTGTAGATTCTTATATCTCCACCTCTTTATTGTTGTTTCCTAGGGTTTTAAGTGTTTAGTAATGTAAAACTAAGTTACAGCTGCCTCTAAATGTGTAGAAGATTTATATATAAGCTGTAGTAACTAAGGTTAGCGTCGCATGTGTGAAAAGACAAGAAAAGCTCTAAAAAATTGAAGTAGGATTGGGACCTTCTGCATCCCACATTATCTTTCATTGTCATGAACTCAGGCTTCATAGTCACAACAATCTTCTTTGCGCCCACAAACCTAGGAGCTAGTTTTACAAAAGCTCACATCTCAATTCTCATAGCTGCGCCATCCTACCTTATGGTTGTGCCATGTATTACCATGGTCACGAACTCATACGCAACTTATTCTGCTTCATCTTCAAGCGTGCATCGTGCCCTGATTCACACTTGTTACTCCAGCACCCACGACCGCGATCTTTCCGTTCATGTTGGTGAGCTTTAGCTCTTAAAATTCCAGTAGGCACTGCACTCCACCTCCGCGATTGCAAACGTGTCTCTCATAGTCGCAGACTCCTTCCTTATGGTCACGAGTCTTGTATTGTGAACAAAAAGAATATTTAAGTATAGATAATGATCCACTTCATCTAGTTATCCCCAAAACCACACTTAGACATTCCCATTCATCATAATTAACAATCTTTCATGCATGCAAGGGTAATGCAACCACTTGAACTTCAAACACATGTGAATTTTAAGCACAATGGAGTGAAAATGTGCTGTCAATTCATGAGTTATCAATTATTAATTTGATTAATATTATGGAATGAATTTGAATTTCCATGTAAAAGCCCATTAAGCCCATTCCATATGCCTAATTAGATAAACATAGAAAAAGAAATTTAACCATGCTTATAACACTATGTCTTGGAAATAAATAATGGTTTAGCATCCCACCAAGAAACACACACCTTTTCCTACAGAAAATATTAGTCCCTCGTTTGAGAGAGAGAGTATTTCTAGTCTTATTTAATGTATTTTCTCTTTTTCAAAAATTCTCCAAGCACAAAGGAGTTTGTGAGATTTTGCGAAGTAGTTCCACAAAAGTTCATTCGAGAAGCTTTGCCCTTATGTTGTTCATGTGGAGAAGCTTGAGGCCATGACTCAAGATTCATGGCCCATGGATCTTGTACAAAAATTGTCAAGAATTTCTATCTAAGTAATGAATCCATACAACCTTTTCATGTTTAAATTCATACAAGTTATACAAACAAAAATAGACAGGGTTAGGAAATTAATTTCTATTATGCTTAATCTTATTTTGTTTTTATGATTTTTAATTGGATTTTTGTGTCCCAAACCTAGTGAAAACCAATAATGAAATCAAAGCTAACATTTTTGTCATATAACCATGAAGTTTAAGAACTCCTTTCATGATTTATGGTAGTTTTCATTTTGAAAATAATATAAACAAGTTCTCAATACTTGTTTACACTTGCAAAACAATTTTACATGGTCTTAAATTGTGGAAAAGCTAAAGATATGAAATCTTTAGTTGAGAAACTCTATCCCACTCTGCCATCAACTCTTGCAATTAAGGACTTCACTATTGTGATTATGGAGGATGACAACGCAAACACGAGCCACATAAAATATAGTGTAGAACTTTGTTGCAATCAACTCCCAAGATATTGAAGCATGAGCTCATGATCACAATGTTATCTAGTGCAACCACGGTAGCCCTTATGAAAAATTCTAGCATTCTATCATGGGTGGTCTAGCAATTGCAATGTGTCAACTCGTAGCTATAAGAATGGTTTCCACAATCATGGCAAACATCACGTCAGACTTAGGTGTCATAATAGCCTTTGCGAATATGGCATAGGCTTCCACAATGATGGGAAGGGTTCCTGCAATCATGTTTCACAAATAAGAACTAAGACATGAGTTTTTTCACTTAATGCAGGAGATATACGTGTGTTGTATGGATGAATGGGTGCATCGTGAACTTAGGACACATTTGAATGGATTTATTTCATTTTGGTTTTTGATATGTATCATTTGTTTTTCCATGGGTTTCAAGGGTATAAGTCCAAGATTTTTTTTAGTAGTATAGTTTTATATTCTAAATTGTATGCCATAATGTAATTGTAATTAGAAGACCAAGAGTTGGTGTCGATTCGGCATTCCAAGCTATGGTGAGCCCTTGGACCAATGACCATGAGAACCAAGACCAAGTCAAGTCCCTTTAAAAGCCTTGTAATAGTATACGGCCTTTCACACGTGCAAAGTTTAGTAGTCGGCTTCAATTGGATCTAGAAAGCCCATGATCATATATATTATTTATTTTGCTACATATATACTATGTGTGTATGTAAAATTGTTAATGTGCAAAGCATAATGCAATAATGCATGGACTGAAAACTTTGTATTATTAATATCAAGTTGAAAGGGTGAAATTGTTTCATCATGGTCCTCCACTAAGTTTAGGGTTCTAGGTATAGTCTTAGCATGCAATATTATCATATTTTTTAGGTCACATTTTGGTGGCATATTTAGAACTTTGGGTGCACACTTGATGCAACTTTAAAGGATGGTCTGTCTTAAAAATTTGAAAGGGTCATAGACAAGGTTACAAATCTGACAAGTTGTTAATTGAAGAGAGTGATGTAAATGGAATTGTAATGCCAAGAACTGTATATGTGAGATTTCATTAGGCCATGGACCAAATTAAGCTTAGATAGTACATGAGAGGCATTGGCACGACTTGCCATTCATTGAGCCTCGCTTGCTGAAAACTATATATTTGAGGTATTGCTTAGTTCAATGAATCACAAGCTAAAAAATTTTTCCAATAGAATTTTTATTTTCTAGTCGAGTGAGTGTAGGATTTAAAAAAACGAGTGAGAGGTCATTTAATTTAAATTTCACAATCATTCTCTAACACATTTTACAACCAAACTAATAATCTTGTTTATTTTTTTGATTTTATTATTATATTGATTAATGCCTACTCATATTTGAAAATTGCTTAGGACCAATGCTTTGATTAGGACCAACTATATCAATTGACTTTGGAACTTGAGAATTGATCTTAATCTAGAGCACATTAGATATGTGCCAGAGGTCCGACATCCCACTAGTCCCTACTTAGATGGCTATTGAGGAGGAAAAGTTATGACTTGCAAGAGAGGGCAGAGTACTATATTGAGTTGAGTCATATTGCTAGATTAAGATATTGAAGCAGTTGTTCATGATGAGTATGACAGAGGGAATTGATGTTAATGACCACATCTTCAACATGATTTTACTCATTAAGAATCTCGAGTCACTCCATTTTATCATAGATTCCAATTTGTAGATGGATTAGATTCTATAATTGCTTCCAAATTCCTTGTAGTTTATCATAAATTATCGTATGAATATGAAGTGAACATCAGTTAGGCTCATCAATAAGTTAGTGACTGCACAAGCCAATATGAAGGGAAAGGGTAAGAGGTTGTCCTAGCTATATCTGGCTCATCTGGTAAGAACAAAAGGGTAAAACTAAAAAAAAGGTAGCACATAGTTCTCAAGGCAAGTGGAATAGTCAAGAAGGCCAAAGCTCCTGCTAACAAATGATTTTGTTTCCATTGCTACAAGTGTAGGCATTGAAAGAGGAATTGTATCAACTACCTCAAGATCCTGAAAAATGATTCCTGAGGTAAGTTACTTTCTATTTGCAAAACATCTAGTTCCATTGATGTATTTTCTACTTCATAAATTTAGATTTTAGAGCTTCATCTCACACTTGTACTTTGCATCAAGATCTATCCAAAAGTAGGGTGTTTGAGAAGCAAGAAGTTGTGATCAAGGTAGGCAATGGAGCAAGCGATGCAACCACCATGATTGGAACCACTTCAGTTAGATTATCTTTAAGATATATTATAGTTTAGAGACAACAATTTACTTGTGCCCAATGGGCTTTAAAACTTTATTTCTATTCCTTAATTAATAAAATAAAATTAAAAAAATTTCTTTAGAGATAATATCGTTTATATTTATTATCACTATCAATTGGCTAGGTCAGATATTTAATGTCTTTATTACTTGACCATGCATGATAATATTGCGATAAATGTTGTATCCAACAAATGGGGTAAGGATAATTTAAATCCTAGCCAATTTTTCCACCATAGATTCAGTCATGCCGCAAAAGCAAGGCTAGGTAAGTTGGAGAAAAGATATGCTTATTGGCCTATTGAGAGAGCAGCTCAATTTGACCAATGAGCCACGTATCTCAGACAAGATGGTCACGAGTCTATTTGATGTATACATTAAAAAGCTACATTAGTGTTGGAGCTAGTCCACACCAATGGTTTTGGCCCATTTAAAGCAATGTCTAAAGGAGAATTTCATTATTTTATAACCTTTATCAATAGTTATTCTAGGTAGGGGTGTGTAAATTCAAGGTACAAGTAGAGAAACTAACTGGTAAATATATAAAGGCATTATAATCAGATTGTGGTGGTGAATATATGAATACTAAGTTTGTTGAATTCCACAAAGAGAATGGCATTGTGTCTCAATTTACACCAATGACAACTCCTTAGTCGAACGATATAGATAAGCATAAAAATTGAACCTTGTTGGACATAGTTCAATCCATGACTAGTTTCACCAACTTTTTTCATTTTTCTATAGGGACACATCTTCCTAATCATTGCATGTATCCTGAATAAGATTTCCTCTAAGTCCATTCCCTTCACCCCTCATGAGATGTGGAGAGAGAGGAAGCCAAGCTTGAAGTGCATCAAGGTTTGGGGATATCCAGCTTAAGTTAAGAAAAGAAAGATGGATAAATTAAAGGTGAGGATTGTTATGGGCCACTTTATGAGGTATCTCAAGGATATTATAGGATATAAGTTTTACTTTCCAAATGACCAGAGGTTTGATATTGGTTATCAAGTGCGCTTTGTCAAAAAAAGTTCATTCAAGAAAGTAGTATAGATAGAATGATTGTACTCTAGGAAGTTGAACATGAGAGACAAAGCTAGGAAATTAAATTGTGGGTACCTATTTAAGAACCACCTTCTATGATGCAACTATTATGAGAATCTAGTAGAATCTCTCGAGCACTAGAGATATATGGTTATGCCCTAGAGAGTGAAAAAGATTTGTTTGCTAATGACATAATGACCATGGAGATGATCTTACTACTTATGATTAAGTAATGTTGGATAGAAACTTTGGAATGTGACAGGAGGCTATGTAGTCCAAAATGGATTCAATGTATATGAACTAATTTTAGTCCTTAGAGGACCCACCCAAGGGATTAGTTCCCAATGGATGCAATTAGGACTACAAGAGGAAGATTGGTCCAACTGGTGAGATGAAGACCTATAAAACTAAGCTTATGGTGAAAGGTTATAGTTGAAAAGAAGGAATTGACTATGATGAGACCTTTACACTTATGGCTAAGACCAAATGATAGCCATTGACTTAAATTATGAGATTTTCATAAAGTACACAACCTAAGGTCCATTTATGGCCTTAAACTAGTATCAAGGAGTTAAAATCTTTATTTTGATGGTGCATTCAGATTTTTTAGCTTTTTCAAAAATGAGGATAAGCCTTACGTCTACAAGAAGGTTATTGGAAACACCATCACATTCCTAGTGCTGTATATGACTAGCATACTGCTTATTGGAAAAGAAGTTAGGATGCTAATATTCGTTATGACATGATTATTTTGTATGTTCTACATGAAAGTCTTAAGAGAACTGACCTATATCTTGGGCATTCATATTTATAAAGACAGAGTGAAAAGGTTGATGGACTTCACCTAAGCCTTGTACATAGATGAAGTCCTAAAGAGGTTTAGGATGGAATCATTTAAAAGAGGACTGGTATCATTCAGACATGGCATCCATCTCTGAAATCCTTGTGTCCATAAATAGAGGATGAGAGGGAGAGCATGGAAGCCATTCCATATTCTTCAATATTTGGAAGCCTGATGTACACAACGTTGTGTAAAAAGCCAACTATCTCCTATACTGTAAGTGTTACAAATAGGTTTCAAGTGCATCCCTAAGCACTCGAAAATAACTAAGGATATACACTAATTTTGACTCCTAATTAGACATTGATGATCAAAAATTTATTTCTAGATATGTTTGCACACTCAATGGAGAGCAATGAGTTGGAAAATTTCCAAATTGCAAACCACTATAGATTCACCGCTAAGGTTAAGTATATAGTAACATGTGATGCAGTAAAGGAGGTAGATGGATCAAGAAGATTGTCACAGAGCTTCAGGTGGTTCTAAGGATGGATCATTCATTGTCACTTCATTATGAAAATGGTTCAATCGCACCAACCAAATGAACTAAGACCTCATTAAATACCCAAAATATTGAGAGGTATTATCACATTATTTAAGAAACTAATAGACGGGGTGTATAGCCATGCTAAAAATAATTTCAACAAATAATGTCGCTAGCCCACTTACTATACCAATAACAAAAGTACAATTGAATCACCATCTTAAGAAGATTGGCATTAGATATCACAGTAATTGGTATTAGAATTATTGGCATTGGAGTACAAGTTGGACATTGTTAGTGATATGCCCTCTAATGTTAATTACTATGAAAGATATTAGTTGTGGATATTATAAATTATATATTGATATTTCATTATATAAATATTTTGGCAGTCTACTTCATGCATATAACTTTTATCATGCAATAAAGTTTTTTATGTCTTTATATGATTGTGTTAATTAGTCTTATTCATAAGAATTAACAAGGCTTATTAATACTCAATCATTAAAACTTGTTCTTGAGTCACATATGCTCTAAATGGGCATTAGAGTATCGATACAACTTTCACATTTTATATTTGATTGGTGAGTGTCAAACCATTTAATATAAAATACTAAGAACACATGTGCGTATATACATCATTAGAGAATGAGTATACAAACACTGACTTAACGAACAAAGCAAACAAATGGAGTTTGCTCTATACTGTCAATAACTTATTTCATGATCATTCCTAGACCTTAAACTTGAGATGACATGCATACCTTGTGCGTATTGTAGTCATTGGGTCATTAAGTTATAAAGGACAGGATCTATCTTAATATATGGTAGGGTTTTGAGCCCAATGTAAGTAAATGAGAAATTTTTCGTATGTGAGTGATATTCTATGATATGAAAAACTCCTTGGCCATCCATTAATAAAGATTTAAGTAAATGAGGCATTTCTCAGTGATCGATATTCTAGGACATAGGAAATCCTTAGCCAGAGCAATGCATGATTGAAAACGAGTTTCTAATCGAACACTAATCTCATGAGGAAATATTGTTTTGGTCATATGATTGAGCCAATGAGTTTAACTGAATTCATAGCTTTCGCTCGATTGAAACAAAAAAAGACAAAAGGCCTATACCACATTGTATTCAAGATGACAATGGTTCATATGATCACATAACTTCATCTTAATAAGCTATGATATGGGTCAAAAGATAGGTATTATCCATACCTTTGAGCTATGCTTTTCATCAGCCAAACATAAACTTAGAGAGTCACACAAATAAGAACAAGGTAAGGGCATAAAGGTAATTTTTATAAGAGGACATAAACAAGACATTAAAAGTGTCATGGTAAAAACAATTTGGTCACAATTGAATTGGACCAAGTAGAATTGTTTATTTTGTTTTATATTTGGTAATAATGAGATTACTAATTAGAAACAAAAAAAACCTTTAATTTAAATAATGGGATTAGTTAAATTAAAGGAAAAGATGCTAAGGGATTTAATTATCAATTGGTTTAATAATTAATTATGAAATAGTCTTGAATTAACTTTATAGTCCATATAAAAGCCCACATAACCCATTCCAGATGCCCTAATTAGATAAACATGAAAAAAAGGGATTTAATAATGTTTATAATATTGTGTCGTCTTCGTGGGCTTTAGACTTTGGATGACAGAGATATCTTTTGTGTGTCATGGTCAATGCATCATTACGGGATTAAGAAATAAATCTACCTTGTTAAAGATAGCCCAAAGTGCTATTGTGGGTATGGAGTTTTGTTTCCGATCTATAAGAGATTTGTCTCTTTGCAAGTAAATGAGACCTTTGTTTTAAGCTATTGATATCCTATGAGATAGAAATCATTCACCAAAATAATGCATGACCAAAAAGGAGCTTCTAGTAGGCATTAATCTCATGAGAAATATTGATTTAGTCATATGATTGAATTTATGAGTTGGACTAAATGCAAAATTCTTGCTTGATTTGGATAAAGTAAGATAAAAGGCCTATATCGTATTATATTCACAATTAAAAGGGATGTGATTATATCACCTCATTTTAGTCAAGATACAATATAGGCCGCAGGCTAGATATTATCCATATTCTTTAAACTATTCTTGTTGCTAATTAAGGATAAACATAGAGAGTAATATAAATAAAAGTTAAGGAAGAGCAAAATGGTAATTTTGTCGTAGGTGATTTGATTGAGGCTTGAGAACTCTAAGGATCAAAAGTTATTTATTCTTCATTATGTTTGTTAATAATGATATTGTTAATTGAAAACACTATGGACTTTTCATTTAATTAATAAGATTAATTAAATTAAAAGGTTAAAGCATAGTTAGGCTTTAGTTATTAATTAAATTAATAATTAAAGATGGTTTAGGTTTAAATTAATTTAATGATCCATGCATGAGCCTCTTACAACATATGTTATGTCCCCTAGCAAAACTTTTGGAAAGATTCCGTCTTGCCATAAGTTAGAGATTATTTTTTGGAATAAATAAGGGTGGTTCCAACCCTTAAAAATTTTTTACACTAGCTGCCACTCACGTCATCTTACGAGAGAGAGAAAAATACTTCTAGTCTCGCTCTCAAATTTTCTCTCTAGCTTTCTCCAAATTTTACAAAGGGTTCATGAGGGCTGTTTGGAGTTATAGCCTAAGACTTGTTCATATGAAAAATCTAGAAGTCACAACTAAAGGCTTGTGGTTTGGATATTACATGTAAAGAAATTTGATGACAAAATCTTTGAGGTAAAATTCTATTTTTGTATATGTGATTTATACATGTTATACAAAGAAAAGTATGCTGCCTTGGGATTTCATTGTCATTGCAATATTTTACATGTTTTAGAAAATTTTAAATTGCATTCTTGCATCCCAAGTGCCGCCAAACCCAACAATGGTATCAAATCCAACATTTTTCCTCATATAATCAAGACTGAAATGATTTATATTGTGATTTATTCTTAGTTTCACTTGGAAATGATAAACTTATGTTGGAATACTTGTTTATAATTGTAAAAATTCTTTTTACATTATTGAATTGTGGGAAAAACAAAAAAAGGAAGAGGAAAGAATAGGAGAAGGTGACTATGCACGCATAGCTGCTATCAACTCCTGCAATAAAGAGAAGGATCCCCATAATCATGAATTTGATAGTGACAAAGTTGTAAACTCTATCGCAATTGAACTTTGCAATCGTGAGTAACTAGTGTGCAATTGCAAAAATGGTGCTCGAGACCATGGGGATGTGTGGAAAATTCCAAAAACTATCTTTCTTAAATTTAGAACTTTGAAATGTAGTTTCCATAAATGAGAACTAAAACAGTAATGTGTAAGACATAATAGAGTCATTAGAACTAGGTTTCATTCAATACAAGTGATGTATGTTTTATGGATGGATAGCTTGATTGGTCATGGACTTAAGATGTGTGGATGTGAATGGTTTTAATTTTGGATTGATGTAATGACATAAGCCAATTTTTCATGGGATGTAAGGGCATACGTCCATGTTTTATTTTATTGCTTGCAAATTTTACAATACCACAATGTAAATATAATTTGGAGACCAATTAGTGATCATTCAAAGACCAAGTGCAGGTGCCCATTCAATGTTCCAAGCAATGGTGAGCCCATGTTGCATGATGTATGATGCCAAGACCAAGTGAAGACATGTGAAAGGTTTTGTAAAAGTATAAAACTTCACACACTTGTGTCTTTATTTTTCTATTTTGTAGGATTAATGTGATTTATGCTTGTAAAATGAATAATGTGTAAAGTGAAACCTAATATATAGACCAAATACTTCCTTAATTACATAATAAGTTGTAATTGTGAAATTGCTTTATCGTGACCCTACACCAAGCTTGGGGTTCTAGGTATGAGTTTTACTTGTAATATCATCACATTAATGAGATCACATTGCAACAAAACATTTTAGAACTTTAGGTGCATTTGGTGTGATATTCAAAGGATATTCTACCTCAAGAACTATATGTGCAAGAGCTAGGATTCAAATCAAATGAATTGTCAATTAATAAGTTTGACTTTAGTAGACATAAGATGCCAAGAACTATATGTGTATGGTTCTAATAGGTCGTGGGCTGAAATGAAGATTAACATGAGATGTGCTAGAAAGAATTGCCACTAATTGGGCCTTTACACCAAGAATTGTATGCTTGATGTACTATATTTACTAAAGAGTCTAATCACCCATTTAAAAATTTTTCCAATAGAATTTTTTGTTTCTTATTCAATGGAGTATTGGATTCAAAAAATCTAGTCAGAGACCACTTGATTTAAAGTCCATAACCAAATGATAATAACATTTATAACCAAACTAATAATCTTACTTATTTTTTTCATTTATCATATTCTTAAATAATGTAAAGCCTCTCATAATATTAACTGAGACTTTTATATTAACTGGGACCAAGATAATTGATTGGTTTCAAAGTTTGAGAATTATTCTCGTACTTGGAATAAATAGAGGTATCTTGGGAGCCATCATCCCATTTCATCCCATGGGAGAGGGGTTGCTCTTATGGCATCTAGCTTGTCCATTAGTCAGACTAAGGAGGGTAAGAACAAGAGAAGGTAAGCTCTTATTCTACTTTCCTAATGACTAAAGAGATGCCCCAAGGATTAACTGGGATATGAGTTCTACTTGATGAATACAGAATAATTTTTGGTTATCAAGCACGCTTTCTCAAAGAAGAGTCATTTGAGAAGGTGGAGTGGGTAGAATATTTGTGCTTAAGGAAATTAAGCAACAAAGCAAACCACACAAGCAACAAACATTTGTTTAAGAGCCACATTCTACAACAGATACAGTGTGATGATTGAGTAGAGTCTCTTATGCTCTTAAGAGATATAGTTATGTCTTGAGAATGAACAAAGATTGTTCATTTTGTGAGATAATGATCATGAAAATGATCCTTCTACTTACAATTAAACAATGATGGATAAGGACTTCACCAAAATAACAAGAGTTTACGCATTTCCAAATGGAGTTAAGTGTTCAAACCAAGTCTAGACTCTAGTAGATCCTTCTGAGGGAATATTTCCCTTCAAATACAAGTGAGTTTAAAAAGAAATATTGCTGAGAATAGTGAGGTCGAGACCTGTAGGCCAAACTTTTGGCGAAGGGATATAGTCAAAAAGAAGGGGTTGACTATAATGAGACCTCCATGATCAAATCCATTTGAATTCTACTTGTGAGAGTTATGAGATTTAGTAGATGGATGCCAAATCACTTTCCTCAATAGGTTTCTGAAGGAAGATGTTTACATGGTGCAACCTAGTGGTTTGAAGCCTAAGGCAGATATCATAAAGTATACAAGCATAAGAGGTCTATCCATCTATAGCCTTAAGCATGCATTGAGAGTTAAAATCTTTGTTTAGATAATGTAGCCAAATCGTTTAGCTTCATAAAAAATGAAGATGAACCATACATCTATAAAAAGGTCAATGGGAGCACCATCACATCCTTAGTACTATATGTAGATAACATACTACTCATTAGAAATGATGTTGGGATGTTAACATCAATTAAAGCATAGTTATCCAATACATTCCAACGAAAGACTTTAGAGAATCGACCTATATCTTAGGCTTTCATGTAGAGCAAAGAGATTGATAGGTCTCTCCCAAAACTTGTACATAGACAAGGTCATGGAATGGTTTAAAATGGAATCCTTTAAGACACAATTGCTACCTTTCTAGCAAGCTATCTAACGCTTTAAATCTAAGAGGCCATGGATAAATGATGAGAGGAAGTGCATGGAAGCCATTTTATATGCTTTGGCAATTGTAAGCCCGATGTATGTGATGCTATATACAAGATCAAATATCACCTATTGCTTAAATGTTACAACTAGGTTTCATGTAAATCCTAACAAGGAGCACTAGATTGTAATTAAGTATATATATGAGAACAACAAAAGATATGGTACTTATTTACAGTGATGGAAAATTGCAACTAAATAACTACATTGATTCTAATTTTAAGTCGAATGTAAATGATAGGAAATCTAATTCTAGATATATCTTTACCTTTAATGAAGGAACAATAAGTTGGAAGAGTTCTAAGTAGAGTACTACTGCATACTCCACTACTGAGTCTGAGTATATAGTAGCATGTGATGTTAAGAAAAAGCAATTTGGATCAAGAAGTTTGTTACAAAGCTTCAGGTGGCTCTTAATGTGAATCAACCATTGTCACTTTGTTGTAACAATAGCGATAGCGATATAATTACAAAAGCAAAAGAACTAAGTTCTTACCAAAGATCCATAGAAATTGAAAGGCATTATCACATTATTCAAGTGATTATTAGACAGGGTAACATAGCCATGAGTAAATAGCTTTAACAAATAATGTTGTTGACCCACTCACCAAGCCCTTGTCACAGTAGACGGATAGCAATATTGAGTAGATTGGTATTAGACACCATAATGCTTGGTATTAGAGTGCAAGTAAAAAATTGTTAGTGATATGTCCAGTAATGCAAATAATTTTGTAATAGAAGGAATAGTAATGGTAAATGTTTGTAGTTATTAATAAAAATTTGACATATTATTTTATCAATATCTAACAGCTATTCATGCATATAATTCTTGGTTTGGCATTAAGTATTATATGTGCCCATATAATTATGTTAGGAAGTCATATTCATATCCATTATGAATATAAACATGAGGTTGCTTAGTACATAATCAATAAAGCACATTTGTGAGTCTTTGATTCTCTAAGTTGGGCATTAGATTATTAGTATAACATGCTCACCTTATATTTGCATAGGGAATGTTAAGTCATTTGGTATGAGATATTGAGAACACATGTATGTGGACACGTCATTATAGAATAATGTATTCAAACATTGACTCGAGGAAAAAAAAGGCAACCATATAGAGAATACTCTATGGTGTTAATGTATTATTTCATAATCATGTTAAGTATAAGTAGGTTGTAGACCTAAGATGATATGAATATCTTGTGTATGTTGTGTCAATGGCACATTGGGGCATTAAGACCTAAATCTATCTTAGTATAGCTATAAGCCAAAAGTGCTACTAATCATTTACATATGGTGGTTCATGTGTAATCAATAAGGGATTTATTTTCTTGTAAGTAAGCAAGGTGTTTTTTTCTAAGCAATCGATATCTTGTGAGACAAAAATTTTTAACTAAGATAATGCATAATTGAAAAGGAGTTTATAATAGTCATTAATCTCATATGATTGTGTTTATGAATTTAACTAAATATATGCTTTAGTTTGATTGGAACAAAATAAAATAAAAGACCTATACCTCATGATATTCATGATCAAAATGGTTTCATGTGATCGTATTTCCTCATCTTAGTTGGGAAATGATATGAGCTATGGGTTATGTCTTACCATATTTTTCAGGCTTTGTTTGTTATCAATTAACGATGAACTTAAAGAGTCATATATATAAAAAACAAAGAAAGAGTAAGATTATAATTTTATCATTGGCAATTTGATCAAGACTCAAGAAGTCTAAGGATCAAATTTAATAGGACACAATGAGATTATTGATTAGAAACATGATAAGCTTTTGATTTAATTAATACGATTAATTAAATTGAAAGGTTAAGACATAATTGGGATTTAATTATTAATTGGATTAATAATTAAAATTAGTTTGGACTTATATTAATTTAAAGGTCCATACAAAAACCTATTGAGACCCATTATAAGTCCCCTCACTAAAACTCTAGAAAGTTTCCTTCTACCATGAGTTAGAGATTATGTTTAGGAATAAATAGAAGTGGAATTAATTCCAACCCTAGATAAAATTTTAGGCTAGTAGCCACCTGCCACATCTTACAAGAAAGAGTAATATTTTTCTCTACATTTCTCCAAAATTCACAAGGAGTTTGTGATGGGTGTTTTGAATTTTCACCAAGACTTGTTTGTGTGGACTATCTAGAGGTCAAGACTAAAACTTGTAGTTTTGAGATCACACATAAAGGAAATTGATGGAAAAATCTTTGAGGAAAAATTCTATCCGTCTTTGTGTTTGTGACTTATGCATGTTCTACAAAGAAAATTATGCATCTTTGAGATTTTATATCTACTGTGATATTTTAAATGTTTTAAAATTTTTAAAATGTATTCTTATATTTGAAATGCATCGAAACAAAAATCTTGTTGAATAACTACCTAATAGACAAAAAAAAATTAGAAAATAATTTTAGATAGTTTCTGCTTGGTTACAGCTTGATATCATGAGCTCTTAAATGTGACTTGTAATCAATCAATGATTTGCTTTTTCTATTTTTTTTCAAATCAATATAGAGAGCAATATAGTGAATACATTATATATACTATCATATACCATTTCTTTTAATTACTACCATGTACTTTCTGTTATTTCTTGCCAAATAAGAACTTTACTGAGCCTATTCTTGAGCCATATTACAAAATATTTTGCATGAAGTTTCTTTTTTATTAATTTGAAGTTCTACTCAACCCCCTCATCCTTCTGGGCCACCTCGCCCTTCTGGACTTGAAGTTCTACTCAACTCCCTTGCCCTACTGGACTCCTCTTGTTAATACCATTTTCAACCAACAAAGAGAGTAAGAATTCTCTACACTCCATTCTAACGAAAAATCAAAATAAATAAACAATTAAATGAGTTTTGTGATATTGTTTCAGAAAAAATAGTTTACTATGATCTACATTCTTGTAATTGATGGGAAAAAATGAAAAAAAAAGAATCAATTCAGTTAATATGCCAAAGAATAACAACACTCAGATAGTGGTACTACATACATCAATTTATTCTTCCCCCGCTTGGAGCACACATGCCATGCAGGCCTATGTACCCTTCTTTAACTTTCAAAACCTGATGGCTATATATTGAAGCTTTAACTTATTAGTTACTAGATTCTTAAACATCATATAAATCAGAACATTCCGGGCTATCCTTGTGGATACTAATGTATATGCATTAAGAAATGTTAGTATGTGTGCTTTGTTGACAATGTGCGTTATACTTGTGGTCTATGGTACACATACAGTGTTCATGTCATCTTAGATTTGTAGTCATATTTCAAGTTCATAATTAACGTATAGTATTTAGTTTCCGCATAAATAAGTATTCTTGTACCCATTATTATATCACAGACATGGAGATTATCATGAAGATTTCTTGGAGACGTGACAATGTCACTTTGCTGAAAGTTGATCAAGAATAACCTCGTAAAAGAAAGATAAATCAAGAATATATTCATTACCAAAATTTGCAAACTAGGATCACATATATATTGGATAAGGGTCTTCCCTATGGAAGGAATGTCAGCCTAGTGTTATAACAACAGTGCAATCAAATAAGAAAAACCTGAAGATTTGTTGCATCAAGTGAATTTGGAGCAACTATGGCCACGCTATTTCTATGAAAACAAGTTGAGAATGCTTCTAATAAATACTAGAAGCTAAGAAGGCATGGGTCAGCCGCCAGGTTCAATTTGGGAGCCTTTTTGAAAGCTGTGTGTGAGCTTATATTCTGTGAATGTCAAGTCTATCTTTTATTTTGTTTTATTTTGAATGAAAGGCAAGTTGCATGCTTTTTTTTACCTCAAGAGAGAAAATTCACTGAAAATGTGAGCTAGTTGTAGTCATGTCAATTAGCCATAAACTCAGAGTGTAGGATAGTGAATTTCTCACAGTGAGGTCTTTAGATTCTTTGTTGTAAAATCCAAATTATGATGGTGGATCACTTTTCACATGAGGAAGCAACAAAAAAGTGGTGGCTTCAACCTACATTACCACATTGTGTGTTTGACTCCTCTATTATATTTCGGCTATAAACTGTGATTGTTTGTGTTAGTTGAAACATTATTTATATATCATGAATCAATTTATATTTCATTAAATGGGAATAAAGTTGAAAAATCAATATAATATAATTCAATCGAAGTGGTGTTGCAATGCCATTTGCCCCATCCAAACAAACAAGAACTACTAGACAAAGATATGGTGAGGTGATAAAGTAATATAATGGCATCATCTTGTTTTAGCCTCTTCCATAATATTTTAATCTCTTTCCCTTTACCATTGTAAAATTTTCTTTTATAATTAGGCAATAGTATCTATCATATGCCTTCACTATTTCGGGTGACTTTTCTTGAGTTGAAGAACTTGACACAATGTTTGTTTATAGAATTTGAAAAGGAAATAAAAACTTCAGAAAGAAAGGAAAAATAAAATATTCAAAATCTCATATCTTTTTAGTGAAAAGGATTTTGATGTGAAATTTAAAAATTTTAAAAGAAAGAGAAATAAAATCAATAAAAATTCAAAATTAAATTTTTATTATTTGGAAAAATAATATAAATTTGATAAAAATAGAGGTGGTGAAATTTTTGGAGGAATAGATAAGGTTAAATAGCTTCTCTATCAGTTCTTCACTTTTTAGTGAGGAAAATGAGTTCTTCGTCTTTATATTATAATTTCCTTCTATTATTATTTACTTTAGAATTTTTCTTATTAACCAAACTATCAAAAATATTTTTCCTAAAATTTTCTTTCATTTTCCTCTGCAAAATTCTAGAACTAAACATTTGTTGCTTTTGGATGTAGAAGATAATAAAAAAGGAAGCTAGGATCATTAAAGAAAATAATGAATGTGAAATGAAAACACTTATGGTTAATCAAACCATTATTCACCAGATGAGGATAATTGTGAAGTGTTATGATTGAAGGACAGACTATCACAATCATTGATAGCAAGTTTTGGAGAAACAAAAAAAGGCATTATAATACAACCATAAGGGAGTGCTAGAAAGCTGAGTCAAGAAAAGAGAGGAAGATAAGAGTAAACTAGGCAAATGAACTTGTTTTATCGTCTACTAGAGATTTTTTTCTAAACAAGAATGTAGTTATGATCTCCTACCTTTATCTAAATGAACGTATTCTCGTACTTCTTGGTCTATGCTTCTAAACTACATATAACATTTGCTCCCCCTTATTACAGAATTGTTCCCAAGTACATGAGGTAATTGAGTAGTGAGGGTACTTTCATCCTCCCTCTTAGATTCCTTCTATGTTAGATTAACCCACTGCAGTGACATTTCAGACATTCAAACATAGTACCTTTTGACCAATTTCGTAGCCAAATAATGGGAAGGAGTTCTATGACTGCTTTATCTGATCATCCCACCTTTCTCTAATGTAATGATATATAAATAGGGCGAAGCTTGGCTTCATTAGGTAGCTGTAACGTGTGTCACAACATCGACTCTTTCCAAAACTTCAAATGGCCCAGCATACTCTGGGCTTAAACTTCTTGATTCTTTTTATGCAAGTATATTTTCTTTCAAACTTAAGTTTTAAAAACACATATTTCCCAAGTTGGAACTCCCGCTTAACTTTTGTTCCCTTATGCTTGTATCATTTAATTTTGCACATGAGCTAGTAAGCATCTAACCCTCACACTATAAGATACCCATCTTGAGCCATCTACTCAACTCTAACCATTATTTAGGCAAAATAACGTCTCAAACCAATTTAAATGAGCATGTATCAATATAATTCTTCAAGTAGGGTCATTTTAATGGACTTGTTGTAATTAGTATTAAATCACCACTTGTTGGACTTCCATGGAGTTTTCACATAAAAATCAAAATTTCAGAATATAAAAACATTCTACACATGTAGAGAAATGTAACAAAACAAACCCTATGTGCTTTGTTATAAGACACACAAGATATTGATAAAATAAAATAAAGAAAAAATTGTTAATGATATGCTCTCTAATGTCAATAGTCCATAGGAGATGTTAAGGGTATGATTATTGTATATGTATGCCATCACAAAGATTAATAAAGTATTGTTTTGATCATATCGATATTATAGTAAATTTTCATGTATGTAAATCTTAAATGGTATAAAGTATTGCATGTGCCTATGTAATTGAGTTAAGAAGTATTATTCATAAGGAGTTATAAATATGAACATAAGGCCATCTTAGTATTCAATTTCTAAAACCAGTCCACAAGCCACTAACATTCTAAAGGGTATTAAAGAGTCAGTACGACTTGCATACCTAGTATTTGTGCAATGAGTGTCATACCGTTCAGTATGAGACATTCAAAATATATATGTGTAGATGCATCATTGGAGAATGAACATTCAAACAATGACTCACAAAATAAAGCAAATGCGTGGATTTCACTCTTGGTTGTCAATATCTTGCTTTGTGATCATGTTAAGTGCACGTGGTCGTTAGACCTAAGACAATAAGGTTATCTTGTGTGCATAAGGGTCACTGTGTAATTAAGGCATTAAAGGTCAATATCTATCCTAGCATAGGATAGGGTTATAAGCCCCACATGTTGTTGCCTAAATACGTATGGAAACATGTGTGTATTCAATAAAAAAATTGTCTCCTTACAAGAGAGTAAGTTATTCATCCTATGCAATTGGTGTTCCACAGATGGAAATTTTTAGCCAAGGTAGTGTGTTATTAGAAGAAGTTTCTGATAGAAACATTAACCTCTTTAAGCAACACCAATTAGTCATATGACCAAATTTAAAATTTGACTAGATCTATAACTCTCACTTAGTTGGAACAAATCAAGATAAAGGGTTTATACTATGTGGTACTCACAATCAAAAGAGTTCATTAAGATCCATTTCACTTCATCTTCATTAGGCTATGATATATGTCATAGGTTAGACACTACCTATATCTTTTGAGTTATGCTTGTTGCCAATGAAAGATGAACCTAAAGAGTCACAAATAAAAGGTTGTTGTGTATGATAACTATTAAATTGATAGGTAGTATAATTTATTTGGTTGCAATTGGATTAAAGCAAATAAATTGCTATAGTGCTTATTGCTAATGATGCGATCATTAAATAGAAGAACAATAAAAAAATTTAATTTAATTAATAAGATTAATTAAATTAAAGAGACAAGGCACGAATAGAATATTTGATATTAATAATGTTAGTTAATAATGTGATTGTTAACCAAAACATGATGGTCTTTGATTTAATTAATGAGATTAATTAAGTTCAAGGATATAATTCCATTAAGCCTTGATCATTAATAGAGATTAATAGTTAAAAGATTAGATAGACCTTAATTATTAATGAAAATTAATAATTAAGAGTTGTGGGTGGCAATTATTAAAGAGTTTAATAATTAAAAGATATATAGCATAGTAATTACTAAGGTCTGTGTTGTAAGTCCATGGAGGCTAAAGCTAATGTGCCCTAGTGTCTTAATATAAATACATATTATAAAAGAGTTCTATGCATGTGAAAACCCTGAAAAATTCGTGTGCCATCGCCTAAGCAAGAAAAGAGATTATTCTAGCCACCCTCTCCTTCTCTTCTTATTGCCAAACGCTTTCCAACCCAAAGAAGTTTGTGTTAGTGCCTTTAAAAAAGTGTTTTGCAAGGTGTAGAAGGTGCTTGTCTTCATAGCAACTATGTGGAAAAACTAGAGGTTAGAGTTTGAAGACCATGGCTTAAGGATTGCAAACACGCCCATTAAAATGTGATTCCACAGGTACGTTATTTTCATTTTTCTTCAACGCTTATCGATTGATGCATGTTGTATGGAGAATGCGAAATGGATTTGGTATATTATTCCACTGTGTTTATATGTTGTTTTATGGTTTTAAAGTTTTAAAATCTAATCCCAAACCCATTGAAACCCAATAGAAATATTATACCTTTAAAACACTTCCAAATGGTTTGTGCATGATCCTTGGAGTTGTAGCCCTCAAACCTCAACCTTTGTTTTGTCCACATGCTTGGAATGCTTGTAAGCTCTTTCTACACTCTACAAAACTCCTTTTGTAAAACTCCAATACAAATAACTTTGGGCTAAGAGGAAGTTTTGGTAAGAGAGTGCTCAAAAAGAGTGGCTAGGGGCTGCTCTCTCTTGCTTGATAGGTATCCATGAGAATTAGGTCTAAAAGACGTCTTGAACTCTTTAAAACTCCTATAAATAGTTTATATACTTGGGTTTGGTGTATGGACTCCATGTGCCATTCTACATGGACCCTTTTAATTAAAATAGCCCATGAACTTTTATTTATTAATCTCATGAATAAATCAGCTCATAAATTCCCTAATTATTAATCTCCATTAATAATTAAAGCCCAAATGTATCCAATTAATCTAATTAATCTCGTTAATTAAATTAATTCTCCATTGTAATTCTAATTAATGATTTCATCCTCAACAAATATCATGGCAATTTATATAGTTCAATCTATTGCAACTAAATAAATTATGCAACCCATCAATTTAACACTTGTAGTACATCTCAACCTTATGTATGTAACTTCCTAAATTCCTATAAAAAAGTCTTTTCTAATCATGCATTACCTTGTCTAAGGGCTTTTATCTTATGAAATTGCAACTGCATAAAACAAATGTCTTGCTCATTAGCAAGGAAACAAATCTCTTATTGAACACACACATACTCTATCCCATACTGTGATAGATATTAGCCTTTAATGTCGTAATAACACATTGATCATCATGCGCACAAGATAACCATGTGTTTGCTTGATTCTATGAGCTATTGTCCTGATGCTCCATTCGCCAATGGAGAATCCATACATATATATTCCTAGTATCTCATTCCCAACGGCATGACACTTAAGATAAAAATACAAGGTATACATACCAACTTTTTAATGCCCTTTAGAGCATTTGTGACTTATGAATAAGTTTTAATGATTGAGTACCAAGAAAGCCCCGTGTTCATATTCATAACTTCTTATGAATAAGGCTTCTTAACTCAAACATATGGGCACATGCAATATTTTATGCCAATTAAGATTTGCATGCTCAAAAACATTCCTCAAGATTGATATGAAGATCAATATTTTATTAATTCAAGAATTAGAGCACATACACAACTAAATGCTAGCGTGAGAGGGTATATCACTAAGACACTTAATCATTGAAATTTATGGTATCTCTTTCTTCAAATATTTTCTAAGCATAAACCTCAAATGTATATGAAGGCATTTATTTACCCTATTTGTTTTCCCATTTGTTTGTCAATGGTAGGTGTACTCAATTTGATGTTTTAATTCCAAGGTCCTAAATAGCTCGTGTCATAACTTGGTGATAAATATCTTATTCTTATCCATAGTTTTCAGTTTTATAAAGTGTTGGTACTTATATGCCAGAAATTTGGTGTCCATATCATAAAAAATCATTGCCATGGTTAAGGATATTGTTTCTAATTTTATGGATAACTCTTTCCCAATAATTGTGGTTGTTAAGATAAGGTGATATTTGACCAAATATTTGAGATATGATGATCACATCAAAGGAGGAAATATTGACTTTTATCTATTGGAGACTTTCGACCAACATATCAAAGAATATCAAGCAATATTTGGAAAGATTATCTCACCGTAATCTAAGAAATTTGGACAAGCAACAAATCTTGGTTGCAAATGGAAAATCAACTTTATGTTACAATATCAAATGAACAAACTATACAAAGTGCAGAGTTGACCAAATCAAATAAATCATAATGCATCTTGAGAATCCCAATTTCATCAAAATTAGTTGGAGAGACTTCTACAAATGCTGAAAAGATGAGAAATGAATTAACCAAGCCAGGAGAGTGTATTAGCACAATTTTTTGAAGTCCCAAATGGTCATTGTTGATTAGCTTTGCGAGGCTTGCATGCGATGCTCATGTGTACCTAAAAACGAGTACTATATTTTGTTTTGTGTTTACTATCAAGTCCCAAAGTCTTGTACCTCAAAGGAGTATTTTAGGGAATCGGGTTTATATTTTAGCAAGGAGGACTTTTTGACGAATTCCATCTATTGACAACCCTAGTTTTAGGTCAGTGCAACTATTTATGTAAGATAGTGTCAATATTTTTGTGTGAAACGCAATGATTTTTAGTGGACTCATATAGACGAGGTATGACCTTATAGATGTAAATGTGTTTACACCGAACTATGTTAAGGTTTTTGGTGTTTATCTCAGTTTTACCACTTTTAAGAGTTGTGTCAATGTGCCTCAGGAAGTTTGAGTAAACTTAACAAAATTTGTCAAAATATTGCATAAATATTCTACTTCAAGTTCTGGTGTTGTTTTCATGTTACAACATAGTCACAACATAGAGTGTTACTTTCAATATTTGAGCCCGTTTATACCAATAGTAGTTATTATAAAGCTGTCCATGTAATATATTCACCTTACCTAGTAATTGTTCAGCAATATTAGAGGCTTTGAAGGGTGAGAAATGATCGTGAAATGAGCACATTTTGTATTCTGTCCACTACCACTAATATAACACCCTTTCCATATGAATTTGGCAACTTATCTATAAAATTTTCTATGAAATGAGACCACCCCTATTCAAAATTAGTAAGTGGCTAAAAGTTTTTGAGATTTTTTACATGCACTTGTTTGCATCTTTAGCAAGTGCTGGGTTTCATAACTTAGTTTTCACCTCCACCCTCATTCCATGGCATAACCTTGAACTCATAGTGTCATAATGCAATCACAATGTTATCTTATTCACAACTTTGGTATCAACCTCGATATGGTGGTAATTCAAACTAAAGACAATTTTGAAGAACATTCTAACCCCTTTTAGCTCATCTAAAAATTCATGAATAATAGAAATTAAGGATGCAATTTTTATATTAAAAAATTAAGCAATCTACTATCCACATGAATTGTCAGCTACTATCATGTTTCTTTATCTATAAAATGAGAGATGAGACTGAGTTCTTGCATGGTTGTATGATACCAACATACAACATTCCCTTAACTAGCCTTTAACATCCCATCTTTGCACAAAATTATTCTAACAAGGTAATTGTTTCCATGGTATGGGTTGTAACTTAAGAAGGGTTTGATGAATAAGTCTATTTTTGGGCTAGTGTTGTTGTCAACTCTGACTCATCTATGTAATCCTCAATAAGCAGCCTCAATTTCTTAGTCAGTGGGCACATAAAACCAAATGTTACTTGTATGTACTTCTTTAAAAAAAATTCATTTGTTCCCCAAAAATCATTTTGAAAGACATCATTGAATACACTCGTTTAAGTAGATTTTCATAATTAAAGGTTATAGGCTCCCACTACCTCAATAAATCTATCTCATACCTCAACAAGCCTATCCCATGACAATGTCACATCCCCCCTCCCCCCCCCCCAGCTCTAGCTTCTAACATTGGCAATGAAAGCAAGCCCTAGAAATTCTCAATGGAAGTAGAATATTTTGCCTCCATCTAGTACCATTATTTCGCATGAATTGATACATTATACCTCACAACCTAGCATTTTGGTTGCACCAAGATCTAAGATCTAACAGACTATTTGCACTACCTAAAACCACAAGTGAAGGTATGATGAGTCTCTACATCTACCACACAACTTTAATATATCTAGTGTACTCGTCCAATCAAGGCATTAACTGAAATTCCATAACTCTCTTCTACTTCCATGTTCGCCTCCACCTCATCCCTTCTTCAATCACAATTATAAATAGTCTATAGCAGATGTGAGCAACATGATGCATTTCATCACAATTGATGAACTATATTTTGTATATTCTAAAGCCCTTCACTAATTAGAATTTTAACAAGAGGATATATTTTGATTTTTTTTATGTCTTTAACTAATAATTTCATTTTTGTGCAATTGTTTTAACTATATTTGAGATATAAAATTTGTTAAGATCTCCAAATTTTAATGTATTTTAGATAGAATTCCAATGTATTTTGATTATTTTTGGCATAAATATCACTCTTTATTGTGCATCCATGAGAAATTGGTAAAAGCTATTGAATATTCATAACCAACCTAACCTAGGAAAGTAATAAATACAAGGTGTTCAATAATGAAGCACATGTCCAATGAAGGATCAGAAGTGACGGGTAGCACAGTAGAGTACTGAGCTTTAAAATCAAAAATCCTAAAATTCTATTGTTGGCTTAAGCTCTATTATTGTAAAGATGAAAGTCTTTAAGTTATCTTTACAATGGTTTAAAATAGTAGTTCAATCAGACATCAAGATAAAAAGTTATAAGTGAAAGGGCAAGACCTACCTGAAGTTGTTGTAGGAAATTGAACATCTACAGTCACAAAGCATGACAACAAATATATATGCTACTCTAGCATGATCACAAAGTTCTAGCTGCAAACACAATGTGAAAGAAATTTATTTTTCAACTGGGGCCAACTTGAAACCCAATAATATGTTCTAATGCCCAAGTAAACATGAGTACATGCAAAGTATGTGTCCTTAGTCAAATAAACACAACCGCAACTGGTTAATTGCAATTAAGACTAAATTAATCAACTAGTGTGAATTAAGTGTGAATAGGCCCTCGTTCACACAAGAATTCAAGCTTCTTCACCCAATATTTCATACCTTTTCTTTTGGTCTCCTAAGTCTAAGTGATAGCTTCCTTCGGATTAAGTTTTGTAAACAGTTTTTATGATGCCCAACTAAGTGAATAGAAGACATCCTAATCCAAGTAGCTATGAAGGCAGATCATCCAAAACCATGCTTAGTTTGCTTATGATTGTTCTATCCTCCTTATTCTATTTATTAAATTTGGATCAGAATATTTAAACCTAGTAGCGGTAGTTTCAATCTAATGCATATGTTGCACTAGATTTTTGGATACCATTTTGTAATTTTGGAAAGTGATGCTAGGACTAATTTTTTATCATTTGTAAAAGTAACTGCTAAAATATCTTTGTTTTGTCATCAACTAAGATGTGTCCCATCTAGAAATTAATTACTTACTACACTTAATTGGTCAACTTTTAGCCTCTCACCTCTAGCTAACATTTCTAGTGGCTCTTTCCAAACTACACTACCCCAGAAATGACTTCTATAAAACCTTTCTATCCAATGAACTAAGCATGTACTAGACCAACTACGACTTGAATAATTGAACCTAAAGCCAAGACTAAGAGTAGGTTAGATATTTTTGTTGTATTTCATTAGGATGTACGTAAAAATTAAAACTTTTAATCAAAAAAAATCATACAAGCATAGTGAAATTCAACGAAACAAATCCCATCCATTTTTGCTACAAAACACACAAACTATCTCAATGATAAGTAAAGTTAAAAATTTTATCTCTTAGAAAGTTTCCAATGGATTTTCTTGTAATCCTTAAGTCGTGGCCCTCAAACTCTGATCTCTAGTTCATTAACACAGCTAGAACGACAACTAGCTCCTACAGTTTACAAAACTCTTGCGAAATTCTAACACAAACACTTTAGGTAAAAAGAAACTTTAGACAAGAAAAGAGTATGTGAGAGTTGCTAAGGTGTCTCTCTTTTCTTGCTTGGAGGGGTGCAATTTATGTCCAAGGGTGGTCTTGAACTCTTCAAGCAATACTTTAAATAGATGTGACACTAGGGCTATGAGGCATGGGCTCCATGGGAACTTTTACATGGAATTTTTAATTAAAACTAACCCATGAACTTTTATTTATTAATCTCATTAATAAATTAACCCTCGTGTCCCATAATTATTAATCTCCATCAGTAATTAATGCCCAATAATTTAAATTTAATTAATCTCATTATGCTTCTAATTAATGATATCATTATTAACAAGCATCATGATAATTTATTCAGCCCAATCAATTTACAACTAAATAAACTATTTCACAAGACTTTTCAAGCCTTGTTTGCTACCCACCAACTTAACACTCATCATGCATTCTAACCTTTTCTATGTGACACTCTAGATTCATCTTTAATTAGCAACAAGCATAGCTTATAAGACATGGTAATCTCTAACCTATGCCCCACATTATAATCCAATTAAGATGAAATGAATTAGATCACAATAAACCTTTCTGATCATGAGTACCATGCTATATAGACCTTTTATTTTGTTTTATTCCAACTGAGCAAAAGTCATGGATTTAGTCAAACCACAAACTCAGTTATATGACTAGTCAATGTTTCCTCGTGAGAAAATTGTTCCATCAAAAACTCACTTCCAATCACATGCTACCTCAGCCAAGGGCTTCTATCATATAGAACACCAACTACATAAAACTAACAACTTGCTCACTTATATGAAGACAAATCCCTTATTGAATGCATAAATACCTCTATACACATCCAAGCAACAGCACGTTGGCTCATGACCTTATCCCATAGTAAGATAGATATTGACCCTTAATACCCTAATAACACGTGAACATCATGTGCACAAGACAACCATGTCATCTAAAGTCTAAGAACCATGCACACTTAACACGATTACGAAACAAGACATTGACAATTAAAGTGAACTACATATATCTGCTTCATTCTACAAGTCATTGTTCAAATCCTCCATTCATCAATAGCACATCCACACACATGTATTCTCAACATTTCATACTAAATGGCATGACACTCACAGTACAAATATAAGGTGTGTAAGTCGTACCGACTTTCTAATATCCTTTAGGTGATTGTGACTTATGAACTAATTTTAGTGATTGAGTAGTAAGACAGCTATGTGTCCGTACTCATAATCCCTCATGAATAAGGCTTCTTAACTCAAATACATGAGCATATGCAATATTTTACACCAATCAAGATTTATATGCATGGAATAACTTGCCATCACATTGATATAGTAAATCAATATTTTGTTAATAATAATTGTGAAAAGGTACATATACAACCAAAATATCCTCCAATATTTCTCATCTTCTATGGGTGTTAGAGGGTGTATCACTAACAACTTTATTCTTATTTCTTGGAGATAGACTAATTCATACTTCTTATTTTTGTTTTACTCAATTAATTTTTTCCTAGCCTTAACACGATAAAATTTCCTTATTTGCCTTATATAGTTGTTAGTAATATACCCTCTGATGTCAATGATAATGACGGATATTGGAGGCATTTTGGTTGTATAAATAAACCCTTAATATATTAATAAAATACTGATTTCGTTTATATCAATATTATGAGCAGTGTTTTCATGTATGTAAATCTTGAATGGCATGAAATGTTGTATGTGTCAATGTGATTACATTAAAAAGCCTTATACATAAGAAGTTATGAATATGGACACAAGTTATCTTCGTACACAATCACTAAAATTAGTTTACGAGTCATAAACTATCAAAAGGACATTAGAGAATCAATATAATTAGCACACTTTGTGTATATACGATGAGTGTCGTGCTATTTAATATAAAATACTAAGAACACTTGTAAGTAGATACATCAATAGAGAATAAGTATTTGAACACTGATTTAAAGAACAAAGCAGATACATAGAGTTCTCTCTTGGCTATTAATATTTTGCTTCATGATCATGTTAAATGCACATAGACATTCAATCAAAGATAATGTGGTTGTAATGCACGAAGAATAGTCAGCATGATATTAGCGCATTAAGAGTCAAATATTTATCTTAGACTAAGATAGGGTCATGAGCACAACGTACCATTGCCTAGGTACGTATGAAGGCATGTGTGCATTAAATGAATGATTTGTTTTCTTGCAAATGAGTAAGGCATTTGTCCTATGTAACTAATGTTCTAAGAGATAGAAATCTTTAGCCAATGTAGTCTGTGATCAAAAAAATGTTTTAGATAGAAACATCAGTCTCGTGAAATAATATTGATTGGCTATGTAATAAAGTTTATGAGTTTGAACAAATCTATCGCTTGCACTCAATTAGGACAAAGTAAGATAAAAAACATATACTGTATGATATTCATGATTGGAAGGGTTCATGTGATCTACTCAATTCGTCTTGATTAGGTTACAATGAGAGTTGTAAAGTAGGTGCTACTCATATCTTTTGAGCTACACTCTTTATCAATTAAATATGAACTTAGAGAGTCATACACAAAAGGTAGGAATGTAGGATAAGTAGTGAATTGGTTAAGATGTGAATGAGGCTTGAGAAGTCTTGTGGAAAATTTTTTTTATTGCAATTAGAGTGGAACAAAAAGAATTTTCTTAGTGATTAGTAATATTGAGATTATTAATTAAAAGCACGATGAGCCTTTAGTTTAATTAATGGAGATTAATTCAATTAAAGGATAAAATACAAGTGGGCCTTAATTATTAATAGAAATCAATAATTAAAGGTCATGTGGGCATTAATGATGGAGATTAATAATTAAATTGTCTATAGAGTAAGAATAATTAAAGGTCTATGCACTAAGCCCATAAAGCTCAGACATGTATGCTCGAAGTGCTTTATTTGGAAATAAGAATCCTACCATGTGTAGGATGCTATATCTTCGTAATAAATAGATTTAAAAGGGTTCTAAATCTTAAGAAATCATAAAATTAAGAAAAAAATTTTTGAATCCCCTCGAAGCATGAGTTGTCCTAAAGCCTTCTTGCCTTAAAAAGTTTTCAGTAGGAGCTTTGTAAATGCGTTTACAAGGTGAAGAAGGTGTTTTTCAATGTTCCAATCATGTGGACTAACTATAGGCCAGGATTCAAGAGCCATGACTTGTAGATCACATGTTTGTGCAATTTGGAATAAGAGGTACATGATTGATTGCATACTTGTTTAAATTGTTGCATACTTGTCATGCGATAGAAATGGCTAGGGTTTGGTTTGTCACTTTTGCTACATATTATCAATTGTTTAATGTTTTAAAGTTTGAACTTTTTCAACCCAAACCTAGCGAACCCAACAGTGGTGTCAGAGCTACCATATTCCTCATATAACCATAAAATTTAATGATCTTCTTATGATTTATGTTAGTTTTTATGGAAAAAAATTATTTAAACATGTATCTGATGCCTTTTTATGCCTAAAAAATTGTTTTGTAAGTGTTTTACATTGAGAAAAGTCATTAAAAATTGAGTCTTAAGCATCAAGAATCAATTCTGCTAGTTTCATGATCACAGCAAGCAATCTCATGACCACACCATAGGAAACAAGGGCTATGTGAAGCTCGCTATCAAATATTGCAGGCGGTGGTCTCACAATCATAGGAGGTAGTCTCACAATGGTGGATAATAGACTCACGATCGCAGGAGGCAATCTCACAATCACAGGGGACGCTATTACTAAAAAGGATTTTCTAGCATAAACAACCACAGAATCGCAAATGGATTGCTCACAAATGCAAGAATTGTCAATGCAACCATGAGATAGCTATTTGATTTTTTTTTCTCAATTTTGCAACATCAAAAAGAGTTTTCAACAAACAAGAACTAAGGCATGAGATGCGTAAGTTATGGAAAATGTCATTAAATGGAATTATTGAATTATTCATGTAATGTATAATTATGCGGATGCATGTTATGGATGGATTATAGAATTAGGGCACTTGTGGGTGAATTTTCATTTTGTATTGGTTTCATGGATGCATAATTAATTTTTCATGGGTTGTAAAGGCATAAGTCTAAGTTTTCTATTTTACATGCAATAGAAGTTTTTCTCCATGGTATGCCATGTGTAAATGTAAATATGGAAGAGATCAATAGTTCTTGTTCATGCCAAATTGGTGTCATTTGAATTTTCATGACATGGTGGGGGCCATGAAAACCAAGACAAAAGAAGACATTCATGATCTCCTATGTAAGAGTGTATGATTTTACGCATATGTACACAATCCAATTTTTGACTCTGATTGAATCGAGAAGTCCATAATCCTCTATGTTATTATTTGCATATTATGTGTAATAGATATATAAGATACATGAAATTGGATAATTTACAAAGTAGAACATAAAGTACATGGGCCAAAATCTTCCTCACTTAACATTAAGTTGAAATGGTGAAATTGTTTTATAGTGGCTCTCCATTGAGCTTGAAGTTCTAAGTGTAATCCTAGTGTATGATATCATCATATTCATGGGGTCACATTGCAATAAAACATTTAGTGCTCCAAGTTCATAGATGCAATATTCAAAGGATACTTCACCTTAAGAACTAAATGATCACATGTGGGGTTCAAATTCAACAAGTTATAAGTTAATGGGCGTGACTTAAATGGACTCATGTTGGCAAAGATTATATGTATGAGATTTCGTTAGGCCATGGATCAAAGGAAAAGATTAGACCTTACATGAGATACATTAGCAAGAGTTACTACTCATTATGCCTAATATGTTAAAAACTATATATGTCAAGTACATTATGTCCAATGAAAACCCCAATAGTCCACCAGGAAATTATTTCAGTGGAATTTCTTTATTCTATATGAGGGAGTGTAGAATTCAAAAACTCTGACGGGAGGTCGTTTTGATTTTAGGTTCATAATCATAAAGTAATACCTAATACAACCTAACTAATTTATCTCGTTTATTTTCTATAGTTTTATTTATCTCGCTTAATGTCTACACCTCTTACTAAACTACTTGAGACCAATAATTTGACTCAACCTTAATGTGTGCGATCACTTGAACTAGTGCTATGATGAGTATAGGTGTCGTGACCATGAGGACGAGATGTGAGTCTGTCAATCCAACTAGGCTCCAATTATTTAAGTTATCTAATGGTAGTGAGAAAAGAAGTAGTAAAATAAAAGCTAACACTGGAAAACAAAATTGGAAAATTGAAGTGCTAGAGTACCAATAATTAGAGAGTCTACCCCCTTGTGTTGTGTTAGTTTTTAACGTATACCAAATTATGTTAATTATCAATTTAATTGCTTCGATTACGGACTGCTATTCCTAAAGTTTACAAGATATTTTTCTAAACACTCCTATTGCTTTGACTAAAGATTACATCAGTCTTTCCAAGCTTTATTGAGTCAAGAAATTAAACTCTATGATTAACAATGTTTTACCTATACTAATCCAGTGGTTTCTCTTATAATCCCCATAAAATAAATGGTTTCAATGGTTGTCTAGTGATAACCTAAGTGAAATATGACTTTATGTGCACAAATTCATGTTTAAATTATATTATTTATTCCAAATTATCAATATAAAGAAAAACACCAATCCTTGGTGTTGCAATTGCTATATGACACAAATAAGTGAGAAGGAGCAAAGCAGAGCTCAACCAGAGGCACAAAACCAAGGAAATACAAATTTAAGGCCTAATGGATGCGTGTGTCACCTAATGGTTTGACTCTCTTGACCTCAAGGAAGAGATTAAAGGTTCAAATACACTAGTCTATTGGGTGGGTGAGTACCAAAAAAAAAAGTTTAAGGCCTAATGCATCGCTTAAGTGAGATCCAGGTACCAAAAATGTCACCTAAGTGAGCCGTTAGTGAGAGAGTAGGTGGAGACCAATCAAAAACCAATACCTGTCACTTATGCATTGCCTAAGTAATGAACTAACGACTGTTGAATTTTGGTATGTCGCCTAGCCATTGCCTAAGTGAGAAGAGGGTGACCAGAGTCACCTGCTCCATAGCTCAAGTGATGGAGGAGGCAATCATTCATTTTTCTGGACACCTACACCTCAAACCAATGGAAAAAAATGGTGGAAATGGTGGGCCAATCAAGGACTTTAGGCAGTGGAGGCTTAAACCTATAAATAGGAGAGTGTTCTACTAGCCAAAAACCATCAACCATAACTTTGAGTTTATTTAGGTATCACAATGTATCATTGTAATATTAGTTTCATAGACGTATAAGGTTGGGAATAAGTTTGATGCTTTCAAAAAATGTAAGGCATTACTTGGAAGTGAGGAATTGCAATGGGAAGAAAGCCAACAAGCGTTAAGTATTTATCCTTTGTTTTCCTAATTCCTTATGTACGGTATTTTTGAGCAAAACAAGTAAGAATTTTTATGTTATCATTTTTAATTAATTGTCTTTTCTTATTTGGTTGTGATCAATTCTCTTATTCTTCTTCTTTTATTTTTATTTTGTTACCTACTTGTGGTTATAACGGAAGTGAATCCACAAGTTAAGCAAGTTGTTCACAATTGTAAATAATAGACTTATAACAGAAGTGAATGTCCTATATTAACAACAAAAATTGTAATCAACTTATTCTTCTTCGTTATCTTTATTTTTTTTCCTCTTAACTTACGATTATAACAAGAGTAAATCCATAAGTTAACCATAAGTTAAGAAAATTGATCACAATTGTAAATCATATATTTATAATGGGAGTGAAGCTCTTACATTCACAAAGGATCAATTACTAATCTATTGGAAAAGTGTACTAAGGACCAAAGGATTAATAACCCTTAAATAAGAAATTAAAGTTTGATAATTAATTAAAAAATGATGAAAGTTCTTTCATATTTTTGCATGATGATTGCCATTAGCCCTTGTTGGTGATTGATACTATACTCATCTTATTCCATCTATTTAGTTAAAAGTTACTTTATTGTTTAATTAATTACTATTAAATTCAACATTAAATTATTTTTACTTAATCAAAATACAATATTATTAAAAACAACTCTCTTGTATCCCGTGGATACGACAACCTTTACTCCTCTATATTATTTAGTGTAACTGTTATAAACTTGCAATGTTATTTCCCTGTATCAATTTTTTGACTCCATTATAAGGAGAGTAATGAGTGTTGTTATAAAATAATTTTTGGTTTTAGATTATAGTAAATATTTTCTTATTTTTATAATTTTCTTTTCTTTTGCATATTTCTTAATTTATGCTTTTAATTTCAAACTTGTGTGTTCAATTAAAATTATACCATAAGTTTAGTATGAGCAATTTACATTGATCTTCACTTAGAGCATATCATTAAAATTTAATTTCTGGATAAAATGGTTCACAATTACGATTGGACTTCTAATTATTGCATGCCTAATTTGGGAAATGAAATTAAGGTTGATTATTCTTGGGATTTTTCTCAATCCAAAAATTATTTGTTAAATCAAGGTATGAATGGTTCTTTTTATAATTCTTATTCATCTAACTCATAGCCTGATTTATGTAATTCTATTTTCCCACAAAATAATATTGAAAAATTGTTGTCAGAAGTGGTTCAAACTACTTCATACTGTACAACTAGTTAAATAATTTATTAAAAAACAAAATAAAAAGGTAAGGAAAAATCCATGTGAAATACTAAATAATCTAGTATCTTAGCCACTAGAAAAACCCTCTGTATTGTATCATTAGTTAGTAGCTAGTCATAAAGCATCAAGGAGTATGACTAAAATTTAATGAATTACACTATCATTGATTTAACACAGAAAAAGGCTAAACTGATGATAATTCAAAATTCAAGAAGAAAAGAGAAGTAAAACAATTTTGGAAGAAGTCCAACTATCATCCTCATGCTTAGAATTAGGCAAACCAGTGAATGAGAGCAACTTTAAAATGAATGAATCAATTAAAAAGCCATCCAAGAATTAGAATTAAAAAGTATTAAAAAAGATCAAAATTTAGCTTCCTTAGAATTAAGAAAGCAATGTGAAAAAATAATGAAAAGGAATAAAATAACTTACACTTTGATTTTATATTCAAAATGCCCTTTAATCATACAGAAGATGAAGGCCTCCTTTATTTCTATGGCATTTTTAAAGAACTAATCATGATTTATTGTTTTCCAATAGCATTCTCTCAAAAGCCAAATTATGTTAAATTTTCACATTTTAATCAAGAAAGGAAGCTAGAGAATGATGCGTTGTTGTGCCTCGCTCAAGCAAGCAACAAACTTCTACAAAAATTAAGGCCGCCATGAAAAACAAGGAGTATTTTTTTCCACATTTTTATAGATAACTCTCTTAATAAATTGCAAAATCAATATGTCATGATTAATGATGTTTTTAATATGACCCTAGATGCTTATTCGATATCGGGTATCCCTGTGCATTATTATTTCAAATGTTTAAAATCACTTGTTTTTGTTATTTGAAATAAATTATTAGAAAGTATAAAAATAGAATGAAAAATTAAATCAAAATGTAATCTATTAAGTGTAATAAAAAAAATTGAGTGAACCAAATTAAGAATTTTTGAGGAACTCCAAGAATAAGTCTAGCTAAAGACAATAAACTTAGCTTGCATCAAGAGGCAACCCGATTTTTTTTCTTTTCTTTTAATTTTTTTTCATTTTGAATAAGATTATGCATAACAAATGCTTGTGGTTTTCATGGATTGAAATAAAGAATAATGAGACAAATGAATAAATTTAAGTGGAAGAGAAATTTAAAATCATAATTAATGATAAATAAATTCTCGAAAAGTAATAACTAGTAGCATAAATGTATGATTTATATGTTACATTGCTTAGTGAAAGTCATTTTCTATTGAGCATGCACCTTGCACCTTGATATAAAACAACTCTAAAATAAAAAGTCTTCTCCGTTAATTCGCATGCTGAATAACCAAGGATGTGCAAATGACCCTTATTCACTTTAATGTAAAAAAGCACAAGAATCATGAGTATACAAAGTATGCTAAGTCAATCGCTTAATAAGTAATTGAGGCAGCGCAAGTGACCCTTGTTTATCTTTGCGTAAAAAAGTATGTGATGACTTAGAAAAAAGAAAATAGCCCTTCAAAAAAAAATAGAGAAACAAAAAAAAAATGCTCTATGGTTGCTGTAAAATGTTTCCATGTGGGTATCAAAAAATTAAAAAAATAATAGACTAAGCAACTCACTAATGAGTAACCAAAAATATAACACAATTGATGAATATAAATTTTTCTGAACTTTATATTAAAGTTGCATGGAAAGCACACGAACACACAATGATTTTCGTTCAAAGGTAAGTGACAACATAAATCCATACATGTAGAAGTTAGTGTATTACTTAAAAGAATTTTGAGATAACGATGATCTAAAAGTTTTGATTCTACATAAATTTATGCTTTTATCTTGCTTGAAAACTAGTAAGAAATAAAGTGTGGGGGTATTTAATAACTTAACTGAAATAAGACTTTATGTGCTCAAATTTATGTTTAAATTATGTTATTTAATCTAAATTAACAACTAAAATAAAGGGAAACACCAATGTTTGGTGTTGCAGTTGCTATATGACGAAAATGAGTGAAAAGGAAGAAAAAGAAGCCCAATCAAAGATACTAAACCAAGGAAATACAAATTCAAAACCTAATACAATAATTAGACTGTGCATATATGCATGAAATCCAACACTATTACATAGGAGATCATGAATGTCTTCTTTCATCTCAGTCTTCATGACTTCCATGGGCCTCACCATGCTGTGAAACTTCAAACAGTACCAACCGTTGGTCTCCACATGAATATAAACTCTTAATCTCTTCCATATTTACATTTACATGTGGCATACTACCAAGAAAAACTCCTAACCCATGTAAAATAAAAATCTAGAGCTTATGCCCTTAAAACCCATGTAAAATAAAAATCTTGAGGTTATGCCCTTATAACCCATGCAAAATAATCATACATTTTTTAGAACCAATCCAAAATGAAAAACATTCATCCATAAGTGCCCTGAGTCTATAATCCATTCATAACATATATTCACATAATTCTACATCTCATGTATAATCCAACAATTTTATTTAATATTCCTTTTTATGATCTAAGCATCTCATGTTTCAGTTTTCGCTTTTTGAAAACACTTTTCAATATTGAAAAATTGAGAAAATACACAAAACAACCACCTTACAATTGTAGGAATAGTTCCCATAGCTTGTGAGCCCTCCGTCTACGACCGCGCGGCCTTTCACAAAAGAAAACCCTATTCAGTTGCAGAGCTGCTCTTGGTCATGGCCTTTGGAAGTGAGCTTTACATAACCCTCACTTCCTATGGCACAATCGCTAGACTACTTGTCATAGTCATAAGAATGATTCTTGCAATCACGACAACAATCACAAAAACTAGCAGATGGTTGTTAACACTCAAACTCAATTTTCAATGACTTTTATCAATTCAAAACACTTACAAAAAAATTTTAAAAGCATAAAGAGGTATTAAATACATGTTTAGATAATTTTTATACAAAAACTAACATAAATCGTAGAAAGATCATTAAATTTTGTGGTTATAAGAGGAAAATGGTAACTCTGATGCCACTATTGGGTTTCATTTGGTTTAAGGTGGAAAATTTCAAACTTTAAAACATTGAACAATAAAAAATACATAGTGGAAAATCACAAATGAAACCTAAGCCATTTTGATCACATAACACACATTTAATAATTTAAACAAGCAAGTGCATAAGATATACTTTGGAATCCTATTCTAAGACAAGCAAACTTGTGATCCTCAAGTCGTGTCTCTCGAACCCCAACCTCTAGTTTTTCCACATAATTAGAACATGGACAAGTGCTTTCGTCACCTTGAAAAAACCTTTAAAAAGCTCTTACTCAAAACTTTTTTTTGGCAATAAGGCTTTAGGACAAGTGAAAGAATGAATAAGGTGGGTAGAATGGATTCTCTCTTCTGCTTGGAGGGGATGCACGAGACTTTTGCTTAATTTTCTGATTTCTCATCATTTATAACTCTTCTAAATCTATTTATTACCAAAACATAACATCCTACACAAAATATGAATCTTAATTCCATATAAAGCACCTAGGTCATACATAGCATGGGCTCTATAGACTTCTTACATGGACCTTTAATTATTCTTAGCGCATAAACTATGTAATTATTAATCTCTATTAACAATTACAACCCAAATGACATTTAATTATTAATTCTCATTAATAATTAAGACTCACTAGTGTCTAGCCCTTTAATTTATTTAATTCTCATTAATTAAATTAAGGCTCATTATGCTTCTAATTAATAATCTCATTATTAACAAGTATGCAATCTAATCACAACCAATTAAATTATTCCACAAGAGTTCTCAAGCCTTGTTCACATGCCAACCTATTCACCATGTGTCCTACATTCCACCCTTTTGTCTATAATTATTTAGCTTTATTCTTAATTGACAATGAGCATAGTTCAAATGATATGGGTAGCACATAGTCTATGCCCCGTATGGTAGCCCAATTAAGACAAAGCGAATTGGATCATATGAACCCTTTCAATCATGAATACCATGCGATATAAACTTTTTATCTTACTTTATCCCAACTGAGTGAGGGCCATAAATTTAGTCAAATTCATAAGCTTAGTCATGTCAAAATTGAAATAAATTTTATCAGTAAGCAAACAACTAAAATAAATTTGTCATATCAAGTCTAAGGTCCATGCACTTGACACAATCACCAAGCAAAACATTGACAGCAAAAAGTAAACTCTAAAGGTCCACTTTGTTCTTCTAATTAGTATTTAAATACTTATTCTCTATTAACATATCTATACACATGTGTTCTCAATATCTTATATTGAACAGTATGACAATCATCGCACAAATACAAGGTATGCTAGTCGTACTAACTCTAATACACTTTGGTGAGTCCATGACTTGTAAACTGGTTTTACTAATTGTGTGCTAAAATAATCTTATTTCCATATTCATAACTCCTTATGAATAAGGCCTCTTAACATAATCACATGAGCACATACAACATTTTACACTATTTAAGATTTATATGAATGAAACATGTCGTAATATTGATATAAAGAAATCAATATTTTATTAATATTTGAAACGTGTATATATACAACTAATATGCCTCCAATATCACTCATTATCTAGTAGTGTTAAGAGGGTATATTACTATTAACACTTTCATTAGAAACTTCTACAGTTGAGTTAACTTTGCACTATAAATTGGTTTCTCTAAATATGATTCAAAAGGTGTACCATATGTCATATGAAAGAATTGAATCTAGCTTTCAATTAAAAAATCTAAACTTGAATATAAGTTTTACACAGAGAGAATTATTCTAGTTTTAAGTGGCATTGCAGTAAGAGGAGACATTTTGGACATCAGAGTGCTTTTCCAAAATGCAATTTAGAAGTCATAACAGAAATACTTCGAAATCTCTCTCAAACTAGTTTTTAGCAAAAAAGGCAGTTTTCAAAAAAAAACTTCCCACAAAAAGGTTATTCTAGATTTACTCTAAGCATCCACATTTCAGAAATTCATAGACAACTACTAGAGCTTGACATTCTCATACACTTTTAGAAAATATTTGGTCATTTTCAAGGATATGGGCATTTTTGGAGTGATCGAGCTTAAATTTTTATCACTATACCTAAAATTTTTAGCAAGTTTTGATATTTAGAGATGAATGAATTGCAATTCATATCAATAGTCGCTAGGTGACAGCAAAGCATCAAGTGAATATTGGAGCTTTGATTATTATGACGACGTTTCTAACATAATATATTCTTCTTTGCTAGTCTTTGAAGACCATTACTTTAAATATATTTATCAAGATGTGGACTAGCTATCACAAAGGACTAGTTGGAATTATGGTTGGCATTATAATTATGCTAATGAGTTCCCCTCGTATATGCATGAAAATTGTGATACATGAGCTTACATGATATGGTGGCTTAGGTGCAAATTATTTTCTATCATATAGGTAGGGGCCCGTCTCTCAATATGAATGTTCTATAAGTATGTTGTACACCACTAAAACCATATCGATTTGCAAAAAACTTGTATAATCATGTAGATTTTTAAGTTCAAATCACTCTTTAGATAAGACAATAATGAACTAAGAAATACAAATCAAGAAAATTCTTTAGGATAGAAGGGAGTATAAAAACGAGGACAATTTTAGAAAAACCCTTCATGATACTTATATTTCACCAAAAAAATAGGACAGTTGAAAAAAATAGGAGAGCTACTATAAGAGCAACATGCTCATCAAATTAGAGATATTGACAAAAATGAGACCTCGCTAACTGAAAAACAAGGATTAGCGTGTTGATAAATCAAAATGTTGATATAAACAATATTATAGCTAAATTCGAGTGTTGTAACAAGGACCAAACTATGCAAACCAATGAAGTAGGGGGGCAAAAGCATTAAGGAGAAATTGGAAAAATTAAAATCTTTGTCGATTGATAAAGAGTTTGTGTCAAAATTAGCCATAGAAAGAGAAATGTTTGATGAGAAAATTATGCAACTGATAAAGAGAAGGGCTAATTTAAGTAAGTGCACAAATGGTGAAGGCATTGATGCACTTTAGTAAAGAAAAGAAGTTGCCTCAAGAGAGTGAACAAATGGAGAAAGAATGGAGAGATTCGTTTAAAATGGGAAATTTGCAACAATATAGACATAGAGAAGAGCATAAGCACAATATTCTCTACAAACCAATGATACAATTTCCTCAAAATCTTCCTTATGTTACAAAGGATATGAAGCATACCTACTTGCTTGTCACTATTATAAAATTTTGTTCAAAATATTCTTATGCAAAACCAGCAGCATAAAAGTCAAAGCATAATAAATTTCTAAAAGAGATCCTCACCAAAAAGAAGAGACTTAAGGAAGATGAAGTTGAATACCTTCTTTATGCTAGCAAATCCTTATTTGAGAAGGAAATAAAATTCAAATTTTGATAGAATGAAGCAAGGATCATGTCATCTTATAAAAATTGACTTCGTTATATGAGACTTTATTTTAGCAAGTTAGTCACTGTTATCTCTACTTGAAAAAGTGCACCATGCCCTCAAAATAGAAGTTAAATTAGAGAGTTCTTGTCTATTTATGTAAAATTGACGTATCCATGGGTATGAAATTTGAAGTTAGCTTTGAAGTTTCGTTTCTATTATTAGTTGAAATGAGTTTAGTGATTCGCTTATACTTACATAAGCCTAACTGCAAAATCATTAATAATTCAACTTTATAACATTAATGAAAGTGTTGTGCAAGAGGCAACCCATTCTTTACTACTTTATTTGTGTAATTTGTTTATATGCATTGCATGCACTTGAAATTAATTTTGTAGTTAACTGAGAACTTTGTGGTTATTAAATTTTGCCTATATTTACACTTAAAAATTTACGATGCCTTGAAAAGTACCGTTAAAAATTTCTTTTTAATGTGAAAATATTTTTATTATGTTTCATATGAAAATTCCTCTTTTTAGAGCACATGGAACCTTTGTGACTAAAATGACTGAAATTCAACTAAATTTATTTTATAGTGGAGCACGTCCCATAAATTAAGGTCATGACACTCAAATCACTAAACTTCCATATGATGTCTATTTTAATTAGAGTAGTTAATTTTAATTATTTAAATTCTTATATAGGAGATGCTAACAAATTTACATCAAAATCACAGCGTTGAGGACCAGATATAGCTACATCAAAAGGTGAGAGTACATCTTGTTCTACCAATAAGAACATCATCTTCCTAACAATAGGGAGCTTCGAGAGAGAAGGTTCCTAAATATGAGATATGGGGCAAATTTCTTTTAGGTAGTCATTTAAATTAGTTCATCATCAGCCTCATCACATCCAAAGATTCACATTCTACAAGAGAAATTGGAGTAAAATGAGTTAGAGTAACTAAAGATAAGGACGAGGTTGTACAGAATCAACGAGAAGTTAGACTAAATGATGAACTTAGTTGCCACCAAGTTTGGCCCTAATTCTTTGACTAAAATGACTGAAACTCAAATTAATTTATTTTATAGTGAGCACATCCCATAGAATTAGGTTCACGATGCTCACATCACTAAACTTCCATATGATATATATTTTAATTAAAGTAGTTAAATTTAATTATTTAAATTCTTATATAGGAGATGCTGACAAATTTACATCAAAATCACAGCGTTGAAGATTGGATATAGCTACATCAAAAGGTGAGAGTACATCCAGTTCTACCAATAACAACATCATCTTCCTAACATTAGGGAGCTTCAAGAGAGAAAGGTTCCTAGGTATGAGATATGGGGCGAATTTCTTTTAGGTAGTCTTTTAAATTAGTTCATCATCAACCTCGTCACATCCAAAGATTCAGATCCTACAAGAGAAATTGAAGTAAAATGAGTTAGAGTAACAAAAGAAAAGGATGAGGTTGTACAGAATCAACAAGAAGTTAGACTAGATGATGAACTTAGTTGCCACCAAGTTTGGCCCGAATTCTTTTAACCCCATTGTGCTTTCACAAGAAGAAGAGAACTGTGGTGACGATGATGCACATAGGTTGGACATGGATAAGTGAATTACTTTTTGATTATGTGTAGAAAACTTCAAGGATTGTAAGTATGCTTTGGAGACTGAAAATTTTAATTTATTAATTTTTTGTTTATGTGTAAAACACCTTGCAAAATTTATTTTATTTTCACAACAATTTGATACTAATAAATTAGTTAAATTAAATATTAATTATGAAAAAATGGTCAAAGGTGTCCAAAAATACTTCCCCATGCGAACCCTAGTATGGTCATCCCAAAGTCATGCTAAAACTATGCCACCCTAAAATCATCCCAAACTACCTTATCCAATAGTATTGTCTCTAGGCCATTCCAAAAAATATTGTTCTAAAGTCATTCCAAAACCATTATAATGTCATCCCAAGTAACGTCCCACATTCACTAAATCTGTCTTAAATTTGGGATGACTTATGAAAAGTCATCCTAAAAATTTTAGATTAGTGTCTTTTGGAATCCCAAACTTCATCCCAAAAGGTCATTCCTAACGTCCACTTTTCTTATAGATTTTTGTACTTCTACCCACACCAACTAGCATTAGAGTAAGTTTCTCCTATCCTATATTAAACTCTATAGCCAAAAACATTATATAAGGACAACGAGGTTATTAACCTAAAGTAGCCCTTTCTTATAGATTTTTGTGCTTCTACCCACACCAACTAGTATTAGAGTAAGTTTCTCTTATCCTATATTAAACTCTATAGCCAAAAACATTATATGAGGACAACGAGGTTATTAGGCTAGAGTAGCCCTTGACCAAAACCTCATCAATATTAAATCTTCAAAGTCCTTACAATTATCAAATGTAAGAAGAAATTCAATAATGATTCCTAGAAATTGAAGAGTTCAAAACCAAGGCTTTTGTCCAATCGCCTGAGGATGGTAATTCGTAAGAACCAACAAGCTAAATTAGTGGCTATCAAGTTGAAGACTAGACTGGTTGCATGATGTGAATAGTTGCAAACTCAAATAAGACAATAAAGGAAGCAACATGTGCGCTTGCATATGGAAGGGAATGAAGCTTTTCTTTTATATATTTATATATATTGCTAAATTCTTTCCAGTCGATTATGAGAAGTATTTCTTTTCTCAAACTATTGTGGACAAACCTTGAAATTTTATGATAATTATGAGATAGTTGAAGAAGTTGAGAAAAGAAATGAAGAGCGTAGGGAGGAGATGAAAGATGAAGTAGGGGGAATATTTGTTCAAATGTAATGAGGAGCAAGACATGGAAGTCATTGACACAAAAAGGAAAAGATTGAGCCAACTTAGAGCAGCAGAAAACAAAAATTTGTATTCTTTGCAATTGATCTTGAAGAGAAAGGCATGTTTGTGGATGTGAACAAAAAAAAGGAAATGCAGCGCTTATTAGAAGTGAAGAAGATGAAGACAATAGACTTCTTGATTTTACTTCTCACAATACTAAAGCTTTAATTGAGGAATCCTCCCATATCAATGTTTGTAATAATTACACTATACTGGTATGCAGTGATGTAGAACTGAATGAGATAATTGATGCACTGCTTAAGTTAGCGCAACAAGATGTCTATGTTTTACCTAGTGGTCATTGTGATGCCGCAATGACTTTTTATCTTGGTGTTAGATCTTCAATTGCGGTTAGTTGGACTAAAAGTTCTTGGGATAATGTTAATCAAACAATCATGGATTGAAAAGGTATAAGTAATTCTGGTGGACCATCAAAAATTACTGATATATAGAGAGCTATGTTCAAGGGTCTCATATATGCAAGCAAAGAGAATTATTATGGGATGTTGGAATAAAGATTATATGGAAGCACCATGAACCTTGTATCATTTTATGTTGTTTTTAATATCACATTGTACCATAGCCTTCCATGAAACTTAAAAGGTTGCGTTTGTTTTCTTTTCTTGACGTATGTTTTCAAGTGTTTTTGTTTTTTTGTTCAAAAATTGGGTAAATATAAAAGAGAGATAAAAAAAAATTTAAAAATTTAATAATTACAATGTGTTCTTAGAAAGCAAAAATGAAACAAAACATAGCCCAAGTTTTTCCCCTCAAGAGGGAAAGTTCGATGTGGAACAACTATGATTTAACTTTCTTTGAAGATCATTCTATCTCATGTTTAACAAATTATTTTACTAGTCTAGATATGATTCTTCTACTAAATAGGATTGTTATGTAGTTTGAAATTATTTCTTGGAGTTAAGATTTGATGTAATTTCTTTTTCCTTTTGAAATTTTAATTCGTTGAGAGTTGGAAATGCTAATCTTTAAATAGGCATTACGGAGTTTTTTTAATAAGTCTTTCATTATTATTTATTTATATGTGTGAGTTTTTCTGCTTGCACGTTGATCTGTGTGTTTACATAAGAAATTTCGTTTATTGTATATTTGAAATATGAACATAATTCAATTTTTCAAGTTTTATTAGTGCAAAAATTGCTTCCTACTACCTTGGCGCTTCCACCCATATCAATTAAAAGAATAAAAGAAAGAGAATTAAAGGGTTCAAATTACATACAAGATGAATAAAATGAAAAGGAGCTGATCAATCCCTAAAAATCGCAGCTACCAAATCCATCTAAAAAGGAAATTTATATAGTGTGCCCCTAATCAAATTTTTATGACATTTCCCCCAAATTGCCCAGTTTATCAACTGTCACTTGCATTGCATTCCACCTTGCCAACCATCTCTTCTCCAACAGCAGCACAATTTCTAAATCCTAAGTTGGTAATTTCTGGTCTCTCCCTTTTCTCAGGACCTGTTTTTTTTTTTTTTTTTTTCTGGAGACAACAATCGCCTGCCAACATTTTGGTTTAGCTAAACAAGCCTAGTGGCTACAAGAAATACAAAGTCCCCGACATTCTGGTTGTTTGAACGCAGACAGTCTGCAAGGAGTACTCTGAATTTATTCCTTTGCACAAAACTCAGCCCCAAAAGATATAATTCAATTGGATTTTCAGTTAGCTCAATCATATGGCTTATATTGGATGTTGTTTGCTAACACTTTAAGTTGCGATGCGCATGTGCCAAGAAGCTACTAATATTGCAATATATCTATTTGTGGAGTTAATCTATCACTAAACGCAATCCCAGATCCAGGTTTATCTGTAAAATAATGAATTATTCAGTTACAAATCTGTTCACTTCTAATAGCGAAATTAACGTCCAAGTCCGTTGAGAATATTATTGTGAAAGATTTTTTTATCATGTGTTGTATCAAATTAATTATCATTCAATTTCATTTATTAAAGATTTTCATCTTCCATAATGAACATGAGACCATACTTCATGAATATGATTCTAGATTTTGTTTGCATCGCATACCACGTCGTCTACTTGGCCAGCATAACCGTATTGTTAACTTGAGTACTAGGTTGATTTGGCTGACAAGTCAAAATGCACTCCCCTTCGCTTTCCAACATTTATTTTGGTGAAAATTGTGGCGTCACATCTTTCGCATCGCCCGCACATGCTTATTAAAACCTTAAATCAAGACAGTGGACAAAACCAAACTTATTAAAGCAACCTCTCTTGCACCTGCTTTTTATCCGGAAATATTGGTTTGCCAATATATTATAGATGTAATTAGAACGACATTTGAAAGTTATGAATGACTTCATGATTTTGACTTAAAAGAACTAAAATTATTAAAATCAGAATTTCAAGAATCATATACAATATTTATTTAAATATATCCTCATTACCACCCCACATAAAACCTTCATCCATCATCGTCAATGTCTCCTCATTTACCAATCGTCTAATGGGCCGAGTGTCTCAAACCCATGACCCAACTCGGCTCCTGATCACAAGGGCAAGAAGAGGCAACCCAGTTGAGGTAGCGCAAAGAAACACATGTATGACAAAATAAATTAAACTCGCCCAGTTTCCCACAAGGTAAATGCGGAAAATTCAATTATGCACCCCCTGAAATTAGAATCAATAGTAGCAAAAAATATGTAGTCACAATATCCAAAGACAAATTTAATTTCTCCAAAAGAAACACAAAATACAGCCATCCACTACCTATCCAGAGACCTAACATGCATAATAAACCTTGTATGAAATTTTTCCCTCCTGCCAAGGAAACCGGAAGGCTTTCTTCCAGATATAGTGTAACTTTTACCTTGACAAGCTTTCATTCTTATAAAAATGGTACAGCTGCAAGACAAACCCGGAAACTGGCATCCTCTGATGTAGAAGAAGGAATTCACCAGCTAACAAATGACCAAACCACAACTCAAGGTCAGGAACCCAATTTCCTGATTCAAAATCCTATCTTCCGGAAATGCAAATAAAGGTGGGACCTATATGGCTAAATAGAAATATTGACCACCAAAGGCAACCTGAGTGACCCAGATTCTGAAATGCAATGACTCAGGGTTTTCTTTGAACATTATGCCGAACCAAAGAACTCAGAAAGCAGGCTCAAACTCGTTCAATCAACTTTCCTGGTAATCAATCATGAGGCAGCAACAGTTGCTTCTGTTGCCTTGGCCATTTTTTCCTTTTCAATTTCTACTTTTCTCTGTTCAGCATGCTGAGCTATGTCATTTGCAAGCGCCTGATAACGAAAATCGAGTGTCTGCATGAGACTCTGAAACCTCAACGAGTCTGATGCTTGCAGAGCTACAAGACATTGATCACAGTGTAGATAAGGAAACCATGTCAGAAATTATATGAACACTAATCAGATCCATAATTAGGAGATAAATAGTAAAATACTACAATCTTACCTTTGATAGTGTCCACAAAGAAAATGTAAGGGTCAACATCATCAATGGGTGATTGCAACTCATCATCATCACTGAAATCATCATCAGAGTCCTCATCATCTGATTCAGTGCTACGGAAGGCCTTGGCCTGCATCCCATAAGTGAGGTCAATATTCATACAGGACAGTTCACACTTTAGCAAATGTAAAATTTATACGTATAATGAATTCCCCAGTTTCCCGTATAATCCTAGTTCAGCATCTCGCAATTATTTTGCCTTCCAGTAGTCAAAAAGAGAGAGAGGATTCAGTGCATGAAGAAACCTTACAGGCTGAAAAAAATAAATCCAGCTTAGATCCAAATTTTATGCCGTACAAGTTCGGGAGAATATTTTAAGTAGTTTATATGAGTTACAAACCCCAGAGACATATGATACCAGTTTAAGCCAATGTCTGCTACATCTGAACCTATTAGGGAGACTACAATAAATCCTTAATTCCATGCACAAACTTCCAACCCCCATATTTTTGGCTAAGTTGAATAATATCTTTCAAAAGCTCAAAGAAAAGAATACCCACCCGAGCGGCCAATTTTTGAAGTTTAAGGCCATCAGCTTCATCTCCATCCTCGCCATCAACCCCCATATCCTTGTCGGAATCATCGCCATCACCATCATCATCATCATCAGTTTGAAAATTACCCATATCGTCACCACCTTCATCTTCTTCCTTCGCAGCCTCTATTCAAAATGGCAAATTGAACACAAATAAGCAGATGAAAAAAATAAAGATACATGGCCAGAACTCTGAACCATAGAATTCATTTTCACTGAAATATTTGACAGCAACCTGCTACTTGCTCCTTATAGGCAACAAGCAGGTCAAGAGTAGACTTGAAAACACGTTCTAATGCTTCTCCAGGCAACTGATCATAAAGGAGAGGGAGCACTGATGTTAAGCCCAAGCAACATACTTTTTTATCGTGTTCCCTGCAAACACATATATTTAGTCACACACAAGCATGCCCATCTAGACGACGAGACAAACAGCATTGGAATCCAAGCACACAAAAAGAAAGACCACCTTTTAAAATTAGCACGAGCTCCATTCTTCTTAGTTTGTTGCAACATTTGAAACCAAAGATTGAAAACTTCTGTGGCAACATTAAGTTTTTGCAGTATGTTGAGTGTTAATGATGCATTATAATAGAGAGAATCTGCAACCTGTCAAAATTTGTAGTTCTTAAAATTCCAACCACAGGCAATTTCTACCAATAACCTACCCTGAACCCAAAACCTTATATGCACAGTAAAAAATCACGCACCAGCAAATGCACCTTTCTCAACCTTCTCTCTATTTCACTCAACTAACAGTAAAAACCAACATATTAATATTGCATCACTCTTCACTAAAAATTGAGGTAACTCGACATCAGAATAGAAAAGGCAATCCTTCAAGGGTTTTGCATTCTTACGTGAAATTGAAAACTAGCAAACTTTCATATTTAGCATAAAAACCCAACAGAAAAATAACGAAATATGAATTTGTAAATAAAACATGCTTGAACCAGGTATAGCTGTTTTTACTTAAAGACTATGCATCTATTAGCTTGCAATCTGAAAGCCAGAACATCTGCCCTCGTGAAAAGTACCATAACCCTCAAACAAAAAGGCAAGTCCATGTAAATAAAATATAGATGAAGCTTATCACCTGCCAGAACGCCCATGTACCTCCAACAAAAGTGGAAAAGGAACATTACACAAAAAATGGGAAGGCACCATAAATTGAAGAAACAATCAATAAATCTAAAATGTTTAAATGAATAGGAGAATCATAAGATTACTACAGACAGCATTGAGAGATAAGAAAACTGATTAACAAACACAGGTATTGACCTGTGTTTTAGCAAATATATTTTTTTTCTCTTCTTGTACAATCCAAGCAATCTCATACAAAAAAACGGAAATGATTTGATTGAGAAAAAGAGTAGAGTACACTAATCAGCAGAGGTACCAACTGATGGTAACTTGGTCAAATAAAATGCATATGAAGGTCAAAATGCATTCATGAAAAAGTTAGATTTATGTAATGACAGAAGATCCACTAGCAAACAGTAGCCTCAAAAATCTCAGTCATGTCAACACATAGATTAGCTAGGGGAATGCACTTCTCTAAAATCATTAGTTCCTCACCACTTCCATCAAGAGGCATTTTAGATAAGGTTTCTCAGCACGATGCAAACGCTCCATTGTGATTCTTACGTAAGGCTCAATCCATTGATCAACCTGTCCCCTGCAGTTTTGGAAAAACACTTGAATGAGCTTAGGTGCTGGCTCAATATCACCATCCTCCAAATTTTTATCACTCATGACCTGCATGATCAACATTAAACCTTCGTCAGAAATGATTCACCAGCTCAGTTTCAAAGGGTTGACTTTGACAAAAAATCAACTCACAAATGAAATCATGTTCCAAAGACTTTGCTGGTAATCAGGTTCCTTGCATGACAGAAAATGAGCAGTGCTTCTGGATATATAGTTATCCAGTGACACCAAGATATCTGAAATTTTCATAAGAAACACAGGACATGAGTATCTCAGAGAAGCTAAAAAATAGTTGACAGAAATAAAAATACCAGAATCTGCTTAAAGATTTGTCATAGTGACAAAATATAAAAACCATGAACCGCTTTTAACAGTAGAGTTTAGCAACCTTCGACAACAGAAAGACGGAACCTCAATCAAAACGCATATATGATTAAGTAGCAAAGCACTAACAAAGGTAATGAAGGTATCACAAAATGAAAACACTAACAAAATTCTCAAATTTTGATTGTGTCCAAGGCAAAAATGCTACAGTGAATTAACAAAAAATAAATCACTAGGGCACAGGGCAAATAGATAAAATAACGTGAAAGAAATTAAAATCAAGTAAAATCAGACCTTTTAATCTGTAAATGATTTCGCAAGTAATAATAACCAGAATAGTCATTGCACGGTAGGTGTCCTAGCTATGGTATATTTAACAGCAAAAATACTTTAAGTCCTTTTTAAAATAATCCAACATAATAATAAGAACTAATGCTGACATCTACTGATTGCAATTTAGCATCCAAAGAACAAAATTATATAGCAAAAATAGGTATAGTAATTAAAGTTACTCACAATAACATAGGTAAAAAAATTTTTAAAAAATGAATATATAAATATAAAATAGAAATAAAAATAAATTCAATAAAACAGCTACAAGGAATGAAAAGACTAGCTGACAATTAACAAGCTTATTTCAAAGATAAATCCTAGTATAGATTCAAGACATCAATTTAGAAGGGATGATAATATTGTGTGGAGAAAACTCAAATTTCAGAATGAAAGGATGCAGATTGACCAGGTATAAGAGCTCTTTCAAATCTGCATGTGTCATAATCATAGTTGAAAAGTGAAACAGATCATCACTGAAGCTTCAAAAACATTTATATTACATAAACCACGCTAGAATGGTAAGGAAACAGAAACAAGAAACACTCAAGGCAGGAATGAAAAAAAAATATGATAATCAAAAAAGGCTTTCCTCCAAACTATAAATTATATGTTTCAACATACTTGGGAAAAAATCAATTGCCCAATCAGCCAGAGCTTCCATCATTAATGGCCAAAGACTCCACATCTCCAGTGATATGATAGGTGAGAAAAAAGTCATATATGAGACGATCTCCAAAACTTCCTCAAAGACCTCTGCAACATCACATACAAGAGAAAACAATTAGCGTACCGTATGCCGGAGTTCTCTGATGCACTCTTTTCAATATTGTTTGACCAGCTTTCCACCTAACCAAATTGCTCACTTCATGCATCATGGTAACCACATCCTGATTGTATAATTTAATAGAACATTTGGATCAAAATACCCAAGCACCTGACTGGTAATTAATACAATCTCAAAGGAATCAACCAACTTGTATATCTGGGAAGTTGATTTGTTACATGGCAGTTTAGGCTAAGAAGCAGAATCAAGCCTCAGAAATTAAGCTGTAATTTCCCTTCCATCTCAAATTTTACAATCATGCATCCCCAGGTGCTAATTTGACAAATACGTGAAAGAAAATGTGTAAAAAGTGAAATGTGTTATGACCAAAAAAATAAAAAAATCCAAGACACAAAGTAGCATCAGCATTTGCAACATGCTAGGTCCTCATTACTATCCCAACTTGGAGCAAGTGTGTTTTTTGAGCACACGAATTCACCCAGCACTAGCACATTAAAGCAATTCCAGCAACGTACTTTTTCAATTTAATCCCAGCCATGGTAGTTTATGGTGCGTGCCACGGCTCATGTCGCTCTAAGGAGCAACACTACGCCATTCCTATAGTGTGACATTGGACTTCGCTAAAGTGCATGCCTTGGGAACTTTTTGCATAGGCACAAGTTGCGCCATGTGCACCTCAGTGATTTTGGTGTCACAACCTATGGCATTAGGAAGCTTTCTAGTGCAAGCGCCAAGTCAGAGACAAGGATAGTCAGAAGAACATTCATGCATGGAAAAGCTCACAAACTCCAAGCATCCAAGGCAGGCCTTATGCATGATTCTCACGGAGGTTGTCACAACCTATGGCGTTAGGAAGCTTTCTGGCGCAAGTGCCAAGTCAGAGATAAGGATAGTTGGAAGAACATTCATGCATGGAAAAGCTCGCAAGCTCCAAGCATCCAAGGCAGGCCGTATGCACGATTCTCACAGAGATTTTAGATGTTTCAGAAGGTTTAAGATGTCAAGGAGAAGTTCACAGATCCATCCAATGTAACGCATAGACTAAGATAGTGAAGTTGGAACAGCTGGATTAATCCAGGATCAAGTCCGATCCATCCCATGCAGAGCCGATGGATCCACCGAGCTTGGATCAATATCACATGGTGCTAAACCTTCTGTCTTCACAATCACAAGCAACCTAGATTATTTCCAGGTACCCAAGATCAACATTGATTTCGCTTGGAACAACAGAGATCAATTGCAAAGAGCCAAATCGACACAAGGTGTCAAACTTTCTGTACATACAATTGGCGAGGATCAGATCAACCAGGATCAATCCAAAGTCCATCAGATTGATCTCAAGGAAGCCAGATCGATCACACAGCAGGGGAAACAGAAAAAGATTTCCTTAGTCTTCTAAGATCCTGTCCATAGTTAAAATATGCTTTTTCAAAGTTGTTTCCAATACTAGTTAGGATAATTTCAACAGAAGGTGGGCAATATAAATAGGTCCTTTATCTTATTTCATAGAGAACTCTAGACACTTTGATTATTTGACCAATAAATTATTTATTTTGGGTTTTCTCTAGAATTTGAGAACTTTTCAATTCTTGTGGATTCCATCCTAAATTGAGTTATTCCAAGGTGAACTTGAAAAATTAGTAACGTATCAACCAAGATAGGCGTGTTGGTTGTGGCTGTCTTCCATTCGAGTTCTCACAACTCGTGTTTAAGTCATATACTATGATTCGAGCAAGCAAGATTCGTGTGGGCTTGAGCTACGCCTCTATTAATCTTTTCATATGCTTCCGTGCACGTCACTTTTGCACCTTAGTGTGGCACACATTGTTAATAACAATATCCTAACAATCTAATGAAATCCTACAAGAAACAAGAAAAGAAAAAAGCAGCATCTTGAAATGTTGATTGAACTAAAAGTCTGATTTCTATTTTCTTTTCATATTAGTAACCATAAATCTATCCACCTCTGAATATGATGCTAAAACCTTTCAATCACAACAACGATAAAATCGAAAGCATCCACATATTTGATACCAAATGTATTATTATAAAGCAAAGGTTCTGTGCAGGAAATTTTTAAACTTGACAAAACATGATTTGACTCGATATATGTCACCGATTTGACTGTCATTGAGCATCAGTATTTTCCCACGGGAATAAAGGATTTCAACAAATTTCACTGACACGACAACAATGTCAAAATCGAAATAGCAAGGCAATAAATAAACATGTTGAGAGTAAATTAGCTACCTTGTCCATCAGTAGTCAGCATCCTTCTCATTATAGGCAATAAAGTTGGTTCAATCTGTACAAAGAGATGGGGAAGCCTGCTCACAGACTCAAGAATTGTGCTTATGGCTCGCAAGCAACCAACAGCTGCCAAGGCACCAGGATCATCACCTTCATCATCTGCTTCAGCAGTATTCATGCACTTCCAAAATGCAGCAGCCTAAAATCAAAAAGAACGTGAATCAAAGGGCAAACTTAATAAACTCAAGATATCAAATATTATAGTAGACTTCTCTCACCAAATTCTGACATAATCCAAGAGCATAAGGAGCCATCTCCTCTCCAAATTTGTCCACTATTGTCTCAAGTGTAAACACGAGATCTTCATTCTCAACCTCGTTCATAAGTTTAAAGAACTCTGGGAACATGAATGCAGAAAGAAAGAAAATTAACTGATGCAGCTCAACAAAGGGCAGGAATGAAATGACATTCAAAAATGATATACCATCAAGTAACTGTGGAAGAATTGGTCGGATTTCACCCAAATCTGTATGTACAAAGAAAGTGTCAGAGATGAATCTAGATATTACAGTTCTAGACCATAAATAGAACTAAAGCAAAATAGGAGAAGAAGACTGCACCATTGCAGGCTTCCACAAAAGAGCGCAATGCAAAGACAGAATCAACACGAACAGGGAGTTCTGGGTCATGCATTCCAGCAACAACACTGTGTAATGCTCTTCGGAAGTTGTTTGGATCAGAGAAAGTAATATGAGCATAGTGCCCTGCAACCCATGCCGCCTACAGTCCCATATGTTTGAGAAAGAAGAGAAAAAAAAGCATCAGCTCACAGCTTAATAAAGCATAAGGTAAAAATTAAGTGTTGTCAGTGCAGTGATAAGAAAAGAAATAAATTAATATCACCACTACAAAATAAAGTTGATACATTAGGGCTTGCCCCATGCTGCCTAGAGTCCAATATGTTTGAGAAAGAATTAGAAAAAAGAGCATTGGCTCACAGCTTAACAAAGCATATTGTAAAAATAAAGTGGTCAATGCAGTGATAAGAGAGAAATAAATTATGGCACCACTATAAAATGAAGCTGTTATATTAAAGCTTGATTCAGCAATACAAAAATATTAAACTTAGCCACATTTTAGCTATTATCTAATAAGTGAGCAAAGAGTAGCAGCACATCCATGGATCTACATTCTGAGAAGTACCTTAAGCGATAAATGGATGCTGAAATCCAAAATAGATATTACTCACCACAATTGGAAGGAAAGAGAAGGAAACAACAATATAAACCAAGACACTTACCTTAGCTCTAAGATGTCCTACAGGACTGTTGAATTCAGGGAACACATGCTGTTCAAGCATGACCTCCAACTCGGATTTGTAGGGTTCAGTATGCTTCAGTTTGTCACACAATGCTCCAATGGCCAGTAGGGCACCATCTTTCTGTCTATATGGCTTGTATTCTGCAGGTGCTTCATCATACCTGGGTTGAGGACAAGTGGATAAGCTAACATTATTCAAACATAAAATTATTTAATTCATGTAGAGAATGTAAAATAATATGATGTGACACATACCGCTTAAAAACTTCTACAATAAATAACAAGAATTTCTGAAGGTTCTCCTTTCCTCGTTTTCTGACCAACTCACTCACAAAATCCATTGCAGCAGTTCTAGGGCTATATAAATCCTCAATTATGTCTACAATAGCACTAGAAGAAAATTAGACATGCAACTCAATTCGGGAGTTCAAAGATCCATTTTAGCTTAGTAAACCAAAATTAAATAAATAAATAGGATCAAAGATGTCGATTTTGAACACACCATATCCCTTCCTCACATACTCGTGTGGATCTTCATCCCATAGTCGTTGATCATTGTCGTTGAAGCACATCAGTGGAAAGACTATCTCAAAAAGAACAACATCAAGTTTTGGTTGCAACTGACTGTACATAGTACTCTTTGAGATACTGCATGATAGACAAGAACATGGAACAGCATTTAGAAGCATAAAATTGTCATATGTCTCGAAAATTAATGCTAAGGATCTCTAGAAAAAAATGGATAACTAATTTTTTTTAAAATGAGCCCTGATAGAAAGAAAGATTTAAAAACTATCAAGTGCACCATAACTTTACCACAATTTAGATCACTATGTCTTATCATTAACTCAGTTGCCTTCAAAAAAAAAAAAAAATTACCAATTCACAAGGGCAGATCTAGGTGTTAACTTCAAGATATCCCTTTCCATGACTGTTAATTCACATTCCTAGAATGAAAACGGAGAACTTATTGTGATCCAGTGGGTGGAGTGTTGGCACATAATGAGATCCACTGACATAATCTCAGCATCAACCACCAAACATAGCATGTACAAATTCAAATGAACAATAACAGTTTCTTTTTGATTAATAAAATACAACAGCTAGTGTGAAAAAGAGCTACTCAAGCAGTATAACAGACTTGTATTGCTATATTACACTAACTCAGTATAGCATTTGACATCAACATGTTTGAATTTGATAGTAAAGAGCTCACTTATCATGCAGAATCCAACACAACCCAGTACCAATAACAAATGACGATAAATAACGTGGTAGCAGCTGACCAAGAGCAGGCTGCTATAAAGAAGTCAACAATTAGCCTTTCCAAGCATATTGTTGAACATGAGCAATAAGAGAAGACAGAAGGAGTTAACTGGAAGAAAATGTCACCAAAAATCCTCGAAAACAACATTCAGAACCAGTAAATCAACCATCCACCATTCGAGTAAACACTTACTGATTAGAATAGTGAAGTATCTATAGCGTAAATAAATGTAGCTTTTCAACATGGGTCAGTAAACAGTACAAAGGTGATATTTTATGCTTTCAAAAAATATTTATACACATTCATGAAGAAGAAATGACGGAGAAGAAGCTTTCATGATGTGAAGTTATCAAGTACTTTATCTGCTACTATATATCCTATAAAACCAAGAAACATCTATTTGTGGGCCAATCTGGGCTTCATTAATTTGAATCTAAACCTTAAATATCTTGTACTTGATCGCTTGATGTTAGAAAAGGATGGCATTGGCCAACCCTGACCTATAGGTGTGTATATGCTCAAAACAAAAGGAAGGGGGTTAAGAGACAAAACAAACAGCATAATATTAAAATAACGCTAGATTTTATTATGCTCACCTATTGCTAAAGTATTGCAACATAAGATTGATTACTCTATCAGGTAAATATCCACCAACACGGATTGTATTCAATGCATTACAATGGCATTCCAAAATCTTCCCCGCATAATTCTTCTGGAACATTTGGGCAAAAGCTTTGTTATTTGGGTTTTGAAGTTTCATGTCTCCAAATCTGGGGCAAATTAACAAAATCAGGGAAGATCAATTGAAATCCAGGCCACATTCACCAAATAAGCCCACAAAACAATGAGAAATTACTCAGCAACAACAAAAACAAAAATACCTTGTATAAAGGCGATTTAATATGTGGACAGTCCATTTCTTCACTTTCCACCATCCCCATGATTTTCTCAGCTCAGGATCAGTAGGTTGTCCATCTAAAGGGACAGGCCTCTCCAATATATTCAAAAAAAGAACCATCCACGCATTGAATACATTTGGGTCAAACAGCTGCTTTGGAATCTCCAACTTGGTAGAGAAACATACAAATTAGTTAAGTTAGTTATCAGCAGAACTTTCATGCAGCTAGACATAGAAAAGTTTATTAGACTCATTGCAGAGAAAGAGGAAAGAAGGGTGAGAGAGATCAAGTAAACTTTTACAAGGAACAAATAACACCAAATAGAATTGTCAGAACCCTCAGTTCCATAAAATGAAAGCATGAAGTCTTGCCATAAGCTATTGTGCTATAGAAAAAAATTGAAAATGAGAAGAAGTATGCATAAAAAAAAAACTTAAAAATGAGAAGTGCAACCTCAGAATAATTTGTCATGTACAAGTCTTTTTATCTTTGTCACATGTGTGAAAACCAGCATGCATAAAGGCTTGTGCCACAATCCAACAAATTGTATCAACTTGCACTTACAACTTGCTTTAAACTACAAGTATTCGAACTTACATATACGCATGACCAAAATATTTTGCAAATCAGCTTGATCAAATCTGATACTTCAATAGAAGGGTTAGAAATCTGAACAAGCCGGTTAAAGATGTTAAGCAGCTGAGGAAATGTTTCTTCAACAATATGATAAACAGGTACTCTCTCGGCATCGGATTTAAACCTGCGAGTGATAAACAATAATGAGATGACCACAACAAAAATGTTATCACTTGCAACAATATGCAAGATACAGAGTGTGTGTGTGTGTGTGTGTGTGTTTTCATAGAAACCCCCAAGGTTTATCATAACTTTTTGTTTGCCTCCTTTTACAACAGGTTTTCCCATACTATGAAAAAGACCTTCATGGACAATTTGTAAGCCAAAATAGGAAACTTCATCACAAGAATCAACAACAACAAGGGCTTCAGGCATGCTAAAAGAGAACAAACAAGTAATCTCATATGGCTAAGTACACGAGTGCACCATAGCGCAAAGGTCTTCTAGAGCCATGGCGGATTGAGCATGGCTAGGCATACATATTATTGAAGCATAGCACTAAATTGCATAATATATAAAAAAACTATTTATATTACTAGCAATTTTCACAAAAATTGAAGCAGAGATTTGAGGGTGCATCACTAAATAGAGTATCTATTTATTAAAGTATTTGTTAGGTGTAATTCTTATACTATCCACACACATCATATATATACAGGTGTATATGTTGGTTCACATATTATGGGAAAACTGAAAAGCATTAAAGCAACATAATTTCAAATTTTATAATATTTACCAGGACATTATACTACTTACAAATATTTTTATTGGGTGAGTAGAAAGACAAATACTAGAAGTAGAAGAAAAAGTGTGTGAGTATGTGTGTGCGTGTGTGTGTATAATGTAAAAGTACAAGCAATCCCAATCTTAATGATGTAAGTTTCCACCTAACACAAAAGAGCTACAACATCAAAACATTCATGCCAGTGCATTTTAAAATCATAAATATAATTCCAGTTGAAAAAGTTACTTATTTATATGTACATGCCATAATAATTTCAGAAACAAAGAAAAAAAAGGAGGAAGAAAGAAATAAAAGTGCCCAGTACAGTAACAATTAAGAAAGGAAGAAAGAAAATTCCAGAGAATGAAGGAGGACAGACATCCATCCCAGGAACAATTCAGAAAGAAGAAGATGAAAGGAAGAAAGAAAAATTCGTAGAAGGAAGAAGGAAAAACATTGTCGGACTCCAGCAACAATGTAGAAAGAAAAAGGTACCAAAATTCCAGATTGCTCAGAAAGAAAGAAGAGAGAAAAAAATGAAAGAATAAACCTGGATTTGGAGAAGAAGAGATGGCACAAACTGAAAGAAGAGAGAAAAAAATGAAAGAAGAGATGGCACAAACTGAAAGAAGAGAGAAAAAAATGAAAGAAGAGATGGCACAAACTGTGGGAGAGAAGAAAGAAATTGCCTCTGTGTTTTCCTTGTTAAGCTTTTTTCCCCTTTCTGCAGTTGGCATGGCTTTTGTTCTACCTTTTTTCATTTAAAAAAGGCACACCAAGCAGAAGCTGAGGAAAAGGAACCGCAAGTACACCCCATGCACGCCTTGCATGACGTTAACTGGAACTAGGCTCACACCCTTGTCGCCATCCACACCATTTTTTAATAGTTTCAAAGACAGCTAGTTCCTTTGGAATTAGTGTGTGCCTATAGGGACAATTATTAAAGTAGTCATGAGTTAAACATTGCCTTAGAAATCATATTGCATAAAGTGGAAGCTTTTTCTGTGATTTTACTCCTCACATTCTCCCAGAGGTAGTTAGAATTGAATCTTACTTTTCAGATTTGTCCTCAATACATTCAAAGTGAGCAGGGCAAAGAAACAAAATAACTATTTGCATTCCAAGCAAATGCTTCCTCAACCTATATATTTATCATCTAAGGAACTAGTAATAAATGGCCTTTCATGCACTGCAAAAAATGATATAAGAAACTAGTAATAAATGCTTCCTTGACCTATTTATTAAATGCAACAAAATAACTAGTTGCATTCCAAGCAAATGCTTCCTTGACCTATATATTTATCATATAAGGAACTAGTAATAAATGGCCTTTTATGCACTGCAAAAAATGATTTACACCCCAAAAATCACATGAATAAAAGGAAACAATAATATGTGACTTTTGTCATAGGAGAAATGTTATCTTACTTCATCAGGAAGGGCATTGTAATTCAGGGAAGTAGAATGTAAAAATTCCAAGATATTTACTTCAGAAAATATTTGAAAATCATTAAGCAGCAAAAACTTTAGCAAAAGAGTAAGTAAATAAATGCCAAATGCACTAGATTCCTTATGTACAAGCCTCAACTACACTACCCAGTTCCTGACAAAAAGAGCAGAACCAACAAAAGTCCAGTCATGAATTCCTGGTAGATCTTCAGTGTGTGGAAGAGCTCTATCATCCAAATTACGACAATGCATAAATCATAAGTTCACAATCTTTCTCCATACTTAAAAAGGTGACACTAAAATCATAACGAGCTACTAGTAAGTTGAGTTCTACAGCTTTCTCCAAGAAGAAAAAGACAAAAAACACACACACATGCACACACTTCAAATGTACTAGGTTCCTTATGTACATTCATCAGCTACACTACAAGGTTCCTTCGAAAAAGAACAGTTTTAATATAAATGGCTTCTGACCCAAAGGCAAGAACAAGCCAAAAAGTCCAATCATCCATTCCTGGCAGGTTTTCAGTGTTTGGTAGAGAGCTCTATTACTACAAGGATGGGTAAATCATAACTTCACAAACAGTATTTATTGTTAATCTCGCTCAACTTAATAAAGGTGACGCTAATACCATGTTCAGACTACTAGTAGGTTGAGCTCCACAGCATGTGCCTTATCTGAACAAATCATTCCTGTGCAGCCAATTGTAATAATGTCTGGTAAACATATCTGGAAAGAGTGTGAATATATATCACGATCATATAATTGCACACATACCCATATATTTCAAATCCCCTTAGATGCTGACATGAGGCATGCAGACATTACTTCTCAAAATCAAAAGGCTACAAGAAGAAGGCCACTCATGTGTGCATGAGCAACTATACAGATTATCCAAAAAATGTAGATTGAATACAGTAAAGCAAGGATTTATCAGAGATAATAAGATGGAAAAAATATAACATTAGACTAAGCTCAACAGCAACTGCAACCAAAACCAGACCTTCACATAACATATATATTTGATTGGAAACCACATAAAGAGATTAAAAGAGAGGCTTTATATGAACTCACTCATATTTACTAGAAAGAATCCTGAGCACAAATAAAGCTCCATAAACCTGTTGGTCAGGCAAATTATGCTTCACCCATCGCAAAAGTGTGGGCCATTTTTCTGGATAATCAGCATGTATAATAGTTTTCAAGCATTCACCCAGCTGTGCTCTGTTTAAATCAGAACATGATTTCAAAAGCTAGTTAATGTAAACCGTTATTTCAACCAGTCTATTCAACTGCACTTGGCTGCTCAAGCAAAGATGCAGCATCTAATAACTCTTTAACATCAAATGCATAGACTGAGAACATGATTCGGTGAGCTCTTAATTGACAAGGTGACTCAAATAATGTGTGTGTATGCGCATGACAAAGAGCTGTCCAGTGTAATCATCACATGCCCACAAAAGTAAACGAATGACAGGAAAAAAAAAAAAGGGATATTTGGTACCTTAATAGTGGTGGAACTTGAGCTACAAAATTAAGTATGTTTTGTCTCACCAGTTCCTTGTCTTCAGGCAAGATCTTTGATTGTTCATCTATTATCACATAAAATTTGAAAAAAAACGTGGGCATAATCAGGTTTATTTGACCATCCGATCTTAACAGAAAAATTCAGAATAACCACAACATATTGAAATTTGCTAAAATAAACAAATTTTATCTTTATCTGATAATAAATGCAAAAGATCTCTAGATATTAAAATAAAAAAAAGGCCAGACCAGTTCTAACGAACTGGAAAGCCCGATTATTTAAACAAGAATTCTATAAAGAACTCATGTCTTTAGCATTATGGGGTGCCTTCCTGGATGAAGAAGGAAAATCTTGGCTTGTGCTGCAGTGTCCTACAAGTGAGCAGAAGCCATTGTGACAAATCAAAAAAATCACTAGAACACCTCTAATTTCCATCACCAAATATCAAATCATCATCTTCTTCTTGGATAACCAGATACGCAATTCCTCAATCACATGAAACCAAAAATGATACTCCTAGCACAACGTGATGTTGAAGGCATGCGTGTTCAGCCATGAATGCTTATTGATGGATGCGAAGATTTACCGGGGTCATAAGGTGTCCAGTTATTGGCAATGAAATTCTTGAAAGTAATACTGGCCACCTGCCTGACCCCAATATCGCAATTTCCTTCCACTATGATCTGTAACAGCCTCACCAAATGTTGAGGCGCATACTGAAACTGCAAGAATAAATTTCAATCAATTTGAATTCCAAAAATCCCAAAAAACCAAATGTACACATGAATTATGAGCTCTGAGAAGTTCAATTCTAGATAGACTTATCATACTCCTTCCAGCCTTCAAACAAAAACTGAGAAAGAAGAAAAGAAAATTTCAAAATCGTAATTCCAGCAAAAGCAATCTCATAAAGTAATACCTGATTGAGGCTCTCTTCAGCTGCTTTCCGCTCACTGGGATTAAGGCTAAGTGCACCCTGCAAGATCACAGCCAAGCTCTGAAGATCCATATCTACTAAACCTTCAATTCTCTTCCTTCTACCACGAAAAAACACAAAATCGGACAAGAAATCAAATCTGAACGAAGATATCCAGACGGATGGTTCTTGTTTGATTCTCTTTCGAGGGTTTAGAGAGAGAAAGGGGACAAGTAAGACTGGGCGAGGAAGACACAGCAGAAAGCGTACGTGCGCGTGCGGGTGCGCGTGCCCGCGGGCAAGTATTTATCGTTAGGGTTTTGAAGAGGGTGGTTTAACTAACGGCATGGGGTGTTTGTAACGTTATTATCTCTACTCTACCTATGCTGTATTATTAAGGGTTTTTTATTTTTTATTTTAATTAATTTTTTAATTTAATAATTAATCTGTTTTTGAAATTATTATTAATTTAACTAATCTCGTCATTTGAAACGGTGAGATAATCTCATATCACGTTATCTCGCGTTTGAAATGGCGAGATACATTTAAAAAAAAAAATATGATTTCGCTTCGTATTGTAGGTTAATTGACACGAAATATGATAACATATCTCACCATGTGAAACGGCAAGATAGCTTTGATTTCTAAGGAAGCATACAAACACGCCCTTATCGCTGTTCATCTTCTTTCCATTGAAACTCCATCTCTGCACGCAGGCTTCTTCCTTTTAAAACGCATAGTCGCGTTTCTTCCCGACCACGCTCATCCTTCTTCCCAACACTCGGACGCACAAATCGGAAGTTTTGTATTCAAATCAAAAACCTGCCTGCAACAAATTTTTTTCAGATCGGTTTCTCAACCTATTTTTAGATCCGAAATTTTGGGCTTTTAATTCTTCTGTTGACAAACGGTGCATTTTGATCAATTTTCTAATATCGTCTAGCCTTAATTTTTCCCAATCCATTGTTCAATTTATATTTTTTGATTTTCCAACCTTAATTTTTGCAGCCCGTTTTTCAGTTTGGGTGTTTTGATTTTTTAGCCTTAATTTTTGTAGTCCGTATTTCAGTTTGGTTGTTTTGATTTTTCAGTCTTAATTGCTAACAAATATATTTGTATGTTGCATGAAATACGAGTCCAAATTTGTGGAAACAAATATGGTGTTGCCACTGTCAAAATTTGGAGCAACAAATGGGCTTCTCATAGTCAGAATTTGGAGAAACGAACATAGCGTAATTGCAGTCAAAATTGGGCAAACATACACAGCTTATTATCAGAATTTATTTTCTGAGGTGAGTGTCCATATTTTATTATATTTAGATTCCAAATAAAATTCTTATGTTGTGGTTGAAGTTGTAGTTAAACATTAATTGCTAATTTTTCCTTCCATATTAGCTGTAGTGTAAATAGAGACAACCAAATAAATTTGAAAAATCTCAATTAATATTAGATGAATAAAAATCACGTACTTAAATATTTAATACATAAAATTTAAGAATATTAAATGAATGAAAAATATAGACTTAAATATTTAATACATAAAATTTAAAAATAATAGACGAATGAAAAATATGAAGGGTTTTTTATTTTTTTTATTCTAATTAATTTTCCAATTTAACAAATTTAACCCACCTGTAAATCCTTTATCAATTTAACCAATTTATCAAATAAGAATATTAGATGAATGAAAAAATATTTACTTAAAATACATAAAATTCTTAAATATTTAATATATAAAATTTGAAAAACATTAAATGAAAATATTTACTTAAATATATAATTATTTTAGAAGTTTAAACGATAAATTAATTGTATCATGTTATAGATGTGATATTTATATTTACTATATTTGTATATACTATATTATGGATGTGACGTTTATATTTAATTGCGTCATGCATGTGAACTGTTTGTATTAAATATATGACATTTGAGGGTGATATTTAGATTATGCTATATTGGAGGGGTTCTATTGTGCAAAATTTGAACGGCATAAGTTACAACATTGGGCCTCGTTATTTGCAAAACATACGCTGCAGTATCAATTATGTCGAATTGGAGATGATGGTGTATGATTTAACTAGAGTGGATCGGAATCATTATGTCATTTATTTGAAAACAAAATTAGTGTTAAGAGATACATTTGGTGGACATGATGTGCTCCTACTAGTGATTAAAAATAACATAAATTTGCAGTTCTTGTTTAATCCAATCAATCATGTCATATTTTAAATCTGTACATTGAAATAGAAGAGATGTGACAATCAGTATAGTGTGCCACGTATGGAGGGGAAACAGGTCAAACCTCCCAACGATCATTCTTTGGAACTCGACAGAACAGTAGTGTGCCTTTGGTCACTGAAGCGATGACTCATATGGGAATTCTCAATAGTGTGACATGTTATCTGACCTTAACACACATGTATCATATTTTGGATTAGAATATGGAGGTAGGTCTTGTATTTTGTCACAGCCTACAGCAAATATTGGCGTAGGAGCAGTGGCTTGCATGGATGATGATGGCGAGATGCTTTGTGATGCCTATGAGCAACATGTATACTGATCAACATCAGACATCAATGATAGAGATTATGGAGATGAGGGAGATGACGAGAATGAAGAAGATGACGATGCAGTCAATATCAATTCGATACAACAGGTATTAATAGCATCAGATGCCGACCCATCAACTAATGCATTCCCTCGACATATGCTAAGACAAGCAAGCACTATGCTAATGCATTCTTCAACTATCCCTGAACATAAATATGTGATAGAGCCATCAATTGTGTCTTTATATTCAACAACCTTTCTAGTACCTAGACATTTGATGAAATCACCGATGGTGTCATTGTATCTGTCTATGTCCTTCTTCTCACAGACAAGGCCAGAAATAACAGCTGACAGTATTGAAAATCCTAATGGTAGATAGAGCACGTACTTTGGCGGGCACAAAGGAGAGCTTCATTTAGACATAGTGTTTAAGGACAAGGGTCATGTCCAAACAGCTGTGAAAGATTACTCTGCGACACATGCAAAGCGAGAGTATTGTGTGGTACGTGAAAAGTTAAATGTAGACATACTACAATTGATAAACCTTGTGACTGGCACATTAGGACTTCTTTAAGGTAGAAAATGGGGTTGTGGAAGATAACTAGATACAGCAGAGCCCACACTTGTCTTCTAGGGGACTTAAAGATAGATCACATAAATTTGGAAAAAAACATGGTAGCTACAATTCTTGTAGGGTTGGTTCATCAAAACCCTACATTAAGATAAAAAATATTGTGCAACTTGTCAAAGATCGGTACAGTGGGAAGACTTAGTGAAAAAGTTACCTGCCTACATGAGAGCACTACAGAAATAGAACCCGGGAACTGTTGTCGAGTGTAGACACATTGACACCAAGGTGCCAAATAAGATGATGTTATGTTATTTATTTTGGGCTTTCAAACCTTGCATCGACAGATACCAGCATTGTATGCTACTGATTAGTGTAGAGGGCATACATCTATACACGAAATATTGTCATAAGTTACTTATTGCAATTACTATTAATACTAATCAGCAAGTGTTACCTCTTGCTTGCCTTGGTAGATGAAGAAACACACAATCATGAGATTGGTTTTTGCAGATGCTGGAACGACATATTATATGTGGCAGAGCATATAATTGTCTTGTATCTGATAGACATCTTAGTCTTTTTTTTGCCATCGAGAACATCGATACTTTCAAGGCCCCGAGAGGACAACACCAATTTTGTCTTTGACATATGTGTGCAAACATTTTAAAAGCTTTCAAGTCTCAACACCTGTGTAATCAATGTTGGAGAGCAGGTGCTAAGAACTAAGAGAAATTTTTTTTTTTCAAAGCCTATACCATATAAAATAGATTAATTTAGAGGTCTACAACTACTTACAGAAAATTGATAAAGAGAAATTGGTTCTATCCTTTGACAGAGGCTGAAGACATGGTGTTTAGACAATCAACATATCATAAAGTATTAATGGAGTAATGAAGGGAATAAGGTGGTTGCCAATATGTTCGATTGTACAAATGACATTTAATCAGGCCATCACTAAATTCAGGAAGAGATTAATAGTTGATGAAGCTAAGATGGCAGGGGGGATGAGTGGCTTACTTGTCCTGCAAAGACGTATGCAATGGCAGAGCACAAATTCGTCTGGCATTTAGTACAGCTATATGATCAAAATACACAGTCGGGATAAGTGATCACAGCACGGGATAGGGGAAGAGATGGAGAGAATGCACACGTTGTGGAGCTATATAGTAGGGATTGCACATACAAGAAGTGGTTATTGCACAGAGTTCCATGCTCACACGCAATAGCTATCAGTAGAAAATATGGTGTTAATCCTAATAGGCTAGTGATGCCATACTTTTCCATTAGTAGCTATGTACAAATATATGAAAGAAGATTTAATCCTATTTGGGCCGAAGATTATTAGGATGATATACTGTTTGAGTTGGTCCACAACCCTCACAGGCATATGATTAGGCATGTTGGGAGGGACCCGTTGCACCAAATACCGAATGAAATGGACTGGCCACAATATCGGGTTCGACAACAATCGCGACAATAGGCCCAACATGGATTGTAGGATTTAGACATGCTTTCATCCTTCAGCCACCCTCGTTAGTTTCACATGTGTGTGTAAATTTTATGTTTTTTAGCACCTCAACACGAAAGTAGTCCTTGGACCCATGCAAGTTTTGTATCACTTTTGATAATAATTGCAAGATATACTGTAGTTATTTTTGTATGCATGTCAATGTTATGTGTGAATGTTATTTTTGCAAGTTATGTAATTACATATTTTGTGTGTGTGTGTGTGTGTATGTTATTTTTCATGTTTATGTACATATTGCTGTTAATTTGGTGTTTGATTAATGCAAAATTCATCATACAAGATTTTTTCACGATGACTATAAGAGCTAATCTGGGCCCATTTAATTCAATTTTGCTATACCTACAGCATAATCATATGTTGAAAGCTATGTGGTTAGGAGACATAGACACTACGCTTCGGCCACAACACCAGACCAGGACACTAGTTAGGATTCCTAATTTTATGATCGGGTTATACTTTTGCTGCATCGACTAGGTTTCTATGGAGTGTATAGACGTGGACACGTAGCACTTGATTGGCACCTGATCATAGCGATAGTTGAGAGGTGGCGCCGTGAGACTCAAACCTTTCATCTTATGACTGGTGATGCTACCATTGCGTTGGAAGATGTAGCATTGATATGACAACTCCCAGTAGATGGTGCCCCAATTACAGAGGTTGACAAGCATTGGGCCATTAGTATTTGACAAGAGTATAGTTTGGAGTATTTGAGGTTTGCCCCCTCTACAGATGTATTCTGTGGTACTACTATACCCCTCTCAATCTTACTTCAGAAGGTCCGACACCGGACCCTTACTATTAATAGTACAGAGGATGACATGACTCGATACACTTGTTATTACGTGTTATTGTTATTAGGTTGCAAGATTTTTCCTAATTCATCTAGAGATCGAGTGAAGCATTATACCTTCACATGTGAGAGGATGTGAGTAGGGTTCAACCATACAGTTGAGGGAGTGCGGTATTGGCATACTTATATCGAGAATTGTGCTCTACATGCATGTAAGGTAAGCAGACGATAGTTGGTCCACGAGAACTTTTACAGATATGGACCTAAATTAGGATTCCAGAGTTAGGCCCACTGACCTATAATCGTGGCCTTTACAATAACCCACTAACTGTGCTTGGTGATGTGCAGTTACCAACTGCACCCTTCGGAGCACAATATGTAATATCAAATTACATGTCTTGTTGTGCTATTGTGCAACTATTATATTTAGTTTTCTTGATTATTTTTTTATGCATATAGCTGGACTAGGGCAAAAAGGAGTAACACGTTAAATGCATCTCACTTTATCCGCATGATACTGTAGACACATAAAATTAAATAAATACCACGTAAAAAGGTTACAATATAAAATATGAATTAAATAATTTTTTTTCAGAATTTTCAAACAAATACAATTTCTATAATAAAAATTTTATAAATTAAAGTTTAAAATTAACCAATGGGATGATTACAAATGGCACAATCCAGTGAAAAGATAATAAATGATCAACCGGGCCAATCAGAAGGCGACAAGTAGTGCAGTCCAGCAAGGGGCCAACAACCCCGACAACCAATGAGAACACTCCACATTAGCAGGCTAAGGTGACTACATTATCTCTCCTACAACTATAAATAAGATCTAAAACCTCACATAAAGGACAACAACAAGGAAGAGAAAGAAAGAAGAAATACAAATTCTCTTAAGAACACTTAAGAACATTCAAGGCGTTGTTCGTCAAGTTCAAAGAATTCATCCACAAATTCAAGGCGTTCTTTGTCAAAGATCTTCAAATTTAGCGTTCGATCCGAAATCAGAGCGTTAAGCTTGAAGATCAACATTAATTGAAGAAATCAACAAGTCTCAAGGAAGATCAAGCCTAAGCCCTTTCATTGAAGACACTTCAAATCAAAGTCACATCTTTGAAGGAAGAATGAGAGGACTGACTTAAAGAACAGCGCCCGCAAAAAATTTATTTAATTCAAATTGTAATCAATTTGTACAAATTTCTTGTTAATGGAAATCCAATCGCAAGATTTTATCCTACAAATTTCTGGCACGCCTAGTGGGACATCTCTACCTCTCATCTCCTCCTTCCTCAAATTTCAAGTGAACTGCAAACTCCAAACTAGTCATCATAGCCAGCAACAAGGGAAAAGCTGTCAAGGCTACTACCTCGGCTGCTAGTGAGACTGCCACAAAGAACATTGGAATCATCACTGGGAGTCTAGCAAGGAGGGCAGCGCCTCGAAGGCAGCCCCCTTCCACGAAAATGTCAACAACACACTCCTCACAAATGAAAACAACGAGGAAGACTCAGCACCTTCGAGCCCTCTCTCTAATGCCTCATCCACCTCTAATGATACCTCAATCAGATGACTAACGCTTCAAGTCTGAAGGACCAAATTGCCACACTGACTAAGGTCATCGAAGGACTAGCCAAGCATGTCCGAAAGCAAGATTCCCGGATCTCAAGCTGTCCGAGGATATCTGAAGTCCCTGGCTGGGCTGAGACATCTACCAAACAACCAACTAGTGACCAAGGGGAGTTTTCAACCAAAGAACTTCAGATATCCTCGGACGGCTTGATCCCTATCGATCAATTCAAAGACTTCATCAAAGGCACCATTAGGAACAAGCTCAATGGCGGCACTAAGTCGACTCTGACATACGCCAAGCCTTACTCAACAAGGATCGATAGTCTAAAAATGTCAACGAGCTATCAGCCTCCTAAATTCCAACAATTTGATCGTAAAAGAAACCCAAAACATCATGTGGCACACTTTATAGAAACATGTAACGACGTTAGGACATATGGAGACCTTCTGGTCAAACAGTTCGTTCATTCATTAAAAGGAAACGCGTTCAACTGTTATACTAACCTCGACCTAAGGCTATCGATAGTTGGGAAGAACTGGAGTATGAGTTCCTCAACCGCTTCTACAGTACAAGGCGGACTGTCAGCATGATTGAGCTCACCAACGCCCTCCAATGGAAAGAGGAGCCGATCATTGACTACATCAATCGGTGAAGAAACCTAAGTCTAAACTGCAAAGGTAGACTTTCCGAAGCGTTAGATATTGAAATGTGCATACAAGGTATGCACTAGGGGCTACTGTACATTCTTCAAGGGATCCAGCCTAAAACTTTTGAAAAACTGGCTACACGAGCCCACGATATGGAACTAAGCATCGCTGCAAGTGGTATCGGCACGCCACCTGTTTCAGAATTTTGCAGAGTAAAAGACAAATAAGAAATAAAGATAGGAGGCAAGCTTTCCCCCAAAGCCCCAACAAAAGAGTCTATGGCAGTACGTGCCAGGCTCATCCCAATCAAAGGAAAGGAAAAAGCTGATGAAAAGAAAGAAGCCCCACAAAAGCCAAGATGACCAACGCTAAAAGAGATACAGGCCAAATCCTATCCCTTCCTTGACTCAGATGTTCGCGAGATCTTTGACGACTTGCTACAGGCCAACCTTATCGAACTCCCTAAAATGAAAATGCTCGCAGAAGCCAGGAAGACTAACGATCTCAAATATTGTAAGTACCACTGTCTGGTCGGGCACCCCATCCATGACTGCTTCATATTCAAAGAGAACATCATGGACCTCGCCCACCAAAGAAAGATCGCATTGGAAGACGATAGCACAAACGTTAACACTATCACCTCAAATGTCCAGGCGAAGGAAGTTCATGAAATCAACCACTCTTTGGACAAAATTGGTTGCTTCCACGAGAGAGGTCAACCCTTTAAAGATTGCATGACCACAGTGGTCTTCACGGATGAAGATCTAATGTTGGGGTCCCAACCACATAACAGACCATTGTTCATAACCGACTACATTCACGAGCAAAGAATTTACAGGATGTTAATCAATGGTGGCTCGGCGATTAACATCCTGCCACTATGAACACTAAGAGAGCTAGGGATCCCGACTAAGGAGCTTTCAAATAGCCATTTGATGATCCAATGATTCGATCAAAGGGGCAAAGGGTCTTAGGCACCCTAAGGTTAAATTTGTTCATAGATGACATGAAATCAACTACCTTGTTCCTTGTCATTGACGCTAGGACATCATATAATCTACTACTCGGTCGGCCGTGGCTCCACAAAAATGGAGTAGTTCCTTCCACTTAGCACTAGTGCTTCAAATATTGCCACAACGGTGTTGTAAAAAATGTGCTTGGTGATTGCAAGCCATTCACTAAAGCTGAATCCTATTTTGCCAATGCAAAATACTACTTGGATAAAGCCAAGAATTTGGAACCTGGTAACTCCCAGCAAAATGAGAAAACTGGGGGGTGCTTCGGCAAAGAAAGATGAAGCCGACAAAATACGCCCTGAGAGCCCTCTAAGTAAGGAACTAGCAATTCACGATACTCTAAAGGGCCTCACACTGCCTGTGACTCTAGTTGACGGTAAAATGCCTACCCAACCACATCAAGAGATCATGAAAGAACATTTAGAAGCTTGAGAGCCAAGGACAGCAAAAGGCTTCAGCCCCAAGGCATACAAACTGCTCATCAAGGTTGGATACAATCCGTAAGAAGAGTCGCCATTGAGAAAACTCCCACAAAAGTCTACAAACCAAAACCCACGAGCAGGACTTGAGTGCGAACAGTTCAAGGGTCCTGTACGTATAGCCATAAAAAGAGCTTCTGCCAACAACACTACAACAGAGGACCGCTCTTCAGAAGTTGAGAAGGAGCCAGCATGAGTGCCAGTTTTCAAAAGACTTAGTCCACCCCAGGAACAGAAGTATTGTGGAATGGAGGATAGAGCTACTAAGGTGCCAAAATGAGAAGAAAAGCTCCATAGCCGAATCCCTTCCCGCATGAAAAGGAAGACGAACTTGGTTGTATCATGCAACAGAGTCCTCAATGCTAAATTTCAAACTGTCGTCTTCACCAAAGCCCAGGTTAAGGAAGACGGTGATAGAGAAAGTGTGGACTCGTCCAAATACATAACTGCAAACGGAGGAGGGAACCCATCGAGGAGGATGTTGAAGTCGCACCACCAAAAATGGAATCAGGAACCAAGCCCACGATGGACAAATTAAGAGAAATAAATCTAAGCAATGACGATGACCCTCGCCCCATCTACATTAGTGCCTTACTACAAAGCGAAGAGGCCAGTGCGTATGTGGGGTTGTTAAAGGAGTTCAGGGATGTTTTCGCCTGGTCATACAAGGAAATGCCTGGCTTAGACCCAAAAGTAGCAGTACATCACTTAGCCGTGAAAAGGGCAGCCCGCCCCGTGAAGCAGGCGCAACATCGATTTCGACCAGAGCTCTTCCCACAAATTGAAGCTGAAGTCAACAAATTAATTGAAGCCGAATTCATCTGAGAAGTTAAGTATCCCACATGGATCTCTAGCATCGTTCTGGTAAGAAAGAAGAATTTGCTCGACTTCAGAGATCTCAACGAAGCATGTCCTAAAGATGATTTCCCTGTACCCATCACGAAGCTCATGATCAATACAGGGCATGAAGCGCTTTCTTTCATGGATAGATCATTCGGGCATAATCAAATGCGTATCGCACCTGAAGATGAAGAACTAACAGCTTTTCGCAATCCCAAAGGGATATACTGCTACAAGGTTATGCCGTTCAGCTTCAAAAATATCGAGGCAACATACCAAAGAGCTATGCAGGCAATCTTCAACGACATGCTACATAAGAATATCAAGTGCTACGTCGATGACCTCATTGTAAAGTCAAAGAAATGAGGAGACCATTTGTATGACTTGAAAAAGGTTTTCGAACACCTAAAAAGATACTAATTGAGAATGAACCCATTGAAATGCACATTTAAGGTCACCTCCGGCAAATTTCTGGGCTTTGTCATTAACCACCAAGGCAACGAAATTGAACAAGCAAAGATCGATGCTATCTTGAAGATGCTAAAGCCTCAAAATGTCCACGAGCTCAAAAGCTTGCAAGGAAGATTAGCTTATATTCAACGATTCATCTCCAACCTGGCGCAAGACGTTGCCAACCCTTTAGCCGCCTCATGAAAAAAGCTATCCCCTTGGAATGGGACGAGTCCTGTAGAAATGCCCTCCAAAGTATAAAGTCTTATCTGACAAAACCTCTGATGTTAGTAGCCCCAATGATTGGCCATCCATTGATCCTATACATCGTCGCACAAGAATGCTCGGTGGAAGCCCTGCTAGCACAAGAAAATAATGAAAAGAAAGAAAATGCCTTATATTACCTCAGCAAAATGATGACACCGAATGAACTAAAGTATTCACCAATAGAAAAGATATGTTTAGCACTCGTTTTTGCCATCCAAAAGTTAAGGCACTACTGCCAAGCTCAAACGATTCATCTGGCGTCTAAAGCGAACCCATTAAGGTACGTTATCTCGAGGCCCATCCTCTCCGACAAGCTCACAAAATGGTATCTTCAGTTCCAACAATTCAAAATCATATACCTATTGCAAAAAGCAATGAAGGGACAAGCTCTGGTAGACCACCCTATCCCAACTGAGTGGGATCTCTCCGACGACCTACTTGACGAGGATGCCCTGCTGGTTGAGGCCACCCCTACATGGAAGATGTACTTTAATGGAGCTTCCTATAGGGAAGGAGCTAGCGCTGAGGTAGTATTCGTAACACCCGAAGGTGAAATCCTGCCCTACTCGTTTACCCTTGTAGAAAAGTGCTCAAACAATGAGGTTGAGTATCAAGCCTTAATCCTCAAACTTAAGATCACCATGGATATTAAATAGCTACACCTCGAAGTCCTCAGGAATTCTCAATTGGTGGTCAACCAGCTACTAGGGGAATATGAAATCAAAAGCCTGAATTGCTGCCATATCATAACTATGCCCACAAGATCATAAGTTAGCTTGGGGATGTCAAAATCAAACACATGCCGAGAAACAAAAACAAACAAGCCGACACATTGGCTAAGCTTGCCTCCATTTTATCATTCCCCAACACAAAATACCAAGTGTCCATATGCGAGAAATGAGTGGCATTACCAACACTTGAGGATAATGAGGGGGAAGAAAGTTGCCCCATAGAAGTCCTCAACATAGAAAAGGAGGACTGGTACCAGCCATTTGTGGACTATTTGAAATACGAGAAATTACTAGATGATCCACGCCAAAAGGTTGATGTCCGACACCAAGCAGCTCGCTTTATCCACTTTAAGGGTGTCATGTATAGATGGTCGTTCAATGGAGTGTTCCTATGCTGCCTAGGCAATGACAAAATTATTCAAGCTATGGAGGAGGCGCACTCTGGGATTTGCGGCGCCCACCAATCCACGCCAAAACTCCATTCTCGGATTAAGAGAATGGGATACAACGGCCAATAATGGTTAAAGCTTGCATGGAGTTTGCCCAAAGGTGCCAAGCATGTCAGTACCATGCTAACTTCATTCACCAACCACATGAGCCATTACACCCGACGATAGCTTCATAGCCATTCAACGCTTAGGGATTGGATGTCATCAGACCCATGACAAAGTCATCCGCTGGCTACCTCTACATCTTGGCGGCCACTGACTACTTCTCCAAATGGGTGGAGGCAATCCCTTTGAAGGAAGTAAAAAAGGAGAATGTCGCTGACTTCATTTGTGCTAACATTATCTACAGGTATGGGGTCCCTCGGTACATTATCACCAACAATGGGAAGCTATTTGTCAATAGTACCATCAATAAGTTATGCTAAAGGTTCGGCTTCAAATAAAGGAAATCCTTAATGTACCATGCTCCGGTCAACGGTCTCACATAAGCTTTTAAGAAGACCTTGTGCAACCTATTAAAAAAGATAGTGTCAAAGTCAAAAGGGGATTGTCATGAGAGAATTGGGGAGGCTCTGTAGGCCTACCGGACCACTTTCAAGACACCCACACAAGCAACCCCTTATGCGCTAGTATATAGAGTTGAAGCTATCATTCTGCTCGAGCGGCAAATTCCATTGCTACGAGTTGCTATATAGGAGGGACTGACCGAAGAGGATAACGCAAGTTTGCGCCTTGAAGAATTGGAGTCATTGGACAAGAAGAGACTCGGTGTGCAACAAAGGCTTGAATGCTATCAAACTCGCCTATCCAAAGCATTCAACAAAAAAGTGCGTGTGCGGTCTTTTCAAATTGGAGACTTGGTGCTTGCAGTAAAGAAGCCCATCATCATCACTCATTGCATTGGAAAGAAGTTTACCTTTAAATAGGATGGGTCGTACATCATCTAAGAAGTCTACACAAATGGCGCCTACAAACTGGTCGATCAAGATGGCGTGAAGGTTGGCCAAATCAACGGCAAATTCCTAAAAAGGTATTATGTTTGAAGGTAAGGCATAAAATACTAAAACAAAACACACAAGCCTAAACTGTACCTCTCTCCTGGCCCGCAAGAGTATAAACTATAAACAACCTTTACTTTTTGCAAATTTAAGAAGTTTTGAACTACGTTATGACTTGATCTCATTTCTGAGTACATAAGCAGCTTAGACATCCTCTAAGTTCAGTTGTAAATTTTTAGTGAGTTATGCTCTAGTAACCACCACTGGGAGCATTTGTAAAGAGAAAAGTAACAAACAATGGAGTGAAAGATCACGTTTTATTGACAAAACCAGGTGTTAACAAAAGGAATAATATCAATGTAAAAAAAAAGCAACGCGCAAGGGCTCGGCAACTGCCTCGTCTGAAGGCTTTATGGATCGTATGGTAACTATCTCCCCATCAACCTCTCCAAGTTCGGCCGCTGTCCCTCGTAGGAACTCCCTCTGTTGCATAAAGGATGAAGACAGCTCTTGTTGACATTTTATTAGAAGCTCAAGCTATTCCTCCACACTTTTTATCTCAGCCTCAGAGCATTCAACCTCTTTGGCCCCCTTGGCTTCCTTGTTCAGAGCCTCTTGGAGCCGGTTTTCAGCATCCTTCAACTGTCGGGGAAGGATCTCCTTAGTGAGCGCCTCGGATGTAGCAGATTTGGCCTCATCATAGGCCGCAGCTTTAGCAAATAAGGTCTCCAAAAACCCCTCTATGCACGAAACACTAGCGTGTTCAAAACGCCTCATGGACTCGAGAACCAACATAACCTCATCTTTGAGGGAAGAAATGGAGTCAAGCGAGATGCTCGCCAACCTCTCACGAACACTCGTCTACAGCTTACAAAGGAACTCCCTCTCGTGACTTAAAAGGAATTTCTCTGCCTCGAACACCAAAACTGCCACAGGAGAAGCTTCCCTACGCCCCTCTAGAGAGTTAGCCCCATCCGACACAGCATCACCAAGCACGACAGCAGAGGCTATGCTAGATCCTATAGCAAATTTATGGCTACCACTAAAATCCCTGCCATCACTTCCAAACACTTGCTTCTCTATCTGAAAATGTGTGCACACATACAAATATATTAGAACTAGGCAAGTCAGAAAAAGAGGATCACCGGTAAGGAAAATGTGGCTAATTGCCTCTTTGGCAAGGTCTTTAACCAACTTAGGATGGATGGAAGCATTGTTTTCTTTCAGGTCACAAGGGGCAGGATCTCTCCTTACCCTTTTTGAATGGCAATCCCTGCTACAGCTGACACTGTTAGCCAAAACTTGCAAATCCGGCTGCTTCCCTCCAGGAGCAACCAGGGTAGTACGGTTGTGAAGATAATCACGGACATCGGGAGATGAAGCCCCTGCATCAAGCACGCAACTTTAGGATGAAGTGGTGCACAACTTTGCTGCATGCTAATTCCCATGAACCTCGATCCACAATTCTTTGTAACTCTTAGAACGAAACTTCCTTACGACTGTCGGAATGCGAGGGAGACATGCCTTAGCCTTTGAACTGGATAGAGTTGACAACCGCCAAAAGTATAGACCCTCCTCCAAGGAAACTTCGCACATGTCACGCGTAAGAATGCCAAGAATCTGTTGGTAATAACCAAACTGACGGCTAAACCTATGTGGACTATAAGGTTCTACAATAAATCGATCGCCCTGCCTTAATGAAAGGTAGCAAGAGCAAATTGTAGCAAAATAGTCATCCTCTTGTCATTTATGACTACCATCATCAAGGCACAAAACATCCTGCTACTTAGTGATCATAGTGTCGGTCCAACTGAAAAGGTCACCTTTGTGAACCCTCCGACGCACCTCCCGTGGCTTGTAATACCTCACCCCACCTTCACTTGAATACATGACCATGTTCGGACTATCGACACCCTTGTGGATTATATAATGGGTCTTGAAAAATGCACGAACCATGCATAAACAAAATGGAGCGGGAACAGAGAAAGTATCCGTGAAGGTCTCCTAGACTATGTAACCCTACCCAAGCCTCGATAAAAGCTTGCAAGGATAGGGACAGCCAAACTTACTGCCCTCCCAGTCACCATGATACACGTCATCTTAAAGGTGCCCAGACGCACAAAACCAGCATCTTTAATGTGAAGAACGAAGACACTGAGCCAGCTAGCCACAAACGCCGCCAAATAGGTCTCCACTCTCAAATTATCATGGACATTAAAGCATATGAAAGGCTCCTCATCAACATTAGACCACTGCTTGTGCACGCCGATCTCACCAGATGGATTACAGAAGGACTTAGGATGAGCCACCTTATTCTCTTTTCGGGCTGGAGGCACGACATACTTTTCCCTCCTCTTGCACAAGAAGTTAATCCAATCTCCCACGAAAACTGAAGAGGCTCGAGCATCATCTGAGCCATTGTGCAAGAGGTGGTAGGCATAAAACAAATATTGACAAGATTGGGGAAGCTGCCTCTTGCCTTGTGCGTTGAGGCTCACGAGCTTCTTCGCACTTGGGACTACCTCATCATAGAATCTCCCATAAATCGAAAATACGGCTAGACTCCGTAAATCATAAAGAGATATGGATACTTCACCATATAAAGTGAAAAGTGTGTTGGTGGAAGAATACCATGCCTCATAAATGGCCCGCAAAATGTTAGAACACCAATCATAAGTAAACATCAAGGCATACACTGCATCATAAATCTGGGCTATCTTCAAATCGCATTAACAACTACTGAGTACATCCTCAGCCCACTCCCAATAACCTTCAGTAAATCGAAATTCGTCGGCGCATGGAAGTACATCACCCCACTTAGCCTTCCTTTTTACAATCCAGCACCCTAGAGTTGGAAGAAGAACTGGCTTGACAATAGTAAGATGGTGGGACAACTGCAGAGTATATGCCTTCGAACTCTTGCTAAAAGGAACCTCTCAGGTCCAATTGTCCACTCGATCAGTAGCCTCCAGCCTAGGTCAAGGACACTAGAGAAGTGGAGGATAAACTGCTAGAATTGTACCCCTCTCAATAGGGTGACCTTCCTTATGTAGGCTGACCAAATGCTCCACGCCTGAGGAAGAAATACTGCTCTTGAAATGCACTATAATGACAACTGCAAAGGAACGTAAGAAAAGGTTAGTAAATTCGCACAAACGAGGAGGGGTGCACGCTAAATATATATATATATATATAATCAAGCTTATGCGTGGGTTGAAATCAAGCCTAGTATTCGAAGGCCCAAAAGTTCAAGCTTAACCGGTACACGTGGGCTAAGATCAAGCCTGGTACTTGAAGGTTCAAAAGTTCAAGCTAGCCAGCACACATCGGCCAAAATTAAAGCCGGTATTCGAAGGCCCGAAAGTTCAAGCTTAACTGATACACGTGGGCTAAAGATCAAGCCTGGTACTCAAAAGCCTAAAAGTTCAAGCCAGCTAGTACACGTGGGCTAAGATCAAGCCTGATACTCAAAGGTCTGAAAGTTCAAGCCTAGCCAGTACACGTGGGCTAAAGATCAAGTATGGTACTCGAAAGTTCAAAAGTTTAAGCTTAGTCGATACACGTGAGCTAAAATCAAGCTTAGTACTCAAAGGCCCAAAAGTTCAATTCTAATCGGTACATGTGGGCTAAGATCAAATTTGGTACTCGAAGGCCCAAAAGTTCAAGTCTAATTGGTACACGTGGACTAAGATCAAGCTTGGTACTCGAAAACCCAAAAGTTCAAGCCTAGCCAATACACGTGGGCTAAAATCAAACCTGGTACTTGAAGGCTCAAAAGTTCAAGCTTAATCGATACACATAGGTTAAGATCAAGTTTGGTACTCAAAAGCCCAAAAGTTCAAACATAACCGGTACACATGGGCTACGATCAAGCCTAGTACTCGAAAACCCAAAAGTTCAAGTCTAGTCGGTACACGTGAGCCAAAGATTAAGCCTAGTACTCAAAGGCCCAAAAGTTCAAGTCCAGCCGGTACGCATGGGCTGAAATTAAGCTTGGTTCACAAAAGTCCTTACAAAAATATATAATAAATAAATAAAAATATAATAAAATAAAAATTAAATAATTTTTTTTTAAAAAAAAACAACCACACTCAAACATAGCCCTCCTCGGAATCAGCACCAAGTATAGCCTCATTTTTCCAAATACAAAATCTGCACCAAACCAAACCTTGACCTTTAAAAAAAATGAAAAACGGGTCACGCTAAATAGGGCCTTAGCCCCAAAACCAAACTCGCACCCAAACACAACCTTCCCTCAAACTCGTGAATCAACATCAAATGCTACCCATTTCCCCACGCGTGAAAATCTACACCAGACGCTGCTCTTCACCTCCTCCAAGCGCCGCCGCATCTGCTGCGCTAGCATCTCCTCCTCCAAACACCACCGCATCCGCTGTGCCGACATCTCCTCTGCCAAGCATCGTCGCGTCCACTACGCTAGCATCTTCCCAACCGAGCGTCACCACATCCGCCTCACCCCAACACATCTACAGCTCTTCTCCTTCGCCACTGCGCTTGCCCGCCTACGCTTCCACCGTCGCAAGCCCAGCCGCGCCTCAGCCTCCAGGAGCTCCGCCAACCAAAAACGCCACCGCCATCGACGGGAATGCAACGCAGCCTCTCCCAAACAACCACCAAGTCGGCAGCCACCACGTCCCGCACCCTCATCCTCCGTCACGGCACCACTGCGCTTACCCACCAGCTCATTCGCCACCACTTGCCTAGCTGCAGCACCACCGCGTTTGCAACATCTCCCCCACTACCACTCACGCCGTCAGTCGACCACATCGCCCACGCCGCGTCTGCAACATCTCTTTTGTCACCAGTCGCCCAGCATCACTACAAACTGGAGGTGTAACATCGCCCCTGCACCCAGCAATCAGCACTGCCGTCTGACGACAAACACAGATGCCCGACATTGCCACAGCCCGAATCCATCCGCCGCCACTCAAAGCCATCGATACTCAAAGCCACCCGCTGGCCCGAAGCTCACCCGCCGATAGGAGCGACCAAGCATCGTCCTCCACCGCTGCGCGCTCACCCTACTGGTTACACAGCTAGCTCCTTAAAAAAAACAAAAAACAAAGAAAAAAAGAAAAAAAAGAAAGGAGAAAGACAACAACAAAATTGGAAAAAAAATAATAATAATAAATCATCACAATATTACAGAAAAGGAGAGAGATCTATTTTCTCCAACGAACCTCAAAACCAACAATTGGCAACTGGACAAAGTATAAATAGATGAAACAGTGCCTCTAAAGACTATGGAAGAAGTTGGAATTAGCGCGCACGACTTTCCACGGTGGAATAATAAATACCAATAAATAATAATACCATTAAAGTTTCAAAATTATATATATATATATATATGTATATATGTATATATGAATATATATATCAAATAAAAACAAAAACAATCAAAAATCGTCAAAAGATAAAAAAATAAATAAATAAAATAAATAAAGTGAAATAAATAAATAAAATAAAATAAAATTGAGACTCATTCATTTGAAAACCAACTTCATTATGAACAAGTCTCGATGGGGCATTTTGTAGACACATAAAATTAAATAAATACCATGTAAAAAAATTACAATATGAAATATGAATTAAATAATTTTATTTCAAAATTTTCAAACAAATACAGTTTCTATAGTAAAAATTTTATCAATTAAAGTTTTAAATTAATCAAATGAGATGATTACAAATGGCACAATCCAATGAAAAGACAATAAATGATCAACTGGGTCAATCAGAAAGCAACAAGTGGCGCAATCCAGCATGAAGCCAACAACCCCAGCAGCCAATGAGAACACTCTATATCAGCAGGCTAAGGTGGCTATATTTTCTCTCCTACAACTATAAATAGGAGCTAAAACCCCACATAAAGGACAACAACAAGGAAGAGGAAGAAAGAGGAAGTACAAATTCTTTAAAGGACACTTAAGAACATTCAAGGCGTTTTTCGTCAAGTGCAAAGAATTCATCCGCAAATTCAAGGCGTTATTCGTCAAAGATCTTCAAATTTAGCATTTGATCTAAAATCAGGGCACCAAGCTCAAAGATCAGCGCTAATTGAAGAAATCAACAAGTCTCAAGGAAGATCAAGCGCAAGCCATTTCCTTGAAAACACTTCAAATCAAACTCACATCTTTGAATGAAGAATTAGAGAACTGACTTAAAGAACAGAGCCTGCACAAAATTCATTTGATTCAAATTATAATCAATTTATACAAATTTCTTGTTAATGGAAATTCAATCATAAGATTTTGTCCTATAGATAAGTCATACATTAGACGAAGAGGCAGGGTCTCAAGTACAAGTAACTTTTGTCATAATAAATATGGATACCATCTAATCCATGTATATGGCATCTCATATACCATCAGTTCCATATACATTACATGTTTCATTTCAGTTTCAGTGGTGGTCTTACCCTGACGATGTGTACGAGATGCTACTCGACTATTATGGGCAATGATTGTAGACATTATGTGGTCCACTCATCTGCTATAAATTATTGAGATGCACCATATTGATCGTGTATTGAGATAATTCAGAATGCCACAAGGCATTCCTGATGATCCACCGCGGGCTCGGGTGTACTACATAACGAGCACAGGCGTGGGTGTCTAAGGACTAATTGGGCTTATCACCACGCTACATATTTTCAAGAGTGGGCTAACGACGATTACATCATAAGGGGCCCCATTTTTCTAGATACATGGGTGTCAAGAGACTACTTCGAGTGGTACCATCGAGTCACGCGCCGATTTATCACTCCTGGGCATGTGTTTGTACATACCAGATATCAGCCTGGCCACATCACTTATTTCCTGCACGTCGTACGCTTTTATATTTGGGTATATACATATGCGTGTGTATGTATGTGTGTGTGTGTGTGTGTGTTATTCAACAATATGCAAATAGTTGATTGCAAGCACAGTATATGTAACAACAACGTTCTGGTGGATACAATCAACAGATTGTCGATAGTGTCGAGCGACTATCACAGCAGCGAGTCAAGTGCAATTTTCCACCATATTACTAGATGGATGACATTGCCTCTGCACATCCTAGTCCAGGATGTAGCACACCCTATCACAACTATATAGCAACTCCTAGCACATCATATCAACATCAAGTACTAGGTTCTAGCACTGTAGATCCAGAGGATGTATATGTACCTCAGCCACTACATCAGAGCATTCACTCTCCATTTACGCCACAGGCCGATTTTCCATACACAGTACTTTCAGAGTCTCCTTACCCCCCCTTCATGCGTGCACTCTACAAGAGTAGCCTCGACAATACTGTAGATCCCTTGTACCATTCCAACAGAACTCTGTAAGTATGGAAGCACAATAACCCCATACTCTGCATCATCCTTAGGGAGATCCAGTACTACGGAGACAATATCGTACTAGACGGTCCACACATTGTGGCATCGATAGTTGCTTAGGGGATAAGGATGAGGATGAGGATAACGTGTAGTATTTAGTATTTCCTCTTGTATGTATTCAAAATTTTAATTTTAGTGGCATTTATATTAATTTTATTATAATTACATCATACAATCACATTTAAAAGTTATAACACACATCTTTTAACCTTTTATAAAACAATATTTATAAGAAAAATATCACTTATTTTTATAAAAAAACACTACATTTCTATTTTATTTTTTTTTTTGCAAATTGTATTTTTTTGCAACGTACATAATAAAATATAAAAAAAATCCAAAAAGTATTATATAAAACTATAATTTAAAAATAAATTTATTGAAAAAAAAAGTTCTTTTATGTAAATAATTTTTTTCATTTTAAATAAAATCATAATAATTTCAAATTCCAATAAATTATTATTCCAACATAAATGTCTAAATATAAAACACTCAAAAAGTATTATACAAGACTATAACTTAAAACTCAATTTATTGAAATAAAATTCTTTTGGTTAAATAAACTTCCTTATTTTAAACAGAAATATAATAATTTAAAATTATTATAATTTATTATAATTTCATCTCGCTGTTTTAAATATTTTTTTCCATTTTAAGTAAAATTATAATAATTTTAAATTATAGTAAATTATTATTACAGCGTAATTGTCAAAATATAAAAAATTTTAGAAATATTATATCAGATTATAATTTGAAACTCAATTTCTTGAAAAAAAATTCTTTTATTTAAATAAATTTTCTTATTTTAAACAAAAATATAATAATTTATAAGTATTATAATTTATTATAACTTATTATTACTTTATCTCAACGTTTGAAATGACGAGATGACGTCATCCATATTTCTCCCTCAATACAGAGAGAAATACAAGACATTTTATTTATTTATTTTTAAAAAAACTAATATCGTTGTTCAAAATGACGAGATTCGTTACATTAGTGATCTAATTATAGGTGGGTTAATATGTTAAATTAAAAAATTAATTAGAATAAAAAATAAAACACTTGTATTATTAACGTAATAAAGGATTTTTTTACATAATGTAAAATTAAATAATTATTATTATGTTAAATGGTTTTAATTCTATTATTTCTTTTTGCCAATCAAATCTCAACTTTAAGGGTTGGATGTTTTTATAATATAGCATAGATAAAAGCTGCATGATTTATGTTTGTATAAAATTATTTATAAATTATAGAATTATTATATTTTAAATAATGTAAATAAAATTATTTTAAAATTAAAAGTATAAAAAATAAAAAAGATTAAAAGAATTTGAAAAAGAGAAGAAATTTAAGAGAATTATATTTATGTCCTAATTTATTCTTTCAAAGGTTAAATATAAAAGAGTAATTATCTTCTTTACCTTATCCAAAAATACGTGAGAGTAATCCCCAACTTTGTCACTATTCTAAACTTACTAATAATCCTCACCATTTAATTTGCCTTCATTTCTTAACTTCTCTTTCTTATACAAATAATTTTGTCTTTCTGCTCAATTAAAATTTCTGTCAAGCCTTAAGTGATTAAATCTTAATAGTTAATATTATTTGACATATGTTCACACATTTTATGTTCTCAAATAAATGTTATGCAAAAATTTTGTTCTACACATTTTAATAAATAAGATTACTGGATATGTGTTCTCAAATTTATTTTGCACATACATCGAGTGTGCCTTGATAACTAGAACTATATTATTATTTCAATACAAATTCTTAATTGTACAAAATGAATTTACACAATCACCCTTACATTAAATACTTTTATTTATTTTATTATTTTCTACTCTCTTTTCATCTAATTTATAATTCATATTTATGTATTCTCTCAAATTTTATTATTTTTTAAATTCTTTTGATCTTTTTTCATTTTTTAAATATTTTAGCACAATGTAAAATCAATAATTTTCTTATTTTAATTTGTGTTTTTTATTTTTTTCCTTAAACTTTTCTTATTGATAGTTTTTTCAAATTTTATCTTTTTTAAAAATTCTCTTGATATCTCTTTATTTTATTATTTTAAATATTCTTTATACTTTTTAATATAAAATAATTTTATTTTTATTTATTAAAATAAAATAATTTTATAATTTATAAATAAAGATGTGTAAACTTCACTAGTTTAATAATTAAGAGTTTAGGCTTAATTTAGTTGCACATTGTAGGTTCATAATACTACCCTTAACAAGCATATTTATTCTATTATACTCAATTAAAAAGACCAAACTCTCATGAAGCATCCAACAAACACTAAAGAGGGCACGACACAACTGATAATGTCTAAGATGGGTAATAAATTACAATGGGGTTTTGTTACAATACAATAAATGGGGGATTCCATCTAAGAAGTATAAGGAGATTAGAAAATAAACTATATAATGAAAGCACTAAGCCAAAAAGGTAGGGGAGAACTAGATTAGAGCTGATTTGTAGTAGATCTCATCCTTTCATTGTAAATCGAAGATGGAAAGGACATTACGAAAATAGAAAAAACCTTGTCTTTCTTCCTTTTTCCCTCTCCTTCTCCTTTCTTTCCTCTTCATTCATTCCTTCATTTGCTTTTGTTTTCTAATTTCTTAGGGTTTTTACATCATAGCCCCAAATCATCCTCATCCGTTAACTTTAAGCTCTGAAAGTGAAGAAATTATCTTTAGTATCACACATCACAGCCTTATGGTCATAGTTAGAATCATCAAACATAAAACAAGCTCAGCTAAAGAAGGGACAACGACACTCAAATTGGGATTCTGTTTTGATTAACTATTTCATCACCTCATGTAGGTAAAGAAAAAGGGTGGTTTCTCAATAGGGAGTCTATGGTAGCTAACAAAGATGAGCTACGTTGGTAGACAATCCCTAAAGGTATGAGAGGAAGAAGAAAGCATCAAGAGAAGTGAAAGGTAAACCTCACGATGCCTCTCACTTGTGGGTATTTATTTTTTGGCTCAAGTTCCCCTTGACATATTTGCCCTCAACCCAAACTGCATAATACCTAAAATGCCCCCATTTTATCTTAAAACATCCATTATAGTCTTTCTAGAGAATTTAGCCACTAGGTTAGGCTAATTGGGCCATAAAAAGTACAAATACTTTTAGCACAGATGCCCTAATTTTAATTGGACTTCAAAATTGAATAAACTTTGTGATCCCATTATCACCATTGACCAATAACTCTATTACAAATGATACCAAGTAACGTTCCTGGCAATCACATTGGTAAAACATAAGAGCTCAAAGTATGGCAAATAAAAGGAGTAATAAATAGATACAAGATTTGGAGAGCAAATTTGACGCAAGACTAAAGTAATTAAAGGAAGATTTAATATTCAAATCAAGGGGATCTAAGAAAAAGTGAAAGAATCTCAAACTGTGGCATTAGCCAAAATGGACCAAGTGCTTGCTACAGTTCAATTGTTGATGGGCAACAAAATAGCAGCTCAACATGTACTCAATGAGGAGCGTTTGTCATCATCTTTAGCTTCTAAAAGGATACTACCCACACCCCTCAAACTTTTGCACCACGAACACTTAAAGCTTGTATTTCAAAAGTTGCAGGAAAATTAGTTATATGTTGAGGCCAAACGGTGACATTTAGGACATATTATCTCATCCGATGGAGTGGAAATAGACCCATGAAAGATAGAGACCATGAGTGACTAGCCTACACTAAGAACCATTAAATCCTTAAAGGGATTCCTTAGTCTTATAGGTATTATAGAAGGTCTACCAAAAACAATGGGAAAATCAATAAGAACCTAACAGGCCTTCTAAAGAAGAATTCCTTTAACTAGAATGAAGTAGCAAATAAGTCCTTTACTGAGCTAAAGGTTGCTATGACAAAAGTGCTAGTTTTAACTCTTGCCAATTTTGATCAACATTTTGTGGTGGAAACTAATGCCTTTGATTCAAGGATTGGAGCTATCTTAAGTCAGAATTCAAAGTTGATAGCATTTCTGAGTAAGGCTCTTTCACCTAAGAATCATTCCTTATCAACATATGAAATTGAATTATTAGCATTGTTGATGGTGATGTGTGAGTGTTGACACTACCTAAAAGCAAGTTCATTCTATGTGAAAATCGGCCATGAGAGTTTAAAATACCTTCTAAATCAAAAAATAAGTACACCTATCCAAAAAAAAGGATTGACAAAACTGTTAGGGTTGGACTACAAGGTGTTATACAAAAAAGGAAAAGAAAAAAATTGGCAAATGCATTGTCTAAAAGGAAGCTGGAGCAACCAAAACTTAGTTCCATAACAATTTTAACTCCTAAATGGCTTACAAAAGTCAAAGGAAGTTACCAAGATGATGCCTTGAGATTGATATAGCCAATCCACTCAAGTAAGGGGGTATCAACCAATTACTATTATGTAAATGGGATTTTGAAACACAAAGCCAGAATGTACATTGGATAGAGTAATGATTTAAGGAAGAGGGTCATCGAAAATACTCAAAGTGATGCAGTTGGGGGACACTCTAGCTTACTAGCTACTTACTAAAAGGTTAAAAACGTGTTTTATTGGAAGGGGCAATTTAATAATATAAAAAATGTACTATTAAGGTGTGATACCAGTCAGAAAAATAAAAATGAAAGGTCTCATCCGCCAAGCCTCCTCCAACCACTCCCAATACCAGAACAAGCATGGAAGAAATTGCCATGGACTTTATTGAGGAACTTCCCACCTTTGAAGGTAAAAATGTTATCCTTGTAGTGGCAAACAAGCTCAATAAATATAGTCACTTTATTATACCATCCCACCTTAATTAGCAAAACAGGTAGCACAATTGCATGTTAATCTTAGTCTTAAAATGCATGGACTACCTAAGGTGATTGTTAGTGATGAGGACATAATCTTTACTAGTCAATTCTAGAAATGCTTGTTCCAAGCAGTGGGAGTGAAATTGCATATGAACACTGCTTATTATCTCCGTACTAATGGGCAATTAGAAATAGGGCTTGGAGAGTTACTTAAGGTGCATGAGAGGATCTAAACCAAAATAGTGGGTTAAACGGATACCCTTAGCTGAGTGGTGATACAACACCAACTATCACAACAACGTAGGCTCAACTTCTTTCCAAGCCTTATATGACTATCAACTCCTACAATATGGTTTTGATCTCACCATCCAAATCCTAAATGAAGAGGCCAGCAGTCTTATTAGAGATTATGGGGATAGAAACAAATCTGAGATGCTCTTCAAGATTGAAGATCAAGTTTATCTTAAGTTTCAACTTTATAGATAGGTTTTAGTTGGAATACATTCTAATTAGAAGTTAGTCTCAAAGTACTTTGGTCCTTACACTGTGATAGAGAAAATAGGGGCTGCAGCTTATAAGCTTAAGTTACATGATAGATCACAAATTCATCCTACTTTTTATGTTTTCTATCTTAAGAAAAAGATTGGCCCTAACACATAATGCAGACAAGATCTTCCATACACAAATAATAATAGGGAAATTAAAATAGAGCATGTAGCTATTATGGAATAGAGGCAAATAAAGAAGAGGCGGAGACAACCACACAAATACTTGTGCGATGGTCCAATATGGACCCTAGCCACCTAGGAAGACTACAAAAGCTTTTAGCAATGCTTCCTTCGGTTGTCCTTGAGGACGAAGACAACGTTAAAGGGGGAGGGGCTATCATGAAGCATCCAAAACAAACCCTAATGTAGGTATAATAAATAATATCTCGGATGAGTAATTAATTGAAGCAAGATTTTATTATAATACAATCAATGGGGGGTCATATCCAAGAAGTAAAAGGGGATCAAAATAAAAACAAATTCTATAACAGAAGCAGTAAGCTAGAAAAGGAAGGGAAGCACTAGATCAGAGTAAATTTTCATTACCTTATATGATTTGTAATAAAGGAATAGTGTTAATTAGAAGGATATCATGTAAATAAATAATTGTAAACCAAAGATGAAAGGGAACATTACAGAAATAGTAAAATACTTATCTTTCTCCCTCTTAGTTCTTCTTTTCCTTTCTTTTCTCTTCACGTCCTCTCCTTTGTCTGCTTTTTATTTCTAATTTCTTAATGTTTTTGCATCAAGGCTCCAAGTTATCCTTATCCATCAACTTTAAGCTTAGAAAGCAAAGAACCTACCTTTAGTATCGCACATTACAACCTTATAGTCGTAGTGAGAATCATCGAATAAGAAAAGGGCTCAACCAAAGAAGGCACAACTAGGCTTAAATTGGGATTCAATTTTGATTTAAGTGTTTCATCACTCTATGGAGCTAAAGAAAAAGAATAGTTTCTTGATAGGAAGTCAATGGTGGTAATGAAGATGAGCCACACTAGTAGATAAGCCCTAAAAGAATAAAAGTGAGAAGAAAGTATTACAAGAAGTGAAAGGCCAACCTCATGGCTTCTCTCACTTGTGGGTATTTATTTTTTAGCTAGACTTCCCCTTGACATAATTACCCTGAACCCAAACTGCATAATACCTAAAATACCCCCCATTTTATTTTAAAACCTCCATTATAGTCTTTCCAAAGAGTTCAAGCTAATTGGGCCATTAAATCAAAAATATTTTAAGCATAGAAACCCTAATTTGAATTAGACTTTGGAATTGAATAAACTTTGTAAACCCATTATCACCATAGGCCAATAACTCTATTACACAAACACACTTAAATATAATTCCTAATATACAAGTGCCTTGCTTGTATTAAGTATGTGTGTACATATATATATTATAATAATAATTATTATTATTGAAATAATACTATTTACTACACGATATAAAATATTACCCTTATTTCAATTTCTTTTATTTTTATCATTTGCTCTCTCACTTAACATCTTATTTTTATATATTTCTCTCTTAAAGTTTTCTCTTTTCAAATTCTTTTTATCATTATTTATTTTTATTTTAAATATTATTATATGTTTAATTCTTAATAATTATATTTTGATTATTTAAAATATATTTTATAATTTATAACGAAGTATGTGTACAATTTTACTAGTATGTTTATAAAAAATAATATCATTGTATTACATTTTCATAGTAATATGTTATAAATAGAATATAAAATAATAGTAGTTAGTTTATTAAATAATAATAATAACAGCAACAACAATAGTGACTTTGATATAGCGTATAGTTGTAGTGTGTGTATCCTTTAATGAACAAAACACTTCAAAATCAAAATTCATTTTTGGGAATCTACTTGGCTAATTCGTTTTAATATTATAAATTAATTCAATAATTAATAAAATTTTATAATTCCAACAAATTTAAATTCTTATTAGGAATCAAAGTTTCATAATTATTTTAAAAACAGATTTATGGAAGACTCGTTTGTTGTTGAGATATAGGAGAGGTTTAATATACCATAAAATCAAATTGGATTTTAGATTAACTCTAACCTTCTGTGTCAAATTATTATTATTAATATTATTATTCAAAAAGTATTCTTATATCAACCCATAGTGTGAATTCCATAATTAGTGATTTTAGTGTGGAAATTATTATTAATAGTTATTGTAATTGAATTTGTTGAAAGATCCATTAGCAAAATGAATATGTTGAAAGAAACAAAATTAAACAAAATTTAAAATGAGACAAATTTTGAAAAAAAAAAAACACAAAGAAAACCCATAAATTAAAAGAAAAGAAAAAATAGAAACTATAAAAAATTTAAAATAAGGATAATTATATAATTGCATAATGTGCAACCACAAATTTTTATTGACATAATAGCAAAGATTCAGTCATTATTTTTTTATTGTTAATTTGCATATATTTATATCACAATCATGGCTAGTTTATAATAGTGGTCGTAGTTAGCCAACTTTCCTTTGTCATATGTTGTTCCTTTTTGGTTGGTGTCTTTTGCTGTCTAAAATAGAATAATTAACCATTTATAACGATGGTCTTAAATATGATAATAGTTCAATTCAATTTTTATTATATATCCTTCTTTAAAATTAGATTTTAGAAATCTAATGTTAAAATTACTTTTTCTATTTTTTAAAAGAATATTCAATAAGTATTTATTTTTAAATAGAATAAAAAAAATTAAAATTGGATATTATAATTTTTATTAAAGATTTTAAGTCTACACAAAAAATAAAAGGGACAAATAATAAAATATTATTCTAAAGTTAAATTTATTAAAATTATATTGTGGTAAATTTGACTAATTACTATCAAATAATTTTGATGTTGAAATTAATTAATATAAAATTAAAAAATTATCAAAAAATAAGGTAAAATTTTTATTAGGTCAAGACCCCTTTAATTAGACCCTAAATTAATACACAAAGTTTATGTAAATAAAACTTGAATTGTGATAAATCACAATATATAGTTAAGAGGATGCTAAAGTCAAACATAGAAGCTGAAATAGCTCAATTTGCACAGGCAATGCACTTGAGCAGTGTTAATGTTTCATTGAATCATTCTTAATGCATAATGACTTTTGAGCTGATTTGTTGGTGGCTATATCAATAGATATCTAACATGTAATCCAACTCATTTTAGTGGTTATTTATGATAGTTAGTTACGGTTATAGGAAGTTAGCGGCAGTTGACTTTAGGGAGTTGAAAGGAACTGATCCTGTGTAACCATTCGATCAATGAAGTTGCAATCATCCTTCTTCCTTCTTGAATCTCTCCGATCATCTTTAGCATGTTGATTTGAGTATGATATCATACGAGCCTTATATTTATTAGCATTTATAGGTATAAAATAGGTTAAAAACCTACTTGACAGTCCTATGCCACTAATTTTGTGTTCCTTTTGTCTTTTTCAAATGATACCCTTATTCCAATGAAATGATATTTGGAAATGATTATGCACTCTACCCTAAAGTTTGAATAATTCATTGTGTACTATATACACATCGAATATACACTCTTACAATTGTTGCTCTATAAAACTACGATTATAGTGCCATCTACACGTGAATAATAATACAAAAAAAGATGAGAATTTATTGATTCTATATGAAATTGTGCACAAGTATTTTCCTTTGAGACATATCTTTAAAATCATGCTTTTCCTTCACACAAAGGTCAACATTCTAGTGTACAACAAAGAGTGTCATGCTAAAAGTCCTACTCTTGTTAAAAATTATATTTGAGAAAGTTATATTTCTTATAAAAAATATGTAGGAAGTCTTACACATACTAGGAATATTAGAATAAGTGAACAATTAGCTATATTTCAATATGTATTGGCCTATTACATGAATTGCGAACTATTATTTTTGAAAATTGGAGTGCACCATCAATGAGTATTTTAATTGTCTTTCAAATGCGTTACAACAACGCCTTCGGTTGTTGCTTGCCAACCTTAAGTTGATGACTGAACATTGTACCAATGGCATGTGCAAATACCTTAAGACAATGCAAACTTCTCTGTTTTGTGAGCATAATGTACATTGCCATGTTATATGGTATCACAATATCTTCCAAATCCAATAGTTAACTTTTTTTTTAATCCTTTTTAATATTGATGTTTATGTACCTTACATAGGGCATATATTAAGGATTACAAAATATGAAAAAGAAGACAATTATCAAGAAAGAGAAAAAAAATTGTTGAATATGCTTGGAGTTTGTGATTAGAATATCAGATTCATTTATTACCTTATTGGCTAGGAAGCAAGTGCATGAAATTATAAGATGTCACTAGGCACTGTAATATTAAGAGAAAATGAATTAAAGATCCCAAAAGGTATTTTCTTCTACCTGTTGAAATTAATATGTTGGTTAATATCTTGTGACAATTTATAAAATGCTAGACTAACAAAGTTGTTAATCTATTTTTCACGAAGTTATTACTTGTGTGGTAATGTTTATAAAAATAAAAAAAATTTTGTACCCTATAACGACTTCTTAGATACTGTTTGGATGAATGGGATGATGAGAGATTATCTCCTAAATATTTCGAAGATATTTTAAATATGAAGCATTCAAGATCCTAAAGTGTGATAGGGAGGGGATTAGGTTCTATTATTAAAAATGTGTTAGACGATTCTTAGAAGTAACTATTGCTCTCTAATTAACATTCATAGCTAGATTTGATGTTGTTTAATTTACAACTTTATCTACACTAATATGTTTTTGGATTCAACGGAAGATGAGATTCCAGAAGCTAATAAGACATAATGAGTTACATAACAATCTATGAAAACTATGGAGTCATCTAAGTAGTGGTCAAAATGAAGAGACATTTTTGGTGTGTTCAATGTAGATCAATAACAAGGATTTTGAATTCATCCAAGACTTTGGTTGCATCTGAATAGCATCATCCACTTACAAGTATTATCCTCTAATGTGAAGAAAATTCCACTACCTAATTTTGTTGATCTTAATATTATTAGTGAGATATCATCTAACGTTAATAGTTAATGAGGGACATTAGAAGCATTGTAGTTGTATATATACACTTTCACATTTATTGATTCTTTCATATCAATATTATGGCTAGTATTTCATGCATATAAATCTTGAATGATGTAAAGTATTATATGTGTCTATGCGATTGAGTTAAAAAGCCTTATAAAGAGTTATAAACATTGAAAGCTGACTTATTACACAATCACTAAAACTAGTCCGTAAATCACACACTTTAAAAGATATACGAGAGTTGGTGCAACTTGCATTCCTTGTGTTTGTATACTGACTACCACGCCTTTCAATATAAGATATTGAGAACACATGTTTATGAACATATTATTAAAGAGTAAGTATTCGAACAATGACTTGTAGAATGGAATAGATAATGGAGTTCACTCTCGATTGTTAATTTCCTACTTCGCGATCACCTTAAATCTAAGACGTCATGGCTATCTTGTGTGCATGGCTATCAATGTGTTATTAAGGCATTAAGAATCAACATCTATTCTGGTATTAAATAGGGTCATGACCCTAATGTGTCATTACTTGAGTGTGTATAGAAGTATGTGTGTGTTCAAGAAGCGATTCGTCTCCTTAAAAGTGAGTGAGGTATTTGTTCTATACAATTGATATTTTGTGATATGGAAACTCTTAACAAAGGTAGTGTATAATTAGAAAGGAGTTTTTGATAGAAGTATTAGGCTCATGAGATAACGTCGATTGGTTTTATAATCGAGTTTGTGAGTTTGACTCAAGTAACGGCTCTCTCTCGGTTGGAATAAAGTAAAACAAAAGTTATATCACATGATATTTACAATCAAGAAGGTTCATGTGATTCATGCTTTAGATTAGGTGTTACTCATATCCTTTAAATTATACTCATTGCTAATTAAGGATAAATCTAAAAAGTCACACATAAAAGGTTGGAATGTGTGACAAGTGGTAAATCAGCGGAATTTAAAGAAGGCTTGAGAGTGTCGTGGATGAGTCTTAATAAGACTTGTGGGGGATTTATTTAGTTGTAAATGGATTGAATCAAATACATTACTGTAGTGCTTGTCAATAATGAAATTATTAATTGAAAACAGAATGAACCTTTAGTTTGATTAATGGAGATTATTTAAATTAAGAAGGTAAGATACATTTGGGCCTTAATTATTAATAGAGATTAATAATTAAGAGGCTATATGGGCTATAATTATTAATGAAGATTAATAATGAAAAGTCCATAGGCTAAAAGTTATTAAAGGTTTGCGTAAGAAGCATGTAGACCCCATGCCAAGTGTGCCCTAGGTGTATATTGAAAAGAGTTTTAAATTAAATACAACATAAGCAAGAAAAATTAGCCCTACTATTCGTGCATCCCCTTAAGCAAGAAGAGAAAATTTTCTAGTCACCATTTCCTTTTCTTTTTGTTCGAGAATGCCTTCTTGGCCAAAAGGTGTTTTACACAAAAGCCTTGCAAATGGGTTTGCAAGGTGAAGAAGACTCTTGTCATTATTTCAACTATATAGACAGACTAGAGATCGGGGTTTGAGAACCATAATTCAAAGGGTCGCGAGTACACTTGACTTAAAATTTGATTCTAGAGGTATTGTCACATGCTTATTCTTCATACGATTTCTTGCGTGTTATGTAATGAAAATGCATGAGGTTTGGTTTGTTTGCTTCTGCAACATGTTATGAATGTTTTTATAATTTAAAGTTTGAATATTTATGTGCCAAGCTTAACAAATATAGTTCTGTTTTGTGTCAAACCTTGACTTAACAAGTATAGTTACGTTTTATGTCAAACCATGACATTGTGGCTTGATACTAAAGTATGAAGTTAGTTTGACAGAACTTGATCAATTGCTCCTTTCATGTTGGTGCACTTTAAAGATTGCTATTTACTTTATATCGTAATTTAAAATGACGCATTATTGCTATATGATGTACTTGAAGCAACATTCTTACAATTATGCACATTGATTTCAATTAACATGCATGCTTCTCTTGGTACATCTATTATCATACATGTAAAAGGTAATACATGTTGAAGGTAGTAGCAAGTAGCCTAACAAAGTGGTTTGGAACTTTATTTAGTGCCTAGGGATATAGTTATTCAAAGAAAATTTTTTTAGTTAAAGCATTGATGACGACAAGTTTAGCTATCTCACTTCAAGCACTAAACGCACGATCGTGAAAATAGAACCTACCGAATCTTGGCCCTTTCAATTGCTGACTATACTGGGTTGATCAACACTTTGCTGGATCGATTAGTCTAGACCTTAGGTTGATCCAAATTTTACTCCAAAGCTCGTTTCTTGCTCGTTTGGCACCAAATAGATTCGTGAATGCTCTTCTCTCTCCCTAAAGCCTTCCACACATCCAAAAGCATCTTCATATTCCTTCATAAGCATCATCATAGATTCCATAAGCTTTTTAGCTTCACATTCAAGTTAACAGTAAAAGTCAGATAAGGATAAAATAGGAGCATGAGTAAGCTTATTCTTTAGTTCATCAAATGCTCATTGTTGCACTACTACCTAATGAAACTTGACATTATTCATAATAACTATAGTTAGAGGCACTACAATGGTATTGAAATCTCACACAAACCTTCTGTAAAAACTCACAATCCCTTGAAAACTTCTTACCTCACCACTATTATGTAACCAATGCAATTTATATAGTTGTACATGATCTTTATGTGGTAGTGCATGCCTCTCTGCTAACACGGTACTAGCAATATTAGTACAATTCTGACCATCTATAATCAAACTACAAGTCTTACCTTTAGTTTGACACCTTGTATGAAAGATGTTCTCATGCTACTCTTCAAATCCTTCTTTCTTAACTTGCGCATTTAAGGTTTTCATCACCACCAAACTCACATTTCTAGTTCCCATGTAAACTCCCTCATCATCAGATGATGCATCCTTTACAGGCAACATCTTATCTTCACCACTATTCATCTCCTCCTCTATCATTATTTCTCCTCTATTCGTTAAAACCATAGTCCTATTTGGGTATTGGATAGAAATATGCCCTCTTCTTCGACATGTAAAGCATATAACATCCTTATTACGTGTAGAAGTACTAGAGTTAGCATTAGTTACCTTAGATGTTTCAGCCTTTAGCGTCACCTTTGGTTTGGTTGCTCCACTCAGGGTGGTCGGTTGCTTCTCCTCACATCTGGGGAATGCCCATGTGGTATTACTTGGTAGTTGCTATCTACCCTTTTTCTTGAGCTACTTTTTAACCTTAATGGTTCACTCTACTAATTCCTCCGTATCTATATAATGGTGTAGCTCACATATATGAATAATGTCCATATTTAACCCTCCCATGAACTAAGCCATAGTGGCCTCCTTATCCTTCTCTACCTCAACTCTCTTTAAGGCCATCTCCATTTCCTTAAAGTAATCCTAAACACTCATATTCCCTTATGTTAAGGTTTGTAGTATATAGTACAAGTCTCTATGATAATGACTCGATAACAACCTCTTTTCCATTAATGCTTTTAAATCACTCCATGTCTCAATAAGACGCTAACCTACTCTTCTTTGACCAATACAAACTTGATCCCACTAAACAATAGCATAATCAGCAAATTCTACTACAAATAGTTTTGCCCTTTGTGCTTTAGAGTATCGGTGGCAATTGAAAACTAGCTTTACCTATCCCTCTCACTTGAGGTAGGCTAGGGTCTGACTTTTCTTGGAATGTGAGTATGGTAAGCTTCATTCCTTCAGAGATTTCATCCTCCTCATCCCTCCTACACCTATTCAACCTCCTAAAACTATCAAATTCCTCAAACTCGTTAAGATGTGCAACATCATCATCATTAACATACGTTCCTCTGTGAAGTTATTGCGTAGGATGCCCCCTACACATTGACTTCTCTCAAGGTATAGGAATCCCTTGTGTAGACACCTATGGTACCTCTAAATTGTCCAAATACTAGTTGATACTGCCCAATGTATCTGTAAGTTGATTCATGTTGAATGTATTATCTCTAATAATTAATTCTTCAGACATTCAGTAAATTGTGTAATATAAAGATCAAAAGAAAACATGTATCTGTATGTAGGTATCCTCTCACTTCATAAGAGGTTTTACCTCTCACTTGTGTATCACATAATTAACCACTCAATTAATGTACCCACAGACTCAAATCTTGTGTGCACCTCACAAAATTCAAGTAGTTCTTAAAAATTCAAGCAATGTATCCCCCAATTGCTGTGCAAGTGTGTACAAGATGAAAATTAGAGGGTTCAAGATCAATCCAAACAAAAATGGATCAATTTGGGGGAGAAAACAAAGTGTTAGGTTGATCCAGACGCAATCAAATTAATCTTCAAAAGAAAAGAAAGCTAGAAAATAATCCAGAAGCAAGCTGGATCGATGTGGAACAGAACATAGGGTTGCAATCGGTCAAAAATTTAGCATGATTTGGGGAAAATTTTGTACTCTAAAGCCAATTTAGTGGTGTTGGATTTCACTGGATGTGGGATGCAAATTTTTTGAATTTTAATAATAAAATCATAAGAAATGCAACAGAATAAGTAAATTCCAATCTAGTTTGCTTTTCGTCATATAAAACACATAAACATAAATATTAGGATAGTTTTAAGGATGATTATCTAGAATCCAATTCCTAAAGTTTCAGTCTACAAAATAGTTTCTTTTTGTGTCTTGTCTCTTTAATTAAATTAATTTCATATCCAATTCCTAAATCTTCAGTCTACAAAATAGTTTTTTTTTGTCTTATCTCTTTAATTAAATTAATTTCATTATTAAATTAAATGCTTATTATATTTTTAATTAATAATCTTGTCACTCGCAAACATAATAAGGAATAAATTATTCTAATTTGATCCAATCCAATTACAATCAAATTAAATCTATCATAAGACTTCTCAAGTCCATCCACAAGACTTATTAAGCCTTGGGATCACCACTTTAAAAATGCCTGAAGCCATTATCTTATTCTTATGTGTATGACTCTCTAAATTCATCTTTGTCTGACAACGAGCATAGCTCAAAGAATATAGGTAATACCTAGTTTGTGACTTGTATTATAATACATCTATGGAGAAGTGAATGGATAACAATGAACCTTCCCGATTGTGAAACTGTGTGGTATAAACTTTTGTCTTATTTTATCTCAATCGAGTGAGAGTCATGAATTTAGTAAAATTCACAAACTCAGTCATACGATCGATTAAAATTTCCTCATGAGACTAATATTTTTATTAGAAACTCCTATCCGATCACACTCTACCTTGGCCAAGGATTTTTGTCTCATGGAATGCTAACTACATTAGATAAACACCTTGTTGACTTGTAAGGGGATAAATCCCTTATTGAATGTATACATGCCTCCATACACACCTGGGCAATGACAGTTTGGGCTCATAACCTTATCTTATACTAGGATTGACATTGGTTCTTAATGCCCTAATGACTCTTTGATCGTCATGTGTACAAGGTAACCATGTCATCTTAGGCCTAAAGTTCACAAAAAGTTAACATGTTCGTGAAGTAAGACATTGATAATAAAGAGTGAATTCCAAGTGTCTACTTCATTCTGTAAGTTAATGTCTAAATACTCATTCTCCAATGATGTATCCACACACATATATTCTCAATATCTTATACCAAATAGCATGGCATTCACCATACAAATACAAGGTGTGTAAGTCGTACTAACTCTTAACGCCCTTTAAAGTACCTGTGACTCGCGGGATTGGTTTTACTAACAGCGTACTAAGACGGCCTTATGTCTATATTCATAACCTCTTATGAATAAGATCTCTTAACACAATCATATGGGTATATGCAATACTTTATACCTTTCAAGGTTTGCATGCATGTATATACTGCCAAAATATTAATAAAATAATCATCAATATTTTATTAAATAATAATAATAACTTTTATAATCAATATCCCTCAAGTATCTCTCATTAACAATTTGGTTCTATAAGGCATATCACTAACAATCTCTCATTTGCACTCTAATGCCAATGATCTTAATGCCGATCATTATGGCATCTAACACTCATTTTTTTCAAGATGGTGATCTAGTTGTTCTTATATCATCGGCTTAGTGAGTAGGTTATCAACATTATCTGCTAAAGCTATCTTCTACAAGGTAATATTGCCTCTTTCAATGATTTCTTAAATGATATGATATAGTCTCTCAATATGTTAGGACTTTTGATGAGACCTTAGTTCCTTTACTTGCATAATTGCACTGTTATTATCACAATGAAGTGGTAACAGCTAATCCTTCCTCAAAACCACTTGAAACTCAGTAATGAACTTCTTAATCCAAAAAGCCTCTTTTGTAGCATCGCGTGCTGCAATATACTTAGCCTTAATGGTGAAATCTATAGTATTGCTATATTTGAAACTCTTCCAACACATTGCTCCTCCATAGATGGTGAAAATGCATCTAGGCATAGATTTTATATCATTAATGTCTGACTGAAAGTTAAGGTCAATATAGCCATCTACTTTCAGCTCTCCATCTCCATACACAAGCACCATATTCTTAGTCCTTCTTAAGTACTTAAAGATACACTTGATGGCATTCTAACGCTATATGCCATGATTCACCTAGAACTTGGTCGTAACAATTATGACGTAGGTGACATTTAGCCTTGTACATAACATTACACACATGAGGCTTCCAATTGTTAAAGTATATGAAATGGTAGCCATTAATCTCTTCTCACCATCCATCTGTGGGCACATAAATATTGAGATATAGATGTCATGCATAACTGGTAGCAACCCTCTTTTAGAGGTTTCCATCTTAAACTTCTTTAAGATTTTGTCTATGTATAAAGCTTGCGAAAGATTTGTTAATCTCTTTGCTTTATCTCTATAGGTGCAAATTCCCAAAATATAAGTCGCTTCTCCTAAGTCTTTCATAGAGAATGTATTAGATAACATGCTTTGATGAAGGTCATCATCTTAACATCATTCTCAATGTTCATGACATCTACATACAATGCTAGGAATGTAATTGTGCTCCCATTGACCTTTTTACAGACACAAGACTCATCCTTATTTCTGATGAAGTCACATGATTAGACCGCATTATCAAAACAAAGATTCCAACTCCTCGAAACTTATTTAAGGCCATAAATGGACCTCTGAAACTTGCATACTTCTATGAGATTTGCTTTGGACTTCAAAACTACATGTTTGCACCATATAGATATCCTCTTCTAGAAACCCTTTGAGAAAAGTGGTTTTGATATCCATCGGTCAAATCTCATAATCGAAGTAGGCAGCTATCGTAAAAAGTCTCCGAATGGACTTGATCATATCTACAGGCAAAAAGGTCACCTTATAGTCAATAGCCTCTTTTTAATAGTAGCCTTTTGTCACAAGCCTAATTTTATAGGTTTCCATCTCGCCAGCCAAACTAATCTTCCATTTGTAGACCCACTTACATCTAATAGAAACTATTACTTTAGGTGAACCACTAAAGTCCAAACTTAGGTTGAATACTTCAAGTCTATCTCGGAATACATAGACTTCTACCACTTGGCATAATCCCTATCTACCATTGCTTGATCGTATGTAGAAGGATCATATCTATGATCATTATCTCTTATGACAAACAACTCTAATATGTCCTCTAAGACATAATCATATCTCTCTAGTGCATATAAGACTCTACTTGATTGTTGCAATGAGCACATCATAAAAGGTGTTTCTTGAATAGATAACTATTGTATGGGCTCCTCACTTCATTACCTATACTCAACTTCTTTAAGCACAACTCCTTTCTCCATCCTACTAATCCTATCCTCTACTGCATGACCCAATTCGAGATATCACAATTTCTTAGGATTTAAACCATCCCTAACCCATTGGTTTATTAAGGTATTCATCAAAGGCTTATAATCTAGATTCAAGAATTACAAGCCATTAACCAATGAGGCATTGTCAACCAATTTATTACCATAATAAATTTGGTACTTATTGTCTCTAAAAGAAAATTTATAATCTCTTTTTACCAATAACGGTACAGAGACAATGTTTTTAAGCCCATTTAGCAACAATAGACACCTCTTAGGCCTAAAACATGACCAAATGATAATTTAATTGAAGTAGCGCCAATCACAATTGCTACAACACTTGCCATGTTAGTGATGTGCTCTCTAACACCAATGGAAAAATGAGATACTAGAAGCGCAGTAAATTGTATACGTACTTTTTACACAAATTAATGAAATATTGATTTTCATATCAATATTTTGGCAAGTTTTCATACATATAAATCTTGATTGGCGCAAGTATTGCATGTGCCATATGTTTGAGAAGCTTTATTTATAAGGTATTATAAATATGGACACAAGTCTCCCTTGGTGCTTAATCACTAAAACTAGTCCGTAAATCGCAAGTATTCTAATGGGCATTAGAGAGTTAGTACAATTTGCTCACTTTGTATTCGGATGTTGGGTGTCAAGCTATTCAATATGACATACTGAGAATAATTATACATGTATGCACCATTAGGGAGTATAGCATTTAAACAATGAATCATAGAATGAAGCAGACATATGGAGTTCACTCTTTACTGCCAATGTTTTGCTTCGTGATCATATTAAGTGCAAGTAGATATTAAACTTAAGACGACATGGTTGTTTTGTGTGCATGACAATCAATGTGTCATTAGAGCATTAAAGACCAATATCTAACTTAGTATGAGATAGGGTTATGAGCCCAACGTGCTATTGCTTAGGTGTGTATGGAAATATGTGTGCATTCAATAAGGGATATGTCTCCTTGCAGGTGAGCTTAGAGTTTGTCCTATACAGTTGGTGTTTTATGAAATGAAAATCCATGGCCAAAGTGGGTTGTGATCAGAAAGGAGTTTTCAATATAAATATTAGTCTAATAAAGTAACATCGATTCGTCATATAACCGAGTTTGTAATTTTGATTAAATCCATGACTCTACTCGATTGAGACAAAGTAAGACAAAAAATTTATACCACTGCATTCACAATTAGAAGGTTCATTGTGATCTATTTCACTTTATCTTAATTAGGATACGATATGGGCTGCAAATTAGGCATTATCCATATCCTTATAGTTATAACCGTTGACAATTAAGAATGAACCTAAAAAGTCACATACAAAGGGTTGTGTATGATGAGTGTTAAATTGGTGGGTAACATAATTTATTCAGTTACAATTGGATTGAACTAAACAAATTACCATGGTATTTGTTAATAATTAGATCATTTATTAGAGGCACAATAGGAACTTTAAATTAATTAATGAAACCACTTAAATTAAAGATACAAGACATGAATGGAATTGTTTAAATTCAATCAGATTTGTTAATAATGATATTATTAACTAGAAACTTGATGGCCATTGATTTAATTAATGAGATTAATTTTTTGAATTATTAATACTATTAATAATTGAGAGGACGGATGGGTCTTAACTACTAATGGAGATTAATACTTAAAAGTTGTTGGCTACAATCATTAAAGAGTTTAATAATTTATAATTGCATGGGCTTATAACTATTAAAGGTTTATGTAGTGAGCCCTTGGATCCCATAACTAGTAAGCCCTAGTGCCTTAATATAAATACATATGTTAGAAGAGTTTTAAGCATAAAAAAATTTGACAATTTTCGTGTGCCACCCTTCACGCAATAAGAAAAGTTATTCTAGCCATCGTCTTCATCTCTTCATGTTGCCAAAAGCCTTCTAACTTAAAGGAGGTTGCATTAGAGTCTTGTAAAAGGTGTTTAGCAAGATATAGAAGGCACTTCATTACAACAGTTGTATGGACAAACTAGAGGTTGAGATTTGAGGCCACGACTTAAGGATCGCAAGCACACCCAATGGAATGTGAATCTGAAGGTACATTCTTTTTAATTATCTTTGACACTTCTGAATTGATACGCGTTGTATAAAGAATGTAGAACGGGTTTGGTATGTTATTTTGTTGTGTTTATATAATTGATTTATGATTTTAAAGTTTCAGAATCCAGTCCCAAACCCATTGAAACCCTACATTGGTATTAGAGCCACCTATTCCTCATACAACTGTGAAATTTAATGATCTTTCCATGATTTATGATAGTTTTTTTATTTAGAAATAATTTAAATGTATTGGATACTTGTTTATAAATTAAAGAATCATTTTTGTAGGTTTGGAACTAAGGAAAAGTGAAAGAAATCAAAAAAATCGTGTTTGCGAGAGAGTTGTGCCATCACTTTCAAGTTTTGCAGGCATGTATGACTATGAGAAACCTGCTTACGACATGAGATGTGATCTCGTGGCTATAGCGATAGTATTCACGACTGTAAAGTAGATTTTGCAGCAAAATCATAGTTTTAGCTTAGCAGCCTTGCAACCACACTATAGACCTCGTGGTTGCGACGTTAAGTAACCACAGGAAATGTTCCCACGGCTATGTAGCTTGGTAGTGGACTATTTTTGTGTGTTTCTTGATTTAAAACATTGGAAAATGTTTTCCACAAATGAGAACTAATGCATGAGATGTGTAAGCCAGAGAATAAGTCATTAAATGGAATTGTTTGATTATAGATGTAATGTATAATAGTTTGAATGTATGTTGTAGATGAATTATGGACTTATGACACTTGTAGAACAATATATTTTCTTTTAGATTAGTTTTTATGAATTATATATTATTTTTCATGGGTTGCAAAAGTATAAGCCTAAGTTTTTATTTTACTACGTAGAATAGGGTTTTCTATGGTGTGCCACATGTAAATGTAACATGAAAGATATGAAGATGTTGATGTTCGTGCAAAGACCAAGAATTGGTTCCGTTAAAGTTTCATGGAGCCATGTAGGATTAACATGGAAGGCATCAAGGAGTGGACATTCGTGCATGGCCTAAGAGTTGGTGCTATTCCTAGTTCCATGGCATGGTGGCCCCCATGAAAGCATGAAGACCAAGAAAAAAAGGGCATTCAAGAAATTCCTATATAATAGAATAGAATTTCACACATATGTGTATGCTCTAATTTCCAATTCAAATTAGATCCAAAAGTCCATAATCCTCTACATTACTCTAATTTGCATAGTATTTGTGATGGATGTATGAGATACAAAATATTGAATAATGTGCAATGCGGAACATGAATCTACATGGACCTAAAAACATCTTTAAACAATATTAAATTGTAATGGCAAAGGTTTGTCGTGGCCGTCCACCAAACTTGAAAGCTTTAAGTGTACCCTTAGTATGTGATATTATCACATTAGTGGGGTCAGGTTGCGATAGCGCATTAATGACTTCCTGTGCATTAAATGCGATATTCAAATAATACTACACCTTAAGTGGGATTAGCTACTGGCAGAGTTCAAATCTAACGAATTGTTAGTTGGTAAGTATGACTTAAATGGGCCCAACATTACAAGACTTGATTATATGAGGCATTGTTATGCCATGGGCCGAAAGAAAGGTTGGGTCATGTATGAAATGTGTTAACTAGAGTTGCCACTCATTGGGCTTAACATGCCAAGACTCAATTACATAAGATGCATTATGTCCAATGTAGACCCCATTACCTAGTAAAAAAAATTTTACCAATGGAATTTTCGTTCTCTACTTGAAGGATTGTAGGGTTCAAAAAATCTAGTGGGAGGCCGTTGTGATTTAAAGTCCATAATCATATCGTAAGTCTTGCTTATTTTTTGCAATTTAATTTTGTCTCGAATATTGTACGCACTCTTATTATTAATAAGTGAGACCTTAATGTTGACTAAAGTTAAGATAGTCGACTGTTTTCAAGATTTGAGAAGAGTTCTCATTCTTAAGACAGTTAGTGATATCTTAGATATTACCATACCATTCCAAAGAAAAGGGGTTACCCTCAAGGGACTTAAAGAGACTAAGATAGTAAGACCAAAAGAAGGAAACTCACTATTCCTAAAGCTAATAGGAGGGGCGTGATGTCTAAGACTTGGGTTGGCAATGAAAAGTGATTTTGATCTAACAAAAAAGGTCATTAGAGGAGGAATTGCACTAAATGCCTCAATCACCAAGGTGTTGGCATTAGAGGCATGGAACTCTATGTTTGTGAAACATTTTGTTCCATTATGTGTGTTCTCTACATCTTGGATCTGAATTTGGGTGCATTTTCCCACATTGATACTTAAATTAAGATTTGGTTAATAGTAGATCACTTGAAAAATGTGGAGTGAAGATTAAGGTTGGTAATGGGGCAAGTGTCATAGCCACTGCGATTGGCCCTGCTTCAGTTAGGTTATCATATATAATGGTTTAGGCCTAAGAGAATGTCTTTTGTAACCAAATGGGCTAAAAAATAATATCTCTACACCTTTATTGGTAAAAGAAGGTTATGAACTTTCTTTTAGAGATAGTAAGTGCAAAATTTATTAATGTAATAAATTGGTTAGTACTGTCTCATTGGTAAATGATTTGTATTATTTGAATTTAGATGATAAGCCTGTAACGAAGGTCATGACAATCAAATGAGCAAAGGATAGTTCAAATCCCAAGCTCTCATGCCATCTTAGACTAGGCCATGTTGTTGAGGCTAGGATTAGCAAGTTAAAAAAGGATTAGCTTATTAGCCCATTGGGAAATGAGTCCTATCAAATTTATTGACCAAGCTTCTTAGGGAAGATTACTATAAGTTAATTTGATGGACAAGTCTAAGAGCCACACAGTTATTGGAGTTAGTCCATACCAATATTTGTAGGTCGTTTAATGAAATGGCAACCTGAGGTTTTTACTGCTTATTCTATTAATGGTCATATGTACTTGATTAAGTACAAGCATGAGTCATTCAAAGAGTTTGAGGATTTTAAGGCTAAAGTACTGAAGCAAATTGGCAAGCAATTAAAGGCACCACAATTGAATTGCAGTAGAGAGTACATGAGCGATGAGTTTGTAGAATTCCTCAAAGCAAATGGCATTGTGTCACACCACCAACAAGTCCTCAACTACATGGTGTAGCTGAGCATGGGAGTTGGATTTCACCAAATTGCCCATTTCTTCATGAAACAGACCTTTCTCACAGCCACCTATGTCTTGAATAGGATTTCCTATAAGTTAGTTCCTTCAACCCTACTTTAAATGTGGAGTTGGAAATAGAGTGCAAGAACAAAGTAGTAGGGCCCACATGGCAAATTCCTATTTAAGGGCGACCTTATATGACACAACCATTGTGATGATTGGGTAGAATCTCTCACTCATCAGAGAGAGATATTTATCTTCTAGAGAATGAACAAGAGCTATTCATAATGGAAAGTAATGATCACGGGATGATTCTTCTACTTTTGATCAAGTAATGGTAAATAAGGACTCAACCAAGTGGCTTGAGGCTATGAAATCAAAGATGGATTCTATGCATGCAAACTAACCATGGACCTTGGTAAATCTATCCAAGGGAATAGTTCTCATGAAATGCAAGTGGGTCTACAAAAGAAAGATAAGTTCAATTGGCAAGGTAGAGACCTATGGGGCTGAGGTCGTGATGAAGTGCTATAATCAAAAGAAGGAAAGTAACTATGAGGAAACCTTTTCATCGATAGGTATGCTTAAATCCATTCACATTTTACTAATGATAGCTACCCACTTAGACTATGAAATTTGGCATATTGACGTCAAAACTACTTTCCTCAATGAATTACCTGAGGAAGATTATTATATGATGTAATCAAATCATTTGGCTTCATCAAGACTGAAAATGAGTCCTACGTCTGTAAGAAAGTTAGTAGGAGCATGATCACACTCTTGGTATGGTATGTGGATGTTATACTATTAATAGGGAATGGTGATTATGATGTCAAGTTTGATCAAAACATGGTTGTTTTATACCTTCTTCATGAAAGACTTAAGACAAACAACTTCTATCTTAGGCATTGGTATTGATAGAGATTGAGCAAAAAGATTGTAAGGTTTCTTCCAAACGTGGTACATAGACAAGATGTTGAAGAGGTACAGTATGGAAGACGAATGCAAGCAATCCAATGTATAAGGCCAGATGTCTCTTATGTTGTAAGTGTTATGAGTGGGTTTCAGGTGAGTTCTAGTAAAGAGCATTAAGATGCTCTCAAGTGTATCCTAAGCACTTGAGAAGCACTAAGGATGTGGTATTTGCAAATGAAGATCATAATCTACGAGTAAATAATTGGACTGATTCCTACTTCTAATTATATATGGAAGATAAAGAGTTTATCTCCTAACTTTTAACTACTCTTAATGGAGGAACAATCAATAGGAAGAGCTCCAAGCAGAGTGTGATTGTGGACTCCACCGTTGAAGGCTGAGTAAATCACTGCATGAGATGATGCAAGGATGGTTGTTTGGATAAAGAAGTTTGTAGCAAAACTTTAGGTGGTTCTACATGTGAATCGGCCATTGCCATCTTGTTATGACAATCATGGTGTGATCGCACACATGAGGAAACCAAGGTCTCATCAAAATCCAAACACATGGAGATGTGTTGTAAGATTATTTAAGTAATCATTGGAAGGGACAATATAACTAGGCATAAAATAGCTTCATTATGGAATATGGTTGATACACCTGCTAAGCTAGTAACATAAGTGTTGCTTGATTGCCATCTTGAGAAAATAGGTATAAGATACTATAGTGATTGGCATTAGCACTATTGGCATTAAAGTGCAAGTGGGAGATTGTGTGTAATATAACTTTTAATGCTAATAGCAAATGAAGGATATTAGAAGGGCATTTGGTTTTAAATATACTTTTTACACAAATTAACGAAATATGAATTTTTGTATCAATATTCTGACAAGTTTTCATGCATATTTTAAGTTAAGAAGTCTTATTCATGAGGTGTTATGAATATGGACGCAAGGCTATCTTGGTGTTCAATCACCAAACTAATCCACAAATTATAGACACTCTAAAGGGCATTAGAGAGTCGGTACAATTGTATACCTTGTATTTGTATGGTTGGTGCCATTTCATTAAATATTAGATATTGAGAATACATGTGTATGGATACACCATTGAGAAAAGAGGCATTTAGACAATGACTTGGAGAACGAAGTAGATGCTTGGAGTTTAATTTTTGTTATCAACGTCTTACTTTATGATCATATTAACTGCACGTGAACCTTAGACCTAAGATGGTATGGTTGTCTTATGCACAGGACAATCAATGTGTCATTAGAACATTAAGGGCCAATATCTATTTTAGTATAGGATAAGGTCATGAGACCAATGTGTCATTGTCCAAGTGTATATAAAGGCTTTTGTGCATTCAATAGAGGATCTGTCTCATTGCAAGTGAGCAAGTTATTTGTCCTATACTGTTGGTATTTTATGAGATGGAAATGATTTGCCATGGTGGTGTGTGATAGAAAGAAGTTTTTGATAGAAACATTAGTCTCATGAGGCAACAACGATTGGTCATATGACTAGTTTGTAAGTTTAACTAAATCATCACTTTGCTTGATTAGGATAAAGTAAGATAAAATGTTTATATTACATGGTATTCATGATCGGAATGTTTCATTGTGATCCATTTCACTTCGTCTTAACAGGGACTACGACATTGGCCATAACCTAAGTGTTATCTATATCCTTTAAGTTATACTCATTATCAATAAAGGATGAACCTAAAGAGTCACATACAAAATGTGGTTATGTATGATGAGTGTTAAATTTGTGGGTAGCATAATTTATTTGGTTGTACTAAAATTGGACAAAATAAATTGCCATGATATTTGTTAATGATTAGATCATTAAGTAGAAAAACACTGAGAACTTTAAATTAATTAATAAGATTAATTAAATTAAAAAGACAAGATAATAAAGAAATTGTTAATTATAAAGATTATAGCCTTTGATTTAATTAATGAGATTAATCATGTTGAAGGTTATAATTGCCATAATTATAAATAAGATTAATAATTGAGAGGTTGAATGGGCCTTAACTATTAATAGAGATTAATAATTAAAAGTTGTGGGCTGCAATTATTAAAGAATTTAATAATTGAAAAGTGTAGGGACTAGTAATTAATAAAGGTCTATGTAGTGAGTCGATGGTGCCCATAACTAGAATACTCTAGTGTCTTAATATAAATACATATTTTACAAGACTTCTAATCTAAGCATGGAAAAATTTGATAGTTTTTATGTGCCACCCTCTAAGCAAGAGGAGGAGTTATTCTACCCACCCTCTTCATTTTTTTTTTTTTTGGTCGCCAAAAGCTTTTAGCCTAAAAGAGTTTAGGTTAGAGCGTTTCTAAAAGTGTTTTACGAGGTGTAAAAGGCGCTTATGATCATAACAACTATGCAGAAAAATTAGAGATTAAGGTTTGAGGGTCACAATTCAAGAATTGCAAGTGTGTCCATTGACATGCGATTCCAAAGGTACATTATTTTTAATTGTATTTGTAGCTTCCCAATTGATCTGTGTTGTATGACAAATGTAGAATGAGTTTGGTATATCTTTCCATTACATTTATATGGTTGATTTACTGTTTTAAAATTTTACAATCCAACCCCAAATCTGTTGAAGCCCTATGGCCTCACTATTTACCCTATTCACTACTTCTCGCTTCTAAAGTAACCTACTCTTAGCCAAATCTTGATTAGAAATGCAAATATAAGAAAAAGCACCCGAATCCAAGATCCAAGACATAGAAAAACACCAATGGAATGGGATGTTTCATAAACATAAAATTTCATGCTTCCTTTGCCATCTTGCAGTTGATTGAGGTGCTCATGCAACTCCTCCCACAATGCTCTTCCTTGTTGCATTGGAAACTCTTTTCTCTGCTAACAAAAGCATCGGATGTCACACCCCTCCCATTAGCCTTTGAAATGCTAGGTTCCCTTCTTTTGGTCTTGTCCTCATTAGTTTTACTAATTGAGGAACTCGACGCCTCAAGGACAACCTCCTTACCAATGCCTGGGATGACAATTTATAAGGTTCCACTAATTCCTTGAGGAATGAGAACTTTTCTAAAACCTAGAATCCAATCAGCTATTATGGTGCCAACAAACATTATGGTTTCAATAATAATAATTATGAGAGTGAATATTATCATTCAAGAAGAATGTAATTGTAGAAAATAAGCAAGATCATTAGTTTGGTTGTTCAAGTTGTTACCAAATGATTATGTACTTTATATCATACAGTCTACCACTAGATTTTTTAAATTCTACACTCTGTCGGGTAGGGAATAGAAATCTTATTGGAAAAAATCTCATAGCAGGTAATTAGCGTCTTTATTAGGCATAGCATACCTCATGCATATAGTTATTAGCATGATAAACTCAATGAATGGCAACTTTTTCCAACACATCTTATGTGTAGTCGAATCTTACACTTCAACTTTTTTTAGCATCGCAAGTCCATTTAAGTCATACCCACTAACTGAAAACTTGCTGGATTTGTAACCCCATCGGTGGCCATCAAACTTTTAAGGTGAAGTATTCCTTGAATGTTGCATCTAATGTACTCAAAGCTTTAAATATGCAGTCGTAATATGACCTTACAAATGTGGTGATATCATATACGAAGACCACGCTAAGAACTCTAGGCTTGGTGGACAGTCACGACAAAACAATTTCACTGTTACAACTTAATTGTTGAAGAAGTTTTTGGTTCATGTGTTTTTCATTCACTTTGCACATTAGCCATTTCACATACACTATCTCATATATGCACTAAAACGTAAGACAGAAATAACATGGATAAGTATGGACTTTCTAAATCCTATTAGAGTTGACAATTTGATTGTGCACATGTGTAATAAGCCCTATACTATTACAATGCTTTTCAAATTTTCTTCAGTAGCCTTGGACTTTTTCTTCCCAGGCTGTCCATGGTTAGATCATTGAACGGACTCCAACTCTTGGCCTTGAATGACCACCAACTCCTTAGCTTCCAAATGATCATGAAATCTTAGGCTTGGAATTATACTTACATCATGGCATACCACAAAAAAATAATTCCCATTCGACTTTAGAAAAACTTAAGCTTATACTCTTACAACCTATGAGAAATAATTTATACATTTGAAAAAACCAAAACCAAAGCAAAGAAAATCTAGCCACATGTGTCTTGAGTCCATACATCCATACAACATTCATACATCACATGTATGTAACAATAAAATAATTGTAACAATCTTTTTATGATTTATGCATCTCATACCTTAGTTCTCGTTTGAGGAAAACCCCTTTTCTAATGTTTTGTATTTGAAAAAATGGCATGAAACTGTATCTGCAAGGCCTTATGTGGCAGTAGGAACAGTTCCTACAGCTATAGAGTGTCTTCATGAGGCCACATGACCTGACACAAGAAGGTTGTATTTGAGCCCAAAAATTAGATCTAGGTTCACATGAGAAAAGGAAGATTTTTAGATCAAAGAAATTCTTAGCTAATGCCAAGGGGTGACAGTCTATTTCAAGTAATAGGGCTAATCAACGATAATTTTTTTAAGTTGCAATTACTAGGTGAGTTCGGAATTAGTGCAATATTTAATGTCTCTGATTTAAGTCCATTTAATGTAGAGGATGAATGTGACTTGAAATTAAGGCTAATTCCTTTTTAAGGGGAGGGGAGTAACACGAGCATCAGGGTTAATATCGAATACCCAAGGATAATCAGAGATCTATTGACGAGGACTAAGACTAAAAAGCTTAGAGAAGTCATGACAACGCTTGTAAAGAAGTTTTGAGAGGCTTTGGGATGTTTTGAGGAGCTCAAGAAGGAAAAAGCTTCCATGGGTGAACTTGATGTAAAGAGGACTCGAAACAAGCCTTAGAGCACCCTATGGATCGAGTCTAGCAGTTAGCTGATTGATTGCAAAGTCAATGGATTGATCCGGCGTATGGGCAATCAATAGTGGATTAAAAATGATCTTTTTGCATTTACAATTGGACAAGTCATGCTCAATCACAGAGGGCATGATTGAAAATCCTAAACACTATGACATTCTACAGTTTTGATTGTTGGAGAGTCATGCTCGATCGCACACGCAAGGCATGATCGTAAATATTAGGATGACTTGACACACTGTTTTATGATTTAAAGATACAAGATCAACACCTGGATTAAGCGCGTAGGCATCATAGAGCTCAATTTTAGTGCACGTGTAATTGTAAATATTGGGTCAACTTGACACATTGTTTTACGATCTAAAGACAAAAGATCAACACCCGAATAGAGTGTGTGAACGTTACAGAGCCAGATTTTAGTTGGAAACTTCCTTTTGTGTTATTTTTTTATTTTAGTTAATTTCTATACGAGTTTTAGGGCTCCTAGGCTCTTTAACATTATAAATAGAGCTTGATTATGTTATTGAAAATAATTACCTCTTGATTATTGATATTGAAAACCCTCTTTCTTTTCTTCCTTGAATTTGAATGTATTAATTTCTTGTGAAGTCTAAATCAAATCATTTCAAACTTGTTCTTGGTTGATTTGTAGCGTATCAACTAATAAGGCGTGTTAGTTGTGGTTATCTTTTTCGTTAGAGTTCATTGAAAATCATTGCATTGGGTTGTCCTTCACGATTCACGTAAGCAAGTTTTGTTGGTTTTTGGCCTACTCCGCTATCTTTTTAATTTTTTTGGCTTCTGCACACGTATCAACTATAATTTCACATATTATCGAAAGTTCCGTAGGTGCATGTTTGTTGAACTAGATAACTAAGTGTAGAAAAGCATGAAACCGAGTACTCATCCCTGATTTCAAATGGTGACGTGAGCTTAATGTTGGACTATATTCCTTGTAAAAGGCTCGTGGATGGCCAACATGGATATTTAGTATTGCTTTTAATATTCACGAATTGGATAATTAATAGATAATGAGATTCAACTTTAACTATGAACTCAGATTGTCCCTTCAGCCGCCCAAGGCTGTCATTTATCATGCTAATATTCGTATCCAACAAATTATTGCTTTAATTGTGAAGTCTGTTTCACCATTAAATTGATTAATTTTAGTTAATAAATTACAATAAAAGGTCAAAATTATTGATTCAAATATATTGGATGACTTATTTAAACTAATCGTGTTTGGCATGATACTAAATATTTTGAACAAAAAGGGTTCTGCCAATTTGTTTAGATCATTCTACCAAATTTTAGTAAATTTTAATCATGTTAAACATAGAGGTTGCGATTGTTTGACCACATAGATGAACAGTAAATAGATTTAACATTATTCTCATAAAAATTATCTATTTATTTGGTTTTTTAAGAAAACTTTTACAATATTTTTTATGCTAAGCTCCGTCATCTCTACTCCTCACTAGCAATATTTCTTTAATCAAGATACCATATTATTCTTATAAATTCATCATATTAATAATATTTTATTTGCCCAAATATTACTTTATTCTTATAAACATATCACATTAATAATATTTTAATTACTCACCATGACATATCATTTTTACAAATACATATAATAACATGCCACATCAAATTTACAAAATCTTCATTATGCTTTTTTTCCCATAAAAGTCATTTAATCACACCAAAACATTTACTATTTGCCCTTACAAATTAAATCTCACTAAATTTCGTAGAATTAATTTCTAGAGATGGACATCCCATCCAATCATTAAAGTTTTGAGATTGGCCATGCCTAATTATATATTTTAAAAAATTTTTATATTTTATATTTTATAATATTAATTCTAACAAAATACAGACTTTGATTACACTATACATCAATATCATTTTATTTTCACTATTTCTTTATCTAACTTTTATATTATTCCAAAAGTTTTATATTTAAAACACACATTTTAATCCTTAAAAAACATTACATAGCCAAAATAATTTTTAGAATATATTGGTCATGTTTGGTCGCATTTTTAAAAAATTTTAAGACTTAAAAACACACACACACACAAAAACCAATCATACAATATTTCAAAAATAACTCTTCATCTCATACATTATGCATGTTTAAAATTCATTGACTTTGTATGGGATCTCAATTGGGACAATTATCCACCTGACTTTTTGTTAACCAAACAATTTACACAAAATTTTTTTTGATCCAAATTAAAATTCAAAATTTTCATAACTTACATACACAACAAATTAATTATTTTTAATTATTATACCTATTCATAATTTAATCAATATATAAATATATCCGTACATACATTCACATTTATATATATTTATACTTTATAAACCTATATAATTTTATATCATTAAATCATTATTATATATTATATACATATAAAAATATTATAATTCAAACAATTTTATATTTTTGATCTCATCACAGTGTTATTATCAATATAATTTTATGCCCTTGAAAATTCATTTAATTTTAACCCTACCTCAAGTCAACGGGCAAATACGGCCAATCACTTCAATTAAAAAATACCAAAGCTTTACGAATTTAAATTCAACACGCACACATATACATAGTTATACCATAAAACTACTTACGCCTCTTGTACGCCGTGACATTATTAAATCTCAATATCGTATTATATTTAATTCAAAAGCAAGGCTATGTTTGAATGCCAACTTGAATTCATCAAAATTAATTTTTTTAAATATATCATACATTAAAATATTATTTTTTATTCTTTTTCTCATATTTTTTATATCGTTTTAAAATATTCATATCAAATTTTCTAGTTTCACAATCTACATACAAACAAAGCTTAAGGTTATGTTGGGTGTGTGCGCTGTGGAGTGAGTAAGTGTGAAAAAAATGGTTAACACTATACTTGTATGTTTATTTTGTATGTCAAAATATTATTTTTTATTTTCTCAAATTTTTATATTATTTTTAAATTTTAATATCAAAGTTTTTACTGTCAGAATTTGCATACAGACAAAGCTTAAGGATATGTTGGGTGTGCGTGCACGGTGAGTAAGCGCGAAAAAAAAAAGTTAACACTATGTTTGTATGTTTATTTTACTTTATTTTTCATTCTATCTAAGACCAATACTTTCAAAAATATTATTTAATAATATATTTTTTATTTTTTATAATTATAAAAGTATATTTGTTTTGTTTCATACCTATTTAAAAAGCATATATTATAATTATTATACATTTTAAATTTTATTTTTATTTTTACATATTTTTTAAAAAATATACAAACAAACACATACCTAGAAAGATAAACAAACATAACCCAAATTTTTGTACTTTGTTCCCACACAAAATTTGCATGCAAATGAAGGCTAAATATGAAAAATACAAAATTTTAACTCCACAAAATTTGCAATCCGCCACGTTGGATTTTGTTACAACACAATATGATCGCAGAATAATTATTTTTCCCGAGGTAATGAAATTACACAAAGAATAATTATGATAATACTATTCTAGACGAAAAGTCTCAATAGGACAATTATTAAATCGTAAAAAGTTGCACGAGTAGCCTCATTTGTTGTTTAATGGTGTGAAGCAGGACGCCTGTGACCGAAACGCACTTGCGGGTGCTACACACAGACACCACACACACACACACAGACACACACACGCACTTATATATGAGACGAGAAGATTTCCCTCCCCTTACGCACTTCTATATGAGACGAGAGGATTTCCCTCCCCTTCTCGCATTCTTCAGATGCCAACGGCGGGAAATGATTATTTCCAACCTTGAAAAACCCTAATAAAAAATTGTAATTCCGCTTACAAATAGACAAGGGTGGTAGAAAAACAATCGACCTTTCTGCTTCATTACCAATTTTTCGCCATGGATGCTCCCGCATTCCCTACCTCTGGTGATTTATCCCGCTCATCGGATGCAAACAATGTCGTCAAGCTGAACCCGGCATTAGAAGAACGCGAGGAGGATGAATTTCAGAGGGGGAACGCTCCTCTCAAGTATATCCCGCTCTGTGACGTCTACTCCGCCACCTCTCCTTGCGTCACCTCCAACGGATCGAAAAAGGTTAAGGCTGCTGCGCGGAAACCAGCACAAACCAACAGCCACGATCAATTTAAATACCGACTGATCGCTGTGAAACCTGACGTAAATCAGGTTTACTCGAGGCGGCAGAAGAGGAAAGAGGAAAAACCCTCTTTAATTGAGTCCCTGATTTTAGAGGGTTCAGCTGTAAAATCAGAGGAATTGGAGTTGGATCGAGGAGAAGGGGTTGAGAGTGGAATTAAAAGGAGGAGAGTTGGGAGTAGTACAAACATGATGAAATCGAGGGTTGACTGTAAGGCATCAAAAAGTAAATTAGATGATCGACCATGCATTAGTAATGGTTTTAACAATGTTAGTAGCATTAATGTTAGAAAAAATAGGAATTGTAATAGCATTGTTGACAAGGGTAAGAGCAGGAAGCGGAAAAATGGTTGTTTAGAAAATGATTTGAAAAATTCTGGAGCTGCAAGAACAAAGAAATGGGTCTGGTAAGTGTTGGTTGTGGTCTTATAAATAGTGCTTTCAAGTACTGAAATCAATGGTGTTTAATTGGTCCCTCAATTGGTTGTGTTTCCATGATGTAGGCTGAGTTTCGAGGGCATTGATCCAAAGAAATTTATTGGATTACAATGCAAGGTAAGAGCTTCACTTGTCTTCAAACAGTCTTCAGAAAAATGTAAATAGTTGATGTCATAGTAAAAGTAAACATTTTGAATTTATCACATGGGCTGCATTTATTTATGTGATTGGAACAGTTTCCAAATGTAGTTAGCTGTTGAGAGCAATTTATGTGAATTTTTACATGAAACTAAATTGTTTATGCTTGCCTAGTTACTTACTTACTCAAATGTGAGAGTTCATACGAGCAGGTGTATTGGCCGCTTGATGCAAGTTGGTATCTTGGACTCGTAGTAGGCTATGATCCTGTGACTGGCCGGCACCATGTAATGTTTTTTTCTTGATGTATTCTGTGTCACAGATATGGATATTTTAAAGAGAAAACTTTGATAATGTGTGGAGTACAATGCAGGTGAAGTATGAGGATGAAGAAGAAGAGAATCTGATTATATCAAATGAACGGATCAAGTTTAACGTCTCTTTTGAGGAGATGCAAAGTTTGAATTTAAAGTTCTGGGACAAGGGCTCAGAAGCTGATGGGATTGATGTGAACGAGTTGATGGTTTTGGCTGCTAGTTTGGATGATTGCCAGGAAATTGAGACTGGGGATGTAATTTGGGCTAAACTTACTGGTTTGTCTCTATATGTTGATGTTTCTAGTGAATTAAAAATTGGAGTGATATTAGTTTATGTTACTTTGTATAACATAAATGGTTTAAAATCTAATAAGCATGAAGACAGAAGGTAGGAAGCTAATAAATTATCATCCATGTCTCTGCTGCCAATAGGTATGTTTTAACTATGTTTTGTGATAAGATGCATGCGTCTTACTGCATGTTTGAGTATTGGTGAAGTGATTTCTGGTTTGCAATGCAAAAAAAGGTGTCATCAGCAATTTGTGTGCATATCAGTTTTTACAAATAGGATATAAGGGATATGTTTCTTCATAAATTTTGGCGTGTTTTTAGCCGTATTTTTGTAAAATTTCTGTGAAAGTAAGAGAAAAAAAGAGAGAGAAAATTTAAAAATTTAATGTTTCAAGTGCATTATATTTTTTGTTTGTTAAAAATGAAATCAATCATAACAATACCTTGGCATAGTTGTTATGATGCATGCCATGGTTCAGGCTCTTAAGGTGTCGGTTGATAGTCACAGCGCCACAGGCAAGCACCTTATGAAAAGTGTCCTTTTCTTTTTATATTTCTTTACTGAAAAACAGTTTAATAGAAGGGGAAGGCCCTAGTCTCTAAAGGCAATTGTGTATTCCTTCTCTCCTTCAAGGGTGGCCGTTGACTCTACACTTTGAATAGTCTTCTTTCTTTGTTCTTTTTGTCCTCCTCTCAATTTTCCTTTTGTTTTTCCGGTTTTAGTCTCTTTCATCTAATGTATAAATTTTCTTGTTTCTTTGTTTCATTTTCTATGTTGATCACTTTTCCTTTCTTTGTTTTTGTTGATTACTTGATTTTGAAATTTTAGATGTAGTTAATTTAGTTTTTGATATTATTGTTGTAATTTTAGGAAATTTAAACACTAAAATTAGAAGCTTATAATATGCACAAAATTATTGTTAAGCCCAAACTTGAGCTAAAATGTAAAATATTTGGTACCTAATGACATGGCAATACAAGTATGCCAATAAAATCCTATCACTATGTTTTGGAACGTAAGTTTCACACTCAAAACTCCCTCAACAACTTCACATTACCAAGCATATTATTCAACAAAATTTTTATTCAAATTCAAATTTAAAATTTCCTTCTCTTACATATATAACTAACTAATTATTTTTCAATCATTATAATTTTACAATCAAATTAATATCTATGCATATCACACATATGCTTACATTTATTTTTATTTATACCTTAAAATTTAATTATTATTCCTATATACTATCAAATCATCTAATTATTAATATATATTTTATACATTTATTCAAATAAATTATACTATTCATCTCATTAAACTCCTTTTTCCAAATGTTCTATTCATTTCAACACAACTCTTACTAAATATCATATCTAACAAAAACCCCTTTCCCAAACATAGCTTTGAAGAATATTTAGGTAACTGTGATGTGAAGAAAATATCTGGCACCCACAAAATATTGGGCACTGTTTTGGAATGGCAGTAGTCACAGAGGCTACCCACCTTTGGCATGATGATACTGGTGGTTTACCCAAAGAAACATGCAAAATTAGTTATATAAATTTGGGACAGGAGGAGAAAGGAAAAATCATCTTTGCACTATATTTCATTATATTGATGACTTGGCACAACATGTGTACCAATAAATCATAGAATAAATGTTTTTGTTTTGAAGAAAATCTCTTGCACCTGTGATATGTGGGTGCTGTTTGAAGTGGTGATAGCCATAGAGGCTACCTACCTATGACAGGAGGTGATGGGTGGTTTCTTTGGAAACTACCAGTAATTGGTTGTATAAATTCAGGGCAAGATAAGGAATGAAAAATCATCCCTGCATTATACTTCAATAACTATGGTTAAATCGCTTAGAGTTTTGTCTAATTCTATTGTGATGAGTATCATCATTGATATAAATATTTTATTTATTTAAATAAGTTTATTTAGTGCTTGGATAAGGTGCATGCCATAGCTACAAATAGCCTCTATTGTGGTGTCAATGACTATGACCTTGGATAGAACAAATTTATAGAAAATATTGCATCTTTGTAATCTACAAATAAAATTAGGATAATTATTGCTAAATTAGTGAAAAATTTCCCAGTTGAGGTGCAGGAAGGAATAAAAGAAAAAATTGCAAACTTGATTGTGTGTCTATTCCGTATGGAAAATTATTGGATATTGTTAAAGGCATAGTTGCAAAGGGCACATGATGGTGCGTGTAATGGATCATAGAACTTGTGGTGTGTGCTTAGTGCCACTTTATCGTAAGCGAGGGCTGTATGAAAGGTTTCCTAGTCTTTTTGTTTTTTCATAATAAAATCAACAAAAAAGAAAGCCCTAGTCTGCAGTCTACTTTTCGCCTCTTCGATGAATTGCTTTTTAATTCTTTGATCATCATCTGTTGATAGAAATTTAGTGTCCTTATTGACATTGCTATCCAATTACTCTTTTTCCTTCTTTCTTTTTTCTTCTCCATCTTGTGCTTAAACTTAGACTTTGCACTGTAATTTTGGTTAAAATGCTTATATAATTGTTTATTTCTTATTCTATTGAAAATTGGTAGTATTTAATTTATTTGTGCAATTTTGCTGTGCTTCGTAAGATGTGTGCTGTACCATATACCCTGCACCATGGCTCCAAAAAGCCTTTACTCCATGTTTTGCCATTAATTACTATGGTTAAAGGGAGGATCCACCATAAATCTGAATTTATAAGAGAAACTTCCTTAATTTTCCTTCTCATAATGTATTGCTAAACAAATTATAATACCTGGCCATGTGAGGTTGGCACAAATGGTAAAAGCTTCAGCATAGACTGAAAATCATGCAGGAAATTTAAACATCTAATTTCCGCTTTCTTCTGTCTTAAATTGTGCAATAATTAGCTAGAACTTCAGTGCTTGACTGGACAAATATCTAATAATATGAGATTTCCACCATTTTTACCAATGTCTGAGAAACATTTAGTGGTCAGCAAGTTGTTCTGTGGTCTGGTTAGGACTAGTGTGGTACGTATTGTTTGATTGCATGTTGTCAACGATAAGTTTGAAAGCATTTCTGCATTATTTTAGTTTCAGCATCAATCTTAGTGGGATTCCTGTTTTGATATCAAATTTGATATGATTCTACTTTATTTTTATATAAAATGGAAGTGTTTGAAATGTTTCATGAAATTGCATGTCAAATTACAAAGTAGTTTTTCTGTGGAATTTATCAAATTTTGCTATATTATGGTTGGGCAAAGCAAACTGATCTCTAGTGGAAGTTTGATTGCATAAAATATTCTTATAAATGATTAAAAAAATATAGTATTGGATGTAATTTGGACTTTGGTCTTATTTCTAGATTATGTGAAGATTCTCAAATCAGATTATGTGCAATATCTGTCCCTGTTTTCTTTCATATGATGAATGAACAAGTCAAGCTTGTATGTGTATGTTCATGTATTGCCAACTGTCATCTGGTTCCTTGGATGATGAGGTTTTGACATTGGTTTGGTACATCCTCATGGTGGACATGCCTCATTTCCTTCTTGCTCAAAATTTTCTATCTCAGACTTGATATTCTTATGAAGTGCTATCTTTACTTAGCTCACTGGGGAATTGTATCTTATGAGTTTGACATGCAGTTTTTCTTCATAGCTGAGTGCTCGATCTTTATTTTACTATTTAGTTTGTTTAATATGAATGCTAGAAATTTTGAGTTTCTTTTACTGTTATTTTAGAGGTACTCTTGTTGGTTTCTGTAACCCTGCTGGCTCTCATTACTCCGCCCATTTAATAGTTAGGGGATTATGTTCCTCCACAGTCTAACCAGTAGTCATCAACTTTCATTAGCGTGTTTGAATGATTGAAAGAATTGTAGCATACTCTTTAACTCAAGGATGGCCTCATTTTGTAGTATGAGACCTGTATAAGAATATTAAATGTGAGACTTGAAGAAAATAGGAAAAATATTATAAACCTATACAGGTAAGAAAATATATAAAATATCAAACTAAATATTTTCATATATTTATAAAAGGATTCTTTAATACTCCCCTTTTGTGTTGAAAGGTTCAACTTGGAATTCCCATTTGAAATCAATAGACTGTCAATAGTGTCAGACAGCTAGTAGTAGCCAATAATGGCAGGAGACACGAGAAAGTAGGGAGTAATGGTAGGTGACACTAGAAAGTAGCCCATAAGATAGGCAACACTAGTTTAAAGCCAATAAGGTAGGCAATACCAGTAAAGAGAGCCAATAATGTATCCATGGTGGTTCTTGACAGACTGTTCTTGAAAGACTGTAGTGTAGAAGTTGAGCTTAACAATAGGAGCGAACAGATAGTAGTAGGAGTTGCGTTTCAATAGCAGTGGTAGATAGTAAATTATGATACTTCATGAAAGATAATTAGAGATAGCTAGAAATTATGGGTATACATGACAAGTAGACGAAATACTTTTAAATTACGATTATACATGACGAGTAGACAAAATACTTGAAAAAAAAATTAGCCCAATAAACTATTGAAATCATATATTTTTCACTTCTTGGGAGAGAAAATATATGGAAACAAGATCATAGCTGCTTTGATGTCATGTTAGAATGATTGGGAGAATGGTAGAATGATCTATTACTGAAGAATGATCCCAAGTTCTAATGTGAGACTAGTACAAAAATACCACATATGACACCTTATAAATAGGAAACCAGATGTTAAAAATATGCTAGGTACCAAAATATTTAAATATCAAACTAAATATTTCAAGTATTGTAGTAGATATTTTAAGATATTCTCTAACAATCTGAAGCTTTAGGCATATTTCGGTTTTCATCACTGAAACTTTTTTGAGTTTATACAACATTTTATAAATTATGATAAGAAATTGTATGGATCATTCAGAACATGTATTTTTGTCGTGCATAATAGCGCATTTATCAAAATGATTGGCAATAAATGCGTAAAGTGTGGAAATCAGAAAAAGGAAATGATTACTTAATGAGGTTCACTCTGTTAATTCTCCCTTAATTACTTTTAGTTGCATTGTTTGTGGAAATGCAAAGATAACAAAATCTACACTACATACAGGAAAATAACATATGTCATTATTTAACTCATTATAAAACTGCCCATCCACCTGCCACTATTCCAAAAAAACAAATAAAGCATGTTCTGATGGGTATTTAAGAAGTGTACTTTGAAGGAATTGTATTTGGCTCCCTTAAGCAGTTAAACTTTTTTTAAAAATTTGGATTTAGAACACCAAAGAAAGATTCAATGACAATGGAAGTACACAAAGACTCTGAATCAAGCTGATGAATTGTTTGCTAATTTGTATAATTTAAATAATTGCATTTAAATGCCTAAAATTTTCTATTTTTGGTGCTTATACAATTCTATTTGCCTTTTTCTTTCTCTCTCTTTATTTTTTTTCCCAAGTTTCTTCGTTTCTCTTTCTTTTTTCTGCCTCCCAATCTCAAGCACTTTTATTTAGCACACTGCATGAGGTTCAACTTATGAGCAATATTCCAATAGTTTCAGAAATTGGCCATGCTGAAATAAACCATTCAGTTTGAGAAATTGGGACTTATGTGAACCTTGTTATATTTTATATGCAAAATTGTATTTTGAGTCTTGTTTGGGAATCACAGGCCTATCTTTTATGCTTTCTTGTCTGTTTCAATGGCAAGGCACTAAAATTGCAGTTAGGAATCTTATCTCATCCTTTTTTATACATTTTGTATCAATAAATGTTCGGTTTCCTAGGCTAAGACCCATGCATACCTTGATATAGTTCCCAGTTTTTGACAATCTTTATTTATTGCACAGTTACAGTTTCTAGTTTATACACATCTTTTAATTAAACACATCTATCTTTCCGTGATATAGGACATGCTGTGTGGCCAGCAATTGTTTTGGATGAATCACATGTGGGTGAACGCAAAGGTCTAAGCAAAATTTCTGGAGAAAAATCCGCCCTAGTACAATTCTTTGGTACCCATGATTTTGCTAGGTAATATTAAGTGGCATGGACTGTTGGACAGTTTCTGGATTATAGAAATTGGTAATGCATGTCATCATATGGGTTGCTGTCTTTTGTAACATGCAGGGTAAAAAGGAAACAAGTTATCTCTTTCCTAAAGGGCCTCCTTTCGTCCTGCCATTCAAAGTGCAAGAAACCAACTTTTGTTAGAGGATTGGAGGAAGCCAAAATGTGAGGGTTCTTTATTGAAATTCTTTAAGTTTTTTGATTATCAATGATTTTCTTGCTTGAATATGAGATGCACTTATTGGGGTAATGTCTGGTTCTCTATACAAAAATCTACTTAACTGTGTTTAAAAAGAAAAAGATGAGGAAAAAAAATCTGGAGGGAAAGAAAAAGCTACAATTTAAATATCAAATTACATTTATCTTTAAAATTTCTCTTTCTTCAGACATCAGAAATCAAGAATTCATTACTTATGGTTTGTGAATTCATTTTTAATTTATAGTTGTTTGACTTCTTGCACCTGTATTGTAGGTCATAGTATAACATATCTTGAAAGCCAGGTGCTTTTCCTTTTTTGCTTCTTGTTTAATGTCACTGTCAGGTAGATTGACTTAATCAATTTGAAATGTGGACATGAACGCTTGTGCAATGTTTCCCTCTAGAATGACTTGCTGGTCAGTTTAAAGAAAATTTATATTTTGGTTTTGGCTTGTCTTGTTGATTGATTGATAGTTTGCTATTCCAAAAGCAAGAAAACATGGCTTTTTAACTTTTTTGCTATTTAAATGGCTGATTTAGATAGATTTCCTAGAAAATTTGCTCAACTATTTGCATTACCAGGTATCTTAGCGAACAGAGGCTCCCTAAAAGAATGCTGCAGCTGAGAGATGGCGTTGATGCTAATATGAATAATAGTGGATGTGGGGAACATGACAATGGTACTGGATTGGGTGATGAAGAGTGCATGAGCCATGACGAGATAAGCAAGAAAATTGAAGATCTTAAAAGTTGCCCACTAGAAGATGGAGAGTTGCAAATAATAAGCCTTGGTAAGTCTTGCTATTGTAATGCTGTTATATTGATGAAGGATTCTGTGATGTATTTCTGCATTAGTTGCTCCTGTTATGTCAGGATTAGTCAATTGTGTTGTGAGGTTTCCATGTTGCAACTCCCTGATATTTCATATTTAGGGTGGGAATACTGTGTACTGTGTTTTGATATGACCTTTAATTAAAGAGTCTTCTCTCAGATGCAGATGTTAATGCATCACTTGGCTAGTATTTTTCATATGTAAAATCAAATACAGAAGGCTGTCTTCCATATGATTACTGAACTGACTCATTTGTTTCTTGTACATGCTAATGTTGTTGCAGGAAAGATTGTCAAAGACTCCAGTAGTTTTCAAAATGAGAGATTTATATGGCCCGAGGGATATACTGCTGTGAGGATGTTTCCTTCAATAAAAGGTGAGTATTGCTCTGAAAGGTGTCTCCAATGACTTATTTCTTTTGCATCTTGCATGGTGTCTAGTCTTTCTTGTACGTCATCCTTCATCCTTTCTATATTTTGGTTTTCCTTTTGGCTTCAGATCCAAGTATGCACATCCTATACAAGATGGAAGTACTGAGAGATGTTGACTCAAGGACCAAACCTCTATTCAGAGTTACAACAGATAATGGAGAAGAGGTATCACATAAATCTATAATATCTGTATTTACAAGTACCCATTTCTGTTCATCTCTTCCGCATCAGACTTTTATATCTGTTGAACTGTTTCCTTTTTCCTCGTTCTTTTTCATTTTCATTCTTATCATGGTTTATGCTTTTCCCTGTGTGCACTTTGACTTTTAAGCCTACATATTAAATGCCTCTGAAAATATGAATGGTGGCTTATATTTAATATGGAACTGGCAAAACTGTCATTTGGATTTTTATTACAATATAATACACGTATTTATAGGTATATATTTGAAGTGCTTGTAAGTTAAAAGTTTGTGGAGATTTGCATTGAGGCTTCCACGGGCTTATAGAAGATAATTCAATCATCAGGCATCACATGTATGATTTCATTTTTATTCTTTGCTTTAAATAATTGAGGGCTTGCCACCTCTTGTGTTTTACCTTTTTCTTTTTTTCGTTGTCAATGGCTCCTACCTTGGAAAGACAAGTCTAATATGGCCCCTACTATGAAATATGTATTCAAGAGTGGTGCAAAGTATTCTATATTGGTTTATGGCTTCTCATAGTTTTATGGTGCATCTGGGGGGCAGAGGGAAGTGTAGAGGCCGCTCTTCAAGAAAGAGTGGAGCTAATCATCATATAGATTAAGTTGAAGTAATCCATCGTGATACCTATGATTACATAAAAAATATATTAAATTGATTCTGTTTAATTAATGGATCTGACTGCTATTTTTTATAAGTTGAATTGAAAGGAATCAAGTCTATCACCTTTTCTCTTTGTTAACAGAGTCTGCTAGGAGTTAGAGCTTGAGAAGTCCTCTCTGGTCTATTTAGATTCTTTGAAGCTAATAAGCATGAGCCAGCCATTCACATTCTTAGTCATAGAGCTATAAAGAAATTCTGTCACCTTTTATTTGTGAGAATATAGTCTGCTAGGAGATGGAGCTAGAAAGTATTGTCATGTTGAGACTTTGTTCATCCTAAGAATAAATAATTTTCAGAATTTTTCAAGCTTGTAGACAGGAAGCAACCTTTGAGGTCGTCATTTATAAGATGAAAAGAAATCCTAGGATTAGGGTGAGCAAGGAACCTACTTGGGAGAAAGATTTCTTATTCCTTGATGGAAGGATATAGGGCGACTGCACAAGAGTGATTAATTAGAATTTTCCTGTAGTACTCTTTGCATCCCAAGTGCTTGAGCAGGCTGGTTTACCCCAAAGTTGGTTACCTATTCATGTATGTCCAGTTCTCCTGCTGTATTACAGTGAGAAAAGTTGTTAAAAGGGAATTTTGGATCTTTACAACAGAAACCTTAACAATGCAAGACATTAGTTATTGGTTCAGCAAAGTAAATTGATGCTCTTGCCTTTTTAGGGTCAGAAGGGGTAGAGGTGCTGCAGGAAATTCTTAATTGTGGGTACAATAAGACGATCCTTAACAATGCAGAGTGTAGGTTATTGAATCAAGAATTTAAGTTCTTGCTTTTGCGAGGTGGAAAGTTGTGGAGAAATTGCCTTCTGCCAATTTTCAATCACCATATGCTAGTGTAGGAAATTTTGAATCATGGGAACAGCTGCAAGGTTCCTTCTGTGTTGGTAATTTATTCGAGAATGTATGGTCTTGCCCTTTCAGGCTAGGAAGGTCCAGAGAAATTGCCTTCTGCTAATTTTCAATCTGCGTATGCTAGTTAAGGAAATGTTGAATTATGAGGACCAGTAATCCATCACAAGATCCTGTGTAAATGTATGCTTGTTCTAGTTGGTATGCTCATTTGGTTAGCTGGCTGTTGAAGCTTTTTCTGGATTGGGGTGCTCCCAATAAACTGTGTACAGATGGCAAGTTTTACATTGTGAACAAAAGTAGTGCTTCGTCTCATGCTCAAGGTTTTGAAGTTTGTAGGTAAAATGATTCACTTTCTTTATCAGATTTTACATGTCAGTTTCTATCTTGGCCATTTCATTGCAACTCCCTTGAAGTTGTATTTTGTATCTTCTTTTCAGTCATGTATCCTCTTAGTCACTTATTCAACTTTGTGAATTCTTTTTGATATAATTATTTTGCTGGCTTGCTCGCAATCCTTCTAAATTTTGGTTGTCGTTTCTGTTGAATAATTTCATCAGTTTAATGGACCAACCCCATCTACTTGCTGGAATAAAATATACAAAAGGATTAGGATGGTACAAATCAGAAATCGGGATTATAAAGCAGATCAGAGTTTTGCCTCTGGTTCTTGTATGTTTGGATTTGCTCACCGAAAAGTTTCCAAACTCATTGAGGTATGTATTCACGATCACACCCTCTATTGCTTACTCTGAAAATCTTATATATCTTCTTTGTCAGCGCATCCACCATGTCACATTAATTTATGTAATAGGCTCTTACCTCAGCACTGACCACTCTTTGATTTTGCCATGTCTTGCATGCAATGAAGGACCTGTGAATCCTGTCCAAATATCTGGTGCCAGGCATGGATAATGATGTCCAATTGTAGAATACATGTAAAATGGCAGTTTGAACATTATTTGCATGTGCCTCTTCTATAATGTGTTAGCTTTCCTTTATCCTATTCTGGCCTCCACCAATGATTGGATCTTTTTGTTTTGAGTTTTTGGTTTTAGGTTTTATAAAGATATATATATAAGGGTACATAGTATTGACTAGAATCTTTTATAATATTTTAAGAAATTTGGAAAAATGAGATAAAAGGTGAAAAAGGGTATCCAAACATGATGGATGTGTTGGGTTCTTTCTTAAAGCCTTCAAAAATGATCCATGCATGGCCAAAACTTGCACTTCAAGAGGCTTGTTCAGTTATTCTGTCTGCTGTGGGGTCATAATGCGTATCTGCATGCCATAATACTCTCATCTAACTGCGACAATTTATCCTGTTGTGTTAGCCTGCTGACATTTTGCTAATTTGGTTCTACAAGAAACTTACAAGGTAGTCTTAAAAATTTATCTTCCACTGATATACTGCAAGCCAATCTTGTTTGAGGTTCTTTAACAGTGAAGGTCTTGGGTGGAAATCCTACTATATTTGTTAGGTTTTCTCGCTTTAGGATGTCCCTATGACTATCCATATTGTTTGTCAGTTTTCTTAAAACGAACTATCTTCTGCTTATTCGATATCCATATCTATAGGCAAGAAAGTCTAGATGCAGATAACCAGTTTAGAGTTCCTGGGCTTTCAAAGCTATCCTAAATGAAGCTTGAGCTTCTAATTTATGAAACTTGAAATCTTCCTAATTAACCTGTCTAATGTGGAGTACAAAGGACTGCAGAAAATGGTGTCCCAATGGTTGCTGACCTTTCCTGTTCATTCTTATTTTTAACCCAGTCATGGTGGGCCAATGCTGTTCAGTTATGGCTCCTTCTGTAAATAATATTTGTTTGAACTATGATTTGAAAACCCTCAGTACTTGAGATTCTTGTCTTCATTTACTTCAATCTATATGCATAGAGCCAACATACACCACCACCTACTTTCCCATCTCCATCTTCCTGATTCCTACTGCTGCCTCTCCACCTTCTGCCTCCACTGTTCCCACTCAAAGTTTCTACGTTTCCCCCCTTCCCCGATAGCGTCTATCTTCTCCTTTCTCTTTTAGCACTACTGATCCCCTTGCCTTTTTTCTCTTTTCCTGCCTGCTGCCCACAATGTTTTTAAAACCAGACCAGTGAGCTAATGGGGTCACTGGTTCGACTGGTTGAATCGTTTTAAAAAATCGGTTATTGTAAATTATATAATATTATATATATTACTATTAAAATAATTTTATAAAATAAATTTAATTCAATTTAATGATATACTAAATGATGGGTTTTAGATCTAATATTAAAATTTAATAATTCAATTAGATTTTAAAATTATTATGCAAATTTTAAAAACTTATTAAATTCAAAATATTTAAAAGTATAAAATTCAAAAAATAGTTTTGCAAAATAAAAACACACCAATTAATATGAATAATTTTAGTTTTGAGATACAACAATTAAATTTTCAAAAACTCGATTAGAAAAATAAATAAATAAAATTTACTAAAAGCAGTTAAAATAAAAATTTTATATTCTAATTAATTGAGGAGTTAATAACTGTAAGAAAATTTGGAAAAAAAGGAAGAAAACAGAAATAATATTATTATTTTTTTTCAAAAAATGCTATTTTTTTTTTAAATTTTGGGGCCAAAACGTGTTTGATCTGTTTTTTGGCCAGTTTTTACTGGTTCTGAAACCTACCGGGTTTTATGCCTTGACCGGGCTAGGAAACTAGCTGGTTCCCGGTCAAACTGGATGAACTGGTTGGCCCAGTCTAGTTCTGAAAACAATGGCTGCCAACACTCAGAGCAATCTTTCTCAATCTTCTACCATCGTCCATCACAGTCACTATTCTCCTCACCATGATCTTCCTTTGCATCTTTGTCAACTTCTTTTCTTCCCCCATGTCCATGCCTTTTCTAGATCTGCAAATTCAGCAGTCCAGAGAGAAGGCTTGTGTGACAAAGGAACAATGGTATGTGGCCCCTGGATTGGTGCCGCGGCCAATGTCACAGTTGTTCTGGATGAGACTTGAGGGAGATTGAAGTGGTGACGAGAGGGGTACATGCAGTGCATAAGATAGAGGGTGAAGTGTAATGAAAAAATAGAAGCCGAATAATTTAAGTACTTGGTTTTTGGATTGTTGAATATCTTGAAGTTGGTTTTTGGTCTGTTGAATATCGTGAAATCACTATGCTCTTGATTATAGCAGTTTGGGTTACACACATGGATTGAATTTTGTTTTGTATTAATGAACATGTTTTCAAGTTCCAAGTGTTATCATTTGGTGGCATCCTTAATTTTTCACTGTCAAAATCCATCTCTAAAACACCGAAACATGTTCTGGATTGAAGTTTTTTCAGGAAGCTGATCTAACAGGCCCTTAAGCAATTCTATAGAATGTCTCTACATCCAGTATTACGGAACATACAAAATAATTAATTTGATAGCGGCTGAAACTTCTTTTGTTGTCCTTGATGGAAATGTGATGGGAATTTTCCTCATATAAATTTTATATTTCTCCTTATGTCTGTAATAAATGAATAACTCCCTTGCAATTGGAGAGCTGTGCAAAATTGGAGTGATAAAATCAACTGATAAGAGATATCAATAGATAGTAATGCATATATCTATGATTGTGGTATGTTGCATTAATGCTTCATATTTGATTTATATATATGTGAAACAGTTCATTTGCATGCATTAAGTGCGACAACACCTCCAACTTGTTTGTGTCTGCATGTAAATATCTGCCCTCTCTGTTTTTATTTTTCTATTGTTCATTTCTGCGATCTTTCATCCTTAAATCACATCTTTATCAATGATCCTGAACCTATGTCTTGATGAGAGTTGCACACTGTTTAAGATTTTAAGTGTGTGCTCACTCGGATCTCTATTTGTGGTTGCATTGTGATTATGTGCATGATTTACTTTTGCTTTCAAGTTTAATGTTCATTCTTTTGCTTATCACCAACTCACCCACCCAGTGGCACCAATGGAGTTTGAACCCCGAACTTCCTACATGGAGAATTGGAATGGAAACCATTGAGCCACATGCACAGGCCCACCTTAATGGTCATTTTTTGCTTGTAAATATGTCCTGCTATATGGTTCATTTCACCTTGGTTCTTTGTTGCTTGTAAATATGGCTACGGGCAACCTACCTGCCTTATATCTTTCTTACCACATACTTCCTTAACACATACAGGAAATGTCAAATTCTCATCCATATCCAAAATCATCCCAGTTGGCAGCTAGGAAAGCCAAGGGCTTTCCTGTTGGATACAGGCCTGTCCATGTTGAATGGAGGGACCTTGATAAGTGCAATGTTTGCCATATGGATGAGGTGGGGTTTATTTTTTTCTGTGACTGATTCTTCATCCATTTAGCTGCAGCTTGTAGTTGCTTTTTATGTCATTTAAAATTTTTCTGATGTAATTAATCCTTGGTGGCAAGAATTGCCTGTCTCCTCCTTTTCTCTAAAATGTTTTGACAAGATTAATTTCTTTATATTCTTCTCGATGACTGGCAAAAAGTATTGCAACAATGCCGAATCTAACGATGTAAGCTGTTTACTTCAGGAGTACGAGAATAATTTATTTCTTCAGTGTGACAAATGCAGGATGATGGTAAGTTAATTTCTTTTACAGTTTTTGTGTTCAAATGAACTTGCCAGTTTCTTCCATTTATGCATCAATAGAGTGAGTTGGTCCCCTTGATGATCAGGAATCACAGCTTTAATTCGTTTTGCTCTCTATCTGCTATATTATTCTTGTGTGGAGTTTGGTTTTCCTTAACTTCAACTTTCAATTAGTTAAGCTAAGCTTGCTTCAGGTCCCCTATGGGTTAGACCTCATGTATACAAGTCAAAATCTTTGCTTCAATTCCATCTGGGTGGCCTTCTATATGATAGGCTATTTGTGGTGTTGCTATGATAATCTGGCATATATTTCTCTGTTGATTCTAAAGACTTTGCAATTAGTTAGACTTTTGATGTCCCTCATTTTTTTTATTTATCTTTTGAAGCTTGGACTGTAAATTATCTGTATCATCAATAAACAATTGGCGGCTACATTTTTTTGCATTTTTCATTTTTACTTGTATTGGTGAAGTGCTGCGTATTCATATTCTTGCAAATGCACTGCTTGGTGTTCTCTTTAATATGACTTGAATTTTTTTGGGCAAAGGTTAACTTAATGTCATTGACTGTGGTAAGAGAATTTCGTACCCCAATCTTTTCATTTGCGTCCAATGTTAGAAATTGCCATGTCTCTTGTCTTCCAGCATTCTCACTAGCTTTGATGTCTCATTAATTTGTTTTTTGGGTGGAAATGAGTGGTTTTAACCTCTCAATCAATTGTTTATTTTATTTTTCTCATTTCTCCGTTTTGAAATTCTTTTATCCTTTTCCCCTGCTGTTATTAAGGTGCATGCTAGATGCTATGGAGAACTTGAGCCTACTGGTGGTTTTCTTTGGTTATGCAACTTATGTCGTCCTGGAGCGCCCAAATCTCCTCCATGCTGCCTGTGCCCTGTTGTCGGTATTTTACGAACTCTATGTATTTTTGTTCAATTACTTTTGGAGATTTATTGGGTCTTTATGATTACGTTAGAATGAATAAAACCCGATATATGAACTCATTTTAGGAGGTGCTATGAAGCCTACCAGTGATGGGCGTTGGGCTCATCTTGCTTGTGCCATTTGGATACCAGGTATCTGCCATGTGATTACAAACAGAAAGCACACTTTTCTTTCTAAGGTCAAATATTTTAACTTATTTATACCATCTACTTCATGCAGAGACCTGTCTATCTGATATAAAAAAAATGGAGCCCATTGATGGGCTCAGTAGAATCAATAAGGTATCTTCTCTCTTTCTTACATTTTGCCATTGGAATTTTTGATGTATTTTTGTTATTGCCAAATTGTTACTTTTGAGGGGGAGCATACACCAGTATAAGTGTTTCCCCTGCGCTCTTTTTGAGGAATTCTGTATGTGCGTTCTCGGAGATAGTGATATTATATTTGTGTAGTATTGTTAGGTGGTGTACTTGCTTCATGCTTGAACAGAACCATTTTTTAATTATTATCCTGTTTCTCCAATTTTATGCAGGACCGGTGGAAGCTATTATGTAGCATCTGTGGTGTTTCTCATGGAGCATGTATCCAGGTAGATTTATCCTTTTCTTGATCTGTGTCCTTTTTTGAAGGGTCAGCCAAGCAAGCCAATCCTATGAAAGCTTTGCAAATTATTTCAGTCATGTATCTTGATTGTTGTACAATACTGAACTTACGGGAGTTAGCTTTGGGATATTTAGCCAACTAGCTCCATTAAGTCATCTCTGAGTTTTTGAAATAATAATTGTTAATGATTCTATATGTCCTTAAAGCAATGTTCTGCAGTATGCACCATTTGCCAAAATTACTTCTGTCTCCTTATAGGAGGATTGGACTTACATAATTGTTTTACACAAGAGCCGAAAATTTTGATGGCTGTATGTGCCTAATTTGGCCCATTTACATCACTTGCCTCGTGATATTTGTTCCCGCATCTTGCGGCATGTTTCAAGAATCAGTAGACCTGGAAGTGCTTTTTGCATTTTCTTTTCAGTTGATCAGTTATACTGATTTTACTTTATATATATCCTTTTCAAAAAGGAAATCTTTATGTGCTTTCAGTGGCTTTACTATTGCGATAACAATAGCTACCGGTTTGGTAATTGACAGTAGAGCCTAGTAGTTCCGTATTGACATCTTGTTTCTTCTTTATAAGAAATTTTTATGCTCAATTTTTATTTCTGATATTATTACATATAATTGTTATACAGTGTTCAAACAATAACTGTCGTGTGGCATACCATCCTCTCTGTGCACGTGCTGCTGGCTTTTGTCTTGAGGTACAATATGTCTGTGCGTTTAAGTTATGCACTTGCTTGGATGCATTGTTTCATCCTACTAGCATTTGTGTACTTTATTCATGTGTAGTTTTTGAGCACACTAGTCAGTCACTACTGCTTAATCTATTGCCCTTCTTACTAACATACCTGTATCTTGTCTGTAGCCCGAGGATATGGATAGGCAACATTTGGTTCCTTTCGATGAGGATGAGGAGGATCAGTGCATTCAACTACTTTCTTTGTGCAGGAAACACAGGCCCTCATCTAATGAGCGTTGGGCTTTTGATGAAAGACTAGGACAAAAATTCTGTGAACATGCAAACTATATTCCACCGAAAAATCCTTCTGGTTGTGCTCGTAGTGGTATGTAGTCTTTCTTGAATCCTTCATAATTTTCAAAATTTTTATGATTATATACCTAAGCAATATTAGTGAATGATTGGCAATGGTTGAAGCGCATTTTTCCTGTTCCCCATTCTCATGCATTCATTTTTCCTCCTCCCCTACGTCCCCTTCCTTTTTTGTCCCACTAATTTACGACAAGACATTGAGTCTGCTGTATCTAGGGTTTTTAGCCTTCTATACTCTTTTGCAGCTTCTACTTCTGTGAAGAACAATTGTGTGCTGCTCATGAGATAATCTTTAATGTAAAAGGTGCAGTGACTTGATTTAGGGAAATTTCTGGAATTGGGCAAAGGTGGGGAAGTGATATGCGCTATAGGTGAAACCTGCATGTATCAATTATTCGCTTCATCCCTACTTGAATGTGCACATTTTCATTGGCACATAAGTTGAAAAGTCTTTACTTATTCACCTTAATTTGATGATTGAGTGTTACAGTTTCCATTTAAATATTTTACGTGAGAAAATTTTGGAAAGAAAATTGCAGTTCTAGGATCTGGAACTGATTGAACATTTTAGAAAGGAAATAGAAGCATATTGTCTTGGAGGGACGGATTATTCTTCCAAAATATTGGATAAGAACTCCACCGATTATCAATCACTTTCTGCCAACCCCATCAATTCAACTCAGAATATAAAGTAAGCCACGTGTAAGATATATGGATGATGCACTGGCTTAGCTGGTCCATTTTCAAAAAGACTTTGGTTAATGACCTTTGTTGTGACCTGCTATTTCAAGCCAATATTTCATTGCTATTTGCAGTAAGCCCTCTTTTATTGATTACATTGCATGTGAATGGATCAAATTGAGTTGGCTGTTGGCATTCTGGAGCATGTTGCACTTTCAGCTTTAACATGGAAATTTGATGTATATACAATCACACATAATTGAGAGTAACAGATCATTGAATCTATTGATTGACCAAGATTAGGTGTTGGCTCTAAGTTTGGTATATATTCTAGAATGTGGTGAAAGTAGTGATTCATGGAATAAGATAGATGTTTTGAAGATGCTTCATTTTGAATATAACTGAGGCTCTGGTGGAGTGGGATATCCATTAGGCATTATATTAGATTTTTTATTGGGAGCTGCAGTGATTGGAATAGCAATGGTTGCCGACTTAAGGCAAGTCGGATGCCATGCAAAACTGTGTTTATGGATGCTTATTCACTGCACAATATTTTCTGGATTTGTATGGATTAACTTCAAAATAAGAACATAGAGCACCTTTCCTGCTCAAGTGTATAAGAAATAAATTAAATGTCGGAGCTTAGACTAATGTCATGAAAATTCATGGACTGTTTATAGATGTTTTTATTTTGAGTTTTTTGACTCTGCTTTCTATCCCTACAAGAACTAATTCAAATTTTATCTGTCAATAACCATTTATTGATCTCTTTTACATCAAACACCTTGCAGCACTGCTATGATTATCAAGGTTGGGGGCTTAAATATTCACTTTCACTGATGCTTAATATTAGATCAATAAAATACTGTTTAGATATAAATTATCCCAAGTTTCCTGTGAACGTTTGCATCTATTTGTGCAGTGTTTGGTTGGCAAATGCCTATAAAGGTTTGTTTTTCCCTTTGTGCTACTTTTTGAATAGCCTTAATTAGTGTGATGCTTCTTAGATGCACCAATCATAAAATCCCATACTAAGTGTTATTCTGAAGTTTTACCTGTGCTATAAAACTGTAGGTGGTGGATTTTCACAAATCTGATATTAAGCACTTATTTGCTCTCATCTAATGTTACAGTAAAGTGTTATCGCTTAATTTCTTTTTGACAATGAGAGAGAGAATTGCACAGCGTTATATTTGGACAATTGGGTGATATTCTTTGTGTTCTACCCCAGTTCTGTGTAAGCTTTTCTGCTTCGTGCTTTATTCTCTGGTTTTGTTTTTTGGATGAGTTGGATCATGGCCAGGTAATGAATTCAGTTGCTTATATGTTCCTTAGCCAAATTGCATTTTGAAAGTAAAGCAACGTTGTCTCATGGATATTTTTGATTTTTTTCCTTTGTAATTAGAGCCGTATAATTTTCTTACGAGGCGAGGGAGAAATGAACCTGAAGTCCCTGCCGCTTCATCAAAGCGCTTATACGTGGAAAACCTGCCATACTTGCTTGGGGGGTGCAGCCCACATGTACCCTTGTGGAACAAGTTGTCTTCCAATGAAGTTGGTGGTTCTAAATATTCTGCTGAACTTCAAAAACTGCAAATCTTGCAACTTGATCCATCTGGCAAGATTCTTTCATTGGCTGATAAGTACAATTACATGAGGGATACCCTCAGAAAGAGATTGGCTTTTGGTAAGCTTTGTGCACATATTATTTGTTTCCCTATGTTGTTCCTTTGAGAAATGATGCTACTTGGAGTGGATGCCTTTCAAGTCCTTCCATATCTTTATCCCATTCTTAAAGGCTCTATTGTCATTTGCTATAATTGTAATACAATATCTGAATATTCTTCTAATGACAGTAAATGTACTTTTTACCACCATGCATATCTATGTAAAATTAGCTGTATAGGGTGGTATTAAAATGGCTTCGTCAATGTTTGCTATCCCCCACTGGCTTCAGTTCTGTTACCATTTAAAGTTTTCTTTCCTTCAGGAAACATGTTTAGCTTGACAACATTCCGCTGCTTAGATGTTATGCAACTACTCTATTAGCTTCTTGGCTTATATGTCTTTGTCAAGTCTTGTGCTTATTAAAGGCCACTTTCTGTGTAACTGTAAGCCCAGTTTAGCATGAAATGAGAAGCCTTCACTAAAGCTAATGCTCTATGTTATGCCTAATGACTGAAGTTCTGACTACTTATTTCTTGTTGACTGATAATCTTGTTTTGTCTAGTTAGATCATTCCATTGATCAAGTTAGTACTCCATATGTTGGCAACCTGATAGCAGTTGGCTTCTTTCTGGATTGATTTATCTGTTTGTTTTATTTCCACCAACATCATCCTGTCACCATCAAATGGAAGTCTTGCATCATGCTGCACTAGATTTATTGTGCATACTCCTTGTCCCTCAATCAGGAATCCTTGCTTTTAGTAATTAGTATTTTAATCTCAACAGACAACTCATACCTAAAATTCTTCTGTATTCTTTTTCTTGGTTTTGTTGAATTTAATGAATACATTTACAAAGGTGGAGAGATAATGAAGTGGAAGTATATAATGTGCTTTGGCCATTAGACCTACAGCCACTGAGACTTGCATAAAGGGTTAAGTCATATATTATTCTCTCTTAATTAGGTAGTTCTAAGTTGTTTAGTTCAAAGGGCACCTCTTTGTATAGGTTAATATATGCGAATGAATGAGGAAAAGTATCATATAAAATCAAATAAACAATCTCAATCACTAATTAAGCATATTACGGTGACCTTGAACTAAACAACTTAGAACTACTTTATTAAGAGAGAATAATATATGAGTTAACCCTTGCAATTATAGAAAAGAATCAATCCTTGATTCTAACAACAGGAAAACTTACCATTTGAAATGCCCATGGATTTATGTGGTAGTGCCTTCTGATAGACTGTAAACTTTTGTCTTACATTGTTTTTGATTGTGTGGCTTGATTTTATACATATTTTGCGCTGTCTCTCTGTTTTAGGGTTTCTGGATGGCATAATGCTTTGGTAGGTAGTGATGCTTAATTTTTGTTACAAGCCTTTTCTCCTAGCCATGAATGTGATAATCTTGTCTTGGATTTAATTAGTTGTTTATGATGACGGGTTTCTAGAACCGTAAACTTCAGTTGGCCACATATGATGTAAATTATGATGTAAATTATGTTGGTTACATGCATTAACTCCTCAGCCCCACTGGTTGCTGAGAAATAGGGAGGGGCACCATGGTTAAGAAGGGAATGATTTTACCCATGATCAAGTAGTGTGAATTTGATATGTTTCTCTTTTTTCTTTTTGGTTAAGTGGTGGATTAAAAATTTGTTTTCCTATTTTTAGGATTGTCTTGAAAAGTATTTAATTTGATCATTCACCTTTGGGAATATTTTGGTTGCAGGGAAGTCTGGTATACATGGTTTTGGTGTCTTCACTAAACTTCCACATAGAGCTGGAGATATGGTAAATTATTTTGGTCGACATTTTTTAAATTAATTTTAGTCTTTGGATTTGGGATGTTGAATGTTAACTTTGTTGCCTTAGGTAATTGAGTATACTGGCGAACTTATTCGGCCTCCAGTGGCAGACAGAAGAGAACATTTGATATACAATTCATTAGTGGTAAGCACCTGAATCAGTTCGGATGAATTTGCTATTAAGCATGGTATGGTTTGAACTTTGGTAGTTTGGAGTGTGCTATTGTCTGAGGATTTCTAAAGGAAATGGTTCAGGAAGGTAGGTATGGCTTGAATGCATTTTGGAATATCAATATTGATGCTAGGCTGCACCTATTTTCAGACCAAAAGAGAAAATAAAAATAAATGGATATTTTTGTTCAAATGACTTGAACAAGATGAATTTGCATCTTCGTATAAAATATAAGCTATTTCACGGGGGTACCTGCCGGTCTCCATTCAATTTGTGACATATGCACTAGTATAACTAAGCTTAGCACTGTAAGACAGGATCCTTGGGCTGATGCCATGCTGATAGACCTAACTGAACTATGCTTGCATTTGTTGTCCATTAATCATTTCTGAAAATTATCTGCGGGTTCACAGTGAGATCACTTACTTTACTCATTGGCTGCTACATCACGTTCTTCATTCTACTGGTGAATTTATTGGCTATCTGATTGGCTAACTAAGACTGATTCACGTAATAGCTCCTAGAGGTTTCTCCAACTATGAGATCAATACATGCTCTGCTTTTCTATTATAAGTTGAACTTGGTGAGTCTACTCATTATGCTGTTTTAAGAAGCATTCGTTGTGCCAAAGTAGTGAATGGTTCTTTATTCGATAATAGTAACTATTGGAGTAAGTTTCGGTGGGCTATGCATGGTGCAAGATTGCTTTAGGCACATAGCAGAAGAGTTGTGATGAGGTAAACTAGAACTGGCAGCACAGATTTAAGCTTTCAATAGGTTAGGGAGAAGGCTGGGGCTCAAGGCTGCCTATCTGCAAAAGTATTGGCTTGAGACATGGAACTCTAGTCAAGTGATGGAAGACTTGCAGCAGAACAGGTTTTGAGTTGGCGACTTGGGGTTTTCTGATTGGTCTCAAATATTTTTCTTTTTTATTAATTGAGTTGCTGTTGCATGTGTTGGTGAATTGACGATGGATGTGGTGGCGGCAGAGTTATATTAATAATGACGAATACTCTCAATTTATAATATGATATTAGTTACATTAATACTCGATATAATTTCAATATTAATATAAACACTTGTCTAGAAAAATCACCCTATATATAGTGGGAGAGAGGAATAATATGCAAGACCTACCATATACTCTTGATTTACTAACTAAAAATAAGAAATCTACAATCAACATGACGTTTTGAGATCACTATATTTTAGGAAAGTAATTATTCTAATAGGAGATAGAATATTCTAACACGCCTCTTCAGGCTGGAGCATAGATGTCAATTGTCCCCAGCTTAAACAATTCCATGAAGCACTTCACTCTGAGAGACTTGGCGAATATATCAGCAACTAGGCTTGAGGAGGGGGTGAATGGTGTGGCAATCTTACGGCTCATAACTGCATTTGAATAAATTGGCAATTTATCTTTATATGTTTTGTTCTCTTATGGAATACTGGATTGTTAGCAATATGTATGGCTACTTGATTGTCGCAATACATTGAGAGAGGCTCATCGTATATAAACCCTAATTCTTTTAGTAAGTTCCTCATCCACAATATTTTCATTGATTGTATGGGCCATGACACTATATTTTGCTTCTACACTGGATCTTGCCACTATGGTATGTTTCTTGCTGCTCCAAGTTACAAGGTTTCCTCCAACTTGGAGGTGGATCTTCTGTCACTCATAGACTTGGCGTAGCCCGCATCAGAGTACGGTTCTATTTTTACGTGTCCATGTTTCTCAAACATCAAGCCTCTTCCAAGACTGCCTTTTATATTCTAAGAGTTGTGTCCTAATAAATCTGTCGAGGCCTGTCCATAAGTTGATTAATGACTCCTACAACAAATGGAAATGTTGGGTCCTGTGACTTTGAGATAGATTAACTTTCCAACCAAACGTCTATATGCAGCTTTGTCCTCCAAATTGTCACCATGATCCATCCAAAGCTTCAGACTAACATTGATAGGAGAATCTTTAGGTTTTGATCCTAGTTTCCCAGCTTCTTCTAGCAAATCAAGGGAAATACAAATGCTGGAATCACTGAAATAGCTCTTTAATTGAAAGAGTGCGATTCATATCATAGATCACTCCATTGGAGTCAATGGGATTCGAAATTCAGAGATTTTTATTTTAAATAGTTCAAAACGCGTTGCAGAACAATCTATAAACTTGGTTAGCACTCCTTCTAGAGCTTCCTTCTTCTGCACACTAAGAGAGAGGGAAAATGTAAAGACTACAATTAAAGTAGCCCAAGCAAGACTTACTATATCCATGGACAATGAAATTCCATGCTTCTTGTGACCAATCTCAATACCTAAGTAGGGGTGCACATAAATTCGCCTGACTCGATTGACCTATTCAATCTCCTTCAAACCACTCATAAGCTGTTGATTTTAATTTTTTAATAAATATAGCAGTTTATAAACATGAAAACCTGCCACTTTTTGGTCGGGTAGTGGGTTTAACAATTTCAACCTGTCAACCCACAAGTTGACTGATTGTTATATATACATATGTAGCACATATATTGATCTACTTTTCAATAATTTTTAAAACTTTTTCATACATATCTAATTTATAACGGATCTTGATCTCATATTTTCTTTATCAGTTATAGTTATGAATATGAATAATTATTTTATCTTTTTTTTTTTTATTTGCATGGAAACTAAAATATGTTAATGAACTATAATAGATAATTGAAAATGCATTTTTTCATATATGTAAGTTAGTCTTTACCTTTTTCTTAATTTTGCATATACAATGTTATGATTTTTTTGAATTATAATATTTTTTTAAATTCATTTTATATATAGATGTTTATATTGCAAAATTAAATAGATAAAATTATAAAGTACGAATCTTCATTATTAATTTTTTTCATTGCCATGTGAATTTTTGCTTAAATTATGAAGCAAGTTAATTGTTTTTAGGATGTAGTTTTACAATTGAAATGTTGATATATAGATGTTTATTTGAATATAAGAGAAATTAAGTTGAATGCAACGAATATCAATTTTAGTTTATTTGTAAAATTTTTTACATAATGTTTTCACCAATAACAATTTTATAAGTTTTAACCTATAGAAATATTTCAATTTTAACTCAACCATACTTTAAGAAAAATCTATATGAAGCTCCCGAGTTACTAAATCGCCTACCCAAACACTAAAGAATAATAAATCGGGTGACCCTAACCATTTGCTTTGAAAAGATTTATAACTAACCACAATTTAAATTTTGTTTAATCTGTGTACACTAGGTCAGGTGAAATTTTTATCGTTAAACTGACCAACCCTGACCATGTACAATGTACTTCCTAGCCAAGTACTTTGGTTGTCCAATATCTTTAGTGATAAAATGCTGTTGATAATCCTTAGTAATTGCAATCCTGTCAACATCACTACCAAATATCAATATGTCTGTCACATGTACTATTAAATGACCACTCCACTTTGTTTATGTTGTACAAAGATTGAATGATCCGCCTTGCATTGCTGAAGGTCCTCATAACAGCTGAATTTCTTAAACTCGGCTTTGGGACTTTGTTTTAATCCACAGGTTGCTTTTGAAGTTTGCACACCGTATTCTCTCTGCCCCCTGAGCAACATACCTGTGAGGTTGCTCCATGAAGACATTGACTCTTGGATAGGTCACCATACCTTACAATAACCCATTCTTCACATCAAGCTGGCACATGGGCTAGTTCTGATTAACATCTGAAGAGAATAATGAATTGGAATTCAGCTTAGTCACCAGGGAGAAAGTTTCGAAGTAAACAACCCTGTAAGTTTGGGTAGCCATTTGCAATTGGGTGAGCCTATACCGATCAATTGATCCATTAGCATGATATTTAATAGTGAATACGTACAACTGTCAGTATTAGCGGGAGCTAAAATTAGTTCTCAAGTGCCACGAGAAATCTGTCCTGACATTTCCTCATCTGTAGTAGGTTTCCAAGTAGGGTGTCATAAAGCCTAATGATAAGGGCGAGGAAGCGTAATGGACAAGAGACAGACATCAAACAAATGAAAACTAGGACTAAAATAATCAAACAACATGTAGCTAGTCAGTGGCTGGGTTATGCAAGACTGATTAGCTTTATGAAGAGCTATTGGGGGGTGTGATGGAGTCACAGGAGTAGGATCCATGGGAAAAGGACGAGTTGGCATCATGCGACGAGGGTGGATGATAGGTATGCTGTGTATGCGCCTTCAGTTGGCCTAAATCACTTGGAACACCCACATGAAGCAATGAGGTTGGGATAAGTAGGAAGAGAAGAGAGTTAGAGTCTGAAAAGACTTGGTATCAGTGGAATATTAGGGCTAAATTCAAAGAAGGTAACCTTGGTAGAGGCGAAGGCCTGATGAATGACGGGATCATAGCGCTGATACTTATTTTGTGTGTGAGAATAGCGAAGAAATATGGATTTGATGGACTGATGGAAAAACTTATCACTTAGATTAAGATGATGGACAAAACAAACAAATCCAAAGACTCGAGGAGGCAAAGGAAATATAGGCTTTCTTCGATATAGCCATGTGGAGGCAATGTCCCCATCAAACACTGCCTGTTTTGTGAGAATACTGGCAGCCCCGAAAGAGTTTTGGAACTTTTATATGGGTCATCAAGGTCTGTGCTAATTTTAGGATATGGCTGGTTTTGTGTTCAACAATTCCATTTTCCTGTGAAGTGTAAGGATGAGAGGTTTGATGTATAATTCTATTAGATGCTTAGAAAGTAGTAATGTCTTTTTGAGTACAAACTAAAGCATGTTCAGTGTGAAGAATGCACAAACTAATAGAATTGAGTCTTTTTTTTCTTTTGTAGAAAGAGTTGAGTACATGAATTTTGTCCCATCTTTCATTAACTACGTTGATGTCATCTTGAAGTAATCGTCGCCAAGAATGATAAATTGAAATTCTCTGTGAGACTCATCTCAACTTGGACCCTAAATATCACAATAGACAATAGCAAATGGCGATTGATTGTGTTTGTTGATAGGTGGAAAGGAAGCACAGTGATGCTTTCCTAACATGACTCACAATCAAGGGTAGATGTAGATGACTCAATTGGAAGTAAATGCCTTAACTTGGATAGAGAGGGGTGTCCTGAGTGATGATGCCACTGGTAAGAGTCCAGAGGGAAATTTTGCCACCGAAAATTTGTCTCATGAATTCTTTCTTGTCTGATGGTCACATGTTAATGGATGATTCAGTAAAATTTCATCAGTAGCCCTTTAAGTGCTGCAAAGTAATTAGATACTAATTGATCATCCTGTTCTTTCATATAGCTCAAAGACACAAGAGACATTCTTTTCATGTGAGTAGATGTCATGTAAGGCATCCCATATTTCCTTGGTTGAAGTTTGGAACATAACATTTGGGCTAACCGACTCTTTCATGCTATTATAAACCAAGTCATAATCAAAAAATCGGTGTGTTTCCAGTAAGAATACTCTTTATCCTTGGAGTTTGATGGACCAGAAATCATATGCTGTAGCTTATTTTAAGAACCTAAAAATAATTTAAAGGTCCGACCATAAAACATAATTCTGACCAATTCACTCACGGTAGTGCCTAGCAACTTTGTTGTCACCACTCAAGGCCATTATAGTTATTTTTTTTTTGTTACAGACAAATCAATAACTGACAAATTCAATATGGCAGGATAGAATTCAGTCAGAAAATAAGAAAAAAATCCAAATCAGATATGCAATATCTAGGAGTACAAAAGCAAAAGACCACAAAAAAACTATTGAAGAACCTAGAAACCACAGTGGGCCAAATCTGGAAGGGGAAGAAGACCAAAGAAGTGTAATAGCACCGGAACCAGTGTTTTGGATTAACTAGCGCCGGATTTGATGGGAACCTGGTGGTGCTGGGTGTTGAAGATTTTGGCTGTCAGGCTTGAGCACTGGTTGGATTTCGAGGGAGTGGCACTGGTTTGCTGTGGTTTCTGGTGGTCACATGAGTGTCAGAGTTTTGGGGCAATGGTTTTGTGGTGTAGGCTTATGGTGTGTGATGGAGCGGTGCAATTCTGAGCGCCTACCTTTGGAGAAGTGGCCTTGGGCTCTCGAGGTTGGTGGCAACGTCGAGAGTCAAGGAATTCTTTGGTGCTGGCCTCTAGGGTTTGCAGTGTCAGGCTTTTAGAGTTGGCGTTGGAAGCGGCACCAGACTTCTATGGTTTTCTGGGTAGATTTCCCTTTTTAATGTTGCCCTTGTTTTCCTTTTTTGGTTTTTTGTTTTTCTTAAGAGGAAAATTTTTGACAGCCATGGTACAAGAAAATTCACCTCTTTTGTACAGCAAAATGACTAATACACTCTCCTATATAATGGGAGAGATGGGAATAATATACAAGACCTACCAAATACTCTTAATATACTAACTAAGATAAGACTTCTAATACAATCAACATGATCATTTGAGATCATTACAGACTAGGGTAAGCAATTTTCTAATGGAGGTTGAATATTCTAACAGCTGAGATTGGACTGTCACTGTTTCACTTTGTTTTCTCTACAGTACATCATTATCTGCCCACTGGATTCTGAATCCCAGATGCATTTTTTCATTGAAAATGTTAGTTATTGGTATGTGCATCCACTCTTGTGATAGAATTCTTTGGGTTTTAAGAGTTTGTATGCCAAGAAGTTAAAATCTGTGATTCTTCATGAAAGCTAAAGATCTTATATGTAGTTCTAGTTGTTTTATTGTTACCTGTACGTATTCATATAATTTTGCAATGAAAGGACAAGTGGGTATCTCATCCAATTTCATCAGGATTTTCTATGCTTTCGGCATTTGGTATTGTTTAAATGATTAAGAATGCTGATACTATGGCTTTTGTAATAACTTTTTAAACTTTTTCTGTGTGGTGTGTACAGGGTGCTGGAACTTATATGTTTCGAATTGATGATGAGCGTGTTATAGATGCCACCAGGGCAGGAAGCATAGCACATTTGATTAACCACTCATGTGAAGTATGTATCAAACATGGCAGTTTCACAAAGTTTTATTCCTCTGCACTTGCAGAGTCATTTTTTTTTTCATTGGGAAAAAAAGAAAAAATAGCATTTCTTATTATTCTCCCGATGATAGGTCCCACCTGTCTTTCTAGTTTGCAGTTCTGAGTTCTTACTTTCCTTGAGAGAATTTTAATTTGTGGTGGATATGTCGTATTGTCAGGTGCTGATGCACCTTTTGCATTAGCTTTAATCTTGTCATTACTTTTCTATTTTGTCTCATTGTTTTAACGTCTTTTACTGATGCACGAAGCTTTGCCCCGATACCTTATTTTTATTTTTGTATTTATTTCCTTTGCATGACAAGGTTATAATTTCTTTATGTATCAGCCAAATTGCTACTCAAGAGTGATTAGTGTCAACGGCGATGATCACATAATCATATTTGCTAAACGAGATATTAAACAGTGGGAAGAGCTGACATATGATTACAGGTTTTCTACCTCATCATACAACTGTCTTTTTTCTCCCACAGCTTACTTATTTGGTTCCTTGCATTGCAGATTTTTTTCAAAAGATGAACGGCTTGTTTGTTATTGTGGATCTTCTAGATGTCGGGGTGTAGTGAATGACATTGAAGCTGAAGAACGAGCTGCAAAGCTATATGTGCCCAGTAGTGAATTGAAAGACTGGCAAGGGGAATAAAAGTAGCCAGTTAGCAGGTGATTCTCTTTAATCTATTCATAATTTTGATTGTTGATTTTTGTAAGTTGAATTATAAAGATGTACCAGTCATTGCGTCATTAGCTCTATTACCATCTTGCCTTAATATGTGTTCCGCATTGAACTAATGACACAAGATCATGAAGTCGATGCAATTGCCTGTGAGAATGATGCCACTTTCCTTTTCTTTCGGGGAGGCTGTATTGCATTCTGTAAATTGTAGACCCGCATTTATGTGTTATCATTGAAGCTGAAGTATTTGCTTACAGATTAAGACATGAAGAACCCTTGGATTAATAAATTTGGAGTTTGTGTTGTGCTCAAGAGTTACATCTACGTTATTACTTCTGGTGCAAAAATAGAAGTTGAATGTTTGTGCTACAACTGAAGTATTATGAAGTTTACACATGAACCTAAAAAAATTGGGGAAGATGAGGTAGCTTGGCCTGAATGATTATGAAATGCTTTATAGCTGCAAGGAATGTGATATCTGATGTAGATTCCAAAAGTTTGAAAGCATGGCGGAACAAGTTGTCATACTTACAAATAAGCATACATTAATATCACAGTCCAGTTAAGAACCATGCATTTGCCGGTTGACACAAAGATGTGTTATCTGAATTAGTGTGCTTGGCATAGCTGGCACAACCATGATGCTTCTATTTTCTTCTTCATTTTCATCATGTTTGAGTTGTGGACTATGGTTGGTAAATGCTACTTTGGGTCTCTTCTTGTTACCCCTAATCCTTGATATTTTGATGAGTCCTATAACTGAGTTTTCTTGAGTTCAATACCTTGTCATGGTATGGATGGTGTTGAGCATAGTTTTGAAAGGTGAATGGCACGGCGTGGTGCCAAATTCTCTTGAAGTATGGTGCACAATAAATCAAATTAATTAAAAATATTTATGCCTTTAATATATATATTTGAAATATAAAATAACCATAAAAAATCAACTTTAATTAAAAAAACAAATAGCATTGATAAAGGCATAAACAATTCGTTTTAAGCATAAACTACAAAATCATCTTAATCAAATGACAACTAGCATTTCAAGTTCAAAATACAACTAAATAAACATCATAAATTATGTAAATATTACAAATGTTAATTGTCAATATAAAAAAAATCACAATCACTTTTTACATCATTTTCATCTTCATTCCCATCATCGGATTTAAACTTAGGTTCATTCTCTTCGTACGCATCTTCTTAGTCATCTTCATCGTCCATTAATTGATATGGTCTATATTTGGATCTAATGCCTCTTAAACTTGATTTTGCTCTTGTTGTTGTTTTAGATCGAAAATTATATGTTTCTTTTTCAACCCTAGAAGCTCTAGCAACATCACCCCAAGTTAAGTCATCACCTTCATGCACAAGGGTGTCATCATCTGAATCCAATCTTCTAAGAAACCATTTGTTGGATTCATTAGCATTCTCTAAATTGATAGGATCAAGTTCATCACGTTTCTTAAAACGATGCCTCAAAGCCTGGTTATACTTAATATAAACCAAATCATTCATGCGCTTTTGAGCCAATCTATTCCTCTTCTTGGAGTGAAGCTATAAAAATTAAATTTTAAATTAAAATCTTTTATTAATGAAATAATAATATTTATAGATATATATAAATTGTGTACTTACATTTTCAAATGCACTCCAATTTTTTTCACAACCCGTGCACTGCAAGCAAGACTAAGAACTCTAATTGTAAAAGTTTGCAAATTTGGAGTGTTGTTTCCAAAATCTTTCTACCATTCGGCTTCACAAATCAAGTATCAAGATAAAATAGTTATTTATCGTTTTATGAAACAATAAATATATTTAAATTTATATAATAAATACTTGGTGCTCTCAATTTTCTTGTCTAATAGCCTATGCAAATCTAAATTGGCCTTCAGTATTTTTGTACAAAGAAAGTTCTTGATAAATCTTATCTTGTAAATTATCTAAAATAACTTTTCTATGCATTTGTGCATGCTATTTGTAATCTCCGAATCATTTTCAACATTGGGGTTTTCATAAAAGAATTTTGGATTTAAAAAATAGCCTGTTGCATATAAAGGCTGATGAAGCTGCATCTCTCATCTCCTATCAATAATCTTCAATATGTTCTTATACTTTTTTTTCATTGTTTGTTAAATGAGGCCATTATTGCTTCCTACGCTTTATCCATAGCCTCATATAATATATATATATATATATATATTTATATATATTCCATTAGAGGTCTAGTCTCACCATTCACTAATCGTAACATAGCTAATAATGGCCTACCAATTTTGAGTGCATAAAATATAGTATTCTAAAATGAAGGCATCAATATCGTACTCGCCACTAACTTACTTTGTGTTTCTTTTAAATATTTGCACTCAGCCAACTATTTTGAAGTATAACATATTTATCAAATTTACCTTCTCCACATGAAAGAGCTTCAAAGTCAAAAATCTGGTTTTTCCTACTCAGACCATCTCCTTTTGTTTAGTGACTTCTCTCGTCATGTTCAGGAGATTAGGTCTATTATGTATATATATATATATATATATATATTCATTTATCATCATTGCTCGTTCATATGTCTTCTTCAAAGTAAAAACTTTGAAGATATCTTCAAAAATAAGATCTATGCAATGAGCGGCGCAAGGAGTCCAGAACAAATGTTTATATTTAGTCTCCAAAAGTCTTTCTATTGATTCAAAAGAAAATAAAAATTAATATTTTATAAATAATTACTAATGTAATTAAAATAAATAACAAAATTAAATGTATTGAAATTTTCTACTAGCAGCAACATTTGTGCTCACACTATCAGTAACTATTTGCATTACATTTTTTTGTGCAATTTGTTCAATGCATTTCAATAAAAACTTGCACATTTTCTCACTAGTGAGAGAATACTTTGAAGCATCGATGACCGATTCAATAAATTTGCTTCTTTTTGAGCAATTCACCAAAAAATTAATTAATGTTCTATTCTTTTTATCAGTCTAATCATCTGCCATCAATGAGCAGCCATGTTTTGCTATCGCCTTATCATGAGTTTTCGAAAGGCCACTCGTGTGGTCCAACTCCTTCAAACATGTCACCCTCAACTCATGATAAATTGATAGTTTTGTGCTAGGTTACACTGAAAACAAGCTTCTAACATATGCTCAAACGTATTAAAATTGACAATATTAAAAGGTAGTATGTTGTCATATGCTCACCGTGTAAGCCATTGCACTATATGCTTTTTCTTTATTTTGTAGCTTCATCACACTTTGAAGTTTTTTCCTTACCACTACTACATTTACTTTATAAGCATCAAGCATAAAAAACATATCAATGGGGCCCGCCTATGTACTTCATTTTTCTAGTTGATGTAGTTAATGAACCAGTAGATGGGTGCTTGTCAAGAGAGCATTCGTTGTATTCATCCTTTCTCTCAAATTCTTCAACCACCAAATCAAAATGAGGAATTGTATCAATTTGATTTTTTTGCTTTTTCTTCTTCTCCATTAAATTTTTAATTTCTTTCTTCACATGCTCGGGACATTTTAGGCACACGTTTGTACTTCAACAGCCTTCAACAACGTGTCGTTTGTGTCTTGTGATCTCTCTTTGGAAACTTTATCACAAAAAACACATTTAACATCGTTTGTGTTTTTTGGATCAACTAATGTCGCGTAATTCCAAGCTAGATACTTTCGATTTGAATTCGACGCATCAAAAGTCAAACATCTTGATATGGTACCTTAATCCTTATTCAATAATTCAATAATTAATTATTATAAAAACAATACACAGAATACACACAACATAGTAACACTGTAACACAAAAACACAGTAACATTGTAACAATACATAAAGCAATACACACTACACAATACACATAGATATACACGGCATACACATTACACACAGCATACACACGAAAAAAAAAAAACAACACACAGCATACATACGACATACACACAACACAACACACATGAAAAAAAGACAACACACAGCATACACGCGAAAAAAAGACAACACACAGCATACCCACGGCATACACATAACACACACACAACATACATACGAACATACACACAACACACAACATACATGCGGCATACACACAACACACGAAAAAAAGACAAGAAGTTGCGTCCGTGAACCTTTCTTTGCCTAGAATCGCACCACCTGGAATCGCAATGCCCAGAATTGCACTCACAATCGCACTGGCGATTGTGAACTTTTCTTCGCGCGCTGGCTCACAGCAAATTGCATCATCGGCTCGCAGTAGTTGGCGTCATAGGCTTAGAGCAGGTCGTGTCAGAAGTCGGAGCAAGTTGCATTGCGTCGGAGGCTCGTAGCAGGTCGTACAGAGACTTAGCCCTCGTCCTCTGTTTCTGTTTCAGTAGCAGATTTCATTTTTTTTTTCCTTATAGGGCATAAAATTGTGTTTTGGTTTTTAACCAGAACGCCTTCAATCTGAAATGGCGTGGAGGCCACGCCATTAGTGCCACGCGCCATGGTGCGTGCCAATCCGCACCATTTACAACTACGGTGTTGAGGTATCATTAACCTTAGGATATTTATCTATGTATGATTTTTTAGGATTTGGATAGGATTGCAAGATGTTACCTAGTCCTTAAATTGGCTTTTGTATTAACATGTTCGTTGCTTACTAAGAAAAATCATGCAAACAAATATTTCATTGTTGCAATTCAAATTAACACTATTTTACTAATTCCTTTTTTTGCCTATAGCACATTATAAAGCAGCATGAAAAAAAAGAAGATGCTAGTAACTAAATAAGATCTTCCCTCGGGGTTAAAGGTGGGCAGCCAACCCCTTCTAACGCACTTCTCCTTGTTTTGTATTGTGCAAACCCCTCTACTTTATGTCTTGCTTTTCTCTTCTGCTTTCTATTGCTTTTTCTAGTGAGATCAACCTGTCTCCAGACCTGATCTATTTGGTGGGTCCACCTTCATCCCAACTTGTATCAGAACCTGTGAAGGTTAAGGAGCTGCCCCCTGTGGGTCCCCACTTGGTTATGATGATGAATTCAGTACAATGAGGGTAGATTGTTCCTTTCCCAACTTGAGTTTACATGAAAAATATCTGGACAGAGAACATACTCATTTCAAATCCTTTAATGTGTAATTCTGTAAACTTTGATGTGATGCTAGTGGAAATGAGCATGCTTAAGTTAAAATGTGTTCCTTTTATCTCTTTCTCCGCTGATCAGCAATCTTAAAATAGCCTAACGTTGACAAATTTGTTCCTTGATATTTATAAATTACTTTGTCGGATTGCTTCTCCTACCTACAGCGGCCGCCACCTCTTCTTCTTCCTTCTATTTTTGGGTCCATGTTCTGAATTGTCTTGCATGGAAGATCTCTCCCTTGTGCCGGCACTGATGATACTTTTCATACCATGCAGAAGCTTGTTTGATTGTTGGCAATGTGGAATTTGAGACCCATTCAAAGACTAATTGTCCTTGAAAGAGTACCATAAATTTGTCTAGAGGCAGATAGATTTGCATTCTATTTTCTTTTGCTTGACTTGCTACTTGTTTTGGAATTGGTATACAGGAACAATAAGGATTTATTTAAATTATTGAATTGTACTCTGGAAGAAAAATGTTTTCAGAGTAGGTTGAGGTTGTGGCTTTTAAGAGTTGAGCAGAACTGCGGAATGGTGTATGGAAGTGATTATCATTTTTTTCTTTTTTCAGTAAATATATTATGTGTATCTAAAAAAGTTACGGGTCGGTATTTTTGATGAAATTGATTGTTACCAAGTCAATAAAATTGTGTAATTTAACACATGGTCGTAAACAACTTATATCTACTATTTGTGCAAGTGACCGTGAGTTTAAGCGGAAGAGTTTGTACCATATTATTATTGTGACTGATCGTCGGGGTTTCCTTCATGCACCGCTATTATAATGTGTAAATTTTTCAACTCCCTTCAACCATATAATGAAAATTTTCTTTACATCTCTCCAGTGCGTCGCTTGAAATGTCATCACGCATCCCTATCTATATTTTGAAGTTCTTTCAATAGTGTACCTGAATAAATTCCATTATCCTATGCTGATCACATCGAGCTAGATCAAGAGGTTGAAAGAATTATTTTGATGAATTATTTATCGTGTATTATTTTAGTAATATTAAGATTTCATTTTGAAGTGAACCTGACTTAAAACGATTAATGATGAATCGTCAAGTTCAGTTAAGGTGGGTAAAACCTTAACAATGTAATATTTACCATTTTAAACTATGACAATTGACCCCTCCAACGCGGATTTTTTTATATTTTTAAGAATAACCTTCTTTTCCAATTTGCACTTTGTTTCAATTTTTATAAAATAATTTGCTAAAATTTAAACGCTTAAATTAATAACACAATTGATTTATATTAAATCAACCATTATATAATTTAATGGAAATTTTAGCCGAACAATAATTTCATATGATAAAGTAATTTATTCATAAATACAATTATTATTTCAAATAATTAAAGTTTGCTGGAAAACTTGTAAAAAAATTAAGGAGAGCCAAATTGGGTGAAAGGCAAATAAAAGCTTACCTCTCGGCAGACAAATGTCCTAAAGCTGGGAAATTAGGTGACTTCCAGTAGCAGGCGAAGTGATTAGACCGGTGTGATTGTTATGAAGGACGAGACATCATTGGTCTAGAACTATTATATGGGGCTTGTTCAAAGATTATGTTTATAAAATAAATTCAATTAACATTGTTGATATCCTAAATGTTATGTTTCAAAGTAAAAAAAATATGTTAATTCAATAAAAAGGAAAAATTATTATGCAAAGCCAAAAGAAGCTTAATTAAATGCAAAGCAATAACATAAATATAAATATTTGCAATTAGTTTTGAAATTAAAAAGAACACAATTTATATAACAAAATTAAATTTTAAGACGCAAGATTTAAATTTTCAATTATTGATTGTTTATTCTATTTTGCCACTTGAATTGATCTTCTTGAATCCAAATCAATCCAAAACCCTGCTTTTTTCATTTCTACACCATTTTTGAGGATTTTGTTGGTTTTTAGGCCTAAAAATCACTTTGAATTTTTCAAGACAACTTTGAGTTCAGTCAGTAAATCCATTTGAGTGATTTTGTTTTCCTTATTCGTTGTACATGTATACACTTGCACACATGCACATTACTCTTACAACTTACCTCCATTATGTCATATAGCCAAGCACAGTCGACCAGAGAGTTGTATGTCATGAAGTTAATGCTTGAAGCTATTAGGACAGAGATGTAAAGAATATGCCAAATAGTTGAAGGCACGCATGATTGGTTGAAGAGTGTTGAAGCCTCCAAAATCATAAGGATAAGGGATAACTCGTCGCCACAAGGTAATTAGGTTAGAGACCGGAAGTGTGGTCCAAGGGCGGAAAAGAGGTTGCTAGATTACTATAAAGAAATTGAGTTATTAATGATGAGAGCTAATATAATGGAGGATCGGGATGCCACCATGGCTAGATTTCAAGTAGGATGCACCATGATATAGCCAACCTTGTGGAGTTGCCATATTATATGGGTTTGGATGAGATGGTCCAATAGGCCATTAAGGTTTATAAGAAAATTAAGAGGAGTCGGGAAGGATCACCATCGAGCACATCAAGTCTAAGGACTTGTCCTCGGAAGGATGACTGACCGCCTTTGGCTAGTGCACCAAAGGCCAAGGACAGACTTAAGGAAGGGACATCAAAGGTACCTCACCCTAACACTTTTACTTGTACTTCACATAATAAAGATTTTGTCTGTTTCAAGTGATAGGGTCAAGGCATTTTGCTAATCAATGCCTAAACAAGAAGACTATGATTTTGAATGACATGAGTGAGGTCATTACTAATGAAAGTGAAGAGGACGGTAGAGTTGATGAGCATGATGTTGATGTTAATGAGGCCGAGCAAGTAGATGAAGGAGGCAATAATTTGGTGACTATGAGGGCCGTAAGCAAGCTAAGAAGGATTTGAATGATGAGCAAAGGGAGAACAATTTCCACTTTCGGTGCCAAATACAAGGCAAGACATGTAGCCTCATTGTAGATAATGGAAGTTGCACCAACGTTGCTAGCAACACGTTGGTTGAGAAGTTGAGTTTCCAACCGTTGATCATCGTAAGCCTTATTACCTTTAATTGTTAAACAATAATGGTGAGGTTTAGGTCATAAAGCTAGTATCAATGCCTTTCAAGATTGGAGGATACTCAAATAAGGTCTTGTGTGATGTAGCTCCAATGCAAGTATGCTATATTCTTTGGGGGTGATTGTGGCAATTTGATCGATGAGTATGATAGAGTCACTAACTAATATACCTTTCATTTTGGTGGTTGAAAGGTCACCCTAGCGCCTTTGTCTCCAAACTAAGTGCATGAAGACTAAATGTATGTGCAAATACAATATAAGTTAGAGTTAGAGAAAAATAGAAAAAGAAGAGAAAAGGGGTAAAATAGAACTAGTAAGGGAACTAGTGAGAAAAAATGTGTTCATGAGGGAGCAAAAGGGTATGCTAGCAAGAGTAAGGGATGTGAGGAAAGCATGTGAGGAAGAAAGTCCTATGACATTGTTGTTGTACAAGGAAAACTTAATTCTTTCTGATGATATCTCATTCTCCTTCCCTGTTTTATTGTTTCACTTTTGCAGGAATTTGAAGATTTCTTCCTTTAGGAGTTGCATAGTGGTTGCCACTTATTCGAGGGATTGAGCACCAAATAGATTTGGTGTCGGAGCTTCCATTCCAAACCACCTAGCATACAAGATAAACCTAGAGGAGGCTAAAAAGATTCCATGTCAAGTAAAAGAATAATTGAAAAAGGGGTAGGTTAAACAGTATAAGCCCATGTGTCATACCGATTCTACTGGTGCCAAAGAAGAAGGCTGAGTGTCATATGTGTGCTAATTGTCCAAGCATAAATGCCATTATGGTAAAATATTGCTATCTCATTCTACGATTAGATGACATATTGATGAATTGTGTGGTGCTAGTGTATTTTCAAATATTAATTTGAAAAGTGAGTACCATTAAATTAGAATGAAGGAAGGGGATGAATGGTAAATGGCTTTTAAGACCAATTTTGGATTATATGAGTGGATTGTGATGCCATTTGGTCTTAAAAATGCTTTTAATTCATTCATAAGATTGATGAACCATATCCTACATCCTTAAATTAGCAAATTTGTTGTTATTTATTTTACTGATTTTTTGATTTATAGCACGACTATGGATGAACATGTTGAGCATGTGCATAATGTATTATTTATTTCAAGGTAAGAAAATTTGTATGCTAACATCAAGAATGTGTATCTTGCATGGACCATTGTATGTTTTTAGGTTTTGTTGTTAGTTTGTAGGAAATACATGTTGATAAGGAGAAGGTAAAAGCCATTCAAGAATGGCCAACACTTCAATCCATTGGAGATTTTAGAAGCTGTCATGGTATGGCTAGATTCTATCGCTAGTTTGTTAAGAATTTTACCACTATAGCTACCCAATTAATGGTCGTGATCAAGAAAAATGAGAAATTCAAATGGGGCAAAGCACAACAAGATGTCTTTGATACTTTAAAATAAAAACTCACACGTGCACCTTTTCTTAGTCTATTTGTGTTTGTAAAACTTTTGAAATTGAATGAAATGCTTCAGGTGTCAAGATAGGCACTGTGCTGATGCAAGAAGGAAATCCCCTACTTACTTTAGTGAGAAGTTTAGTGGAGCCACCCTCAACTATCGGACATATGACAAGGAGATGTATTCCTTAGTCTGGGTATTGCAAACTTGGAAACACTACTTGAGGACTAAGAAATTTGTGATCCACATTGATCATGAGTCTTTGAAGGATTTTAAGAGCCAATGTAATTTGAGTAAAAGGCATACAAGGTGGGTTGGTTTTATCAATGATTTTCCTAATGTGATTAAGTGTAAGAAAATAAAGGATAATATTGTTGCTGATGCTTCATACGTAGATACACTTTGATTTTCACCGTGAGCACTAAAATGTTAAGGTTTGAACATATTCGTGAAATGAATAAGGATGATGATGATTTTGGTGCTAATGTATGCTTTAACACACACTATTCCACATGAAAGATTTTGCCAAGATGATGGTTATTTGTATTTTGATAGAAAGGTGTGTGTACCAAAATATTCCTTGCGTGAATTATTAATGAGAGAAGCTCATAATGAAGAATTAATAGGACACTTCGGTGTCACCAAAACCATGAGCATTTTGAAGAAACATTTTCATTAGTCTCACTTAAGGAGAGACATGGCTAGAATCGTTGACCGGTGCTTAAAGTGTCAAGAGGCCAAGTGCCACACACATTCTGATGATTTGTACACTCCTTTGACTGTACCTTAGGCCCCTTGGATCAATATTTCTATAGATTTTGTATTAGGGTTACTTAGGAGTAGGCATGGACATGATGCTATATTCATTACTGTTGATTGATTTTCCAAAATGGCTCATTTCATTCTTTGTCATAAAATCTATGATGCAAACCATGTAGCTAACTTGTTCTTTATAGAAATTATATGATTGGATTGGGACCTTAGGACCTTTGTTTCTAACCATGATGTTAAATTTCTTAGCTATTTTAGAAAAACTCTTTGGTGTAAAATGCAAACAAAATTGCTTTTCTTTACTACTTACCATTCCCAAATTGACGATTGCCAAACTGAGATGATCAATAGGGCTTTGGGAACATTGTTGCATCTATTCCTAGAAAGAATTTGAAATGTTGGGAAGAATGCTTGTTACATGTAGAATTTGCATATAATAAAAGCACACATATTACCACACAATTTTCTCCTATTGAAATTGTGTATGAATTTAATCCCTTAACTCTTATTGATTTGTTGTCATTATCTAGTAGTGAGCAAGTCAATGCAAATGGCAAGAAGAAGGCTAATTTTGTGAAGTCCTTAATGAGAAACCAAAATTTAAAGAAAAGGACCCAACATTGTGAGCAACAAACCAATAAAGGGCACAAGAAGATCTTATTTGAACTCGGTGATTGAATGTAAGTTCATTTTGGGAAGGAAATGTTTTCTCAATAAATGAAGAACAAGCTACATCCTAATGGAGATGGCCAATTTAAAGTGTTGGAAAGAGTTGGAGACAATGCCTACAAAATTGAACTACTTGGTGAGTATGCTGTTAGTGTCACATTTAATGTCTTTGACTTGTCCTCTTTTGATGCAAGTGACGAGAAGGACCTAAGGTTGATAGAACAACCTTCTCAATAGGAAAGGAATGATGTAAACATCAAGAACCACTCTTCAAGTTGCCACTCGGACCCATCACAAGATCATAAGCATGTAAGTTCAAAGAGGCTCTTACAAGTTTCATGTTAAATTGAGAGTTTGATAGATGGAAATTAACATCAAATTGTAATTTGAAATTACAATCGGACGGAGATCTAATTGTTTTGGAGCTGCGTGATCAACCTAGGTAGTAGATGGTGAAGCCCTGGAATTTCAATTGTGAATAGACATGATTGATTGTTAAGACTGTGATCACATTGACAAGTTACGGGAACAATGATTGCCTAACAGCCAAATCACAATGGATTGATAGCTTGCAAGGCCAAATTGATCTAAAGATCCCCAAATCAATTTAAACGAATGGGAAAGCAAAATTTAAGCCTTTATTTCCCCTAAATTTTTAGCCACTAAGGCTCATGTGGCCCATTAGGCATGTACCTTAGGTTTTTAACTTGTTCCCTTATATACCTTAATGAGGGCTCAATGCACTAACTTTTGGTTGATGAATGCAAGAATCTTCCTCTCTCTTCCATACTTGTTTATTGAGTGTGATTAATTGTGCACCTACTCAAGTTCAAATTAGGTCGTTTGAGTTCTATTTCAATGGTTCATGGTCAACATCTTCCAGTGTGGTGTTTAGTTCCTTAGTTGCCAAAAATCAATTTGTTGTAAATATTAGCTCTAAGTGAAGTTAGTTTTTACTTGATATATTTCTATGCTATCTTGTTAGTTTTCCTTTTTATTTTCCCAATCGTATTTTCAATCCTTGTTTTGTAGTATTTTTATGACAAACACATATGACCTTACAAAATTTCAGTAGTAAAGTTTAATGTATTAGTATGAGAACAATTGATCCAAGAAAAAGTAAAAGTGACATTTCAAGTTATAGATTTAGAGGAGGTATAGTTTTACTCCTAGATATATATTATCTAGGAATATCAACAGTATGGTTGCGTTTACTAAGATGTGCTTGGGTAAACTTAGTCAGAAGATATTATAAGCTTTACAGATTTTAAAAATATAAGTTACTCTAAATAAGTCATGCATTTCCTTTTTCTACTGACATTCAAATGGTGTTGAATGAGTATTTTATCTATAATTTTGAAATGATAAAGAGTAAACTATTTAATATATGCTTACAACATGCTTCCTTGAAGGAAAGACACTTCTTTAGAACGTTGATTTGGTTGTCAAACTATAAACCTACCTGAGGAATCTTCTAGTAGCATGATAGTTTGGCTGCCACTATACTTGATTCTCTAGATATTTGGGTTTTACTAGGTTTGATGTACAAAAATTCAATTTAAAAATTTACAAAGTATTAGAATATACGCAGTGGAACATTAATTCCCAACCTGATATGCTTTTTTTTGTATAACTCGTATATATTTAACAAAGGTGATTGTATAGATTAATACTTGGAATTAAGTTGCTATAGCTTTTCATACACGACCCATAAGTTGCAGAACTTGAGTCCCAGTCTTTAGATTGTCCAAATGAACAAAGCAGGCAAGGCTCTCCAAAACTTCCACAAACTCCTTCACAAAGTTGCCACACAAACTCTTCCGCATTTTGGTGAATTTTTGAAGAAGTGAAAAACACAAGAAAAATGTTAGAAACTATTTTTCTCTTCCAAATGGCAGTTGACAAAAATCTTATAATTAATTAAGGTTGGAACTCTTCCATATTTATTTTCAAGACATAGGGTTCAAAACATGGTTGGATTCTCCTTTCAATGTCTATTCAATTAGGGCACATGGATTGAGCTCTATGGAATTTTACATGAAACTTTAAAATAATTCAAGCACATTTTATCTTTAACTATTAATTTAATTAATAATTAAATCCCATTAATGTCTTATCTTTTATTTGATTAATCTCATCAATAAAAGTAAAAACTCATTATATCTCCAGTTAATAATAAAATTATTAACTAACAAAATAAGAAATAAATAATTTTATTTGGTCCTATCCAACTATAATCAAATTAATTTCTCCACAAGACTATCAAGTCTTGTTCATGTCTCCACATCAAAATTACCTTCTTGCCCTTGCCATGTTATTTTGCATATGACTTTCTAAAAATTAGGTTTCGTTGGGTTTGGAGTGGAAAAATTCAAATTTTAAAACATTAAACAACAAAGAAAATGTAGCAAAAAATCACAAACCAAACCTAAGCCATTTTTGTCGCATAACACACATTTTAATAATTTAAACAAGTTAGCACATATGATACACCTTTGGAATCCTATTCTAAGATGAGTACACTTGTGATCTTTGAGTTGTGACTTTTGAACTATAACCTCTAGTTTTTTCACCTGATTTCAATGTCGACGTGCACCTTCTTCACCTCGAAAAGCTCTAGCTCAAAATTGTTTTGGGCAAGAAGGCTTTAAAACAAGAGAAAGAATGAAGAGTGTGGCTATAATGGTTTCTCTCTCTTGCTTGGAGGGGTTGCATGAAATTTTTTTTTTCCAAATTCCCTAATTTCTTATGATTTGGAATTTTTTAAAATCTATTTCTTATCAAGACACAACATCCAATGTCTGGTATGATTTACATTTCCATGTAAAGTACCAAGGCCATAGATGGCATAGGCTCCATGGGCTTTCTATATAGACTTTTAATTATTTTTAGCCCACACAGACCATTTAATTATTAATCTCCATTAATAATTACATCCTAAATGACCTTTAATTATTAATTCTCATTAATAATTAAAGCCTATTGTGTCTTGCTATTAATCTCTATTGATTAAATTAACGGCCTAATGAGCTTCTAATTAATAATCTCATTATTGACAAATATTATGAAAATTCTTATTGGTCTAATCCAATTATAACCAAATAAGTTATTTTATGTGACTTCTCACGTCTTGTTAACATTCTAACCAATTCACCACTTATCTTATGTTTTAGTATTTTATGTGTGACTCTCTAGGTTTATCCTTAATTGGCAACTAGTATAATTCGAAAATATGAATAGCACTTAGCCTATGACCTATATTGTAGTCCAATTAAGACGAAGTGAATGGATCACATAAATCCTCCCAATCGTGAATATCATGTGATATAGACCATTGATCTTGGGTTGTTTCAATCGAGTGAGAGCTATGGATTTATTCAATTGCATAGGACTAACACCTTTCTCACTTGCAAGGAGACAAATCTATTATTAAACGCACACATACCTCATGCTATCTCATACCAAGATTGATATTGACCCTTAATGCCATAATGAAACTTTGATCATTATGCACATAAGACAACCATATCGTTTTAGGTCTCAAGCCCACACTTGCTTATCATGATCACTAGGCAGGACATTAACAACAAAGAGAGAACTCCATGTGCCACATTTTTGTTTTTTGAGTCAATATTTGAATACTCATTCTCTAATGATGTATCCTCACACATGTTCTCAATATCTTATACTAAAAGCTACGGCACTCACTGCATAAACATAAAGTGTCCAAGTTATGCCGACTCTCTAATGCCTTTTAAAGAGTTTGTGACTCTAGAACCGGTTTTAGTAATTATGTAGTAAGAAAACCATGTGTCCATATTATGAACCCTATATGTATAGGACTTCTTAATGAAATCACATGGGCGCCTAGCCTATGGCCCATATCACAACCTAACTATGTTGATGATGTGAATTGGCAAAAGTAAGGATTGAAAATGGTTCGAAAATTTTAGGAAAAAATATGGAAAGTGAAATAAGGAAAATAACAAGGGAAAATAAAGGGATAAACAATGAGATTGCACAAAAATAAATTGACTAACAACAACCTCACTTGGGGTTAACCTTTACAATAAATCTATCTTTGGGCAACCAAAGATCCAAACAACCATGCCGTGGAGTTGTTGGCCATGAATCATCAGAAGTAAGTTGAATGACCCGATTTGATACTTGAGTTTTGGAGGTTGAATCACTCAACACTCACAACACAAAAAATATGAAGGAAAAGAAGGAAATATTCTTCAATAATTTTATTACATGGTTTAACATCCTTACCAAATGAAAGGGGAGGGATATTTAAAGGCTACAACTCAAAATTTGAAACATACAAGCCAAAATGACAAAATAGCCCCAAAAAGTTTGGCTGAAATGGTCAGAAATTGAAAAGAACAGTCAAAATTGGCTATTTCTGCTCATCACACTCAATCTGAAGGTTCATCCAATTGAGTGTGAGATGCCTCAAGCTCAATCGAACCATAATTTATGCACGCGTGATTGCTTGTCTCCATTTTGCAATGTCAATTGCAAGCATGTCGCACTCAATACAGAACTCCCAAGATTGTGCCTAAGTCTCATCAGTTCGATCAATTAGGGAGACGCTTGATCATAATTTCAAAATGCCTAGAAGTCTTCCATGTTGATCTAAGCTTCCTAAGGTTGATCCCTTGTGCTCTAGAATGCAATTCTAGCCTCCTTCCAATAATTTTTGGCCACTCCAAGCCCAAAATTGAAGTCATATCTGCATCCTTAGCTTTTTCTAAACACAAAATCTAATTTGTCCATCGTTGGGGTCCAATTTTGAAACCGAATATGACCTATACCCCCTTCAAAAATACCAAGACAAGACCTAATATCATACCCCAATTTTGCAACACCTTCAATTAGTTTGGGATCACATCAATTGAAGTGACATGAACCATTCCAATTGTGAATGCCATGCGTTATAAGCCTTTTATCTTTCTTGGTTCTAATTGAGAGCCATGAAATTAGTTAAACTCACTGGCTTGGTCGTATGACCAATTCAATATTTTCTGATGAGATTATTGTCCATCAAAATCTCCTTTGATTATGCAATACCCTATGCAAGGACTTTTTTGTTAGGTTTTATTAGGTTTATGGTGGAAAATTAGAACTTTAAAATATTCAACAATCAAGAATACATACCAGAAATCACAATCCAAACCCCAGCCATTTTCGTTGCCTAACATGTATAAAATAATATAAACAAGTAAGCACATAAGATATACCCTTGGAATCATATTCTCTAATATGAGTGCATTTGTGCTCCTTGAGTTGTGGTCCGGAAATTTCGACCTCTAGTTTGTCCACACCCTTAGAACATTTACAAGCAACTTCTTCACCTTGGACACACTTTTTCAAAGTTCTTATTCAAAACCTTTTTGGGCAATAAGGCTTTAGGACAAGAGAAAGAGAGAGAAGGGTGGTTAGAAGTGTATCTCTCTTTTTCTTGAAGGGGATGCATGGAAATTGCTCTTAATTTTCTGATTTCTTATGATTTAGAACTCTTTTAAATCTATTTATTACCAAAACACAACATCCTACACATGTTAGGATTCTATTTCTATGTAAAACACCTAGGGCATAAATTACATGGGCTGTATAGGCGTCCTACATGGACTTTTAATTATTCAGAGCCCATGGACCATTTAATCATTAATCCCCATTAATAATGGACACCCACTTGTGTTTTGCACCTTTAATTTAATTAATTATTTAATTCAATTAATCCCTATTAATTAAATTAAAGGCCTATTGTACTTCTAATTAATAATCTCATTATTAACAAGCACCATGAGAGTTACATTTGGTCTAATCCAATTGCAATCAAATAAATTATTCCACTAGACTTCTCAAGCCTTGTTAACATCCAAGTAATTTATCACTTTTCACATGTTCTAATCTTTTGTGTACAACTTTCTAGGTTTATCTTTAATTAGCAATAAGCGTAATTTGAAGGATATGGGTAACGCCTAGCTTATGACCCACAATGTGACCCAATTAAGACAAAGTGAGTGGATCATATGAATCCTCACAATTGTGAATATTGTGTAGTATAAACCTTTTGTCTTACTTTGTCTTAACTGAATAAGAGCCATGGATTTAGTCAAATTCATGAACTTAGTCATATGACCAATTAATGTTGCCATATGAGACTAATAGTTCTATTAGAAACTTCTTTCAGATAACCCACTACCTTGTTCAATGATTTCTAATTCATGGAACATCAATCGCATGGAACAAATGCCTTGCTCATTAACAAGGAGAAAAATCCTTCATCAAAAGCACACATGCCTCCATATAGGTCTGGGTAGTAAAACATTAGGCTCATGATCTTATCTAGTACTAAGTTAGATATTGACCTTTAATGCCGTAATGCTATGTAGGTTGTCAAGTGTACAAGATAACCATTTGTCTTTGGTCTAAGGCCTACCTACCTTTAACACAATAACAAATCAGGACATTGATAGAAAATTTTGATTAACTAATAAAATATCGATTTTTTTTTGTTATATTAATATGTTGTGGCTATTTTTATCATGCACATAACTCTTGTACTTCATAAAGTTAATCATGTGCCCATATGCTGGCATTAAGGAGTCCCCTTGATAAGGAGTTATGAATATAAAAACAAGATTTCTTAGTGCATAATCATTTAAACTTGTTTGTGAGTCACGACTTCTCTAAATGAACATTAGAGAAATGACGTGACTTGCTCACCATGTGTATGTATGATGAATGCCATTCCATTTAGTATAAGATTTTGTAAACACATATGTGTGGATAAGTTATTAGGAATGAGTATTCAAATACTGAATGATGTTGCCTAAAGTTATAGTTAATTATGGCGTATGTTTAACAAGTTTGATGATATATATTGCGCATGGTAACGTTAAAATTGTATAAAATGGACTTTGTGTCAAACAAACCTTATGATGGAAGAAAATGCTTAAATCGCACATGAATTACATTAAATGTTATCATGTATCTTTGTGTGAATTATATTATGATGCTTACGAAAGTTATCATGGCTGCAGGGATTAATCAGTGACTTTGGAAGGATATTGTGTTGAGGTGGAACATTCAATTGACCTAAAATATTGAGGAATAAAGGAAAAATGAATTGGCTCTTCAACGGAGCAAAAATTAGGTCAATCGAACATCAGACGAGGAAGTTACACATAAAAGTATGAACACTACCAAAACGGTCAAAAACCTCAAATGGGTGCTGTTAGGGCCGCAATCGCGAGGCGAATGTCTGCGGCTGTGTTGGAGGATTGCACCATGCATTGGATTTTCTACAATTGGAGGCACAACCATGGTTGAGGGAGCCGCGATCACAAGGAGTTCCAAGGCCAGGGAAGAAGATTGCAGTGTGCATTGGAATTACCGTAGTTAGAGCCATAATCGTCGTTGAGGATACCACAATCACAGGAAGAAGAGCCACGATTGTTGGTGACGGTGTGAGCAGATATGTTATTTTTGGAAATCAAATTTTCTTGCCATTTTCGCGTATCCGTTGGCTTGACCTAGTTCTCCCCTACATAAAGAAGAAATTTAGATGAAAGTTAGGGGTGGTGGCTAGCAAAAAAGTTGGAAACTTGGACTTCAAAGAGGCGACATCATTCAAAGACAATTAGAAAGAATTCTTGTGGTTGTGAAGACATAATCCAGCCCAATTGTTCAAGACTTCTAACTAAGATTTTCTTATCTTTCTCATGCTTTTCTTGAAAAATAGGATTATGAATTTGAGTATTATACTTACTTTTATTTTTATGGATTGCTAGATTTCTACTCTACAGCACTGTGTCAGTTAAAGATTTTTAATGAATACATATATGTAATTTGTTTTTGTTATTATTTGCAATTGTGAGTTCATGTTTTTAAGTGCTTGGTGGCTCTTTGATTTAATTGTGACCACGTGGGGAATAATTGGATTGAAACTTGAAAGTTAGACATCAATTGCGAACATAAATTTCGTAGGAATGATGGAAGTGAAACTAAGGAATTTACGTGGGACAAGTGTTAATATTCATGTTCTCAACTTAAGTGGGACGTGGGAACATGCTTGTTAGGTTAAAGCTTTAGGATAATTCGGAAGAATGTTTTAAAGAATAAATATTAACATACATAATAAGCCAATTAAATTTGATTGCAAACGCATGTGCTGTTTGTTGAATTTCCACTCTGTATAAGGGCCTAGACTTTCTCACCTTTGAATATTCTTTAATTTGTAACTAGTTTGATTGCTTCAGGAAATCTATGTTTTCTTGGTTTTCTTTTGTTGCTTTTATTCTCTCTCTCGTTTAAGATGGTTTAACTGATATATTCTCTATCATAACAATAGACATAATTCATACCCTATCTGTAAACATGACACTCATACTTAACAAGTACTAGTTATTGAAAATTTAATTTGGTGTGTTACATGACTCGCATCAAATTTTGGCGCCGTTGCTAGGGAGGGTAACAAGTGCTAATGCATATTCTTAGGGTGTACTAGATTAGACCACTCATTTCTTTGTACTATTTTTTTTAATTTATTGCTTTATTTATTAATTGGTCTTTTAACATTTTAGGTGTGGAAGAGATACCATCATTACATGTGCCAAAGTCAACGTGCGGAGTTGGTGGATTTTGATCCAAAGATCTAACAAACTCTTTGACATAGTAGATTCGTGAAAAGATAACTAAAAGAATGATTAGATATGGAAGACCATTAGCACATACCACGAAACCTTCCAGCTCCAAATTGAAGGGCCTTACATGATTATGTCCAATAGGTGATGACACAAAGCATAACAGGGATAGTTAGATCGCTAGTAAATGCTAACAATTTCGAACTAAAACCTTCATTAATTAATATGATACAATTAAATTAGTTTGGGGGAGGCCCTCAAGAGGACACAAACACGCACCTAGCAAACTTGGAATTGTGTGATACGGTAAAGTTTAATGGAGTATCTGAAGATGCGATCAAACTTTGATTATTACCTTTCTCTCTATGAAACCACGCTAAACAATGGCTCAAAGGCCTACCCATAGGGAGTATTACTACTTAGGTGGAAATGGTTAACAATTTTTGACTAAATTTTTTCTGCCTGCTAGTACCACATAATTGCATCTTGAAATAGGTACCTTCAAGTAAACAAACTCTAAAACACGCCCGAATCTCGAGAGATATTTAAAGAATTGTTGAGAAAGTGGCCATAGCATGAATACCTAATCTAGCTTCAAATTCAGACATTTTATAGTGGTATTAGTGGGAACCTGTGAACTGTGTTCGATGTTATAGCTAGCGGCACCGTAATGAATAAAAGGCTAGAAGAAGCTTGCAACCTCATTAAAGATGGTGTCAAATGCCTACCAATGGCCTTCTAAGAGATCTGCCACCGATGGATGGCAAGACTTCACGATATTGATGCTTTTACTACTTTAATTGCTAATGTCGATTTGCTTACATAGAAAATTGACAGCTTAAACACCAATACTAATCTGTCTATTTCTTCTTTGTAGGTTTGTGACATGTGCTCTAGTCTGTGCCCAACTTATGAATGATAGGTGGGCAGTATTAAAGGAAATTAGTTGGAGATGAAAGAAATGAACTATGTGAACAGCTAGAATCAGACACAGAGTAATCCGTACTCCAATACATACAACCTGGGGTAGACGAACCACCTAAACTTCTCATGGAAAAAACAAGCGAGCGTGTCCAATCCCCCAGGCATAAGAAGACTAGCAGCATCAAACCCTTCATATCAAACACAAGAGAAGAAATAATCATTGGAAGACACAGTGGGTAACTGGCTAAATCCACCCAAAAAATCATTAGAAACTTGGCCAAAATGACTTAGGATTACATGAACAAAACTGACTCAGTACTCTAAAATAAACAGACATCCCTACGCAACTTAGAGTAGCAAATTGGGCAATTGGTGAAAGATATAGTAGCACAACCCCAAGGAATACTGCTCAGAAATACAAAGGCTATCCCAAGGGAGTAATGCAAGGTTGTCACCTTATGGAGTGGGAAATAGCTACAAGGGTTGCCCCACAAAACGAACAGCCGAGACAATGGCGAAATGGAAGAAGGGTCTAGTGAACAAGTTGATAAAGGGTGAAAGGATGCTAAAGAAAAAGTTGAATCGCCTATCAAGCGCTATAGACTACCCCTTTCGTACCCACAGAGATTAAAAGCTGCACAAGAGTATAAGAACTTCCTCAAATTCTTGGATGTATTAAAGAAACTTCACATTAATGTTTTGTTCGCAGAAGCACTAGCATAAATGCCAAGCTATGTGAAGTTTTTGAAGGAAATCCTCTCCAAAAAAGGGGAAGCTGGAAGGTCAGGAGATAGTGTTGTTGAGTAAGGAGTGTAGTGCCGTCATTTAAAATAAACTTCCCCCAAATTGAAGAACCCAGGAAGTTTTATTATTCCACGCAATGTCGGGAACGTGGAGTTCAGTAAGGCTTTATGTGACCTGGGCACCAGTATTAATCTAATGCCTTATACTCTTTTCAGGAAACTTGGTTTAGAAGTTAAACCAACTAGGATGTCTATTCAACTGACAGACATATCTGTAAAGGTCCTACTCAAGTTAATTGAAGATGTCTTGGTAAAGGTAGATAAATTTATATACCCTATCGATTTTGTTGTTTTAGATATGAAAGAAGACAGGGAAGTGCCATTTATACTAGGGTAATCATTCCTAGCAACAGGTAGAGCATTAATTGATGTGCACCAAGGTAAGTTCACATTGAGGATAGGAGGTAAGGAAGTCATATTTAATGTGTTTGTTGCCTCATGGTTTCCCATTGATGTTGATACCTGTCTCCATCTGGAGCACATTAACGAATGCACACGTGAGGTTTTTAAGAACATACACGAGCTAGAGACAGAGCTAGCAGGGCTACTAGCCAAGATGGAAACAAAGGTGATGCTGAGGAGAATGAGGTGGTACCAACAACACAACCCATGGTGAAATCATTACACCCACCAAAGACATCGGTGGAAGAACTACCAACTTTCGAGCTAAAACAATTGCCAGCCCACTTAACGGATGCTTTTCTCAGTAAGTCCTTTACACTCTCCATGATAATTTCTACACATCTGAATTAGGAAGACTAAGAAAAATTATTGTAAGTTTTGAAAAATCACATAAGTGCCATAGGATGGACCATAGTGGATTTGAAAGGTATAAGCCCTTCTTATTGCATACATTAAATTTTGCTTGATGATAACTATAAACCTGTAAGGCAACCTCAACACCGCCTAAACCCATACATGCAAGAGGTCGTTAAGAAAGAGGTAATGAAGCTATTGGATACAGGTATAATTTACCTAATATTAGATAATGTGTAGGCGAGTCCAACCCAGGTGGTACTTAAAAAAAAGGGTATGACAGTAGTAAAAAAAACAACCAAAATAAAGAAATTCTATTTAGGGTCATAACGGGTTAGCATGTATGGATTAACTATAGACAACTTAATAGTGCCATGCGCAAGGATCACTTCCCACTACCTTTTGTAGGTCAAATGCTAGAAAGGCTAGCGGGCCATCTATACTACCGCTTTTTAGATAGGTACCCTGGTTATAACCAAATCCTAATTGCACTAGAGGATTAGGACAAACCACCTTCACCTACCCCTATAGGACACTTACCTATAGGAGGATGCCATTCGGATTATGCAATGCACTAGCAACATTTCAAAGATGCATGATGGCAATTTTTTCTAACTTAATCGAGAACATAATTGAGATTTCTATGGATGATTTCTCTGTTATTGGTGACTCTTTTGATAATTGTTTATATAATCTACCTCGAGTCTTATAGAGATGTAAAGACACTAAAATAATCTTAAATTGGGAAAAGTGTCATTTTATGGTGTAGGAAGGGATTGTTCAAGGGCACAAAATTTCACAAAATGGCATCGAGGTAGATAGAGCAAAAATTGATATTATCGTCAACTTACCTGCACCATCAAATGAGAAAGGAATTTGAAGCTTTCTCGAGCATGTTGGGTTCTATAAATGCTTTATAAAAGATTTTTCCAAGATTTCAAAACTCTTGTTTAACATATTAGTCAAAGATGTACTGTTTGATTTTGATGATCAATGTTTAGCTGCTTTCAATAGTGTAAAACAATAATTAACGAGTGAACCCATCATTGCACCTCCGAACTAGTTCTTACCATTTGAATTGATGTGTGATGCCAGTGACTACTCGGTAGGGGCAGTTTTAAGACAACGATAGGACAAGAGGCTCCACGTGATCTACTATGCCAATTGCACCTTCAATGATGCTCAATTAAATTATGCAACAACAGAGAAGGAGCTCTTAGCAATAGTGTTCACGTTTGAGAAATTTCAACCATATTTGATTAGAGCCAAAATGATTGTTTATACAAATCATGCTACCATTAAATACTTGTTTGAAAAGAAAGATGCAAAACCCAGGCTAATTCAGTGGATTTTTTTATTGTAGAAATATGACATGGAGATCAAAGACAAAAAGGGACTAGATAACGTGGTGGTTGATCACCTTTCCGAATTGCATAACAAGGCAACATAGGGGGTAAGGCTTCGTTGAAGAATTTCCAAATGACATATCTTTGCCCTATTTCCTACCTTTGCTCCTTGGCTTGCAAAGTATGTGAACTATCTGACCTATGATGTTTTACCTCCTAATATGTCTTACCAACAAAAAAGAAAATTTTTATTTGATGTCAACATTACTTTCAGGATGGCCCTTACTTGTATAAAATATGTGCTGATCAAGTTATTCGCATTCGCATCTTAGGGGAAGAGATGGAGGACATCTTGCATCATTACCATGAGCTCAACTATGAAGGACACTATGGCATTAATTGCACTGCGTTCAAGGTACTTCGGTTTGGTTTTTACTAGCCAACGCTTTATAAAGACACCTATGTATATGTTAAAAGGTGTGACAGGTGCCACAGGCTGGGGAACCTCTTTAAAAGAAATGAAATGCCACTAACAAATATACTAGAGGTAGAGTTGTTTGACGTATGGGGTATTGATTTTATGGGGCTCTTCTCGCCTTCACATGGAAACAAATATATACTAGTTCTAGTAGACTATGTGTCAAAATGGGTAGAAGCAGTTGCATTTCCTGGTAATGAGTCAAAACTTGTAAAATTCCTACAAAAACACATTTTTACCAGATTTGGGATCCCTAGGACAATCATCGGTGATGGGCAATCGCACTTCTGCAACCGATGGATGGAGCCTCTACTAAAGAAATACTGCGTGGTCTATCATGTCGCAACCTCATATCACCCCTAAATGAGTGGTCAAGTATAAGTGTCTATTAGAGAGTTAAAATGATTATTAGAGGCCGTAGTGAATCAAAGTAGGAAGGATTGGGCTTGGAAGCTAGACGATGCACTATGGGCATATAAAACTGCATTTAAAACCCAAATTGGCATGTCCTTATACCATCTAGTTTTTGGTAAAGCTTGTCACCTTCCTGTTGAAATAGATCATAAGGCATATTTGGCTATAAAATTTTTAAATTTTGATCTACAAATAGTAGGAGAAAACAGGTTGCTGCAGTTAATTGAATTGAAAGAATTTCGTCACAATGCGTATGAAAATGCTAGACTGGCCAAGGAGAGCACGAAGAAGGGGCATGATCGTTGCATTTTGGCCCAAGATTTCAGAGTTAGGGACAAAGTGTTCTTGTTCAATTCATGCCTAAAATTATTCTTGAGTAAGTTCTGGTCTCGTAAGTTGGGCCCTTTTGAAATTGCTAATGTGTTTGATCATAGTGCAGTTGAATTGCGTAGTGTTGACCGAACTTTTAAGGTAAATGGACATCAACTCAAGCATTATCTTGAGGGGGAAGTTTGTGTTATAAGCTAAACTATCGTGTTGATTTAGCAGTGGTTTAGCTATCAACGTAAAATGCAATGCTTTACAGGAGGCAACCTGTGCTTGTTTTCTTTCATTTTTCCACCGTTTCTGTTATTGCAACCTTGTTTTATGTTTCCGTCCCTTTTAATCCCTCATCGCCTTATTTTGTGATAATTTGCAAATTCATTCAGTTTTGTACTCTGTTTAAAAAAATTGTGCTAGAAGAGCTGCAATCACGAAGTCCTAGACTACAATTGTGGATCATTATGATGCAGCCATGGGTAAGAGTGCATGTGCTACTATTTTTCTTGCACTCTTAACCACGATCACAGCATTCAGTCCCACGATAGCGAAATAGAAGGTGTGATCACTTACCTGATTGTGGCGTGCACTGGAATAGTGACTCTTTTCTCTGCTACTACGGTACTTTCCACTGCAATCACGTGGCCATCCTCTGCAATCGCAATTGAGCTGTTTGACTAAAATGCACACATTGCACATTGAACACTGCATACATTGCACACATATGCACTCAGCTGAACATTAGAATCGCACGAACACTGTACACATCGCACACCCCCACACTTGCACTCGCTCGCACACTCACTCGAACACATCAAACCCATTGCAGGCACTAGCCCTTCTCCATAACATAAACACTATGACCCACTGTTGTCCAATGTTCACCTTTTTTTTTGGCAAGGATGTCATGTGGTTTTCTTCTCGTTTTGTTTTGAATTTTGTTGTGATTTTTACATGCTTGCTTGGGAAAAGTTGAATCAGAATTTCGTGGGGTGATTCCTCCAATTTATGTGCCATTCTTTACATATCCCCTGTTGCATCTAAGGTGTTTGTTTCAATATCTCCATGAAAGCTTAGCACTCAATTTGATACTAAATGATTCCTTTTGAGACTCAACTAGTTGTCTATTGTTTCATTTGTTCTTTTAAATCATTTGCCAACAGTAACTCAACAAGTAAATTGTCTCTATATAATGTGTTTTTCTTTGTAGCTTGTCTAGTTATTTCTTGGGGTCTTGATGATTGTTGTGTGAGCTAGGTATTATTTTTGTGGTTGGGTTGTGCAAATGTGTTATTCAAACCTTTTTTCCCTAGTTTCTCTGCCTGTTGTTGGAGCTTTGATGCAGTGCTGTCCATTTTGGTTGGTATTTTTTGTTGACAATTTTTCATTGTAAGTTTTCGGAAGTGAAGTTGCACCTTGTGAGGAGTGAGCTCCTCACGTACACCACTGCCACCGCCTGCTGGCCCTCGTCAGTACAACATTTCTTGGTTCATGATAGAGGATGCCCAATATCATTATAGGACTAACACTTCTCATTAAGCACTAGTCCCTGAGCACGGATTTAGGGAGATTGCTAATCCTTACTTCGACTTTTCACGGCTTGTCCCCGACAGAAATTAGGAGATGGTTATTCACCATCCTACATAGTGGGTCTCCCAAGAGTTATTGCGTGAATTCTATGCCAATGTCCCAAACCACAGCGATAAGTTCACAGGGTGTTTGACTTGAACATAGTAAACATGACAAGGTTTCATAAGCTAGGAAATGCTAGATCGAAGGAGGGGTTCACCAGGAGTTGTGCCCTAAAGGAGTTTAGTGGAAGGATGGCCGGCATTACAACTTCCATTTTGACAGCCTACATCAGATGGTGCAACCATGGTGATGGTGAGTGTTCACTTTCAAAGGGATTTTGATCTAATCAGCACCAAACCACAATCAGTACTGAGTAGTTTTTGATTTCATATGCTATTTGCATAGGTATACCTTTGGACTTGGGTCAGTTAATCAATGATAATATCATGAGAATTACAGATGGGTGAATAGTTGACATGGCCCATCCTGTTGTCATCATAGAGCTCTATTGTCGGGTGGGTGTAAACTTAGCGGTGTTTCCTCTAGATGTGGCCCTGGTGGCATCAATCAACCCACCGAGAGCGCCAGTCCAGCAGGTGGCACTTGGAGGCGAACTGAAACTGTAGTAACTCCCCTAGCACTGTGAGTGTGATTATGTAGACCAAGAGAATCAAGCAGAGATGCGTAAAAAATTTTCAGAGGATGGCCTAGCACATCGATGCACACCTGGGTGACCTTCGGTAGTCCATTCACTCTTTTTGGGCTGATCTTGCCATATATTTTCAATAGTTGTGTCTCGACATGCCCTTCCCATCAATAGCGGGACACCTAGCACTACCTCACTTTCCATATCAGCACCGACCTATGCTGTTCCATCCAGTTAAGTTGTTCACTGCCTACTATGTGGCTAATGAGCAAGACGATGATCCTGGCAACCTGCATGACTGATGCAATTCCCTACCTTCCCTCAAGATCAAGTGATTTTGTTCTTGTCATTCTATGTTTGTCATTCAAGTGATTTGTGTAGGATTTTGATTCTTGCTTCTAAGGTCTATAAATTTTAAACATTGAACTCAATAGGGTGCTTACGATGCTACTGGAAGAGCAAAGGCATGGCTTTGTGGCCACCGAACTTAATCTATGTTAATAGAGACATTTTTTTAGAAATCTATATTGTGATTCATAGTTGCCTAATCATTCATAGTTCGTGCCTTTCTAATGATTTCCTTGTGTACATGTGGCCTCGAATTTTATTGCAAGCCACCTTATCCTTGATTTCTGGGTAGCTTGAGAAGTGCTAGTATTTTGGAAAGAGTGAGGGTTTGTGGGCATTAGTCTCACCTTAAGGGATTTATAGGCCATTGAACTGTAGGTAAGGACTACGAGAATGGCAAAAAAAGAGGAGTTAAACAAACTATGATGAATTGAAAAAGCTCAATGGCTTGTGGAAGAAAAAAGAAGGTGAGAAGAAGATAGAATTTTCTACTGCAGTGGTTGAGTGACTGAGTAATCGGGATTGTGCAAAAACCCCTGTCCATTTTTACGTAAAAAGGTTACCCAATCATGAGCATGCAAAGCAGCTTAATTGTGTTGAGAGCTGAGTGACTAGGGATGCACAGGTGACCTTTGTTCATTCTTGTATAAAAAGGTTCCCTGAAAATTTGAAAAAATCAAGAAAAAAGAAAAGAAGTAAACTTGCCTTAAAGGTGAAGTGGTAAAAAAATGATGCAATTTGTTCTTGATCTCACATGGTGCACAAGTTCTTATGTTTCCTTATTTTCAAACCTATAGGAAGATAGGTTGGTGGGTTCCTTGAGGTGAGTAGCGTGCAAAATACTTACCGTTGACAAGAGGTAGTAACATGGAGATGCCCGAGAAATTAGATGATGGGAGTGGTACATTCACTCGTTCACTAGGCATCATGTGGAAATGGGAAGATTTAGGAGAGTTAGGTTGGGAATGAGTGTGCAACCGTCACTTGACTTGAGGTAACTAAAACTCTTCTGAAATTAAGATTGGTGGCCACCTAAGCCTTCTGTGTGCATTTGAGCCATGAATAGTTGAGCCATATCCATGTGTATTAGGGAATGTTGCTAGGGACTAGCAACCCTCAAATGTGGGGGTGTGATGTTGCTTAAAATTATAGTTAATTATGACATATATTTAACAAGTTTAGTGATATATATTGAACATAGTAACGTTAAAATTGTGTAAAATAGACGTTGTGTCAAAAAAACCTTATGATGGAAGAAAATGCTTAAATCATGCATGAATTACATTAAATGTTATCATGTATGTATCTTAGTGTAAATTACATTAAATATTATGATACTTGTGAAAGTTATCATGGTTGCAAGGACTAATCAAAGATTTTGGAAGGATGCTGCGTTGAGGTGGAACATTTAATTAACTTGAAACTTTGAGGAACAAAGGAAAAATGAATTGACTCTCCAATGGAGCAAACATCAGATCAATCGGACATCAGACAAGGAAGTTACATGTAAAAGTATGAACACCACTAGAACAGCTGAAAACCTTGAACGGGCGCGGTCAAGGCTACGATTGTGGGAAGCGGAGTCACAATCACGAGGTGGATGTCCATGGTTGAGATGGAAGATCACACCATGCACTAGATTTTCCACAGTTGGAGGCGTGACTGCAGTTGAGGGAGTCGTGATTGTGAGAAGGAGTTCAACAGCTATAGGAGGAGATCGCGGTGTGCACTAAAATTACTGGAGTTGAGGATACCGCGATTGCGAGAAGAAGAGCATGATTGTGGGTAACAGCGTGAGCAGATACGTTACTTCTAGAAACTGAATTTTCTTGCCATTTTCGTGTACCCACTGGCTTGACCTAGGTCTTCCCTATATAAAGAAGAAATTTTGATGAAAATTAAGGGTGGTGGCTAAAGAAAAAAGCTATAAGCTTGGACTTTAAAGAGGTAACATCATTCAAGAACAATTGAGAAGAATTCTTGTGGTGTTGAAGGCATAATCCGGTGTAATAGCTCAAGACTTCGGACTAAGATTTTCTTATCTTTCTCATGTTTTCTTGAAGAATAGGATTATGAATTTGAGTATGATACTTGCTTTTATTTTTATAGATTGCTAGATTTCTACTCTACGGCCCCCTATGTTAGTTGAGGATTTTTAATGAACACGTATATGTTATTTGTTTCTGTTGTTCTTATTATTTGTAATTGTGAGTTCATGTTTTCAAGTGCTGGTGGCTCTTTGATTTAATTGTCATGTGGTACAACTACCTTTATCAACAATTATACTACAAGTCTTACCTTAGATTTGGCATTAGGTGTGGGGTATGTTCTCCCTTTGCTCATCACTCGAGTCCTTTTTAGCTTGGGCATCAAGGCTCTCATGGCTACCAAGTTTATGCCTCCTTGATCAACTTGTTCAACCCCATCATCATCATAACCATACTCGTCGACTTTACCTCCTCTTTCACTTTTGTCAGTGATGATTTCTCCCACATTATTGAGGATCATTGTCTTCTTGTTTGGGCATTGGTTTGCAAAATGTCCTCACCCCTAGCACTTGAAACATACAAGGTCTCTATTTCGTGAAGCACTAGTTGTAGTGTTAGGATGGGATACCTTGGATGTCCTCTCCTTTGGTAAACTAGCTATGGATGACATATCATTTTTCTTGAGAAAGAGGTCCTAGGACCCAACGTGCTTGCATGTGCTCCTCCTTGAGCCCTCCTCTTAAGTTGCTTCTCTACTTTGATGGCCTTCTAAGCCATCTCATCCAAATCTATGTAACATTGCAACTCAATGATGTCATCTATGTTTGGGTGAAACCAACTCCAAAACCTAGCCATAGTGGTTTCTAGTAGCAATCAAACATAATTTTCGCTCTCCTTTTCCATTTAAGGTAAAGCTCTGGGTTGATTTTTCCTTGTAATGGTTGCACCTTGGGCTAATTCCCTCAAGCTCGTCCTCATCATCATGTGCTGGTCCTCTGTATTGTTGTCATGGTGGCTCATCAAATATGTCATCATTATAGTTTGAATAATTGTTCAACAACCTCCGTTTAGCTCTTGGGCCACGTGACCCGACCACCTTGTGGCAACAGGTCATCCTAGCTTGACTATTGGACATTTTGAAAGAAAAACGGTGAAATAAAGTATGTGCGTGTGTGCAATATACAATGTACAAGAAATGATAATCACTTAAGAAATCTTACCAATCCAAACTGAGTTGCCTAGAGTGATTTCGAATGATTTTTAGATTCAATCCACAAATGCCAGTAGAATGGTGTGGATTGGGGAAATTGGGTTATGAAATTGATCTGGAGGCAAAAGATTGATCTGGATCAAAGAATGATTGGGTAATTGATTTGGACGCGTAGGGTGATTGATTAGGTTGGGCAAGCATGATCGTGTGTGGCATGTGTGCTATCCTAGTAAGTTTACATAGTGCGATCAAGTGGCTGTATGCGTGATCAATTGTAAGGCTTAAACTACGATAGAGTTATAGTAGTTCTTACATCGTACTCAATTTAGGCTTTCTTAGGATCGATCAATGGTACATGCTACGCTAAACTTTGTTTCAAACAACTCCCAACAACAAAATTCTATATTGGTTTTCTTCTTTTACTCCTTTTTTTTTTTTTTTTGGGTTCTTTTCTCTTCTCAACCCCTAATCTTCAGCAAAGACTTCAACATCAATAACTAAAATGGTTGGGAAAATTTAGGGAAAATTATGGAAGATAAAACAAGGAAACAAAAGCGATAATTGGTGAGATTGCACAATAGTTAACCAAGAAAGAATATATCTCACACAGAGTAAGCCCTTGCATCAAATCAAAATTATGTAACTGGAAGACCAAACACCATGTCAGCAAATATTGGCCATGAACCATTGGAATACACCCAAATGACTCGATTTAACTTGAACATGGAGGTGTTAATTCACTATGGACTTTTAAGGAACAAGCCAGGGAGAAAAGAAAGAACACTTCATTGTATTTATAAACTTAGTTGTTTTCATAAAATGAGCCTTGCGATGGATCATGCTTACTACGACTCAATCACACTACATAAACTTTGCCAAGATGATGTGTGCCAACACACAATCATGCACCAAGCTTGCTTGATCGATATCCTTGCCTCTAGATTGATCACCTAGCGTTTCCTTCATCCAAGATTGATCTTTTTGCATCTAGATCAATTTCAAAACCTAATTTCCTCAATTCCACATCATTCTATTGTTGAACTTAGGAATCATTCTGAATCATCCGAGGTAACTTAGTTTAGATTGGTAAGATTTCTTGAGTTATTTTCATTCCTTGTATACTGTATATATATACACTTGTACACACACACACACACACTTTATTTCACCATTCTTTCAAAATTTCCAATAGTTAAGTAGGCTTGCCTAGACAAAATAATGACATGAAATAGATGCTTGAGGCCATTTGAGGTGAGATGCAACCGATATCCCAGACGGTTGAGGAATGCATGCCTGGTTCAAGAGAGTTGGGGCATCTCAAACAACACAGACAAAGGATGACCCATCACCACATGATGGTTGGGTTAAGGACCAAGAACATTGCGCGAGAGCTGAACAAAGATCATAGGATAATTTATTAGACTATAATGAAGACATATTTGATGAGCCACCACAACAACAACGAAGGAGACTGGTAGATGATGATGAGGATGAACTTAAGGGAGTTAAGCTTGACGTGCCACCATTCCAAGGAAAATCCAACCAGGAGCTTTACCTTAAATGGGAAAGGAGAGCAAAAATGGTGTTCAATCACTACCAGTACATTTTCCACACAAGCTAGTTTAGGTAAATATCTAATGCATTCCCTAACCGAAGAAGACACTTTTGGGGGACAAACTATACGTTTTTGGGATCTATGTGCTCCTTCATTTAAACCTTTAATTAAGATAAGACTTTTAGTATGATTGTTGGGGAGGTAGGTGCACTAGTGTTGGTAGCAACACACTAGTTGGGAGCTTAAGTTTGCCTACAATTGCCCATCGAAGACCCCATCGACTTTAATGGTTGAACAATAGTAGTGAAGTTCGAGTCATGAAGCAAGTACGAGTTCCATTCAAAGTTGGTGGGTATGAGGACGAAGTCATATGCAATGTGGTGCCCATGTAAGTAGGTTACATTCTCTTAGGTAGGCCATGGAAATTTGACTGACATGTGCACCATGATAGGGTCACCAATTAGTACACCTTTCATTTTGGTGGTAGGAAGGTTACATTAGCACCATTGTCTCCCAGGAAAGTCCATGAAGACTAAGTGTACATGCAACAACAATATAAAATAGAGCTTGAAAAGAATAGGAAGATCAGAAGAGAGGAGAAGAAAACAAGCCAAAGAGGGAGAGAGGGCAAAGAAAAATGAGAATGTGCAAGAGGAAGCAAAAGGGTGAATGATAACAAGAGTGAGGGATGTGAGGAGAGCTTGTGAAAATGAGAGTCCTATGGTATTATTCTTGTACAAAGAAAGCTTAATACTTTATGATGATGTCACATCTTCACTCCTTGAGTCTATTGTTCCAATTTTGCAGGAATTTGAACACGTATTTCCCAAGGAGTTGCCTAATGGTTTGCCACTCGTTCATAGGGTTGAGCATCAAATTCATTTAGTACCCAGAGCTTTAATTCCAAACTGACTTGCTCACAAGGTGAACCTAGAAGGGGCCAAAGAGATACAACACCAAATAGGAGAACTGCCCGGAAAATGGTAGGTTTAAGAAAGCATGAGCTCACATTCAGTACATATCCTAATTATGCCCAACAAAAATGGTGAGTGGCGAATGTGTGTTGATTTCCAAGCCATAAACGCCATCACAAAAAAGTATTGCTACCCTATTTCTCGTTTGGATGATATGTTGGATCAATTGCATGGCACTATTATATTTGCTAGAATTGATTTAAAAAGTGGATACCACCAAATTAGGATGAGGGAAGGGGATGAATGGAAAATGACATTTAAGACTAAATTTGTTTTGTATGAGTCGACTGCTATGCCTTTTGATCTTACTAATGCTTCTAGTACATTGATGCGATTAATGAACCATGTCCTATGTGCTTACATTGGTAGATTTGTTATTGTTAGTAGTCTGTTTCTAATGTGTTTTTTGTTTTGTTTTGTTTTGTTCTTTTTTTTTTTTTTTTGTGTTTTGTGATTGTGTGGAATTATTTTATATTAAATTCGGTGTATGATTGACAAGTAAAGAGGGCACGTTAAGTGCAACATGCTTGAGCTAGATTTGGAGAAGACGGATGGAAGTGCACTGCCCCACCAAGTTGTACTATCCTATGTTGCTTTATACTCTTATTTTGATCACATTTGTGGCATAGCAACACAATAAGTGTGGGGGAGGATATATTTGTGTAAGGAAATTTCTGCATTAAAATAATGTGGTTGCTTGTGTTTAATTTGCTGAAAATTTTGCACGCAAGTATGAGGCTTACATGATTGAATTGATGGCATGAGAACCATGAAAATTGTGGCCACTAGACTTAATTGGTGATGAAAGCATGTGGCGACAATTTTTGTTGCATGGTTCTTTATATTGTTCTTAAAATAGCATTGCTTCCCTTTTTGTCGAAGATGTGGTTCCTATTATTTGTGCATAGCACTCTTCATTCTTAGTTGTTAGATCAATTAAAAAGTTCTATTGTAAGGAGAGGAAAATTATTTTAGAAATGCAAGCTTACTTGCAGTATTAATAAATTCTCTAGTGAATTAAGTGAGATTAATTGTGTGTGTGTGTGTGTGAGAGAGAGAGAGAGAGAGAGAGAGAGAAGGCTTGAAAAAGGAGTGAAAATTCAAAAAAGACTTAAGTGGGGATTTGTGAAATTCATCTACTCTGCTGATTGTGGTGTAACTTAGTAACTGGGAGTGCAATGACACCCTTATTTTTTATCATGTAAAATGGTTGTCTAATTATGAGTATGTAAAGCATTTTGAGTTAGTTGCAGGTTAAACAACTAAGGGTGTACAATAATCCTTGTTCACCTTCACATAAAAAGACTCCCCACTACTTAATAGAAATGTAAAGCTCATAAAAGACTAAGAAAAATAAATGTGGGGGAGAAAAAGAAGAAAAATAATTTATAGCCATACCAGTCCTCTTAGTTACCAGTATTGTTGATTGAACTTATTCAAAAGAATATGAATTAATGCTTAGAGTGAGCCATTTTTGCATTAATTGTCTTTGAATTAGTATAAAATCATCAAGTGATTAAAGTGATGAGGAGGTAAAGAATGGCACATGAATGAAAATTCATGTTGGAAACACTTGAGTTAAAGGTGTTGTGATCATAAATAATTTTGAACTATGTGACTTGTGCATATTTTAATTTCTAAAATTAAGGATCGCCAAATTCAAGGATTTCATGATTATACGTGTCGCCAATGATTGGGAGAGATAATGTTTGCTTCAAGACAAGCAAACAAGTAAGTGAGGGAGAATGATAACACACAAACTTGTAGCATATTTTCACCTTAGATTGCTGATTTTTACAGGCATTTTGAGCTAAGATGGTTATATTATGTTTTCATGCATGCTAGTATGTTAAATGTAGTGAACGAGAGTGTTTAAGTATAGTTTTGATGATAAGTTGGTGAATTCGTACATTTTCTACACTAAAGTATTAGTTTTGTCCAACTTTCAGTTGTGGAAGGAGAATTTGTGCATATGAAGAATGAATGCAGCACATTCTAGAAATTCCCACATTTGGAGTTTGTGACCACGAGGATGAAAGTTACAGCTGCGAGAGCCGAGTTCGTGAGAGTAAGCTCAACTACAGTGAACACAATTGTTCACACGATTGCGAGAAATTGACATTGCGATTGCGAGAAGGATTAGTGTGGTAACAAGACTAAGCATGTGTGAACTATGTAAAGCCTACACCTAGGTTCATGGGCGCAGAAATGAATAGCGCAATTATAGAAGTTGAAGTCGCAGTCACAAGGTGCAATGCAAGGTGCCAAATGCGTATTCAAGGCTATTATCATCTTTTCTTGTCCTTTAAACAAACCTTAGGACCATGCAACTATTTATATGTGTTCTCCATAGTTTTTAGAGGAATATAACCTGGTTTTTCACTTAAAAAATCACTTAGCAAACCTAAGGGAATAAGATTAAAATGATGGAGAAGGAGGAATGCACAGTACTTTTGGAGAGCTTTCAATTGTCAACACAACGCAAAAGTTCTAGAATAAGTTTTCTCATACTTTTTCTATTAATTTCGTATTGTTTGGAATGATGAACAGTTTGGCTTTGGCTTTTATTGATTTTATGATGAGTTATTAAATTAACTTTTAGTTGTTTGTGTATGTGTTTTGGCTAAATACATATGCATGGATTCTTGATTTATTGTTTTTGCTTGTGTTATTTGTAACTGTGCATTTGAATAGTAATTAGAATAATTAACTACTCTTCTAATTAATTTGTGCCAATACGAAAAATAACGAAAGTGAAACTTGCATGCTAAGCTTACAATTAATTTTGTAAGAATAACAAAAATAAAACCATAGCATTAGTGTAGGTAAACATTGTTAACCATAGAAATTAATCACTTGATGCGATTTGATTTAGGAAATCTACTATTATATTGAGTCAAAACTATAGAAAAGTTTAGCAGAATATCCTAAGCAATTAAACTGATAATTAATACAACTGGCATACATAGAAAACCAACACAAGAAACTAAATTCTTCAATTGTTGGTACTTCAACTTTCGACTTGGATTTCCATTTTCTAGGTGATCACTTTTCTTTTGTTAGTTTCTTTCTTATTCTTTTTTGGCAACTTAACCACCTAGTTATATTGATGAATGCACACCTGCATCTCCCTAAACAAGATATTTGTACTTACTGCAATACTGATTCACTATAAATTTAATTTTAGTGTGATAATGATACGCATAATCATCATAAGAATAGTCCTTTGATGATGCAAAAAAATGATCTAAGACATCATACTACTAATGAGAATTTGCAGTACTTTGACATAGGATATTAGGGCATTTCCCTGAAAAATGGATAAGTAGATTAGTAAATGTCAAGGTTTGACCAACTTTAGATTTCATTGATTTTATTACCTATGTGAATCACACAATCAACAAGCAACCCAACGAGATCGCTAAGAATGCCAAAAGAAATTCTCAACTACTTGAGATATATGTATGGAGCATTTCTTGTCAAATATACATTTTTTCAATATTGATATCCATTCAAAGTTAATGTACCTTTATCTTTTACTTGATAAAATTAAAGCCCTTAATTCATCCAAAGCCTTCAAACTAGAGAGAGAAATAGGAAAATAGAACTAAATTTATTAGATCAAACATTATTGAAGAATATTTTGATCATTTTACAAGAAAATGATATGTGATTGGTCCATTTGCCACGTACTTTAAAAAAAGACTTGTTGATAAATACACAATGCATGCCACACCACAACAAAATGCGTATTGTTGAACAAAATGCATATTGTTGAAGAAGGAATTAAACACTCATTGGTCTCACGTAGACGACATGTTACTTAATTGGTCATATGGGTATGTTGCATAAAATTAAGCAATTTCTAGATGAGGCCATTCACATAACAACTATAGATGAAATTTAGGTTATGTTTATTTGATTTTTAAATGTGTCTGTTTTGGTGTATTTTCTTAAAAATTATGTAAAAAATAAAATAAAATAAAATTTGAACTGTGTATTTTTGAAAATGAAAGCAAAACAAACATAGCCTTATGTCATTTAAATAGAAATTCACTAAGATAGAGCAAGAAAATTACTTCTTATATCTCGAGATGCTTATATAGATATATTTTTGAAAAAAAAAACTTAGGATGCAAAATTGCTCAACTGTAGTATCTATTACCACAAGGAAACATTCAATTTGAACCAACGTACTAGGAATGAATTAGAACAATTTGAGCAATATCTTGAATGCTTAACTCGTTGCAAGAAATAATGATTGTTTAGGTCGCTGTTTTAAATATACAATAGAATAAGAACAAACGAATTCTATTAATCATATCAGCAAACGATAAATTTTACTACTTACATATAATTTTCATATCTTTCAAAATCTCCATTATTTCAAACCTCCATCCAAATAAACAACCAAATATTGCCCAGGAGATACTGATGTCCTAAAGAATGGTTGTAAATTAGTTTTATCACCATTATTTAAATAACCAACGAGGAAAAGAAATGGAGACGAGACAACGTTGGGGACATCCGAAAAATGGAAAAAGATGCCTTTATTTGGATGGAGAAGTGTCAGAGGCATCCCAAAATGAACGAGCTTTCTTGTGGATGGAGGAGTTTCATGCTTCCAGGAGATCGGGGGAAAAAACGAAACAGACACAAGATAGGGAGAGAGAGGAAGAGAGAGGGCAAGAATATATATCTCTTGCCACTATCGGTACAGAAAAATTAAAACCAAAATTAACTGATTTAGAGGGTTACACATCATGAATACACAAAACTCACAGACCACACACCATCTACATCACAAACTTCCGATATAATGGTTATTCAAAGTACAAGTAAATGATACAGTTTCCATCTAGCACAATGGACTCGTGGAGCAACAAAGTTCTTTAGAGAGTAAGATGCTCCATACCTTTTGTGTTTCTTGCTATTCCTTTCACTGATTTCCTCTCTTCCTGTTCATCATTATGGTTTGCCCTAAAACTAGAACTAGCCTCTTCAGTATCCGAGCAGCCAGGTCTTTCAGTTAAAAATTGTTCCCAAAACCCATCATTAACCCGGTTCTGCATTGTTGCATGCCCTTGCCTGTTAGCATGATCATCAAATGAGGAAGATACAGTGTGAGCATCAACAGAAAGCATCCCATCCTTCTGGGAAGCCCTATGACCTACTTCATTACCATTGCCATTCAGCCTTGATACCATACAAATTTCATGACTTGATACAGGCATCCCAACAGAGTTCTGGTTGTTGTCGAGTTCCAAAGGAGAAGATGCAAGAGTGAGATTTAAGAGGCGGGAAACATGAGCATCACCTTCATCATTTAAAGTCAAGCTATGGTGCAAGGAATGCAGTTTTGGGCTTTCAGGTCCCACTTGGCAAGACATAGATGAGTCCTTCAAGTTAAAAGAGGCCCCAGTATCTGATAGCTCCAAAGTTTCAGGGGGGCATAGAAGACCAGCAGTTCTAACAGGCATATCTTTCGAACATCCATCCATCCTCCCTTGAGGACTTAACCCATCTTCATTGGAGCTTTGTGTGCTATGAGAAAGCAAATTTGCATCCGAAACAGCAGGTGACAATTCCAGCCTGAGCTTATTGCAGAAGTCCAGGTGAGAAATGCCCCCAAGGTCAGGCCTAGAGCTGCTTTGATCATCCACTAAAACATTGTCCTGAATTGATTGGACATGATCTGCCTGAGGGAGTCTCCTCTTCTTATTATATGCAGAAAAATCCATTGACTCCAGCTTTTGAGCCAGGCGTTCCACAAACTCAGGATTTTGAACTGATTTTTCCAGGAAGCTTATCAGTCTCTCCTGCCTCTGCTCCATTGTATTTACACGTTCTGTCAGATTTTCCAATTGTACCTGTGCTGCAGACTGCTGATCCTTGAACCCCAAAAGATTTCCTTCAAGAACAGTCTTCTCACGCGAGAGCTTATCAATTTCTTCCTCAAATGCTGCTCTTTCAGGATCAACTGAACCTTGAGGCTGACTGTGGCTATGGATGGGCTTTCTTCGATGAATATTCTTAAGAAGATGCTTTTGATCTTTGACAAAATCTTCATTAGCAAACTCCCATTTTTCAGGATCAATCTTCCTAAATCCCTACAACCAAAAGTATGTATAAAAATTAGCAATCCCAAGATAAAATTCAAGCATTTCAAAAATGAAAATGTTCACCGGAGTGTAGTGAAGAATTCCTACAGTTTTCTTTCTTTCTTTGTAATGGAAAGTAAGTTTCTTTCTTCTTCATTGTTAATTATTATTAGAATAAAACAAGATTATTTTACAATTAATCATGGATAATAAAAGTTTCATGCATATGACAAGGAACTAATTTCTCCAAGAAAATAGTTAAAGGACGTGAGCCAGATCCAACAGAACCAGAGGACCCTCTCTTGAAGGTGTGGGAAAGATGCCTGGATACCATGTAATTTTCTGTTGTTAGAGGTTCTGAAACCAATGCCACCATAGTGTTTTCTCCATTTTCAAGCCTATAAGGGTTGTGGATCTGTTAAGAAACTTTTCTGCTGCTAGGGGGTTGTTTCTGGTGGATAAACTAGCTTCCATGGTTTATTGACATTCGTTTTTAGAATCAACTGCAACAAAATATCAAAACACAAAAATAATTTTAAGATATGCCACATGGGCGCTCAGCTCCACATGGTATATAATATCACCTCCATACAATCAATACTATTGTTTCCCTGTCTTTCCTATCTGGTGCATGTTGACAGGGTTGGTTGATAGAGGTGGGAAGTAAGACCCTTGATAAATTTTCTGGAGATTGTTCTCATTCACTTGCTACATTATCTCCTTGCTATGTAGATAATAGGAAAATCAACTTTCTTCAATAAAAAAGAAAGAAAGAAGCTGTTATCATTTGGGAGCTTTAATCCAATCACTAACTAGCATGGGTACCGAACTTCTCTAGTATATAACCTTAGTATTTCAACATGTCTACCATCAACCATGTAACCCTAGAGATGATAGTGATAGGGAAGAGAACAAAAAGGTTTTCATCTTGTAATCATGGAAGGGGAAGAATTGTTTGCTGTTTGTGATTACCAAACATGAATTTTGACTTGAAACATAGAGTAAACTAATTCTTAAAATCATTCAAAGGTGGACCAATTCAAGTCCAACAGTCCCATCACTAAATTTTCCTCCATGTGGTGTTCTACAGCCTGTGACAGTATCAATACCTTTCACAGGCAGATCTAAGAATCAGGATGCTGAAATTGAAATCTGTGAAAAAAAAGTGTATTTTTTGTGTGTGAATTTTATGAATCAAGTAAAGTCATAGAGGATATGCTGGTATGTAGGAGCTATAATAAATTTTTAGGGTATACATTTATATAAATGTGAGCATGTGCAGTGCATATATAGAAAATGATTTATTTTTAGATAGAAGTAATGATTGGATTTTAAATATATGTATATTTACATGAGAGAGAGAGATAGAAAGAGAGAGTTTTGGGATATTTTATGTTTGGAGTGTTTTTGTTTGGAGCGTTTTATTGAAGATTCAAAGAAATCTAAAAAAAATGCAAATAAAAATAGCCTAAAATTCTCCTTGAATTTTAAATAACAAAAATAATAAAAATTGTAAATAAAACTTGAGATACTCCTAATTAACAGAACATGACTCTTAAAAAATATTTATAAAATGACATAAATAAACTTATTAAATGACGTAATTAAAATATGCTGCAATACAGTTAAGCATAATAAAATAGATTGACAGTAATATGCTATTTAAGTATCATATAAACTTCACAAAATAAAATAAGTATGATATTTCTAAGATATATCTTTAGAATCACATGAAGTTTCTGGAATTTACAATTAGCAGCCTCCTTTAAACTTAACAAGACTATTTCGTATTACTCACAGAAGGCTTGGTAGCATTTCTTCAAGACTTCATATTATTCATAAATTTTAATTTATCACCCGAATGTATTATTACTTTCTCCTTCTTACGTACCTCAAAATGACATTTTATTTCTTCAAACATAAATATTTATTCCAAAATTAGTGTCTCACTTGAGCATGTGCAAAAAGTGACAAATTTCAGAGAGAAAATTCAAATCTAGCAAAGAAGCAAAAATGAAGAATGTTTGCTAAAAGCGGTGATAAAAAATAGAAAAAAAGTGATGCTTCTGAGCAAAGAAGCTTAAGAGCCTTTTAGAAAAATAGCAGAACCCTTTGGGCTCTTACTTACCTTCTAACTTTGCTTTTCCTAAGAGACCCAAATACAGTAGGTTTTTCAAGCGTTCTCCTTGGTTTAAGACACAAAGTGTTTCAAGTAGCAAATTGTTATATTAAACTTTTATTTAAGAGACCTAGCAGTAAATTTTTATATTAAGTTTTCACTTAACCACTGAAACTAAGTAGAAAAGTGTACAAGCTAGCCACATCAAGTATCACACATGCCCTTGAGTGACATTAGCCCTCAAGATAGTCCTTTCTGTCCTACCAAAGATGTTTCACTAGGAAAAGGCACAGCAATTTTAAATTAATATGGATCTTTTTCAAAAATTACCATTGGTTTATCAACATCAACATATACAAATTAAAAACTGCAATACCCCAAAATTGAAAATTGAAAATTTCAAAATACAACTTCTATTGTTTGAAATAGGGTGTGTTGTAGTCAAAAATTTTATAAATTTTTTGGGTTTACAATTTATCAAAAGTTCTAAAACATGAATCGAGAAAATGAATGTAAGAACCGAGGAGCTGCACAGTTCCAACTTCCAGTAGTGGCAACAAGAGGAAGAGGCCACACCCTCCTTTCCAATATGTTAGCCCAAAATTGTTTGATCTTGATACATATTCCCAAAAACAAGGAGTCAATCTATTAGCAGCCTATGAGTTACTCTAAAATAAAGAATGCTAGAATAAGTAATTTTTTATACATTCACATATATTGTGTTACCTAAATCATAGGTTTCAGAATATTGTGCTACCTACAAAATTATTGTTAATTTGTTTACTTTCGTAGGACTAGTTTTAAAGTTAAGTCATAGATTTGTTTTTGGAAAGTGACGTAATTATTTTCCAGTCTCATGCTATAAATTGCCACAAGATTTTAATCAATAAAGCAAGTTCAATTCTTCCAATTATTTTCTAATACAGCATTAGAGTGGTAGCATGATCATGCACTCCCAATTTGTTATTTGCCAAAAAAATTTCCCCATGTTTAATAATTTGATCCCCAATTTATTGGTCAAATTTGTCAAACAAAAAAAAGTGCAAAAAACGAACTTCAAACACTGCTCATTGTCAGCCCCAAGCTCATACAGCATTGGAGAGGTAGCATGATCTTGCACTCCCACTTTGTTATTTGCCAAAAACATTTCCCCATGTTTAATAATTTGATCTCAAATTTCTTGGTCAAATTTGTCAAACACAAAAAAGTGCAAAAAACGAACTTCAAACACTACTCATTGTTAGCCCCAAGCTCATACCATCACTGAGCACCACTCATGTCTGAAAGCCACCATCAGTGCCCAAATCCTAACAGGCTGCCGCCGCCACTTAGCTCATCACGTTGCGCCACCCATACCACCTCTACTCAGCACTGCCTTAAACATCGAAACTGATAATGCCAGAATCCCCTAACCCACTTATTACTTGGAAACCTTATTGAAGCCCTCGCTACATGGTCTTGTTGCATCACCTTCTAGCCCTACAACTACACTACTATCGCATTATTATCTCTTTTTGCCCAACAAAACCATTATGCACTTTTTATGCCACATATCACCACTATGAAAGTGCAAAATAGCCGCTACTCTTGCCACATGCCATCATTTGCGTGGATCATCCACACTTCTTCTCCTTGCCATAGGCAAACTTGGGATACGCTTAATTAGACTTAGGTCTAATTTTTAGGCCCATTTCAAAGCTCCATTTAGTTTACACTAAGTTCGGTGTGTTTTATTAGGTTGAATTGGTAACTAAGTTGGAATGCGTTTTGATTTAGTTTAGGTAAAATTTGCGGTGTTTTTGTGGTTAATTTGATTTACATCTCTTCTTGTAGACCCCTGTGATAATGATTGTTGCTATCAAGTTGTTGTAGTTGGCAAAAGTATGCCCCTTTTATTCTGTTCAGTTACTTGTGTGGCTCGCCATATAGTATCATGAATATTAGTGTTACTAGTGTTCCACATGTATAAGTATAGTAAAAGACATGAGTTTTTACAAATAAGTGTGATGCCCGCGTATGCTGTTAAGGATATCCTTGCATAATTAAGACTATGTATGCATGATGCTGTTGGTCGGCTAACTCGTGCTTGTCAAGTTCCTCACAATTGGATAGACAAAAAAAAAAGGTGGTGACTACGTGATCAGTTAAGAATATTTTATGACACATAACTTTATTAGTTCGTCGATTACAGGTTTCTAAATATTGTTTTTCATATTACACAAAATAGTATTCATTTTTTCCTTTTCCATAGGACTTGTATTAATGTTTCATCATAATACTTATTTTTGGTAACTATTAATTGTTTTCCAATCTCTCATTAAATTCAAATCAAATTTTCATTAATGAAGTACAGCTAAATTCTTCAAATTATCTTATAACAAAAAAAGTGGCAGGATCAAAACTTATTTATGAAGAAAGAGAGAAAAAGAACCTTGTTCATGGAGATAGAGATTAAATCCTATAATCTTATACTTCAAGAAGTTAGTAGCCAATGATTCTTACTTGATTTGAAACTTTGATATGGCATGTAGGGATTGATTTAGTTAACGATGAACGGATAGGAAAATTAGTGATTTAAATTGAAGAAATCTGGTTGCAGGCATTTGCTGATGTTAGCGGCACTCAATAATTATATGGTAGTAGGTGATGGCTTCAGAGAGCTAATAACCTAATACAGGGGTACCATTTGCTTCACAATTCTACTGCTCCTGACATATTTTGCATGTACACATATTTTCCAGTGGTGGCAGTGGTGAAGGTAGGGCAACCACTGGTGTGGATGAGCTGGCGGCAAGCGAAGATGTGGCTTGCTGCATAACCCCCACTTTTGTTAAATTCCTACTTGTTTGTGGGTGCTTTATGAGAGTTAGTGCAATTTATATGTCATACATCTTTGTAAAAATTTGGGAGGACAGTGCAGTGATGATGGCATCATAGAGAAGCAGGTGAGGAAGTAAAAGAAACATGGAAAAAGGATAACTGCAGAAAGGAGGACAATAGAATTAATTATTCATTCCTTATATTCTTTTCCTTTTCATTTGGGATCAACCAACCATAGTACAATGCATGATGTGCTATAGCCAATTTATGGATACACTTGAAAGAACTGCAATGAGCACAAGTCGATTCCATGATTTTCTCCTCAATCTTATGATCAGATCTACAAACGTAAGCTGGAAATTATTTTACCCAATTAGTAATTAACATTAATAAATTGTATTTCTTAGAAAAAAATTAGAACTGAACTATCAATGAACTATACTTCATAGATGAAAAATCCCATCACAATTGGTAATGTAAGATTGAGAAAAAAAATCAAAGAAGATTCCAAATACAGCGAAGAAGTTGACAGAAAACTAATCCCATAATATAGGAAACAAAAAATCTAAAATTTTTAACTTAGGTAAAGGAAAGTATATTAAATATTCTCTATCATTCTCTTCTCTCTCGAGTTGAACATGGCTAAGTTTTTGACTTAGATTATTGAAAACTAGATGATGGTTATATTTGTTAGAAAATAACTGGAAAAATTAAGTCATATTTCATTAATTAAAAAACTCACCTCAATTGGTAATTTGATATTGCAAAGAAATTACAGGGGATTCCAAATATTGCCATAAAGTTAACATAAAACTAAACTATAAAAAAGGAAAAGATCCTAAACCTATAACTTATGTAGCAAACTATAGATCAAATATTCTCAAATGTTCTCTTTTGATATTCCCCTCATGTTGAAGATAACTACATATTCAACTTAAATTATTGAGAAATATAGGATTTAAAACCCAAACTAGCAATTCCCTTAAGACAATTGTTTTATATATTATCCAAGTAGTGATAAACATTAATACATTGTACTTATTAGAAAATAATTGGAAGAACAAATCCCATCTCAATTTGCAATGTTAGATTGGAAAAAACATTATAGAAAATTTCAAGTGCAGGGATCAAGTTGACATAAAGCTCATCCAATAAAATAGGAAAGAAAAGATCCTAGCTTTTAGGAAACAAAACATATATAAAATATTCTAATTTATTCACTTCTAACACTCTCTCAAGTTGAGCATGGAAGTTGGGCATGGCCAAGCGTTCAACTTGTATTATTGAGTATTAGATGATGGTAAATGCAAACTAGTACAGCGATTGGTTTATACTTTATCCAAACATTAATACATTGTATTTTTCAAAAAATAGTTGAAAAACTTGAATCATATTACATTGATGAAAAATTCCATCCCAATTAATAGTGTGAGATTGAAGAAAAAATTACAGAAATTTCCAAATATAACAATAAGTTTGACATTAAACTAATCCTATAAAATAGAAAACAAAAGACCGTAAACTTTTAACTTAGGTAACAAAATATATATCAATAATTACCAAGTATTCCCTTCTAACACTCCCCCTAAATTTGAACATGGCTAAGTATTCAACTTGAACTATTAACTAAATTATGGTAAATGCAAACTAGTAATTATCATAACATGAGTGGTTTATAATTTGTCCAAATAGAAATAACCATGAATACACTGCATTTGTTGGCAAATAATTAAAATAACTAAACCGTATTATCTTGATGAAAAATCTCATCTCAATTTCTAATGTGATATAGGGAAAAAATTATAGAACATTCAAAATATAGCAATAAAGTTGAAATAAAAATAATCCTACAATATTGGAGACATAATATCATAAACTTGTAACTTAAGTAAAAAAATATATCAAATTTTATCAAATATTTTCTTTTAACATTCTTCCTCATGTTGAACATCACTAAAATGTTCAACTTGAGCTATTGAGTACTCACTGATCCTAAATACAAACTAATAATTGTTGTAAGGTGACAAACACATTAGACAGGTCAACATTTATTTGCTCATGACAAACATGCATGAAGGAAAGCAACTCTTGCTTTCCAAAAGAGAAGTAATCACAAAGCTGATAATAACACATCATTGAATGTATAAGCAAGGCCTTCTATAGTTGATAATAATTGCTACCATTTCCATGATACATGGGCTTGACAGTTATAACAAGGCAAACAAACAGCATCATTAGTGACAAGCAAGCTTGAAACTTGAAGACATCAATGTATACCTTGACTTTTAAAAAAGGGAATTGCATTGTTCATGTTATTGTATAAGCGTACAACAGTCAATAGACTAACAAAAAATAAGTGTCACCTTGTTGAATGACAGATAAGCGTGCAATAAGTCAAAAGACTAATAAAAGCCAGCTAGATTACAAGTCACTAAACTATTAAAGTGACAATTTTGGGGCTTTTTCCAAAGACCTAAACAACTCAGTAAGGCAAAATTAAATGGGGGTAAACAAAGAAATAATTAAAGGTCCAAAAAATACAACAGCCCAATAAATGTGAGAGGAAACCTGAGTACCTTCATTTTTCCTTAATTCGCCACCCAAAAAGATAGACCAATAATTAATTAAAACAAAACTTACCAAGCAACATTAATATAAATAACATCCCAAACACATTAATGTGACCTAACAATGAAAAGAACAAAAAGTCGAAGCCCAAAAGATACCAAACCAAACAAAGGACTAAAATTGAATTAGTTCATCACCAAACTTGCTATGGTCATGCAGTAGGTGTCAAATGAGGTAGATGCAATGGTTTTGACAGCACAGAGTTATGGATTTCCAGGCACCGGGTGAAAATTTTGGGAGGCAATGCTTCACAAGTGATAAGAGAAAATAGAGCGGTGGAGACCAATTAGGGTTTTCTATTCCTAATGGTTGACCGGCCATTTTTGCAGTGGCTGCCTAGGACAGCACTGATGTGAAACATTTAGAGCACTATGGGAGGTAGTAGTAGCCGCATTTGAGGGCCACAGTAGAAGGCCACTCTAGGAGCAATAGCAGTTGTAACATTTGTGGTCTAGAGCAGGCAATGGTGATGAGTTAATGTTTGGAGATTAGGAGTTCGGGGGAGAAATATGTAACAAGAGGATGTACCGGCTCAGATATTAAGTTAGAAAATAATTGAAAAAATCAAAACATATTTCACTTATGAAAATTTCCATCAAGATAAGGAAAGGATTACAGAAGATTCCAATTATATTATAACAATAAAATATACTTAAATTAATTCTATAAATAGGGGAAAAAAGATCCTCAATTTATAAGTTACGTAAAAAATATACACCAAATGATCTCAAATATTCTCTTCTAAAATTCTTATTTAAGTAGAATAATCATCCAAACTGTAGGTCCATGAGTTTGTTATAAATTTATAAAATTGCATGTCTTCAAAACAAACTTAAGAAAAAGGTTTACTAAAATTGCCTATGTTTGAACTTTTAAGGGTAAAATCACATTGGCATGTTTAGATCATGCAGGCTCCAACACCTGCATGGAGCTAAGGACTACAACATGATCACTATTATATGTTATTGGGGACATTCAAATATTTCGCTATGAAATATGTGGGCACTACCTCTAGAGTCTATTCAATTATAAGATATTCCATTTAATTTGATATTGGTTTAATCTGTACATATATAAGTAGAAATATACTTTTTAAATGGTTTGTTTATTATGTCAATAAAATGGTCATTAATTTCTATTAATTGTACTCCAGATGATTCAATTATATGGTCATAAATATGTCTTAGGCTTCTGCCACACAACCATTGAGTTAGGATAGCATCGAGTTCATGAAGCTTCATCATCCAATGCCAAATTGGTTTCTTAAGCTGTTATTAACTCCAATACCTTGCAATAACTAACAAAGAAGGTTGGCTAGCTATATAAGTTAACTCAGTCAAGTTGGATTGGAATCATGTTCGCCCCTTCCTAAGACCTGGCACACTCCCATATGTATAGTTTGGACTCATTTGAATCGACTCTACTCATGAGCACTCCCATGTTTGTGAATCCTTCCTCCAAGCCACACCAAAGTTTTTAAGAACCGGACAGTCCAATTTAGTCAGTTCAAAGGAGAATCGGCCAGTTTTTTGGACCAATCAATGCACAAAATCTAATGGCCTGATGTATCATGTGAAGTAGTCAAAAACCAGTCAATCCTGACCAGCTTCAACCATTTATGTTAAAAATTAAAAAAACAAAATTTCAGCAATTTTTGATAAAAATAAGCAAAATATGTTTTTAATTTTTTTTTTCTTTCTAACATTTTAAATCTTAAATATTGATTAGATCATGTAGCTTCTATTATTTTTTTTTTTGTTTTAATTTTATATACTTAGTAATATTATCATTATGTTATTCTAATTGAGCAGTTGAAAATTTAAATATTATATATTGAAATTAGAAATTTTCATATTAAATGAGGTGTTTTATTTTACAAAACTAATATTTCAATGTTTATATTTTTAATTTTTTTCTGTGAATTTAATATAATTTCTTTTAAATTTGCATAGAAATTTTTTAACATAAATTATTTTATAAATTGAATTTATTTATAAACATAAATTAACATTTTTATGTACATATATATAATATTAAATAATTCAAAACAACCGGTTTTATAAAACGGTCCAAACAATTGGACCACTAACCCTTTCCCATTTCAATGACCAGACCAATTTTAAAACCATTTAGTCACACATACAGATCCATTCTAGACATCAGACACATGACACCCACACTCATACCACAAATAACATAACAAGTTTCAACATTTTCTTATAAAAATGGTCACTAAAAAAAATGATTAGCCCACTACACGTGTAAGTTAGCCTACTGTATATAAGATGGGAATTACACATGGGCAGGCTAAGGGTTGTTCGTGGTTGTAATTGATGCCACCAAGCACTTACAAATGCCTAGTGGATATGTTTCATAAGGTTAAATGCTATACATAGGATAAGGTAGTAGAACAAGTAAAAACGGGGGCTCACAGGCAATTCATGTTTCATTTAGTCTTCAAAACTAGGCTCATATTGTTCAACCATCCATATTGATTATTCTAATCATAGCTATCAATGTCATGCAATAGTGCGCACCATTACACATGATGTCAATGGCACAAGCTTATCCACATTTTTTGAGCAAGGGCGTTAGGCTTCACTTTGACGGATGCATGATTAAGCTCGCTTAGTCACCCTTTGCCAAGTGCAATGATGCACCTTTTGTAGGCTTCACTTTGACGGATGCATGATTAAGCTCGCTTAGTCACCCTTTGCCAAGTGTAATGGTGCGCCTTTTTTGTAGGCCATATCAGTAGGCTTGTTTTGCAGGGAAAAAAAAGGAAGAAGCAACCTTGCACAGTAATGCACCATGCCTTGTTACTCAAGGTTGCGAAGGTTGTGAATGGGCAATACTAGCAGGATAATTGCGCAAGATGGGGCTAAAATGCAGAGTGGATTAAGTAGGGGCTCATGGAGTCTGCGTTTGCATTGAGTTCAATGTTGCAGCCAGCAGTCTCAAGTTAGGGTTTTCTGGCCAGATAATATGTAAACAAGAACAGAAGAAAGCTTCTCCATGCCTCTCTCTCCACAAGTAGGGGGGTTGAGGAAGATGCCTAACTTGCAGAGAAGAAAGGACGGTAGAAACATGGTTTCATCTTCATACCTTCTTCTTCTCCTTATCATTGAAGAAGATTCCCGGTTCTTAAAGAAAAGCCTTTAGGTAAAAATTTGTTTCATGCTTTCATGCTTTCTTTTACTTTTTATTTTGAAATAGAAACTAAAGCTGCTACTATTTTGTTGACACATGTAAAGACAGGCAGAGGAGCAATGCCTCCGTTTTTCAGTGTTACAGAACAGAGACAATTTTCTGCAAAACAGAGAAACACAGCCAAATCAGCCTTATTACCTGACTCTTTTGGGGGGTGAAAAAACCTAACCTAAAATTTTATGTTCATTTATCTAGAAAGTTTGGAGCACTTGAGGAAAAAGAAAGTTGGCAGAAAGATTGAAGTTTGGAAGAAGTTGTGGTTGAAGAAGCTTGATTCAAGAGGAAAAAGGTTTAACCAGGTATTTTGTTTTTCTTTTCTGAATAAATTTTGAGTGCCCAATGGGCAAATTGAGAGTAAAATTTTCCCACCTGATACACAACTCAAACTTGTAGAGTTGGGTATGAGATCCAACACACATGTCTTTATAAATAAAAACCCCAGTCTGAACTAGATGCTCTCCACCATGCAACATAAGTGCAAAACACAGAAAAGGCACAGCTTAGCAAACAGCTAAAACGTTGGGTGACAGAAATATTAAACAAATATATCTTTTGATTCCACTTCACAACTCAGGTCCTTGTTACAACCACTTATTTGGAGCTATTTAAGATTCTATCTTTGCCCCAAGTCCCAACCAACAGAGAATTATGCCGATAGACCTGCCTGCCCCTGACCACACCCCCCCCCCCTCCACCGTCCACACTCACAGGAAATTCACCAATTCTATACAAAAACAGTTTTTATCTTCTGCCTTCAAAATTATCCTTAGGAAAAAAGAGCAATAACTTAAATAACAAGAACTGAGTTCCAATCCTCAATTGAATTGGAGCTTCTGTACGGATTAATGTTGAAAAGACTTGCAATTTAGTGTTTGGCATTTAGTGTGTGTGTGTGTGAGAGAGAGTGTGTGAATGCTATGGTTGGGATAGCAAAGGCGAAAAAATACATGGATTCTGCCACAAAAGGAAATCAGCACAAAAATTATAAATAACAATTGAAGCTATTTTTTATGTTGCTTTTGAAAAATATACTTTAAATTTAATAAAAAATTTCAATTTTGTTTTTTATTTTTTTTCCATTTTAACAATAAAATTATCGAACTGGACCATAAAATTCAGTCAAACTATGAACCTAGTGTCAACGTTGCCTGCATCCATAAGAACTGCCAAACTCAATCTTCAACAATAACAGGTACAAAAAAATTCGACATAATAATGATTTCAGGGGAACTAATTATATGTATTAATATAAAGTACTTCCTTCCTCAAATCCATCCACTAAATCAATGGAAATTAAACGCCAATTCATACATGACCTAAACAATTCGGAACCCTACTTAAACAATTTTCACTACAAAACACTACAAGAACAGAAGTTGAAAAAAGACCTAAATAGGTGGAGAAACATACGTATGTGTTGAGCTGGCGTATAAAGCTGGAGAAATTGCTGTGCTTGAAGTAAGAAGGAAGAAGGATGCGGGCGAATTCCGGTGGGTTCCACACCACGAAGCTCCTTTTGCTTCGGCTCCACGATACGACGGCATCCGTCGTCGTATCATCCACCATCTCATACGTCTTTAAGAGGAATGGCGCCGGGCCACCACCGCCACCTGCGGCGGTGACCACTGCAACACCACCATCCATTCGAACAAAATAAGTGGAGTTTGTGATTCGGTTCCTGCCTTCCCCGTTGACGGTTTTTCGTAATTAAAATAGGCGACGAGAATGCTTTCCGGCTTTCCGGTGAATTTATATTAACGCTTTGCGCGTCTGCTCTTATATTTTTCCTTTTACTTGAAAAAATGAAATACAAAAATAAACAACTATAATTACTTATATTTCCTTTAAAAGAATAAAAAATTATTACAAATAAAATAATAAATGGAAAAATAATTGGAACAATAATTTTTTCCCTAAACTAGTAAATGCAACATTCAACCTTCTTTTAAATATTTACATAAATTATTATATAAGGTGCCAAAATATTTGGATTATTTTGAATCCAATTTCAATATCAATCTTCCTAATTATAAAAAATATTTTATAATTATAATATAAAAATTATTAATATATTGAAAATAAAATTTAAAACAGTAAAATAAGTATAATAGGTACACTAAAAAAGTATTACATATTTTTTTTTCTTATTTGATCTTAAAAATAAGTGGTTAACTGTAATCTACACAAATTTCTGGATTATATAGATAAAGTTGAATAATTAACTAGCTACGAATTTTTTAATGTATTTTAAAATTTGTATATTTATTCTTTTATACAGGATGGTCTAAAATTGGATTATGTATGTATTCGTTCCAACTTCTCTAAGAATAGTTTAAGAGGTAGCAATAATTTATTTTTTATTTCAAAAATAGAAACAAGTTGTGTTTAAAACTTTTTTGTGTATATTATATAGTAATTTATCACTTTAATTTTTAAAATGGAAATGCTTAAGTTATTAACTTAAGATTGCATTATTTTCCGGTTAAGAAAGAATCCGAAATTAAATTTGAAATGCAAATTAAAATGTTCAAAGTATCTTGGGAACTATATAAATTTATATAGCATAAAGTTGACATCGTCCAAACCATTAATTTAAGGGGGTAAATATTACATCTCTGTAAGGGGATTTGAACAAGCCACAATTGAGGTGACACTTGAATTTAACCCCAGCTTTTAAGGGTTCAAATAGTAAAAAGGAATGGTCAATAAAGAAATTTTTAAGCATATTATTAGTACCATATATTGATAGGTTATCATTATTTTTTGTATAAATCCAATGTATGTGGATGCTTATGACATTACGAATAACATAAGTGATTTGTTACTATAGAATTTTATTGATATTACGAATAACATGAGAGATTTGTTGCAATAGAATTTTATTGATATGGAAACTTACCTTATTAAAATTACCTATTATGGAGGGATTTTACTTACCAAATCACTGGAGATTTTCCAAATTCAATACCTATGAGAACTAATATAGAAATGTGCGAGGCTAAGACCAAAGGGATCTTAGTTTAGGATGATATCATTTAGCTAGGAGATCTAGTTCTATGATTTGTGCCTACATTTGTGATAGTGGGAAATTTCGTAAATATATAAAGATTATCTTTGAATTGTGTAAACAAATTAAAATGTTTCTGTTTATATTTTTTCCATTGCATGTTTTAACATGTATGTCCCAATTTTTTTTAACATTTACACACTAACCAACTAAGAAGTGGTATGGGAGTCTCTAACCTATGGGTCTTATATTTCAGGTGGGGTGAGATTTTAGAAAGTTCTTTGACAACAAAATGCATACCAAAGAAGGGGCATCAGTATCACACTCTCACCAATTGGATGGATGGAATACCATATTGGAAGGCCAGAATTAGTGTTTTCATCAAATCGCTAGATGAGAAAGCTTGAAGTGCTATGTAAGAAGAATGGTCACCACCAACTCAATTGGTCAAAAGAGTAAATTGTTCTGAAGGATGTCAAATTAAGGACTCAAAATTTAAAAAGGGCTGCTCTGCACAATTATCTAGTAATTAATGCAATTTTATAGATATTGATGAAGAACAATTAAAACTTGTTTTAAAATGCAATATTGCAAAAGAGGCCTAAGAGATTTTATAGAACATACATGAAGGCATAAGAATAGTATGCATGTGAAAACTTCAAATGTTGCTATACTAATTCAAAACTCTTCAAATGATTGAAGATAGGATTGTGGCCATTTTTTAATAAGAAGTTTAGGGATATAGCTAATTGAAAACACACCTGTTGGGTAAAAAGTATTCAAAGACTAAACTGGTGAGATAAACACTTGGGTTTCTACTCGAATGCTATGCTCCCAAGGTCGATACATTAGAAAAGGCAATATATGTTGCAACATTGTAGTTGGATGAATTGATGGAATTACTGTAGATCTACGAAATGAACTTCACATAAGTTAGGAAGAAAAAATGAATGGCTCTATATATGTTTATAATCAATCATTAACACATGAGACAATGCAGAGGAGCATGAAGACCTAGAGGATGAGATAACATATCTAACCGAGAGATTTATAGAAGTCCGAAGAAAGAGCAAGAGAAGTTTGAACATACACAATAACAAATTCAAACAGGTGGGAATTGCAAGGAATCTAAAGAAGCTACAGAAACCTAAAGTGTAAGACGATACCAAAGGGATTAAATATAGAGAATGTGAAGGATATGGTAGCATTTAGCTAGAATGTCCTGACACATGCAAAAACAAGGAAAATCCCTAGCCACCATCTAGAGTAATGATAGATCTAAAGAGAGTTATGAAGAAGAAGATGAGCACACCAGCAATAGCATGGCATTTAAATCAATTAAATAAATATATAAGCGTATTGTTATATTTGGTGTTATAGCATATGTTGTAACATTTAATATTTTTCTATTACAATTACAATAGCGATGAGGATATTAACCATGAGAAGAGAAATTAGTTGGGAAGTTTTCTATAGCTCGCATTACTAAAAAAAATGTTGAAGCATGAAGTTAAGGCATTTAAAAGAATAAAAGAAAAGATGCATGTGCCATCCATGCGAAACTATCGGAGGACTTTCATAATTCTTAACATGTGTTGCAACATGAGGTAAAATAGCCTATTGTAGCATTAAACAAAGTGAATAATGAAGCAAAATTGGAAGGTGTTTTTATCATGGGCAAGCTATCCAAAAATCATAAGAAATATAGAGGCCAAAAGCATAGAATTTGTTAAGGAGAACGTACCAATTCCTCCACATATTGTAACATTATGCAAAACAAATAACAAAAAAACCATTGGCTAACCAATCTAGAAAGAAGCTAAAGAAAGATCCCACTTGTGCTTATTATCATTTTACTGGTCTCCATATTTCCTTGTGTTATAGGTTGTTCAAACATATGATGGAAGGAAGACAAGTTTGTTCCAACTAGATCTTTTTTACATGTACACAGGTCAAAAAGTCAAACCTAAAGTGTTTTGTAGCTCATACATCACTTTATGCCACCGCATGTGACAACTGGTACTTTAATAATGGGTGTTCTTAGCATGGTTGGGAACTAAGAGTTCTTGACTAACTATACAACTTACTCTAATAGTAACATGACATTTGATGATAAATATAGATACACAAATTTTGTCTACCAATTAAATAATGCCATGTAGAAAATATGATATTAAAATATTAATTAAATCAATTTTTATTTATTTAGGAATTTAAATAAATACTTCCTAAAATAATTCATTAATATTTTTATCGACTAATAAAAGGGCAACAAGTGATAAAATCCAGTTACAAGTTGAAGGGATGAAGACTTTATTAAGTTATTAGATAAGGTTCAAATTTTGACGATCAATGAAATCGCGCCACGTCAACAGGCTGAAACAACCACTCTATCTCTCCTATAACTATAAATATGGGTCAAATTCCATGAAAAAATACGAAAGAAGGCAAAAAGTGAAGTAGTTGAAAACTTAAAACTCCCCAAATTCTCTCTGGAAGTCTCGAGAACATTCAAAGTGTTCTTCATCAAATTTAAAAAGTTTGTCTTGTTCTTCACCAAATTTAAAGAAATTTGTTGTGTTCTTCACAAAATTAAAAGAAGTTCGTCGTGTTATTCATCAAATTCAAATAAGTTTATCGTGTTCTTCACCAAATTCAAGGAATTCATCACTAAATTCAAGGCATTCTTTGTCAAAATTTCTAAATCCAGCATTTGATCTAAAATTGTGATGCTAATCCTGAAAATTAACATTGCTGAGAACCTAACAGTCCCCAAGGAAGATTAAGCACGAGCCCTCTCCTTGAAGATTGTTCAAATTTTAAGCCAAACGTTCTTGAAGGAAGAATTAGAGGATTAAAGTTAGAGAGTAGAATTCAAAAAATTTAATTTGATCCAAATTATTCAATCTTGCACCAAGTTTTTTTGTTATTCAAGAATTTTGTCCTACAGATATCTGGCATGCCTAGTGGAACCTCTCACCTCTCATCTCTTTCTTCGTCAAATTTCAAGTAAATTTTAAGTTTCAAATAAGTCACTATGACCAACACTAAGGGAAAGTCTACTGAGGCTACTACCTCAACTGTTGCAAGAAATGTTGATGTTGTCACTCGAAGTGTTGCAAGAAGGCTAATGGACAAAGTAAACAATGCTGAAACAAACCGAGAAGTTGGAAAGGCACCTAAAGTGTCTCATGAAGCTGAAGTATCTGCTAAACAACTGGCCGATGACTAAAAGAAGTCCGTAGTCAGAGAACTCCAAATTTCCTCTGACGGCTTGATCCCTATTAATCAACTGCGAGACTTCATTGAAGACACTATCAAAAGCAAATTCGATTGAGGCATCAAGTCAACTCTAACATATGCTAAACCTTATTCAACAAGAATTGATAACTTGAAAATGCCAATGGGCTATCAACTTTCAAAGTTCCAACAGTTTGATGGAAAGAGAAACCCCAAACAGCACGTAGCTCACTTTATAGAGACATGCAACGGCGCTGGGATATATGGAGACCATCTAGTCAAGCAGTTCGTCCGCTCGTTGAAAGGAAATGAGTTCAACTAGTACATTGACCTTGAGCCTGAGACCATCAACAACTAGGAACAAATGGAGAATGAATTCCTCAATCGCTTCTACAGCACAAGACAGATTATCAGCATGATTGAGCTTATAAATACCTATTAATGGAAAGATGAGCTCATTGACTACATCAATAAGTGGAGGAACTTAAGTCAAAATTGCAAAGACAGACTCTCTGAAGCCTCAGGCATTGAGATGTGCATACAAGATATGCAATGGGGGCTACAATACATTCTTGAAGGAATTTGGCCCAAAACTTTTAAAAAATTGGCCATATGGGCTCATGACATGGAACTAAGAATAGCTACAGTGGTATTAGTGGACCACCTATTTCAGAGTTCCGTAAGCCAAAAGATAAGTTAAGAAGTAAAGAAAAGAGGCAAGTGTCTTGTCAAAACTCCCACTAAAGAGTCTACGGTGATACGTGCTAAACCTATTCCCGTCAAAGTGAAAGAAAGGTGGACGAGAAAAAAAAAAGTGACTCAAAAGCCAAAAAGGCCAACCCTAAAAGAGTTGCAAGCCAAATCATATCCCTTTTTTAGACACAGACGTATTTGGGATTTTGGATAACTTGCTAAAGGCTAACCTCATTAAATTACTAGAAATAAAGCGGCTTGTGAAAGTTGAGAAGACTGACGATCCCAAATACTGCAAATACCACCACTTGGTTTGGCACCCTATCCATGACTACTTCATATTCAAAGAAAAGGTCATAGAACTTGCCCACTAAAGAAAAATCACATTGGAGGATGATAGTACAAGTGCTAATACCATCACCCTCAGCAACCAAACGAAGAAGGTCACCAAATCAACAACTCTTTGAACGAAGCTGGCTGCTTCCATAAGAAAGGCCAACTCCCCGTCAAAGTCTGCATGACCACAACGGCTATGCCCATGAACAAAAAAATCAATCGAATGCTGATCAATTGTGGCTTAGCCATCAACATTTTATCCTTACGAACTTTTAGAGAGCTAAGGATTCCAATTGAAAGTGTGGGTTTATCCAACCACATAACCATACAAGAGGATGAGGAACCCATCGAAGAGGATGCTGAAATCGCACCACCTCAAATGGAAGCAGGTTCCAAGTCCACAGTGGATGAATTAAGAGAAGTAAATTTGGGCAACAGTAACACCCTCGTCTCATCTATATCAATGCCTTGCTTACAAATAAAGAGGTTGATGTATACATGGAACTACTAAAAGGAGTTCAGAGACATTTTTCCCTGGTCATACAAAGAAATGACAGGCTTAGATCGAAAGGGGGTTGTGCATCACATAGTTATGAAAAAGGGAGCTCGTCCCGTTAAGTAAGTGCAACGTTGATTTCGACTAGAGCTTGTCCCTCAAATTAAGCAGGTGTTAACAAATTAATCAAGGCTAGATTTGTTTGTGAAAATAAATATCTCACATGGATTTCTAGCATCGTCTCGGTAAGAATGAAAAACAGGCAAATTCAAGTCTGTGTTGACTTTAGGGATCTCAACAAAGCATGTCCTGAAAATGATTTCTCTTACCCATCACGGAGCTCATGATTGATGCTACGATAGGACATGAAGTGTTCTTCTTCATGGATGAACCATTCAAGTATTAATCAAATATGCATGACGCCCGAAGATGAGAAATTGATAGCCTTTCGCACACCTAAGGCATATATTGCTAAAAGGTGATGCCATTTGACCTCAAAAATGTTGGGACCATGTATCAAAAAGCCATGTAGAAAATCTTTGATGACATGCTCCACAAAACATCGAATGCTACGTTGATAACCTTATGATAAAGTCAAAGAAAAGAAAAGATCATTTGCATGACTTAAGGAAAGTCTTTGAGTGCTTGAGGAGACAGTAATTGAGGATGAACCCATTGAAATGTGCATTTGGAGTCATCTCAGGCAAATTTTTGGGCTTCATTGTCTGCTACAAAGGCATCGAAATTGAGCAAGCAAAGATTGATACTATCTTGAAGATGTCGAAGCCTCGAAACATCCACAAACTTAAGAGCCTATAAGGAAAATTAGCAAATATTAGAAGATCCATTTCCAACTTTGCAAGGCGTTGTCAACTATTTAGCCACCTTATGAAGAAGGACAAACCATTTGAATGGAATGAGTCCTACAAAAATGTTTTTGAAAGCATCAAGTCCTACCTGATAACACCTTTAGTGTTGGTGGCCCCGGTACCGACCGTCTGTTGATCCTATACATTGCTACACAAGAATGATCGGTAGGAGCCCTATTGGCACAAGAAAATGACAAAAAGAAGGAGAACGCTCTCTACTACCTAAGCAAAATGATGGCACTAATTTCACTAAATGAATTAAAATACTCATCAATTGAGAATATTTGTTTGGCATTTGTTTTTGCTATCCAAAAGTTAAGGCATTTCTTCAAGCTCATACAGTCCATTTGGTGTCCAAAGCCAATCCACGAAAATTTATCATGACAAGGCCCATTCTTTTCAACAAACTTACAACGTAGGGCCTTCAATTTCAACAATTTGAAATTATATATATACACCATAGAGGGTCGTAAGGGGACAAGCGTTGGCTGACTTTTTGGCAGACTATCCTGTTCCAATTGAGTGGAACCTTCTCCATGACCTGCCTAATGAGGATGCCTTGATGGTTGAAATCATTCTTCCATGGAAGATGTATTTTGACAGAGCTTCCCATAAAGAAAGACCAGGTGTCGAGTTGGTGTTCATAACATTTGAAGGACAAGTCCTACCTCACTCATTCAGCCTTATGGAAAAATGCTCCTAGAATATGGCTTAATATCAAGCCTTGATCATTAGACTTGAAATCACCATGGAAATCAAGCAACTGCATCTCGAAGTCTATGAGAATTCTAGGTTAGTGGTCAACTTACTACTGGGAAATATGCAGTCAAAAAGCCTGAACTACTTCCATACTATAACTATGCCAATATGCTCATGGGGTGGCTTGGAGATGTCACAATAAAACATGTGCTAAGAAGGGAAAACAAGTAGGTAGATGCATTAGCCAAGCTTTCCTTTTCTTTATCCTTGCCTGAAGCAGAATACCACATGCCCATATGGAAAAAAGGGTAGTGCCACCGATGCTTAATGATGAAGAAGGCGAAGAAGAAAATTATTTTGTAGATGTCTTCGAAGTTGAAAAGGAAGATTAGAGCTAACCATTCATGGACTACCTAAAATATGACAAGTTACCGGAAGATCCACGCCGAAAAGCGGATATTCGACGACGAGTAGCTCGTTTCATCTATTTTAAGGGCACAATGTATAAACACTCATTTGATGAGATATTCCTACGCTGTTTGGGTGATGATGAAGCCACACAAGCTATGGAGGAAGCACACCCTGAGATTGGCGGTGCCCAATAATCAGGACCAAAATTTCACTTCCGCATCAAAAGAATAGAGTATTACTGACCGACAATGGTAAAGGACTGCATGAAATTCGCCTAAAAGTATCAACCATGCCAGTACTATGCCAACTTCATTCACCAACCGCTTGAGCCATTGCACCCTACGGCATGGCCCTTCGATGCTGAGGGCTTAGATGTTGTCGGACCTATAACAAAATTATTTGTCGGCCACTCTACATTCTTACTACAACTGACTATTTCCCAAAATGGGCAAAGGTAGTTCCTCTAAGAGAAGTAAAGAAGGAAAATGTTGTCGACTTTATTCGTGTCGATATCATTTATAAATACAAAGTCCCTTGGTATACCATCACCGATAATGAAAAATTGTTTGTCAACAGTACTATTGACAAGTTATGTCAGAAATTTGGCTTCAAGTAAAGGAAGTCTTCAATGTACTATGCCCCAGCAAATGGTCTTGCAGAAGCTTTCAACAAGACTTTGTGCAACTTGTTGAAAAAAGTAATGTCAAAATCAAAAAGGGATTGACATGAAAGGGTTGATGAAGTTTTATGGGCCTATTGAGCCACTCATAGGACTCCTACATTGGCAACTCCTTATGCATTGGTGTATGGTGCTGAGGCCGTCTCCCTACTCGAACAGCAAATTCCATTCTTACGAATTGCCATATATGAGGGGCTAACTGAGGAAAACAATGCTCGCCTACGCTTTGAAGAACTAAAAGCACTTGATGAAAAGAGGCTAGATATATAACAAAAGATTAAGTGCTATCAAGCTCGCTATCCAAGGCATTCAATAAACGAGTGTGTACTCAATCTTTTCAAATCGGAGACTTGGTGCTTGTAGTAAGAAGGCCTATCATCATCACTCATCACATTGGAAATAAATTCACCTCCAAATGGGATGGATCATATGTTGTTAAAAAAGTTTATACAATGTCACTTATGTGTTGGTTAACCAAGATGGCGTAAGAGTTGGCCCAATCAATGGGAGATTTTAAAAGAAATATTATTCTTAAAAAATGAAAAAAATGAAGAAAAGAAAAGTAAAAAAATGATGAAAAAGAAAATTCCTATCAAATCAAGGATGCAAAAAAAAAAAAAAGGAAATAAGAAATGATGAAAATCAACTCCTTGACATGAGTATAAACTATCAAACCAAATCCAAATCTAAGTTCCTTAACATAAATTTAAAACTTACGAGCCTGAACTGTATGTTACTCCTAGCCTGTAAGAGTATAAACTGTAAATGACCTTACCTTTCACAAATTAAAAATATTTGAATTACGTTATGACTTGATCCCATTTTATGGGTACGTAGGTAGTTTGATATTTTCTAAGTTCAGTCATGAGTTTGTGATAAGTTATATTTTAATTCATAATTATTGTTGGGGGCACATCCAAACAAAGAAAGCAAGAAATAGCGAAACAAGACATTTTATTGACGAAAGCAAGTGCTTGGCAAAAGACTAATGTCAAATAAGCAATAATCCTAACAAAGGTAAGAAAAGAGATTCAAGCTCTCCAACACATCCTTAGCAACTACTAAATCCTTTTCGACAGTACGCAAGGCCTCTGTAGCCACATCAACTAAAGGCTCGATAGATTGGATAGCAACAAGTTTCCAATAGAGCTCACTAACTTCTACTGCTACATTTTTAAGTGATTCTTTTTGCCAAAAAAGGGATGTAGATAGCTCTTGTTGTCGCTTAGTCAAAAGTTCAAGCTACTTCTCAACGCTCTTCAATTTGGCTTCAGAAACCTCAACTTGCCTAGCTCTTTTGGTTTTCCTATCTAAGGCCTCTTGAAGCCGACATTCGGCATCTTTCAATTGTTTAGCAAGGACCTCTTTGATAGCCATATCAGCCACTGTGGACCTCGCCTCATCATAAACTATGGCCCTAGCAAAAAGTGCATCTAAAAACTCTTCTATAAAGAACATGTCGATGTGGTTAAAATGTTTCATAGATTCAAGGACGAGCATAACTTCATCTTTTAAAGAGGAAATGAGATCAGACAAGGTGCTAGCTAACCTCTCACGGAGACTCACTCATAGCTGGCAAAGGAACTCCTTATGATTCTAGAGGAACTTCTCTAGTCTAAATATGGAAGCTATTACAGAAGAAGGTACTTTTTTGCTCTCTTTCAAAACACGAATTTCCTCGGGCATTGTAATTACAAGTGGATTTGACTCTATAATAAGTTTATGACTACTGCTAGAGCCCACACCACCGCTTCCGAAGGCCCACTCTCTACCTAAAAGAAAAGAAAAACATGTTAGTAAATTGAAAAGGAAAGGAAAGAATGCAACAAAGAAAAGTAATAAACCACCTCCTAAGCAAGATCTCTATCCAACTCCAGGTAGCTAGAAAGTTTGTCTTCTTTCAATCTTAAAGGAGAAGGGGCTCTCCTAACCCTCTTCCAATGATGATCCCCATTGCTACTGGTACTATCATCTAAGATCTGCAAACATGGTCTCTTTTTTGTAGGGATAGTTGGGGTTGTAGTTTCGCAAGGTGGAAATCTGACATTAGAAGACAAGGTTCCTACATTTGGGACACCATCTTGACATGGAGTAATGCACAGCTTCACGGAATGTTCTTCAAAGTAGTTCTCGTGAACTTTAGCCCACCAATCCTTATAGGCCTTGGAATGAAACTTCCTCACAATTGTATGAATGTGGCGGAAGCATCCCTTAGCCCGTGAATTAGACAAGGTAAACCCCCTCCAAAAGTACAAGCTTTCCTTTAGAGAAGTCTCACAAATGTCACGTGTAAGAATGTCAGGAATCTCTTGATAGAATCTGAATTTGCGACTAAACTGATGTGGACTGTAAAGCTTAATAGTGAATTGATTACCTTGCCTCAATAAAAGATAACCTGAATAGAGGGTAGCAAAATAATCATCTTTGGTAATCATGGTCTCGATCCAACTGAAGAGTTTTTCTCTATGAATTCTTCAATGTGCCTTGGGTGGGTCATAATACCTACCCCACCTTCACCAGAATACGCAATCATCTTTAAGCTATCAAATACTTTGTGGACTAGATAATGAGTCTTAAAATAATGAGCTAGATGCAATATGAAGCGGAAAAGGGGAATACACTCACAAAGGCCTTCGAGAATGTGTAATTCTACCTAAACCTCGATAAATACTAGTAAGAATGGGAACAGCTAGGCTTACTGCCCTCCTAGTTGCCATAATACTTTCCATCTTAAAAGTGCTTGGACAAACAAAGCCGGCGTCCTTGATGGGAAGAGCAAAGATGCAAAGCCAGTAAGCAAGAAATGCCACCAAGTAGGTTTCCGTTCTGAAATTCTCGCCAACATTGAGCAGGGTTGTTCAAATCCAACCAAGGAAGGAGAGGTTGCGTAAGAAATTCCCCAACAAAACTAGAGGGACTTCTAGTTTGAATCATGGGCCAGTAGATTTAAGGAGCCCACGAATGTGTTGAGCTATTTCTAAAGTAAAATAAAATAAAATAAGATATGAAAAAAGAGAGGTGGTCGACACTTATTCATTCAAAATAAAATTCTCATGAACAAGTCTCGAGGGGTCATTTGTAAACACATAAATTTTGTCTACCAATTAAATAATACCACGTGGAAAATATGACATTAAAATATTAATTAAATCTATTTTTATTTATTTAAGAATTTAAATAAATACAATTCCTAAAATAAAGAAATAATTAATTAATATTTTTATCGGCCAATCAAATGACAATAAGTGGCAGAATTTTATTAGAAATTGAAAGGATGAAGACTCTATTAAGTTGTTGGATAGGGTTCAAACTTTGACAGCCAATGAAATTGCGTCACATCAACAAGCTGATGCACCCACTCTATCTCTCCTATAACTATAAATAGGGGCAAACACCTTGGAAAAAGAGGACAGAAGGCAAAAAGTGAAGCAGTTGAAGACCTGAAGCTCCCCATATTCTCTTTGGAATTCTCGAGAATACTCAAAGTGTTTTTCGTCAAATTCAAAAAATTCGTCGTGTTTTTCATCAAATTCAAAGAAGTTCATTGTGTTTTTCACCAAATTCAAGGAGTTCATCACCAAATTTAAGGTGTTCTTCGTCAAAGTCTTTAAATCTAGTATTTGATCCAAGATTGTGGTGTTAAGCCCGAAGATCAACGTTATTAAGGACTTAATAGCCTTCAAGGAAGATCAAGCACAAGCCCTCTCCTTAAAGATTGTTCAAATTTAAAACTAAGCATTTTTGAAGGAAGAATCAAAAGATTAAAGTTAGAGAGTAGAACCCACAAAATTCAATTTGATCTAAATTATTCGATCTTGTACCAAGTTTTCTTTTTATTCAAGAATTTTGTTCTACAACAACATAAAAGCAAAGTTATTTGCAAAGTAGTCACAGCGAAAATTTGAGGACCAACTTTTTGAGCATCGACAAGTTATGCAATCACAACTTGGATGTTAGATTTAACAAGGTGAATGTTATGTTTATGATGGTGACAATTGCATTATGAAAGGCAAGGGATTGGCAGACAATTACCATTTTTTGGAAGATTTTGCAGCCTGCATGAGATCTAAGGTTGATGTGGTACAATTCTAGCTCCAAAAGTTGGGACATGCCATATGGAACATGGCATCAGTTAAGGTGTGGGATGACAATTGGGGATAGATGTTAGTGATATACCTTCTAATGCTAATAAAAAATGAGAAATATTATAAGACATTTGATTGTATATGCACTTTCATTCAATTGTTAATAAAATATTGATTTCCGCATTAATCTTCTATCAAGTTTTCAAGCACGTAAATCACAATTGGCATGAAGTATTACATGTACATATGTGTGACGACTTAAATAAAACTATATTTTATTTAAATAATTTGGGGCTCACTTTATGTTTTCTTGTTTAATATTTCATTCAAAAAAGAAAGATTTGACTATCTTATGTGTTTTAAAATGAAAATAAGTGAACAAGAAGTGCAATAAAACTCAACCAAAGGCACCAGACTAAGGAAATGCAAGATCGTGACCCAACACGTTGATGGAATGAAGAACACTATAATTCCTATAGGTCTTACATTGTATCATCCCTCTTTTCTTAGTTGTAAAATTTGAGAGTTGGAGTGGAGTTTAGTATTTTGTATGAGCTAGATCAAGGTGAAGAAGTGAGGGATTGCTGTAATAAAGAAGCTTCGGATACAAGATAAATTGTGATTACTTCTACTTCATGGCTTGATGTATTTGCAATCTTGAATAACAAGGACTTTTGTTATCAATTTAATTTCTATTTCTTTTGTTATTTTATTGTGGTCAATTATTATCCTTGTTCCTCTTCTCTTCTTCTTCCCTTTCTTCTTTTTATTTGACTTAATTTGTGGTTATAACGGAATTAAAGCCACAAGTTAAGCAATTTGATTACAATTGTGAATTGTGGGCTTATTACGAAAGTGAAGGTTTCACATTCACAAGGGATAAAAAAAATAGTTCATAAATTTCATTCTCAATTGAATTAATTCTAAGATCATAGAATTAATTCAATTGAAGCCTCGGTATAACTAGAAAGTATAATAAGGACGTAAGGAATTACATATCCCTAAAATAAGAAATTAAAATTGATAATTAATTAAATTAGTAATTAAAGTTCTTTCGACTTGTTGCTTGTACCTTTTTAAATTCATCGTACTTCTCTTTCTACTTTATTTAGTTTAATTTACTACATTACTTCCTTAATTATCTTTACATATCATTTATCCACTTAATTAAAATACAATACTATTAAAAAACATTCTTACTCCCTGTGGACACTACAACCCACTTCCCTATATTACGTGTGCGACTATTGAATATTTGCAACGTAGTGCATTGAATTTGTATCGATGTGTTTGAGTTAAGATACCTTACTCATAAAGAATTATGAATATAGAGACAAAGATATCTTAGCACATAATCACTAAAATCTATTTACAAGTCACAAACACTTTAAAGGACGTTAAAGTTGGTATAACTTGCATTCCTTGTGTTAGCATAGGATATGGTCATGAGTCTCACGTGTTGTTGCCTAGATGCATATGGAGGCATGTATGTGTTCAATAAGGGATTTGTTTATTTGCAAGTAAGTAAGGTTTTTATTCTATGTAGTTGGTGTTTTATGAGATAGAAGTTCTTGGCTAAGACAATGTGTAATCAGAAAGAAGTTTCTGATGAGAACATTTATGTTATGAGGAATCATATGATCAAGTTCATGAGGTTGATTGAAATCATGGATCTCATTTGATTAGGACAAAGTAAGACAAAAGGTCTCTTTGGCATGGCAACACGATCGAAAAGGTTTATTGCAATCCAATTCACTTAATCTTAGTTGAATTACGATATGGGCCACATGCTAAATTTTACTCATATCCTTCGAGCTATGTTGGTCGCCAATCAAAGATTAACTTAGAGAGTCACTTACATTAGGTTGAGATGTATCGCAAATGTTAAATTGATGAGTTGCATAGTTTATTTAGTTACAATTGAAGTAGACTAAATAAATTGTCATTGTGTCTGTTAATAATGAGATCATTAATTGGAAGCATAATGGAGATTTAACTTAATTAATGATATTAATTAAATTAAATTAATTATTAATGATATTAATTAAATTAAATTAATTGGACACAAATGGGCTTTAATTATTATGAAGATTAATAATTAAAGGACATATAGGCTAATCTATTAATGAGATTAATAAATATAGGTCCATGGCTAGTTTTATTTAAAAGGGTCTATATAGAAGGGCCAAGGAGCCCATATCTTAAACGTAGTATCTCAACTATTTAAAGGAGTGTTTGAAGATTTTAAGATATAATCTAGAAGCACAAAATTTGTGCACCCCCCTCAAGAGAAAATAAACTCCCTACCCACCCTCTTCAAGATTCTCTCTTGTCAAAAATTTCTTATGGCCCAAAGCTTTTGTGTTAAATCTTCATGAAAGGAGTTTTGTGGAGTGTAGAAAGAGCTTGTGATCTTCTTAACTATGTGAACAAACTAGAGGTTGGAGTTTGAGGGCTACAACTCAAGGATCACATTCAAATTGTTTGAAAATTTCAAAGGTACAATCTTTATTTATGTTCTTGTTTTTATGATATCTTGCATGCTTTGCTACAAAAATATATGGGATTTGTTCTTTTCGCTTCCATTGTGATTGTAGAATGTTTTTATATTCTAAAACTTTGATTTTTACAGGTAAAACTTTCAGAGATCTAATAATGGTTTCATAGCCACCATTTTTCGTGCTTAACCATAAAGTTTAATGATTCTTCTACGATTTATGTTAGTTTTTGTGTTAAATTCCTTTAAATATGTATTTGATGGTTGAAAAACCTTTCAAAACTATTTGGGAAGTGATTAATATTGAAAAGGTTGGAAAAGTGAGTTTGGATTAAAAAATGTTTTTGACTACGCAGGTTCTACAGCAACCCACATCTATCACTTACAGTCGCAAGAAGGGTTCTTATGCGTGTGATGACAAGACATGTGGGTGTGTCATCACTACAAGGTTGCATGAATTTTGTGGTCTCATTTTTCAATTGCATGAGTTCTCCTGCAGTCACAATTGGCCTTCTCGTTACTGTGGGAGGACTAAACATAACACTAGCGTTTCTGTCGTAGTTAGCCTCTGCAGTCATGAGCGGGTAACTCATTACCATGGAAGTAGTTCTTGCAACCGCGGGCAATGAGTGCATAGAAAGCTAATTTTCAATTTTATTTTTGAAAAATTGTTATTCAAGCTATTAAACCTAATCTATGAAATGCATAGGTCATGGAAATTAACATTAAATGGAATTGTTTAATTATACATGTGCTGTAAAATTGTTTGGATGGATGTTGTGGTTATATTATGGACTTAGGACACTTGTAGATGAATCCACTTTCTTTTGATTTGGTTTTTACGAGTTGTATAATTAATTTTTTATGGGTTGGAAGGGCATAAGTCTAGTTTGGATTTTAATTAAGTAGAATAGGATTCTTCCTAGTATGCCACATGTGTTTGTAAAATATGGAAGATATGAGAGTTGATGTTCTTGTAGAGACCAAGAGTTGGTGCCATTCGAGGTTCCAAGACGTGGTAGGCCCCACGGAGCCATGGAGACCAAGATAAAGGCATTCAAAAAATCTCTATGTAATAGTGTAGGATTTCACGCACTTACGCATGATCCAATCTTGGCTTGAATTGGATCTAAAGTTTGTAATCTTCCACTTTTATATCTGTATATTATTTGTGATGGATTTATGTGATATATGAAAATGGATATTGTGCAAAGTGAAACCTAATCTACATAGACCTAAAGACTTTCTCAAATAAATATTAAGTTGTAATGGCAAAGTGTTTGTCGTGACCCTTTGCTAAGCTCGGAGTTTTAAGTGTAGCCTTAGTTTGTGATATCATCACATTAGTGGGATTATATTGTGATAGTGCATTTACAACTTCAATTGCATTGAATGTAACATTCAAAGGACACTGCACCTTAATAGTGGTTAGCCATGGGTAGAGTTCAAATCTAGTGAGTTGTCAATATGGGTGCGACTTAAATGACCTAACATGCTAAGAATCGATTGAAGGAAAGATGGACCATACATGAAACACAATGGCAAGAGTTGCCTCTCATTGAGCCTAGCATGCTAAGAACCAATTATGTGAGGTATGTTATGTCCAATGAAGACTCTGATCATCCACTAAAGAAATTTTACCAATAGAATTTTTGTCTTTTACTCGAGGGAGTATAGGATTTGATTTAAAGTCTATAATCATAATGGTAACACATACAACAACCAAAGTTACAAGTCTTGTTTATTTTCTATAGTATTATTTTATATAAATAATGTCTACATATCTTCAAAACTACTTGATTCCAATTTTCTAACTGGGCCTAACTATGTTGATTGGCTCTGGAATTTGAGAATTATTCTCAATCTAAAGTGCCTCAGCTACGTTTTGGAGGCAGACATTCCTCAAGCCCCTACTAAGATGACTAGTGAAGAAGAGAGCCACTCATAAGATATAGGTGGAGAACAATTTGCGGGCCAAGAGCTACATGTTGCCTGTTATGACCAATGATTTTTAGAAGACCCATGAAGGTATGGGAACTGCTGGGGAGATCTTATACCACCTATAAGAGTTACACTACTAGATATGAGATATTTAAGCAACTATTTAGGATGTGCATGGTAGTGGGTGATGATATTAGTGAGCATGTCCTTAAGATGATTTCACTCATTGAGAGACTTAAGTCACTAGATTTCATCATGGATACCAATCTATAGACATATTTGATCTTTCAATCACTTCTGGACTACTTTTCCCAGTTTCTCATGAATTGTCATATGAATAATATTGATCAATGTACACTAGCTGGGCTTCTCAAGAAGGTGGTGACTATAGAGTAAGATATGAAAGGGATTAGGGAAAGAAAACTATTTCTACTGTGGTAAAAAATGGGCACTAGAAGAGGAACCAAGCTAAGTAACTTAGCCTTAAGAAGGTAGCAAGAGGTAAGAAACTTTATGTTCATAAAACATCTTATTCCATTAGTCTATTTTCTACTTTTTGGATTTTAAATTTTGGTGCATTTTCTCACTTTTTAACTTTTCATCAAGATCTGGTTAGAAGTAGGATGCTTGGGAATGTGAAGTAGTAATCAAAGTAGGAGCAAGTGTCACGACTACTATAATTGGAACCACTTCAATAAATCTATCATCAAGCTATATGCTAGTTTTTAGAGATTGTCTTTGTTGTCCAATGGGCTTAAAAACATTGTTTTAATACCTTTATTAATAAAAGAGAATTACAAATTTTCTTTTAGAAACAATATGTGTTATATTCATTATTATAATAATTGGTAGGCATGGTATCTCTCATGAATGGCTTATATTTCTTGAATTTGGATGATAGAAATGTGGTCAACATCATTTAAACAAACATCCAAGGGATGGTTTGAATCCTAAAAACTTGTGGCACCTTTGACTTGACTATTCTGAGGCACATGGATTAGCAAGTTGGAGAAAGATGGGCTTATTAACCTACTGGGAAAGGAACCTTATCTAACTTGTGAACCTTTTATCTTAGGTAGATGGCTAGAAGTTCGTTTGATGGAAATGTTGAGAGGGCCATGAAGTGTTGGAATTTGTTAACACCAATGTTTGTGGGCCATTTAATAAAATGGCAAGTGGAAAATTTCTTTACTTTATAATCTTTGCTGATGATTACTCATGGTATTGTTATAGACCTTGATAAAGTAGAAGCATGAATCCCTTGATAGGTTCAAGGAATTCAAGGCACAACTAAAGAAGCAAACTGGCAAACATATCAAAACACTGCAATTAGATAGTAAGGGCGAGTATATGAGCATTGAGTTTATTGATTTCCTTAAAGAAAATGGTATTGTGTCACAGTTAACACCATCGACAACTCCACAATTGAATGGTGTAGTTAATCATAGAAATTGAACTCTGTTGGACATGGTTTGATCTATGATGAGCTTTACTAATTTATCCATATCCTTATAGGGGCATGCACTACTTACCATAGTATATATTTTGAATAAGACTACCCTTAAATTTGTTACCTCCACTTTGCATGAGGTGAGACATGGAAGCATTTGTGAATGTAGGGATGTTCAACTTATTTTAGGAAGACCATGACAGACAAGTTGGAGGTGAGGACAATTATGGCTTTTTTGTAAGATATCCTAAAGACTCTATGAGATATGAGTTCTACAAACCTAAGGATAATAGGATTGTCATAGCACAATAGTGCTAGAGGAAATTGGGCATCAAGAACAAAGCTATCAGTCCATAACACATGTTCCCATTCAAAAGGAATCTCCTCAGACACAACCATTGCGAAGATCAAGTAGAATCTCTTGAGTACCAAAGAGATATGATTATATCTTAGAGAATATATAAAAGTTGTTCGTAATGGGATATAAGGATCATGGAGATAATCCTTCTACCTATGATTAAGCAATGGTAGATAAGGACTCCGCTAAGTCGCTGGAGGCTATCAAGTTTAAAATGGATTTGGCGCATGCAAACTAGGTGCGGACTCTTATTAATGTTAGTGTATGCTCTCTAATGCCAATAAAAAATGAGGGTACTAGAAAAGCATTTGCTTGTATATGTACTTTTTACATTAATTAATAAAATATTAATTTCTATATCAGTATTATGGCAAGTTTGCGTGCATATAAATATTGATTGTCATAAAGTATTGCATGTGCCTACGTGCTAGAGTTAAGAAGCCTTATTCATAAAAAGTAATGAATATGGAGATAAGGCTACTCAACTAAAACCTATTCATAAGTTATAAACACTCTAAAGGGCATTAGATAGTCGGTATGACTTGCACACTTTGTATTTGTACATTGAGTGTTATGTCGTTCAGTATAACATACTAAGAATACATGTGTGTGATGTGCTATTGAGGAATAGAGCATTCTAACAATGACTCGTAGAATAAAGCAGACACATGGAGTTCACTCTTAGTTGTTAATGTCTTGCTTTATGATTGTGTTCAGTGTTCGTGGACCTGAAACTTGAAACGACATGGTTGCCTTGTGCACATGACAGTCAACGTGTAATTAGGACATTAAGAACCAATATCTATCCTAGTATGGGATTGGGTCATAAGTTCATCATGCCGTTGCTTAGATACGTATGAAGGCATGTGTGCAATTAATAAGAGATTTGCCTCCTTGCAAGTGAGCAAAAGTATTTGTCCTATATAGTTAGTGTTCTATGAGACAGAAACCTGTAGGCAAGGCAATGTGCAATTAGAAAAGAGTTTTCGGTAAGGGCATTTATCTCTTGAGAAAATGCTAATTGGTCATATGACTAAGCCTGTGAGTTTGACTACATCCAAGACTCTTGCTCGTTGGAGACAAAGTAAGACAAAAGGTCTATATTGCATGATAGTCACGATCGAAAGGGTTTATTGTGATCTTAATTACTTCATCTTTATTGGGTTATGATATGGGTCTTGGGCTAAATGTTATCAATGTCTTTTGAGCTATGCTCATTGCCAAATAAGAATGAACTTAAAGAGTTACACACATAAGACTTTGATTTGTTCTGAGTGTTAAATTAGTGGATTGCATAATTTATTTAGTTGCAATTTTATACTAAATAAATTGTACAAAAGTGGTTCAGTATGGAAGCCTTTAAGAGAGGATTCCTACCATTTAGGTATGACATCCATCTCTCAAAATCCATGTATCCAAAGACAGATGATGAGAGGAGAAGCATGGAAGCCATTCCATATGCCCTGGATACAGCAAGCCTGATGTATGCAATGCTATGTACGAGGTCAGATATCGCCTATACCGTAAGTGTTTCAATCAAGTTTCAAGTGAATCCTAACAAAGAGCATTGTAATATTATCAAGTGTATCTTTACGTACTTGAGAATGACTAAGGATATGGTATTTTTTATGGAGATGTTGATCTAAGAGTAGATAGATATATTGACTTTGAGTTCCAGTCGGATGTGGATGATGGAAAGTCTTTCTTTAGGTTTATATTTAACTTTAATGGAGGAGCAATTAATTGGAAGAGTTCCAAGCAAATTATGAAGCCCATGTCTTGAATCTAGTATTTCAACTATTTAAAGGAGTGCTTGAAGAGTTCAAGACACAACTTAGAAGCACAAAATTTGTACAGCCCCTCAAGCAAGAGAAAACAAACTCCTTAGCCCCCCCCCCCCTCAAGGTTTTCTCTTGTAAAAAATTCCTTCTAGCCCAAAGTGTTTGTGTTAGAGCTTCATAAAAAGAGTTTTGTGGAGTATAGAAAGAGCTTGTGATCTTTCTAGTTATGTGGACAAACTAAAGGTAGGAGTTTGAGGGTGCATTTAAATTGCTTATAAATGTTCCAAAGGTTCAAAGTTTTATGCATGTTTTTATTTTCATGATATTTTGCATGTTTGGCAATAAAAATAGATGGGATTGGTTCCTATTACTTCTGCCATGATTATAAAATGTTTTTGTGTTCTCAAGTTTTGATTTTTACATACATATCCCTTAGAAATCTAACAACAGAAGGCTGAGTACTCAGGTGCCTGACCAAGGGCCTTAATCAAGATAGATGCATGACTTAGCATGATGGTTGCTTGGATGGTGACATAACTAGTTTGTCTTGGAGAATGGTCAGCCGGTCCATAACCTCAAGCGAGTGAAACAACCTATGAGTAGTTAATACCTAGTTAATAACTATATGTATTGTGTTATGTGAAAGTGGGAAAATTGTCGAAATATAGATTGTATGAAAAGTGGAGATGAAAAGCAGAAAACATATGACAAAACAATGCAATAATACTCTTTAACTCCATAGATGCATGCACCCTTTTTGTTGAACCACATAAATCTGTGTTGTTCGCATATTGTTTGTTCTTTATCTTTCACCATCCATGTGTCTTCAAAATCAATTTGTTTATCATTGATCTTTGAATTCACCACATTGGCATAGTTTATGGGAACCCATCTATTAGTTCCATTATGGAAGCCATGAGAAGAAGAAGAACAGAGGGCAGTTTCTCCACAGTTTAGCTTAATGAGTGAATAGTTCTAGGCCCTGGTTAATGAGGCTGTTTAGGTTGCCCTCAATAACCGTCTAATGTTGCAAAAGACTTAATGGTGAGAAATTTGATGAACTCCATAAGGAGGATCAATGGAAAGAACTGGTCAAAACACCTAATATTGGTGATCATCCTATCCAGATGGAAGTTTAAAAGGAAGAGGATCTAATAGTCGCAAACACATGGGGCTTGCTTTACGTGAGAGCAAGAAATTCCAGTGACCACCAAAGGATCTTCCTTTCTCCAAAGAAATCTTGAATGAACCATTACCAAAAAATTTCCATAACTCAACAATGGTTGAGTATAATGGGGCTTCAGACTAGTCTACACATCCATCTAGGTTTAGACACACAGCTCGACTCCATCGGTACTCAAACGATATAAAATGAAAAGTTTCCTTAACTACACTAGGTGAAATGACAGAACGATGGTTTGTTTATGTCCCTCTAAGTGTGATTTGTTGTTTTGAGGATTTTGCATACTTATTCCTACTTCAGTTTGCAAGCAATAAGTGGTATGAGAAGATGCCTCTATTCTTATTTAGTCTCTAATAAGGTAATGAGAACCCATTATAGGAATGCGTGAAAAGATTTACACATAATGTGTTGGATATCTCAATAGCCACCTAGGAAGTATTGGCCACTACCTTTGTGTAAGACTTAAAGGATGGAGGGTTTTTCCATTTATTGGTCAAGAAACTTGCTCACTACTTTGTTGAGCTTTGGCTAGAGTAAAAAAAAAATACATCAACATGGAGGACCATAAACAGCAACATGGAGGACCACAAATAGCTAGAGGAGAAAGAGAGGAAAGTAAATTAAAGCTCCAGTCGTTGAAAAGACCATAAACAACTAGCAACCTTTAAACTCTCAAGCCTAGTTCTCTCCTAGAAATTTCCTTAAAAACAACCTGTGAGCATATTCTCAATACTCATTGGAACACATATGTTTAGATGGTCGGTTTCATTTAATACTTCTCTTAGGAACTCATCGGGTGACTAATTTTGTAAATTCCATAATGAATATAGACATACCATTTAGGGTTATGGGGACTTAAAAGCGAGATTGAGCACCAATTCTAAGGCTCACTTCAAGGAATTCTTGCAAGAAGACTAGTAGAAGCATAATGGGGGAAAGAATAATAATTTGGGGGACCAAGGCTCCTTTCACAATACTCTGTGAAAAGGGATATATTAACATGATCCTAGGAGAAGCTAAGGTTGGGATCTCCAATAGAACTTGAAAGGCATTTGTGTAGAGCATTAACCAGCGAGAGAAACTGCTATGGGTTGCCACCTCACCACCTTTAGAAGTAGTTATTAGCTTTGGAGACAAGGATTAGTTTGGAGTGTCATTTCCACATTAGGATATGCTGGTAATCACTTCTACTATTACTTAATATTGCTCGATGCTTGATAGATAGAGAAAGCTCAGCAAATGTAATTTAATCTCTATGAACCCTAAAAACCTTCTTAAGCAAATATTAATTTGTAGCGGGAAAACGTTTGTTGTGGCCCTCTATCAAGCTTGAAGCCTTAAGTGTAGTCTTAGTGTGATATCATCACATTAGTGGAGTCACAATGGGACAACGCATTTATGACTTTGGATGATTAGATATAATATGCAAAGGACACTACGCCTTGAGAGCTATTATCCATAGGTAGAATTTAAATCTAGCAAGTTGTCAATTGGGGAGTGTGGCTTAAATGGACCCAACATACCAAGACCTAATTACATGAGGGGTTGTTGGGCAATGGGCGAAAGGAAAGATTAGACCACACGTGAGATGTGTTGGCAAGAGTTGCCACTTATTAGGCCTAGCATGCCAAGACTAGATTACATGAGGTGTGTTATGTCTAATGAAGAGCCCAATCACTAGCTTATTGAAAAGTTGAGCTAATGTGCACTCAATATCATTCATATGATAATTGATGATAAAGTGTGAGGAGTCCGAAAGTGATTGAAGGATCAAATATATCTACAAATTAGCATCCACGATGAAATCCAGTAACTCGAGCCTCTCGATGAGTGAAATCATCTTAAGGACATGCTCACTAAGATCACCACCCTCTACAATGCGCATCCAAAATAGCAACTTGGATATCTCATATCTAGCAATACGACTTTGCTTACCATACAACTCTTACAAGGAGTATAAGATCTTCATAGCAATCCCTAGACCTTCATGGGTCTTCTGAAGATCATTAGTCATAGCAACCAATATGTAGCTTTTGACTTATAGATCGTCCTCCATCCGTTTCTTATGAGTGGCTTTTCCCTTCTACTATTCATGTTAGTAGGAGCTCGTGGAATATCAGATTGAGAACAAATCTCTAATTTTGGAGCCTATTGACATAGTTAGGCCAGTCAGGATATTGGTCTCAAGTAGTTTAGAAAGAGGCATATACACTATTCAAATGAAACATAACTATAGAAACAAACAAGATTTGTTAGTTTAGTTGTTTTATGTGTTATCGTTGTGATTATAAACTTTAAATCAAAACGAACTTCTATTAGATTTTTCGAATCCTACACTCCCCCAAGTGGAAGATGGAGGTCAAGGTAGGGAATGGAGCAAGTCTTGCTGCCACTATGAATGGGACTGTCTCAATAAAACCATCATTAGGCCATAGTTTAGTTTTGAAAGATTGTCTTTTGTTGGCCAATGGACTTAAAACATTGTTTCCATTTCACTATTAATAAAAGAGAATTATGAATTTTCTTTTCAAAGTAATGTGTGCCATATTTATTACTGTAATAAATTGGTTAGTATGGCATCTCTCATGAATAGCTTATATTATATGAATATGGATGATAGTAATGTGATCAACACCTTATCAAACAAACATCTAAGGGATAGTTTAAATCTCTAGACTCAGCAATGTCAAGGACACAAAGATTATTAAGTTAGAGAAAGATGAGTCCATTGGGAGAGGAATTCTACCCAACTTGCGAACCTTACATCCTAGGCAAGGTGGTTAGAAGTTCATTCAATGGACGTGTTGAAAGGGCAGCTAAGGTGTGGGAGCTAATCCACACTAACATTTGTGGACAATTTAATGAATTGGAAAGGGGAGGATTTCTCTACTTTTTAACCTTCATTGGTGATTAATTGCAATATGGTTATGGGTACTTGATGAAGTACATACATGAATCCTTTGAAAAGTTTAAGTAATTCAAAGCACAAGTAGAGAAGCGAACTAGTAAGCACATCAAGGAATTGTGATTGGATCGTGGGGGTGAATATATGAGTACTAAGTTTGCTGAGTTCTAAAGGAGAACGACATTGTATCACAATTAACACCACTGGTAACTCCTTAATTAAATGGTGTAGCTAAAAGTGGGAATCAAACTTTGTTGGACAAGGTTCAATTTATGACAAGCCTTACGAATTTGCTCATATCCCTATGGGGGCACATTCTACTAACCACAACATATGTTTTGAATGAGACACCAACTAAGTCTGTTCCCTCCAGCCCACATGAGATGTGGTATGGAAGAAAGTCAGGTGTTAAGCACTTAAGGATTTAGGGATGTCCAACTTATCTTTAGAAGACTAATATGGACAAGTTAGAGACAAGTGCTGTTATGGCTTACTTTGTGGGATATCCTAGAGACTCAATGGGATATAAGTTCTACATACCTAAGGATAATAGGATTGACATTGGTTTTCATACTTGTTTTCTTGAAAAAGAGTTCCTTTGAGAAAATAGTATTGGTTGAACTATAGCGCTTAAGGAAGTTGAGTATGAGGAGCAAAGTAGCCAGCTTATAACGCATGTTCCTATTCAGAAGGAACCTTTCGAGATGCAACCATTGTGAAGATCAGGTAGAATCTCTTACACACTAGAGAATATGGTTGTGTCCTACAAAATGGACAAGAGTTGTTCATAATAAGAGATAATGATTATGAAATGATCCTTCTACTTGTGATCAAGTAATGGTAAACAAGGACTCTACCAAGTGGTTGAAGGCTATAAAATCCAAGATGAATTCAATGCATGTGAACCAGGTATGGACTCTAGTGGATCCTCTCGATGGAAATGTTCCCATTGGATTGAAGTGGGTCTATAAAAGAAAGATTGGTTTAAGTGGCGAGGTGAAGACCTGTAAGGATAGGTTAGTGGTGAAGGGTTATAGTTGAAAGGAGGAAATTGACTATGAGGAAACCTTATCATCTAGAGCTATGTTGAAGTCTATTCAAATTCTACTTGTACTAGCCACCCGTAATTTTGTAGATGTCAAACCACTTTTCTCAATAGAATGCATTAGGAGCACATTTATTTGGTACAGCCACACAATTTTAAAGTCCAAGACAAATCTCATAAAGTATGCAAGTTTAAGAGGTCCAATTATGTCCTTAAGCAAACATCAAAAAGTTAAGAGTCTTCGATCTGATAGTGTAGTCAAATCATTTAGCTTCATCAAGAATGAAGATGAGCCCTGCGTCTACAAAAAAGTTTGCGGGAATGCAATAAGATTCTTTGTGTTGTATGTGGATGACATACTATTGATACGAAATGGTGTTGGGATGTTAAGCTCAATTAAGATACAATTATCCAATACCTTCTCTATGAAAGATTTAAGAGAAATGATCTACATCTTGGACATTCGCGTATATAGAGATAGAGCATTGGAATGCTGTTAATCACTTGTGAAGAACTAAGGATATGGTACTTGTGTGTGGAGATGGTGATCTAGGAGTAGACAAATATACCAATTCTATCTTCGAATTTGTATTTACTCTTAATAGAGAAGCAACTAATTGAAAGAGTTCCAACTAGACTCCACCACTGAGGTTAAGTATATCGCTGCATACCATAAAGTGGAGGAGGCTATTTGAATAAGGAAGTTTGTGAAAGAACTTTAGGTGGTTCTAGATGTGGATTGCCCATTGTCAGTTTATTGTGACAACAATGGTGTGATAGCACATGCAAAGAACCAAGATCTTATCAGAAATCCAAACATATAGAGAGGCATTACTACATTATTTGAGAAACAATGGAAGGGGTGAAATAGCCATGCAAACAATAGCTTCAGATGAAAATGTGGCTAAACCACTAACCAAGTCAATGACTCGAGTACAACTACATTGCCATATTGAGAAGATGGGTATTAGATACCATAGTAACTGACATTAGTAGTATTGACATTAGAGTGTTAGAGGGAGATTGGCAGTGACAGGCTATTTGATGCCAATAGAAAATGAGGGATACTACAAGGGCATTTGGTAGTATATGTACTTTTACTTAGTAATTATTAAAACATTGATTTCTATATCAATCTTCTAACAAGTTTTCAGGCATGTAAATCTAGATTGGCATAAAGTATTGCATGTGTCCATGTGTTTGAGTTAAGAAGACTTATTCATAAAGAGTTATGAATATGGACACAAAGCTCTCTTGGTACTTAATCACTAAAACCTATTCATGAGTCATAGGCATTCTCAAGGGCATCAGAGAGTTAGTACGACTTGTGCACTTTTTATGGTGAGTGTTATGTCATTCTGCATGAGATATTGAGAATACATATGTGTGGATGTGCCATTGGGGAGTAGAGCATTCAAATAATAACTCACAGAACAAACTAGAAACCTAGAGTTTACTCTTAGCTGTCAATGTCCTACTTTGTGATTGTGTAAAGTGTTCATAGAGCTCAGACTTAAGATGACATGGTTGACATGTCGTTAGGGCATTAAGAGCTAATATCTATTTTAGTATGAGATATGGTCATAATCCCAACTTGTGATTGCTTAGATTTGAATGAAGGCACGTGTGCGTTCAATACAAGATTTGTCTTCTTATAAGTGAGTAAGCTATTATTTGTCATTTGTAGTTAGTTTTCTATGAGATAGAAGCCCTTGACTAAGGCAATGCATAATCAGAAAAGAGTTTTCGATAGGAACATTTATCTTATGACGAAACGCCAATCGATCATATGATCGGGTTTGTGAGTTCGATTAAATTCATGATTTTCACTCGGTTGGAACAAAATAAGTAAAAGGTTTAATTGGCATGGTAGTCAGATCGGAAAGGTTCATTATGTTCTAATTCACTTCACTTTAATTGGGCTACCATATAGGTCATAAACTAGACATTAACCATATCCTTTGAGCTGTGCACATTGCCAGTTAAGGATTAACTTAAAGAGTCACACATATAAGGTTAGAATGTATTACGAGTGTTAAATTGATTGGTTGCGTAAATGATTTATTTGCAATTGGATGAGATTAAATAAATTGTCATAGTGCTTGTTAATGATGAGATCTATACTTAGACTCGCAACAGGGATAAATTAAATTAATTGGACACATTTGAGCTTTAATTATTAATGGAAATTAATAATTAAAGATTTTATGAGCTAATTTATCAATGAGATTAGTAAATAAGAATCCATACACTATTTTAATTAAAAGGGGTAGGAGGAATCATGGAACCCAAACCCCAAACCTTAGTATCTCAACTATTTAAAAGAGTCTTGAGGAGTTTACGACACATCCTTTAGCCCTAATTTTTGTGCACACCCTTTAAGCAAATAAGAGGAGCCCTTAGCAACCCTCTTTTGAGCAATCTTTTGTCAAAATTCCTCCTAACCCAAAGTGTTTGTATTAGAATTTCACAAAAGGAGTTATGTGAAGTGTAAGATGAGCTTGAAAGCATCCCGATCTTAAGGAAAAACTAGAGGTCGAGGTTTGATGCTTAGACTACTTGGAAATATTCTAAAGGTACAAGATTTCACCTTTATTTTGTTTCATAAATATCTTTGGTGTTTTGCAACAAAACAAGTGGCGTTTGTTTTGTTACATTCCATTGCTAGTGTAGAATGTTTTTGTGTTCTAAAGTTATGAGCAAACCCCATGGAAATTCAAGGCGTCTCTCTGCAAATGTGGCTAATAAAAATGTTCCTACAATATAGAGATCATCTTGGTGACACCATGGTGTTCCGTTAGGCTTCCATTGTGAGCCTCTCTAATGAACAATTCTCGCATGGGACACTTAAGAATGCATAGCCTATCTACATGAAATATATACCATTCATGCTAAAAATATTCATCATGTACTCAATTCTTGGTCAACTTATAAACATGGCCAAGTCTTTCTTTTTTCAAACAACCCCTTAATATGCTAAAATCCTAACAACCAAGCCTTCAATATAGTAATTAAGGAATAACATCTAGATAATGCATCTACCATTACATTTTTGATGCCTTTCTTATACTATATAACGTAAGGGAATGTGTTATTTAAGGATACCCACTTGATATGTCTTCAACTTAACTTACCTTGGCTCAAAGGTGCTTCAATGACTAATGATCTACGTGAACGATGAACTGCCTTTGTCACAAGTACTGTTGCCAAGTTTCCAAAGCTCTCACAAACACATACATCTCTTTGTCATATGTTGGATAATTAAATTTAGCACTATTTAACTTCTAAGTTATGCAACTAGCTTCCTCCATAAGCACTGCTCTAATACCTACACTTGATGCATCACATTCAAGCTTAAAACTTTTATTGAAATTAGGTAAAGATAAAATAGGAGCATTAATAATCTTATTCTTAAGTGTCTCGAAAGCTCTTTCATGCACATTTCCTACTAAAACTTCTCATTCTTTTTTATGACTATGATTAACGGCGCTACGATTTTGGTGAAATCTAGCACAAACCTCCCATAAAAATTCTCAAATCTATGGAAACACCTTACCTTGAATATAGTTATAGGGGTTGGCAATTCGTGTATGGCTTTCACCTTGTTTTTGTCCACACGAATACCTTGTGCACTTATAAAAAGCTAAGAAAAAGGTAATGGTCTTCCCAAAAAGAGCACTGCTTTGGACTTGCATATAGTTGTTCTTTTCATAGGGCCTCAAATACACATCTAAGACGTATGACATGTTCATTTATGGACCTACTGTAAACAAGAATATCATCAAAATATACCATGATAGATTTAACTATGAAAGCACACAGAACATGATTCACAAGTCTCATAAAAGTACTAAGCGCATTTGTTAGACCAAATGATATAACTAATCACTCATACAAACTATACTTAGTATTAAATATTGTTTTCCATTCATCCCCTTCTTTCATACATATTTGATGATAGCCACTCTTACAATCTATATGTGAAAACACTGTAGCACTTCGCTACTTATCAAGCATGTCATCTAATCGAGGAGTAGGATGATGATACTTTACTATTATGTCATTCACTGCTCTATCAACACACATCTTCCATGATCCATCTTTTTTGGGGACGAGCAACATTGGGACAACGGTTCTCAAACCCATCCTTTGCTAATTAGCTTCTCCACTTGCATTTGGATCTCCTTTATCTCCTGCAATTTGTTTAGTATCTTGGGCAGTTTGGAATGGCTACTCCGGGCATAAAGTTGATTTGGTGCTCAATTACTCAAATTGATGGCAATCCACTTGGTAATTGCTATTTTAAATATCTTTGGGGTGAGTGGTACTAAAGTGATCTTCCAATTTTGTGGTCGGATATATACTTGTTCGACTTGCCCTTAAATGTAGCATCCTTGTCATATTGTCAAGGTCTCCCTAGCAAGATATAGCTAGTTTGCATAGGCACAACATCACACAACACCTCATTTTTTATATTTACCAATCTCAAACACAACTAAGACTTGTTTTGTCACATTCACCTCACCACTACTATTCAACCACTACAATTTATATGGACATCTATGATCCCTAGGTGGTAATGCAAGCCTCTCTACCAACATAGTGCTAGCAATATTAATACAACTCCCACCATCTATAATAAGGCTACAAGTTTTACCTCTAATTCAGCATCATGCATGAAAGATGTTTTCCAACTGTTCTTCGAATCCTTCTTCCTTTGCTTGTGCATTTAATGTCTGCATCACTACCAAGCTCACATTCCTAGTTATTTTCATGAGATAACACCTCCTCTAAAGGTGGCACCTCATCTCCATGCTGTTTTCTTCATCAGTTACAATCTCTCTATGCTTATCAAGACCATAGTCTTCATATTAAGGCACTGGGTAGCAATATACTCCCTTTCTTAACTTTTAAAATACATAATATCCTTATTATGTGTAACAAATGTACTAAGGTATTGATTTGGTACCTGTGATGTTTTGGGTTCTAGTGGCACCTTTAACTTTACAGCTCCACTAGGGCCCAATTGCTTCTCCTCACACAATATGCTGTCTATCCTTCCTCTTAAGCTACTTCTCGACCTTGATGGCTTGCTCTACCAAATCCTTCAACTCCACGTAAAGGTGTAGCTCAAGTACATTCTCAATGTCCCTATTTAGTCCACCCATAAATCTAGCCATGGTAGCCTCCTAATCCTCTACTACATTTGCTCTCATTAATGCCATTTCCATTTCCTTAAAATAATTTTCAACACTCCTATTCTCTTGTGTCAAAGTCAACAATCCATAGTATCCCATGCCAAGTCTAAATAGGATTCTAGCTAGCTCTCCCATGACTAGTGCAAACTTGATCCCACTAAATAATAGTGTAATCAGTGAACTCAATTACAGCTAATTTTACCTTTTGTGCCTCAAAGTACCTAAGGCAGTCAAAAACAAGCTCAACCTATCTTTCCCACTCTAGATAAGCATTTGAATTTCATTTTCCTTGAAACAAGAATGGTGAGCTTTACTCCTTTTGGGATTTCATCATCTTCATCCCTTCTATGCTTATTCGACCTCCTAGGGCTACCAAAATCCTCAAACTTATCAAAATAACCAAAATTATCGTCATTCACATACCTTCTCCTATGAGGTTGTCACCTAGATTATCCTCTCTTAGGCACTAACCTCTCTTAAGGGATTGGACTCCCTTTTGTGGATGCCTGTAATGCTTCTAAATTCTCCAAACACTAGTTAATGCTAGTTAACATGTTTATGAGCTACTTCATATTGAATGAAATATCTCCAACAATTGATTCTCGGAAAATCCTATAATTTGTGTAATATAGTTAGAATAGTAAAGGTGTAGTGTGTGTAGGTGTCCTTTAACCTTACCAGATATAATCCACTTTTATTTTACCTCTAATTCATGTATCACACAAATAATCACTCAAGCAATGCTATTACTAGCCCAATTCCTATAGCTACCTTGTATAAGAGTTCTCAAAAATTCAAGCGACGTATCTTTAAATGTTGTGTAAGTGTGTGAAGGGTAAAAACTAGCGATTCAAGATCAATCCAAATACAAATGGATCAATTAGGGTGTGCAAAATAAAATCTTAGGTTGATCTGGGAATAATTAGATTGATCCTGGGCAAAAAAAAGGTTAGTGATCGATCTAGAAACAGGGTGGATAGATTTGCAATAAGGCAGAAATCCTATTTGACTTGGGCAAAGGTAGATCATTAAGGTAGTGTGTAGAATGACACGTATTGATCTGGAAACATGTGGAAATGACTTAAAATTTAGTGATCCTTTATATAGTCTTAAGAAGCCTTAAAATACCCTAAAATCGTGTAAAATTTTTCTAAAAATAATTAAGCTTGAATAAGGCAAAATTCATATCTAATTTCTACTGTGAATGCACATTCGATCAATCTAGAACCTTGAAAAATTGATCTAGCACTTCTGAGATTGATTCCAATGTTGATCATGGTGTTTTGGATCGTAATTCTAGTATGCTAGTTAGGTCCATCACTGTCAATCACAAGTTATGCAATTGATCACATTAAGTGCGATCATAATTCCCAAAGCTCCCAAATTCTAGTCCTATCAATTAGCTAGCATGCAAGATTGATTGCGGCTACTTTGGATTAATCAATGCTGATGTTAGATTGATGTAGAGGCTACTTCAAAGTTTGATTCATGCTCGTTTCACTTAAAGTGGATCCACAGACATTCTTTTTGCCTCCTAATGAATTCTAAATATCCAAAAGCTTCTTGAAACTCCTTCATGAGCATCATTATGAATTCTTTAAGCATCTTATATTTGGCTCACATCATAGTTCCTCTGAACTAACTCGAACACTAATGTAGGTCTCTTGACATGCCCATCAAATGGACTCTTGGCCATCTTGCTTAAGATGTAGAGTTTTCAAATCGGATGGGGCTCGTCTCCTAATGAGCCAATAAGTACATCTTTCTCTAACTTCCTAATCTTAACCTTTTCAGCATGGCCTAGTTTGAAATGATACAATTGCTTGGGATTAAAGCCATCCCTAGCACATTTATTTTTCTTGGCTTTCATCATGGGTTTATCATACAAATTCAAGTAGTGTGGGCCATTTACCAATATGGCAGTGCCAACCAATTTATTATAATAATGAAGTCGGTGCCTATTGTCTCTAAAAGAAAATTCATAGCCTTCTTTTACCAATAATGATATATAGACAATATTCTTTAACCTATTTGGTAATAAGAAACAATTTCTCAAGCCCTAAATAAGATCAGCAAATAACTTATTTGAAGCAGTCCCGATCAGAGTGGCAGTAACATTTGCTCCGCTATTAGTTTTAATCTTAACTTCCTACTTCTCAAATGATCTACTCTTGACCAAATCTTTCGAATTGAAAGTGTGAGAGGAAGCACCCAAATCCAATATCCAACAGGTAGAAAACAAACCAATAGACCAAAATGTTTCACAAATGTATAGTTCCTCAACCTTAGTGTAGGACAAAAAATATTGTAATTGAATTTTTATTAACAAGAAATTTGTACAAGTCGATTACAATTTGAATCGAATGAAATTTTGTGGGTTCTATTATCTAATTTGGCCCTCTGATTCTTTCTTCAACTTTCAAGACTTGAATGTTGATTGAAGAATCTGGCTAAAATTGGGAGAGCCTTGAGCTTTGATGTTGACCAGAGCCTTCAGTAACGTTAATCTACTGGTTTAGCACCTTAAATATAGATCAAATGCTAGGATTTGATAAATTTTTGGAAAGAACGCCTTGAATTTGAGATGAACTCCTTTGAACTTCTTGAAGATGGTGAAGAGGAATTGAACTCCTTGAATGCTTATTGGCTTAGAGTGTTTTGTTGCTTCTTCGATTAGTTGTTGTCTTTGTCTTGTATTGTTATTGTGAGTTGAACCATCAAAAGCTACTTGTATTTATAAGGGTGGGGAAGCTTGGCTACCGTATTGGCGAGTGACGTGGCGCAACCTAATTGGTCAAAAATATTTGATTTGGCATTACTTCCTTCAATTGGATAATTACAAATTAAGTGCCGAATCAATAATATTCTCCTTTCAAACTTGCAAGACTTGACACGTGGCATAACATAATTGGCCCATCTTGACACTTGTTACGATTTAATTAGGCGGTGCCATTTGCAATAAAAATGTTAATTTATTTATTATCCAATCTTAGAAATTATGTTTATTTTAATTCCTAGAATATAAATAATTAATTGTTGACATTTCATAATAAAATGGCACATGGCAACACCTGATTAGGTGCAAATTTTTAATTATCTACAAATGCCCCCTCAGAAAGTGTTGTTTGTTGAATGGGTAAAGTTTTGGTGCAAGAGGGCCACAAAATACTCCGCGCCTCCTACCTGTAAAGAAAAGAGGATAGTACGCCCCCGATCCATATACAATCTGTCTAGGGATATTGATCCCCATGCACCTTAGTCAGCATCAAAAGAGTCCCTGTTCGGGAGCCTTAACATCGGTGAGGGAGCCAGGGATGAGACGTATATGGCAGCCTTTTTGTCATGTTGACTTTGTGCCTTCGTTCTCCCTAATGAGAATGTTGGGTTCATATGGCTAGGTAATTTAAAATGATCGGGATTATACCTATGGGGCAATATGTGAGCCTTGCAGTCTCAATTCTAACCTCTATTTAAAGTGGTTTAAATAGAATAGTCAACTCTTACTACCCATCCTGCGAACTTGCAGCATTCTTGGTGCATTTTGTTTATGGGTGGATCTCACATTACTTTGGGACCCACTTTTAGGTCTTCAAAAGCATGCCAAACCCTAAGATAATGGTGTAATCTGGATAGAGATGCGCAAAGTTTTATGACCCAAGTAAGGCCCGAAAGCAAACCCATAAAGGCGAGCAGGCTTGCTGGACTTGGAACATGATCACCAAAGGCAATGACATCATTTACATAGATAATGATGATGTCGGGGAGCTCGAGCGAGATCATTTTGTGGCAATTCGTTCAAGGTACCTAACCTTAAGGCGAGGTGATTATTTTGATATAAAACCTTATAGTCCTCATTGATTCAGTCGCCAGTTCGACTATTTTCAAGAGGTGTCTGGGTCGCTTGTACATGATGTGAGGTAGTGCTCTTTAAATGATGACCTTCGCTATTGATGCCTATGCCTTTTATTTCAATCTATGGCTAAGGTGCGTTTCCCTCACAACCTCACCTTCGTGCGGCGATACTTCTTGGCTACCTATAAGAGATGGTGGGCCCTTATCCATGGCAATTTTTTGGAGGAACATGCTGCTCGCATGGTTGACCCTTCCCATGATGATGCTTCCTCAAGGGATGGAAGTGCTAGTCCATCTGCCGGTGATGCCTAAGACACACGTCTCACTCCTACTATCATGGCTAATCGGCTGGGCGCACTAAAGAGGAAAAAGGTTATTAAGATTTTAGAGGATATCGGTAGTAGCACCATAGACCGCCATTGGAAGATAACCAAAATGGATTTGGGTTCTTTGGCTCTAAAAGAAGGAGGTTCGGACCGCGGGCAGTTCACAAGGAATATGCCAGAGAGGTATTTTATCGGCTCGCATTTTTATGCAATAACATTTTTGTTAATAATGATAACCTAATTGTTATTCATCATTATTGTTATTTTCAGCTAGTGGAATATGTATTTGGGAGCGATGCTAGTGAAGGGTCGTAGGAATCAGCTTACAAACGTAATCCACTTCCGACTCCAGTTGGCGCCCTGGATGGCTCGACTTCAAGGGTAGGTGCTAGGGCTACTCCTTTTGTGGGGGTTTCTATCTTTGAGGCTGACAAATTTCTTCACGATTTATCAGAAGAAATATTTGGAGAAACTGTGGGTCAGCCTTCATGAGTGGATAAAGAAGACCCCAACTAAGTTAATATCCTCCCTTAGTGATAGCGTTTCATTGGTCATTCAGTCAATGAAAAGCATAGGCTAATTTGATATTTCTCACTTGGAAGTTTCACTAGGCACATTGTTTGCTAAGGTCATAGCTTATGATAATGCGAGGTCTCAGCATCTAAGAAACTAACCAAGGAGGTCCTTACCCGATAGCTTAGTGAGGCCTGAGGTGGGTTGCATAAAGCCCAAGCTAATGAGAGCAAGAGGGTCGAGCAAATTGACTGGACAAAGGCAGAGTTGAAGAATGTGAAAACCCAAATTGCAGCTTCAAAAGAGAAGTAGAAGGAGCTTTTCAAGTCTTTGGAGTTGCAGCTCAAAGTTCATAAAGGTGTTTCGGCCGAAGTTAGAGAAATGGACGAAGAGATCAAGATCATAACCAAGACTCCTCCATTAGATGGCGATATGGCCAAGGCCTTGAAGTCTTCGAGGGCTTCTGTTGAGGCTGCCAAGAGGGGGTTGGATGATTTGAAGCCTTTTGACTAGACTTGCTTGCTGTCACCATCTATATTCAAATTGTTGTAATCATTAACCTATGAATAAAATGTTTCTTTTACCCATTGTCAATAAATTGCTTTTTTTTCTTTTGAAATGCATCTGTCATTTTATGACTGAACTTGAAATTTATCATTTTTTTTCAAGCTGCCTACATACCCTACAAAGGAATCAAGTCATAACATAGTTCAACCAACTGAATATGTCAAAGGATTTAGCCGTTCACAGTTTATACTCTTGCGGGCTAGGAGTAACTTACAGTTTAGACTCTTGCGGGCTAGGAGTAACTTACAGTTTAGACTCATGTGTCAAGGAGGGTTTCATTTAACAATTTTTACAGTTTAAACTCATGTCAAGGAGTGTAATGACTTGAAATTTAATTAGACAGTTTATACTCGTATCAAGGAGGTTTTTTTTTCACTTCAAGGGTAATATTTTTTTAAGAATTTCCATTGATCGGACCAACCTTTACACCAACTTGATCAACGAGTCTAGAGGCACCATTTGTATAAACCTCTCAGATGATATATGGTCTATCCTACTTAGAGGTGAAGTTGTTTCCAGTATACTGAGTAATGATGATGAGCCTCCTCACAGCGAGCACTAATTCCCCAACTTGGAAAGACCGGGCACGCACCCTTTTGTTGAAGACTTTGGATAGGTGGACTTAATAGCATTCAAGCCTTTGTTGTGCGTCGAGTCTCTTTTCGTCAAGTGCCTCCAATTCTTCAAGACGCAAATAAGCATTGTCTTCCTTGGTCAATCCCTCTTGTATGGCAATCCGCAGTGATGGAATTTGCTACTCAAGGGAGACAATAGCTTCAACCTCATACACCAGTGCATAGGGAGTTGCCTGTGTAGGTGTCTTGAAAGTGGTTCGGTAGGTCCACAAAGCTTCTCCAATCCTTTCATGCCAGTCCCTTTTTGACTTTGACACTATCTTTTTCAATAGGTTGCACAAGTCTTGTTGAATGCTTTTGCGAGACCATTGGCCAAAGGATGGTACATTGATAATTTTCTTTGCTTGAATCCAAACTTTTGACATGATTTGTCAATGGTGTTGTTGATGAATGGCTTCCCATTGTTAGTGATGATGTACTGAGAAACTCTATATCTGTAGATAATGTTAACACATATGAAATCAACAACATTTTCCTTTTTTACTTCCTGAGAGGGATTGCCTCTGCCCATTTGGAGAAGTAGTCAGTAGCGGCCAGGATATAAAGGTGACCAGCAGATGATTTCGTTATAGGTCCGACGACATCCAATCCTCAGGCATAGAATGACTATGAAGCTATTGTTAGGTGTAATGGCTCAGGCAGTTGATGAATAAAGTTAGCATGGTACTGACATGCTTGGCACCTTTGGGCAAACTCCATGCAATCTTTCACCATTACCGGTCAGTAGTATCCCATTCTTTGGATCCGAAAGTGAAGTTTTGGTCCGAATTGATGGGCACTACAAATCCCGAAGTGTGCTTCCTCCATGGCTTGAATGGTTTCATCATCACCAAGGAAGCGTAGGAATACTCCAAATGAGCGTTTGTTCAAGACACCCTTGAAGTAGATAAAGCGAGCTACTCAGCATCGAATGTCGACCTTTTGACGTGGATCGTCTGGCAATGTCTTGTATTTCAGATAGTCGACGAATGGTTAGCTCCAGTCTTCTTTTTCCATATCAAGGACTTCTACAGAGCAATTTTTCCCTCTTCCTTGTCCTCAAGTGTTGGCAGCACTATCCATTTCTTGCTTATAGGGACATGAAATTCAACATCGGGCAAGGACAAAGCAGAGGCAAGCTTAGCCAATGCATCTACCTACTTGTTTTCACTTCTCGGCACGTGTTTAATTGTGACACATCTAAGTCATCTAATAAGTGTATTGGCATAGCTATAGTACGGGAGCAATTCAGGCTTCTTGACTTCATACTCTCCCTGTAGTTGGTTGATCACCAACTTGGAATCACCATAGATGTCCATGGCTATCTTGAGTCTGATGATTAGGGCTCGGTACTCAGCCACATTATTGGAGCAATTTTCTATGAGGGTGAACGAGTAAGGCAAGACTTCACCTTCTAATGTCACAAATACTACCCTTGCACTAGCTCCGCATCTATGGGAGGCTCCATCAAAGTACATCTTCTGTGGAGGAGTGATTTCGACTATCAGAGCATCTTCGTCTAGCAGGTTGTTAGACAAATCCTATTCGGATGAAATAGGATGGTCTACCAGAAAGTCAACCAATACTTGTCCCTTCATTGCCTTTCATGGCACATACACTATTTAAATTGTTAGAATTATAAGTACCATCTTGCAAGCCTGTTAGAGAAAATGAGCTTTGTCATCACATACTTTAAAGGGTTAGCCTTAAACACCAAGTGAATTATATGAGCCTAGAAGTAGTGCTTTAATTTCTAGATGGTGAAGACAAGTGCCAAATAGATCTTCTCAATTGGCAAGTACTTAAGATCATTTGGCGTTATCATCCTACTTAAGTAGTAGAGGGCACTCTTCTTCCTTTCATCATTTTCATGGGCCAATAGGGCTCCTACTGAGCATTCTTAAGCAGCAATATACAGGATTAGAGGACGGTCAAGTACTACGGCTACCAACACTGGAGGTTTTGTTAGGTAGGGCTTGATATTTTGGAAGGCCTTTCTGCAGTGTTCATCCCATTGTAATGGAACACCCTTCATCATAAGTCTGCTGATTGGTTGACAGCGACCAATGAGATTTGAGATGAACCTCCAAACATATGCTAGTTTTCTTTGCAAGCTTTTGAGCTCATGGATATTTTGAGGCTCTAGCATCTTTAAGATGGCGTCGATTTTTGCCTACTCAATCTCGATACCCTGATGGTGGACGATGAAGCCTAAGAACTTACGAGAAGTAACCTCGAAGGCGTATTTCAACGAGTTCATCTTCAGCTGGTACCTTCTGAGGTGTTCGAATACTTTCCTGAGATCGTCCAAATAGTTCAACTTCTTCTTTGACTTGACTACAAGATCATTGAAGATTTTCTGCATGGCCCTTTGGTACGTGGCTTTTACATTTTTAAGGCTAAAAAGCATCACCTTATAGTAGTATATGCCTTTGGGTGTACGAAAAGCCGTTAATTCTTCATCCTCTAGTGCCATGCGAATTTGTTTGTACCTGGACGATCCATTCATGAATGAGAGAGCCTCGTGCTCTATAGTAACATCGATCATGAGCTCAATGATGGGTAGAGGGAAATTCTCTTTCGGGCATGCCTTATTGAGATTTCTGAAGTCAACACACACCTGGATTTGTCCATTCTTTTTCCTGATCGGGACAATGCTGGAGATCCATGTGGGGTTATTAATTTCCTGGATGAATCCAGCCTTGATTAGTTAATTGACCTCTACTTCGATTTGGGGATGCAATTCTGGTCGGAACTGGTGTTGTGCTTGTTTAACAGGTCAAATTCCTTTTCTTTATGGATAGGTGATAGACGACAACCTTTGGGTCCAGGCATGGCATTTCCCTGTATGACCAAACAAACACATCTTTGAACTCTTTGAGAAGCCCCATGTATATATTAGCCTCTTCATTTATCAGCAAGACACTAATGTAAATGGGTTAAGGAGCACTGTCATCCCCTAGGTCCACTTCTTTTAATTCATCTACAGTAGACTTGGTTCATGCCTCCATTTGGAGTGGCGCAACGTTAGCATCTTATTTGATGGCTTGTCCTTCTTCGCATAGTGTAATGTGGTTAAACGAGCTCACTTTTCTTATCATCATCCTCCATCACTTGAGCTTTAGTGAAGATGACTATCTGGAATCTGGCTTTAAGGATTCTGTCATAGGGTACCACCAAATCTGTTTGTTGCTACATGTGAGAAGGGATCAAGTTTCGAAGCTTTTCATCCTGCTTTAGCGTCTTTTTGATGCCCCCTTTTACATTCCAGCACTTTTTTTTGGGTGGACCAAGCCTTTCAAAGATTGACACCTGTACCGGCTTACCATCAACCTTTAAAGAGTGGTTGGCCTTAGTGACATTGTTGGTGGTAACCCTTCTTAAGCAATTTAGACGGGGCCTTTGGGTTGTTCATACCCAAGTTGTACTCGTGGAATTTGAGTTGATGATTTCTAGGAAACTTTCCCAATGGCAATTGCTCTTACGGGTTGTATCTAGCCTTGATGAGTAGTTTATACACCTTAGGATTGAAGCCTTTTGCAGTCCTCAGCTGTCGAGCCTTTTGGCATTCCCCTACGGCTTCTTTAGGTTATAGGGCAGGTGCTTTGTTGTTAATTTAGGTCAGTAGTAGGGTCAGATCTTTAAGAGCATCGTCAATCACCGGGCTTTTGCTTTGACGGCTTTTGGGATATACCTTGCTAGCCTCGTCTTTCTTTACCAGACTATATTCTCGCTTTTCTTAGCTTTGGGAGCTACTAGTATCAACAGCTCTAACCTTATTCAAGTAATACTTGGCATCAGCGAAGTGGAATTCAACTTCAGTGAAGGGCTTGCAATCACCCAACACTTTCTTCACAGCACCGTTGTGGCAATTCTTGAAACGTTGATGCTAGGTAGAGAGGACTACCTCATTCTCATAGAGCCATGGCCATCCAAGAAATAAGTTGTATGATGTCTTAGCATCAATGACATGGAACAGGATAGTTGACTCCATATCATCAATGAGCAGCTCCATTCTCATGGTGCCTAAAGCTCTCTACCCCTCTTGGTTGAATCTTTGAATCATTAGGCGGCTATTCGAGAGCTCAGCGGTCGGGATCTTTAGCTCTCTTAGTGTCTTTAGGGGCAAAATATTGACTGTAGAGCTGCCGTCAACTAGGATTCTATTGACACTTTATTCGTGGACATAACGTGTCACAAATAATGGTCTGTTGTGGGGTTGGGACCCCAGCATGAAATCTTCGTCCACAAAGACCATTGTAGTTGTAAAGTCTTCAATGCGTTCTTAGCTTTCCTTTTGGAAGCAACCAACTTTGTTAAGGGAGTTGCTCATCTCATCAACTCCATTTGTTTGGTCATCAAGGGTGATGGTGTTAACATTGGCACTATCATCCTCCAACGTGATTTTTCCTTAGCGGGCCAATTCCAAGACTTTGTCCTTGAATATAAAACAGTCATGGATGGGGTGCCCAACCAAGTGGTAATACTTGCAGTACCTGGGATCGTCAGTCCTTCCAGCTTCTGCAGCCGTTTCATCACTTGTAGATCGATGAGTTTGGTCTTTAGTAAGTCATCAAAAATCCCAAAGACATCTGTGCCTAGGAAGGGGTATGACTTGGTCTACATCTCCCTCAAGGTCGCCTCTTTGCCGGCAGAACCTCTTTCTTTTCAATAGGTCTTTCTTTTATAGGTGGTTTAGCAATCTTCGCCTTAACCACCATTGACTCCTTGACTGGTGCCTTAGCAGCGGGTTTGCTGGAGAAGGGTTTGCTCCCCTTTTGTTTCTCTTTTGACTTTTGGGCGTCTTGTGTGGGTGGACCATAGACTCTGCTGGCTGCCATATACAACTCCATATCATGAGCATGAGTGGCCAACTCTTCGAAAGTTTTTGGTTGGATCTGTTACAAGATGTATTTCAACCCCTAGTGCATTTCTTGAATGCACATTTTGATGACAGGATCATCCTTTCACTGGCGAGTGTTAGTAAGTTCGATCATACTAACTGTTCACCTGGAGCAATAGAAATGGTTGAGAAATTCTTGCTTTAACTGTTCCCAGCTGTCGATGGATTTTGGCTCCAAATCAATGTACCAATCAAAGGCATTTCTTTAGAGACTTGACAAATTGCTTAACAAGGAGGTCACCGTATGTTCCAGCGACATTGCAAGTCTCAATGAAATGGGCTATGTGCTGCTTCGATTTCCCATTCCATCGAATTGTTGGAACCTAAGAAGTTGATAACCTGCTGGCATCTTCAGCCTATCAATTTGAGCCGTGTAAGGCTTTACATAAGTTAGGAATGATTTGGTGGTCCCTTCAAATTTGCTTTTGATGGCCCCTTCGATGAAATCTTTTAGTTGATGAAGAGAAATGGAGCCATCTATAGAGGGTTGTAGCTCATCAATAGCAAGCCTTTTTCCTTTGTCTGGCTAATGCTTGGATGTTTCGGCCTCATCATGAACTTCTTGAAGCTTCTCTTCGACGTAACTAGCCTCAGCAGGTTCTGCCTTTTCCATTGCCTTAGAGATTTTGGAGTTTTTTTCTTGCACATACTTGGCAAGACCCTCAATTAACCTGGTCAATGCAGCGACTTTACCCCTTAGACTCAAGGCACTAGTCATCATTGCTGCAGCAGTGTTGAAACTAGGTGAGGCAACTGGGCAAGGGCTAAAGGGCGACGAACCATTCTTATTGTCCTTGCTCCCTATGCCTGCGTAGTATGGTTCATCAGCAGCCTTGGGGATGGCAATTGGCTTAGAGTAAGTTAGCTGCCTTACTCAGCCTATAGTGACAACGCCTCTTTAAGGAACAGCTCTTAAGGCATCTAAGGCGGTAGCTTTGCATGGCTTTGCTTTTTCTCTGGCCATTTAAGATTCCTAAATTTGCTTTTTGTTGAGAGAAGAGATAAGAGATAGAAGGGTCCCACTGGGAGTGCCAGAAACTGTAGGACAAAAATCTTGTAATTAAATTTTTATTAACAAGAAATTTGTACAAGTCAATTACAATTTGAATCGAAAGAAATTTTGTGGGTTCTATTCTCTAATTTAGTCCTCTGATTCTTTCTTCAACTTGCAAGACTTAAATGTTATCGAAGAATCCAGCTGAAATTAGGGGAGCCTTGAGCTTTAATCTTCCTTGATATTGATTGGAGCCTTAGTAATATTAATCCACTAGTTTAGTACCTTGAATGTGAATCAAACACCATGATTTGATAAATTTTTGGGAAGAACGCCTTTAATTTGATGGCAAACTCCTTCGAACTTCTTGAAGCTAGTGGAGAGGAATTGAACTCCTTGAATGCTTCTTCACTTGGGGTGTTTTGTCACCTCATCGGTTGGTTGTTGTCTTTATCTTGTATTGTTGTTGTGTCTTAAACCATCAAAAGCTACCCATATTTATAGGGGTGGGGAAGCTTGGCTGTCGTATTTGGTGAGTGACATGGCGCAACCTAAATAGTCAGAAATATTTTATTTGACATTACTTCCTTTAATTGGATACTTACGAATTAATTGTCAAATCAATAATATTCTCCTTCTAAATTTGCAAGACTTGACATGTGGCATAACATAATTGGCCCATCTTGACACTTGTCATGATTTAATTAGGCGATGCCATTTGCAATAAAATGTTAATTTATTTATTATCTAATCTTAGAAATTATGTTTATTTTAATTCCTAAAATATAAATAATTAATTGTTAACATTTCATAATAAAAATGCCACATGGCAACACATGATTGGGCGAAAATTTTTAATTACCTACTCTTAGTTTCATCTTTCAAGCAATTGAGGCATTTGACACAATTCCTTTTCCAATGCCCTACCATGTTGCATGGGAACATCTTTCCTTTGCCAATATGGATAGTGGATCCCACTCCTCTCCCACTGACTTTGGGAATAATGGGTTTCCTTCTCTTGATCTTACCTTATTCTCACTAACTAAGAGTCTAGACTCTATAAGGACAACCCATCTCTCTTGGGTTTCCTTATTCCTCTTCTAATGCCCTGCCATGTTGCATGGAAACCTCTTTCCCTTGCCAATATGGACAATGGATTCCACGCCTCTCTCATTGGCTTTGGGAATAATTAGTTTCCTTCTCTTGATTTTACCTTATTCTCACTAAGAGTCTAGACTCTATAAGGACAACCCTTTTCTCTCGGAAAGTGATGATAACTTCCAAGATCCTATAGATTCTTTCAAGAATAAGAACTCTTCTCAAACTTCAAAATGAATCAACTATCTTGGTCCTAGTCAACGTTAAGGTCTCAACAAATATAAAGAGGGTGTACATTATTATAATCAAGACTTGGTTAGTTTGGTTATAAAATGTGCTACCATAAGATTATGGACATTAAATCATGCAACCACCCACTAGCTTTTTCGAATCATACACTTCCTTAAGGAGAAGATGAAAATTCCATTGAAAAACTTTCCTTAAAGGGTGATTGGTGTCATTATCAGACATGACATATCTCATACTTACAATTCCTAGCATGCTAGGCCCAATGAGTGGCAACTCTTGCCAATAAAACTCAAACACAGTTCAATCTTTCACTTTGGCCCATAGCCCTACAAAACCTCTCATATACAATTCTTAGCATCACAATTCATGCAAGTTACACCCATCAGCTAACAACTTATCAAATTTGTAGCCCTAGCCATCACCCTTCTAGTTCTTAAGGTAAAATATCCTTTGAATGTTGCATTAAACACAACCTAAGCCCTAACACACCATCACAATGTGACCCCACGAATATAGCTATATCACATGCTAAGACTACCTAGAACTCTGAGCCCAATAGAGGACCACAACAAAACAATTTCTCCATTAAAACTTAATATTATGCGAGAAGTTTTTGGTCTATATAGTTTTGGGTTTCACTCTGCACATTATCTGATTCCATACATATATCTCATGCGTGCATCATAAATATATGCAAATAAAATTTTGTAAAGTATTATGGACTTCTAGATCAAATTTTAGCCAAAAATCAGATCATGCACATATGCTTGAAATCCTTCACTTTTAAATAGGAGGTCAAGAATATCTTCTTCTACCTTGGCCTTCATGGGGCTCAACAATCTATAGAACTTCAAACGATACCAACTCTCTAGTCTCTACATTAGCATCAACCCTATTATGCTGTCTATGTTACTTCTACATGGCTCCATAGAACTTTGAATGTCACCAACTCTTGGTCTCCGCACAAACATCAACTCCTTGATACTTTCCTTATTACAAGTACGCATGGCATACAGTGGAGAATAATTCTTATTCTATATAAAATAGAAAAATGTGGGCTTATATCCTTACAACCCATGAAATAAATTATACATCCATGAAACCAACTTATATTGAAAAGCATTCATCCGCAAGTGTTCTAAGTCCATAATTCATTTACAATAATCATCTGTGTAATTATACATCACATGTATAATTGAACAATTGCATTTTATGATCCTTTGTATGAAAAGCATACTCATGCATTAATTTTTTGTTATGGAATGACTTTCTCCTAGCTTAAAATTGAGAAAAATTCTACAAACTAGTCATCCCCCATCATAGGAATAGTTCTTGCGATTGTGACCTTTCAATTCGCACTGGTGCCATCTACAACCAAAAACCCTAATTTAGCATAGCGCCGGTCATGATCGCAATACCTCTTCTCATGATCTTGGGCTTTGGAAGAGAGTATTACATAACCTCCACTTCTAATGGCTCTATCATGAGAATCATCGTCTAAGATCATGATAGTAGTCGTGAATCGTAGCAAAATGTTGTCTTAACAATCAAGAATCAATTTTTAACACCTTCTCTCAATTTCAAACACTTGCAAAAAAAATTTTCCAGCATGAATTTGTATCAAATACATGATTAATTAATTTTTATGATAAACCTAAAAAAAATTATAGGAGGATCATTAAATTTAACAGTTAGTAAGGAAAAACAGTGGCCCTGATACCACTGCTAGGTTTCATAGGGTTTAGCACATAAAAATTAAAACTTGAATAACACACAATGGAAATAAACAAACCAAACCAATGCCATTTTCATCACATAACACACATCAAATCATGCAAACAAGTAAGCATGTAAAAGTGCCTTTGGAATCTTATGCCAAGACGAGTGAACTTGCGATCTTTTAGTCATGGGCAAGAACTCCTTTTCAATAAGAAAGTGAAAGATATGGTAGCTAGAAAATTCTCTTTTTCTCGCTTGGAGGGATGGAGGGAAATAAAGGTTAATTTTAGATTTTTTTGTATTTAGAACTGTTCTAAATATATATATATATATATATATATATATTACTAAGACACAAAATCCTAAACTTGATAGGATTCTTTTTCAATGTATACCACCCAGGGCTTACAAAGCATAGGCTCTATAGGTTTCCTATATGGACCTTAAGTTATTTTTAGCCCATGGACCCATGGATCTTTAATTGTATTAATAATTATAGCCCCTATAGCCTTGTAATTATTAATTTCTATTGATAATTAAGACCCACTTGTGTCTTGCTATTTAATTTAATTAAGTGCTATTAATTAAACTAAAGACCTATTGTGCTAGTAGTTAATAATCTTATTATTGGCAAATATTCATTTGGTCTAATCCAATTATAACAAAATAAATTATTCCTTGAGACTTCTCAAACATCATTCACATCCCACAAATTAAGCACCAGTCACACATTTTATCCTTTTATGTGTGACTCTCTAAATTCATCCTCAATCAGCAACAAGCATAGTTCGAAAGATATGGGTAGTGCCTAACCTACGACCCTTATTGTAGCTCACTTAAGATAAAGTGAATGCATCACATGAACTCTCTCGATTGTGATTACAATGTACTATATGCATTTTTTCTTGTTTTCCCCCAATTAAGCAAGAGTAATGTATTTAGTCAAATGTAGAAACTCAATTATATGACCTATCAACGTTGCCTCATCGAACTACTATTTCTATTGGAACCTTTTGTCTAATCACACACTACCTTGGCTAAGGATTTTTGTCTCTTTAAATATTAATTGCTTAGGATAAACACTTTGCTCACTTTCAAAGGGAAAAATTCTTTATTAAATGCACACAAGCCTCTATATGCTTAGGTAACAGCACATGCTTATGACCCTATATTATACCAATATAGTTATTGGCCCTTAATGCTTTATTGACACGTTAATCGTTATGCACATAAGACAATCATATCACCTTTAAGGCCCATGTGCACTTAACATGATCATGAAGCAAGACATTCACAGTTGAGAGTGAGCTCCTTGTGTTTGATTCATTCTTTGAGTCATTATTCAAATGTTTATTTTCCAATGATGCATCCACGCATGTGTTCTTAGTATCTCATATTAAACGACATGATGCTTACCATATAAACACAAGATGCACAAGTCATACCAACTCTTACATGCCTTTCATAATGTTTGCGACTCGTAAACTAATTTTAGTAATGTGTACTAAAACAACCTTGTGTCTATATTCATAACTCCTTATAAATAAGACTTGTAAAGTTAATCACATAGGCACATGTAACACTTTACATCATTCAAGATTTACATGTATGAAATACTTGCCATAATATTGATATAAAAAAATCAATACCTTATTAATATATGAGAAAATGTACATATATAACCATAATGCCTCTAGTATCCTTTTTAACTATTAGTGTTAAGAGTGTATATTATTAACAATTAGTTTGAACAGTTCAAACACTATTCTTCATTGCTCGACATGAATTTACTAGAGTGGAAACACCCAGCCGTTATTACCATTGGGTAACAAAAGGGCAAGTTTTTCTATCCAATTCACATCAGTTACCTTTCTTCACTTGACACTAAAAATCATTTATATGAGTACAACATTAACCATAATGAATCATATTTTGTACATGATACACTTATATGGATTTTCCAAACTATTTCCATGTGAGTGTATGTGTGGTTATAAACATCCTACCTCTTTCAATTAGTTACTCGAGAAAGATTATTTCAAAGAAACTTGGGTTTTATGTATGGGTTCTTATAATAATAGTGTGCCATTTTCCCCCTTCAATTCCCTTATTTTTCTACTATATTTTGGAATGCATAAAACCATCTACTTTCCAATGCCTTGAGGAAAGAAACAACTATATAATTTCCAGTGAAATTTAATCTTACATTTCCAAATATATGAGTCATTTTTGGATACAAGAGTCAATGAATTCTAATTACTTTTTAATTTTGTGCATAAGACTGTGTGCATGAATGTGCTTCGAGAGAAGAATTTATTGGGGGCTAGTAAGCCTTGAGTGTATGAGCGTGAGGCACATAATTTTAGATAAAGAGAGATGGATGGAGAGAAGGTAATGTTATGCTGTTACAATATTTTACTTAATTTCAAAAATAGTGAGAAATGATAACGATAATGTTTTGTTTTTATGTATTTTATAGAATTGAAAAAGTAAGATTTTGAACCATAAAACATTCACAACCAACACAAACTATGTGAATCATGATTTTAGTAGAGGATGATATGTTGATATCCATCTCCATTTGCAAGCTATCTATACTTTAATCAATTTATTGTGGTTGCTTATAAACATTGTGCCATTACATGTTTATGTACAAAGGGGTTATGTTGATAATGTATGCATAACAATATAAGTGACACATATAGAAAGAAATCTCATCCCACATTGAACTAGCTAAAAGTAGATAGGTTGCTTCTCGTATATAGGGAAGGAGAAAGATTCACTCTTAAGTTATTCCCACTTGGGGTAGTTGTAAATATTAGTGATATACTTTCTAACACTAATAGTTAAGGAGGGGTATCAGAGGACATTGTGATTTTGTATATACCTTTTTTACAGTAATTAATAAAAATTGATTTATTTATATCAATGTTCGAGCAAGTTTGTTCACACAGGTAAATCTTGAATGGTGTAAAGTATTACTTGTGTCCATGTGATCCAGCTAAGAAGCTTTATTCATAAGATGTTATGAATATGGATACAAGAGTGTCTTAATGCTCAATCATGAAAACCAATTTGGAATTCACAAACAATCTAAAAAGGATTAAAGAGTTGATCTAACTTGCACACCATGTATTTGTACGGTGATTGTCATACTGTTTGGTATAAAATACTAAAAATGCATGTGTGTGGAGACATTATTGGAGAATGAGTATTCTAATAATGACTCATAGAATGGAACAAATAGATGTCTTACTTTGTGATCATGTTAAGTGTGTGTGGGCTTTAAACTTGAAACAACATGGTTGTCTTATGCGCATGATAGTCAACGTGTTATTAGGCCATTAAGGGCTATTATCTATTTTGGTATGAGATAGGATAATGAGCCTAGCATGCCATTAGCTAGATGTGTATGAAGACATGTGTGTGTTCAATAAGAGATTTGTCTCCTTACAAGTGAACAAGGTGCTTGTCTTATGTAGTTAGTATGTTCCATGAGATAGAAGCCTTTAGCCAAGGCAATATGCAATTGGAAGGGAGTTTCCAATAGAAATATCAGTCTTATCAGGTAAACTTTTCCTGTTATATAACCAAATTTGTGAGTTTGACTAAATCTATAATTCTCACTCAGCTGGGGTAAAGCAAAACAAAAGGTTTATATCGTATGGTACTTACAATCAGAAGGATTCATTGTGATCTATTTCATATCATCTTAATTGGGCAACAATATAGGCAGCAGACTAGGCGTTACCCATATCATTCAAGCTATGCCCAATCCTGATTTGGGATGAATCTACAAAGTCACACACAAGAGGTTGGAATGCTTGATAAAAGTTAAATTAGTGGGTTGCAAATGATGCATGAGAAGACTTGCGAAATAATTTATTTAGATGTGATTAGATAGGACTAAATAAATTGTAGCTATGATATTTGTTAATAATGAGATCATTAATTGGAAGCACAACGGGGTCTTTAATATAATTAATGGGGATGAATTAAATTAAAAATTAATTAAATGAAAGAGATTAGACACAAATTGGCCTTAATTATTAATGTGGATTAATTATTAAGGAAGATATGGGCTATAAATTATTAATAAGATTGATAATAAATAGTACATGGGTTAAGATTTAATAAAGGTCCACATAGGAGAGTCAATAAAGCCCATGTCTTGTAACCTTAGTGTCCTACCTATATAGCATTTAGAAGAGTGCAACACACAATGACACACGTGTGAAAGTGTAAAGATACAAAATTCGATTTATGTCATGACCTGACAACAACTTGCTCGTGTGAATTGCGGAGAACAACCTAGAACACAACAATTGACAAAGAACTCTAGCTATTAATGGCTACAACTAACATGATAGTTAGTTGATACGTCAAGAATTAACCAAAAAAATTTGAATTTAATTTGTGAATTTCACAAGAAAATTGAACCACTAAAATTTTCTTGGAAAAAGAAAAGTTGTATTTCAATGCCAAAGAGTCAACAAATTCTTCACAAAATAACTAAAGCTTTATTTATAGTGTCTAAGGAGCCTCGAAACCCTAGAGCTCATAAAATTATTACCAAAAATAAAGCAAACATGAAAAAGGTTATTTCCTAGCTAAATTTGGCTCTTCTCTTACTCAGATTGATCTGGCTATTAATGGGATCGATCCCCAACCTTTGCGATGGATTCGATGTCGATCTAGCAAATTAGATTGTTAAAATAGAACAATACTAGGATGTTGGCTTTACAACTGTGCTAGACATGACCAATTAGATGACTTGTGACAACAAAAACACAAGACATGTAATCTGACCTGTTGTCAATCACCTAGGAGCAAGCTCGACTCGATAGACTTGCAATTGATTGAGGCTCAATTGAGATCAATCAAGACTTTGTTTCAAGCTTGTTTCACACTAAATCTACCCACTAATGCTCTTTTTTCACTTTAAGAGCTTCCAAACATCCAAAAGCTTCTCGAAACTCCTTTACAAGCATCAACGTGATTTCTTTAAGTCTTTTAGCACTAGCTCGCATCATTGATCTTCTTGAAATCCTTGGATACTCAAATTCGACTTTGGTGCTTGTGTCATCATCCATTTTCTCTTGAGAAGGAATTACCCTCAATTCTAAGTCCTTTTCATTCCCTACATCAAAAGGACTCAAATGAACAACAATAAGGTAGTACTATTGTTGAACTCACCTAGCAATTGCAATCTATACGCATTATCATATATGTGCTCCATAACTTGAAATGGTCCATCTCCTTATGGCATTAACTTGGATTTTCTATGGTCCAAAAACCTCTCCTTCAACATATGAATCCCAAACCTAATCTCCAAGCTCAAAGGCACCTTTTTACAACCTTCATTTGCTTGCTATAGGTATTCATCATTTCTCTTCTCGATGTTTTGAAGCACACTTATGCAACTGCTTCACAAACTTAAGATTTATGGTTTCCATCTGCAATAACTTGCTCACTACGTGGTAATGACAGTAAATCTAATAGAGTTACCAGATCAAAATGATAAGCAACTTCAAGGTGTCACTTGTGTGATAGAGTGCACATTTCTATTATAAGCAAATTTAACATGCGGTAAACAATCTTCCCAAGTTTTCATATTCTTCTTAATCAATGAATGCAATAAAGCAATTAAAGACCTATTTACCACTTTCATTTAGCCATCAGTTTGTGGATAACTTGTATTAGAAAAAAATAATTTTGTGGCTATTTTACACCATAATGTCTTCTTGAGGTAACTCAAAAATTTTAACATCCTCGTTAGACACTACTATTTTTAGGTATACCATGCAACCTAACTACTTCTTTAAAGAACAAGTTAGCTATGTGTGTAGCATCATCATTTTTGTTGCATGCAATGAAATGCGCCATTTTATAAGACCTATCAACAACCACAAATATGTTGTCCATACCTATCCAAGCATATGGTAACCTAGCACAAAGTCTATTGAAATATCTATCCACTACATATTTGGAACTCGTAATAGCATATCCATCCCATGTAGTTGAACTCTTGATTTAGCTTCCTCACACTTGACACTTCTTTCAATTATCCTCTCTACGTCCCTTCATAAGTACGGCCAAAAGAAATGTTTCTACAACATAGCAAATGTCTTGCTGACTCCATAGTGTCCCAATAGACCTCTACCATGAGCCTATCAGATTAGTAATTCTCACAAAGAACACTTTAGAATACACAACTTATCTACATAAAATAAATAATCATTATGTTAATAATATTTGTCACGTACTCCCTTTTAGTCAATTCATACACACGTCCAAAATCCTCATTATTCATATACATTCCCTTAATATGTTCAAAACCTAATAATCTAGCATTCAATGTAATAAGCAATGAATATCTCCTAGACAATACACTTGCTAGAACACTCTACACCCTTTTACACTTAATCACATAAGGAAAAGTATCGATGAAGGATTCCCATTTGACATGCCTATAGCTCAACTTACCTTCACTCTTGAGACGCTTCAAGGATTTGTGATCCATATGAATAACGAACTCCTCGGGACTCAAATAATGTTTCCAAGTCTTTGAAGCCCTTACCAATGAGTAGAACTCCTTGTCTACATTAGGTAATTCAACTTTACTCCATTCATTTCTCACAAAAATATGCAACCAGTTTTTTTTCTCTTGCATAAGCAGTACTTCAACACCTATACTTGAGCATTACAATCATGTTCAAAAGTCTTTAAAAAGTCAAGTGAAGATTTCAAAAACCATTTGTTGAGCTTCTCCCCATGAAAACTTCTCATTCTTTTCTATGATTGCAATCAATGGTGATGTGATTGTGTTAAATTCCCATACGAACCTCTTAAGAAAACTTACAATCTCATGAGAACTCTTTACCTTTGACATAGTTTTGGAGGTTTGCTATTCTCTTATCACCTTCACCTTATTCAGATCCACTTAGATAACCTGTGAACTTACAATATAAACATACAATGGTCTACACAAATTGTACACTTCTTAGAATTAGCATATAATCGCTTCTTATGTGAAGCCTCAAACACTTCCCTAAGTTGTTTAGCATGCTCATCATAGATCTATTGTACACAAGAATATCATCAAAGTACACGACCACAAATTTATCTATGAAAGCACATAAAACATGATTCATAAGTTTCACAAAGGTAATTGATGCATTTGTCAATCCAAATGGCATAACCAACCATTCATATAGCCCATATTTAGTTTTAAAAGCCATTTTCCACTTATCTCCCTCTTTCATGGCGTAGTTAATGATAACCACTTTTAAGATCAATTTATGAGAAAACACTACCACCTTGTAGCTCATCAGGAATATCATCTAATCTAGGAATAAAATGGCGATACTTTACTGTTATGGTGTTTACTGCTCTGCAATCCATGGACATCCTCTAAGATCCTTCTTTCTTTAGAATGAGTAGCCCTAGAACCACGCATGGTCTCATGCTCTCTCAAACCCATCCTTTATTAGTTAAGCCCTTCACTTACCTTTAGATCTCCTTAGTCCCTACCAGATTTGTTTGATAGGTGGGTCAATTTGGGATGGCTACTTTTGGCACAAAGTCAAATTTGATGTTCAATCCCTCCAATAAGTGGTAATCTACTAGGTAAACACGTTAGTTGGCATTAAAGCCAGTTGTTTCGAATTCTTATCTGGGCACCAGTTTGGGTACGAATTTAGTTTGTCTTTTTCATTTTATTGTTTCGTGTTCTTCATGTCCATTATGTCTTGTCATTCGTGTTTTCTTCTATAGTCAAAAAATTATACATATATCTATAGTCAAAAAAATGGAGTTTAGTGGGAGCTGATTTCTAAAAGAGTCAAAGGGGAAAACCAAAAAAAGGGAAGTTTACATTGAAAAAATAATATTGAATATTGCAAAAGTCGTGATCTTTGTTTAAATTCACATCCCAACTTGTTCATTATCACATGGAGAGAATTGGGACCTGAAAGAAATAGAATTGGAGTGAGTTTCTAGGAATTAAATTGGGTGAATTCATGAGTTTTAGACACGGGATCGATTGAACCTTTGAAACAAGATCAATCACTCATGTTTGTACCAAAACCCAAGTTGATCACCCCCCTTTGTGCTCAATTGCTCCTATTTCTAAGTCCATTGCATAATCACTTCTTGCCCCAAATCGATCCTTTTGCTCTTGAATTGATCGCACCATGTTCTTTAATTCAAGATCAATCTCTTTATGTTCGAATTGATCCACTAGCCTACTTTTCCATTCCGAATTGATCCAATTGTGCCTAGATTGATCCCGTAACCTCAAGTTTGTACCTTTTAACACACATGCATGTACTTAGGAGTTACACTACTCAAATTGTTTAGAACTCCTTGGGATTTTAAGAGGCAACCACAAGAAATTAATTCGATAAGTACATCTGAGAGTGAACTTTTGTGATACATGAATGAGAGGTAAAATAGAGAGAATACATCCTCTGAGGTGAAAGGACACCAACGAACACACATTACTTGCCTAGTTCTCTTTGTATTACACATACATACTAGATGTTAGGAGAATCAAATATGGGATACAATATTTTTAGCTTGAACTAACTTGTAGACACGATGGCTAACATTAACCAGCACTTAGATAATTTGGAGGCATCACAGACATCTACATAGGGTAACCCAATGGCTCAAGAAGAGTCAATGCCCATAAGAGGACCACTATGCATCAATCGCGTAGAGGGAGGTATGCTAGTAATGAGGATATTTATTATCCTGATGAGTTTGAGGATTTTGGTAGACCGAGAAGACCACATAGATGCAAGCGAGATGAGGATGATGAGGTGCTGACGGGTGTCAAACTGAATATTCCGACATTCCAAGGCAAGTCCAACCTAGATGCATATTTAGAGTGGGATCAATGAGTGGAGTTAGTGTTTGACTGCCATAGGTGTTCTCAAACCCAAAAGGTAAAATTGGTAGTGGTAGAATTCATGGACTTCAGCATCCTATAATGGGACCAATTATGCATTAGTTATAGAAGAAAAGGTGAACATCCTATTGGGACCTAGAAAGAGTTAAAGGCATTGATGAGAAAGAGGTTTGCACCAAGTCATTACCATAGAGATGTATATGGACGACTACAGACATTAGTGCTGGGTAGTCGGAGTGTAGAGGACTACTACAAGGAGATAGAGATGGTACTAACGAGGGCCAACATAGTGGAGGATAGAAAGGTAACCATGGCAAAGTTCATGATGGGATTGAACTGATAGATTGCAGATGTATTGGAGCTGCACCACTCCATGGAGATTGGAGACTTGGTGAAGCGAGCCATCAAGGTAGAGAAGTGGATTAATAGGTGGGGTAGACAATAGTCGTTACCATACACAAGTGCACGAGCGAAATAAAGACCACAAAAAGGTTGTGTTTGATTAAAATATGCACAGCATGTGAATAAAAGCTATAAAAAGGTTGTGTTTGAGCCTAAAGATTGGATCTGGGTTCACATGAGGAAACAAAGATTTCCAGATTAAAAGAAGTCAAAGCCAATGCCAAGGGGCAACGGTCCACCAAGTAATATTGAGCATCAATGACAATGCTTACAAGTTATAATTACCAAGTAAGTTTAGAATAGTGCAACATTTAATATCTCTAATTTAAGTCCTTTTGATGCAGGGGATGAACGAGACTTGAAATTGAGGTCAATTCCTTTTCAAGAGGAGGGGAATAATTTGAGCGTCAAGGCTGACATTATCTAAGGACAAACAAAGACCTATTGGCGAGGGCTAAGCCTAAAAAGCTTAAGGAAGCAACAACAACACTCATGAAGGAGTTTCAAGAGGTCTTTGGATGTTTAAAGGAGCTTAAGAAGGAGAGGGAGCTACTGTAGGTGAACTTGATGTAAAGAAAACTCAAAATAAGCCTCGGAGTACCCTCTAGATCAAGCCTAGCAACTGACCAATTGATCGAGAGGCCGACAGATCAAACTAGAGCTTGTGTGATTGACAATAGACTGAAAACAAACTCTTTGCATTTACAATTGTACGATTTGCACTCGATCACGTAGGGAATGATCAAAAATTTTGAACACTGTGACATTCAACATTACAATCACTAGAGTCGCACTTGATTACATGTAAATACTGGGATAGCTTAACACACTGTTTTTATAATCCAAAGGCACAAGATCAACAACATCCAAATCGAGTGCGCGAATGTCTCAGACTAGATTATAGTTGGAAACTTCCTTTTCTATTGTTCTTTCACTTTTTTCAATTTCCATACGAGTTCTAAGGTTTCTAAGCTCCTTAACATTATAAATAGAGTCTAGTTAACCTTAAATTTATAAATCGAGTCTAGTTATGTTATCGGAAAACTTTACCCTTTTAGCTTATTGATATTGAATACAATTTTAATTCTTCCTTGAACTTGAGTCTGTCAATTTCTCGTGAAGTCCAAATCGAATCATTCCAAGCATGTTCTTACTTGCTTCGTGGCGTATCAACTAACAAGGTATGTTAGTTGTAGTCATCCTCCTCACTAGAGTTCATCGACAATTGTTGGGTTGGGTTGTCTTCACAGTTTACACAAGTAGATTTTGTCGGGTTCTAGCATACACTAATATCCTCTAATTTTTATGTTCCAAACATGCATCAACAATACTCACATCTCTTGCTATTGCTAGCATGATGCGAGTGTCAAGTCCAAACAAGGGATGGTTGTTGAACTATGGGTGTGAGTTGAGGATTATGAACTCCAAGAAGCCAAGAAGTTGAGCATTAGTTTCAAAAGGTTTTGGATGTTTCAAGAGGGTTTAGAGGCCAAAATGGAGATTATGAATCAATTTGGTGCAAAATAGCAAAGGAACATCATTGAGATTGACATTGTGATTGATCTTAGCTTATTCCTAATTGGGTGTGTGTTTGCAAGATCGAGCTAGCACCAGGCGATCATCTGAGAGTTAGATTGCACACTCTCTGTGATTACAAATGTGAGCTATGAGATCAATTGTGCCCCAATGCGATTGTAAATTCTAGTAGCCATGAACATTTAGATTGCACACTCTCTGTGATTACAATTGCAAGGTACAAGATCAATTGTGCCCCCACATGATTGTAAATTTTGGTAGCCATGAACATTCTATTTTTATGATCCAGTTGCCCAGATTGACATCTAGATCAAGTGCGAGGGTGTGTTTAGTAGATTTCTTTCCCAATTTGTAGGATTCTTTTCCAAAGTATTTTTAATTGATTCCAAACATTTATACATAATTTTTATGCATGCTTTAGCTTATTTAGGACTATAAATAGGGGCTTGGTTATTTTTATCAAGAACTCTTTGGTATTTTGTTAAATGAAATTATTTCTTTCGTTTTCTCTTGATTTGAGCATGCCTCAATTCTTGTGAATACAAATTCCAAATCGAGTTATTCCAAGCATTTCTTAGATTAATTCGTGATTTATCAACTAATTAGGCATGTTAATTGTAGCCATCTTTTCGCTATAATTCATCAAAGATCATTGCGTGTGGGCCATTTTCACACAATTCACAAGCATGTTTTGTTAGATTCTGGCATACGCTATATATCGTATCTTTTATGCTTCTGCAAATGCGTTAGTTAGCATCAAAGTTGGTTGTTTTAGATTTTTATTCGAACATGAGTTCAGGTACCAATTTTATCATGTTCCTTTATATTTGTATCCTATCTCTTTCATGTTCTTCGTATTTTTGTTTCTAGTCTCACTCATTTTTTTTTTTTTTTGGTTAATTCATAGTGATTTGTTTCATCTAGGTTGTGGATGATGAATTCAAAAAAAAATTAGAAAAAATTTGTGCAGAAATTGAAAAAAAAAACGTGAGAAAAAAGTGGTGATCCTTGTTTGACAATTTGTTTTGGGGAGTTCCTTAGTTGGTGTTGAACATTGAAAAATTAAAAAATTAAATTGGAAATAAATTTTTGGGAGTTGTATTGATCAAATTATGAATTTTAAGACCTAAGATCGATCGCGCCGACGATTGAGATTGATTATGTGTGACCAATGTCTTATTCCAGGATGATCGCCTTGATTCTGATCAATTGTGAATCAATTTTTGTTTTAGATCGATCCTCCTTGCTCTAAGATCAATCACTGCCCTTGTTTTCCGGCCTACACACTATTAGGGGATACATCACTTGAATTTTCAAGGATTTCTTGGAATTACATGAGATAACACAACCATTGAGTTGGTAAATGCATTGTTGAGTGTTTATTTGTGAAACACACTGGTGAGAGGGAAGAAACAAGTGATTTACATCTTGTGAAGTGAGAGGACACCTAAATAGACATACATGTTCCCTTCGCTCACTGTATTACCTATATTTTCAAGATGTTGAGAGACAACGCATTTTACATGAAGGGGTTGTTGGAGACATTAGCAAACATAAACCAGTGGCTAGAAAATTTGGAGGAGTCGTTTGCTACCCCATAGAGCAGTTCATCGTCTCACATGAATCTAGGTAAAGAGGAGTTAAGGAATGAATTAAGATGAGTTACACATCAAGGTAGATGAAAAAGGTACATAGTTGATGATGAATTTGATAATTACGATGGAGTTGATGACTTCTCTAGTAGGCATATGAGGAGAACAAGAGAGGAGGACGGCGAATCATCAAGGAGGATTAAATTTGATATTCCTTTATTTGTGGGACGAGCTGATCCAGATGGATATTTGACATGGGAAAGGAAGGTAGAAGAAGCATTTGACTCTTATCCATTTTCGAAGGCATGTAAGGTAAAAATTAGCCACTTGATCTTTTATAGAATATGCTAAATAATGGCAAAACAAATTTGTGTGAAGTAAGGGAAGTTTTGTAGGAAGTAGAATCACCACATGTAAGGAACTAAAAAGGGTATTGAGAAATCAATATGTTCCATATTCCATGTAGCGTAAGTTATTTGACGGACTAGATAATTTAACTTAAAATGGATTGAAAGGGGAAAAGTAATATGACCAGTTGAAATATGTCGTGAAGAGAGCTAATATAGATGAGAGTGTTAAGGAAACCATGAACAGATTTCTCAACAGATTGGATGATGACATTGTGGAGATTGTGAAGTATCACAGCTATGAGGGCGTTCAACACATGGTAGAGAGGGCCATCCAAATTGAGGCTTAAGAGGAGGGGTGTAGGAAGTTCTACACAAACATGACGTTTGTAAGGATGTTGTTAAGGGATCTATGCGATTTGACACCTATAAAGATGTTGAGGGGAGGCCTTATGAGGATTTCGATGACACTACATCCATGGTGATGAAAAAGGTATATTGTACATACTCATATTCGAATAATTGTAGTGTTGGGGATGTTGCAGCTAACGGAAAGAATTAGTGACCAGGGCATGCAATGGCGATAAAGAGACATCATGTAAGAATTTTTCTTTTGATTGTGGGGAACAACCAGTGATAATAGGAATGCTTTGCTAAGTAATTCACTATATTCACATACCATGGGAGAGATTCAGTAATTGTGAAGAGTGGTTCCTCAAGAAATATCTCTTTAATATTAAGTTTTTCCTCCTTAATTTGTTTCATCCTTGAGAGGTGATTCACAATATAATTCTCACTCACATTTTATTTGAAATTTCTAAGTTGAATTCTAAGAGTAATAGAATCCACCAAATCAGTCTAGGCTTCACATCTATCCTCTTAAAAAGAGAGCAAATAACTGCATGATCATTGCAGATAGTGTGACTTTAGATCCTAGAATGTATGGACAAAATTTATCACATGCAAACACAACCACTAGCATCACTTTTTTAAGGGTAGAGTAATTTATTTGAGTTCTTTAAGGGTTTTGCTAACATAGCAAATTACACGGAATATTCAATCTCTTCTTTGACCTAGAGCAGCCGCTACAGAGCAGGTGCTGGCATCACAAATGTGTGCTCTTTAACTTAGAGTAGCACTTACAACGTATTCAAGAACAATGAAAACTGGTGTTGAAATGAGTTTTTGCTTGATTATTTCAAATGCTTTGACATTAGCAAAATCAAATTTGAAGGGCTGATCTTTTTCCAAAAAGTTCATGAGAGCTTAGCAATTTTTGAGAAGTCTTTTATTAATCTTAGGTAAAAATTGACATGCCCAAAAAAGCTACGAACACCCTTAATAGAAGTAGGAGTGCAACCACTTTAGCGTGATCCACTTCCAATCCTCTTGAACAGACACAATGGCCAAAAGCTATGCCTTCCTTCACCATAAAGTGGTATTTTTCCCTGTTGAGCATAAGATTTTTCTCTATGCATATTTGGAGAACCTTAGATATATTTACAAGATAATGATCAAAGGACAGTCCAAAGACAAAAAAATCATCCATGAACACCTCTATAATATTCTCCATGAAATCATGGAAGATAACCCATCATACATCTTTGAAAAGTAGTTGGAACATTACAAGGGCCAAATAGCATGTGTTAGAAGCCAAATGTGGCATATGGATAAGTGAAGGTAGTCTTTTCCTAATCCTCAAGTACTATTGGAATTTGATTGTCTTGAATACCAATTGATGAAACAATAGTATTCATGCCCTTCTCTCCTATCAAGCATTTGTTCAATGAATGGTAGTGAAAAGTGGTCTTTTAAAGTGGCTTTATTTAATTTTTAGTAATCAATACAAACTTGCCACCCACTAATTCATGTGATCTGACTTTGTCATTTTCAGTTTTGACTTTGGTCATTTCATGTTTCTTTGGAACCACATATAAAGGGCTGCTTACCCATGAGCTATCAAAAATTGGATAAATCATTCTGGCCTTGAGTAACTCTTGTACCACCTTTTTCACAATCTCTTGCATGGCAAGATTCAACCTTTTTTATGTTTGATTGTAGACTTTGCTGAATCCTCCATGGAGATTTTATGCATTCTAATTGATGAAGAAATTCCTTTAAATCAAAGATAAACCATCCTATTGTGCTGTTATGATGCCTTAAGATTGCAAGTAATTTTGCAACTTGCTCTTTCTCAAGAGAGGTGAAAATTGTGATTGAAAGAGTTGAATTCTTTCCTAAAAATGCATATAAGAGATGATCAAGAAAAGGTTTAAGAGTTAACTCTTTAGAACTCAATGGAGATGGCTTAGACCTTTTATGGAATTTTTCAAAAGAATTTTCCATAGGATCACCCTGCTAAGCAAAATCAACAAGATTAAAGCCATGGAAATTCAGAGTGGCAAAGGGCTTCACTACACTATTGAAATTTGCAATCCCATGTTCTAACTCATCTTTTGCAAGGACTTTCCCTACATATTCTTCCGCACAAGACCTAATAGCATCTACCCTATTGTAATGATTGAACTTGACTTCGTCATCATTAACACATAAAGCATGGGTACCACTTCAAATGTCTATCATAGCCCCACTAGTGGCTAAGAATGGATGATCAAAAATAAGAGGTACCTCCTTGTCCACTTTCACATCACCACAAAGTCAACATGAAGAATGAATTTGTTAACTTTGACAAAGACATCTTCTACTATCCCTCTCAAAAAATTCAAGGAACATTAGCCATTTGAAGGGAAGTTTTGGAAAGCTTGATCTCTCCAATTCCTAGCTTGTCAAAAACAAAGTGAGGTATTAAATAGATATTCTCAAAAGCCAAAACCAAAAAAGAAAAAAAGTAGAGAGAGAAAGAAAACAAGAGGGAGAGAGTTCATGTTGAGAAAAAAAAAAGAGAAAAAATTTGAACATTGCAAAAGTTGTGACCGTTGCTTTAATTCGCACCCCAATTGAATTGTTCCTTATCAATCATGCATGTTTGTACCTTATCACTGGAGAACATTGGGAACTTGAAAGAAATTGAATTGGAGTGAGTTTGAATGAGTTAAATTGATTAAAATTGTGATTTAATTGCAAGATCGATCACGCCTCGAAACTAGATCAATCATGTGTGTTTGTACCAAAGCCTAAGTCGATCGCCCTCTTAGCACTGGATCGCACCTTTTTGCCAGGTCAATTGTGCATCTGTTTTGCTCTAGATCAATCCCTGTTACTCCAAGATCAATCATATAGTGTTCTTTTAGCCCAGATCAATCTCTTTGTGTCTAGATCAGTCTACTAGCCTACTTTCCATTTGAAGTTAATCTAATTGTGTTTGGATTGATCCTGCAACCCTAAAGTCCCCCACCTTTTCATACACTTACACGTACTTAGGAGTTACACCACTTGAATCACTAAGAACTTCTTAGGATCTTGTGAAGCAGCCACAAGAAATTAAATTAGTAAGTGCATCTTTGAGTAACCTTGTGTGATACATGAGCGAGAGGTAAAAGCAAAGTGAATACATCTTATAAGGTGATAGGACATCTATACACACACATCACTTACCTATTTCTATTTGTATTACACATACTTACAGGATGTCAGGAGAATCAGCTATGGGAGACAATGCTTTTAGTTTGAAGCAACTTACAGACATGCTGGCTAGCATTAATCAGTACTTAGATAATTTGAAGGCATCACAGGCATCTACACAGGGTAGCTCAGTGCCTTGGGAGGAGTTGATGCCTAAATAAGGACCAACTATGCGTCAATCGCATAGGGGGAGGTATGTTAGTGACGAGGACTTTGATTATCCTAATGAGTTTAAGGATTTTGGTAGTCCAAGAAGACCCATTAGGCACAAGCGAGATGAGGATGATCAGTTGCCGCAGGGTGTTAAGTTGAATATACCTATGCTCCAGGGTAAGTTTGACATAGATGAGTGGGAGTGATAGGAGAAGTTAGTGTTTGACTACCATAAGTATTTTAAAGCCCAAAAAGTAAAGCTAGCAATGGTAGAATTTACAAACTATGCTATCCTATGGTCGGACCAGGAATGCATTAGTTGTGGAAAAAATGGTGAACATCCTATAGGGACATAGCAAGAATTAAAGGTGCTAATGAGAGAGAGGTTTGTGCTGAGTTATTATCACAAGGACATGTGTAGATGACTATAGACGGTGGTGCAGGGTAGTCTGAGTGTAGAGAACTACTGTAAGGTAATGAAGATGGCACTAATGAAGCTCGACGTGGTGGAAGATAAAGAGGCAACCATGATTAGGTTTATGGAGAGATTGAACTGAGAGATTGCTAATGTGTTAGAGCTGCACCATTATGTGAAAATTGGAAACCTAGTGGAGCCAGCCATCAAGGTAAAGAAGCAACTCAAGAGGACAGCAGCAGCCACCATACACAGTCACATGGCAATTTACCTATCAAGAGAAGAAGCAACTAGCAAAGGCAATTGGAGTGCCTAAACCCAAGGACGTACCCTGAGCTAAAGTACTCAAGGTACAAAATCTAAAGCTAGTAGTACTTCTAACATACATAATCAAGATATTTTATATTTTAATTGCTAAGGGAGGGGACATATTTCTATCCAATACCCGAATAAGCAGAAAATGATAATGACAGATAAAAGCAGATATAGTCACCAACGAGGAAGAAGGCGTCAGTAGAGATGAGATACTACCATTAGAGGAGATACCATTTAAATTAGAGGAAGGAGTTTACATGGAGACATGTTGTGTAAGTTTATTGGCCGTTAGAGTATTAAATGCATAAGTAAAGGAGGAAGGATTTTAGGAATAATGAGATAACATCTTCCATGCAAGGTGTAGGGTTAAAGGTAAGACATGCAACCCTATTATAGATGGAGGGAGTTGCACATATGTAGCTAATACGATGTTGGTCAAGAGACTTGCACTTCCATTTTAAGACCACACCCAACCTTACAAATTGTAATGGTTGAAAGATAGTGGTGAAGTAAATGTGGCAAAACAAGTGCTATTGTAGTTTGAAATAGGTAAATATAAGGACATAGTACCATGTGATGTGAAACCTCTATAGGTGAGTCAAATCCTGTTGGGAAGGCCGTGGTAATTCAACTAAGATGTAGTGTTCCACAGCAAAGCGACTAGGTATACATTCTATCATAACAACAAAAAAGGTGATACATGTACCACTTACACTAAAGGAGGTGTAGGAGGATCAGCACCACCTATAGTACAATGTGAGTTAGACATGCAAAGGAAAAAAAAAACAGAGAGAGTAAGTGGGAAAGAATTAGAAGTGCGCAACTAGGGAGAAAGAGAAAGAGTAAGAAAAAAAGAGTGTATGTTGGTGAGGATGACAAATGTGAGGGTAACTATAGGAAGTGAACAAATGTGAGGGTAACTATAGGAAGCAAAGAGCAATATTACTTTTGTACAAAGAAATTTATTTAACAAAAGAGGTCATATCTTCACTCCCCGAAACTATTATGTCAGTTTTTTAGGAGTTTCAAGATATCCTTCCAAAGGAATTGTTGACTAAATTGCTGCTAATTAGAGGGATTAAACATCAAATTGACTTCATATCCAAAGCAGCCATTCCAATTAACTGGCATAGCATGAACCTAGAGGAGATCAAGGAGATTCAGGGACGAGTGAAAGAGTTGATTAGCAAAGGATAAATCAAAGAAAGTATGAGCCCTTGCATAGTACCTGTATTACTAGTACTAAAGAAGGACAAGTCTTGGCGAATGTGCGTAGATTGTCTAGCGATAAATTTTATAATGGAAAAGTATTATCATCTCATTCCTAGGTTAGATGATATGCTTGATGAATGATAAGGGATTAGTGTATTTTCTCAAATTGATTTTAAGACTGGGTATCATCAAATCCTCATGAGAGAGGAAAATGAGTGGAAAACAACCTTTAAAACAAAATATAGGTTGTATGAGTAGTTAGTCATGCCCTTTGGGTTAACAAATGCACCTAGCACATTTATGAGGCTTATAAATCATGTTTTACTTACTATCATAGGTACATTTGTTGTGGTGTACTTTGATGACAATTTTGTCTACAGTAAATCTATTGATGAGCGTGTTTAACACCTCAGGGAAGTATTTGGAGCCCTGCAAAAGGAAAAGTTGTATGCTAACCTTAAGACATGTACATTTTGTATGGATCATTGCATATTTCTTGGCTATGTCATGTGTAGGGAATTCACATGGATGAGAACAAGGTTAAGGCAATGCAAGAATAGCCAACACCCAAGATTATGACTGAGGTGAGGAGTTTTCATAGTCTTGTGAGCTACTTCAGGAGTTCTATGTGAGACTTCAACACAATCATCGTGCCACTAACCACAATCACTAAGAAGGTTGAGAAGTTCTGGTGGGGAGAGCCTCAATAAAGGACATTTGAGTTGTTTACAGAAAAGCTTACTAACACTCCCATGTTATCTTTGCCTAACTTTTTAAAACATTTGAACTTTAATTTAACGCTTTGGGAATAGGAGTTGGAGTAGTGTTAATGTTAGAGAAGAGGCCAATTTCATATATTTAGTAAGAAGTTGAATGGAGCAAAGCTCAACTACCCAACATACAACGAGGAGCTATAGTGTTGGTAAGAGCCTTGGAGGTATACCAACATTATCTGAAACCTAAAGAATTTGTCATCTATAGGGATCATGAGTCCCAAAATCATCTAAAGAGCCAAGGTAAGTTAAGCCGTAGACATGTTAAATGGGTATCTTTCATAGATACTTTTTCATATATAATTAAGTACAAAAAAGGCGCAGAGAATGTAGTAGTGGATGCATTGTCTAGGAGGTATTCATTGCTCACTAATTAAATGCTAGGCTTTAGGGATTTGAGCATATTAAAGCACTGTATTCAAATGATAAAGAGTTTGGTCAAGTGTATGAATTAACTAAACAAGGTGCACATGATAAGTATATCTAGCAGGATGGATATTTGTTCTATGTGGATAGGTTGTGTGTGCCTAAGTGTTCCTTGCGTGAGTTACTAATTCGAAAAGCACATAATGATAATCTGATGGGACACTATGGTGTTACCATAACATTTGTGATTTTGTAGGAACATTTCTTTTAGCCATATTTGCAGAGAGATGTTGAGATAATAATTAATAGATGCATCAAGTTCAAGGAGGCCAAGTCAAGAGTTCAACTGCATAGATTATGTATGCCATTACTGGTTCCACAAATGTTATAAACTAAGGGAGGGACTAGTTGAACGGCATAGCACTCACCATACAAATATAAGATATACGAGTCCTACTGATTCTTTAATGCCCTAAGATTATCTATGATTTGTGAACAAGTTTTAGTGATTGAGTGCCAAAAAAGTCTTATGTCCATATTCACAACTTCTTATGAATAAGGCTCCTTAACTCAAACACATGGACGTATGCAATACTTTACACCAATCAAGATTTATATGCATGAAAACTAGTCATAATATTGATATGGAAATCTATATTTTATTAATTAATGTGAAAAATACATATATATTCAAATACCCTTCTGGAATCCTTTATTTTATGTTAGCATTAGAGGGTATATCACTAACACATACAAATCTTGCAAGTAGTACACAATCTCTTGAACTCTTGCCATCCTCTCATAGGTCATCTAGAAATCATTGGTCAAAGCAGCCAGCATGTAACTTTTCACCCGCAGATTGACTTCCACCCATTTCTTATAAGTGGCTTTATCTTCCTCACTAGCCATCTAAGCAAGGGCTAGTGGGATATTAGCCTCCAACAATAGCTGATGTGCTCCAAATTAAGAATAATTCTCAAATTCAATAGCCAAATGACATAGTTGGGCCCAGTTAGTATATTGGTCTCTACTAATCTTGTGAGAGACATAGACATGATTCAACTATAAAATAAACTGTAGAAAATAAACAAGACATTGTTAGTATGGTTGTATTATGTATTATCATTGTGATTATATATATTAAATCAAAATGATCTCTCACTAGATTTTTCAAATCCTACACTTACTTAAGTAAAAAATAGAAATTTCATTAGTGGTTATTGGAGTTTTCACTAGACATAACATAGCTCACAGATACAGATCTTGGCATGCTAAAACCAATGAGTGGCAAATCTTGCAAATACATCTCATACGCAATCCAATCTCTTCCCTTGGCCCATAGCCTAACGATACATCACATAATCAGATCTTGGTACCATAGGTTCACTTTAGTCACATCTACTAACACCTTAGTGGATTTGAATCCCACTCATTACCATATGCTCTTCAAGTGAAATATCTAAAGTTACATCTAATACACTCGAAGTCATAAATGCGCCGTCATAATATGACTTGACAAAAGTGATGATATAAGGCTTCAAGCTAAATGGAGGGCCATGATAAACAATTTTTCGTTACAAACGTAGTATTGTTTAAGGAAGTTTTTGGTCCCTGTAAATTAAGTTTCACTTTACACATTATCCGTTTTCATGTATCTCATATAACTATCACAAACAATATACAAAAATAAAAATGCAAAGGATCATGGAGTTTTAGATCCAATTTGAGTCAAGAATTGAATTGTGCACAAGGGTGTGAAATCCTACACTATTATAAAAGAATTTCTTAAATGCCTTTTCGTCTTGGTCTTCATAGTTTCCTTCATGGGCCACACCATGTCATAGAACTTCAAACAGCACCAAATCCTTGGTCTCCATATGAATATCAACTCATTAATGTCTTTCATGTTTTACAAATACAAGTGACATACCATAGAAAATCCCTATTCTATGTAAAAAAAAAAAAAAAAAAAAACTTAGGCTTATGCTTTTGTAACCCATGAAATATTAATTGTAAAATCCATAAAAACCAAACAAAAAGTAAATATATTCATCAACAAATGTTCGAAATCCATAATGTAACCACAACATACATCTAAAAACAATTCTACATCACACGTATAATTAAATTTTATTTAATGATAATTTCCACAAAATATGCATCCCATGCATTATTTTGTTCCTTAAAAAACAATATTTCAAAAATTAAATTGAGAAAAAATTTTCAAGAGCAAACAAGTTGCGAGTGCCCAATCTACAACTACAAAGGGTGGCTGCGACGAAAAACCTATTTCTATTGCAACACTACTTGCAGGGCTACAAAGGAAACCTGTGCAGTCACTGGGGTTCACGTAATCCCACAATGAGTAGTGTCGCTGTGAAACTACATATTGTGACCATGAGAACATTTCTTACGATTGCAACACTAGTCATAGTTGCAACAGACTTACAGTTTGTAACACAAGACTCAATTTTTATCCTATTTTCTCAATGCCAAACACTCACGAAACACTTTTTCAAGGTTTTACTCATATAAACACATGTTTAATGAAATTTAACATGAAAACTAACATAAATCATGGAACTATTATTAAATTTTAAGGTTTTGCAAGAAAAATCGTGTCTCTAATACCATTGTTGGATTTAATTTGAATTTGCAAGAAAAAATTAGAACTTTAAACTATAAAAAACATTGTAAACACACAGCAAAAACAAACGCAACAAATCCTATTCATTTTTGTTGCAAAATACACAAGATATTGCATAAACAAGAAAGTATGGAATATTACCTCTTGGAAACATTTTCCAACATTTTTATTTGTAATCCTTAAGTCGTGACCCTCAAACTCCAACCTCAAGTTTATCCACACAATTAGAACCACAATAAGCACCTTCTACATATTGCTAAACTCTTTTTGTAAGGTTCTTGCGTTAACACTTTGAGCTACGAGGTATTTCTTGTAAGGAAAAGGAGAAGCGGGTGGCTAGAGGATATTGTTCTTTTCTTAATAGGTGAGTGCACAAAAAAAGTGATATTATGTGTTTAGAAACATACTTGTACATTTAGGACACTAATGCCATTTTTGGTTCTTGGAATTCATAGAGGAAAAGAAAAGAAAATGTTAAAGAAAATATTTTTACTTGTTTAGTTAATAAAGAAAATCCTATGGAAAAGAAAACTAGAAGAAAATCGTTGTTGAAGAAAGGAAAATTCATTTTTCTTACAAAAAGGTGAGGAAAATGAAAGAAAAATTATTTTAACTCTTGCTTCTCCTTCAAAACTTTATCAACTCTATTTCTTTTATCAATTTCTTCATTATTTTTTCTCAAATTATAAAAAAAAAATAATTCTAAATTTTTATTGATTTTATTTCATTTTTTAAAAAATTTTCCTTTCCTCATTGAAATCCTTTTCAACCAAATAATATATGGAACATTGAATTTTTTTAATTTTCTTTTCCTTCCTTTCCACACTCATTTCCATAAACCAAACATAATCTAAGGTTACATGGCATGAGCTTCATGAGCCTTTCTACATCGACTTTTAATTAAAATTTAGCCCATAGACCTTTATTATTAATCTTATTAATAATATTTAGCCCATATATCTCCTTAATTATTAAACTCATTAATAATTATGACCCATTTGTGTCTAATTTATTTAATTTAATCAATCCCATAAATTAAATTAAATACCCAATTTTACTTCTAATTAATAATATTATCATTAACAAATACAATAGTAATTTATTTAATTCAATTCAATTGTAACTAAATAAATTATTTTACGAGCATTCTCATGCCTCGTTTGCAAACCATCAATTTAACTCTTATCATGCATTCCATCCTCTTATATATCTATTTAAATTTATCCTTAATTAATAATGAACATAACTCAAAGGATATAAGTAATATTTAGTTTATAACTCATATCGTGGCCCAATTAAAACAAAATGAAATGGATAGCAATAAACCATTTCGATTGCAAATATCATGCAATATAGACATTTTATTTTACTTTATTCCAATCAAGCGAAACCCATAATTTTAGTCAAAATCACAAATTTAGTCATATGATCAGTCGACGTTACCTCATGAAACAAATGTTTACATTAGAAATTGCTTTTCAATGGCATAATGCCTTAGCAAAGGGCTTCCATCTTATAAAACATCAGCTGCATAGGACAAAAGTTTTACTCGCTTGCATAAAGACAAATTCCTTAGTAAATGTACACATATCTCCATATGCATTTAGAAAATGACATGTTAGGCTCATGACATTATCCTATACTTGGATAAATATTAATCTTTAATACTTTAATAATACATTAACCATTATACGCACGAGATAACCATGTCTGCTCAAGCACAAGGTCCATGCATACTTAACACGACCACAAAGTATGATATTGATAATTAAGAGTGAACTTTATATGTCGCTTCATTTGGCGAATCATTATCCAAATGTTCATTCTCTAATGACGCATCTACACACATGTATTCTCAATATCTCATAGTCAATGGCATAATACTCACTATATAAATACAAGCTGTACAATTCGTACCAACTCTCTAATACCCTTTAAAATGTTTGTTACTCGTGAACTGCCTTTTAACAATTGAATACTAAGACAATATTGTGTCTATATTTATAACTCTTTATAAATAAGGCTTATTAACTTAATCATATAAACATGTATATTACTTTACACCAATCAAGATTTACATGTATGAAAAACTTGGCAGATATTCATATGGAAAATCAATATTTTATAAATTATTGTGAAAAAGTACATATAGAACAACAATGCCTTCTAATATCCCATGTTAATTATTTAGTATTAGAGGATATATCACTAACATAGCCTACAATATATATTGTGATCTAATTCAGATGAAATGATACACATCACAATAAACCCTTCTGAATGTGAATGTCATGCCCTATAAACCTTCTGTATTACTTTATCTTAATCAAGTGAAATCCATAAATTTAATGAACTCCTTATTGGATTAATGTTTCCGTTGAAAACTCCCTTACAATTATGCATTGCCTTAGCTATAATTTTGAGTATTTTGTAAAAAAAATATATTGTAATTCTACTCGTTTTCTAAAATTGAAATTACAAATTTACCCCACACCAAGTGCACATGTAACTCACATGTGCAATTTCAAGTATTTTGTGCGAGAACCCTAGCAAAGAGAATACAAAACAAAATTGAGAAATTGAAGGCATTAACATTGGAAAATTAACTTAAAACAATAAACTAAGACAAATGTAAAACTTTAGGACAACAGTGACATTAACCTTTTATTCAGATGCACGAATTGTCTATTAGCATTGATAAATTGTGGAGCGCTTAATCATTTTTGGCACAATAACTTGAATTAAGCATATTAAGTGAAACTAGGAAACCCACATGCTAGGATTGAACAAAGTGCTCAAGGAATTTATACCTGGCCTATGAGTTCAATTGATTCGTTTTTCCCTCAACGACATTAGAAAACACCATGAAGAAGTGAATTTACCCGTTCTTATTCACTGTTGAACCATTGGGCTACATCAACTGAAAAGTTTCCCTCGAGTACCCATTCTGAGCCTAAAAATGAACAAGGGCTTAAACAGTTGTCTGGACCCATGTCAGCCCACCGTGGGCTAAACCTTAACACAACGAACACTCCAAAACCATAGGATATTGAGAAGAACACGTCAGAAATGGTAAGGAAAAGTGGTTAAAAGAATTGATGAAAGAGCTCTAGAAAAGGAAGAGTACATTGATTTTAGAGACTAGCAATCAATGGAGTTGGTTACAAATGTTCAAATTCATGTAAAATGGCTAGAGTTATCAGTACATGACGCGTTAGATTTGTTACATTTTGAGTGCCTGGGTGTATTCCATGGCAAATATCTTACACCTGCATAAAAAGACAGAACTTACGAAAGATAAATCAAAATGGTTCCAGAAGAAGTGTTTTGGAATTGTGGATAAAAGAAGAAAAGGGAAATCATGTGCTCTTCAACTCTTATTCTTGAATCCTCATCTTTATTCGATAACCAACATCATTACCACATGAACAATCCTAGAAGTCTTCATGACTCACACAACTGGTGACTTCAGTCAGTGGAGGGAAGAGTAATAGCCATGCAGGATGAGTTGTCTTTGAGAGTGCATTCTGTTCAACTCTGTACAAGCTGGCAATCCTAAATTTCAACATTCATGGGTTATGCGTTGTGTACACACCTACACAAAGGTATCCACTTAGAAAGTGACGCTGAAAAGATTAATTTGTGTGATAGCCACAAAGACCAATAGCCACAAAGACCAAATTTCAAACTCAGAATGACACATGAAGCATGTTTCGAATTTCAAACAAGAACACATACAAAGAAAATGAACAAACAACAACAGTAAACCCACATATAGATTCACACTACTGAAGGATAACAGTCAACTACTTGTATAAAGAACCGATTAAAAAAATATATTACATGTCCTTTAGATGTAGGTACCTGATTGACTAGCCAAAATTGAAGGTTTTGCACTAAGTAATCAACTATAAAGCAACATTAGAAGAACGACCAGAACGTCAAATGCCAAGGATTCGTTAGAAAAGCATTACTGGGTCACAAAACATCAACGTACAGTGAACCCAATGCCGTATCCTTTTAGAAGATGGCCCAGTAGGAGATGAAAGGAATTAAAATGCCTTTCGGTTTAAGCAAAGCTCGGACATTGTTATTGAACGTTAATTACAATAAAGATTGAGGTAAAAATTATTTGTATTATAGCTAAATCAGATCCAGAGTTACCAAGACAATATCCCAAGAAAAAGAAAAAGGAGTACTAACTAATCGGCTATAATACAGACATCTAATATGGAACAAAAATTTTTTTCTGAAAATCAAAAGCCATTAACACTTCAGAACCTGAAGTTTTTTTGTCCACCATCCACAAGCATGAAAAACGATGCCATCCAGTCGAGTGCAGAATTAACCGTCAACAATGAACTGATCTTCTTGGTTGTCTCCCTCGACCCGTGAATCACCATGAACCATGCCATTTACATGGTGCAAGTTCTGCATCATCTGAGATAGATAATGGGTGCTAGCACCACTGTGATCAGAAAGCCCAGCAGGATGACCAGCCCACTGGGAAACAATTCCAACAAACTGACTGGTGAGATTTTGTTGTTCATGAAGTATTCTAGCCTGAATCTGGTCCATTTCTGCTCGGTGCTGACTCAGCATCTCATCCATCCTCTTCTTCCATTCTGATCTCCTCTGGTTCAACCTCTCTTCCCTTTCACTTTCATGCATCAATTCTTCCTCCCTTCTTTTTCTTTCTCTCTCTTCGTTGTCACTCTCGACGGCTCCCCATTCTTCCATCCATTGCCTCCTCAACTTCTCCCTGGTTTTCTCCCGGACTTCTCTATCCTTTTCCTTCTCCTCCCACTTTATCTCATGTGCTTTCTCCATTTCAATTTGAAGATGCTCTCTCCTTTGCCTCTCCCGCTCTCTGTCCACCTCACACTGCTCAAACCGAGTTTCCATCTCCCTCAGGTGCCCTAACTGATTAAGAAGAAAACCCCAAGACTTCTTCTCCAGCCCTTTCAATGCCTTTCTCTTTTTTTTCATGTCCGATGGACTTGGTTCATTATCTTCACAAACAAATCTAGCATCTGGATCTTCCCTCAAAGAAACCTCACTTTTATTACCTCCATTATATTTCTCTTCCCCCTCCTCCCCGTCATAGTCAAACTCCAAATCCATTACCCCATTTTCAACCCCATTAATCCCACCCACAAAATCTCCCTCTGCCACTTGACCCAGCTGCCCATACTGCATAATATCCATCTCAAGACCAGCCCCTTCAAATCCATCATTACATTCATTTCCCCCTCCAACTTCATTATGGCTGGCAAAGATAAGCGGTACATCCCCGAAAACCTCTTTATACCTAAGGAAGTTCGACCAATGTGTAGTCCCTTCCATCCAATCAAACTCCTCCTCACCCGATCTCCCAATAGAAGATTCCTGCTTCTTGATCTTCTGCTTCACCAAGGCATACTGATGCCTCATGTTCTGCACTTTAGTGGAGACGTCTTTCCAAGTCCATTGCCAGGGATATGACACCGGGTCTTTGACATGGTGCAAGGAATTGACAAGTAGGGCAATGGGCTTGTACTTTTTCTCCCTTGTTTTCATTTTACATAAAGTCCCTTCACGAGCCATCTGCCCATACTTGTCTATCAGTGTCCTCTCCTCCGCCTCAGTCCATTTCTTCCTTCTTGGGTGAGGCGCCATCACTTCAAACTACTAAGTCAATTAAAACTACTGTATAACGCAATAATCATTCAATGGCGAAATCACATAAAAGCTCAGTATAATTATCAAAAGCCGATATCAATATTCGTCGCACAGTGATGATAAAAAAGCAGCTTGATACTTGTGTGTGTAAAAACAAATGTAAATGAATAATATAGCCATCAAGAATCAAACACAAATTGCTATAGACCGACCTTTAATTCGACAAGAGGCCATCGAACGGTGACCTAATCGGGCTGAGGTGACCCCAATGGCCGCATATGAAGGGGAAAGAGAAATATTGGGAAAGTTCTGCAAATTTTGGAGATTGGATAAAAAAACCTGGAAAAAGTACGTTCAAGAACTGAATAAGGAATTTAAGATATAAATAAATCGCGAGAAAAGTACCAACCGACGTGGAATAGCAAATCCACGATTCAATGCACAATTGTTCTACAATGGTTTGTGGATTTTGATTTTAAAAAATAAAAGCTAAAATAAAGAAATTAAAAGGAAGAATCTCAATCGGGGAAAACTAAAAGAATTTATTTCTGAAAAAAATATGATTTTATTTGGTTAATATGAAAAATAAAAAATAAAAAAGTAAATTATACTAATAGAGGTGTGATGAAGCAAATTTGAGTAATAATTGGAGTTTGACAATTATTCAAACTTAACTCAATTTCATTTTATAGTTTCAAATGCATACTCAAACTTTAATAAGTAGTGAGTTTAAAATTTTAAAAGTCTAATTTTAAGTTTAAACTCAAGTAAATTTAAATTACTTTCAAATTCATGCGTAGCTTACTTTATTAACAACCCAACATATTAATGCATGTAATATGGGCTTTGTTTTTGTAAATATTTTTTAAAACATAATAAGCAAAGGTTTTTAAAATTAATATTGAAAAATTCATTTTTTTTATTTTTCTGTTTCATTATATGAAAATCGATGAGTTATTAGAAGGATGGTAATTCGCTAGATTGACGGGTTGGTGGATTAGCGAATTTATTTAAAACACAGATGTTACACACAAATCGTTAAATTGAACCCAACCCTTATTTCTGGGGGTTAATTTTTTTATCTGAATTCGACTTGTCAATTTTACAGATTACTTAAATCTAACTCATGAACCCGTGATAAAAAATATATATATATTTTGATCAAAATAAAGTTAAAAATAAATTTTTACACACTGCGATTTGTTTTTTAGTTTCAATGTTATTTTTTAAAAAAGTAATTCTAGATACACTCAAAGTTTGAAAATTTTTACCTTCTTGTAATTTTAAATTTTAATGGATTAAATTTTAGCAAAATATGTATAACCATGCAACTATTAAAAAGAAAGAAAGAAAGAAGTAAAAGGAATAAGGCAATCCAAACAAAGCTGCCGCACTTGTCTAGGTGAGAGTGTAGAGTGTGTCTGGCATTGTAAATTTTGATGTTCAAAATAAAAAATTTAGTTTGAGAATATAGACTTAAGATTTAGTTTTACATAACATTTAGATTTGAATTTTCGCATACTACCTATTTTAACAATTATTTTCATTTAATTAATTTTCAATTTATGTAGTTAATAACTTAAGAAGATTATAACATAAAAATAGTTAGAGAAAATATTAGTTAAATTATTTTAAATACACAAGTGGGTTCGCATATTTACGTGTTAACTCATCGGGTAATTTGAGATTAACTCATTTTTGTTTTTGAGTTCGCAAATTCTGTCCTCTTTTGACATATACCTACAATGATTTAATCAAAATTTATTAATTTTATATTAAATTTGAATTGTGTTTTAGAATAGTATCAAAAATTACCATCTTAAATTATTATTTTATTTACCAAAACAGCACACATGCACTATTCTTTGTGAAATAAATTATTGTTACGTGTTAGTTTTTGCGAGAAATTGATTAGAGGTAAATCCCTACCAGTATATGCAATGTTTGAAAGTCTACACATATATTCAACCCATCAAAGGGCATGCAATTTAAATATACAATATTTTTCTTCTTTTATAGAAATAAAATTTCATAATTTTATTATGGTGTCATTTAGAGATTAAATTATTGCACATATTTTACCTCTCATACTTATATCTATATATTTACACATAAAAATTAATTATTATCCTTACATAATATTATATCATACAATTACTATATTATATCAACATAATATATTAATCAAATTGCATGATATATAGTTATGTACAAACACTTAATTCTTTACATGTTATCTTTTCATTATTCTCACCCAATTCTCATTTATTATTTCAATTTTAATTTTAATTTATTGTATTTTTAATTTTTTTTACTAATTCCTTTATTTCTCCTATCTATCCTATATTATACACTATATATTAAGGTTAAATATATGATTCTGGTTGCATTATTTTATTTAAATATTTTAGTATTTCTTTCCTTCTCTATTTTCTTTTAATAGAATTCTATATTTCTTCTCATATGTTTTCCGTAGATTTCAATTGATTTTATTTATTTTTTAATTTTATTTTAATTTTTAAAATAATAAAATATTATAATTTATATTAAAAAATTACACAGATATCAACTGCACCGACATTAATAGTTACTTGTAACAATGCACGCTTATAGAATTAAATGAAAAATTCAATTATTAATGTAACAGGATATTAATAGTGTTTTATAAATAATATACAAATGTCGATCTTAATTTATTCAAGCTTTAGTACAAATATAATAGCTTTATGTCATGATTTTTTGTTTAAATAGAATTGCAAAAATTTACATAATCATTAGCATTATATTTTTATTATATAACATGTGTGTATAAATGTGAGAGAGAACAGTAAATAACCTTAATATTTTTATAACTAATTGAATTAAAATGGAGATAAAATAAAATAAAATTTATTGACTCTCAATTCAAGTTTGAAAAGAACAAATGATGAATTGACTCGTGTTAGTTAAATAATTGGGAAAATAGAGTTATAGCTAGTAAAATATTAAAAGACAAAGGTAGTCATTATAAGAGCAGCTTAGTTATAAAAAGAATTTATGAAAATCATTAAAAGATCAATGAAGTGCTTAGCAATTATATAATAATACTAGCAATTGGAGTGCAACCGATGCTTGTGCAAAAGGAAATCGAGTATACGCATTTTTATCAATACACGTAATATCTACAGGGGTAGATGAAAATAATTATCCAAATAAAAGGTAAATACAAAAATTTAAATCTAATCCATTTTTAAAATTATATCAAAGCAAACAAACACAAATTTCATTAAAGAAACTAAGCTTCCTAAATCAATTGTAAAATTGAGATAAGGTGTGATGTTGATTCAAGGAGAGTCGCACATAAAAATTAGATTTGAAAATGCATATTTAGAGCTTAAAAAGGCAAATCGGATAAAAATATCATTTTGGAGTGAATTTGGAGTTTTGGAAGCAGTATAAATTAAGTTGAAAGTTGCACACGGGGCTTCTAAAATATGGATCACAAAGTAGTGCATATATCTCAAGTCTAGTGGATCAGTCGAAGCTTGCATGAATTGATATTCATATCGAACGGAGTAGGGGTGGACTGATCCAAGAAGGACGGATCAATAGAGCTAGATTCAACTTTTCTTGTAATTACAATTGGATCCATTTAAATTGATTTGGGCATTGTCGGAACAAAAATTCCTGAGTGCTAGGAGAGATCGCAACATGCTAGGATTGATCCAAGGTAGCACAAATTAATCGAAACTGATCTGGATCAATCATGGTGCAATCATGGAGAGCAAGAATCTACTTATTTGAAGAGATTTCTCTCCCCATATCCCTAGCACTCTTCTTATTTGTTACCACAAATTTTTGCTATATTTTAAAAGATATTTAGATTATAAATGGAGTTTTTGTAACATTTGCTTGTTGAAATAGAATTACAATTTTTTTTTCTTGTTTCCCTTGCAATTGAGCGGGTTATCAAGTCTTGTGAATTCAAATTTAAATCAAGTCATTTTGGGTTGTCTCGAATGATTTGTGATGTTTAACCAACGAGGTATGTTGGCTGTGCCTATCCATATACTTAACTCTTCATCTTTGTTGTGTCTACCTTGTGTTTCAATGATTTGTGCAAGCAAGATTTGCTTGGTTTCAAATTATCACTGTTATCTTTTATTCTAAACTACTATAATTGCATTAGTTGGCATCAGAATTAGTAGTATTGGATCTTAATTCAATACTCGATTCAAATACCAATCATATCTTTTTTCATTTTATTCTCAATTCCTCATTCTAGTTCATTTATCTTCTTTATCTATGTTCCATAAATTTAAAAAATATTCAAAAAATTTTTGATTTGTGATTTGTTGAATTTGTTTGCATGAGTGTTTGAATTTTTTTAGGAGATTTGAATAGGAAAAAAAAGAAATAATAAGTCTAAAAAAATGGAAAATAGGTACAAAATCCAAGAAAAAAGAGAGAAAAAAACATAAAATGGGGTAAAAATGATACAGAAAAACGTTAGTTGAGGTTTTATGGAGTTGGAGTTGAAAGAATTGAATTTGGATTTAATTTTATGAGGAAATTAAAATGTTTATTGAAGTCTTCCCCTATGATCAGTCGCTGCATGGATTGATTGAGATTAATTTTTGTTCACGACCCCTAGGATCAATCGCAAATTACCTTACATGACTATGTCCCGGTCCTTTAGCCTAAGATCAATCTTTCCTGTTTAGAGATTGATCATACCTATCTTTCGGCTGAAATCAATTTTTCTTGATTCGTGATAGATTGTGCAGCTTGTTTTTGCTTCTAAATAGATCTTTTCTTGTTTAGGACATATTTTAAGATTTTCACACAACTTATAAGAAATAAGCTCACCTCTTAATATCTTGTGCCCTTTTTATTGGATTCTAATGAAGTACCTAATGACTTAAAAGAGTCATCAATTATATGAAATTGTGTGAACATGTGAAAATGTAGGGTGTCTTGAATGAGAAAAGATCAATCACAACTACTAAGTTCAACTTTGTGAACGTGAATAGCACTTCAGTCGATGCATCACGGACCATAGAGTGTTTTGTTTTGTTTTGCATTCCTTACTTGTGGCTGGGAAATGTATATTTGTGCTTGTAGCTCCTATTATCGTGAGGGTAGGGCCAACCACATACGTTTGTTTATGTTTTCTTTCCATCACTGTTAATTGCATATGTTTTGTTTATTTCGCTTTCTATCACCGTAGGAACCCGCACACGTATGCTGATATGGAGCGGCTATATAGTAAGAACCACACGAGACATTGCCTAGGTACACAACTCCTCTTGCTCTTGCTTAATGGCACCTCGTGACCACAAGTCCTATTTTCATGACCACAAGAGATGCACGTGGATGATTCCTAGTTTGTTTAAAACAAGTTAGGGCATTATTTTTCTTTACTGTTACGTCAGATAGCCCTGTAGAACCCTTTCCCACTATTGCAACGCATTCTCACGCACTTGCAATTCTTTTTCGCACCTCCTCTCTTGCACACAATCACCTCTCTCTTACCTTCAAGGCAGGCATGCACAAGCTCTTGCTACACCCATTCTAACATCTTCCCCATATCCCTTACCTATGCACAATTTACATCCATTAGGATGTTCGGTAATATTCTTACTTTCTCTTACATGTTATCCTTAGCAATGGTTAGAAGATGCTTTTATTTGGTCCACACACCTTGTTTTTCTTCAAGTTGAAAGATCTTAGAGCTTGTGTTGTCAAAATTCTTTGAGCACATTAAAACTTAGATTTTAGGTATTTTTATGCACAAATTATGCTAATGTGTTAAGGATTTGTTAAACGATGTGTGTTTCTTGATGAGTGCATGAATTGCTAAGTTCTTTCTGAATTTCAACATGAATTTCCACCCTTTATTAAGCGCATGTCTTGTGTTTGACAAAATGCCCTAATGGTGTCATATATGAATTTGCTTGGAGTTAGTTAATTTTGGTGGTTAATATGCTATAGCATGTCTTTGGTTGAAGTTATGTGAATGTATGCCTTGAATTGGGTTCGTGAGCCGTAATATGTGCCTCTTCCATGATGCATGAAGGGTGTTTGATGAAAGGCCTTAGAGAGATCAATTAGCTTAGTTTTCATATCTTTGTTAGCTTTAGTACATAAACTACAACATCCCTTAAGTTATGTGCGCGACGGTAGTGTTGGTATACTCGAGTATGTTTCTTGAAACACAGGGTCTCTATTCTTGAATTTTGGCTAATCCCAAGGCATTGTTTTATGAATGTGGTTGCATCTTGTTCTATGATATTATTCTTGAATCATATTGTGGAAGTTATCTAAGTAGTGATTACTTGACATGCTTTATAATTGTTACAATTTCAAGGAGGGCTTGGTATATGATTTGTACCCTAAGGGCATCATGTCAACTGACAATAGACATTATCAATTCCATTACAACACTTAGCCTCAGCCGGTTAGAGTTATTAGCTTTTACATGTGGGACGATTCACCCCACTCAGCACCACACTATCATCAACACCAACCAGTTTACGATACCATATGCCATATATATAGGTATCCTCGTGGATTTGGGTTGATTAATTTTTGATAACATCTCATGTGTTGAAGACAAGAGAAAGGCTGGCATGGCACACACGTATGTCATCTTAGAGTTATGCCAAATAGTTAAGTTGACATGAATGCTGGTCCTAAAAATCTGCTAAAGATTAAGGGTGGCCAAGAGGCCTAAGGAGGTGCATTGCCTTAGTAGTGGCAACATTGAAGGAGGCCAGTGGCTGAGACCACGATTGAGGATATTATGAACAAGATGTGGCCTAATTCCCAACTTTGGGCCAACATGTGGATCACCACTTAGACTGCTTATAGAACGCAATGTTCACTTTCCACACTTAGGCTGCAACTTATCTATAGGAGAATTACTTGGATGCTGTATGCCTCGCTTATTAGTAGCCAGCTTCAGTTTCGCACTATTAATATCAGCCCTACTAGCCACCGTAGTTTGCCAATGAGCTATTTGCTGGTTACTACTCTAACTCACACTATCTTGAGCCGGATGATGACAACTCTCCTCCAAAGGAGTGAGATAGTAGAATTCTTCCCTTGTTTACTCAGTTGAGTTTTACCTTATTTTTATCTTTGGATCTTTAAGATTGTAGTTGCATTAAGTACAATGCAACTTTTAAGTATGGGGGAGGCATATGGCATAATGAGGTTATTTGCTTTCTAATCATTCAAGACATACTGGCTATGGATTGTAAACTTTAAACTTTCTACTCTTTGTGTTCATTCATTTTATGGATGTTTGGATTTACGGATTTTTTGATTTTGGTTAAGTCTCATTGTCTATGCATGCATTGTGTGCTTTAATGTCTGATGTTTTGTGGTTGAAAAATTTAAAGATAAGTAGGATGCTGATGATATTAGTAGCATTGAAAAGGTACAGTTTCATGGCCATAGAACTTAATTTATGATGAAAGTTGATGGAAGTATAAGTTGATCAATTTATGTTTTGGTTCCTTAATTATTCTTGGATATGACAATTCCTAGGCTTATTTGTTAGAAATGTGTTCTTTGTAATAATTGCACACCACCCTGCCCCTAGTTGCTTAGTAGCTTGAGAAGTTCTATTGCTTTGGATGGGATGATGGGTTGTGGGTGTAAGTTTTACCTTAGGGAGTTCGTGGACCATCAGAACATCAATGAAAATAGTGGGTAGAATGACTGATGACATAGATAGCAAAAAGGAGTGAAAGCAACCAAAAAAGTGAACTTAAAATAATTGGTCTACTCCACTAGTTAGAGTGACTTAGAAATCAGGATTGTGTAGAAACCCCCCGTCGACTTGTTATAATAAAATCTTTCTAAAATTATGAAGGGTGGCCAACCTAATTCTATTGCTACGAATATGAATTATGCATGCATGGAGTGTCATTGGTCTTGTTGAATTTTTGTTTGCTAGGGACTAGCAAACCTCAAGTGTTAGGGTGTGATAATACTTGATTTTATAGTATTTTTGGCCTTCACTTCAATGATTTTCATTGCTACTTGTGACCTTGACTGTTAAAATTCATTATGAAAATGCTTATAGTTGAAATTCAGATGTCAGGGATGAGAATTGATGAATTAGGAGTGTACAATATGATTTTTGGGCAAAGGTTTAGCAAAAATTCATTTTGTAGGTAGATTATGGCCGCATAATATGTTTTCACACCCATGAATGAAGCTAGTGCGCTAGTGTGAATAGAAGCATCGAAGGAACTAGCATAAGAAGCATTGTGCCTGCAGTAGAACATGGCATGACAACAAGTAAGAGGTTGGCGATTGCATAGGCAAGTGCGGAGTATTTTGGAATTTTTGCAATTAAGTATTACACTTGTGAGGTTTAGAGTCGTGGTATCAGAAGTCAAAGTTGCGCATGTGAGGGAAAGTGTAGAGTGTTGTCTAAAATACAAGGTTGATGGTTGTGAGGGCAAAAACAAGTTGCACATCCGTGGGAGGTGGGATACGACTGCGAGTCACAAATTCAGACTTGATGTAATTAGTGCACCCAAGTTTGCAGTGGCCGAAAGAGATGCCCAGGGAGGTCAATACCATAGTCACGAGAAACATACCGACAGTAGTCTAGACCATTTTTGGAAGCATATTTTCGCACAATTTTTAGACTCTTTTCACAACCCTAGATGCTTAAATATAAAAACACATGAAAAATAAGTTCGAGAAGACTAGTATTTCATTCCCAACACTTAGAAACATGAGCACACAAGTTTGAAGAGGCGGAGGAACAAATTCACAGCATTCTTAGGGAGAATTCTTTTGTCTAAGCAGCTTAATAAGTATATTAAGTTTTTCTAACTTTTTCCTTTAATTTTGAGTTGTTTTGAATGATAAACAATCTAGTGATGGTTTTCATTGATTATAATAAGCTTTGCTAAATTTTGTTCTAGTCTTTTGTGTATGTGATTGGCGGAATATGTGTGCATGAATTTTTGATCAATTTCCCTTATGTATGTTATTTGCAATTGTCATGTTGATTAGTAATTAAGGGAACTAGCCCATCCACTAATTAGCTGTGGCTGTTAGGAAATAATGGAAGTGAAACCTACAAACTAGATTTACATTGCAAACATTAATCCTCTATAAATAATAGGAGTGAAACTGTAGGATTAGTATAGGTAACATATTCTTAATCATAGAATTTAATAACTTGACTTGATTGTACCTGGGATTTGTCATTAAATCTTGAAAGCTGCAGGAGAATTCAGAAATATAACCTGTAGACCTTATGATTAGCATTCTGTAACCACTGCAATTAAATTGATAATTGACAATAATTAGCATATATTAGAAGCAATCATTGCATAAGGGACTAGACTCTAATTATTGGTACTTTGCCAATTCATTTTGTGACTCAATTTTTGGAGTTTGTCTTAGTTTATTCTCATTCTTCTCATTCAATTTCTACGGTCTAACTAACAGGAATCTAGTTACAGTAATAGACATGAAACCTCTCCTCGTGGATACAACACTTGTACTCATGACAGTACTAGTGTAATTTTGAATATGATTTTGTTGTGGTGATAACCTTTCATCAAAACCCTAATATGTCCATTAATGTCTAAAGCCCTCTCCTCATCTTTTGTTCTTGCTGACTCACTTTCTTTCCTCTCATAGTCTTTTTCTTCTTCTCTTTAGTCGTTCTCTCCTTCCTTATTTTCACTCTTTAACTCTAGGTTGTAATGATTTTCATGATACAATGGATTATCACATGCTTGCTTTAGAAAATGTGCATGAATTTTTTCAACTTGATTGCAATCATTTTCTCCCATGGATGTTTTAAATGTTTCTTCACCTAATGCTTCATTTCTATGTTCCATCAATGTGACTTGTTCAATATCATCACTATTGGTCCCATCTTTTAAATCCAACTTATCCTTGGCTTTAAAAACTTCTTCTTCAACAACTTCTTCAATGGTCCTCTCATCACCATAGCATGCTTCCATCATTGACAAATCCAACTCCAGCTCATTCGTCTCATGGGTTACAACATTACCAACATTACAACTATTGAATTGCAAATATGTACAATTTATCTACTTTATTGCCATAGATGTGGGGTCAATAATATTCTCTTGAGATCTCTCGACACCCATGTAAGTGTTGAATCGCATAGATCCCTCAATAACATCTTTACAAAGGTCATATCATGTAAACCTTTCTACACTCCTCCTCTGAAGATTATTTAATTCGAATGGCCCTCTCTACAATATCCTCAATGCCCTTATAGCTATATGCTCTGCACTCTTTTCAATGTCATTATCCAACCTTTAAGAAATCTATTTATTTTTTCTTCAACATTTGTCAACATTAGCTCCTCTTATGACATATCTTAACTCAACACCATATTTTTCTACACTTAATGTATCTTGAATTAAATTATCCAGTCTATCACTCATTCTATGTTGCATTGTATATAGGACATACTAGTTTCTCATCACCCTCTTTAATTCCTTCCATGTGGTGATTCTACTCCCTTCGTAATTTCTCTTACTATGTGGAAAATTATTCTACCAATATTTAGCATATTCTATGAAACATTGAGTGCTAAATTTTACCTTATGTGCCTCCGAACATAGATGAGAGTCAAACCCTCTTCTACCTTCCTTTCCCATGCCAAATATGCATCAGAGTCAGCTTGTCCCATAAATTGTGGAATATTGAATTTGGTTCTCTTTGATGAGTCACTGTCTTCATTTCTTGTTCTCTACAAATGCCTATTAGAGAAGTCATCAATCCTATCATTATTATCAAATTCACCGTCAACTACATTCCTTCTTTGTTGACCTTGATGCGTGGCTCCTCCTAACCCATGCCTCGACTCCTCTTTTTCCCAATTCTCATGAGATAATGAACTACTTTGTAGGGTCTTATATGACTCCAACAAATTATATAGTGGCTGGCATATGCTCACCAATATCTCTAACAACCGTCTCATGTAAAATACATTATCTCCTAACATTTTGAAAATATAGATAATATAGAGTGTAAGGAATGTGCATTGTGAGTAGGTGTCATCTCACCTCACAAGATCTAATTTACTCATTTTTTACCTCTCACTCATGTTTCACACAAATCAACACTTAACAACTCAAATCTTTGGCTCGCCTTGTAGAATTCCGAGAAATCCTCAAAAATTCAATTGATGTATCCCTTAATAGTGTGTAAGTATGTGCAAGGATGAAATACTAGGTTATAGGATCAATCTGGGTACAAATAGATTCAATTGAGGCTAAAAAATAGGTAAGTGGGTTGATCTAGAGGCAATTGGATTGATTTTAGTTGGAAAACATGGGTGGTGTTTGATTTGGGGACAAGTGGATTGTTTTGGAGCAAGAAATAGAAACACAATTGACCTAGGAATAGATGAAATCAATTTGACACACTCTGATTGAAGTGGGCACTAATCATAAGTGTGCGATTGATTGAATAGAGTGGCACAATCTATCCTATGTCTGGTTTTTACAAATTTGATCAATCTAAACTCAACAAAATCATCCCTAATTCAATTTTCTTTACTTTTGCAATGTTCTACACCAACCAGGGAACTTCCCAAAACAAATTCTCACACAAAGAACAAAACTTTTCTCTCTCTCTTTTTTTTTTCAATTTTCTACACAAGTTTTTTTATTTTCTTTTGCAACATGTTTTTTCCCTCCTTTTTTTTTTCACCCACAAAATCACAAAATAAACAAGGAATGGCACTTTACCAGGAAAAACACAAAAATCACCTACATTTTTTTTGACTACATGAAAAAGGTGGAGAAAAGAAGATAGGAAAAGAAATGGAAAGATGCAAAAGATGAAATTTGGCACTTGGATTGGTGTCCAAATTAGAATCCAAAATAATTGGCTCTAAAACCAATTGACACATGTGCGAAACTGTAAAAAGATATAAAATTAGAGCATGCTAGAACCCAACGAATCCTATTTGCACGAACTATGTGAAAACTACCAAAACACAATGATCTTCAATAAACTCTAGCAAAAGATGACCACAACTAACATGCCTAATTAGTTGATATATCACGAATTAATCTAATAAATGCTTGGAATAACTTAACTTGGGCTTTGGATTTGCAAAATTGAGGCACACTCAAATTCAAAAGAAAACCAATGAAATAATTCGTTAAACAAAATACTAAAGCATTCTTATGAAAAAATAACTAAGCCCCTCAATTTATAGTTTTAACTAGGGCTTAAACTTTCCTAAACTTGTGTAAAAGTGTTTGGAAATAGATAAAATAGGTTTGGGAAAGAATCCTACACAAACTAGGAAAGAAACTATTGAACATGACATTCTGATTGATGTCTTCGCTATCGATTCGATGAAATTGAGATTGATCTGGGGGCAATCGGGGTCCCTTAAGATCATAAAAGTGAAACACTATACTTAGACACTAGCTTTACAATCATGTTGGTCATGGTTGATCCAGTAGCATGTGATCGTAATTATAGAGGGTGTGTGATGTGGCTTGCTAACGATCGTCTGGGAGCTAATTTGATCTTTATGGCTTGCAATCGATCGATTATTAGATGAGATCGATCCTAGTGTTAATTCTAATGCTGTCTCTTCACCATTTTGCACTAAATTAAATTGTAAGCTCTATTTCGACCTCTAAAACCCCTTGAAACATCCAAATGCTCCTTGAAACTCTTGCTCAAAGTTTTTCTTAGTTTCTTAGTGCTCATGTACTTCAACTCGTGTTCATGATTTGACAAACATCACTTGTTCTAATTGGGCACTTGCATTAATAAATTCTTGATTGAATGTACACATGCCTCCATATGCATCTAGGTAATGGCAAGTTGTGCTCATGACCCTATCCTATAGCTGGTTAGATATTGGCTTTTAATGCTCTAATAACATATTAACAATCATGTGCATAAGAAAACGATGTCTTCTTAAGCCTAAGTTTCACACTCACTTAAAATGATCATGAAGTTAGACATTAATAGCCAAAAGTGAACTCCATGTATTTTCTCCATTCTGCGAATTAGTGTTTGAATGTCCATTCTTTAATGATGCATCCATACATGTGTTATCTTATATTAAATGGCATGACACTCACTGTACAAATATACGGTGTTTAAATTATACCAGCTCTCTAATGCCCTTTAGAGTGTTTGTGACTTGTGGACGAGTTTTAACAATTGTGCACTTAGGCAACCTTATGTTCATATTCATAACTCTTTATGAATAAAACTTTTTAACTTAATCACATGGTGCATGCATTACTTTACACGAATTAAGATTTACATGCATGAAAGATGTCGTAGAACATTGATATAGAAAATTAATATATTATTAATTACCTTTAAAAAAATACATATATAACCACGATGTCCTTTAATATTCGTCCTTAACTATTGGCATTAGAGAGCATATCACTAACATATATGTAGAAATGAATTGGATTTGATATGTTATTCTACAATGTATATTCTAATGATAGATATTTTAAAATTTTAAAATTTTCATCCCAAACTCATTGAAACCCAACACTTCCAGCATTTTGATTGATTTGATAGAGTTAGGATGAACAATCATGTTGATCAAGAGCATTTAGATCAATCACATTGAGGAGCAATAGATATGGCAAAATACACATCATTTGAAATTGTGATTGCATGCAGCAACCAAATCAATCAAGATTAAAATCCTGAGGATAACCAATGGATTGAAAGATGGCTAGATTAATCATGACCATATCTTATAGAGAGAGATTTCTTTGTTTAGGTTGGATTCTTTACCAAATATAATCAGAACTTTTTCTATTTAATTATACAAGTATTTTAGGATATTTTATTACACCTTATTAGTGAAAAAAAGATCCTTAGGATGTGGACTAAGTACCTGTTGCATCTTTGATAATAATAATAGTTTGTTTTCCTAGAATTTGAGAGCTTTCCAATTCTTCTGACTTGCATCCAAATTGAAATATTCCAAGTGTCCCTAGGAAGATTGGTGACGTATCAACCAACTTAGGAGTGTTGATAATGGCCATCCTCACTTGGGTTCTTGCAAATTTGTTGAGTTTTGGGATTTTTTTGCGGTTCATGCAAGCAGGATTTGCTCAAGTTTAGTCACACTATTAAAAATATTTTTATATACTTTCATGCACACATCAAATGGTATTAGATGCGACTATAGTGGATTCAAATTTGATACCCCGTCTTGGTACCAATTTTGTATCTTCCTTGTTCTTCTTTTCTACATCTCTTTTCAATAAATTTCAAAGAAAATGATTTTATATTACTTGCTTGTTTTACACATTCCTAGTGATTTTTGTTTTTTTTTTTGATTTGATTATTTGGAATTGTTGGGCATTGCAAAAATTCTAAAAAAAAAAAAAAGGAGTAAAACAAAAAAAAAGGCAGTTTATAGTGTGAAAAAAATTCTTGAAAGGTGATATGAGAAACTTTTGGTCGAAGTTGTGAAGGTTGGGATTGAAAATGTTGAGTTTGGATTCAATTATGGGTGGAAAAATTGACTTTTTGCTGGAAATTTTTGTGGCTAATGATTTTGCCTAACTTTGGATCAATTGTAACCCAACTACATTAAGAATGATTGTGTTGAGACCTAAATGGATCCATCGTGGCTTTTCTAATTGATCACGCCCTACTTCATTTTCTAGAGTTCAATTTAAATTGATTTGAGATTGATCGTGTTCATCTTGTTTAGCTCTAGATCGATCCATTAGCTTTCTAATCAATCTCCCTTCATGTTTTGAGTGTCTAAATCCATCCTTCTCATATGTGAATGATCCTATACCGCAAAATTTCCCCTTTACACATACATACTTCTAGTTGACAAGTCACTTGAGTTTGTTTAGGGATTACTTATAATTCCATGAGGTGAATGCACAAATTGAATAGGTGAGCTTATTATTTCGAGTATTTTGCGTGTGATACATGAGTGAGAGATAAGATATAAGTGATTACATGTTTTGAGGTGAGAGGTACACTTGTAGACATACACACACAATTTCCTTTACACACACACATTTTTGGGATGTTAGGAGAATTTGGTGTTAGGGATAGCACATTTAACTTGAAGTGGCAGATAGACACCCTATCAAGCATTAATTAGAGATTGGAGAATCTAAAGGCGTGCCATGCCACTACACGGGGTAGTTTAGTATCTCATGGTGAATAGACTATAGAAGAATCACTGCCTACACAAGACAAATCCATACACTAGGCAAGGAAAGGCGGATATGTAAGTAATGAGAATTTTGATTTTTCTAATGAGTTTGAGGACGATAGTAGTCATAGGAGATAGCCTAAATGGCATCGTGCTAAAGAAGAAATGCTAAAGAGTGGTAAACTTACCATCCTGGCATTCCAAGAACGTTATTGTTAAGTTATATGTCCTCTGACACTAATAGATTATGAGGGTTATTAGTATTATATGTAAACTTTTGATTAACTAATAAAATATTGATGGTTATTTATATCAGTATTTTAAAAGCTATTCATACATGTAAATCTTGTATGACATAAAGTTACGCAAGTGCCCATATGATTGCATTAAGGAGTTTTATTTATAAGGAGTTATGAATATGAACACAATACTTGTGAGTACATAATTTTTAAAATGTATTTGAGAGTTATAGATTCTTTGAATGGACATTAGATTAATGGTACAACTTGCACATGTTGTATCTGCATGGTGAGTATCATGTCATTTAGTATGTGATACTAAGAACATGTGTATGTGAATATATCATTGAAGGATGAGTATTTGAACATTGACACAAGGAATAAAGTAAACACTTGTAGTTCATTCTCTACTGTCAATATTTTACTTTGTGATTGTGTTAAACGCATGTGGGCTGTACACTTAAGACAACATAGTTGTCATGTGCACATGATGGTTGGTGTCTCTTTAGTGCATTAAGGACTAACATTTATTTTGATATGAGACATGGTTATGAGTCCACTATGCCATTATTTGGATGCATATGAAGGCATGTGTATAGCAAAAAGAAATATGTATCTTTGCAAGTGAGAAAGGCATATGTCTAGTGCGGTTGATGTTTTATGAGATGGGAATCCTGGGTCAAGTAGTGTGTAATCAAAAAGAAGTTTCTAATGGGATATTAGTCTCATAAGGCAACATCCTTTAAGGTATGCTTGTTGCTAATTAAAGAGATTAGACCAAATGGATTTTCTATCATATTTGTTAGTAATGAGATTGTTAATTACAGCCATAGTAGGTCTTTAATTTAATTAATTGGATTAATTAAATTAAATAAAAAGACACAAGTGAGCTCTAATTATTAATTAGATTAATAATTAAATAATCTATGCATTAAAATTAATTAAGGTCCATGTAGGAAGTATATATAGGCCATGCTATGTGTGTCCTATGTACTATAGATGGAAATAAGAGTCTCACCAATTTTAAATATTAGTAATATGCATTCTAACGTTAATAGTTAATGAGTGATATTAGAAGACATCATCGTGGTGTATGTAATTTTTACAATAATTAATAAAATATTGATTTACTTAGATCAATGTGTTTTGGCAAGTTTGATCATAAATGTAAATTTTGAGTAGTATAAAGTATTATGTGAAAATTAGTTATGAAGCCTTATTTATAGTGTATTATGAACATGGATATAAGGCTATTTTAGAACTCAATTATTAAAACCACTCTGCAAGTCACAAACATTTTAAAGAGCATTAGAGAGTCAGCATGACTTGCACACCATGTCTTTGTATGATGAGTGTGTGCCAATCGGTATGAGATAGTGAGAATATAATGTGTGGATGCGTCATTAGAAAATAAGCATTTGGGTAGTAGTATCACAGCCACCGTTTTCTTCATATAATAGTGAAATTTAATGATTTCTCTATTACATATTGTTCATGATGGATGTTTGAGATACATGAAATTAGATGATGTACAAAGTGGAACCTAAAATTACATGGACCAAAAAACTCCATTAAGCTACAATGGCAAAATTGTTTGTCATGTCCCTTCACCAAGCTCTAATTTCTAGTTGTAGCCTCACATATCATCATATTTTTGGGGTCACATTACAACAATGCATTTAAAACTTTGTTTGCATTGGATACGACATTCAAAGGATCTTTCACCTTAAGAGAGGATGGCCTTGGGTGGGATTCAAAGCTTGCGAGTTGTTAATTGGTGGGTGTAACTTAAGTGGACTCACTATTCCTAGATTTGATTATGTGAGCTTTGTTGGACCATGGGCTGACAGAAAAGATTGGATAGCATGTAAGATGCATTGGTGAGAGTTGCCACTTATTGGGTCTAGCATGCTAAGATCTGTACATAGGAGGTATTTTAGGTACAATTACGACCCCAATCACGTACTAAGGAACTTTTACCAATAAAATTTTTGGTTTTTACTAGGGGAGTGTAGGATTCAAAAAACCTAGTGTAAGGCCTATTTTGATTTAAAGTCCATAATCATAATGGTAACACAAATTAAAACCACACTACCAAAACCTATTTTCTATAGTTTACTTATATCTTGAATAATGTTTGCCCGCTTATTGTTAATGATCAAGACTTTAACGTTGACCAGAATTAAGACAATCGACGAATTTCAAGATTTGAGAAGAGTTCTCACTCTTGAGAGAGTCAGTAATATCTTGGATACTACCATCCCATTATAGGGGAAACGGGTTGTTAAAGGAGTCTAGTCTTTTAGTTAGTGAGATTAAGGAGGGCAAGACTTAGAGAAAGGAAACCTCCTATTCCCAAGGCTACTGGGAGGGGCATGAGATCCAATGCCTATATTGCAAAAGAAAAGAGTTTCTAATGCAACTAGAAGGGGTATTGGAGGAGGAATTGCACTAGATACCTCAACATGCTAGATGACGATACTAAAGACACGGAACTCTATGATTATGAAGCATGTTCTTCCATTAGTGCATTCTCTATGTCTTGGATTTTGGATTCAAGCGTTGTCTCACACTAGAACTTTTAAGTCAATATTTGGTCAAAAGTAGATTGCTTGAGGAGTGAAAAGTGGTGATTAAGGTTGGCAGTGGGGCAAGTGTTGTAGCTGCAGCAATGTTGGATTTTTGTGGGCTTTGCCTATAAAAATCAAAACTTTTAATGACAAATACATCATACATGCACAGTGGAACATAAAGGAACAAATCCCACTCATTTTTGTTTCAAAACATGCAAAAAATCATAAATACAAGCAAAGTTATAAAGTTGTTACTTCTGGAAAGTTTCTAAACAATTTTGCACATGATTCTTGAATTGTGGCCCTTAAACCTTAACCTCTAGTTTGTCCACCTAAGTAGGATGATGATGAGCTCCTTCACACTTTAAAAAACTACTTTTGTCAAGCTCTAACTCAAACTACATTGGACATGATGGAATTTTGACAAGAAAGAACTTGGAATCATGGCTAGGTGTTTGTTCTTTCTTACTTGGAAGGATTGCATGAAAATTCTAGGGAAAAGTTGTGACTTAATACTCTTCAAGCACTCCTTTATTGTCACGACATAAGTGTTTTGGGCATGTACTCCATGGACCCTTCTGCATGGATCTTTTAATTAAAAAATAGCTCATGGATTTTTATTCATTAGTCTCATTAGTAAATCAACCCATAAACTCTTTAATTATTAATCTTAACAATTGGGCTTTAATGATTTTTCCATGTTCCATGTTAGTTTTTATGTTAAATTCCTTTAAACATGTATATTATGTATGAAAATCCTTTAAAAAGTGTTTTAAAAGTGGTTGGAATCAAAAAAAATTGGAAAAGGAACGGATTGGAATTGGAAAACTACAACTATAGAAAGTCAGCATCATTTTGCGACTATCTGTTGCAGTTGCAAGAAGAGTTCTCATGATTACAAAGATGTGTCACGTGGTCTTGCTATCACCATAGGGTTACATGAACCCCACAATCCTATTTCGCAATTGTGGGAGAAGTCACGCAACTGTGACGGGAGGTCTCACACGATTGCGATAGGAATAGTGATAGAACCCTAAGGTTTCTGTCTTATCTAGCTTTCGCAGTTGTGAACAGAAGGCTCGTGATTGTGGAAATGGTTCTTGTGACCATGAGTGTTGACTCTATGGAAATTTTTTTTTCAAGGTATGAAAACTAATGCATGAGATGCGTAGGTCATGGAAATTGTCATTAATGGAAATATTTAATGTTTGGACGGATGATGTTGGATTATGGAATTAGAAGACTTGTGGATAAATGGATTTACTTTGTTTTAGCTTTTTTATGCGTTGTATAATTAATTTTTCATGAGTTATAAGGGCATAAGTCTAGTTTTCATTTATACTACGTGTATTTGTAAAATATGGAAGACATCAAGAGTTGATGTTTGTGCAAAGGCAAGAGTTGCTATTGTTCGAGGTTCCAAAATGGGGTGGACTCCTGATGCTATGAAGGCCAAGACGAAGGCATTCAAGAAATCCTTATGTAATACTGTAGGATTTTATGCACTTGTGCATGATCTATTGTTAGCTTGAGTTGGATGTAAAAGTCATAATCCTTGACTTTTGTTTTTGCATATTATTTATGACAGATGTATGAGATACATGAAAATGGATAATGTGCAAAGTGAAAACTAATCTACATGAATCTTAAAGCTTCATCAAACAAATATTAAGTTGTGACAGCAAAATGTTTATCTTGGCCCTTCATTGAGCTCAGAAGCTCTAAGTGTAGCCCTAGTGTGTGATATCATCACATTGGTAGGGTTACATTGCAATGATGAATTTAAGACATCAGGTGTATTAGATATAACATTCAAAGGATACTATGCGTTGAGAACAGTTAACCACGGGTCAAGTTCAAATTAGGCAGTTGTTAGTTGATAGGTGTGACTGAAATGGTCCCAACATGACAAAAGCTGATTGTGTGAGTTATTGTTAGGCCATGGGCTGAAGGAAAGATTAGACTAGGCATGAGATGAGTTGCTGAGAGTTGCTACTCTTTAGACTTAGCATGCTAAGAATTGAGCTCATGAATACTTAGACCGAGAATTGGTGCCATTAGAGTTTCCAAGATGCGGTGGACTCAAGAAGCTATGAATATTAAGACAAAGGAATTCAAGAAATCTTTATGTAATAGCGTAGGATTTCATGCACTTTCCAATTTTAGCTCAAATTAATCTATAAGTCAGCAATCCTCCACTTTAATTTTTACATATTATATGTGATGGATGTATGAGATACATGAAAATGGATAATGTGCAAAGTGAAACCTAATCTATGTAGACCTAAAAACTTCCCCAAATAAATATTAAGTTGTAGGAGCAGAATATTTGTTGTGGCTTTGCACTAAACTCAAAGCCCTTAGTTTATGTTGTCCTCATAAGACTTCAAGTGCATTAGATGCATTCAAATGATACTACACCTCAAGAGCAGTTAGCCACAGGTAGAGTTCAAATTTGACAAGTTGTCAATAGGTAGAGTTTGAATTTGACAAGTTGTCATTGGGCTTAGCATGCCAATAATTGATTACATAGGAGTGTTATGTTCAATGAAGACCCCAATCACACACTAAGGAAATTTTACTAGTGGAATTTCTATCTTCTACCTGAGGGAGCGTAGGTTTTGAAAAATCTAATTGGAGTCCATTTTGATTTAAAGTTAGTAATCATAATGTAACACATATAACAATCAAACTAACAAGTTTTGTCTATTTCTTGTAGTATATTACTATCTCAAATAATGTATGCCATCTTATTATTAATAATGATTGAAACTTGATATTGATTGGAGAGAAGATATTTGACTAGTTTCAAGGTTTAAGAATAGTTCTAATTCTTGATAGAGTCAGTCATATCTTGGATGTTGTTATCCCATTGCGAGGGAAACGGGTTATTCTTTAGGGGTCTCACTTCTCTGTTAGTGAGACTAACAAAAACAAGACCATGGGAAGGAAACATGCAACTCCCAAGCTAATGAGAGGGGCATGAAATCTAATGCATGTTGTTGGTAAAGGAAAGAGTTTCTCGTGCAATAAGGAGGGGCATTGTAGAAGGAATTGCACAGGATGCCTCAAGGCCATGGGGATGGCATTGGAGGTGTAAAACTCTTTGTTTGTGAAACATCTTGTTTTGCTAGTGTGGTCTCTGTGTCTTGGACCTTGGATTCGGTACTTCTTCTTACATTTGCACTTTGAATCAAGATTTGGTCAAAAGTAGATCACTTAAGAATCAAAGGTGCTAATTAGGGTCGGTAGTGGAGTAAGTGTTGTAGCCTCTGCCATTGGCACTGCTCTAGTCAAGTTGTCATCGAGTCATGTTTGGGTCCTAAGGAACTATCTTTTGTTACTAAATGGGCTAAAGATTATTGTCTCTATACCTCTACTAGTGAAAGAGGGTTATGAATTCTCTTTTCAAGACAATAGTTACCAAATTTATTATTGTAATAAATTGGTTGACACTACTTCATGGGTAAAAAGCTTGTACTACTTGAATTTAAATAATAGATCAATGATGAATACTACTTCAAATAAATGTCCAAGGGATAGTTTGAATTCCGAGAATTTGTGGCACCTTATACTCAGCCGTGTATGGGACACAACAATTAGTAACTTAGAGAAAGATAGGCATATTAGCTTGGGAGAGGAGTCCTATCCAATTCGCAAACCTTGCATCCTAGGCAAAATGGCTAGAAGTTTATTCGATGGACATGTCAAGAGGGTTGCTGAGGTGTTGGAGTTAGTCCATACTAACATTTGTGGGCCATTTAATGAAATGGAAAGGGAAGATTTCTCTATTTGTAACCTTTACTGATGATCACTCACTGTATGGTTATGTATGCTTGATGAAATACAAGCATGAATCCTTTGAAAGGTTCAAGGAATTTAAGGCATAAGTAGAGAAGCAAACTGGAAAACATATCAAAGCACTATAATTAGATCATGGAGGCGAGTATATGAGTGTTGAGTTTGTTGTTTCCTTAAAGAAAATGGTATTCAATCACAGTTAACAACCTAGACAACTACTTAGTTGAATGGTATAGTTGAGCATAGAAATCAAACTATATTGGATATGGCTCGATCTATGATGAACTTCAATGATTTATCCATATCCCTGTAGGGGCATGCCCTTCTTATTGAAATATATATTTTGAATAGGACACCCTTTAAGTTTTTTACCTTCACCCCACATGAGATGTGGAATGGAAGAAAGCCAGGCCATAAGTATTTAATGATCTGGGGACGTTTGGCTTATCTTAGGAAGACTAAGAAGGATAAGTTAAAGGTAAGGGCAATTATGGGCCACTTTGTGGAATTTCCCAAAGATTCCATGAGATGTGAGTTCTGCATACTTGAAGACAATAGGATTGTCATGGTGTATTATGCATGTTTTCTCAAAGAAGAGTTTATTTAAGAAAATAGTGTAGGTAAAACAATAGTACTCAAGGAAGTTGAGTATGAGGAATAAAGTAGCCATCCCTTAATGCATGTTCCTGTTCAAAAGGAACCTTCTGAGATGCAACTGCTCTAACAATCTGGCAGAATCTCTCAAGCATTAGATAGATATGAAACATCTTTTTCCATTAGTGTGTCCTCTTCATCATTGATCTTGGATTTGGGTGCTTCTTCTCATATGTGCACTTTGAATCAAGATTTAGACAAGAGTAGATACCTTGAGAAGCAAAAAGTGTTAATTAGGGTCAAAAGTGGGGCAAGTTTCATGGACAATTGTTAGGCACTGCCTTAAAGGTAAATAGCCTGTATTATCTAAATATGGATGATAGAAATTTGATCTACACCATTTCAAACAAATGTCTAAGGGATAGTTTAAAGTTCAAGCACTTGTGGCACATTAAACTTGACCATGCTAAGGACACAAAGATTAGCAAATTGGAGAATGAAGGGGTTATTGGTCCATTAGGAGAGGAACCTTATCCAACCTATGTATCTTATATCCTAGGTAAGATGGTTAGAAGTTCAATTGATGAATGTGTTAAAAGGGATGCTAAGGTGTTGAAGTTAGTCTACACTAACATTTGTAGGCCATTTAATGAAATGGCAAAAGGGAGATTTCTATACTTTATAACATTTGCCAATGATTACTCACAATATGGTCGTGTGTACTTGATGAAGTATAAGTTTGAATCTTTTGAAATGTTTAAGGAATTCAAGACACAAGTAGAGAGCAATCTGCTCTTGAGTAAATCTTTATTTAAAGTACAAATGTGGGAAGATGTACCTAAATTCCAAATCAAAGATGTAGAAAATGTTAGTGATATGCACTCTAACACCAATAGAAAATAAAGGATATTAGAAGGCATATGATTGTATAGGTACTTTCATTCGATTATTAATTAAGTATTGATTTTTGTATCAATTTTTCAGTAAGTTTTCAAGCATATAAATCTTAATTGGTGAAAAGTATTATATTTACCCATGTATTTGAATTAAGAAATTTTATTTATAAGAAGTTATGAATATGGACACAAGGCTTTCTTAGTACTTAACCACTAAGACCTATCTGTAAGTTATTGATACTCTAAAGGACAGTAGAAAGTTGGTAAAGTAGCACACCTCGTATTTGTATAGGGAGAGTGGCATGCCGTTTGGTATGTGATACTGAGAATACAAGTGTATGGATGCCCCTTTGGGGAATGGTGCATTCGAATAATGAATTGTTGAATGAAGCAAATATATGGAGTTCACTCTTAGCTATCAATGTCATGCTTCATGATCTTGTTAAGTGCTCATGAACCATGTTCTTGAGACAACATAATTGTCTTATGTGTATGACGGTTAACATGTCATTAAGGTATTAAAGGTCAATATCTACGCTAGTACAGGAGAGCATTATGAGCCCAATATGCCGTTGATGGGTGCATATGGAGTCATGTGTGCATTCAATAAGGGACTTGTCTCATTGCTAGTGAGCAAGGAATTTGTCCTTTGCAGTTGGTTTTCTATAAAACAAAAACTCTTGTCCAAGGTAATATGTGATCAGAAAAATGTTTTTGATAGAAACATGTACTCATAAAGAAATGCTGATTTATATGACTAAGTTTATGAGTTTGACTAAATCTATGACTCTTGCTTGGTTGAGACAAAGTAAGACAAAAGATCTATGCAACATGACAGTCACAATCAGGAATGTTCATTATGATCTAAATTACTTCATCTTAATTCGACTACAATATGGGCCATAGGCTAAATGTTGCCACATCTTTCGAGTTATACTCATTGCCAATTAAGAATGAATCTAGAGACTCACACATATAAGATTGGGATGTGTTTTGAGTTGCCAATTAGTGGATTGCATAATTTATTTAGTTATAATTGGATTGGACTAAATAAATTGTTATCGTGCTTGTTAATGATAAGATTATTAATAAGAAGCACAATAGAAATTTAATTTAATTAAAAAGATTAATTAAATTATGTTAGTTAGGACACAAATGGGCTTAAGTAGTAATGAAATTAATAATTAAAGAACATATGGTCTTATTTATTATTAATATTAATAAATAAGAGTTCATGAGTTGTTTAATTAAGAAGGGTTCGTGTAGGAGGGTAGATGGAGCCTATGCAGTAAACCTTGGTGTCTCAACTACTTATATGTGTCTTGGAGTTTCAAGACACACAAAATAACCTAGAAATTTTGTGCATCCTCCAAGTGAGAGAGAGAGAGAGAGAGAGAGTAACCTCTAGTCACCCTCTTTCATCTTTCTTCTGACAAAACTTCTTCCTGTACCAAAAGTGTTTGGGTTAGAGCTTCACAAAATGAGTTTTCTTGAGTGTGGGAGGAGCTCAAAGGCATCCTAATCGTGTGGAAAATCTAGAGGTCGAGGTTTGAGGGCACGACTCTAAGGATCACGCATGTAAGACTTGCAAATTGCAAAGGTATAATTTTTATACTTACTTTTATTTGTTTAATATCTTGCGTGTTTTACAACAAAAATGGTTGTGGTTTGTTTTTCTATACTTTGCTGCATGTGTATGATATTTTTAAGTGATAAAGTTATAATTTTTATGGTCAAACCCTGACAAAATCCAATAGTAGTATCAGAGCCACCATTTTCTTGCAAAACCTTAAAGTTCAATGATTTATCCATGTTCTAAGTTAGTACTTGTGCTTAAATTCCTTTAAACATATATATGATGTATGAAAAAACCTTTAAAAAGTGTTTTTGAGGTGATTGGAGTCAAAAACATTGGACAAAAATCAAATTTGCGTTGAAAACCAAAGGTGCAGATTTTCTATAGCTCATCACAATTGGTAGTTGCGGTTGCGGGAAGGATTCCTTGGCATCAATCCGATGTACAAGTTTTGATGAAAAATCTATCCCAAATAGCAACAAAACCCGTCATTTTCTTTTCTTTTCTTTTCCTTTTTTGTACGATTTTTTTGCTGCGTCTTTTTTTCTTTATTCCCCTTTATTGTCCAATCAGGTCATAAAATATCCAATAATATTCCCCAACAATATTACTAAATTATTAGCACCTTCAAAAAACTTTGAAAATTTGCCTAAATAGTCTATAACACACCTTTTTCTTGTATTTTCAAAATAAAATAGAGTGGAAAATGAAGGGATGACGGAGGATAGAAGGAAATAAATCAAGTGGTACCTCAAATGATCAACTAAATTGATCAACTTTGATGCCAATTGATGTGAACCATAGAAGCAAAAAGAATCAAAACAACATTGATGAAGATAAATGGCGAGATACATGCGGTAAAACCCTTATAACAAATCAAAATTGTAGTAACCAAGAACCAAACACCTATGTCGCAATGATGTTGGCCAAGAATCACCAAAAGTAAGCTAAATGACCTAATTTGATACTTTGAGTTGAGTTATTATCACTCAAAGACACAAGTATTGGAAGTGAGCAAAGAAACATACTTCATTAATGGATAAAAATGACAAAAATTCTCCCAAAATCTCTACTTCAATGCATATATAGTGGTTGCAAGCAAAACCTTAGGTTCCAAGTCTTAATAGGCCAAATTGGCCTTGAAATGGGCTTCTAATGGCCAAAAATTTGAAAATCAACATGTTGCAATCAATCTAGAGGTCACTTGATTCATTGTGCCTGGCTTAAGATCTATCCGTTGTGATTCCACTACCCCATAATCACAATTCCATAAGTTGGCTAGTTTGATTGCAATCTCTCGAATCTATCACAGCCACTTGCAATCATAAATCTAGAAGATTCTCGTATTGTGCCTAGGTTGATCGCAAATCCTTTGGATCAATTGCACTTTGAATGTAATTCCAAAGTGCTCATACGATGATTTGGCTTCCTTAGATCAGTCTGGCTTGGCTCAAATTGCAATGTTAGAGCTTCTTTACACTGCTTAGCCCATTCAAATTAGCATTTAATACCATGTTGCATCCTTTGGTGCTCTAAACACATACAATTACTCTTCAACTCTCCAATCAAGCATGAAACTTGAAAGTGCTTTCTTAAACTTTCGTGCCCATGCTGTCCTAATAGGTCCGGGCAACAACTCTAAGGGATCTCATCTCTTGATGCCCATATCATTTGTCATATGCTATTGGTGCTCCATGAGATGGAAACTCTTGGCCAAGGTAGTGTATGATTAAAAAAGAGTTTCCAATAGAAGCATTTTTCTCATTAGACAACATTGACTGGTCATATGACTGAGTTCTTGAGTTTGACTAAATTCATGACTCTCAATTAGTTGGGACAAATTAAGACAAAAGGTCTATATTGCATTGCATTCATAGCCAAAAGGGTTCATTGTGATTTATTTCACTTCTTCTTAATTAGGCTAGGATATAGGCTATAGGCTGAATGTTAGTAATGTTCAATGCAAATTAAAGATGAACCGAAAGAGTCACACGTAAAAAGTTAGAACACATGATGTGAGTTAAATTGGTGGATTGCAAATGAGGCTTGAGAAGACTCATGAAATAATTTATTTAGTTATAATTAGATTGGACTAATAAATTATCATGGTATTTGCTAAAAATGAGATCATTAATTGGCAACACAATGGGGTATTTAATTTAATTAATGGTAATTAATTAAGTAAAAAAAATTAGAAAAAATGAGCTTAATTGTTAATGGGGATTAATAATTATGTAGACATTTGGGCTGCATATTATCAATAGGATTAATAATTAGTCCTTAGGCAAAGATTAAATAAATGTCTATGTAGAAGGGCTCATGGAGCCCATGTCTTCAAACCCTTGTGCTTAAAGTATTTAAACATTTTTAGAAGTGTTCTATACACTCACAATCTCATAATTTTCGTGCACTCTCCAAGCAACAAAAGAAAAACACCCTCACTACCCTCTGTGCTTTTCTTATCAAGAAAAACTTTCTAGCCCAAAGTGTTGTTCATGATATGCCCTTTAATACTAACAAAATAAACGTGGGATACAAGAGGGGCATTTGGTTGCACATGTATTTTTACTCAGTAATTAATAAAATATTGATTTTTGTATCAAATTTCTAGCATGATTTCATACATGTAAATCTTGATTGGCATAAATATTGCATGTGCCCATGTGTTTGAGTTAAGAACCCTTATTCATAAGGAGTTATGGATATGAACACAATGCCTTGTTGGTATTCTATTACTAAAATTGGTCCGTGAGTCACGGACACCCAAAGGAAACTAGAAAGCTGATACAACTTGCACATCTTGTATTTATATGATAAGTGTAATGTTGTTCACTGTGAGATACTAAGAATAAATATATGTAGATTTGCCATTAGGGAATGACTAGCTGAATGGAGTAGACAAATGGAGTTCACTCTTAGCTATCAACATCCTACTACATGATCATGTTAAGTGTTCGTGGACCTTAGATCTAAGATGACATGGCTCTCAACTTTAGACCTTCAACCTTAGACTTGAGACAACAAAAGTCTACATAGGAAGGCCCATGGAGCCCATCCCCCTAACTCTAGTGTCTAAACTATTTAAAGGGGCCATGGAAAATTCAAGACAACACTCTTAATCCCTAAAGTTTGCACAAGCCTTCAAGCAAAAGAAAGTAGCCCCCTAGCCACCTCTTTGACACTCTTTCATAAAAAATTTCTTCTCTTAGCCCAAAGTTGCTTGCATTAGAAATTCAAAAAAGAGTTTTATGGAAGTGTAGGAGGAGCTTGCAATCATCTTAATCGTGTGGATAAACTAGAATGTCTTGCAAGGAATTATTGTTGATTGGTTCTTTAATTTTTTTTGAAATTAGCATGCTAGGCTTAGTGTTGAAAGCATAGTTCCTATCTGATTGAGCACACACCCTTTATTATTGATTAGTAGACTACTTGAGAAGTTCTATGGTGAGGATGAGATGATTAAGTTAGGGACATAAGCCTTACCTTAAGCATTGATGAATTCCCTAGCAGATAAGGAAAATTAGTTAGAAAAAAAAAGGGAGTTAGGACTTTAAAAAAATCGAATGAAAAATGTTCATAAAATATATATGTGAGTATGGAAAAATTTAGTCTACTCCATTGATTGGAGCAACTGAGTAACCAGAACTGCACAGAGACCCCTGTTCATTCTCGTATAACAAGGTTACTCGATTATGAGTACGCAAAGCATTTTAAGTTAGTTGTGAATTGAGTAACTAGGGATGCATGGTGAACTTTTTTTGGCTTCACATAAAAGACTCCTAACTATTTAAGAAAAAATTTAAAGCACGTGAAAAATAAGTGTAGGGGAGAGGGATGAAAAGAAAAGGAAAAAATTATTAACCAACATGAGCCCTTAAGCTAGAAAAATATGTAGATTGAACTTGTTCAACAGAGAGTGAGTTAATGCTTAAAGTGAGAAGTCCTAAATTTAATTGCCTTTGATTTGCCATTGAATCATCAAATAGTTGAAGTAGTTGAGAGTTGTAAAGTGCCACACACACAGGAACTCATGTTGTAGACGTTTGGGTCAAAAGTGTTATAATATGGAACAATGTTGAACCAGATAACTAGTGCATATTTGACTTCTGAAATTAAGAGTGGCCAAGTTCATGATTTTATGCATCAATTTAGTTAATTGAAAGAGACGATGTTTGCTTGAGGACAAGCAAATAAGTGTTGAGGTGTGATAACATGTGATTTATAGCATATTTGTACCCCATTTGTGTCCAATTTTTGCTTGTTGAGCTAAAATGAATATATTAAGTGTTCATGCATGAAAAGTTGTTCAATATAATGAATGTGAGCGTTTAAGTATAGTGTTGGTTATAATTGATAATTTTGAACATTTTCTACACTTAAATATTATTTTTGTTTGAATGTTAGATTTTGCCGCTACAAGGAAGGCAATTGTAGTAATGGAAAGTGATTTTTGCAAGCGTAAGGCAAAGAGCATTGCATTTTGAAAATTTTGACGCCTAGGTGTGCAACCATTGAAGAAAGAGTTGTGGTTGCAAGGATGGCTTTTGCAACCACAGATGCAATGGTTGCTGTCTAGGTATGAGAGCAAATTTGAGATTTATGGCCACAAAGTTAATGTTTGCAGTAGTAGAGGACAGCATAAAAGCACTACGACCCATGATTCTGCATGATTTTTAGGGGTTCTTTGTCTTTTCACGCATGCGTAGGCTTACCCTAGGCCTTCTAACTATAAATATGTATTCTTCACATCTTGGAGTCTATCTTAGGCTGGGTTTTACTCTTTGAAACACTTCGAGTCCTACGAAACAAGATTGGGAGGCTTGGAGTAGGAGGAATCCACACCAAGGGGTTGAAGTGCATTCATCACCCATGCCACACAAAACTCATAGACTAAGTTTTTCCATAATTTGTCTATTACTTTCATGTTATTTTGGATGATGAACAATTTGGAATTGGTTTTGATTGAATTTAATTTGAGTTTACAAGTTCTTTTCTACTTGCTTTTGTTTGTGTTTGAAGAATTATGTATGCATGAGTTATTTTTTAATTGTCTTTACATTGTTTATTCACAATTGTTAAATTAAATAGTAACTGTAAAACTTGATCAATCCTATAATTAATCTATGACTGTGCAAGGAATAACAAAAATGAAACTTAATGTTCTAGATGTACATTTGCGAATACTGAACTTAAGAGAATAACGAAAGTGAAAAGATAAAATGAGTATGGGTTAATATTGTTAATCACAACACATGAATACTTGACTTGATTTAGTTTGGGAATATCTACAAGAATATTGAGTCACGCTGTAGGAGAGTTTAGGAGAATATCCTCTAAACTTGAGGATTAATAATCCGCAACCAGTACAATTAAATTGATAATTAATGACATACATAAGAAACCAACACAATACAAATGGCTAGATGCTTCAACTATTGGTATTGCATCCTCTGATTTTATGTTACTATTTTTTAAGTGTGTATTTTTATTTACTTACTTTTTATCTTCATTCCATTTATGCAGCCTAACTAATAGCATCTTAATTAAATCAATAACACTTCACCCTTTCTTAGGGGACAATACTTGTATTCATCACAGTATTGATCTAATTATAAATTTACTTTTAGTATGGTGATGGCCTATGTCAAAACACATTGCTCACTTTAAAGGTGACAAATTTCTTATTGAATTTATAGATGTCTCCATACACGCCTAGGCAATGGCATTTTGGGTTGATGACCCTATCCTATATTAGGATAGATATTGTTCTTTAATACCCTCATGATACATTAACCATCATGCGCACGAGACTACCATGTCATATTAGGTCTAAGGTCCAAGTATACTTAAAATGATCACAAAGTAAGACATTGATAGCAAATAGTGAATTTCATATGTTTGATTTGTTCTGTGAGTTATGTCTAAATGCTCATTCTCTAATGATGTATCCACACACATAAATTCTCAGTATCTTAAACTAAAAGGCATGGTACTCATTATACAAATACAAAGTGTGCAAATCGTAATGACTCTCTAAAGCCATTTAGAATGTTTGTAACTCGTAGATTGATTTTAATGATTATGTACTAAATAGCCTAGTGTCCATATTCCTAATTCCTTATAAGTAAGACTTCTTAACACAATCACATGGGCACATGCAATACTTTATGACGTTCAAGATTTACATGCATGAAAATACTACCAAAATATTGATAAAATAATCATCATTATTTTATTAAATAATAACAATAACATTACTACTAATATCCTTCAATATATCTTTCATTGACAATTTAGCATTAGAGGACATATCACTAACAATAGACCATAATCACAATAGTAACACATATAGCAACCAAACTAACAAAATCTTGTTTATTTTTTATAGTATTATTTTATTTGAATAATTTCTACATCTATTTCTAAATTGCTTGAGACTGATACTCAAATAAGGCCCAACTATGTTAACTTTAGAATCTAAGAATTGTTCACAATCTAGAGTGCCTCAGTAATGTTTTGGAGGCCACATCCGACAAGGCCCTATGACGAGCCTAGTAAGGAGGAAAAACCTAGTCATAAGAAATAGGTGGAGGACGATATGCAAGTTAAGAGCTATATGTTGGTTACTATAACCAATGATCTTTAGAGAACCCATGAGGTTATGGGGACTACTAGGGAGATCCATACCACTTGTAGGAGTTGTACTGCTAGATATGAAATAACAAAGCAACTATTTATGATGCACATGGTAGAGGGTGGTGATGTTACTGAGCATGACTTTAAGATGATCTGACTCATCAAGGCTTAAGCCATTGGATTTCTTCTTAGATGCCAATCTATAGATAGATTTAAACCTTCAGTTCTTTTGGATTCCTTATCATTAATTATCATATGAATGATATTGAGTGCACATTGGTTGTGCTTTTCAATAAGTTGCTAACTGCACCGTAAGCCATAAAGGGGAAAGGGAAAGAGGCGGTTCTTGCTATGTCTAGCTCCTCTACTGTGATCATGAAGGGGAAGATAAAGAAGAAGCTTGCCATTCCCAAGGCCAATGGGAGTATGGAAAAGGCCAATGCTTTTGTAGGAAAAGGAAATTGTTTTGATTGTGGCATGATTGGGCATTAGAAGAGGAAATGCATCGAGTACCTTAGCCTTAGAAAGGCAATGGGAGGAAATGAAAGTGTTTCCAATGGAATATCTTATTCCGTTAGTGTATTTTCTATTTCTTATATTTTAGGTTCTAGTGCTACTTTTCACATTTGCACTTTACATTAGGATCTTGTCAGAAGTAGGATGCTTGGGAAGCATAATGATGTTGATTAAGTTGAATGAGTTTCCCAAATTTGACAGAAGGCACAAATAACCGATGGAGAAGACAACAATTTACATGGTTTAGCTATAATTAGCCTACATCCATGGATAAGAATCTAAGGCTTGGATTATGTGTATTGTATTTTTCAATACAAAATCATCTTCCCTTTTATACTACAAATGCAATCTGTTTATCTTCCTATGATGACACTATCACATTACTACTCATAACTAATCCTCTTTTATTACTGCTCATAACTAATCCTCTTTTACATTGCAGTCCTTCCCAATGTCCCTGCTACTTCTTTATAAATAGTAGAGTCTTTCTTTTCTTTCCACTTCTTTCGCTATCTTCTAATTGTAATTTCCCTACTTTTTTTTATCTCCTACCACCATGTCTGCCTTCCATAGTTCTCCATCCTCATCCATCTATTCCAAACTAACTAAATCTTGGGCTAGACATACTAAAAAACTGAAAACTGTTATAGGCCATATCAAGCTCTTGGAAATTGGCAACCTCAAACTAACAACAGAAAATATTAAGCTCAAGGAGGAAGTAGTAGATAATGGTCGCCTAGAACTGATGGAAGAGGAGTTGCAAAGAGCTTACAAATAGGTAAACGAGTACTGCCACCTTAGAGCCATAATGGTGAAACAACATTACTACTTGGAGCAGGAACACCTAGCCCTTCTGGAATGTATACGGGCCTTTGGTGAGGGAAGCAATCGCCGTTCATGGACAAGGGAGCCCTCCATCTAGTGCATACTAGAAACAAACCGAGGCTGCTAAGCCCTTAAATCCTTTTTCCAGGCCCGCCTCTGTGATTACTTCTATTCTAACATGCACCAAGTTGGACAAGCTAGTGATGCTCGAATTGCCTTTCACTTGGGCTTCTTAGAGTTCCTTGAAGCCTTATTGGTCAAGGATGCAATCCCTTAGCATCTTGACTTTAGTGGAGGTATCCTGGAAAGCCGCATGAGATTGGAGTCCCCCAGAATACTAGCTTATCAAAGACTGATCTAGGGGAGAAAATGATGATTGAAACCTCCAATTGCTCATCTCACTTTGCCAAGTTGTTTATGTTTCTTTTTTGTTTTCTCTATTTTCTTTGTACTTGTTGATTTGACTTGAATATAAAGATCCAATGCCTTTTTTCACTCATATGTCTTTCCTTCTTCTTTAAGGACTATAAAAAAACAAACATAAGCTAGCTGGGTAATTTCATAATAATTTTGAGCCTCGGCCAATCACAGATTGAGTCCTTTAAACACTGTGGGCTTGTGCCCTTGGCCAACTAAGTGATTGTCACAACAATTTTTGGTGTCAACCAGTCATGGGTCGAGTCCTTTAAACACTATAGGCTTGTGCCTTCTTAGCCACTTAACCATCTAAGTGACAAGTCACAACAATTTTGGTTTGCGCCCTCTTGGCCATTTTCACAACAATTTGGGGGTCTAGGCTCGTTGCAGGTTGAGTCCCCTTTAGGCTTGTGTCCTCACGGCCCCTTAGCTGACTAAGTCCTAAGTTACAACAATTTAGGGTTTTGGCTAATTGCAAGTTGAGTCTCTTCTAGTCCTGACCATTCATGGGTCAAGTCCCTTAAACATTGTAGGATTGTGCCCTTCGCCAATCAGGTGATTATTACAATGGTTTTGGTTCTTAACCAATCACAAGTCAAGTCCTTTAAACACTATAGGCTTGTGCCTTCTTAGTCACTTGATCGACTGAGTGATAATTCAGAACAATTTGGGCTTGTGCTCTATTAGCCATTTTTGTAGCAATTTGAGGTCTTAGCTAGTGGCGAATCAAGTCCCTTCTAGACTTGTGCCCTTAGCCATGTAGCTAACTGAGTCATTGGTTACAACAATTTAGGATCTTAATTAGTTACAAGTTGAGTCCCTTCTGATTTGTGCCCTCTCAGCCCCTAGGTTGATTGAGTCATTGGTTATGACAAGTTAAGGTCTCGGCTTGTCATAGGTCAAGTCCTTTCTAGGCTTATGCCCTCTCAACCACTTAGCTGACTAAGTCATTGGTTACAACAATTTAGAGTCTCAATTAGTTGCGAGGCAAGTCTCTTCTAGGCTTGTGCCCTCTATTATTACCCGTTCGACTTCTTGACTTTCCAAATTTCAAGACTACTTTGTACCGTTGCCATGTACTCTTTATGAATGCAGCCCCTCTATAAGAAGGTTGTCATCACATTTTATGCCCAGTTCCCATTGATTTACTCTCCACTTTCACTTTTATGATGAGGCAAATCCTCCCTTCTCCACCAAAATCTTCATCTACTCACTTTCTTCCAAGTAAATGGCTTCCTCTTCAGGTAGAGATACTAAAAATCTATCTTACCTTTCTATCAAGAATAAGTTAAAACTTTGTCCCTTGTAAATATGGGAAAAATATGCTATCCCTAAAGATCATGAGTTAATTATTGCTGGCAAGCACGATCCCCCTCATTGCCCTCCCACTGGTTGCATAACTGTATTTACTCAGTAACTTCACTTTGGATTGTCCTTTCCCTTGCATTCTTTCTTCATCTCTATTTTTAACCACTTTAACATGAACTTGTCTTAATTTCCACTAATTCATTCCAAACACTATATAGCTTTTTTATTTTATGTACTAAGCTGGGCATTCAACCCAATGCCAACTTATTCTATTACTGGTTTTTTGTTTGTTCTCTAAACCTTACTATTTTGTACTTCACCATGAAACCTTGATTTTGCTTTATACATGCTCTTCCTTCATCTAACAAATGCTGGAAGGAGCAATTCTTTTTCTTTAGATGCCTTAATAGCCAATACAATTTCCTAACATCTTGGCTGGATGAGTTACCTACTAACTTGAAGGTACGCAAGGAACTCGTTCCTTCCTGCATTGTCCAAACCTTTTCCACCATAAATAGTGTCCAAATTGAAAGCACTTTCTTTCTGGCACATAAATCTCCTAGCCTTTTTTTGCATGTATCCAGCAAGCTCTTGAGAGTATTGTAAGTGCTTAAAAGTTGCTGGTTACGTATCCAAACTTGGTCTCGACGTGATAGAGGGATGGACGGTAATGGCTAGCAGATCTGTGTTTCGAGTTGAATTTTGGCAGTGGTAGGTCAGCGATCAACAAGCAGCAGTGGTCACAGCAGTAGTGGCGGTAGCTTTCCAGCAAACGGTGACGCAGAGCAGCGGGTGAGGAGGCTGAAGCGTGGTCATCATCCGTCGTGGTGTTTGCTGGGAGTTTAGATGTGGTGTCACTAACAGGTTTCTTTGGTGGACGACGCTGATGGCAGTGGTGAATCGTGGTTGTAGCGATGTCGATGATGCAGCAGCAACGTCGGCCATGGTGGAACTGGTGATGCAGGGAGGTGCAGTAGTGGCGTCATCCCTTACGGAAGAGTTGAAGTAGGCAGCACAACAGCAATGTCGACCCTGGCTGAAGCGTTGTAGCAGCAACGTTGACCATGAAGCGGGCAGCGCAATGGCGATGCTGGCTTTAGGGGAAGTGTTGCAGCGAGCAGTACAGCGGTGGCATGCAACCACAGCGTCGACTCTAGTGGAGGCGCTGAGGCAAGCAGTGCGGCAGTGGCGTCGACCATGGTGGATGAGGCGATGTGGGAAGTGCGGCGGAGGTGGCGGTGGCTTTCTGGCAGGTGGTGACGCAGAGTAGCAGATGAGAAGCTTGAGCGTGGCTGTTGTGTGATGTCTTTTGGAATAGGCGGTGCAGGTTTGCGTGTTTCAGCGGGGAAGAAGAAGAAAGAAGGCTGTGTTTGGTGCAGAGAATTTCTGAAATTTAAGGCTAAGAGGGTGCTGAAAATTTCTAAATTTTAAGGCTGCAGACTTTTTGGAGCCTTTGAGTACCAGGCTTAGCTTGACTTAGCCCACGCGTACCATGTAGGCTTAGATTTTTGAGCCTTTGAATAGCCCACGTGTACCATTTAGGTTTGGATTTTTTGAGCCTTTGAGTACCATGCTTGGCTTAACCAACGTGTACCATTTAGGCTTGGATTTTTGAACCTTCGAGTACCAGGCTTGGCTTAGCCCACGTGTACCATTTAGGTTTGAATTTTTAGCCTTTGAGTACCAAGCTTGGCTTAGCCCACGTGTACCATTTAGGCTTGGATTTTTGAGCCTTTGAGTACCAGGCTTAGCTTGACTTAGCCCACGCGTACCATTTAGGCTTGGATTTTTGAGCCTTTGAGTACCATGACTTAGCCCACGCGACCATTTAGGCTTGAAGTACCACCGCTTGCTTAGCTTAGCCCACGTGTACCATTTAGGCTTGGATTTTTTAGCCTTGAGTACCAGGCTTGGCTTAGCCCAGTACCATTTAGGTTTCTTTTTCAGCCTTCGAGTACCAGGCTTGGCTTAGCCACGCTACCATTTAGGCTTGGATTTTTGAGCCTTTGAGTATCAAGCTTAGCTTAGCCCACGTGTACCATTTAGGTTTGGATTTTTGAGCCTTCGAGTACCAGGCTTGGCTTAACCATGTGTACCATTTAGGCTTGGATTTTTTAGCCTTCGAGTACCAGGCTTGGCTTAACCCACGTGTACCATTTAGGCTTGGATTTTTGAGCTTTCGAGTACTAGGCTTGGCTTAGCCCATGCGTACCATTTAGGCTTGGATTTTTGAGCCTTTGAGTATCAGGCTTGGCTTAGCCTACGTGTACCATTAAAGTTTGAATTTTTGAGCCTTCAAATGATGCAATTGTGGAAGCCTTACATATTGCAGAAGAGGATTTAAAGGCACTTTTTACCAAGGCCACGACATATGATGAAGTGAGATCTATAGCAACTGATATGCCTCCTTACTAAGCAGCTAAAGGACGCCAAGTCTTAGCTTCAGGAGGCTTTGAACAAAGAAATTGAAGAAGCTAGGCAAGTTAAAGCTTCGGAAGCCGAGTTGAAGAGCATGGAGGAGTGACTTGTACTCTTGACCAAACGATAGGATGAGTTATCCACTTCCTTTTTATGGTAGAAAGAATCTCTCAGAGAGGTGGCAGTGGAAGTTGGTGAGTTTCATGGAGAAGTTGTTACTATTCAATCTATTGAGCCTTCAAACGATGTAGCTACAGAAGCCTTACGTAATATAGGAGAGGATTTAGCAGCTGTCAAGGATGTGTTGGAGAGCTCGAGTCCTTTCTCTTAGCTTCGTTAGGATTAGTGCTTAGTTCAAATTCGTTATTCTCTCATGAAGCACTTGCCCTTTTCAATAAAACATTTTATTTTCTTATTTTTGCTTTCTCTATTTGGGTGTGCCTCCAACAGTAATCAAGAAAGAACATAACCCATCACAAATTCATGACTGAACTTAGAAAGTATCCAAGCTACCTACGTACCCACAAAAATGGGATCAAGTCATAATGTAGTTCAAATATTTTTTAATTTGTGAAAGGTAGGGCTGTTCACAGTTTATATTCTTGCGGGCCAGGAGTAACATACAGTTTAGGCTCGTGTGTTAATAAGTGTCTTGGGCATTTGTAGACAGTTTCAACTCGTGTTAAGGAGTTTTCGAACATTTGTAAACAGTTTCAACTCATGTCAAGGAGTTTTCGAACATTTGTAAACAGTTTCAACTCGTGTCAAGGAGTTTTCGAACATTTGTAGACAGTTTCAACTCGTGTCAAGGAGTTTCAATTTGGATTTAGTTTGACAGTTTATGCTTATGTCAAGGAGAGGGGTAGACCTTCATCATTTTCATCATTTTTTTTTGCATCACTGATTTGATGGGGTTTTTTTGTCTTAAGCATAATATTTCTTCAAAAATCTTCCATTGATCGGGCCAATTCTTATACTGTCTTGATCAACCAGTTTGTAAGCACCATTCGTATAAGCTTCTCTGACAATATATGTTCTGTCCCATTTGGGGGTGAATTTGTTTCCAGTACGGTGAGTGATGATGATAAGCATTCTTACTGCAAAGACTAACTCCCCGACTTGAAAGGATCGAGCACGTATTTTTTTATTGAATGCCTTGGATAAGCGGGCTTGATAGCATTCAATCCTATGTTGTGCATCGAGCCTATTTTCATCAAGTGCTTCTAGCCCTTCATGGCATAGGCGAGCGTTGTCTTCCTCAGTCAGCCCTTCTTGTATAGCAATTCGTAAAGATGGAATTTGCCGTTTAAGCGGGGTGACGGCCTCAGCACCATATACTAATGCATAAGGGGTTGCTTGTGTAGGAGTCCTGTAAGTAGTCCGATAAGCCCATAAAGCTTCACCAATCCTTTCGTGCCAATCCCTTTTAGATTTTGACACTACTTTCTTCAACAAGTTACATAAAGTTTTGTTGAAGGTTTTAGCAAGGCTGTTTGCTGGGGCATGGTACATTGAAGACTTTCTTTGCTTAAAGCCAAATTTCTAACATAGTTTGTCAATTGTGCTATTGACAAACGGCTTTCCATTATTGGTAATGATACACTGAGGGACTTCGTATCTATAGATGATGTTGATACGGATGAATTCAGCATCATTTTCCTTCTTTACTTCTTTAAGCGGAACTGCCTCTGTTCATTTTGAGATGTAGTCGGTTGCAGCGAGGATGTAGAGATGACCGGTAGATGATTTTGTTATAGGTCCAACAATATCCAATCCCCAAGCGTCGAAGGGCCATGAGGCGACTGTAGGGTGCAAAGGCTCAAGTGGTTGGTGAATGAAACTGGCATAGTACTAGCATGGTTGACATTTTTAAGTGTATTCCATGCAGTCTTTTACCATTATCGACCAGTAATACCCCATTCTTTTGATGCAGAAGTGAAGCTTTGGTCCTGATTGGTGGGCACTGTAAATGCCAGAATGTGCTTCTTCCATAGCTTGCATGGCTTCATCATTGCCAAGACAGAGTAGGAGTATCCCATCAAAGGAGTGTCTGTACAATGTGCCATTGAAATAGATGAAATGAGCTGCTCGTCGCCGAATGTCTACCTTTTGGTGCGGATCTTCTGGTAATTTGTCATTTTTCAAGTAGTCAATGAAGGCTTGGCGCCAATCTTCCCTTTCGAAATTTTCTTCTCTTTCTTCTTCGTCCTCGAGTATTGGTGGCACTACCCACTTTTGGCACATAGGCACGTGGTAATTTGTGTTGGGTAGGGACAATGAAGAAGCGAGTTTAGCCAATGCATCGGCTTGCTTGTTTTCTTTCCTTGGCACATGCTTTATGGTGACATCTCCAAGCCATCCCATAAGCATATTGGTGTAGTTGTAGTATGGGAGTAGTTCAGGCATTTTGACTTCATACTCCCCTAGTAGTTGGTTGACCACCAACCTAGAATCTCCATAGATTTCAAGGTGCAGTTGCTTAATTTCTACGACGATTTCGAGTCTGAGAATTAAAGTCTAATATTCAGCTACATTATTGGAGCATTTTTCCATCAGAGTGAACGAGTGGGGCAGAACTTGTCCTTCAAATGTTACAAACACCACTCCAGCACCGACTCCTTCTTTATGGGAAGCTCCGTCAAAGTACATTTTCCATGAAGGAGTGATTTCAATCATCAAAGCATCCTCATCAGGCAAGTCATTGAGAAGGTCCCACTTAGCTGGAATAGGATGATCTGCTAAGAAGTCGACTAATGCTTGTCCTTTCATGGCTCTTTGGGGTACATATATGATTTCAAACTATTGAAATTAAAGATACCACCTGGCGAGTCTGTCGGAAAGAACGGGCTTTGTCATGACGTACTTTAGTGGGTTTGCCTTGGACACCAAACGGATTGTATGAACTTGGAAATAATGTCTCAACTTTTGGATGGCGAAGACAAGTGCCAAGCAAATCTTCTCAATTGGTGTCATCATTTTGCTCAGGTAGTAGAGAGCATTCTCTTTCTTTTCATAATTTTCTTGTGCTAGTAGATCTCCTACCAAGCTTTCTTGTGCAGAAATGTATAGGATCAATGGACGGCCGTGCATCGGAGCAACCAGTACTGGAGGATTTGTCAAGTAGGACTTAATGCTTTTGAAAGCCTTTTTGCAAGATTCATCCCATTCGAATGGAATACCCTTCTTTATAAGGTGGCTAAATGGCTGACAACGTCCTGCTAAATTGGAGATGAATCTTCCAATATACGCCAACTTTCCTTATAAACTTTTGAGTTCGTGAATGTTTCGAGGTTCTGGCATTTTCAAGATGGCATCAATCTTTGCTTGTTCAATTTTGATGCCTTGGTAGCGGACAATGAAACCCAAAAATTTATCGGAGGCAACTCCAAATACACATTTCAATGGGTTCATCCTTAATTGGTATCTCCTTAAGCATTCGAAGACTTTCTTTTGGTCATGCAAATGATCTTTTCTTTTTCTAAACTTAACCATAAGGTCATCAACATAGCATTCGATGTTTTTGTGAAGCATGTCGTCAAAGATCTTCTACATGGCTCTTTGATACGTGGCCCCAACATTTTTGAGGCTGAATGGCATTACCTTGTAGTAGTATATGCCTTTGGGTGTGCGGAAGGCCGTTAGTTCTTCGTCTTCAGGCACCATGCGTATTTGATTATACCCGAATGATCCATCCATGAAGAAGAGTGCGTCATGTCTTGTTGTGGTGTCAATCATGAGTTCTGTGATGGGTAAAGGAAAATCATCTTTAGGACATGCTTCGTTGAGATCCCTGAAGTCAACACAGACTCGAATTTGTCTGTTCTTTTTTCTTACCGGGACAATGCTGGAGATTCATATGGGATACTTAACTTCTCAGATGAATCCAGCTTCAATTAATTTGTTGACTTGTGCTTTAATTTGGGGGAGAAGCTCTTGTGGAAATCGACGTTGTGCTTGTTTAATGGGATGAGCTCCTTTCTTTATTGCTAAGTAGTGTACAGCTACCTTTGGGTCTAAGCCAGGCATTTCTCTGTATGACCAAGTGAAGATATCTTTGAATTGCTTCATTAGTTCCATGTATTCATCAGCCTCTTCTTTTGTAAGTAGGGTACTGATGTAAATTGGACGAGGGTCGTCATCATCCCCCCAAATTTATTTCTCTAAGCTCATGCATCGTGGACTTGGAACCTGCTTCCATTTGAGGTGGTGCGATCTCAACATCCTCTTCGGTGGGTTCTCCTTCCTCTTTGCGAGGTTATGTGGTTGGACGAGCCCACACTTTCTCTATTGTTGTCTTCCTCGTCTTGAGGTTTGGTGAAGATGATAGTTTGAAATCTAGCCTTAAGGAGTCACATGACATGATCAAATTTGTTTGTCGCTACATACGAGAAGGGATTAGGCTTTAGAGTTTCCCCTCTTGTTTTGGTGTTTCAGTGATGCCCCCTTTTGGCTTCCAGCATTTCTGTTTTTTGAGTGGGCCAAGCCTCTTGAAGACTGACACTCGTGCTAGCCTTTTCTCAATCCTTGAAAAGCAGTCTTTCTCTATAATGGTGTTGGTGGAAGCTCTTCTTATAGCAATGCGGACGGGACCTTTTGGCTGCTCGTACCCAAGTCCTACTCACGGGTTTTGATTTGATAATTTTTGCGGAAGTTTTCCTAATGGCGATTGCTCCTGTGAGTTGTATCCAGCCTTAATGAGGAGTTTGTATGCCTTGGGGCTGAAGCGTTTTGTAGCCTTTAGCTCTTGAGCCTCCTGGTGTTCTTTCGCAACTTCTTTGGGTGGCGGTAGGTGCTCTACTGTCAACTTGAGTTAGAAGCAGTGTCAAACCCTTAAGGGCATCATCGATCACTAGCTCTTTGCCGATGTGTCTTTTGGTGTATGCCATATCAATTGGGGCATTGTTTCTTGCCAGGTTGTTTTGCTCCTTGTTTTCTTGAGAGCTAGAGGCTTCGGGGTTCTGATTTTGCTTAGATAGTATTTTACATCGGCAAAATGCGACTCAGCCTTAGTAAATGGCTTGCAGTCTCTGAGGACTTTCTTTACGACACCATCTTGATAGTATTTGAAAAATTGGTGCCATGTTGAAAGGACTACGCCATGTTGAAAGGACTACTCCATTCTCATGAAGCCATGGTCGGCCGAGGAGTAGGTTGTATGATGTATTAGCATCGATGACATGGAACAAGGCTATTGATTCCATGTCGTCTATGAGCAACCTCATTCTTATGGTTCTTAAGGCCCTTTGGCCCCCTTGGTTGAATCCTTGAATCACCAAATGGCTGTTTGAAAGCTCGTCAGTGGGGATCCTCAACTCCCTAAGAGTTCGTATGGGTAAAATGTTGACAGCTGAGCCACCATCGACCAGCATTCGATTGATTTTCTGTTCGTAAGCATAGCCGGTAACAAATAATGGCCTGTTGTGAGATTGAGACCCCAGCATCAGATCTTCGTCTATAGGGAATTGGCTTTTCCTATGGAAGCAGCCAGCTTCATTTGGAGAGTTATTCATTTGGTGACTTTTCTCCATTTGGTTGCTGAAGGTGATCGTGTTGGCATTTGCTCTGTCATCCTCTAGCGTAATTTTCCCTTGGTGGGCGAGTTACATGATCTTTTCTTTGAATGTGAAGCAATCGTGGATAGGGTGCCCGACCAAGCAGTGATATTTGTAGTATTTAGGATCTTCAGTTTTCCTGGCTTCCGCAGGCCACTTCATTTCAGGTAATTCGATGAGGTTGGCTTTTAGCAAGTCATCGAAGATCCCAGATATGTCCGTGTCCAAAAATGGGTATGTTTTGGCTTGTAACTCTTTTAGAGTTAGCCTTCTTGGCTTTTGAGCTGTTTCCCTCTTTTCATGCACCTTTTCCTTCCCTTTAGCTGGGACAAGTTTGGCACGTATTATCATGGTTTTTTTAGTGGCAGTTTTGGCGGGAGGCTTGCCCCCTTTCTTTATTTCTTGCTTGTCTTTTGATTTGCAGAACTCAAAAATAGGTGGTCCACTAACACCACTTGCAGCTATGCTTAGCTCCATGTCGTGAGCCCGTGTAGCTAGTTCTTCAGAAGTTTTGGGCTGAATCTCTTAAAGGATGTATCGCAGCCCCCAGTGCATCCCTTGTATGCACATCTCGATAGTTGAGGCTTTAGAGAGTCTGTCTTTGCAATTCAGACTCTAGTTCCTCCACCTATTGATGTATTCAATGACTGGCTCATCTTTCCATTGATGGGTATTTCTGAGCTCGATCATGCTAACGGTTCGTCTTGTACTGTAGAAACGGTTGAGGAATTCATATTCTATTTGTTCCCAATTGTCGATTGTTTCAGGCTTGAGGTCGGTGTACCAATCGAATGCATTTCCCTTTAACGTGCGGACAAATTACTTAACTAGATGGTCCCCATATGTCCCAGCATCGTTGCATGTCTCTATAAAGTGAGCCACGTGCTGTTTGGGGTTTCCTTTTCCATCAAATTGTTGGAATTTGGGAGGTTGATAGCCCATCGGCATCTTGAGGTTGTCAATCCTTGCCGAATAAGGTTTGACGTACGTCAGAGTTGACTTAATGCCCCCATCGAATTTGCTTTTAATGGTGCCCTCAATAAAGTCTTTCAATTGATCAATGGGGATCAAGCTGTTAGAGGAGATTTGGAGTTATCTGACTGTGGACTTCTTTTGGTCATCAGCCGGCTGTCTGGCTGATGCTTCAGCTTCATGAGGCACTTTAGGTACCTTTTCAGCCTCCTGCTGGTTTCAGCATCATCAATTTTATTCATCAACCTAGAGATTCGGGAGTCTTGCTCTTCAACGTGTTTGGCAAGGCCCTCAATAACCTTCGTTAATGCAGCGATTTGGTCTTCTTGGCTTGAAGTGTTAGTTGTCATGACTGGCACTATGTTGGGGGCGGATGAAGCATTGGAGCGAGGGCTTGAAGGTGCAGAGTTGTCCTTGTGGCCTTCATTTGCAAAGAGCGGATTATCAACAACCTTAAGGAGAGGAGTTGGCTCGAAGTATATGTAAGTCTTCTTGCCACACTTCTGGTGACAGCATCGGCATTTCTTATGGCAGTCTCAGTAGCAGTTGATGTAGCAGCTTTGGTAGACTTTCCCTTGTTGCTGGCCATAGTGACTTGTTTGAATGCTTGAAGCTAGCTTGAAACTTGATAAAGGAAGAGATGAGAGGTAGAGGAGTCCCACTGGGCATGCCAAAAATCTGTAGGACAAAATTCTTGAATAACAAGAATATTTGATATTTGATCAAATAATTTGAATCAACTTGAATTTTTTATGGGTTCTACTCGCTGACTTGATCCTCTGATTCTTCCTTTAAAAAATGTCTAACTTGAAATTTGAACAATCTTCAAGGAAAGGGCTTGTGCTTAATCTTCCTTAAGGGTTGTCGGTTTCTCAGCAACACTGATCTTCGGGTTTAGCACCACGACTTTGGACCAAATGCTGAATTTTGGGGACTTTGGTAAAGAACGTCTTGAATTTTGATGACAAACTCCTTGAATTTGGTGAAGAACACGATGAACTTCTTTGGACTTGGCGAAGAACACAACGAACTTCTTGAATTTGGGGAAGAACACAACGAACTTCTTTGAATTTGGCGAAGAACACAGTGAACTTCTTTGAATTTGCCGAAGAAGATGGTGAACTTCTTGGATTTGACGAAGAATACGACGAATTTCTTGGATTTGGCGAAGAACACGACGAACTTCTTGAGTTTGGTGAAGAATATGGTGAACTCCTTGAATTTGGGGAAGAACACAACGAACTTCTTAGATTTGGTGAAGAAGACGGCGAGCTTCTTGGATTTGGCGAAGGACACGGCGAACTTCTTGAATTTGGCGAAGGACACGGCGAACTTCTTTGAATTTGACAAAGAACACTTTGAATGTTCTTATTAGGGATTCCAAAGAGAATTTGGGGAGTTTTGTAGCTACTTCTTCTTCTTCCTTTTTTTTTTTGTGGGGTTTGGCCCCTATTTTTAGTTGTTGGAGAGATAGAATGCTTGCTAACATGGTGCGATTTTATTGGCCGTCAGAGTTTATACCCTACCTAACAACTCAATAGAGTCTTCATTGCTTGTACTTCTAACGGGACTCTGCTACTTAGAGTCTTCGTTGCTTGGACTTCTAGCAGGACTCTGTTATTTAGAGTCTTCGTTGCTTAGACTTCTAGTAGGACTCTGCTACTTTGAATCTTCGCTGCTTGGACTTCTAGCAGGATTCTATCACTTGTCATCATTTGATTAACCATTAAAAATATTAATTATTTATTTATTTAAATTTCTAAATAAATAAAATTGATTTAATTAATATTTTTAATGCTACATTTTTTTCATGTGGCATTATTTAATCAGGCATTAAATTTGTGTGTCTACAGGGTCCTTTAATCATTCTCTAGAGTTATCACTTGTTCTTCAAGGACATACTTAGGGACAACCTTAATTAGGACCGAGGAAGGTGCAAAAAGGTTCAATGACCTAACCGCCTTTGCCAGCTCATTTGCATGCATGTTGTCATTCCTACTTACCTACTATAACACAAATTCCTCAAACTTATTCGCTTCTTTCTGCATTACCTCAAAGTATCTTTTTATGTTGTCATCCCGAGCCACATATCTCCAAAAAATTGCTGATACACAAGTTGTGAATTTGTGTAGACCACAACCTTAAGTGGATTAAGCTAGCGAGCTACTTTTAATCCCATAAAAGGGCTTCATATTCGGCCTCATTGGTAGTTATACTATCTACAATTTAGAAACTATATTCCAAAGTGTCCTCCTTAAGACTGATTAACACCACTACTGCTCCTCCTACACCTTAGGACATAGACCCATCCACAAACACTATCTAAGGCTCCACTTCTATTTCCGCGGCCATGTTTGCTACAAAGTTAGCCAACACCTTTGCTTTGGTAAAAATGCATGGCCAATAATCAATATCAAATTTAGCCACCTCCAAAGCCCATTTAAGGACTCTATTTAAGGTGCTTCCACTATTCAAAGTCCTCTTAGTAGGATAATTAGTTAAGACTACCATAGGATGTGCCAAGAAATAAGAACATAGTCTCTTGGCTACCACAACCAAAGATAGTATCAACTTTTCCATTTCATTATACCTCTTTGACCCTCTATAGTACCTCGCTAACATAATATACGGGGTCCTATAGTTTCTCTAACTCTTGCATAAGAGCGGCGTTCACAGCTACTTCCAACACCTCTAAATATAAAAATAAAGTTTCTCAATGGCTCGTTTTACTCATCAAAAGCAACTTGATAGACTCTCCTTCAAATACTCAAAGGCTCAATGACATTTCTCATTCCAATTAAATTGGGTTGCCTTCTTTTGAACTTTAAAGAAAGGCAAACTTTTGTTGGATACTTGTGACATGAATCAAGATAGGATTATAATTCTCCTAGTCAATGTTCAGACTTGGTGTATGCTATTAGGTGTAGGCATTTCCATAATGGCTCTGACCTTCTTAGGATTAGCTTCAATACCACTTTGTGTCAACATATATCCTAAGAATTTCCCACTCTTGATCCCAAAAGTGCATTTGGTGGGGTTCAAATTTAGATTGTATCTTTCTATAGTCCTGAATGTTTCACACAAATCTAACGCATGATCTTTAACATTAAGAGATTTAACTAACATGTCATCCACATACACGTCCATGTATTTTTCCTATCTGTGTCTTGAACATTCAATCTACCATTCCATCGTAAGTGGCCTTTGCATTCTTAAGGCCAAAAGGTAAAACATTAGATGCGAAGGTGCTCAAGGGTGAGATGAAGTATATCTTCTTCTTGTCCTCAACAGCAACAGGGATGTGATGGTATCCTTGAAAAGTATCCATCATGGACAAGGCGTCCATCCTAGCTGTTGCATCTATCAATTGATCAATTCTTGGTAGGGGATAACAATACTTGGAGATGCTTTCTTTAAATATCTAAAGTCTACACACATACGCCATTTTTCGCCTACTTTGGGCACCATTACCACATTAGCTACCCATTTAGGGAACTGAATTTCCCTAATTTGCCAAGCTTTCAGCAATTTGTTTACTTCCATCTTCATTATCTCCACCTTTTGTGGATTGAAAGGCCTCAATTTCTACTTCACGGGTTTCTTTGAATCTAGGTTGAGTCGGTGCTCAACGACCTTCGGACTAACCTTTGAAAGATCCTCAGTAGTTAAGGTGAAAATATGATCATGTTCCTTTAAAAACTGAATGAGACCTTCCCTATTTTCTTCTACAAATCTAGATCCTATTCCCGTAATGCTATTGGGTCCCCTGGCCTTAATTCCACAACTAACAAATCCTTTGAAGGTTCAATGCCCCCTGACTTCTCACTCTCTCCTTTCCTTCCTTCTAAACTCCTATTCTCTCAAGGTCTCAACTCCTTGATAGAGTCTACATAGCACCATCTAAATATCTTGATTTATTGTGACAACCCTAACTCTTCAAATGTTGGAAATTTTATAGCCATGTGCCATAGAAAGGTGACCGCTTGGAAGGCCACCATTGTTAGCCACCCATAAAAATGTTATAAGAGTTGAGAATATCCACCACATAAAATTGAATCATCTTTGTCTATGTAGACCCCTCTTCACCCCTACTAGCAACAACATTCTCCCCTTTGGGGAGATTGCGTCTCCGAAAAACCTATACAAAGCCAAAGCTCCTTCCAAATTTTTTCTCTTCCAATCCCATCCATCTAAATGCTTTTTTTTGACATGGTGTCTACTGAACTTCCTCTATTTATGAGGCACTTGGCTACCTCAATGATAGTGGAAGTAATTACTAGTGTATCTTAGCGAACAATTACAACTCCCTTTAAATCTTCCTCACCGAATGAGATTGATGTCCCCATTGAAAGATTCTTAGCCATCCTTGTCCACTTCTGTCCTCCTCCAACTTGAAGATTTCCCCTTGAATCCTATGGTGGTTAAATTGATATACCCTCTCTTAGGCTCACGTGGTTGTTGATTATCCTTCTTGGCCTCCTTGTTAGATCTCTGATTCATCTCTTGCACGAATTACCTCAGTTATCCTTTCTTAATTAGTGCCTCTACTTGCCTTCTCAAATTGCTGCAAGTCTCAATGGTGTGGCCAAATTCATTATGAAATTTATTGAATTCCACCTTAGGGGGATTTCTGGGAGAGTCTTTGGCCGGTTTAGGCTAGCTAAAGATGTCAATCTACTATAAAGTATTCAAAATATGCTCTTTGCTAATCTTCAAAGGAATCTCCACTAGTTGATTCGGTTTTCTCTCATGACACCTAGTGCGCAATTCATTGGACAACAGATTTCACTTGACTCTTTGATTGGTCTTAGCACTCCTCTCCCTTCTAGCCTCCTCCACATTGACATACTTCTCTACCCAAGCCAATGTTTCCTCGAAGTCCCTAGGCAGCTTCCTGGCCAATGATCGAAAGAATTCCTTGTTTCTTAGCCCTTGAACAAAAGCATTGGCCAACACCTCTTGAGTAGTCACGGGTGTATCTAGGCCTTCTCTTGTAAATTGACTACATATTCCCTTAAGGCTTCCTCCGTGTTTTGTTTCAACCTAAAAAGGGATAAAGGTGTCTTTTCCTACCCTTTGCTGCTCGCAAACTAATGTAAAAACAAGGATGAGAAGTCCTCAAAGCATCTTATCACCCTAGGCGGCAAATGGGCAAACTACCATTGTGTAGTTCCCCCTAAGGTAGTGAGAAATACTCTGCATTTTACTCCTTCTGAATATTAGTGAAGCAAGGTTTGATGTTTAAACCTAGCCAAATATTCAGAGGGATCAGAAACACCATTATACTCTGCCATTGACACAATGCAGAAGTTTTTAGGTAATGGGTCATTTAAAATCTCCTTAGCGAAGGGGGTATCCTCATTTGACCAGGCTACTTTCCCTTTTCGGACGCCAGCCTCCTTACCCTTCTAATCAGAATCCTTCTTTTTTGAGCTTCCTTCTATGTGATCTATGTCTTCTAAAGTATTTCTTTGTTCATTGAGAGAGATAGTATCCAATCTATCTTTTCCTTGGGTTGAGGCTTTTAAGAGTGGGTGTTCCTACAAAGCTTGTTGCACTACCTCATTTACTATAGATTGAAACTGTTCCCTCATTAAACTAAATAGTGGAGATGAGGGTTGATGCTCTCCACCCTCCATAATAGTTTACCTTATTACTTTGCCTTTTACTCCAATTTGTCTGTGATCTATGACCTTTTTTTTAATGGCGCACAAGTGATGCTGATCAAGTTCAACGAGTTTCCCAAATTTAATAGAAGGCACAAATAAATGACAGAGAAGGCAACAATTTTCGTGGTTCAGCTGTAACTAGCCTACATCCACGATAAGAATTTGAGGTTTGGATTTTACATATTGCGTTTTCAATACAAAAACATCTTCCTTATTATACTAATAATGCAATCGGTTTATCTTCCCATGTTAACACAATGACACTATCACATTATGGCTCATAACTAACCTGGCGATTATTCACATCATGGGTGTCATTGATGCATTAATCCACCAAGTTGACTTAGGCTATTCTTAACTAGGGCCATCATTATTTGTTTGAGTGCTCCTTTGGCTCAAATAACCCAACTCAATTCTAAGAGTTGTTGAGTTTTGTTCTACAATTAAACAATCATGACTCAGCTCAACCATTTTCTTTCCTGTTCATTCTATCAACCAATACCACAAGACAACTACCATATCAAGTTTTAAATTGGTTGGTTGCAAATGAGGACTCGTGAAATAATTCATTTAGTTGTAATTAGATTGCAGTAAATAAATTGTCATTGTGTTTGTTAATTACGAGATCATTTTGAAGCCCAATGGGGATTTTATTTAATTAATGGGTTTTAATTAAATTAAATAAGTTAAACACAATAGGATTAACAATTTAGGAGACACGCGGATTGGTTTTATTAATTTTTACATGCAACTCCTAATGAAATCCAACAATAAACCATCTAAGTCCGATAGATAGTGAGTGAACAATATTAGTTATGTAAACTATTCATATATTAAGTATTGATTTTTTATATATCGTGGTAGTCTTTCATTCGTTTAAATTTTTTATGATGTAAAGTTTGGGGTGTGTCAATATGATACGTTAAGAAGGCTTTTTTCATAAGAGTTCATGAATATGGATACAAGGCAATCCAAGTACACAATCACCAAAACTTGTTCACAAGACACGAACTATCTAAGTGAGTATGAGAGAGTCAATACAACTTGCATACCTTGTGTTTGTATAGTGAGTATCATGCTATTTAGTATGATATACTAAGAACACATTTGCAAGGATACACTATTAGAGAATAAGTATTCAAACACTGACTCAAAAAATGAAGCAGATACATGAAATTCACTCTTTGTTGTTAATGTCTTGCTTCTTGATTGTGTTAAGTGAAGTGGGCTATAGACTTGAGACATTGTGTTTTTCTTGTGTGAACAACAATCAATGTGTAATGAGGACAATAAGGGCTAATGTCTATCTTCATATGACATAGGGTTATGAGCCAATCATGGCATTGCTTGAGTGCGTATGAAGGCATGTGTATATTCAATAAAGGATTTGTCTCTCAATAAGTGAGTAAAGTACTTGTCCTATGAGATCACTGTTCAATTAGATGGAAATCCTTGCCCAAGGTAGTGTGTGATCAGAAAAGAATTTCTAACAGAGCATTAGTCTCATGAGGTAACATCGATCTGGTCATATGATTGAACTAGTGAATTTGACTAAATCCATTGCTCTCACTTAGACAAGACAAAGCAAGATAAATGGTCAATATCGTAGGGTATTCATGATAAAAAAGGTTCATTCTATTCACTTTGACTTAATTGAGTTACAATATAGGCCATTGACTAAACCTATACATTTCGAGCTATACTCGTTGGCAATTATGGATGAACTTAGAGAGATAAATAAAAGGTTGGAATGAAGGACAATTGGTAAATTGGTTTGATGTGAATGAGGCTTGACAAGTCTTGACAAGAAATTAATATTGTTGCAATTGGATTGGACCAAATAAATTTACTATTATGCTTGTTAATAATAAGATTATTAATTAGAGGTATGGTTGGCCTTTAATTTAATTAATGAGATTCATTAAAATAAAGTACAACACACAGGTGGGTTTAATACTAATTGGATTAATAATTACATTAGCTTTGGGGTATAAATAATTAAAGGTCTATGCAGGAAGTCGATAAATTCCATGCTAAGTGTACTCTAGGTACTATATATGGAAATAAGAATTCTACCAAGTGTAGGATGTTTTATCTTAAAAATAATTGGATTTAGAAGCTTTCCTAACCATATGTGGTAAGGATTATTTTTAGAAAACCACAAAAATTCATCCACCCTCCCAATAAAAAATGAGAAAAGTTCTTTAGCTACCCTCTTGCTTCTCTTTCTTATCTAGAAGCCTCCTTGCCTAAAAGTCTTTTAAGTTAGATCTTTGCTAAGGGGTTTACCAAGGTGCAAGAGCTGCTTGTTTGTATTTCTACCATTTTGATAAACTAGATATCGGGGTTTAAGGGCCTCAACTTCAGGACCACAAGTTTGCTGAAATTAAAATACGGTTCCAAAGGTATAATTTAAACACTTTCACACATATATAAGGTTTTGTGCACATTATATGGTGAAAACAGAATGGTTTTGGTTGTCTTTTTGCTGCGTATTTAATCTTAATGTATCTGTCAAATTCAAAAATTTCCACCTCAAACCTATTGAATCCCAACAGTGATATCAAAGCCACTATTTTCGTCACATAGACATGGAGTTTAATGATTTTCAATGATTTGCTAGTTTTCATTTGAAAATCAATATAAACATGTTTTGAATATTCGTTTATAGTTGAAAAACTATTTTGTTGGTGTTTTAAATTCGGTAAAAACATCAAAAATTGAAACTTGAGGGTCAAGATTCATTTACGTGCACCATGTGGTTGCATTTTGACTGCATGTAGAATCACTTAAAGTTCTGCTACAAACTTCTTTATCCAAACAACCTCTCTCATAATGTCTCATGCAGCGATTTACTTAGCCTTCAGCAGTGGAGTCCACAGTTGCACTTTGCTAGGAACTCTTCCAACTAACCTTTCCTCTATTAAGAGTAGTTATAAGATAGACTTTGTTTCACATTTGACTGGATGTCATAATCAAGTACTTAAGGATACACCTGAGAGCACTCTAATGCTTTTTCTAGAACACCTAAAACCTACCCAAAAACACTTACAACATAAGCAATATCTCGCCTTGTACATAGCATTGCCCATGCCAAGATTTCATACTAAATCTCTTTAGTATCTTATCTATGTACAAGGCTTAGGAGATGCCTCACAATCTCTTCATGCTACCTCTATAGATGCAAATGCCAAGATGTATGTCACTTCTTCCAAGTCTTTTATGGAGATGGTACAAAATGGCCATGTTTTGATGAAACTTAACGTCCTAATACCATTTTCTATTAGTAGTATGTAATCCACATACAATACTAGGAATGTGATCACACTCCCACTAACCTTCTTACAAACGTAGGAATCATCTTTGTTCTTGATTAAGCTAGATGATTTAATTGCACCATTTAAACGTCTTCCTCAAGAAATTCATTAAGGAAAGCATTTTTCACATCAACATGCCAAATCTCATAATCTAAGTGGGTGGCTATCACAAGTAAAATCTGAATGGATTTGAGCATGCCCACTAGTGAGAAGGTTTCCTCATAGTCAATTCGCTCCTTTTAACTATAGCTTTTCATCACAACCCTGGCCTTATAGGTCTCTACCTTCCCAGTCAAACCAATCTTTCTCTTGTTGACCTACTTGCATCCGATGGGAGCCTTCCCACAGATGGATTTACCAAGGTCCACACTTGGTTTGCATGCATAGAATCTACCTCTAATTTCATAGCCTTAAGCAACTTGGTTGAGTTTTTATTCACTATTGTTTGATGAAAGGTAGAAGAATCATCTCTATGATCATAACCTTCTATTATGGGCAACTCTTATTTATTTCCTAGGAGATAACCATTTCTGTCTAGTGAATGAGAGATTCTACCAAATTTTCACAATCGTTGCATCATACAAGGTTGTTTTTAAATAGGAATTTACCATTGGGCCCACTACTTTGTTTCTTGTGCTTAATGTCCTTGAGTACTATTGTTTTACCACTTTCTCTAGTGGACTCTTTTTTGAGAAAACACACCCAATGACCAAGAACAATCTCATTGTCTTTAGGTAGGTAGGACTCGTATCCCATGAACCTTAGGATATATCACAAAGCAAATCATACTGGACCAGTCCTTTATCTTATTTATCTTGCTCTTCTCAAGACAAGGTAGATATCCATAAGTCTTGATATGCTTCAAGCTTAACTTCCTTCCACTCCACATCTCGTGTCCTATTCAAGACATGGGTGACTACGATGAAAGTGTGTCTATAAAGAAACAAAAAATTTGGTGAAGCTCGTTACAGATTAAACTAGGCCCACTAAAGTTTGACTCTAATGCTCAGCTACGCCTTACTATTGAGGAGTTACTGGTAGTGTGAATTGTGGCACAATTTCAATCGCTTTCAGGAATACCACAAACTCGGTGCTCTCGTACTGCCTACTACGATTTGATTATAGTGCCTTTACATGCTTGCCAATTTATTTGTCTACTTGAGTCTTGAATTCCTCAAGCTCTTTGAAGGACTTGTGCTTATGCTTCATTAAGCACACATGACTATTACTAGAATAATCATTGGTATAGTCTATGAAATAGTAAAAACTTTGCTTGCCGTTTCATTAAATGGCCTACAAACATTGATATGGACTAACTCCAATACCTATGTGGCACTTTGGAATTGTCCATCAAATGGACTCTCAACAACTTTACCTAAGAAGCCTAGTTAGCAAGTCGGATAGGGCTCCTTTCCCAATGGGCCATAAGCGCATCTTTCTCCAACATGCTAATCCTAGCTTTTCCAGTATGACCTAGTCTAAGATGCCACAAGTGCTAGGAATTTAAACCATCCCTAGCTCGTTTGACTATCTTGGCATTTATCATAGCCGTATTATTTGATAACTTTATTACGATAATAAATTTGGCACTTATCGTCTCCAAAACAAAGTTCATAACTTACTTTTACCAATGAAGGTGTAAAGACAATATATTTTAGCCCATTTGGCAACAAAAGATAATCTCTTAAGCCCAATATGTGATAGAATGATAACCTAACTGAAGCAATGCAAATCGCAGTGGCTATAACACTTGTCTTATTGCCAACTGTAATCACCATTTCTTGCTCCTCAAGTGATTACTATTGACTAAATCATTATTTGAAGTACAAATATGGGAAGATTCACCCAAATCTAAGATCTAAGATGTGGAGAACAGACCAATGGAATAAGAAGTCTAACAAACATAAAGTTCCACACTTACAATGCCAACACCTTTGCGATTGAGGGACTCATTGCAATTCCTCCTCCAATGCCCCCTTTTATTGCATCAAAGAGCTCTTTTCTTTGTTAACTTAAGTACTAGACATCACCCTCATCACACTAGCCCTAGGACCAGTGGGGTTCCTTCTTCTATTTTTGGTTGCTTTAGTCTCACTAACTAAGAGATTAGACTTCTCAAGGACAACCCTTTTCCTTGGTAATCGATTGCAATATTTAAGGTATTGCTAACTCTTTCAAGAATAAAAACTCTTCTCAAATCTTGAAACTTGTTGACTATCTTCACTGCAATCAACATTAAGGTCTCAACTATTAGTAATATAAGTGCACACATTTTTTTAGACAAAATTAAATTGTAGAAAATAGGCAAGCTTGTTAGTTTGATTATGAGGTTTGTTACCATTACAATTATGGACATTAAATCACAATGGTCTCCCACTAGATTTTTTGAACCCCACACTCCCTCACATAGAGAATGGAAATTTCATTGGTAAAATTTCCTTAGTGGGGATTGGGTTTTTGTTTGACATAACATACCCACGTAATTGAATCTTAGCATGCTAGGTCCAATGAGTGGCAACTCTTGCCAACCCATCTCATGTGTAGTCTAATCTTTCCTTCAGCCTACAACCTAATGATGCCTCATGTAATTAGGTCTTAGCATATTGGGTCTATTTAGTCACACCTACAGACCAACAACTCATCAGATTTGAACTCCACTATGGTTGACCTCTCTCAAGGTGTAGTATCCTTTAAATGTCACATCTAATACACCTAAAATCATAAATGTACCATCACAATGTGACCTCACTAATGTGATGTTATCACATACAAAGACTAAACCTAAGGTTTTAGAGCTTAGTGGAGAACCACGACAAACTATTTGTCATTACAAATTAATATTATATGAGGAAGTTTATGGTTCATGTAGATTTATGTTTTGCTTTGCACATGATTCGTTTGATGTATCTCTTACATTCATCATAAATGATATGCAAAATGAAGTAATGTGGAAGATTATGGACCTCTAGGTCTAATTTGAGCCAAGAATTGGGTTGTGCACATGTGCATGGAATCCCATACTATTACACGGGAATTTCATAAATGCTTCCTTTTATCTTGGTCTTTATGACTTCATAGCACCAGCAATGCCAATGGAACTCCAAACGACACCAACTCTTGGTCCTTGCATGGACTTAAACTCCTTGATGCCTTCCATTCTAATTCTACATGGCTCCATGGCACGTTAACAGCACTGACACTTGGTCCCTGCATGAACATCAACTCCTTGATATTTTTTATGTTACATTTACACATGGCATACCATGGAGAATCCATATTCAAACAATTATACATCGCATATATAATCATGCAATTCCATTTAATGACCTTTTTCATGGTTTATGCATCGCATACATAAATTTTTATTCATGCAAAACCCCATTCTCAACATTTTAATTTTAGTAACCACACAAAACCATGCCTCTACTAGCCTATTCAACCGTAGGAATAGTTCCCACAATTACTATCCTTCTTGTGTTACTGCATGGCAAGTCAAAGCAAGGAGCCCTTCACTAACATGGCTGCCGTCGCAGCCTAAAATCCATTGGCCATAAGCAAAACTACAGCAAATTTTCAATTCTAACCTCAAACTTGCTCCACAGTTGTGAGATCAAATCTCATAGTGAGGAGTACCAATACTGCAGATGTGAGAAGGTTTTCAGCAACGAGGTAGTGTTACGGAGCATAATTCATGCAGACAAAGTTTTCCAATTTTTCTTGCTTTTTTTTTGGTTCCAAACCTATGAAAATGACTTCTTCACATTAAAAAGGTATCTAATACATATTGAAATGATTTATAAACGAAATACTATCATAAACCATTGAAGGATCTTTAAACTTCACGGTTGTATGTGGAACACAATGGCTCTGATACCAATATTGGGTTTCATTGGGTTTGGGGTTGGATTTTAAAACTTTAAAACCGTAAAACAATAATATAAACATAGTGAAATAACATACCAAACCCATTCCATGTTTTCCATACAACATATGACATTTGAGAAGTACCGCAGAAAATTGAAAAGAACATACCTTTGGAATCAAATTCCAATGGACACACTTGCGATCCTTGAGTTATGGCCTTCAAACCCTAATTTGTAGTTTGTTCACACATTTTTTGTGATGATGAGTGTCTTCCACACTTTCAAAACCTATTTTGCAAGGTTCTAATGCAAACTCCTTTGGACTAGAAGGTTTTTGTGACAATAAGCTGAGAGGCTGGGCAGAATAATATCTCTTCTCGCTTAGAGAATGGCACATGAATGTTTCTAATTTTCACATGCATAGAACTCTTTTAGGGTATGTATATATATTAAAATGCTAGGGCACACTAGCTATAGGTTTCATGGTTTCACTACAAAAACCTTTAGTAATTACTAAACCCTTGTACCTTTCAATTATTAAAGTCTTAATAATTGTAGCTCATAACTCTTAATTATTAATATCTATTAATAATTATACCCCATCTAGTCTCTTAATCATTAATCTCTATTAGTAATTAAGGCTTAATAGAATTATATCCTTGAACTTAATTAATCTTATTAATCAAATCAAAGGCCATCATGTTTTTAGTTAATAATCACATTATTAACAAACATGATAGATATCAAATAATTCCATTCGGGTCTTATCTCTTTAATTCAATTAATCTCATTAATTAAATTAAAGTTCTCTTGTGCTTCTAGTTAATGATCTTATCGTTAACAAGCATGGTAATTTATTTGGTTTAATCCAATTTCAACCAAATAAATTATGCTACCCACCAATTTAATACTCATCATATACAATAACATTTTGTGTGTGATTATATAGGTTCATCCTTAATTAAAAATGAGTATAGTGTAAATAATATGGGTAATGCCTAGCCTGTGACCAATATTGTAGCCTAATTAAGAGTTGAAATGGATCACGATGAATTCTCTGAAACGTGAGTACTATGCAGTATAGACCTTTTATTATACTTTGTCCCAATTGAGTGAGAGTCATGGATTTAATCTAACTCATAAACTCAATCATTTGACCAATCGGTGTTGCCTCAAGAGATTAATGTTTCTGTTAGAAATTCCTTCCTAATCACACACTACCTTACCTAAGGATAACACCAACTGCATAGGAAAACACTTTACTCACTTGTATGAAGACAAATCCCTTCTTGAAAGCACACATGCCTCTATATGTATAGCACATTGGGCTCATGACCTTATCCTATACTAGGATAGATATTGGCCCTTAATACCCTAATGACACGTTGATCTTTATGCACACAAGACAACCACATAATCTCAGGTCTAAGAAAACCACGCGCACTTAACATAGTCATGAAGTAAGACATAGACAACAAAAGTGAACGCCATGTCTCCACTTCATTTTGTGAGGAGTGAACACCATGTCTCCACTTCATTTTATGAGTTATTATCCAAATGCTTTCAATAACACATCCACACACTTGTATTCTTAATATCTCATACCAAACAGTAAGATACTTGCCCTATAAATATGAGATGTGCTAGTTGTACCAACTCTCTAATGTCCTTTAGAGCATCTATGACTTATAGACTATTTTAGTAATTGAGTACTAAGGTAGCCTTGTGTTCATTTTTATAAATCCTTATAAATAAGGCTTATTAACTCAATTACATGGACACGTACAATACTTTATGCTATTTGAGATTTCTATAGATGAAAACTTGCCATAATATTGATATGAATAAATTAATTTTTCATTAATGAATGTGAAAGCATCCGTATACAACCCTAATAGTCCCAGTATCCCTCATTGACTATTAGCGTTAGAGGATTTATCACTAATAGCTTCTTTCTCTTCATCAATCTTTAGGCACATGGATTTTGTGAGATGGATACCATACCTAAATGGTAGCAATACTCTCTTAGAGGCCTCTATGTTGAACCACTTTAGTACTTTATCTATGTGCAAGGCTTGAAAAAGACCTAATAATCTTTTAGCTCTATTTCTATAGACACAGATGCCTAACATGTTGGTCAACTCTCCCAAGTCTTTTGCAGAGAAGGTACCGAGTAACCATGTCTTGACTTCCACTAAACTTTTTATAGATGTTGAGCTAATCTCTATTCTTGATGAAGCCAAATGATTTGACTACACCAATAAAATGAAGATTCCGACTACTTGATGCTTGCTTAAGGCCATATAGACTTGTCAGGATGGTTATCGATGAGAAGGTTTCCTCATAGTTAATTCCTTTTGCCACCAATCATCACAACTGTTGCAAGGAACCTTGAGTAGGAGCATGTGTTATGGGCTAGCTACTTTATTCCTCATGCTCAACTTCCTTGAGCATTATGGTTCTACTATCTCCACTTTCATGAATAAACTCTTCTTCAAGAAAACGTGTGTGATACTTAATGACAATCTTATTGTTTTCAGGTATGTATATCCTACAAAGTGGCCCATATAGCCTTTACCTCTAACTTGTTTGTCTTAGTCTTCTGAAGATAAGTCGAACATCCCCGATTCTTTGATGCCTAGGCCTAGCTTCCATCCATACCGCATTTCATGTGGGCTGTAGGGAATGGAATTAGAGGGTGCCTTATTCAAAACATATGTTGTGGTAAGTAGGGCATGCCCACATAAAAATATGGTTAAATTGATGAAGCTTATCATAGATTGAACCATATCCAACAAAGTTCGATTCCTACATCTACACCATTTAATTGAGTCATCGGAGGTGTTAATTGTGATAACCATTCTCCTTAGGGAACTTAGCACTTGTATACTCATCTCCACAATCTGAACATAGTACTTTAACACATTTGTTAGTTTGCTTCTCCACTTGAGACTTAAATTTCTTGAAACCTTTCAAATGATTCATACTTGTACTTCATCATGTATTCATAACCATATTGTGAATAGTCATTAGTAAAGGTAATGAAGTAGAGAAATACTCCCCTTGCCATTTCATTAAATGGCCCACAAACGTTAGTATGAACTAACTCTAACACCTTAGCAGCTCTTTCAACACATCTATCAAATGAACTTCTAGCCATCTTACCTAAGATGTAAGATTTGTATATTGGATAGGGTTCCTTTCCTAATGGGCTAACAATCCCATCATTCTTCAACTTACTAATTCTTATGTCCATGGCATGACTGAGTCTAAGGAGCCACAAGTACTTGGGATTTAAACTATGCTTTAGACGTATGTTCAAGATGGTGTTCATTACATTACTGTCAACCATGGTCAAATAATATAAGCTATTCATGAGAGATGACATTCCAACCAATTTACTACAATAATAAATAGGGCACACATGACTTCTAGAAGAAAATTAATAATAGAACGGAAATAATATTCTCAAGCCCACTGGGCAACGAAACACAAACTCTCAAAACTAAACTATGGATTGATGATAGTTTTATTGATGTAGTTCCAATCATGGTGCCCACAACACTTGCTTCACTCCCTATCTTGATCACCACTTTTGACTAGATCCTGACGCAAAGTGCAAATTTGAAAAGTAACACCAGAATTTAAAATCCAAGTAGTAGACAAAACACCAATGGAACAAGACGTTTTATAAACATAAAGTCTCAGCATAGTTCCTCTTCTAGTGCCTAATCCTACCTTAGTGAAAACACTTTTCTTTGTTTGTAGGAGCTTCAGCCTTCTTGGTGCTCCTACTGGCCATGGGAATATGGGTTTTCTTCTTTATCATCTTTCCTTCTTGGTTGTACTTGATAGCAAGGACTGAAAATAGTTGAGAAAAATTTGGAAAATTTTATGGAAGATAAAACAAGGAAACTAACAAAGAAAATTAAAGGGATAATTGACGAGATTGTACAATATTTAATTGAGCAAGAACATACCTCACGTGGGATAAATCTTTGCAACAAATCAAAATTATGCAATTGGAAAACCAAACACCACACTAGTAAATGTTGGCCATGAACCACCGAAATACACCCAAATGATCCAGTTTGACTTAACCTTGGAAGGGTTGAATTTACTCACACAGTCTCAAGGAACAAGCAAGAGAGAAAAGAGACAGCACTTGTATTGTATGAACTTATGTTAAATTTGCAAATGAGCATAGAAGGAATTTAAAGGGGAATACAAGCCAAACCAGCTGGCAAGGCTGAAAAGACAAAAATATCCCTAAGAAATAGGATCCAACTGATCAAATTTCAAAAATGGGCCAAAATGAGACTTTTCGCCTGTTGTGCGATCGAGTACTTGCTGTGTCGAATCAACTGTGCAGGCAATATGCATTATATAGTTATAATTGCAGCTCCTTGCGATCGATTGTGTCAGACCATTGTAATTATAGAGAGCTCTTCTCCTAGCATACAATCACGTCCCTTCTGACTTGATGCCAGCCCTTGCTAATTGAAATCACAGAAAGCTCATCTCTTGGTAGATGAACGTGCCTCTCCTAGCTTAATCGCGGACTCTGCAATGTTAATCCAAAGGTCCTGCCTTGATCATGGATAGTCTGAATCATGCTTGTAAAGTTCCTTAGCATTTTTTAAGCTTTCTAAGTCAAAATTTGATGCCACAATCTATCCTTAGACCCTTCCAACATGCATGAATGATCATTAAACCTCCAGTAAGCATCAATTGGGCAAGGGCATTCTTGAAGGTGTAGCTCTTGCTTTGGTCATGGGTCCGGGTGGCAACTTGAGCGAATCTTGTCTTAGGATGTCTATATCATTCCCCTCCTCTTGAGATGGTTGTTCCATCAACCTTAGGTCCTTCTCATCACCTACACCAAATGGAGACAAATCAAAACATGAAAGGTGGCACTAACTAACATTGTACTCACCAAGTAGTTCAATTTTGTAGGCGTTGTTTGTAACATTCTCCAAAACCTTAAATGGACCATTGCCTTTGGGGTGTAGTTTTGTTTTGTTTTTTTGTTTTTTTTTTTTGTGGGAACCTCTCCTTCTTAAAATGAACCCACACCCAAACACTAGGTTCAAAAAGCATCTTCCTGCACCCCTTATTAGCTTGTTGCATCGTTCGTTCCAAGTTTGGCGTGCCTTTTGGTGTAAGGAACTTACAAATTCAACACTCTTCTTGCAATCTACACTAACTTGCTCACTAGTATCAATAGGAGTTAGAAGATTAAACCCATACACAATCTGAAACGATGAAAATTGTGTGGTGGTGTGTATGCTCTTATTGTATGCAAACTCTACGCATAGCAAGCATTCTTCCCAAGATTTCAAATTCCTTTTAAGAATGGCACACAACAAAGTTCCAAAGGTGTGATTGAGCACTTCAGTTTGGTCAACAGTTTAGGGATGACAAGTGGTAGAAGAAAAGCAATTTAGTTCCCAATTTGCACCACAGAGTTTTCCAAAATAACTAAGAAATTTAGCATAATGATTGGAAACCATGGTCATAAGGACCCCATGCAAGCATACAACTTCCCTAAAGAACAAATTAGCAACATGGCTGGCATCATCGGTTTTGTGATATGGAATGAAGTGTGCCATTTTTAAAAATGTATCAACAACAAAAAATATAGAATCATGTCATGTCCATTCCTACTCCTAGGCAATCCTAACATAAAATTCATAAAAATATCAGTCCAAGGGGCTTGGGGTAAGGGTAAAGGAGTGTACAAACTATAGGAGTATGTACATGACATGGGCTCCGACACTTCAAGCATTCAAGCATTAGTCAATGATCTTGGACACATCCCTCCTCAAATGGGTCCAATAGAAGTGTTCTAGCAAGGTACTCACTATTTTGGTAACATTAAAGTGTCCCATTAATCTTTCATTATGAGCTTCGCATACTAACAATTCATGTAATGAACAATTGGCCACGCATAGTTTTCCATCATAGTACAAATACCCATCATCTTGGTAAAATTTCTCGTGTGGGGCATTGAGAGTCAAGGTATATTCATCACCAAAATCATCATCACTTGCATACATCTCGTGATTATATTCAAATCCCAACAACTTAATGCTCAAGGTGGAAATTAAAGTACATCTTCATGACAAGGCATCAGCAAGAATAGTTTCTTTTCCTTTCTTATACCTAATCACACAGGGAAAAATATCAACAAAAGAAACCCGCTTATGTCTTTTCATCAAATTACCTCGGCTTTTGAGGTACTTTAAGGACTCATGGTCAGTGTGGGTCATAAACTCCAAGGGTCTTTGGTAGTGTTGCCAAGTTTGCATGGCTCGAACTAAGGAATACAATTCATTATCGTAAGTTGGTTAGTTGAGAGTGGCTCCACTCAACTTCTCACTAAAGTAGGCAATGACCATCCTTATTGCATCAACACAGTGCCAATACCTACATCAAAAGTATCACACTCAATTTCAAATATTTTGCCAAAATTAGGCAAGCAAAGGACATGTGCATGTTTGAGCTTTTGTTTTAAGGTGTCAAAAGTATCCTATTGTGCTTTGTCCCATCTAAATTTCTCATTTTTCTTGATCAAGATGGTCAATGGGGTAGCAAGAGGCTAGCCAACCCATGGACGCTCCTAACCTCTCCAATAGATTGAGGCATGGGCCATTCTTGAATGGCTTTGAATAGATTGAGGCTTGGGTTATTCTTGAATGGCTTTGATTTTCTCCTCATCAAGGTGTATTCCCTACAAACTAACAACAATTCCCAAGAACACACAATGATCCACACATAACATACATTTCTTAAGCTTAAAATATAAATGTTCTTGCCTCAATGTAACTATAACATGTTGTGCATGCTCAACATGCTCATCCATGCTCCTACTATATATCAAGTATCATCAAAGTACAGAACAATAAATTTTCCAATATAAGCACTTAAAACATGGTTCATCAACTGCATGAATGTACTAAGGGCAATGGTAAGGCCAAAAGGTATAACAGTCCATTTATATTGTCCAAATTTAGTCTTGAAAGTCGTTTTTCATTCATTCCCTTCTCTCATTTTGATTTGATGGTACTCACTCTTTAAATCAATTTTAGAGAATATGCCAGCCCCATGCAATTCATCCAACATATCATCCAAATGGGGAATAGGGTAGTGATATTTTACTATGATGGCATTTATGGCTGCGCAACCAGAAAACATTCACCACTCACAGGCATGAGTAGGACTAAAATAGCACATGGGCTCATGCTCTCTTAAACCCATCCTTTTTCTAGCAATTCTCCTACCTGGAATTGTATCTCTTTGGCCTATTTTGGGTTCACCTTGTAAATGAGTCGGTTTGGAATTGAAGCTCCAAGCACCAACTCAATTTGGTGCTTAATCCCATTAACTGGTGGTAAACTGCTAGGCAACTCCTCTAGAAATATATCTTCAAACTCCTACAAAAGTGGAACAATAGAATCAGGGAAGGACGTGACATCATTGGAAGGCATCAAGCATTCTTTGTACAACAACAATACCATAGGGCTTTCATTTTCGCAAGCCCTCCTCACATCCCTTACTCTTGCTATCATACAACCTTTTGCTCCCTCTTGCACTCTCTCTACTTCCTTTTCAATTTCTTTCTCTATAGCTCTTTTCTTCTCCTTTTCTCTCAACTTCCTATTCTTAGCAAGCTCTAGCTTATATTATCTTTGGAAATACACATGGTCTTCATGTACTTGTTGGGAAATAGTTGTGCCAATGTGACCTTTCAACCACCAAAATGGAAGGTATAACGGTTGGTGTGACCCCATCAAGACACACCTATCGAACAAATTGCCAGAACCATGCCAAAAGGATGTGTCACACTGGATGGGCATATGTCCTCCTTAGCTTGGGCCAAGTTTTTGCCTCCTCGATCAACTTGTTCAACCTCATCATCATCATCACCATGCTTGTAAGCTTCACCTTCTCCTTCTCTTTCATTAGTGATAATTTCTCCCATATTGCTGAGGATCATCGTCTTCTTGTTTAGGCATTGGTTTGCAAAATGTCCTCAGCCCTGGTACTTGAAACATACACGGTCTCCTTTTTGTGAAGTACTATTAGTAGTGATGGGATGAGTTACCTTGGATATCCCTTCCTTCGATGTCTTCTTTGGTTTAGGTGTGTTAGCTACAGGTGGCTAGTCATCCTTCTTAGGTAAGGTTCTAGGTCCCGATGTGCTTGCTAATGCTCCTCCTCGACCCCTCCTCCTGATGACCAAGTCCATCCATGTCCTGATTGGCCTTTCGCTGACTCTTTTTCAGCTTTCCACAATTTGATCCTACTAAATGACAGTGCAGTTGGTGAACCCAATGATTGCTAACTTCATCTTTTAATCCTCCATGTACTAGTAGCAATCAAATACCATTTTCGCCCTCCTTTCCCATTTAAGGTAAAGCTTTGCGTTAAACTCTCTTTGGAATGGTGAACTTTGAGCTTAACTCCCTTAACCTCATCCTCATCATCATGTGTCAGTCTCTTTCATTGTGGTTGGGGTGGCTTATCAAACATATCATCATTGCAGTTTGAATAGTCATCCACTGATCTCCGTTCGGCTCTTAGGCCACACTCCCGATCCCTAACCTAACCACTGTGCAACAACAGGCCTTCTCTTGTCCTTGTGGTTTGAGAGGCCTCAACTCTCTCGAATTGGTCATGCATTCCTTCAACCATTTGAGATGTTTGTTGCATCTCACCTTGAATGGCCTCAAGCATCATCTTCAAGTCATAGTTTTCTCACCTAATCAAGTGGTCGTATGCGCTATCGATCAAGAGACCTAAACTACAATAGGGTTGGCAAAATATATTGTGTTGAGCTTAATCTGAACTCTTCAAGATTGATCTGACAACCAAAACTGGTGAAAAATTGTTCCAAACAACTCCCAACAACAAAATTCCACAACTCTTTTTTTCCTTCTATTTTTTTTACCGATTTTCTTCAACTACTTCTTTCTTTAACTACTTCTTCAACCCGGATCAACACTTAAGTTCATGATTGAGCTAGAGGGAATGCAATTGTCTATAGGAAGATAGGCTCTCTATAATTACAATCACCTAGGGATGCAATCATTTGTGATCATAACTACAAAATGCATGTAAGTAATGCACTCGATCCAACAAAGTGAGTGCTCAATTGCACAATAGGTAGGAAGTCTCATTTTGACCCATTTTTTAAATTTAACTATTTGGAGCCCAATTTTTAGGGCTATTTTTGTCATTTCACCGCTTCCATAGCTACTTTTGGCTTTTTCTCCCTTAAATAGATTCATTACTCATTGTTCAAACAACTTTAGTTCATTAATACATGAGATTGTTCTCTTCTTTTCCATTGCTTGTCCCTTAAGAGTGTGTGAGTTAATCATCATTTCCAAGCTCAAGTGAAATCGGGTCATTCAGGTGTATTCTAGTGGTTCATGGCCAACATTTGCCGATGTGGTGTTTGGTCTTTTCATTGCATAATTCTTGATTTGTTACAAGGTTTACCCCATGAGAGGTACATTATTACTTGGTTAATTATTGTCTAATCTTGCTGATTATCACTTTATTTTGTTGTTATCTTGTTTTCATTTTCCATAAATTTTTTCAAAATTTCCCAACCTTTTTCAATCCTTACTTCCCTTGGTTCACATCAAAAGGTATTAAGGTGAAATGCTAGTTCTTGTTGATCTTCAGGGAGGGGCCATGTGAGGATCATTAACAAAACTGATAGGGTGAGGAGCATGGTCAGTATGTTTCTTAAATTTGGTTTTGAGATAAGTTTGGGCTTGAGAATGTTGTGTTATGTGAGATTTCTATGTTTTGTGCACGGATACATTTTTTAGGTCTTGTTTGTAAGGAATTAATTAGATTCATAGAAAGGATCAATGGCATGACGGTTATGGGTGTTTATGTGATTCTAATCTTGTGAATGGTAATGATCATTGAGGGGAAACACTAGTTCATAGGTAATTACATCTCTAGAGATGAACACGCCCGAAGTTTTCAAGTTCAATAACTTGTATCCCATCACACCAAATGGATATCCTAGAGAGACACACCCTCTACCCCTTGGATCCAACTTCTTCCTACCATAAGCAAGGGTGGAAACCAAGCAAAGGTAGCCAAAGGTCTGCATGTGAATGTAACTTAGTTTCACTACAAAATGTACTTCCTAGGCCATTTTATCTTCCAAAATGGGAGTGGGGATTCTATTGATTGTATATGTGGCGATTGATATAAAATCATTCTCGAACTTAAGTGAAAGGTTGGATTGAAATCCAGGGTTCTAGATACCACAAGTAAGTGTTGATGCTTTTTCTCAACAATTCATTTTGTTAAAGTGTTTCAACACATGTTTTTTGGTGTATAATTCCCATTTAATGATAGAACTCCCTTAAGATAAACTCCAATACATTATCACTTCTCAAGGTTAAAACTTTTGCTTCAAATTGGTTCTCAATCTGGATGCAAAAGGATTGGATATGGTGCCTGATTTTTTTTTTGCTCTTAAGAAGGTGAAGCTAAATGGTTCGGCTATAATCATCTACTATTGTTAGGATATACCTACTACCATTGTGAACTATCTCGCTACAAGGCTCACAAATCACAAAGTATCAACTCAAAAAGATTTAATGACCTATGATATCTATGTGAAGATGTTCTATACAACAAGGAGTTTCATTAGAATTAAAATGTGGTGTTGTTACATTAGGGTAATTTATTAGTTTGATCCATTCATTTGACACATGTCCTAGTAATAATGCTACTAATCAACAGAAGGAAGACTAACTACAGATGATATAGTATGGTTAGGCTTATCTAAAAGGCTTAATAGATTTTGCATCAGGTGATTTGGATGCACCTTAGTCCTCAAGATTTGGCACAAGCCGTCCATCACTTCACTTATCCCAATCATGGTCCAAGTGGCTTAGACCTAGACATTGCAAAGGGGTGTAGAGAATATAACACAACGTGAAGACAACTTTTTTTAAGAAAATTAGGTTTATTGAGAAGGAAGGAACACAAAGCACATTATCTAACTGGATGGTCTTTGTCAATCTCACTTTTCCTATATGTGTTGTTGAGACTTGTGTTCCATTTGTTAACTTCACTAAACATTTATCTAATCATAGAATGGTTAGTTATGATGGTTACACATGGAAGGTAAGTTTGGCTTACCAGTCATGGTCAAGAAACTTGCATTGTAAGCAACAAAGGAGCTTAATTTGTTAACATTTCATGTGATAGAGCTTTCACTTGAATATCTTGTGATTGGAATACACTTTGATGGGATTAGAATGAAAAGTGAGTAATATTGGACATAATCTCAACATTTAATAAGTTTGAAATTTGCTTTCTAGCAAAAGAGAAAACAAATGAAGATCTCCCACAACCAGTGTCACAATTGTGGCAAATAGGATTGCAACTACAAAGAGAAGTTTTGTGACCACAACTGTGAGAGTGAGATATTCTATAAAGTTTTGTAGTTAAGAAATGCCACCATGGAATTGAGGGTCATGGCTGCGAAAGGCACGATTGTGGGCACAACACTTAGGAAGTGAGTTGTGTAAAATCTATGCTTGGGAGGGCATGACAAGCGAGTTCATGGGTGCAACAATAATGTTCCCAATTTTGAGATGAACAATGAAGTGTAGATGAGATTGCTTAGCTATGGTGTTATTGTCTGAAATTTTCTGATTTTCTTAGCATCCTAGCTGCCAACTATAAAAGAAAGCTAAAAGAGAAGGTTATATGAGTAGGATAGACATAGTGCTCCAGAACTAGCAATGCTCATTGAGAAATTTGAAAAAAATTAGGATAGCTAGCTAAAGACATTAGACATGGATGTTAAGGTGCCTTGCCAAGAAATACAAAGCCTAATCCAAGTGAGCAATGGAAGGCTGTAGCCTTGGGAAGTGGAAAGCAATTTGTTAAAATGTCATCAAGAGGAAACATCTAGGAAGGGGTTGAAAGAGAAGGAATACAAGCCACATAAGAGGAACAAGAGAAGGATAAGGAAGAGGAAGGGGCCGCACCACTAGTTAAGCCATATTGACCACCCATTCCTTACCCTCAAAGATTGAAGTCCTTAGAAAAATGTTAGAACTTTTTAAATTTCCTTGATGTATTTGAGAAACTGCACATTAATGTTCCCTTTGTAGAGGAATTGGCCTAAATTCCAATTTATGCCAAGTTTTTGAAGGAAATACTCTTAAAGCAGAGGATCATAACACTGTCTTACTAAAAGAGGAATGTTATGTAGTTATCCAAAACAAGTTTCCTCCGAAATTAAAAGATCTAGGGAGTTTAACAATCCCTAAAAACACTTGGAATTGTTGACTTTAGAAGAGTTTTGTCTGATTTAGGTGCTAGTATTAGTTTAATGCCTTATATTCTATTTAGGAAACCTGGCTTGGGAGAAGTGAAGCCTATTATGTTGTCTATTTAGCTAGAGGATAATTAGTGGAGGTCCCCCCTTGGGATTAATCAAGGATGTTCTAGTTATTTTCTCTTTTGATTTTGTTGTTTGTGATGTGGAAGAAGATAGGGAAGTATGATGCGTATCGTCAGCACACCAAATTAAATTCATATCAAGATTGGTACTGAGCTGAGAATGGGTGTTGTATTCGCCAAGAGGGGATATATGTTTATCGATTCAACTAAGGTTCAATTAGTTAGGCCGCTAAAACATAGTGAAAGGAAAATAAATAAATAAAAATATGCACTAAGAAAGAAGCAACATAAAATTAAAGGATCAAGTTCTTATTGATATGCCCTTTAGTGCTGATAGAAAATGAGGGATATCAAAGGATATTTTGTTGTATATGTACTTTTATTCTATCATTAATAAAATATTGATTCCAATATCAAGCTTTTGACAAGTTTTCTTGCATATAAATCTTGATACGTATAAAGTATTGTATGTGTCATGTGTTTGAGTTAAGAAGCTATATTCATAAGGAGTTATTAATATATACACAAGACTATTTTAGTACTAAATCACTAAAACCTATTCATGAATCATGTACACTATAAAGGGCATTGGTAAGTTGCTACGACTTGCACACCTTGTACTTGTATGGCGAGTGGCGTGTTGTTAACTTTGAGATATTGATAATACATGTGTATTGATGCAACTCTAGGAATGGGGCATTAGGACAATAACTTGCTAATGAAACCGGCCCATGGAGTTTACTTTCAACTATCAATGTCCCACTACATGATTGTTTTAACTAGGTTGTGGACCTTAGACTTGAAACAACAAGGTTGACTTCTATGCATGATGGTTAATGTCTCGTTAGGGTATTAAGGGACAATATCTATGAGCATGAGGCATGGTAGTCACAATTGGAAAGATTCTTTGTTATCCTATTCACGTTATCTTAGTTGGACTACGATATGAGACATAGGCTAGATGTTACCCATATCCTTCAAGTTATGTTCGTTGGCAATTAAAAATGAACCTAAAGAGTCACACATATAAGATTAGAATGAATTGTAAGTCTTAAATTGATGGACACATATGCGGCTTGAGAAGACTCATAGAATAATTTATTTAGTTGCAATTGAAATAAACTAAATAAATTGCAATGGTGTTCGTTAATGATGAGATCATTAATTAGAAATATAATGGTGATTTAATTGGATAGAATTAAGCTTTAATTGTTAATGGAAATTAGTAATTAAAGGGCATATGGACTGATTTATTAGTGAGATAAATAAATAAAAGTCCATGTGTTATTTTAAATAGAAGGGTCCACATCGGAGGGCTGATAAAGCCCATAATCTCAAACCCTTGTATCATAACTATTTAAAAAAGTGCTTGAAGAGACAAGACAAACCTTTCAACCCTATAATTTGCACAGCCCCTTTAGGTAAGAAAGTGTAGCTGCTAGCTAACCTCTCTTTCTTGCCAAAATATTCTTTTAGCCCAAAGTGTTTGCATTAAAGCTTTAGAAAAGGAGCTTGTGATCCACCTAATTGTGTGGACAAGCTAGAAGTTGAGGTTTGAGGGCCACGACTTAAGGATCACATTCACGTTGATTGGAAACATTCCAAAGGTAACAACTTTACATATGTTCTTGTTTTTGTGATTTCTTATGTGTTTTGGAACCAAAATGGGCGGCATTTGTTCCTATAGTTTTCAATGCATGTTTCTAATATTTTCGTGGTCAAATTTTTTGATTTTTATAGGTACCCACAAAAATCCTATGATAGTATCAAAGCTGCTATTTTCTTGCAAAACTGTAAAGTTCAATGATTCTTCCATATTCTATGTTAGTTTTCATGTTAAATTCCTTTAAACATGTATATGATGTAAGAAGAACCTTTCAAAAGTGTTTTGGGAGTGATTGGAATTGAAAAACTTGGAAAAGAAATGAAGTTGGATCAAAAGGCCAAAGTTACAAAAAGTCTATGGCATATCTCTACTTGTCATTGCAGTTGCTAGAAGAGTTCTTGCGAGGGTAGCACAGTTGATCGTGCTATAGCCTCAAAGTTGCATAAACCCTATGGTCCCATTTGCTATTGTGGGAGTTCTCTATGGTCAAAATGGGCCTTCTCGTGATCACGAGAGGCATTCTGATAAAAGAATGCATTTACTTTTATTTTGGTTTTTATGGGTTGTAACGGCATAAGCTAAGTTTTTATTTTATATTATGTAACATAGGAATCTTCATGGTATGGTACATATATTTGTAAATTATAGAAGACATCAAGAGTAGGTGTTCATGTGGAAACCAAGAGTTAGTGTTGTTCGAGATTCCAATACATGGTAGACCCCACAAAACCATGAAGACTAAGACCAAGGCATTCAAGAAATCCTTATATTATCGTATAGGATTTCAAGCATTTGTGTACAATCTAACCTTGGCCCAAATTGGATTTAGAAGTCCATAATCCTCCACTCTTATTTTTCCATATTATTTGTAATGGATGTATAAGATACATAAAAATAGATAATATGCAATGAAAAACCTAATCTACATGGACCTAAAAACTTCCTCAAAAAAATATTAAGTTGTAACAACAAAATATTTGTTGTGGCCCTCCCCTGAGCTTGGAAACACTAAATGTGACCTTAGTGTGTGATATCATCACATTGCTAGGGTCACATTGCTGCAACTCATTTGTGACTTTAGGTGTATTGGATCAGACATTTAAAGGATACTACACCTTAAGAATAGTTAACCATGGCAAAAGGAAATATTAGACCACACATGAGATGCATTAGCAAGAGTTGTCACTCATTGGCCTTAGCATGCTAAGAACTGACTACATAGAGCATATTATGTCTGATGAAGACTCCAATCACCCACTAAGGAAGTTTTACCCATGAAATTTTCATTTCCAACCTATGGGAGTATAGGATTCCAAAGATCTAGTGGAAAGCCACTCTGATTTAAGGTCCATAATCGTAGTAGTAACATATATAAAAACTAAACTGACAATTGCTATTTATTTTCTTCAGCATTATTTTCTCTAAATAATGTCTACACCTTTTTCAAAATTGCTTAAGACCAATATTTTGATTGGGCCTAACTATGCTAATTGGCTGTGGAATTTGAGAATTGTTCTCAATCTAGAGCACGTTAGCTACATTCAAGAGGTTGATATCCCATAAACCACTATTAACATAGCTAGTGAAGAGATAAAAACCATTCATAAGAAGTAGGTGGAGGATGATTTGTGAGTCAAGAGCTATATGTTGGCTATTATTGCCAATGATCATTAGAGGACCCATGAAGAGATAGGGATTGCTAGGGAGATCTTATACCACCTATTGTAAGTAGAGTCATACTATTAGATACGAGATATCCAGGCAATAGTTTAAGATGTGCATGGGAAAGGGTGGTGATGTCATTGAGTATGTCCTTAAGATGATTTCACTCATCGAGAGGCTTGAGTTCTAGGACTTTAATGCCAATTTGCAACCGTATTTGATCCTTCGGTCACTTCTTAACTCCTTACTATTTATCACGAATTATCATATGAATAACATTGAGTGCACACTAGTTGGACTTCATAATAAGCTGGTGACTACACTACAAACTATAAAAGGAAAATGGAAAAAGGTTATTCTTGCGACATCTAGCCCCTCTAGTGTGACCAAGAAGGGGAAGACAGAGAAGAAATCTACTGTTCCGAAGCCCAATAGGAAGATCAAGAAGACCAAAGCTCCTACAAAAAAATGAAATTGTTTCCATAGTGGTAAAATTGGGCACTAGAGAAGGAATGGTGCTGAGTACCTCAGTCTTATAAGGGCCTAAGAGGTAAGGAACTTTATGTTTATAAAACATCGTGCTCCATTGGTATATTTTCCACTTCTTGGATTTTAGAATCTGGTGCTTCTTTTCACATTTGTACTTTGTATTAGGATCTAGTCAGAAGTAAAATGCTTGGAAAGTGTGAAGTTGTGATCAAGGTGTGAAATGGAGCAAATGCTACAGCCACTGCAATTGGGATTGCTTTAGTGAATCTATCATCGAGCCATAGACTAGTTTTGAGAGATTGCCTTTTGTCATTCAGTAGGCTTAAAACACTATTCTAATTCCTTTATTAGTAAATTAGAATTATAAATTTTCTTTTAGAAACAATGTGTATTATATTTATTATTGTAATAAATTATTTACCATGGCATCTCTCAAGATTGGCATATAATAGTTGAATATGGATAATAGAAATGTTATCAACACTATTTTAAACAAATGTCCAAAGGATGGTTTGAATCCAAAGTATTTGTGGCACCATAGACTTGGCCATATTAAGGACACAAGGATTAGCAAGTTGGAGAAAGATATGTTTGTCAGCCCAATAGGAGAGGAACCCTATTTGACTTGCAAACCTCATATCCTAGAAAAGATGTCTAAAAGTTCAATTGATAGATGTGTCGAAAAGGTCACTGAGGTGGTGGAGTTAGTCCACACTGTTGTCTGTGGGCCATTTAATGTAATGGCAAGGGATGGAATTCTCTACTTACCTTTACCAATGATTACTTTAGATATATAGTTATGTGTGCTTGATGAAGTATGAGCATGAATCCTTTGAAAGGTTCAAAGAATTTAAGGTACAAGTATAGAAGTAAATTGGCAAATATACCAAGTACTATATGATTAGATTATGGAGATAAGTATATGAGTGCTGAATTTGTTCAGTTGCTCAAGAAAAATGGTATTATATCACAGTTAACACCATCAACCACTCCTTGATTGATTGGTGTAGCTAAGCATAGAAGTTGAACTTTGTTGTACATGGTTTAATCTATGATAAGCTTTACCCAATTACCCATAACCCTATGGGGGGCATGTCCTACTTACTGCCATATATATCTTGAATATGACATTCTCTAAATCCATTCCCACCTCCTTGCATGAGATGTGGTTTGGAAGGAAGCTAAACCTTATGTATTTAAGGATTTGGGGATGTTTAACATATCTTAAGAAGACCAAGGCAAACAAGTTAGAGGCGAGGGCTACTGCATGCACTTTATAGGATATCCTAGAGACCATGGGATATGAGTTCCACATGCCTGAGGACAATAGGATTGTCATAGGGTATCATGTACATTTTCTTGAAGAAGAGTTCATTTGAGAAAGTGGTGTAGGTAGAACAATGCTATTCGAGGAAGGAGTGCATGAGGGACAAAGCAGTCAACCTGTAATGCATATTCTTATTCAAAAGGAAACTTTTAAGACACAATTGTTGTAACGATTAGGTAGAATCCCTTAGGCAACAGAGAGATATCCTAGAGGATGGACAAGAGTTTCTTGTAATGGGAGATATGATCATAGAGATGATCCTTCAATCTATGACCAAGCAATGGAAGATAAAGATTCCACTAAGTGCTTAGGGCTATGAAATTTGAAATGGATTCAATACATGGGAACCAGGTATGGTCTCTAGTGGATCCACCCAAGGGAATTGTTCCCATCAAATGAAGTGGGTTTGTAAGAGGAAAATTAGTTCAACTAGCAAGGTAGAGACCTATAAGTCTAGGTTGGTGGCGAAGGGCTATACTTAAAATGATGGAATTGACTATGTGGAAACCTTCTCACTAGTAGCTAAACTAACATTTATTCATATTTTACTTGCTATAGCTATCTACGTAGATTGTGATATTTGGTAGATAGATGCCAAAACTGCTTGCCTTGACCAGATGCTTGAGGTCATTTATGTAGTGTAGCCAGGTGGTTTTGATGTCTAAGACAAATCTCATAAGCCATGCAAGGTTAAGAGTTCTACCTAGGCAAGCATCAAGGAGTTGGAATCTTTAGTTTGATGGTGTAGTCAAATTGTTTGGCTTCATCAAGAACAAAGATGAGCCCAACATCTATAAGAAGATTAGTAGGAGTGCAATAACATTTGTTGTATTGCATGTATTACTAATGGGGAGTGATGTTAACCTTGGTTAAGACATGGTTATTCAAGACCTTCTCCATAAAAGACTTAGGAAAGGTAACCTATATCTTGGGCATTCACATTTACAGAAATAGAGCTAAAAGATTTTTTGGTCTCTCCCAAGCCTTCTACAAAGACAAAGTATTGAAGCGGTTTAGTATGGAAGCCTTTAAGAGAGAATTGCTAAAATTCAAGCATGGCATCCATCTCTTGAAATCCATGTGCCCAAGGACAAATCATGAGAGGAGCATGGGAGCCATTCCATATGCTTTGCCTATGTAAGAGATCAAATATTGCCTGTCATAAGTGTTACGAGCAGGTTTTAAGCAATCATGGTAGAGCATTAGAATGCTATTAAGTATATCTTTATGTACTTGAGAAATGGTAAAGATATGGTGCTTGTGTACAGAGTTGGTGACATAAGAGTAGATAGATATACCGATTCTAACTTTTAGTTGGATGTGAATGATAAAAAGTCTATCTCTGGGTTTATATTTTATGAAAGAATAGTCAGTTGGAAAAGTTCTAAAATAGTATGACTATAAATTCCATTATTGAGGTTGAGTATGTCGTATATCACTACATGTGACAATAATGTTGCAATGGCATAGGCAAAGGAACCATGGTCTCATTGAAAATCTAAATGCATAAAGAGGCGTTGCCACATTCTTTGAGAAATCATTAAAAGGGGCGATGTGGCCATACAGAAAATAGCTTTAGTTAACAATGTGTTTAAGCCACTTACCAAGCCAACGGCTCAAGTATAACTGGATCACCAACTTAAGAAGATGTGTATTAGATACCATAACAATTGGCATTAGTACCCATATCCGCCGAGCTGTGCTCATTGTTAATTAAGAATAAACCTACAGTCACACACATAAGTTTAGGATGAATTTTGAGGGTTAAAATGATGGGGTGCATACGAGGCCTACGAAGACTTGTAGAATAATTTATTTAGCTGCAATTAAATTGGAATAAATAAATTACCATGATATTTGTTAATGTTAAGATTATTAATTAGAAGCACAATAGGGATTTAATTTAATTAATGAGATAGTTTAAATTAAATTAATTAGACAAAATTGGGTTTTAATTATTAATCTCCATCAATAATTAAATGGTCTAATTAATTTATGGTCTATTTGAATTTAAAGGGTCCGTGTAGGAGGGTCTATAGAGCCCATAACCTCAAACCCTTGTATCATAACTATTCAAAGCAGCGTGTGAATAGTTTCAGACACAGTTTTCAACCCTAGAATACTACAGGCCCTTCAAGCAAGAAAAGGCAGCTCCTAGCCACCCTCTCTTGAGCTCTTTCTTGTTTAAAATTCCTTCTAGCCCAAAGTATTTACTTTACAACTTGGCAAAAGGAGTTTTGTGCAATGTATAAGGAGCTCATGATCAACTTAATTTTGTAGACAAACTAGAGGTCAGGGTTTGAAGGCCACAACTCAAGAATCATATTCAAGTTGCTTGGAAACATTCTAATGGTAACAACTTTACATATGCTCTTGTTTTTATGATTACTCATGTGTTTTGCAATAAAAATAGGTGGGATTTGTTCCTATAGTTTTTAATGCGTGTGTATGATATTTTCATGATCAAAAGTTTTGATTTTTATGATCAAATCCCATAGAAATCCAACAGAAGTACCAATAATTAAAGCGCCAAGTCACTTGTGTTGTGTTAGTTTCCTACGTATGCCAGTTACATTAATTTTCAGTTTCATTATGCTATTTATAGATTATTAATCGTAAGGTCTACAAGATATTCCCTTGAACTCTCCTACAACTTTGAAACAAGATTCTCGTGGGCCTTCCTAAGAAAATTGAGTCGAGGATTCATATTAGTGATTAACAATGGTTACCTACATAAATCCTACAATTTCACTCCTATTATTCACACAAAATTAGTGTTCACAAATAATACATCTAGCATTTGATTTTCACTTCCATTATCCCTCACACAAACAACAATTAATTAGTGGATTGGCCAATTTCCCTAATTACTATCTAATTCAACAATTGTGAATGGATAAAGTAAGGACAATTAATCAAAATTTATGCACTAATAATTCACCAATCACAAATACAAGTGTCTAGAAGAAACTTTGAATTACATGATAAATTCAATAAAACTCATATACAAGTTGTTTATCATCCAGAACAACATGAAAACAAAAGATAAAGATGGAAAAACTTAGTCTAGAAGTCTTGCATTGTGTGGGTAATGAACATGCTTCAGGCATTGGTGCAGATTGCTCTTGCTCCAAGCCTTTTGATCTTGTGCTCTAGGATTCTAAGTGTTGTAGTGTCAAAACTTGCCTAAGACGTTCTCAAAACCATGTTGAGGGTGTATACATACATGCATGGCGGCTAGGGTTGGTGGAAAGATTAGAATAAAGTCGAAATAGTCTTTAAAATTGCAAGTTGCAGATTTTTGCATTGCATCTTACATCTGCAATGTCAACTCCCACTTTCGTGGCATCACTGTTTAGACTCACAAACTCGGGCGTGGGTGTGCTTAGATCTCGGGTCTCAAAACTTGACGTTGAGCCATTTTCACTCCTCACATGCACTATCTATCACCTTGGTCATGAACTGCACTACGGTGCATTCTTCCTCAGCATCCTGTAGACTTCACACCTCACTTTGCCGCTGTGTAGCATACTTTCATGGTCGTTGCAACTTCATCCATGTTCATGACCCAAACTGCAAGATATTCTACTTTCATGTTTAGTGTGGTCCACAGAGCATTTCGTGCACATGATAGGGCCTTCCAGTACTACAACGTCTGTCTTCACAACTACAACTAACAAATGCAACAACCTCTAGAATGTGTTGTAGTCAAGATTGCAATATCTTTTCTTGTAGCCACAAAGCTTTCCTCGCAAGTGCAACCCTTAAAATGCAAGTTAATTGTTGGATTAAGTGCAATTTGTGTCCAAAATCAAGCACTTAACTCCAAAATCACATTCTTACACATCCAAATCATCATAATTAATATAATCCATCCATAAAAACATAATTTTAATCATTTTAGATCACATGCGTGTAAAAATTAAACATATAAGGGGCACAAATATGCTAAACATTATATGTTATCACACACTCATACTTACACATTTGCTTGTCATCAAGAGAACTATGTCTTCCCAATCATTTCATTGATGCATAAAATTATGTAAATCATCAACTTAGCCACCTTTCTTAATTTTAGAAGTCAAACATACATAGAACCTACTCAGTTCTAACTTATTCTAGATCATAATATTCTTGACCTAGATGCTTGCAACATGAATTCCTCATGTGTGTGTCAACCTTTAAGTCTCACTTAATGTAATTGCTTGATGGTCTTACAGTAATTCAAAGATAACCAAATTAACGATTGCTCACTCTAAGCATTAACTTATTTCTTTTTGAACAAGTTCAATTAACATCTCTTCTAACCAAAAGGGTTAGTGTGGGCTAAATTATTTTTCTTCTTTCCTGCACACTCACTTTGCACATTATTTTGTGAGCTTTAAGGTCTTTCTTAAGTAATTGGAAGCCTTTTTATGCAAAGGACACCAAGGGTCACTGTACACCCTTGGTTACTCAATTCACAACTATCTTAAGATACTTTACATACTCATAATTGGACAACTTTTTTACTCAAGAAAGAATAAGAGCCTCTACACAATCTTGGTTACTCAGTTACACCAATTAGCAAAGTAAATTTAATTTTTACACATGATCACACTTTTTTTTTTCTCCTCACTCTTTTTTCTAATTTTTTCCAGGTCCTCACTCTTTTTTTCTTTTTAGTTAATGTCCCTCACTTTCTAGAGAATTTGCTAATACCTAAGGAAAGACTTATGTCCCTAATTTTTCTCACCATAGGACTTCCCAAATAGTTTAGTATGAAAAGTGAAGAATGTTGTGCTGAATAAAGTGGGAATCACATCTTCAACACTAGGCTAGGATGCTAATCTTGAGAACAAGTGAAGAACCAAACAACCAAAATTTCTTTTGCAAGAATTATATCACAAATTAAGTGTGGTGGCCACAAAATTCATTGTGTGTTTATGCTATCAATTTCATGCTATTAATCACATAATCACATCCATAAAAATTCAAGCAACTTATAGCACATGTGTAATTCTAGTACACCTACTCAATATTTTTTCTTGCACTTACGCCCACCTACACTTAGTTTGCTACCTAGTTCAATCATATGATCAACAAGCAAAGAAGGGCAATAAAAACAAGACAACCTAATAGGGTGGCACACATTATTCTTCTTCAACTATAAGGCTTGTACCATGCATCATTTTCTTCCTCATCTTCGATACTAAACCATTATTGTGATCACATAAAACTCCATGCAATTCAAAATGAAGCAAACATAAAAACAAACATAGCATACTAAAAGCAACAAAAATAGCTTAGGTTTCATCCCAAGAAGTGCTGAATTTATTGTCTATAGCTTCACATAATACTCACGGGGGTTCATGGAAAGATTGTGAAAAGTCAAATTAACCCTTAAAATTGCGAATCACAGATTTTCGCATTGGATCTTGCGACTGCGACATTAGCTCTTGCTTCCATGGCATCACTTTCCACACTCACAAACCCAAGTGTGCGTGTGCATAGAACATGCATTGCCATACACCACTTCACTCCACTTACATGCCATCCATCGTCGTTATCGCAAACTTGACTGTGGTGCATTTTGCCTAGCTATCTAGTTGGCTTTGCACCCCACTTTGCTATTACATAGCATACTTTCACTATTGTGCTAGGTTTGTCAATGCCCATGACTCCACATTCAATGTGGTCCATAAACCATTTCGCATGCACAATAGAGCCTTGTTGGATTCTATATCAGTTTTACTAAAAAAAAATTTATCACATAAAATAATGGTAGACATGTAGTGGAACATAAGGAAACAAACCCCACCCATTTTGTTGCATAACACATAAGATACTAATCAAACAAGTGTAAGAAAAAAAAATGCATGTTTAAAATGTTTTCAACCTTTTTGAGCATGATCCCTAAAATTGTGCCCCTCAAATCTCAACCTTGAGATTGTCCACATGACTGGACGCTTGTGACCTCCTCCTACACATCACAAAACTCTTTTTGCGAAGCTCTAATGCAAATAACTTTAGGGTAGGATGACTTCTTGACAAAAGACAGACAGAAGAGGATGGCTAAGGTTTCTTCTCTCTTTTGCTAAATTTTGTGTCTTGCATGATGTCTTGAATTCTTCAAAACTCTTATTTATTGTTTAGACACCAGGGTTTAGTGCATAATCTCCACACACCCCAATCTTACGTGTGTTTCTCTAGGTTCATTTTTAATTGGAAACAAGCATAGCTTAAAGGACATGGGCAATACCTAGCCTATGGCCAATGTTGTAGCCAAATTAGGATAAAGTGATTACGATCACAATGAACCTTTTCGATCATGATTACCATACCATATAAACCTTTTATCTTACTTTGATCCAATCGAGCGCAAACTCAAAAACTTTTTTGATCCAATCGAGCGCAAACTCAAAAACTTAGTCATATGGCCAATTGACATTTACTCATGAAACAAACGCTCCTATCGAAATCAGATCACACAATGCCTTAGCCATGGGCTTCTATCTCATAGAGCAACAATGGTACAGGACAAATGCCTAACTCACTTGCAAGAAGACAAATATTTTATTGAACACACACATACCTCCATATGCACTTGAGCAATGGAACATGGCCTCATGACCTTATCCCACTCCAAGACTAATATGGGCCCATCATGCATATAAGAAAATTATATTGTCTTAGGTTTAAGGTGTACGAATGCTTAACACAATCACAAAGTAGGATGTTAATAGTTAAGAGTGAATCCCATGTGTTTGCTTTGTTCTATAAGCCATTATCCAAATGCCATATTCTCCATGGGAGCACCCACACACAAGTATTCTCAATATCTGATACCAAACAGCATGACACTCATCGTATAAATAGAATGTGTGTAAGTTGTATTAACTCTCTAATGGGCTTTAGAGTTTTTGTAACTTACGGATAGGTTTTAGTGATTAAGTATTAAGAAAGCCTTATGCCCATATTGATATCTCCTTATAAATAAGGCTGTTTAACTTAAACACACAGGCACATGAAATACTTTATATCAATTAAGATTTAGATGCATGAAAACTTGCCATAATTCTAAAATAAAAATCAATATTTTATTAATCAATGTGAAAAGTATATATACAATCAAATGTCCTAGTATCTTGCATTTTCTATTGGCATTAAAGGGTATATCACTAAAAATCTCCCTCTTGCACTTTAATACCAGGACTTTACTAATGTTAGTAACAATGGTATCTAAAACGCATATTCTCAAGATGGCAATCCTGCTACACCTAAGTCATCAACTTAGTGTGTGGGTCAACCATATTATCAACTGAAGCTATTTCTTGCTTGGCTATGTCACCCCTTCCAATAATTTCTTAAATAATGTGGTAAAGCCACTCTAGGTGTCTAGATTTTTGATGAAACCTTGGTTTTTTTGCTTATGCAATTGCACCCTTATTGTCACAATAAAGTGACAATGATCAATCCACATCTAGAACCACTTGAAGTTCTATCATAAACTTCTTAATTCAAACAACCTCTTTCTCTCGTCATCCATTTTTGGGCACGTGAATTTTGAGAGATGGATGTCGTGCCTGAATGGTAGCAACCCTTTCTTAGAGTCCTTCATATTGAACATCTTCAATACTTTGTCTATGTACAAAGCTTAAGAGAGACCTAACATTCTTTTTGCTCCACCTCTATTGACGTGAATGCCCAAATGTAAGTCGCTTCGTCCAAGTCTTTCATTGAGAAGATTCTAGATAACCAAGATTTCATTGAGATTAATATCCTAACATGATTCCCTATCAGTAATATGTCATCCATATACAATACAAGGAATATTATAGTGCTCTCATACAACAACACAAGGAATATTACAATACTCCCACTAACCTTCTTATAGACGCAAGGCTCATCTTCGTTCTTGATGAAGCCAAATAGTCTATCTAAACTATCAAAATGATGATTCCAACTCGATACTTGCTTATGCTCATAAATGGACCTTTTAAGCATGCATACTTCATGAGATTCATCTTAGACTTCAAAACCACATGAATGCACCATATAAATATTCTCCTCAAGCATTCCATTGAGGAAAGTGGTGTTGACATCCATTTACCCATCCTCATAGTCTAAGTGGATGGCTATTGTATGTAAAATCTGAATAGACTTCAACATGGTTGTTGGTGGAAGAATTCCCTCATTTTGACCATAGTCCTTTGTCACCAACCTTGCCTTATAGGTCTACTCCTCACTAGTCAAACCAATCTTTCACTTATTGACCTACTCATAGTTGATTAGAACAATTCTTTTACGTGGATCCACTAGAGTCTATATCTGGTTCGATGCATTGAGTCCATCTCAGATTTCAAAGCCACGTCCTACTTTGTGGAGTCTTTGTTTTCCATTACTTAATCATAGGTAAAGGATCATCTCCATGATCATTATCTTCCATTACGAACAACTCTTGTGTGTTTTCTAGGACATAACCATATCTCTCTAGTACTCAAGAGATCCTACCCGATCGTCACAACGGGTACGTCTCAGAAGGTTCCTTTTAAAAAGGAATGTGCGTTATAGGTTGAGTGCTTTGTTTCTTGTGCTCAACTTTTTTAAGCACTATGGTTCTACTTGCACCACTTTCTTGAGTGAACTTTCCTCACGTGTGTATGATCCCTAATAACAAATCCTATTACCTTCAAGCATGTAGAACTCAAACCATGGAATCTTTGGCATATCTAACAAAGTAGCCTATAACAACCCTCATCTCCAACTTTTCCGTCTTAATCTTCTTAAGATAAGCTGAACATCCTAGATCCTCAACTGTTTAAGGACTGGCTCGCATCCAAACCACATCTCATGAGGGGTGGAGGGAACAACCTTGAGGGTGTTCTATTCAAAATATATATAGCAATAAGTAGGGCATGCCCCTATAAAATATAGGTAAATCAGTAAAGCTCATCATAAATCGAACTACATCCAACAAAGTTTGATTCATATGTTCGGTAACACCATTCAATTGATGAGTTACTAGTGGTGTTAGTTGTGATATGATAGCATTCTCCTTAAGGAACTCAACAAACTCAGCACTTATATACTTGCCTGCACAATCGAATCATAGCACTTTAATATGTTTGATTGTTTGCTTTCCTACTTACACTTTGAATTTCTTAAACCTCTCAAAGGATTCATGCTTGTACTTCATTAATGACACATAAACATGCCACGAATAATCATTAGTAAAGGTTATGAATTAGAGAAATCCACCCCTTTCCATTTCATTTAATAGCCCACAGACATCTGTGTGGATTAGCTGTAATACTTTAGTAGTCCTTTTAACACGTCCATTAGATGAACTTCTTGCCATCTTACCTAAGATGAAAGATTCAAAAGTTGGATAGGGTTCCTCTCATATGGGCTAATAATAAGCACATCTTTTTCCAACTTACTAATCCTTATGTACCCAGTATGGTCTAACCTAAGGCGCCACAAGTACTTGGGATTTAAACCAATCCTAGGATGTTTGTTTAAAATGGCATTCATCACTAGTCTATTATCCAAATTTGGGTAGTATAGGCTATTTAACAACAAGGCAATGCTAACCAATTTAATTCAATGATAAATTTGGCAACTATTGTCCACAAAAGAGAATTCATAACCCTCTTTCACTAATAAAGGTGTAGAGACAACATTCTTTAGCCCATTTGATAACAAAAAACAATCTCTTAGGCCCAAAACAAGACCAGATGACAACTTGATTGAAGCAGTGGTAATTGCAATGTTTGTAACACTTGCCCCATTGTCGACTCTGATTAGCACTTTTCACTCTTGTCTAACTCATGATTTGAAGTGCAGATGTGAGAAGAAGCACCTAAATCTAAGATCTAAGATATAAAGAACACATTGATGAAACGAAACAAGATGTTTCACAAACAAAGAGTTCCACGTCTTCAATGCCATCCCCATGGCCATTGGGGCATTTAATGTAATTCCTCCTCCAACGTCCCTCCTTGTTTCATTAGAAAATCTTTCCTTTGTCGGCATGGGTACTGGATTTCATGCCCCTCCCACTAGAATTAGGAATTATAGGTTTTGGTCCTTTAGTTTCGTTCTCCTTTGTCTCACTAATCAAGAAGCCAGACCCCTCAAGGACAACCCCTTTTCTTCAAAATGGGATGACTACGTCCAAGATATTGCTAAGTCTCTCATGTACAAGAGCTCTGCTCAAAACTTGAAATTAATTGAATATCAAGGTTCCAGTCAAGATAAAATCTCGATCTTTATAAATAGTGAGAACGTGCACAATATTGGAGATATAATAAACTGCAGAAAACATGCAAGACTTATTAGTTTGGTTGTTATATGTGTTACCTTATGAATATGGACTTTAAATAAAAATGGGCTCTCACTAGATTTTTCAAATTCTACACTCTCTTAGGTATAAATTGAAAATTCTATTGGTAAAATCTCTTTAGTGTGGATTGGGGTCTTCATTAGACATAACACTCATGTAATCGAGTCTTGGCATATTAGGCCCATTAACTAGCAACTATTACCACATTTCATGCACGGTCCAATATTTTCTTTGGCTCATGGCCTAACAATGCATTTCTTTGGCTAACCGTTCAAAAGGCATAGTATTATTTGAATATTGCATCTAATACACCTAAATTCACAAATGCACCATTGCATTGTGACCCTACTAATGCGATGATATCACACATTAAAGCTACAATTAGGACATCGAGCTTAGTGGAAGGCCACGACAAACATTCTACGTTACAACTTAATGTTTGCTTGAGAAGTTTTAGGGTCTATGTAGATTAGGTTTCACTTTACACATTTGTTTTTCTTGTATCCCATACATCCATCACAAATAATATGCAAAAATAAAAGTGGAGGATTGTGGATTTCTAGATCCAACTTGAGCCATGGTTGGATTGTGCCCAAATGTGTGAAATCCAACACTATTACATAAGGAGTTCTTAAATGCCTTCATCTTGGTCGTCATGACTTGATGCGGTCCACCATGTCTTGGAACCTTAAACGGAACCAACTCTTGGTCTCCACACAGTCACCAACTCTTGATGTCTTCTAAATTTATTTACAAATGCACGTGATATACTATAAAGAATCCTATTCTATGTATAATAAAATAAAAACTAGGTTATGCCCTTATGAATCATGAAAAATTAATTATACAACCCATAAAAACTATAAACAAGAAATTAATGCTTTCATTCATAAATTTTCTAAGTCCATAGTCCAATTACAACATCTATCTAAACAATTATACATCACACATGTAATAAAATAATTCCACTCAATGACTATTTTAATGGCTTATGCACCTCACATATTAGTTTTCATCCCTTGAAAAATAATTTTTCAAAATAAAATTGAAAGACAAAATTCTATGCAAAACTCTGTCTCACTCATAGGAATAACTTCTATGGTCGCAAGTTGCCCTCCGGCCATTGTGGAGGTTGACCACAACAATAACCCTAGGGTTTTATTGTTGCACCTTTAGTGGTTGTGAGATGGGTCGTTGCCATAGTAAGAGAGGCTCACGCTATTGCACATTGGATCACAGGGCCATGCAACCCTATGGTGTGTGGCCCAACTATGTGACCTAGCATCATGATTGCAAGAATGCTTCTTGTTACCATGACAACCTGTTGCAAAACACTACAAATGCATTGCAAACATTCTGTAGCCTTAGTTTTTCAATCCAAAACCAATTCTCTTCCAATTTTTTCAATCCCAATCACCTCCAAAACACTATCAAAAGGTTATTCATGCATCATATACATGTCTAAAGGAATTTAAACGAAAAATTAACATAGAACACGATGAAATCATTGAACTTTATAGTTTTGCAAGAAAAATGGTGGCAATGATACTACTGTCGGATTTATAAGGGTTTGACCATAAAAATTAGAACTTTATCTCATAAAATAATGGCATACGTGCAGTAGAACATAAGGAAACAAACCCCATATGTTTTGTTGCAAAATATGCAGGATATTAATTAAATAGGTGCAAGAAGAAAAAATTGCACCTTCAAAACGTTTTCAACTTGTTTGTGCAAGACCCCTGGAGTCATAGCCCTTGATCCTTGACCCTTAGACTGTCCATATGATTGGGATGCTTGTGAGCACCTCCAACACTTCGCAAAACTTTGAGACTCTCTAGGGCAAACACCATTGGGCTAAGAGGACTTTTAGACAAGAGAGAAGCTCAAGGGTGGCTAGGGTTTCTTCTCACTTTGACTTGGGGGGGAGGGGGGTGCACGAATTTAGTGTTTGAATGATGTCTTAAACCTTTCATGAGTCTTATGTATAGTTTAGACACTAGGGTTTAGTGCATGGGCTTAATGGGGCCTCCTACATTGACTCCTTTTAATTAAATAGCTGATGGACTCTTATTTATTAATCTCATTAGTAAATTAATCCATATGTCCTTATTAATAATTAAAGTCACTTTATCTCCAATTAATTAAATTAAATTTCCATTGTGCTTCTAATTAATGATCTCATCATTAACAAACACCATGGCAATTAATTTAGTCCAATTAAATTGCAACTAAATAAATTATACAACCTACTAATTTGACACTCAGAACACATCTAAATCTTATGTGTGCAACTCTCTAGGTTCATTTTTAATTGGCAATAAGTGTAGCTTGAAGGACATGAATAACGGCTAGCCCATGGGCCATTTCCTAGTGCAATCAAGATGAAATGATTAGAATCACAATAAATGTTTCAAATCATGACTACTATGCCATATAGACCTTTTTATCTTTATCTAATAGAGTAAGAGTCATGAATTTAGTTAAACTCACAAACTCGGACATTTGACCAATCAACGTTTCCTCCTACGACAAATGTTCCAATTGAAAACTCCTTCTTAATCACATATTACCTTAACTAAGGATTTCTGTCTGATATAACACCAATTGCATAGGACAAACACTTTATTTGTAAGATGAAAATCCCTTATTAAATGCACACATGCCTTCATATGCACTTGGGCAATAGCATGTTGGGCTCACAACCCTAGCCCATACTGATATGAATACCAATAATTTATTAATCAGTGTGAAAAGGAGTACATATACAACTAAATGCCCTTTTAAGATCTCTCATTTTTTATTGGTGTTGAAGGGCATTTTAGTAACATTTTTGCTACCACGACTAATGAATGTGACCATCTCCAAAATGCGTTGTGGTCAAGTGTCACAGTTGCAATAGCTTTTCTCATAGTCGTGAACCTTTCCCTTGCAAGCGTGACATTGAAATGCAAACCAATTATTGCATTAAGTGTAGTGCATGCCCAAAATCAAGCACTTAACTCTAAAATCACATTCTTACATGCAAGCAAAAATTAAACATATAAGGGGCACAAATATTCCATAATATTGCATGTTATCAAAGTATCACTCATTTTGCAGAGTGCTTTCCTAGCCACTTGTATAGCATTAATTAATGTCCTCCAAGTTAACATTGTGAGTAAGCGGTGAGAAGGTGATCATTAATGAATTTGATGCATCTGAATACCCTTTTAATATCGATACCTATTTGATAATTCAACATTTTGATGACTACATGCTTGAATTATTTAGACAAGAGCAGGATCCTAGCATGGAATTGGAGAGAACGATGGAGAAGATGGAAAATAGTGGAGAAATATCAAAGGATGTGGCGTAACAAATATTCCAACCCTTAGTTAAATCAATTAATCCAGCAAAGACGTCTTTCAAGAAACCTCCTATGTTAGAGCTGAAGCAACTTCCAACGCATTTAAGGTATGCTTTCTTGGATAGGTCTTCCGTATTATTTTTGCTCATTTGAGTGAGGAAGATAAAGATAGGTTGCTGAGGTTTTGATAGAACACATAAAATTGATAGGGTGGTCTATAGCTGATTTAAGAGATATCGACCCATCCTATTACATGCATAAAATTCTCCTAGATGAGGGATATAAACTTATTAGGAAACCAAAAAGAAGGCTTAACTAGCACATGCAAGTAAAAGGAGCTAGGTTGTATAAGGAGTGCACAAAAAAGTGGCACAACCATCAAATCCTACCAAGGAACTTCAAAGTTGCAGACAAGGTGTTACTATACAATTCTCCCTTAAGTAGTTTCAAGGTAAAGTTAAAATTGTGTTGGTCAAGTCCATTTGAAATTTCTAATGTGTTTGACCATAGTGAGTAGAATTGAAAGCCGAGGAACACATATTTAAAGTCAATGACCTTAGGATCAAACTATATTTTGGTGACGAGGTTTACACAATTGATGCATGAATTTTGAGGACCCCCTTGTACTAAACAATGGTTGATATCAATTGTCACATAAAATGCAGCAGTTCTCGACCCATTTAATTAATTTGGTTTTGTTTTCTTTTGATGTTAGCTGTGTCTAGCTTGAATTTGCATTAGTGGGGATTACTCGTGAGCAGATCACAATCAATTGGACTTTTTAAACTTGCAGGAATAGTGCCTGTAGCTGACCATTGCAATCATGAAAATCAAACTCATGGCTACGCGATCTTTACTTCCACCAATGTTAAGCATGCCAAAATCAGTACACAGTTATGTTGATCTCATGGTTGCGACAAAAGAGTCTGTAGTTGCAATAGGTTTGTCCATGTCTACAAAGTTAAACATAACGCACACTAGAAAAATTCACAACTTACACTTGCGGACATTAGGTTAACACTCGTGCTCACTACAAGAGGGGCATTTTGCCCAATTCCACAACCCATGCACATGATCACAAAAAAAATAGTCGTGGTCACAGTATCCAGATTCGTGCCCAAGAAAGCATAGTTCGTGCCTGTGAGATCAAGTGCGACAGATTCTGTCAAGGATTACGATCCTATTCACACTTGTAAGTCTTTAAGTTACACTCACGACATTGACTGCATCCACAAGATGCATACGTGGAATGCACCTCACCATTTAAAACATACTCTCCTTCATTCTCTCTTACGCTACACGGACAAGCACCCAATTTTGTCCCCTTCCCTACGAAAGTATATGTACATACAATAAGAGATTTGTCTCCTTACAAGTAAGCAAGGCATTTGTCTTATATAGTTGACAGTCGATGAAACAAAATATTTGGCTTAGAGAGAGTGTGATTGGAAAGGAGTTTCTAATAGAAACATTAGTCTCATGAGGAAACGGTAATTAGTCATATGACTGAATTTATGAGTTTGACTAAATCCATGGCTCTTGTTCAGTTTGGGACAAAGTAAGACAGAAAGCCTATACTAAATGGTATTCTTGATTGGGAGGATTCATTGTGATCTATTCACTTTACCTTGGATGAACTATGATATAGGTTATAGGATAGGTGTTACAATATCCTTTGAGCTATACTCATTGTCAACCAAGGATCAACCTAGAGAATCACACATAAAAGAACAAGATGATGGCTCGAGGAAATTGCAAAGTGGTGATAATAAGGTTTGATAAGATTTATGGATAAGGCTTGAGAAGTTTCACGGAGGATTTAATTTGGTTGCAATTCGATTAGACCAAATTGGAATAATTTGTTCCTCATTATATTTGTTAGTGATATAATTATTAATTAAAAACATGATGAGCCTTTAATTTAGTTAATGAGATTACTTAAATTAAAGAGAGAATGGACAAGAGAAATTATTTTGTACCTATTATGTTTGTTAATAGTGGAGATTCTTAATTGAAAATACAATAGGCCTTTAATTTAATTAATGAGATTAATTAAATTGAAGGAAATAATTCAAACGGGCTTTAATTATTACTTAAATTAACAAATAAAGGTAGATGAGCTTAAATTAACTTTAATGTTTATGTAAAAGCCCATAGAGCCCATTCGAGTAGCCCTAAAATCCTAGTATAAATTAGATTGTGTCTTGTGAATAAATCACTTGGAAGGTTTACAAAAGAGAGTTACTATTTACAACTTCCACATGAGAAAATTAATTTCTAATTTCTCAGTTTTCTGTTAAGAAACACTCCAAGCATGAGTTGTAAGATTTCACAAAGGAGTTAATGAAGTTTGTTGGAGAGTCATTGTGAAAGACTTTTTGTGTGGACAAACTAGAAATTGAGATTTATCGCAGCTTGCGAATCATAGATAGAAATTGCAAGATTTATTTCCAGGTAATCATCTATGTAAAAAGCTTGAAAATATGTTTATGCATTTTATGCAATACAAGTAGAACGGGTTGGGATCTTATTTATTCTACTATGTTCTTTGATTTTTTTGTGATTAAAATTTAAAAAATTTGGAATCCCATACCTGATGAAGTCCAATAGGGGTATCAAAGCCACCACATTTCTCCATATAAATGTATTTAGATACACTCATTTTATGCTTTATGTTAGTTCTTCATTTAAAAGTTATATAAACATGTTTTTGAAACTTGTATATACTAGAAAAATGTTTTTTAGGTGTTTTAGACTGAGAACAGCAAGAAAATTGAGTTCTGAGCATCAGGAAATTGAACAGTACTATAGTCGTATTGAGTTTGTTCATAGTCGCAACCATGGGCATGGTAGTTATGTAATCCCTGCAGCTGGCTTTGCAAGCACGTGTCAAGATGGGTGCAGTCGTGAGATGTAACATGGCAACCACAAAGCAAGGTCACTGAACATTTTAGTATTGCTGTGGGGCTTAGCCTTGCAATCATGCCAAAGTTTGTTGTGGCCATAATAGTCATTGCGGTAGAAAAAACATTAGGCCATATGGCTGACCCCAAGGCCATATGCCTAAGTCCTTCAAAACAAAATATTGGTTGTATGAGTGCTTTGTCATGCCCTTGGTTTACCAAATAAACATAGCATATTTTTTAGGCTTACGAACCATGTCCTACGTGCTTTCATAGGTAGATTTGTTGCGGTGTACCTTGAAGATGTTCTTGTATGTAGTAAATCTGTTGATGAGGATGCTGAACACCTCAGGAAAGTCCTTAGAGCCTCATAAAGGGTATAGTTGTATGCCAACCTTAAGAAGTGTACATTTCGTGTGAATCATTGCGTATTCCTTAGTGCTGTCGTAAGTGCATGGGGAATTCGCATGGACGAGAATAAAAGTTAAGGCAATACGAGAATGACCAACACCCACGACTACGACTGAGGTAGGGAGTTTTCATTGTCTTGTCTCATGATGGACGGATCAGCGTCTATGTCAATCTCAATACCATATTGATCATACACGTGGCTGATTCACGGGCTTGGAGGACACTTCTTAACATTACTATCTGGAATAGAATGGATTGATCCAAAAGCAAGATCTAACTAATCGAAGGGATACTCAGATCGATCGCGCAGCCAAAATGGACAACATGTTTTCCTTGTTTTACTAGAATTCTTTTAGAAAAGTATGTGGGACTTTTCTTAACTTATTCTGCGCTATTTTTAGGACTTTTTTTTAGGTTTAAGAGACGAAATATGGTCCTAGGCATGTGCTACACAAATTTAGGCTTTTGAATAGTATGATTATACTTTTCTTTGTTTTCCCTTGAATTTGAGTGCTGCTGAATTCTTGTGAAATTAACCTCTGAATCAGGTCATTTTAGGTTTCATGACATATCAACTAACAAAAAGGCAAATTGGCTGTGATCTTCATACGCCTAAGTCCTTCAAAACAAAATGGGTATAGTTCTATGCTAACCTTAATGAAGTGTACATTTCGTGTGGATCATTGCGTATTTCTTAGCGCTGTCGTAAGTGCATGAGGAATTCGCATGGACGAGAATAAAAGTTAAGGCAATACGAGAATGACCAACACCCACGACTACAACTGAGGTGGGGAGTTTTCATTGTCTTGTAAGCTTCGACAGGAAGTTCGTACAAGATTTTAGCATAATTAAGGCTGACTAAAGGATAAATCATTCAAGCCAAGGTAAAGACACACAAGGAATCCAAAAGAGCACCTGTTCAAGGCTTCTACCAAGAATTTGGACCTTCGAGAGGATTAGGGATCCAAAGGAGAGTTTGTGGATCAATCAAGTGTAATGCATAGTAGTGAGTGCTTTGGACACATTTGGATCGATCTAAGATCAACCTAGGACAATCACAAGTTGGTTGGATCAATTTATAGATGGTGGATCAATTGTGCTAGGTTGTAACTTTCTAAATTTGCAATCCCATAGAGGACCGATGGATCTCGTGATGGACGGATCAACATCTAAGTCAATCTAAATACCAAATTAATCATACACGTGGCCGATTCACGGGCTTGGAGGACACTTCTTAACATTCCTGTGTGCTTTCATAGGTAGATTTGTTGCGGTGTATCTTGAAGACGTTCTTGTATGTAGTAAATCTATTGACGAGCATGCTAAACACCTTGGGAAAGTCTTTGGAGCCTCATGAAGGGTATAGTTGTATGCTAACCTTAAGCAGTGTAGAATTTGTGTGGATCATTGCGTATTTCTCAGCTATGTCGTAACTGCATGGGAATTCGCATGGACGAGAATAAAAGTTAAGGCAATACGAGAATGGCCAACTCCATGACTACAACTGGGGTGGGGAGTTTTCGTGGTCTTGCAAGCTTCTACAGGATGTTCATACAAGATTTTAGCATAATCGCCACACCACTAACGAAAATCACCAAGCTAAAAAGTTTCAATAGGGAGAACCTCAACAACGGGCATTGGAGTTGCCAAAGAATAAGCTTACTAATGCTATTGTGTTATCCTTACCTAACTTTTCCAAAGCCTTTGAACTTGAATGCGACGCTTCCAGAATCAGTTGGAGCAATGTTGATGCAAGAGAAGAGGGCTATTGCATATCTCCGCACGAAGTTGAATGGGGTGAAGCTAAGTTGTCCGCCATACAATGAGGGGGTCTACGTGCTGGCTGGTAAGAGCCTTAAAGGTATGGCAATACTGTGGAAGACTGAAGAGATTAGTCATCTACACGGAACATGAGTCCCTAAGCATCTAAAGACCCAAGGTAAGTTTGCCCGTAGACACGTTAAATGGGAACCTTTCGTAGACACTTTTCCATATGTAAATTAAATGCAAGAAAGGCATAGAGAATGAGGTAGCAGATGCGTCGTCTAAAGGTATTTATTGTTTATGACATTAAAGGCTAAACTTTTAGAATTTCAGCATATTAAAGCACTGCATTCAAATGATGAGGAATTTGGTCAAGTGTATGAATTAACTGAGCAATGTGTGCATGATGAGTGTTTCCAGCATGATGGGTATTTGTGCTATATAGATACGCTATGCATTGTTAAGTGTTCTCTACATGAATTACTAATCCAAGAATCGTGTGATGATCCTATAAAGGGACACTATAGCATCACCAAGACATTTGTGATTTTCAAGGGACATTTCCTTCGGCCATATGCATAGAAAGATGAGGAGAGGGACAGAGACATAAAATGTGAGGAGCTCAAGTCACCGGTTCACCTTCATGGATTGTATACGGCATTATCTATTCCCGAGATGCCACGGATGGACATTTCAATGTACCTTGTGTTAGGTCTGCCACTGCCTCGGATAGTATTTTTGTGGTTACAGTTAGGTTGTCTAAAATGGCACACTTCATCGCATTCAAAAGTCGCAACTAGAACATATTCATTTTACAAGCATATATCACACACATTTTTGTCCGCGCCGTGTGTTCCAATTGTCACATTATTCATTCAACAAGCATATATCCCAAATATCTTCCACAGTGATTGAACAAGGAAAGAAAAGACGGATGATTAAGAACTCGTTTTGGATCCAATAGGAGCCAAACAATTGCATCACGCTCAAGTGTGCAAGGCCTTATACTATTACAAGCCTTATCACACATCTTCAATTAGTTGTGGCTTCATGTTAATCGCCACATGGGCTCATCATTGCTTTGAACATCGAACAGTTACCGACCCTTGGTCCTCAAACGATCGCTAATGCGAGCGTCGAGATGAAGCTAGAATATCTAAGGCTAACTAAAGGATAAATCATTTAAGCCAAGGTAAAAGACACACAAGGAATCCAAAAGAGCACCTGTTCAAGGCTTCTACCAAGAATTTGGACCTTCAGAGAGGATTAGGGATCCAAAGGAGAGATCAATCAAGTGTAATGCATAGCAGTGAGTGGATCAATTTATAGATGGTGGATCGATTGTGCTAGGTTGTAACTTTCTGAATTTGCAATCCCATAGAGGACCGATGGATCTCGTGATGGACGGATCAACATCTAAGTCAATCTGAATACCAAATTGATCACACACGTGGCCGATTCACGGGCTTGGAGGACACTTCTTAACATTATAGTCTGGAGTAGAATGGATTGATCCTAAAGCAAGATCTCACTAATCGAAGGGATACTCAGATCGAAAGTGAGGCCAAAATGGACAACATATCTTCCTTGTTTTAATAGAATTCTTTAAGAAAAATATGCAGGACTTTTCTTAACTTATTCTCCACTATTTTTAGGACTTTTTTTTAGGTTTAAGATACGAAATAAGGTCCTTGGCATATGATAAACAAATTTAGGCTTTTCGACATTAGGATTATACTTTTCTCTCTTTTCCTTTGAATTTGAGCGCCGCTCAATTCCTGTGAAATTAACTTCTAAATTATGTCATTTTAAGTTTCATGACATATCAACTAACAAAAAGGCACATTGGCTGTGGTCTTCGTGTGCTTAAGTCCTTTTAAGAAAAACATTGGTTGTACGAGTGCTTAGTAATGCCCTTGGTTTTCCAAATGCACTTACCACATTTATGAGGCTTACGAATCATGTAACAGAAGAGGCTATTGCATATCTCTGCAAGAAGTTGAATGAGGTGAAGCTAAGCTGTCTACCATACAATAAGGGGTTATACGTGTTGGTAAGAGCCTTAGAGGTATGGCAACATTGTGTAAGACCCAAGAGATTTGGCATCTGTACGGATCATGAGTCCCTAAAGCATCTAAAGACCCAAGGGTAAGTTTGGCCATGGACATGTTAAATGGGTATCTTTCCTGAACACTTTTCCATATGTAATTAAGTACAAGAAAGGCATAGAGAATGTGGTAACTGATGCATCGTCTAAAGGTATACACTGCTTACGGCATTAAATGCTGAACTTTTAGAATTTCAACAAATTACAGCACTGTATTCAAATGAGGAGGAATTTCAACAAATTAAAGCACTGTATTCAAAGAACTTCGTGTTTTGTCTTCCGCTACCTCGAATGGGTACGGATAGTATTTTTGTGGTTGTTAGTAGGTTCTCTAAGATAGCACTCTTCATCGCATGCGAAAGTCGTACCTGGAACATATTCATTTTACAAGCATATATCCCACATTTTTGTCCATGCCTTACGTTCCAATTTTCACATTATTCATTCAACAAGCATATATCCCAATTATCTTCCAAAGTAATGGAACAAGTAAACAAAAGATGGAAGATTAAGAACTCGTCTTGGATCCAATTAGAGCCAAACAATTGCATCACTCTCAAGTGTGCAAAAAGGCGTTATACTATTACAAGGCATGTCATATGTCTTCAATTAGCTTTGGCTTCATGCTAGTCACTCCATGGGCTCATCATTGCTTTGAACATCAGACACTTACCAAGTCTTGGTCCTCCACTGATCACTAATGCAAGCGTCAAGATGGAGCTAGAATATTTAAGGCTAACTAAAGGATCAATCATTCAAGCCAAGGTAAAGAAATGCAAGGAATCCAAAAGAGCACTTGTTCAAGGCTTCTACCAAGAATTTGGACCTTCAGAGAGGATTAGGGATCCAAAGGAGAGTTTGTGGATCAATCTAGTGTAATGCATAAAGAAAGACAGTGCTTTGGACACATCTACATCCACCTAAGATCAATCTATGACAATCGCAAGTTGGTTGGATCAATTTATAGATGGTGGATCGATTGTGCTACATTATAACTTCCTAAATTTCAAATATTGTAGAGGACCAATGGTTCTCCTGATGGACGGATCAACATCTATGTCATTCTCAATACCGAATGGACCACACAAGAGGGTGATTAATGGACTTGATGAACACTTCTTAACATTACAGTCTGGAATAGAATGGATTGATCCAAAAGCAAGTTCTAACTAATCTAACGGATACTCAGATCGATCGCAAAGCTAAAATGGACAACATATTTTCCTTGTTTTAATAGAATTCATTTATAAAAATATGTAGGAGGTTTCTTAACTTATTCTACACTATTTTTGGAATTTTTTTAGGTTTTAGAGAGAAAACAAGGTCCTTGGCATGTGATAAACAAATTTAGGCTTATGAATAATATGATTA